>OX596125.1:3959734-5279646 GCA_951394315.1 Lactarius evosmus | reverse complement strand
ATAGGCCGGTCCAATTATGTTTCTCCTTTGTGTTTCAGCTTGTGGAGCCGGAGCCCTTATGGCTATTGGCTAGAGATAAGGACTTAAGGTTCGTGCTGAGTCCGAACCTTATCTACTAGTAGTATAAGTACTAGCTTGTCTTCACATGTATTCCGCATCTTGAGTTTTTCAACAATCCACATCACAGTTCCCTCCTGTCTTCCTAAGGGCCTTAGTTGGTCTTCTCTACCAAACCCTTAGACGTTGTCTTGTTGTGCCACTTCTTAGCGAGCCGTCTCCCCTGGTTTTCCCTTCATCTCTCAGTTGCAACCACTATTGCAGTGGTTTTGCCTTGGTTGTTGCGTGCAATACAAGCGTTCTGAGAACCCCAGCTCAAGTCGAGCTAGATGGCCGGTGCGACCGTAACAATACGGACTATTTGAACCCACAGTCATGTTCTTCAGACTAACCAACTCACCAGCAACGTTTCAAACTATGATGAATCATATATGTCGAGACATCATAGCAAAACACGAACTACGAGGAACTACGATAAGGGTATACATGGACGATATCGGTATAGCGACAAGGGTAGGACATAACATGACAGATCACATAGCGGCAGTCCGAGATATATTAGAGGTCTCGGCAAAACACGACCTCTACTACAAATTGGAGAAGTGTTTGTTCCATGCACCCCGAATGGATTACCTGGGGGTAATCCTTGAAAAGGGGGTGACACGCATGGACCCCGTCAAAATTTCCGGCATCAAAGACTGGCCAACCCCCACAAAAGTCAAAGATGTTCGATCATTTTTGGGCTTCTGCAATTTCTATCGCGCATTTATTCGAAACTTTTCACACCATGCAAAGCCACTGAACCAACTGACAAAGAAAGGAGCCGATTGGAAATGGACGGGGACGGAACACGACACATTCAATAAACTCAAAGGACTCGTCACCTCAGAACCAGTATTGGCGCACCCACAGCTAAGTAAACCTTTTGAATTAGAAGTCGACGCATCAGGATTCGCAATTGGAGCAGTGCTACTACAATGACAAGACGACGGCAAACGACACCCGATCAGCTACTTCTCCACCACCCTCAATGAAGCTGAAAGGAATTACGACATTTATGACCTAGAACTACTAGCGATTGTAAGGGCCTTCCGACACTGGCGACCACTATTGGCTGGATCACCACACAAAACAAAAGTTTTCTCCGATCACATGAACCTACAATACTGGAGGAGTCCACAGAAGATAAGCCGACGAGTTGCTAGGGAAGTACTTGAACTATCGGAATATGACTTCGAGATTCACCACATCAAAGGATCAGCAAACGGAAGGGCAGACGCCCTATCAAGACGACCGGACTACGACCAGGGAGAGGAGGATAACCGGGACATCACGGTATTGCCAGACAAAATGTTCGTAAGAGGCGCCCGAATTGAATAGATACGGACGAACCAAGACAACATTACCCCGGACAATGCCACACTACCAGACCCAATATACGAACAAAGAGAAGTGGTCCTCACACCATGGATAGATGCTCATCAACTCAAGAAAATAGAGGGCATATGGTACAAAGACGGACGACAGGTGGTCACCAGAGGAGTGCACGAGAAGCAACATATATTCCATGATCATCATGACCTACCAGCTTATGGACATCCAGGCATTAAACGAACCGCACAACTAGTAGGGCGTGCTCACTGGTGGCCTGGAATGACCAAAGACGCACTAGAATATGTCAAAGGATGCGCTGAGTGCCAACGTATCAAAGTACAACACGGACGTGACAGAGCCCCTCTGAACCCGATATACCCGAAACCGGAAGCACTACCCTTTGAGACAATATCACTCAATTTCATAACTAAGTTACCACGCTCACAAGGGTACGACACCATACTGACTATCACGGATCACGATTGTAGCAAAGCTGTGGTGTTCATACCCTGTAACGAAGAAATCAGCGCGGAAGAAGTCGCAGCCCTATACCTAAAACACGTCTTCACATGGTTCGGACTTCCTTCAAAAATAATAAGCGACCGAGACCCGCGATTCGCCAGCCACTTCACCAGAGAACTGTGCCAGTCCTAGGAATTCAACAAAACATTTCCACTGCATATCACCCGCGGACGGATGGGCAATCTGAAAGGACAAATCAATGGGTCGAACAATATCTTCGTTTCTGGACGAATGAGAGACAGGATAACTGGTGCGGATATCTGCCACTCGCGGAGTTTGCACATAATAACTGGCCACACGAATATACACGGAAATCACCCTTCAACCTCCTCATGGGGTACAACCCAAGGGCTGATTGGACGGATAAGCCATCACCCATTCCCCAAGTAACACTCAGGGCAGAACAATTCCGAGAAGCACGGAAACATGCCCAAGAGTTAATCATAAAGGCACAGCAGTCATGGGTCAAAGCCAAGAATGGTCCAAAGTTCCAACAAGGAGACCTCGTATGGTTAGAAGGACGCCATCTACGCACTCATCAACCAACGGCAAAACTCACGCCCCGAAGACATGGACCCTTTGTCATAGAACAGGTGATGTCCCCCGTCAACTACCGGCTCAACCTTCCCCCGCAATGGAAAATTCACACAGTGTTCCATGTGGATCTCCTCACCAAATATCATGAGACTCCGCTTCATGGGAAAAACTACCAGCGGCCGCCACCAGAATTGGTCAATGGGGAAGAGGAATACGAAGTTGAGAAGGTTCTAGACGAGCAGCATTTTGGCAGGGGGTGGAAGAAGCAATACCTAATCAAATGGAAGGGCTACCCCGACTCGGAGAATCAGTGGGTCAACCGGGAGGATCTATTCGCCGACGAGGCCCTTGCGGAGTACCAAAGTTCGAAGGCTGCGTCACAGACCATTATAAGGAGTAGTAGAACCCACGACGACACTCCATTCTCTCCCACTACAACCACCACCACTCCCAACAACACTTCTATGCCCTTCACTCCCGATGCTGCCCTCTCGACATCTGCGTACTACCTCGGAACCCCCGAGAGGATTTTTGCTGCCGAGCTGGAGGAAGAGCGGGCACCAACAGCCCCTACCGACGACACGGAGGTCGTCATGGCTGAGAGAGACAGAGCCGGGTCCGAGGGGCCCATTACCCAAGCTGAGTTCCACAGCACCCTCGAACGGTTCCCCGCTCAAGGACGAGGAGCTCGCAGTGCCCGACTGTCGCCCAATGTCAACGGGCAGCCCGCCCTGTGGCACATCCTCCACGCCGACACCAGCCTCCCCATCACCGACCGACCCTTCACCACCGCGGAAGTTGACGACTTTCGCTGAGCTCTCGACCGTGGTGCAGAAGTCCGAGCATGCCAGGGAGAGGTACGAGAAGGCGATGAAACCCATGAGGTCGTGGAAGGAGGTGACCGACGACTGGAGGGAAGAACAGCTACGAACAGCCCAACGGCGCATGACAGAGATGCGAGAGAGGAGGGAGAGATCACGGACAGCGAGGACGAGCAGTACCCAGCTGAGCACCCCCACATTCAGTATGGTAGAGAAACTAATGTACCACCTCATACGACCCGCCACGCCCTCGCCACTGACGGGACCCCCCTCTACCGAGGGCACATCCGTCCCCAACTCGCCGACCGAGCTGTCGGCTACGTCGCCAATGCCCGTGCGCCTCACGGGTTCCGGGTCAATAGGGGACCCGATTATATTCACTTCCCCATCACCACCGCTGACGGCGTGACGTGCCAAGCCAGATACATCCAGGCCATCATGAGCAACGACCCCATCGTGCTTGGCCTGATCAACGAGTCCGACAGGGTGTTCCCCAAACCCCTGTACGCAGCACCCCAGTATGTGGTGCACCCTGACTCCCACCTCCGGTACGCCCAAGAGGACCTGGTCCTCTTCGACGGGGGGTACGACGACGCCGTGGCCATCAACCGAGCCATCCTTGAGTGCAAGGATATAAGCCTCGTCGCCAAGGTCCGACGGTACCGGGCCCTAGGGGCGGAGATGGGGCGCTTGGAGGCGCGGATAACAGAGCTACAGGAGACACGGGGGCGATTGGCAACGGATAAGGCCAGGTGCGTCAGTCGGCTGGAGTGGGCGAGGGCCATGCAGAGGATAGAAGACGTAAGGGCAGGATGGATGGGACCGCCCGGGCTCCGTGGGCGTCGCTCCTGAAAAGGGGGTGATGTCACGGATCGGACTTCATGCTTACTATCAGGTTCTGACTATGATAGTAAGCTCGTGATTCTTTACATTAGTCAGGGGCTTTCATCTTTCACATGTTATCAGTCAGCAGTAGTATCACATGGTACTTTAGCAGCTGATTACTAGGATAGCGATACTAGGGTTTGAGCTAGATACGCTATAGGTCAACATCATTCGGGAGGCACTTTAAAGCCCTCCACCATCATGTATAAGTAGTAGTTGCAGAAGACCAAGGATCGCCATCTTGATCTTCTTGAATCATCGGTTTCAGAAGTCCACCTTTCGTCCCTTCAAGCTTGTTATACGAAGAGGGAAGTGCACTGCATAAGGTATATCTTGAAGACACCTTCCCAGTTGCAAGATCGATCGTCATGTTGAGACTAAGAGGCTCCACGTTCGACTTAGCAGAATTCAGAGCTGAGTACTCGCGTCTTACTATCACCTAAAGCAAGGCACACGCTTACCGAAGCGTAACATCATGGGTGGAAGGATCTGGATGGACTCAGCTTGTTTGATAAGAGCCTCTTCTTGTTCGGTTAGTGGTGTGAGGGGGACCGGTTGAACTTCTTCTTCCTCATGTTTGCTCTCGTTGGTGGTCTCGTGGGTGTTCTCCGAGTGGCTGGCGTCGGGTTCTTCTTCTACTCCGTCGATGGGGCCCCAATCAGCTCTGGTTACGATTTTGTCCAAATAGATGTCGCACTGGCGATGCGAGCGTAGGGGTTCTATCACCTGCCACTGGTCAAGGATGTAATCGACTCTGCACCAACAATGGCGATCGAAACTGAACTCAACAGGGCGTTCCCCACTTCTCGTGTTGACTACGTATCCTTCAACGCCGTCGATTTCGCTCCAGTAGGTGTTCCTCAAATACCGCACAGGTACGTTCCTGGTTCCTCGTCTTGCGTTGGAATAGGGGGCAGAAACCATCAACAGCCCACGCTTCTCGTGTAGTAATCCTAGCCACCACGATGGGATCTTGGTCTTAATGTTACGTCTCATTGGGACGCTGGTCCGACTTGGACCGGGGGCAGGTGCTAGGAGGGTCTTTCAAGCGGTCGGCTAAGTCGAATACGAAGGAACTTCCTTAACGTAACGACAAGGCTAGCAGCGGAGCTTCGATATCATGCTGGCCTAAAGTAGTGACTTGCTTCCAAACGTGAAGCACAAGTCGTCAGCTCAGAATAGCCCACAAGGAGAAGAGGAGAGAATAGAAGATCTGATAGGAACGAGTAATGACGATTCAAAGAAGACCAAGATAACAAGTCTTGGTCTTTGACGACTACTATTTGTACATGTACGCGAGGGCTTTAAAGCGCCTCTTGAATGGAACTGTCCTATGGCGTAAGTAGCTTGAACCCTACTACACCGATCCTAGGAATCACTCAGCAATCACATGCGACTGCTGAGTGCTGACTGATACTGTAAGTCCGTGACTAATTACTGCTTACTACCGTAGTGTCGTGATCCGGCTCACCACGGACTTACTTTCTCTTTTACTATACCGCCTTGACTCATTCCTGCTTCCCCTCGGAGTACTAACTTGTTGACTCACTACTATGTACGCCCCCTTACTCCGATTCTTCCCCTTCTCCTTTCCCCTTTCGCACTTCCTATTGTTCCCTATTCCACCCTTTCCCCATTTGCGTTGTCCTTTGTTACCTATTAAAGTATCCCGTCCATGGGACGGACACGGAGTAGCTACCTATATAAGCTCGACCACTTGTGTGCTTATTCTTCAGTCTTGTCTTCGTTTATCATACTAGCGAATACCAGACTTGTTTACTCTTCTAACTGTGTGCTCCCTTCTCGTCGTCTCACCACCACTGTCGGTCTTCCCTTAGTTGGGAGCCACCTCGAAGCTTTGCGCTTGTGCTATAACAACGCGCACACACAGACCCTAAGTCGCTTGACTTAGTCCCTCGTACTTCGGCTGTCTGACCGAAGCCCCTTGTACCTCGTTACTAAGTCCACCGACTTACCCCCTTGAACCCTTGTTCCCTGGTCGTCCCTCGCGGACCTTCGTCTCTTAGAAACTCCCTTGACCTTGGTTATCGTTCACCAAGCACCTCGTCCTTGTACCCTGTCCTTGTTCCCCTCGTACCCTCGGTGCACGTCGCACAGTAAGGCCCCGCTAGGCCTTAACATAAGACAAGACTCCTCTACCTTATTGCAGTAACTCCGCTTGCTGCTTCCCCGTACCCACCGACCCACAGCACCCTGAAAACACCGTGGCTAGTCTATTCATCACCTTAGACCCTGTTCACCCCACCAGAGTACCCCGTCGCCTCAGAGCAGATCTCCCTGCCCACATCGTTGGTTCCGCCTACTGGTCTACTTTCCCTAGCGATCCACAAGGAGGATATTACCTTAATCACGACGGAAAGGCAGTTCCGGTTGAATTCATCAACCATCATTGGTACCCACTTACCAGAGAAGGCGCAAATTTCTTCGCCTCTCCAGCACACGCTGTCCCAGCAGACCCCACAGAACACGACCTAGGACTTGGTTGGTATCTACCCACCGACCCCAATAACCCAGACAACGCACTCCCCACCGCCGAACCACCAGCTCTCCCCTCTATTCCACGCATCCCCACTCCTGTCACAGCACCCACTACCACCACTCCACCTGTGCCACCCATAACCACCGCACCAGTCACAGTTCCTACCACCATGACCACTCGCACCATCACATCGGGAGCACTCCAATCAGTCGCTCCAAACACCTTCACTGGTGACCGCACCCTCAGCGGCACCTTCCTTAGCCAGTTCCATCGCTACTGGGCCCTCAATGACAACATCGACATCATGGCGCAACCTTACCTGCGCGTCCTCACCGCCCTGTCTTATATCCAGGGACCCCTCGTCGCTGACTGGGTGGAGGCCCAAGAAAAAGGCCTCATCGCTAAAGTCAAACACTCTACCACCCCCATTGTCCGCACCGACGAAGTTCTATGGGACGCCTTTGAGGCTGACTTCAAGAGTGCCTGGGCCGACTCCACCCGTGCCCAATCGGCCTATCAGAAACTCATGAACCTTCGCATGAAGGACCTCGACATTGACACCTATATCGCCACCTTCGAGCGGCTTACCACCGCTGCTGAATGGGAACCCACTGCCAAGGGCACCATCGCCCAGTTCAAAGCCGGACTTGAAGAGTCCATCCACCGTCGTGTCCTCTATAGGGATACCTGGCCTGTCACCATGGACGAGTGGAAGAATGCAGCACGAAGAGAAGTAGAGCGAACGCGCGAGCTGCGCAACTCTAACCTCCTCCTCAGCAAGAAAAGAATCCCATTCCAGTCTACCTCGCACACCACACAACCCCGTCACACCCAGTCCCACAACCATGGCATCGTCCCCATGGACGTAGATACCACCATCAGCACCCCCCAAAAGCTCAAGAAGCTTACCCCAGAGGAACGCGAGAAGCTAGCAAAAGAAGGACGCTGCTTCCGTTGTCGTCGTCAGGGACATATGTCCCGTGAATGCCCCCAGCGCCAGAGCACCTCCAGTGCTCGCACCACCTCCACTTCGTCCACCATCGCCCCCTCTACCACCGCTTCCACCACCGCTTCCACCACTCCCTCTACCAGCGTCCCCAAGAAGACCAAGGGTCAACAGATTGCGGCTATCATAGCCAGCATGACCGAAGAAGAGCGAGGAGAATACCTGGATGACCAGGATTTTCACGATGCCGAACTCTAACAGCCGAGAGCAAGGCAACCATTAGCACCATGTATAGTACGAAGAACGATTCAATGACAATCCCCGTTCAAATTTACATGTGGCACGGAAAGGCTGAAGTCGAAGTCCTCCTTGATAGTGGGGCAACCAACAATTTCATCGACACTCGCACCGTCTCAAAGTTACACCTTGGGACACAAGAACTACGCACCCCCCGCCTCGTCCACAACGTGGACGGAACCCTCAACCAAGCGGGCTCCATCACCCACCTCACCTACCTCGTTATCAACCAAGGGGCACAGGCAGTGAGAATGCCCTTATACATCGCCAACCTCGGACACGACCGCCTCATCCTAGGTCACCCATGGTTTAAGCGATTCAACCCCAGAATTGACTGGACCACCAACACCCTCGAAGGAGGGGACCTCGCACTCCACTCCGTCTCTTACCACAAACGCGTCCACCCTCAGATCAACAGCATCGCTCAGAAATGGGCCGAGAAGGCTATTGCTTCTAAAACCCCACCAGTAACCGACATTCCCTCCGAGTACCAGCGCCACGCCACAGTCTTCTCTGAGAAAGCTGCACAACGCTTCCCCCCTGCCAGAGAAGATGACCATGCCATCACCCTTAAGCCAGACGCTCCCGCCACCATCAATTGCAAGGTATACCCCCTCACCCCGGTCGAAGAAGAAGTCACCAAGGAGTTCATCAAGGAACACTTGGAGAAAGGTTACATCGTCGAATCTAACTCCCCCTATGCCTCCTCCTTCTTCTTCGTGAAAAAGAAGGATGGCAAGCTACGCCCCACTCAAGACTATAAATCCCTCAACTCATGGACCATCCGCGACACGTACCCTCTCCCACTGATTAACACCATCCTTGAACAACTCCAGGGGAAGAAGATCTTCACCAAGTTCGATATCCGCTGGGGCTATAACAATATCCGCATCAAAGAAGAAGATCAGTGGAAGGCCGCATTCAAAACACCCTTCGGCCTCTTCCAACCTCGTGTTATGTTCTTCGGCCTCACCAATTCCCCTGCTACCTTTTCCCGCACCATGAACCGCATGTTCCGCCACCTCAAGGACAAATACCCCAAGGAACTCTTCATCTACATGGACGACATCCTCATCGCTACTCATGACGACCTATCACGCCACCGCACCATTGTCCATGAAGTCCTTGACCTCCTAGAAGTCGAATCTTACTTCCTCAAACCCTCCAAGTGCGCCTTCGAACAACCCCGCACCGAATACCTCGGCATCATCGTAGATGGTGACCAGATCAAAATTGACCCTGTCAAAGCAGATGGCCTCCGTGATTGGCCACGCGACCTCAAAACCCTCAAAGAGGTCAGAAGCACACTGGGTGTCTTAGGATACCAACGCCCCTTCATCCCGAACTTTGCCAACATCGCCCGCCCCATTACCGCACTCCTGAAGAAGGAGACCCCATTCCAATGGACTCCCGAATGTCACCATGCCCTCGACACCCTCATCTCCCACGTACTCTCCGACCCTGCCCTTTCCCAGCCAGACATGTCTAAACCCTTCCAACTAGAAGTCGATGCCTCTGCATTCGCCACTGGGGCGATCCTTTCTCAGAAGGACCATAGGGGGAAATCCCGCGCCATCGGCTTCCACTCAAAGACGTTCACTGAGGCAGAACGGAACTATGATATCCATGACAGAGAACTCCTGGCCGTCGTTCGTGGCCTGGAGAACTGGCGTCACCTCCTAGCAGGATCCCCCCATCCCATCACTGTCCTCACTGATCACAAAAACCTCCAATACTACCGCAACCCCCAGCGCATTAACCGTCGTGTCGCCAGATACCTCCCCAAACTGGCAGATTACCATTTCACCCTCGTTCACCAGCCTGGAGCCTCCAACAAGGCTGACGCTCTTTCCAGACGCCCTGACTTCTATGATGGTTCCGCGGACAATGACCAAGTCACTGTCCTCCCCCCTTCGCTCTTTGTCAATGCTGCCCTCTCTTCCTCTCTCGATGATCGTGCTCGAGCCCACCAACTCAAGCAGCTGGACCTTCTCTCTAAATGGACACTCTCTCACAACCTCACTCGGAAGGAGGGCTTCCTCTGGAACGGCTCACGCCTTGTCATTGTGGAAAATGACAATCTAAGGAGGGGGGTAATTTCCCTATATCACGACTCTCTCACAGCCGGACACCCCGGAATTTCCAAGACCCTTTGGGCCATCTCACGCGATTACTGGTGGCCAAACATGAAAATCTCCGTCACCAACTACATCAAGGGCTGCGCCACCTGTCAATCACGCAAAAATAACCCTACCAACCCAAAACCACCGCTCTACCCCATTGCCACAGACCCCCATTCCCTTCCTTTCGAAACCATTGCCTTGGACTTCATTACAAAGCTCCCCCTATCCTCCAACTACGATACTATACTTACAATCACGGACCACGACTGCTCCAAAGCCTCCATATTCATCCCCTGCAACGAAACCATAGACGCTGAGAAAACAGCATTACTTTACGCTACTTACGTACTTCCCCATTACGGACTTCCCAAACGCATCATTTCAGACAGAGACCCTCGTTTCACTTCCGCATTTACCAAAGAACTTTGCAAATTACTTCACATCGATCAGAACATTAGTACCGCTTACCACCCCCAAACTGACGGCCAATCGGAACGCACTAACCAATGGCTGGAACAGTATCTCCGCATCTTTACCAATTACAAACAGGACGACTGGGCGTCCTGGCTCCCCCTGGCACAATTCGCACACAACTCCTGGCCCAGTTCTACCACCAAGAAGACCCCCTTCGACCTTCTCATGGGACACACCCCACGCGTTCACCAAACCTTCCGCTTCTCCACTGTCCCCTCTGTTGACCAGCGTATGCAACAGATAAAAGAAGCACGCCAGCAGGCACAAGACGCTATCAAGCACTCACAAGACCTCATGACTAGGTCACACACTCGTTTCACCCCTTATTGCGTCGGAGATAGAGTCTGGCTCGAGGCCAGGAACCTTCACACCACCCACCCATCGGCCAAACTATCCCCACGACGTTATGGCCCCTTTTTAGTCACCGCTGCCATTTCACATACCTCTTACCGCCTTAAGCTCCCTCCGCAATGGAAGATACATAACGTCTTCCATGCTTCCCTTCTCACCCCTTTCAAGGAAACACCCGAGCATGGTCCGAACTTCGCGGAACCCTCCCCTGACCTGATTGATGGGGAACCGGAGTGGGAAGTGGAGCAAATTCTAGGGTCACGACGCAGGCGCAACCAACTGCAGTATTTGGTCAGATGGAAGGGCTTCTCCGAGGCCCATGACTCATGGGAACCCTCGGCTCACATTCATGCCGACCAACTCGTCACCAACTTCCATCGGCAAAATCCTAGCTCCATCCGCTCCCTTTGGGACGAACCCGGAGTAACTCCATACTTAAACCCTGCCGTTTCCCCCACTCCGCTCATCATCCGTTCCCTCACTCTATCCCCCACCACTGCCACTACTGCCACTATGTCTGCCTCCCCTGCTACCACCAATGACCGCTCTTTGGCTGACCGCATCGGTTCACGTGCTGCATCTCCTATCCCTTCGGAGGGAACCTTTGGCGCTCCTGGGTCTCCTCTAGGCAACCCCCTCCCGCTAGCTGACCGTATCCAGTCTCCTGTTCCGTCCCCCGAACCTCTCCCTGTCCCTCCTCGCACCAACTCCCCTGCATACCTCCGTCTCCACACCCCCGAGCCTAGTCGCCCCTTCACACCGTTCTCCCACTCCCCATCACCTGCCTCCTCTGTCGACCTGGGCAATGACAGGTCTGATGACGACCCCCCTGCCGGCTTCAAAATCTATGACGCACGACGAGCCAACCACGCTCGTTACTCTTTCCTTGTCACTGGCCTGGATGGCACCCCCAAGCGTCCCCACTATATTCGCTATGAGTGGGACCGCGAAGGACACAACCACTACATCCTCGAACGCCGTAGGGACACAGGCCTTTACCAAGACTACGGAGCCCCACTTGTAGCAGCTCCTTTCCACGGACCTCCCCCTTCCTTTCCTGATAACAACGACCTCTCCACCTTCCACACCGACCACCCTGACAAGGAGGCCATTGAAACGGGCCTGAGAGTCCTCAACGACGTCGGAGTGAATGCTGATATTGACAGGTACCGCTTCTTGGAGGAGGAGCACCGCGTCTTGCTAGAGAGGGAGAGGGACCTGGCAGACGCTTGGAACGACTGGAGGAGGAGGTCAGGGGTCATCCGGCAGAGGCTGGTCACATCACAGGCGCGCACGCGCCTTCATCCTTATCTTATGGGGAACGCTTACATTCCCCACCCACGCTACACCGACGACGCAATGGCGTCCTCTGGCATTCCCATTAGGGAGTACCTGGAGGCCCAACACCCAGGAGGAGAGCGTTACACCCGCTTCCCCATGCCATGGCTTCACGATGAAGAGAAGCCAGGCGTGTCTCGCTGGATCCTGACCCAGGGTCGCGAGTCCCACGTTTCCCAGAAGCCCCCCCTTCCCAACACTCAACCCGTCCGCCCCTCCGTCCTCAAGTGTACCAAGTGCCGTGTCCCCAACGTCACCCACTCCGCCAAGAACTGCCCCATGTGGCAGCGCTGCTTCTACTGCGACAACGTGGGCCACCCAGCATACAAGTGCTTCTACCCGCATTCCAGGTGCTTTGATGGAGAGCGGTGCCGCGTCCCCCCCAAGCACAAACACTTCAAGGGTGGTTGTGAGTGGTATTTCAAGTCGTGGCAATCCTTCTATGGGAACGACACTCACGATAACGACTACGACGCCTACGATGACGTCAACTGGGAGGCGGAGGACCGAGGTGATTGATGCGTGGAAGCATCTACCAAGAGCGGGGGTGATGTCGTGATCCGGCTCACCACGGACTTACTTTCTCTTTTACTATACCGCCTTGACTCATTCCTGCTTCCCCTCGGAGTACTAACTTGTTGACTCACTACTATGTACGCCCCCTTACTCCGATTCTTCCCCTTCTCCTTTCCCCTTTCGCACTTCCTATTGTTCCCTATTCCACCCTTTCCCCATTTGCGTTGTCCTTTGTTACCTATTAAAGTATCCCGTCCATGGGACGGACACGGAGTAGCTACCTATATAAGCTCGACCACTTGTGTGCTTATTCTTCAGTCTTGTCTTCGTTTATCATACTAGCGAATACCAGACTTGTTTACTCTTCTAACTGTGTGCTCCCTTCTCGTCGTCTCACCACCACTGTCGGTCTTCCCTTAGTTGGGAGCCACCTCGAAGCTTTGCGCTTGTGCTATAACAACGCGCACACACAGACCCTAAGTCGCTTGACTTAGTCCCTCGTACTTCGGCTGTCTGACCGAAGCCCCTTGTACCTCGTTACTAAGTCCACCGACTTACCCCCTTGAACCCTTGTTCCCTGGTCGTCCCTCGCGGACCTTCGTCTCTTAGAAACTCCCTTGACCTTGGTTATCGTTCACCAAGCACCTCGTCCTTGTACCCTGTCCTTGTTCCCCTCGTACCCTCGGTGCACGTCGCACAGTAAGGCCCCGCTAGGCCTTAACACGTAGCCACAACCGGTAAGTAAGAGTCTGAGACTCCGAATCACAACCTTACTATTATGTCTGATAAGTCCGGAGGGTCGACCGTAACACTACTGCTATAGCTATATCCATCCTCCTCCCCACCCATCTAGGCTTTCCCTTGAGTCTTAACTTTGGTGCATATTTTTCATAGCCGCTTTCGAACCTCACTTGTTGCGCTTCGGTAAGCGTGAGCCTTGCTTTAGGCGAGAGTGTGGCGTGAGTACTCAGCTTCATGACTTGTCTAAGTCAAATGTGGGATCCTAAGTCCTAACACGCTGACGTTCCTGCAACTGGGAAGGCACTTCTCAATAAGCCTTATGCAGTGCACTCGTCTTGATAGCCCTTCGAGGTGGAAGTAAGAGATGAGTCGAAGGGAAACCCGATGTTTCAAGAAGACCAAGATAGCGACTCTTGGTCTTCCGCGGTAACTATTTATACACGATGATGGAGGGCTTTGAAGCGCCTCCCGAATAGCTATTGACATATAGCGATACTAGCTCGAACCCTAGTACCGCTATCCTAGTAATCAGCTGCTAAAGTACCATGTGATACTATAACTACTGATAACACGTGAATGAGAACGTCCCTGACTAATGTAAACAATCACAAGCCTACTAAAGTAGTCAGAACCTAGTAGTAAGCGTCCAACAAGTCCGATCCGTGACATCACTCCTTTCATGTGCACCCTCTGGCTGGATTATTCATGCCCGCACTCTCAAGCACAATCACCATGTAATATAATGAGACCACGAAATTAAGTGGGAGTTGTATCTACAAAGCATTACTATTGTTGATAATATCAGGGCCTAAGGATTACTTGCGAGAAAAATAGTCGGTTATATGGGAAGACTGCATGGTCTGAGACTCAAGGTAGCGTGTCTGGTATCCAAATGAGTACAATTGGGCTTCAAGATTGCATGCGAAGGGAGTGTTCAGTTCTTGAAGATATTCTTGGATGATAAGTGCGGCTTGAAGGGCCTCCTTGCGTGTTGGATGGGTTTTAACTATGGCTTCAACAGATTCAGCCGCATTGATGGTGTCGCCATCATCATTGCACCCATTCCATGCCTCCATCACAGCCTGAAAAATATCAAAGTCAGTTGTCTCGTCTATGGTCCTGGACTCCTCTAGTGGATTAAGAAGGTCTTTGATGCTCATCCGATTTGATGACTGAAGTGCCCCAGTTGCTTCAAGATCATCTAAGGCATTGTTCAACTGCCTTCCCGCCTCAGCAATGGGATCTTGAACACTAATAAGAGATGATATAGGAATTGTGGGTGACAGTGAGAGTGGTGATAAGAGCAATTTGTCGGGTAGAATGCCAGCTTTGTACCAACAATTCCGGATAGTTATTGTATCCACTTCTTGCCATGCAGTATTGGCCAGTCGCATAGCATCAAGTTGATTAAGTTCATAGATTCGAGAAGGGGTGACACCAGTTTCGTAGTGGTCAATGGCACGTCGAATATATTTGGAGCGGTAATGGGCCTTGAAACATTGGATGATACCTTGGTCCATAGGTTGAACATGCGCAGTGAGGTTTGGTTCGAAATTTTGAACTTCAATATTTTGAAGACCACTAGGAACAATATGACCTGAGAAATTGTCTTGAAGGAGGAGGATTTTCCAATTCTTTTCCCGTAGGGCCCTGTCCCAAGAACATATCCACTCTTCGTATAGGGATGCTGTCATCCATGCCTTCGCATTATTCCTATAATAAAATCCCAACTGAGCACCCGATTTCTTATTGAATGCTCGAGGCTTTTCTGCCTTTCCAATGACAAAGGGTGGCAGTTTCTCGGAACCATCGGCATTTGATGTGAAGGCATATGTTAGTCTAACCTTCCTGCCCTTTACACTGGAGTGACTCTTCTCTGCAAGTCCTCGATCGGGTGGTAGTCTGTTTATCAATTGTTTAATTAGTGCAGACTCTAATTATTTGAGGGGAATATGAAAGGCATACGCATAGAACAAACCTGTCTCATCCATATTAAAAATATCTTTCAGCTTGTAGTGACCCTCCTCAATTATGGTTTGAATACGCTGCCTCTCCTTCTCTGCCGTCTGTTTATCCACTGAGGCAGCTTCTCCATGACGTTTCCGTTCCTTTAAGTTCATTCTTTCCTTGAATCGGGTTAACCAGCCCTCACTTAGGGCCAGATATTCGTCCGTTGGAATGCCACATAATTCCGCAAATTTGATCCACTTTTGACGCAACACCTCGCCAGTAAGAATGATCCCATCTTCAAGTGCCTTCATGACCCAAATCTCCAACATCTCTGTGACTTCTGGGTGTTGTGTCTGAATTGTACGTTTTGCAGTGTGTGACCCACTTTGGCTCTTTTCCCATTCTCCTCGCCACTTTGGCTCGTCCTTTACCCATGCGGAAATGAGTGGCTGTTTGATCCTGAGATTTGGATAAAGGGTATCAAAGTGTTTTGAAGTCTTGGACTGGTTTCTGCCATTGGCATTGTGCCAATCAAGAATCTCGATTCGTTGTTGTAGTGTAGCATTTTCCTTTTTCGTAAAAATGGGCAGTGATTTCTTCCTTGGTCCTATATCCACCACTTGCTTCTCTGGACCTGCATTATTTATGACTTAGCAAATAGGGAACTCAGGAAAGTGTGAACATTGATACGTTTACGCTTCTTGCTTATAGCCGCACTAAGGCCACCACCAAGGACTTGTAGTTTCTGCACAATGCCTCTGCCTTCTATGTCCAATTTCTCCAGGCCCCTCTCGTAGTCAGAGGCCTCTTCAAGGTCCTGCACCACACGCTCCTCACCAATGAGATTGCCTTCACCATCTAACCATTCTTCATCGCTTTCAGAAATGGTCTTGTTTGCCTTTATGTCTGACTCAATCCTTGATTTCCGTTCTTGGACTTGGTTCCTTAGGATATGTAAGCCCTTCTTCAGTGAGTCAAGAGGATTTATCATAGTGAAGCTGACTGTTTCAGTGACCTCAAACATGCTCTGACCACAAAAGAAAATATTGATTATATAATATTTTCACACAAAATCTATGGGTTTTTTTGCCCTAAAAAGGTATGTGTAATGGGGTATCAGAGAGTTATGGGTTATAATCCCAATTTTCCTGCGAACCAACTTGGTGGATAGAAATTTCTATGGATTTTCATAGAGTATGTGTTATCAGGGATATGGGTTATGAGGGAGTCGACTGTATACATCACTAGCAGGCTCGAGACGCATGAAGAAACTATGCAAGGCTCCAGCGTGCCATTGACAACGCACACGCGGGGGTACCTTGTGGCAAGGATTCGTCTTGGCGGATACCAAACAGTTGTACATGCAGATCCGGCCCATGACTGCATGACGCGCTGCATCTGCGGGCTCTTTTTTTTTTTTTTGGAACCATTTCTATTCCGGGACAGTACCACAAGTACAGGACCGGTCGTAACTACTCATGTAGGTGATATAAGTCGAGACAATCATGAACGAGGGTGGGTGGCAAGGGCACAGGAGCCGAGCGAAGATGGGGCGTGGTAATAGTAGGTAAAGGTGACCCTCCCAGAGACAGGACGGCCGAGGGCATGTGGCCGATCACAGTAAGGGGTACACAAAGGAAGACCTAGACAAATAGGTCGGGTGGAGCGAAAGAAAAATGACTCACGCGCTTAGGGATCGCCCTTACGGATGAGGGACCAGGATCGAGAGCAGAGGAGTTAGCCGGGGTCAAAGACGAGGCGCTGGGTTGGGGAGTTCCGGTACCAGTCGGGAGAAGGCGCCAGAGACCTGGAGGAAGGTCATGAAGGACTTGGCGGCCAGGGGTGGGGAAGGATCGGGGCATCGTTGGGTGTCGTACACCTTGGTTGGTGCACAGCCCATGTGTGTGAATGAGTGTCGTGTTTCAGGCTCAGCGCTCAGCGTCCGAGCTAGCGTTAAGGCGTTTTGTGCTCTAACTGGGGATTGTTCGATGGTGTACATTTAATGTCTTTTACATGCACCTATCGACGAAAGTCCTTTCTCGTACTCGATAGGTATATATATGGTCTTATTGCAGTACCGCAAACCGCAATGGAGTATGTTTACACTATCGGTCCGTATTTAGTCGACCAGTGTAATGCCAGGTGTGCTCCCAATCCAGGAACACCCCACCAAAGGTCCCAAGTAACCGGATTCCAATCTGAACCTGGCCGGTTCGCTGGGATGGGCAGTTTTGTCACCCAGCGAATACTGCGCAATCGGAAGGCATTCAGCGGTCCACAAACTATATACTGCTTACTACAGTACTACGCATTTCACTCATTAGTCGTTGCCGATGAAAAATGTAAGTGCACAATATACAATACTCGGGTGGAACTCGTCTCCCTTCCATCTGACTACCTTGCTTTGCAAGGTCATATGTCAGGTTTGTATTTCTCGTCTGCAGTGTACAAATAGTATCTCGGGCATATCACACATCAGACGCCGGCCAGATTTTCGTCCCCTGTCCCCTGGCAGTTTCCTGTATTCCGCCATCACTGGTATCGACTTTTGACAACGACTTTGCTTTGTATGTTAAGGGGATCCTATTAATTAAATTTGGTGTTACAGTAAGTAATGCCAAGCGCGTGCTCCAATTCAAGTGAGGCGCCCTGGCTAATGGCAAGTCCCTGTCACATCTTTCTCCCACCTCCTTGACCCAATTATAACACACCGCTCTCCTGCTACATTATACCAGACGATTCGTACTTCGATACGCGATTTATCAACCGGACGCAGGTCAGTCGGGTAGGCCGGAGTGCATCAGGAAAAACTTACTTTGATAATTTTCATAATTAGCGATTGAAATTATGGCGGTGTTAGCATCAATTATGGCCAGTTATGGCCAAATATCCAACCTTCGGGGTGCGCAAGAAGTCGAAAGTCGTCGGGAGTCCATTCCGCCTGCCATTCGTAGTTCACGGTGCCCTCTGTTGTGGATGATGCCTTGCTATAGCCGGAAGTTCTACGCTTGGCCTCTTCACACTTATAATGGGCAGCCCTCCGAGGGCCATTCTGTAAGTACGCATACCATAATGCTTCTTTCCACGCTCAGATCACGCCGTTCGTAGAGCTTTTCTTTACCTTCGCAAAGCTAATCCTGGAACGTCAGTCAACGCCACACGCATTCCAGGACTGGAGACAAACGCTTAAAAGGACGTCCTCGCTCCCTTGGACGTCCCTCAGTCTCTCTTTTCCCCTCATCCATTGCTCCCGTTGCTAGTAGATCTACTCCCGAGCTCCCATATCCAATATATCCGAGTTCCCACTTTGCCCTGCCCGATTGAGTGCTTGCTAGCACCCACTGGCTTCCACATTCGTGAACTCACCCTCCCACCTCTGAACGTTAACATGCCCGCCCCAGTCGTCTCCGTTCCCAATCCTATTCAGACTCCGTTACCGAGCCCGTGTCTGCTTCCACCCTCATGGACGCACCTCCTTCTGTGGGCCCGGGAGCCTACGACGACAGCGTTATACCGCCCTTTCACGGAGCCCGCACCCTTGTCCTGTGCTTTGACGGCACGGGAGATCAGTTTGATGAAGATGTGCGCCTATATATGTTCCCGCCGCTTGCTCATGTGCTGCTTGCTGACCAAGTATCGCTCAGAATTCCAATATCGTACAATTTGTCTCTATGCTAAAGAAGGACGACAAGCGCCAACAGTTGGTCTATTATCAGGTCCGCTACCGCCAGTCTCACTTCTAGAACATCTGACTCATCCACTGTGGTATAGGCTGGTATCGGGACGTATACGATTCCAGAAGTTGCGACACCGTTTATGGCGAAAGTGAAAAAGACCATCGACATGGCCATCGGCAATCACCTTGATACACATGTTATGGGTACGTCGTCCTGGTTGATAGCTATATTACTCGACCCGCTTACAATTGTATTTATAGGGGGATATGAGTTCCTGATGGAGCACTGTGCGTTTATTGAAAGCATCGTTACTAATTTAGACTCACTTCGGTTGTTAGACCATGCAGGGGACAGAATATGCCTCTTTGGATTTTCGCGTGGTGCATACACCGCTCGGGCGCTAGCAGGCATGATTCACAAAGTATGTTTTTTCTATTTTCGTCACATCTGTGAATTCAGTCATGACCTGCTCTGCCATAGGTTGGTTTACCACCCGGTTCCCTTCGCATACAAGATGTTCAGTCATAACGACAATACCGGCTGGAATCAGAGCAAAGCGTTCAAGAATGCCTTTTCGGTGGACGTTGAAATAGAATTCATTGGCGTATGGTATGCCTACTTTCCCACCTTCTGGCAGATTTTTCGGTCTGATAAACTCTGTAGGGATACGGTTTGCTCTGTCGGGCTCATTCCACACATCCTCCCATTCGTACACTCCAATACTGCTATCCGCCACTTCCGGCATGCAATCTCACTCGACGAGCGGCGTGCGAATTTTAAGGCCAACCATTGGCATGTGCGAGACCAGAAGGGCACAGAATGTGGTAAGGCGCCGCGGTCAAATCTGCGTCGCTTTTGTTATCGCAACAGCCGCCATTACCGCCGCCACCATAATAAAGACACTGAAGAAGAAACCGACGGCGAACGGAAGGAGACTGACGTACGGGAAGTGTGGTTCGCTGGGTGTCACTGTGGTACGTGTGACCGTCTCGAAACAGCGCTCCTTGTTTAATATCATCGCGTAGACGTCGGTGGAGGGTCGGTCAAGAACGGTACGCGACAAAGTCTCGCGAGAATTCCACTACGTTGGATGATTCGCGAGTGTTTCCGTGCCAACACGGGAATTCAATTCTACCGCGAATCTTTCAAGGAAGTCGGCCTCGATCCCGATACACTCTACGACACATTCGAAAATAAATCCCTTGTTGGACCACGCCCGCCTGCCATAACGCCAACTGCTGCTCGAGTTGCTGAAGTCAGGGATGCGGCCCGTGCTGCGAAGCTATCTGACGGGACCAGAATTGAACAAGTGCAAGCTTCCCCGACTGCAGCTGCCACTTTCAAATCAGAGGAGGAAGAAGAATTCGCAGATGCGCTCAGTGAGATCCATGATCAATTGAAGAGAGTGAAGGCATGGTGGTTCCTCGAATTTCTTCCAATACGCCACCATAAGACACACCAGGGGAATGATGAGAGTGACCACTACTGGAAGTACGTGTTCGTGTCTAATACTATTTCTAGTAATACACACCGGTATGGCACTCCCGCAGAATAAACTCGGGGCCGAGGACGCAAGGTGCCGAAACCAATCCATGAAGGAAGAAAGAAAATCCTTGTGCACCGGTCTGTGAAGATCAGGATGGGCGCTGAGGAGCTGGAAGGCAGTAAGTATAAACCCAAGGCGAAATTCCCATCTTTCGATCCCGATTTAGCGGAATGGGTGGATTGATGCATGGACCTTATAGTAATATACCCTCCTGATGATGACCAACTTTCGGATCTCTTACATTATTTGTACGACTATTGTTATCTACTTTCACTTCTATGCGCACAACTCTTAACATTCAATGTTGATTTATGCCATATATATGTCTTCTACTAATGCTCCCAATCCCGCCGTCACCCCGTATTTTCTTGTCCATTTCCGTAGTAGCACATAGACTATCACACTATAAAATAATTCTATGTCCTTAAAACGACATCGCCTCTGTGGGTAGGGCGCAAGAATTTGAGGTAACTTCTCGCACGCTCTTGATCTATGCTCCGAGGAAAGAACGTAAGCTGCATAAAAGTAAAGACGCCCTCCCAAGATGCCGTACAGTCGGAGCAGAGTATCGAAATCACAAGATATGTGAACTGGAAGATACCGTCATTCTATATGTAGGAGGGTGAGGCCGGTGAGATCGCGTGTCCGCGTCCACTGCCTCCTTCCTCCCATCACTCGCACTCACACTCGCCCCCGCACCTGCACTTACGCCAGCGCCGGCATCAGCTCCACGCCGACTGAGGCGGCGGTCAGGCACAAGCGACGACTGCAGATGGCTCACAGGTGTGCTCGGCCCACCGCATAAGAGTTCTACTCGAACATGTTCTCACACGCACAAGCACACAGTGGCACGCCACGACGTCGCACACCGCAAGCCCGGAGAAGGCGGGCATGGAGTGCCTCAAGTGCAGCGTGGTGCTCTGGCAGCTCGACGCGGCGCATCGGCGCTGGTGCGGGCACGAGAATCGACTGTGTGCGCCACCGGTATGGGCGAACCCACTTGTGTGAACAGCGGGCAGGCGGGCGTCAGCTCAGCCGAAATCGCTTTTCGTCCATGTTTCAGACATGTTCTGGAGGAGTCGCATGATAAAATGTGTGTGTAGTGCCTAGGGACTGTAAAAGTAGTGATTGATCGCGGCGTCATTTAAATTGCTCGCGTGTTCGGGTCGGGTCTAGACGGCGCCTCGACAAATGTGTGTAAAGTAAAGTACGTACCGAGATTTCGTCCCGGCAAAAGCCGGACTTCCTTCCACTTTTGGAAAACTGTAAGCCACTGAATCGAACCCCAACATGGCACGCCGCCGACTGCTTGGCAAGAGTGATGGACAACCGTCTTGCTAACGTCACAAGACAACGAGATTGGAGCACGTTAAGAAGAGTAATCGAGCCAGAGGTGAGGAGAAATACAAAGTGTCCGACCGAGGGGGTCCTGTCCGAATGAAGATGAAGGGTCAGGTATGCCATATTAAGCCGACCAGTGTAGCGCCAGGTGTGCTCTTGATCCAGACCTCTCAGGTTGTTGACCCCACCTCCCGCCACGAAAGGTCACCTGGAGTCCCTTGTAACCAGATTGGAACTTAGCCGGTTATCCGGAATCGCGGTTGTTTCACCCAGCGAACACTACGCAATCCCGCATACTATATACTGCTCATTACTACGCGTTTTATCGCCGGTAGCGGTCAATGAATAATGGAAGTGCCCAAAGCTGTACAATCCTCGGCTCCTCTATCTAATCTAGTGGTTACATTTGGGCCGATCTTACCGCCTTGTTGATTCAAGGTAAGCAGGTAGACCGGAAATGATTTACTGTACCTGCAGGGCCCCAAGTGAGAAGCCCCGGCTAACGGCAAGTCCCCGTCACCCTCTCACCGCTTCGACGCAATTACCGCACACCGCACTCTTGCAACCTTATACTCAACGACTGGTACTTAGACGCGCATTTATCAATCGGACTTGGGTCAGTCAGATATCCGGTGTGGGTCGTCCACTGCATTTGGATAACGATCATGAGTTGGCAAAGAGTCCCGCGTTCGGGGTGCGCAAGACGTCGGACGTCAATTCTACTTACTGTTTGTAGTTCCCAGCGCTCTCTGCTATGGATAATGCCTTTGCTACAGCCAAAGTCCCACGCTTGGCCTCTTCACACATATAATGGGCACCAGCTCTCCCGGGGCCATCCATAAACTCCCCCAACTTCTGGACGTTGACATGCCGGCCACCTCCATTCCCAGTCCTATTCAGACTCAGTCACAGAGTCCCATGTCTGTTTCAACCCTCAAGGGCTCGTTCTTTTCTCCTGGCCCTGGGGCCTACGACCCCGAAGTTATCCCACCCTACCACGAAGCACGTACCCTTGTCCTCTGCTTTGATGGCACGGGAGATCAGTTTGACGAGGATGTGCGCGCATATACGCTCTCACTGTCTGCTCATGTGCTGCTTGCTGACTAAGTGTTATTCAGAATTCCAATATCGTGCAATTCTTCTCTATGCTAAAGAAGAACGATAAGAGCCAGCAGCTGGTCTATTATCAGGTCCGACAGCGCCAGTCTCGCTTCTCGAACATCTGACGAATCCGCCGTGTATAGGCTGGTATCGGGACGTATACCATTCCAGAAGTCGCAACACCGTTTATGGCAAAAGTGAAAAAGACCATCGATATGGCTATCGGCAATCACCTCGATGCACACGTTATGGGTGAGTCGTTCTAATTTATGGTTATATAACACTCGACCCGCTTACAATCACACTTATAGGTGGATATGAGTTCCTGATGGAGCACTGTACGTTTATTGAAAGCACCGTCACTATTTTAGACTCACTTCGGTTGTTAGACCATGCAGGGGACAGAATATGCATTTTTGGATTTTCGCGTGGTGCGTACACCGCACGGGCATTGGCAGGCATGATTCACAAAGTGTGTTTCTGTTGTCGTCACATGTGTGGACCCAATCATGACTTGCTCGGCCACAGGTTGGCTTACTTCCTGCGGGTAACCACCAACAGGTTCCCTTCGCATACAAGATGTTCAGTCGCAACGACGATACCGGTCGGAAACAGAGCAAAGCGTTCAAGGTTGCCTTTTCGGTGGATGTTAAAATAGAATTTATTGGCGTATGGTATGCCTGTTTTCCCACCTGGTGATGGTGTTCCCAGTCTGATATACTCTGTAGGGACACCGTTTGCTCCGTCGGGCTTATTCCACACACCCTCCCATTCATACACTCCAATACTGCTATCCGCCACTTCCGACATGCAATCTCACTCGACGAGCGGCGTGCCAAGTTTAAGGCCAACCATTGGTATGTGCAGGACCAGAAATGCACGAAACATGATAAGGACGCCGGAGCAGAAAAGGACGCCGGACAAAAGAAGACCGACGTGCGCGAAGTATGGTTTGCTGGGTGTCACTGTGGTAGGTGTAACCGACCCGAAACAGAACTCCCAATTTAATATCGTCGCGCAGACGTCGGTGGAGGGTCGGTCAAGAACGATACACCAAACAGTCTTGCCAGAATTTCTCTTCGTTGGATGATTCGCGAGTGTTTCCGTACCAACACCGGAATTCAGTTCCGCCGCAAATCTTTCGAGGATATTGGCCTCGATCTTGATACACTCTACCAACCTGCCATTGGGACTTCGGCCCATGTTGCGGAGCCAAGTGATGGGACCCTAACTGATCAAGTGCAATCTTCTCCGACCGTAGCTAGTACTTTCAAAACGGAGGAAGACGAAGAACTCGCAGACGCGCTCAGTCCGATCCATGATCAATTGAAGAGATCGAAGGCATGGTGGTTCCTCGAATTTCTTCCAATGCGCCACCATAAGATACACCAGGGGAATGATGAGAGTGACCACTACTGGAAGTACGTATTCGTGTCTAATACTATTTCCTGTCATTCACACAGGTATGGCACACACGCAGAGTAAACTTTGGTCGAGGACGCAAGGTGCCCAAACCGATCCATGAGGGAAGAAGGAAAATCCTTGTGCACCGCTCTGTGAAGACCAGGATGGACGCTGAGCTGGAAAGCGGGAAGTACGTACCCAAGGCGAACTTCCATTCTTTCGATCCCGAATGGGTGGATTGGGTAGATTGATGCACAGATCCCAACATATGCTCTTGATGATGATCAACGATTGGATCTCTTACATTACAATTTGCACGGTTATTGTTTCTGCTTCCACTTTTATGCGCACGGTTCGTAACATTTAGTACTGATTTATGCAGTATGTTTTTTTTTTATCAATGCCCCCAATCCCGCCGTCACCCTGTATTTTCCTGTCCACTCCCGTAGTAATTCGTTAACCATCACACTAAAATAATTCAGTGTCCTTACTACACCATTGCCTCTGAGAGCAGAGCACAAGAACTTGAGGTAGCTTCTCGCGCGCCCTTGATCTTGATCTATGCCCCAGGAAAGAACGTAAGCTGCATAAAAGCGGAGGCCTCCTCAAGATGCATTACAGCTGGAGAAGAGTGGCTCGGGCAGATCTCGGGAAAACGACCTGGAGCGACCGCAGATCCCGCGTCACCACCACCACACCCTAGGTGGTAGAACGGCTCCACTACATCAAGAGGTCGTTGGTCCGCTTCACGGAGGCACAAGGTAATTGAAGGGAACTCGTCAAAGGGACGTTATTTCTCGTAGTCAGCAGCGAGGTGGTAACCGATAGTAGTGAAGAGCTGGATAGGCTCTGCGGGATGATACAACTGGTGCAGGCGGCACCGCCGACGCCTGGGGTAGCTGAAGGCATGAAGACCCGATACTAGTAGCCATTGCCGAGAGTCAATACTAGTAATTACAATGCGACTTGACTATGTCGCTAGTTTGAGACGCTTGAGTCTGAATACAAATCTAAAGAAGGACACCGTCTACACGCGGAGAAAGAGGTTACAAGTAGTGGCGCCTCAGTGGGGGTGGGGACGTTCCGCAGGATGATGAGGTTGGGCATGTCGACGGAGGACGATTTAGCGCTGATAACTCAACTCCACTACCATAGATAAGCGCCTTGGTCCCCAGCTCCGGCGCGTGTGATGAACGAGGCACATCTCAATCGCATCTCAATCGCTAGTCGTCTATTGCGCTTACTGCACTACTATTGTGCGCCAGCTTTCCTCCCTCTGGTATCCTAGTCTAACGTGCCGGTATCATCTATATACGAGTATAGAAAGCGATCCTTTTTCGGTTTTTTTTCGTTCAGCCTCCACCTTTTTTTTCACGGACCAGTGAAGTACGGTATACTACCAAGTGTCTTCTGGAGGTCACGGAGCTTCTCCGCCCCAGACAGCGCTGCCCGCAAGCCAGGGGGTGTCGTCGCCTGGGATCGTCGGCCTCAAGTTGAGATGCGACCGAAAAGTGTGTACATTGCATCTGTCATCGGCGATAGGGGGGGAACCGCGTCGTGTTTTGCTTTATATGATAGGTTCCCCGTGAGAAATGTACTAAACGCGGGTGCATGATGATCTTCCCTAATGGTTCGTCTTTCCTTGACATGAAATCCGTGACGTCCGTGCCATTGGCGCACGGGACGACTTTGCAATCCTGTGCTGCTATCCTGTGCTGCTAACAATACATCGCTAACAGGCCCGGGACTCATGAATAACAGGTGCGTAGAACTATGCACGACTCCAGCGTCCCGTTCCCAACGCACGCGCGGGGCACCTCGCGGCAAAGATTCGTCTTGGCGAATACCGAACAGCTGCACGCGCAGATCTGACGCATGACGCGCAGCATCCGCGGGCCAGGGCATGGTCTCGATGCGATCTACACTACCACCGCTCTCCCACTCCTCTCCTTTGCTACTCTTCCCCACCTCGATTTTGTGGTATGCTGGCGACTCAGCATAGCTGAAAACCACCCGCTCCTCACTTAGCTGCTATCCACGCTAAACTGATTCATTATACCTCTACTATAGCCATCCTCATTATATATACGCCCATTAGTGACACGGTGTATATCCTCGGGCCGTCTCCTTTAGGATTTGTTCACCATTGACGCATATCGACGTGTCATTCTCTATGGACCCTGCTCTGGCTCGTCGTCTCCGAGGCGAACGGGCATAAGGACATTCTTAATTCACATGCACCTTTTTGTACTAATCCACATACGTGCCATTTAGCGTTTTGTGCCCTCACTGGGGATCGTTCGGGATCTCGGGTAGCTATGAAAGGTCATTGTAATAAGTGTGAGGTTGTGATGTATCGAAATCACAAGGTATAGAAACTGGAGGGTGCCATCGTTCCTGATGTGGGGGGTGAGGCCGGTGAGATCGGGTGTCCGCATCCACCGCCTCCCTCCTCCCTTCACCCGCACCCACACCCATGCCAGCACCGGCAACAACTCCACACCGAATGAGGCGGTGGTCAGGCACAAGTGGCGGCTGCAGGTGGCACTGAGTGTGCTCAGCTCGCCACATACGAGTTCCACTTCGAGCATGTTTTCGAGCGCACAGGACAGACAACGGCACGGCACGACGTCGTGCACTGCAGGCCAAAAGAAGGTGGGTACGGTGTGCCCCAAGTGCGGTGTGGTGTTCTCGCAGCTCAACGCGGCGCATCGGCGCTGGTGTGGGCACGAGAATCGACTGTGTGCGCCACCGGTATGGGCGAACCCACAGGTGTGAGCAGCGGGTAGGCGGGCGTTGACTTAGCTGAAGGCCTTTTTCGCCCATGCTTCGGACATGTTGCTTGGGGAATCGTGCATGGAGTGTCTCAGGGCAGTAGAAGTTGGTATCGATCGCTGCGTCAATTAAATTGCTCGCGCGTGTGGGATCGAGCCGTCTTGCAGCCAGGGGTCTGGATGGCACCTCGAGAAATGTACGTACCAAGACCCGTACCTCCTTCCACTTTCGGAAAACTGTCAGCCGCTAAATCGAACCATGACATGGCATGCTGACCGGTCAGCAAGTGTTACAGACAGCGATTTTGCTAACATCGCAACACAATGGAACCTAAAAGAGGAATCGGGTCATTTTAAGGTAGTATCAGATATTTTGTGTCTTGGAATATGGTGCAGTGGGGAAATGATATATTGAGAATAAGCAGCATGTGTGGTGGTACGGAGTAGAGCGTACGCTCCTATCTCCAGGAGTGTTGTGATTAGATAACTATTTACTCACGGAAATATAACAATTATATAACTATTGCATCTAGCCTCAGGTTGTCTGTCTGGGCTGGATCCCAACAGTGTGTTTAATTTCGTAGTAACGAAGCTAGAGGTGGGTGAGAAACTAAAGTGTCTGACCGAGGGGTCTTGTCATTAATGAAGGGTCAGGCATACTATGCTGTACCCTATGTTCGGACAGTACCCCATGTTCGGACACTTCAGATTTCTCACTCAATCCTTGTCCTATAACTACAAAATTAAGTATATACTGTCTAGTACCATTTCTTATTATTTTCCAACTTTTGAAAAAGAAAATCTTGCTGTATCATGAAGAACAAGAATTGGGTGTTTGTCACGCTTGCCAACAGATCCCATGGTCAGGGTTTGATTGAGTAAGCTGAGTGCCTTCCAAAAGTGGCCACGAAAGTGGCGTCAAATCCGAGCCTGGGGTTGAGTAGAGTTACAATGGAGGGGTGTGACAATGCGTGACTGTCCGAACATAGGGTGCAACATAGTACTGTAGATCCGTGTGCCGTTTTCAGGCGACCAGTGGCGCCACCGCAAGGTGTTAATAACACTCAGATCGCTGATCCCCATCTTCCACCAAAGGTCAGCTGGACTCCAATGTAACCCGATTGGAATTTGGCCAGTTAGCCGGGACGCCGATTGTTTTACCCAGCGAACACTACACAACCCCGCATACTATATACTAACCATTACGGGTTTCATCACTGGCAGCTGTCAACGAATAGTGGAGGCGGACAATGCTGCACAATACTCGGCTCTTCTATGTGGTCTAATGATCACATATTGGACCAATCTTACCATTTGCCGTTGATGCAAGGTGAGAGGTAGATCGGAATTGATTTACGGTATCCACAGGGGTCCATGTGAGGTGCCCCGGCTAACGGTAAGTCCCTATCACCCTCTCACTGCTTCGACGCAATTATCATACACCGCTCTCCTACGACCTTATACTCAACGACTGGTACTTAGACGTGCGTTTACCAACCGGACTTGGGTCGGTCAGACGGCCAGCGTGGGTCGCCCACTGCGTTTGGGTGACGATCATGAGCAGGCAATGGATCCCACGTTCGGGGGTGCGCAAGAAGTTGGACGTCCACTCCACCTGTCATATGTAGTTCGCAGCACCTTCTGGTATGGACAATACCTTTGCTATAGCCAAAGGTTCCACGCATGACCTCCTCACCGCATATAATGGGCACCAGCTCTCCCTGGGCCACCCGTGGGCCTCTCCGACCTCTGGACGTTGACATCCCAGTCACCTCCGTTCCCAATCCTATTCGAACTCAGTTACAGAGTCTCATGTCTGTTTCGACCTTCAAGGGCTTGCCCCCTTCTGCGGGCACGTGGGGCTACGACCCCGACGTTATCCCTCCCTCTCACGATGCACGCACGCTTGTCCTCTGCTTTGATGGCACGGGAGATCAGTTTGACGAGGATGTGCGCGCATATATTCTCTCACTGTCTGTTCATGTGCTGTTTTCTGACCAAGTGTCATTCAGAATTCCAATATCGTGCAGCTCTTCTCCATGCTAAAGAAGGACGATAAGAGCCAACAGCTAGTCTATTATCAGGCCCGCCATAGCAACTCTCGCTTCTCGGACATGCGACTTATCTGCCGTGTATAGGCCGGCATTGGGACGTATACGATTCCTGAAGTCGCAACACCGTTTATGGCGAAAGTGAAAAAGACTATCGACATGGCCATCGGCAATCACCTTGACGCACACGTTATGGGTGTGTCGTCCTAATTTACGGTTATATTACTCGACCTGCTTATAATTATATCTATAGGGGGATATGAATTCCTGATGGAGCACTGTGCGTTTGTTTAAATATTCGTCACTAAAAGGCTCATCTTGGCTGTTAGACCATGCAGGGGACAGGATATGCTTTTTTGGATTTTCACGTGGCGCATACACTGCTCGGGCGCTGGCAGGCATGATTAACAAAGTATATTTCTGATATCGTCACATGTGTGGATTGAATCATAACTTGCTCATCCACAGGTTGGTTTGCTTCCCGCGGGTAACCACCAACAGGTTCCCTTCGCATACAAGATGTTCAGTCGCGACGACAATACTGGTTGGAAACAGAGCAAAGCGTTCAAGAATGCCTTTTCGGTGGAAGTCGAAATAGAATTTATTGGTGTATGGTATGCCTACTTTCCCACCTGTTGATGGTTTTTTGGTCTGATATACTCTGTAGGGATACGGTTTGCTCCATTGGGTTTATTCCGCGCACCCTCCCGTTCATATACTCTAACACTGCTATCCGCCACTTCCGGCATGCAATTTCACTCGACGAGCGTCGTGCCAAGTTTAAGGCCAACCATTGGCATGTGCAAGACCAGAACTGCGGGAAGCGTAGGGAGGCGCCATGGTCAAATCTACGTCGCTTTTGCTATCACAGCAGCCGTCATTACCGCCACCACCATAATAAGGAAGAAGAAGAAGAAGAAAACGGCTGCGGACGAAGGGAGACCGACGTGCGCGAAGTATGGTTTGCTGGGTGTCACTGTGGTACGTGTGACCGTCTCGAAACAGCGCTCCCGGTTTAATATCGTCGCGTAGACGTCGGCGGAGGATCGGTCAAGAATGATACGCCAAACAGTCTCGCCAGAATTTCTCTTCGTTGGATGATTCGCGAGTGTTTCCGTACCAACACCGGAATTCAGTTCCGCCGAGACTCTTTCGGTGATGTCGGCCTCGATCCCGATACACTCTACCAACCTGCCGTTGAAGCTGTGGCCCATGCTGCGGAGCCAAGTGATGGGACCTTAACTGACCAAGTGCAAGCTTCCCCGACCTTGGCCATCGATTTCAAGACAGAGGGGGAAGAACTCAAAGACGCGCTCAGTCCTATCCATGATCAACTGAAGAGATCGAAAGTATGGTGGTTCCTCGAGATTCTTCCAATCCGCCATCATAAGAAGAACTGGGGGAATAATGAGAAGGACCACTACTGGAAGTACGTATTCATTTCTAACGCTATTCCTAGTCATTTACACAGGTACGACGCTCCCGCAGAATAAATTTGGGTCGAGGGCGCAAGGTGCCCGAACCAATCCATGAAGGAAGAAAGAAAATCCTTGTCCATCGCTCTGTGAAAGTCAGGATGGAAGCTGAGAGGCCGAAAGGCGGGAAGTATGTACCCAAGGCGATATTCCATTCTTTTGATCCCGAATGGGTAGATTGGGTGGATTGATACACGGGTCTTAACATATGTTCTTGGTGATCGTCAACGATTGGATCTCTTACATTACAATTTGTACGATTATTGTATCTGCTTACGCTTCTATGCGCACAACTCGTAACATTCAGTGCTGATCTATACATCATGTCTTCTATCAATGTTTCCAATCCCTTCGTCGCCCCGCATTTTCTTGTCTATTTCCGTAGTAGTACGTTGACCATCACACTATAAAATAATTCCGTGTCCTTACAACGCCATCGCCTCTGAGAGCAGAGCGCAAGAATTCGAAGTAGCCTCTTGCACGCCATTGATGTATGATCCCAGGAAGGAGCGTAAGTCGCATGAAAGCGAAGACGTCGCCCTCTTCAAGACGCCGTACAGCCGGAGTGGCTCGGGCGGATCTCGGGAAAACGACCTGGAGCGACCGCAGATCCCACGCCACCACCACCACACCTAGGTAGTTGAACGGCTCCACTGCGTCAAGATATAATCGGTATCGCTCCCACCCGATTGAGGGGAACCCGTAAAAGGGACGTCACTACTCGTAATCAGCAGCGAGGTGGTAGTCGATAGTAGTGAAGAGCCGGACCGGCTTTGCGGGACGACGCGACTGGTTCGGGCTGCACCACCGACGCCCGACACACCCGAAGACTTGATACCAGTGGCCATTGCCGAGAGGCAATACCGGTGATTAAAATGCGACACGTGGAGAAAGAGGTTGCAAGCAGTGGTGCCCCGGTGGGGGTGGGGACGTTCCGCACGATAATGACGTCGGGGGTGTCCCGTGGACGGAGGCTCATGAGTCAACTTTGCCGCCAAAGACGTTGTAAAATGCGCAGAGGCCTCCAACTTTCTTGTACAGTACGTAGAGTTGGAGTAACTAGCAGTTGGACCTTCCTTGGGCGTGCATCTTGGTCATCGTCATTCCCTTGTCCATGACTAGATTTGACCAACTTCCCCCGCGCGCGCGAAGAATGTTGAACGAGTACATCTCGCTACCGCGCGCCGGCTTTCCTCCCTCTGGTACCCTAGTCTAACGTGCCAGTGCCAACTATATACGAGTGCTGAAAGCGCTCCTTTTTCCGTTTTTATCCGTTCACCCTTGTTTTCACCGACCAGTGAGGCAAGTGAAGTACGGTATACTACTAAGTGTCTTCTGGAGGTCACGGTGCTGAACAAGTTTGCGCTCACTTTTCTTTCATTTTTGTGTGCTATCTGCTCGCCCTCGTGCGGCGCGGATCTCCCTCCGTCCAGACAGCGCAGCAAGCTAGGGCGCGTCCCCGTATCGTGTGCGGAGTGTCCGCGATGCGTGCCCCAATTTCCGATCCCCGCTGCCCGTATGCACATTTGCTGAGTAGCGGGCACACCCAAATCCTGGGATCGTCAGCCTCAAGTTGAGATGTGACCGAAAAGGTGCGCACATTGCATTGCATCTGTCACTGGCGATAGGGAGGGAACCGCGTCGTGTTATATGATAGGTTCCTGTGGGACGTGTGCCTAACGCGGACGCGCGGCGATCTACCCTAATGATTCGTCATGAAACCGATCATGTCCGTCTTTGATGTACTGGACAACCCTGCAATCCCGTGCTTGCTAACGACACATCACTAACAGACTCGGGGCGAATGGAGTAGAACTATGCATGACTCCAGCATGCCATTGCCAACGCACGCGCGGGGCACCTTGGAGCGAGGATTCGTCATGGCGAATAGTGAACAGTAGCACGTGCAGATCCGGCACATGACGCACATGAGTGTGCCGCATCCGCGGGTCCAGGCACGCTCTCGATGCAGTATACGCTCCCCACTTCATCAGCAAATTGGACTTGACTTGCGGTTACTAGACGAACCTACCATGCACCAGACCTGGTGCCACTAGTGCCAGCTAGTGCTGGCTAGTGGGTCCCTAGCAGTTTTCCTGATGTTAGATACTATCCACGCCAAACGTGAGCCTACTGCTTCATTATACCTCTACTATAGCCATACTTGTTGCATACTGTATACACGCCCTTATGTGACACGATGTGTGTCCTTCATAACGTTTCTTTCTTTTTTTTTTTTGAATCCGTTTTTATTCCGGGACGGTACTAATGGTACAAGACCGGACTTAGAGACGTAATATCATTTTATACAATGTGAGCGTCTTCATTCACCGTTGATGCATATTGACATGTCATTCTTTACAATCAACCCAAGGACCTTGCTCTGGCTCGCCTCCGAGGCGGGTTCCTAGGGACATTCTCAATCCACATGCACCTTGAATTCCTGATCTACATGCGTGTCATTGAGCGTTGTAATGGCGTTGAGGTGTCCATACGAGTTCGAAAGCGGAGCGGATTGCACTCCAAAGGGAAGAGGGAAGGGCAACCGAGAAGGTGCGAGAATGAGACGACGACGACGAATGATTCGGAGCAAGTGCCCTCATTTGTGCCTGACTCGAGCCGAAGTCACACAGTATTAAGAGTCGCCGGAAGAGTCCCTCCCGGACCCGACTAGGTACCTCAAACCCCTGGGCCTCTCTACGCCCCCCTGTGTTCCTCCCGAACACACAACTAATCTTTTTGGCCTGACTGACCGCTTTACACCAAGGCTACCCGAGGACCGGGTGCCTAGTTTTAAAAATACCCTATTACCCCTTTTACGCGTAGGGGACACCGCTTAGGCCACTGGTTCTCACAAATGTAGTAGGTACACACTGTGACTGGTCTGGGTCTCCGACCTATATCCCGGGATACAAATGGATCAAAAAAAAAGGGGTGGTGACTCTGCGCTGCTGTATTCCGGAGAGAGGGGGTGGTTTTAAACTTGTGCGTACAAAGTAGCAAGGTAGGTGGAAGAAGTGTAAGAGACCGAATGCAAGAATAGGAAAATGACACAGAAAATGAGGCAAAACGTATCATGATAAGGGTTAGTAAGGGTATCGGAAAATGGAGTAGTCAGTGCCTCTGTCAAAGACGAAGTGAATTAAAGTGAAAAAGGAAGGGGAGAGTGTGTGTTTGTGAATGAATGTTGTGTTTCAGCCTCAGCGCTTAGCGTCCGAGCTAGCATTACAACGTTTTGTGTTCTAACTGGGGATTGTTCGATGGTGTACATTTGATGTCTCTTATATGTCCCTATCGACGAAAGTCCTTTCTCGTACTCGATAGGCATGTATATAGTCTTATCGCAGTGCCGAAAACCGCAATGGAGTATGTTTACACTATCGGTCCGTATTTAGTCGACCAGTGTAGCGCCAGGTGTGCTTCCAATCCCGGAACACCCCACCAAAGGTCCCAAGTAACCGGATTCCAATCCGGACCTGGCCGGTTCGCTGGGATGGCGGTTTTGTCACTCAGCGAATACTACACAATCGGAAAGCATTTAGCAGTCTACAAACTGTATACTACTCACTATTACGCATTTTTCTCATTAGTCGTTGTCGATGAAAAACGGAAGTGTACAATATACAATACTCTGGTGGAACTTGTCTACCTTCCGTCTAATTACCTTGCTTTGCAAGGTCATGATCGATATTTCTGCACGTCGTCTGCAGATTGTAACATGTACAAATAGGATCCCGGGCATATCACGTCAAACGCCGACAAGATTTCCGTCCCCCCTGTCCAGGGGCAGTTTCCCATTGTCGACAAATTCGACACCTAAAATAATTAAATTTGGTCGATAGCCATATTTTTTGCCTTTACAGTAATGCAAAATGCGTGCTCCAATTCAATGAGGCGCCCTGGCTAATGGCAGGTCCCTGTCACCTTTTCGCCCACCACCTTGACCCAACTACAACACACTGCTTTCCTGCTACCTTATACCGGACGACTCGTACTTCGATGCGCGTTTTATCAACCAGACACGGGTCGGTCGGGTTGGCCGGAGTGGTTCATCCACCCAGTCAGGGTAGCGATCTGGGTCGGCAAAAGATCCCGCGTCCGGGGTGTCCAAGCGGAAGTCGTCGGAAATCCATTCCGCCTGTCATTCGTAGTTTACGGCGCCCTCTGTTATGGATAATGCCTTGCTATAGCCGGAAGTTCTACGCTTGGCCTCCTCACACTTATAATGGGCAGCAGGGCCATTCGTAAACTCATCCTCCCACCTCTGAACGTTGACATGCCTGCTCCAGTCGCCTCAGTCCCCAATCCTATTCAGACTCAAACACAGAGTCGCATGTCTGATTCCACCCTCAAGGACTCACCCCCTTCTGTGGACCCGATGGCCGACAAAAACAGCGTTATACCACCTACTCACGAAGCCCGCACCATTGTCCTATGCTTTGATGGCACAGGAGATCAGTTTGACGAGGATGTGCGCCTATATATGTTCTCATTGTCTGCTCATGTGCTGCTTGCTGACCAAGTGTTAATCAGAATTCCAATATTGTGCAATTCTTCTCTATGCTGAAGAAGGACGACAAGCGCGAACAGCTGGTCTATTATCAGGTCCGCCACCGCCATTCTCGCTTCTCGAAAATCTGACTCATCCGTCGTGATATAGTCTGGCATCGGGACTTATACGATTCCAGAAGTCGCAACACAGTTTAGGGCAAAAGTGCTAAAGAAGATCGACATGGCCCTCGGTAGACATGTTGATGCGCACGTTATGGGTGCGTCGTCCTAATCTATAGTTATATTACTCGGTCCGCTTACAATTATACTTATAGGGGGATATGTATTCCTGATGGAGCACTGTGCGTTTGTTGAGACCACCCTCACTAAAAGTCTCATCTTGGTTGTCAGACCATGCTGGGGACAAGATATGCATCTTTGGATTTTCACGTGGCGCATACATCGCTCGGGCATTGGCGGGCATGATTTATAAAGTATGTTTCTGTTGCCATTACATCTGTGGATGGACTGAATCATGACATGCTCGGCCGCAGGTTGGTTTACTTCCTGCTGGTAACCACCAACAGGTTCCATTCGCGTACAAGATGTTCAGTCGTGACGACGATGAAGGTCAGAAACAGAGCGACGCGTTCAAGAAAGCATTTTCGGTGGATGTTGGAATTGAATTCATTGGTGTATGGTATGGCCGTTTCCCTACTTGCTGATGGTTTTTCGGTCTAATAGATTGTAGGGATACGGTTACCTCCGTCGCGTTTTTTCCACACGCCCTCCCATTCGTACAATCCAATACTGCTATCCGCCACTTCCGGCATGCAATCTCACTAGACGAGCACCGTGCGAAGTTTAAGGCCTACCACTATCATCGGGACCACAAAGTTGACCAGAAAGGCACGAAACCTGAGTAAGTGCCTCGGTCAAATCAGCGTCTGCCTCATTATGAAACCGACGACAGGACACCGGAGACCGACGTGCGGGAAGTTTGGTTTGCTGGCTGTCACTGTGGTACGTGTAACCGTCTCGAGGCAGAACTCCCGATCTAATATCGTCGCGTAGACGTTGGAGGAGGTTCAGTCAAGAACGGTACCCGAAACAACCTCGCCAGAATTCCACTTCGTTGGATGATTCGCGAATGTTTCCGTGCCAAGACGGGAATTCAGTTCTACAGTGAATCATTTAAGGAAGTCGGCCTCGATCCCAAGACACTCAACAATGAATCTCTTGAGAGAGCACGCCCGCCTGCCATCACTCCGTCTGCTGATCGAGTTGCCAAAGTTGTGGCCGCGGCCCGTGCTGCGACGCCAAGTGATAAAATTGATCGAGTGCAAGCTTCCTCTACAGCGGCTAGCACTTTCAATTCAGAGGAGGACGAAGAACTCGCAGACGCGCTCAGTCCGATCTATGATCAGTTGGAGAGATCATGGTGGCCAAACTTATGGTGGACCCTCGAGTATCTTCCACTGCTCTATCATGAACCGGATCGGAAGAATTGTTCGTGGGATTACCACTTGCTTCACGGCTGGCGGTATGTATTCGTATCTAACATTATTCTCGCTCATTCACACGGGTTTGGCTCCTTCACAGCATAAACAACGGCCGAGGACGCAAAGTCCCCGAACCAGTCTGTGGATGCAAAGAAAAAAAGATTCTTGTGCACCGGTCCGTAAAGATCAGGATGGACGCTGAGGGGCTGGAAGGCAGGAAGTATGTACCCAATGCGAAGTTCCCTTTTGCCGATTCCGAATTGGTGAAACCGGTGACATGGATGGCATGGATGAATCCAGTGAGATGGATGAATCCGGTGACACGGACGAATCCGGAGACATGGATGAAACAGGTGACATGGGAGGATTGACACATGGACCTTAACATGCGCTCCTGATGATGACCAACTATTGAATCCCTTACATTACAATTTTTTTACGACTTTTGCATTTTGCACTTCCACGCTCACTGCTCGCAACATCCTGTGCTGATCTTTACAGTATGTCCTCTATCAATGTTCCCAATCCCGTCGTCACTCCCTATTTTCTTGTCTACTTCCGTTGGCCATCACACTAAAATAATTTAATTTCGTGCCCTTAACTACACCATTGCTTTTGAGAGCAGAGCCCAAGAATTTGAGGCAGCTTCTCGCACGCCCTTAATCTGTGCTCCCGGGAAAGAACGTAAGCTACACAAAAGTGAGGACGCCCTCCTCAATATACTGTACAGTCGGAGCGGAGTGGCTTGTGCGGATCTCAATAAAAAGACCCGGAGCGACCGCGGATCCCGCGGCACCACCACCATCCCCTAAGTAGTTAAACGGCTCCACTGTATCAAGAGATCGTTGGTGTCGTTCCCGCCCGCTTCACGAAGGCATGGGGGAATTGAGGAGAACCCGTGAAATCTCGTAGTCAGCAGCGAGGTGGCGGTCGATAGTAGTGAAGAGCTGGTCCAGCTCTGCTAGATGCAAGGAGCACCACCGATGCCCGACCCAAGTCATTGTTGATAGGCAACGCCAGTAATTACGATGTGACTTGACTATGTTGCTAGTTCGAGACGCTTGGATGCGAGTCTCAGTATAAAGCGAGACACCGTTGACATGCGAAGAGGTTACAAGTAGTGGCGCCCCGGTGGGTGTGGGGACGTTCCGCACGATGTCGATGTCAGGGGTGCCCCGTGGACGGACGCGAATAACTCAACTCTGCCACCAAATATTTCTGTTGGAAAAAAAGCGTCCTGGCCCTCAGCTCTCTTGTACATTACATAGGGCTGGAGTAACTAACAGTATGCTGATTTTCTGGGGGCCCATGTCCTGATTTCATCGAATCCCCCGGCGCGCGCGATGAACAGGGTACATCTCAATTGCGTTTTAATCGCTGGTTGTCTGTTGCACTGCTGCACTACTATCGCGAGTCCCTCCCTCTGTTATCCCAGTCTAGCGTGCTAGTGCCTACTACGTAGGAATACTGAAAATGCTCCTTTTTCCCTTTTTTTTCCCATTCACCCTCCACCTTTTTTTCACGGACCAGTGAAACTGGTGAAGTATGGCATAGTACCAAGTCTCTTCTGGAGGTGCTGAGCAAGTTTGCGCCCACGCCTTAACACCTTTCTTTCATTTTTGTGCGCTATCGGCCCTCACACCCAGACAGTTTCACAAGCCAAGCGCGTCCCCGTGTCGTGTGCGAAGCATCGGCGATGCTTACTCCAATTCAAGGTTGATTTGCACGTACCGACGGGTTGGGTATACTGACGTATCACGCCCACCAGCTGTTCCGGTCGCAGGACATCTTTCCTGATGGGGGTACGGTACCTTCCGCGACGCTCGTTCTCGGTCGGGCGAGATACGTACACGTCCGCAATTCTGTTTTGCAGTCTGATGGACTACGAGCCAACCCGGCAAAGCTGCGGCCGGTGTCAAGAATCAGTACCTAGACTTGCGCGAGGCTTGGAGAGGGGTCTGATCTCAAGAGACCCGAATGGAGTGATGTCAAGCGAGTTCTCGAAGCCAAACGTTTGTCAAATGAATAACGTGGTGGGGGGAGGGAGGAAAATATCGGGTTCAATTATCAGATGTGCGGAGATAGTACCGCAAATTTGGCAGTGAGCAGATATCATTCAGACTTGATGAGGGGGAGAAGAGCGCCTGGGCATGACGAAGCCACGACGTGGGGGGCCCGTGGGGACAGAACCGGAAATGAAAAGTTTCCAAAAAGTTCGGCAGTGATCTTCACTGAGTAGCGAGTACACCGAAATCCAGAGATCACCAGTCGCAAGATGAGATGCGACTGAAAAGTGTGCGCACTGCGTTTGTCATCGGTGGCGGGGAACTTGAAGAAACTGCATCGTGTTCCTGCTATATACGGTAGACTCCCTGTGAGAACGTATACCAAACGCGGGTACACGGCGATCTGTCCTAATGTTTCGTCCCGAAATCGATTATATCCGCGCCATTGATGCACGGGACGCATAAATCAGGCGCGTAGAACCATGCACAACTCCAGCGTACCATTGCCAACGTACGGGCGGGGGGCATCTTGCGGCAAAAATTCATCTCGGCGAATACCGAACAACTGCACGTGCAAATCCGGCGCAAGGCGCGTATGACTCGCCGCGCGGACCGGACTCGATGCGGTCTGCGCTGCGCAGACCTCGGAGGAAAAGCAACCGCTGCTCACTTAGCTGCTATCCACGCCTAACTGATTCAATACCTTCGCAATAGCCATACTTACTGCCTATACTCCCGTCATTGTCACGGTTTATGATTTATGTGCTCAAGCTATCTCCATTAGGTTTCGTTCACACATATTGACGTGTCATTCATTAGGGACCTTGCTCTGGCTCGTCGTCTCCGAGGCGAATGGGCTTAAGGAGACTCTTGATTCACTTACACCTAGTTTTGCTGATCCACATGCGTGCCATTGAGCGTTTTGTGCCCTCACTGGGGATCATTCGATGGTGTGCGTTTATTGTCTTAGATGCGCCTGTCGACGAAAGTTCTTTCTTGTGTTCGGTATATATATATATGGACTTATTGCAGTACCGCAATAAAGTATGTCTCTTTACACTATCCGTGTGCCGTATTTAGTCAACCAGCGTAATGCCAGGTGTACTTCTAATCTAGAACGCCCCAGACTGCTGGCCCCACCAAAGGTCACCCGGACCCCCAAGTAACCGGATTAGAACGTCGCCGGTTCGCTGGGATGGCAGTTTTGTCAACCAGCGAACACTGCAATCGGAAAGCATTCAGATGTCCACCCCAATATGACGCGTTTTACTCATCAGTAGTTGTCGATGAATGGAAGTGCACAATAAATATACAACACTCGGGTGAAACTCGTCTCCCATCTAATAATGAAATTTGGCCGATCATTACCGTAATGTAAAGCGCAAGCCCCACTCTAATCGAGGCGCCCCGGCAAACGACAAGTCCCTGTCTCCTTTTTCTCCCACGGCGTCGACCCAATTATAACACACCGCTCTCCTGCGACCTTATATCCCGACAACCTGTGCTTCGACGAGCGTTCATCAACCGGACACGGGTCAGTCGAATGGCCGGCGTGCTTCGTCTACCGGGTTAGGATAACGATTCGAGTTGGCAAAAGACCGCGTGATCGGGGACCGCAAGACGTCGGACATCCATTCCGCCTGTCGTCTGTTCCCTGACATGGACAATGCCTTTGCCATAGCCGAAAGTTCTGCGCTTGGCCTCCTCACACTTATAATGGGCACCAGCCCTCCCAGGGCCATTCGTGAACTCCTCCTCCCACCTCTAGACATTAACATGCCCGCCCCAGTCCCGTCCCCTCCCAATCCTATTCGGACTCAGATACAGAGTCCCATGTCTGCTTCCACCCTCAAGGACTCACCCCCTTCTGTAGGCCCGGGGGCCTACGACAACAGCGTTATACCACCCACTCATGAAGCCCGCACCCTTGTCCTGTGCTTTGACGGCACGGGAGATCAGTTTGACGCCGATGTGCGTCCATATATGTTCTCATTGTCTGCTCATGTGCTGCTTGCTGACCAATTGTCATTCAGAATTCCAATATCGTGCAGCTCTTCTCTATGCTAAAGAAGGACGATAAGAGCCAACAGCTGGTCTATTATCAGGTCCGCCGCTGCCTGTCCCACTTCTAGAACATGTGACTCATCCGCCGTGTATAGGCTGGTATCGGAACGTACACAGTTCCAGAAATTGCAACACCGTTTATGGCAAAAGTGAAAAAGACCATTGATATGGCTATCGGCAATCACCTCGATGCGCACGTTATGGGTGCGTCGTCCTAATTGACGGTTATATTACTCGGTCCGCTTACAATTGCCTTATAGGGGGATATGAATTCCTGATGGAGCAATGTGCGTTTATTGAAAGCATCGTCACTGATTTAGACTCATCTTGGTTGTCAGACCACGCCGAAGACAAGATATGCATCTTTGGATTTTCACGAGGCGCGTACACCGCTCGGGCGCTGGCAGGCATGATTCACAAAGTATGTTTCTGTTTCCGCCACATCTATTGATTCAATCATGACTAACTCGGCCGTAGGTTGGTTTACTTCCCGCGGGTAATCATCAACAGGTTCCCTTCGCGTACAAGATGTTCACTCGCGAGGACGATATCGGTTGGTCTCAGAGCACTGCGTTCAAGAAGGCATTTTCGGTGGATGTTGAGATAGAATTCATTGGTGTATGGTATGCCCATTTTCCCGCCCGCTGATGGTTTTCGGTCTAATACATTGTAGGGATACGGTTTGCTCCGTCGGGATTATTCCACACACCCTCCCGTTCATACAATCTAATACCGGTGTCCGCTACTTCCGTCACGCAATCGCACTAGACGAGCGTCGTGCCAAGTTTAAGGCCAACCACTGGCATCTGGAGCACGAAGACAATCAGAAAGGCACGAAACCTGGGGAGATGCCTCGGTCAAATCAGCGTCATCTACACTCTCACAGCAGCCATCATCGCCAACATCACCATAAAAAGCAATCTGAAGAAGAAAATGATGACATTCCATGGGAGACCAACGTGCGGGAAGTTTGGTTTGCTGGGTGTCACTGTGGTACGTGTAATTGTCTCGAGGCAGCACTCCCGATCTAATATCGTCGTGTAGACGTTGGTGGAGGGTCGGTCAAGAATGGTACCCGAAACAGTCTCGCCAGAATCTCACTTCGTTGGATGATTCGCGAGTGTTTCCGTCTCAATACGGGAATTCAGTTTCATCGTGAATCCTTCAAGGACGTCGGCCTCGATCCCGATGCACTCTACAACCCAAATGTACCCTATAACCCTTCTCTAGAACCACGCCCGCCTGCCCTAACTCTGTCTGCTACTCGAGTTGCCCAAGCTGAGGCCGCGGCCCATACCGCGGAGCCAAGTGATGGGACCCTAACTGATCAAGTGCAAGCTTCCCCGACCGCGGCTAGCACTTTCAAAACAGAGGAGGACGAAGAACTCGCAGACGCGCTCAGTCCGATCTATGATCAATTGAAGGAATCGAAACCATGGTGGATCCTCGAGATTCTTCCAATGCGCTATCGTGAGCAGAGTCGGAAGGACTATACGTGGAGTCACTACTGGAAGTATGTATTCGTATCTAACATTATTCTCAATCATTCACACGGGTTTGGCTCCTTCACAGAATGAACTTGGGTCGAGGACGCACTGTCCCCGAACCAGTCCTGGAATGCGGAGAGAAGATCTTTGTGCACCGCTCTGTAAAGATCAGGATGGACGCTGAGGACCTGGAAGGCGGGAAGTATGAACCCAAGGCGAAATCCCCTTCTTTCGATCCCGAATGGGTGGAATGGGTGGATTGAGCTTATACTACGCTCTTGATGACCAGAATCCCTTACATTACAATCTGTATGATTATAGTATCTACTTACACCACTATGCTCACGGCTCGTATCATCTAGTGCTGATATTTACAACATGTCTTCTATCAATGCTCCCAATCCCGTCGTCATCCCATATTTTCTTGTCCATTCTGTAACAGTACATTGGCCGTCACAGTATGAAACAAGCATCATAAAATAAGCCCGTGTCCTTACTATAATGATCGCCTCTGCGCAAAGGATTGGAGGTTGCTTCTCGAACCTCCTTGATCTATACTCCCAAGGAGGGTCTGGGTAGGACTCGTGAAAGGAATGTTCGCGATTCCTTTTTTTTTTTTTTTTGCTTTCTCGTGCCTTTTTCCTGCTACGAGTAGAAGTAACCAGCAGCGGGGGTTGGTTGATACCAGTAGCCATTGTCGAGAAAACACTAGTAATTACAATGCGACTTGACAGGCCTGACCTGTTGCTAGCTCGAGACGCCAGCATTTTTGCGTGTGGACCTCAATCTAAAGCAAGACACCGTTGACACGCGGAGAAAGAGGTCACAAGTTAGTAGCACCCGGTGGTGGGTGACGTACGTTCCAGACGATGATAAGACCGGGTGCACCCCGTGCCAGCAGACGAGGGAAGAGCGCCCATAACCCAACTCCGCCACCATAGATTTCTGTCGGAAAAAGCGCCTTGGCCCCCAGCTTCCTTGTACAGTACACAGAGACGGAGTAACTAACAGCGGGACTGACCTCGGGCGCACGTCTCGGTCATTGTCATAGGCTGATTCCCTGGCCCATGTCCTGATTTGACCAAAACTTCCCGGGCACGCAAGACGCATCTCAATCGCTGACTGACTGTCTGTTGCACTACTGCACCACTATCGCGCCCAATTCCCTCCTTCTAGTATCGTACTAGTATAACGTGCCCAGTACCGATTACATAGGAATGTCAGAAATTCACTGACCAGTGAAGAATGGTACACTACTAAGTGCCTTTGGGAGGCGCTGAACACGTTTACGTCCACGCCTCGATACCTTTCTTTCTCTTTTTTGTGCGCTATCTGCGGTGTATGCGGTGCGTCCCGGGTACTTGCAGTGGCCCAGCTCGCTCTCGGGCGGCGCTGAGCCTCCAAGACTGCGTCGCAAACTAGGGCGCGTCCCCGTGTCGTGTGCAGAGTGTCGACGGCGCGTGTCCTCGCCACCCGTACGCATCTTTGCTGAGCAGGGAACGCACGGAAACTGCGATCGCCAGACTCAAGTTGAGATGCGACCGAAAAGTGGGGGAACCGCGTCGTGTTTTGCTTTATACTATGATGGTTCCCTGTGAGAAGTGTTTCAAAACGCGGGTGCGCGGCGATCTGCCCTGATGCCTGATAGTTCGTTCTTCCCCGACATGAGATCGACGATGTCCGCCCACGTCGTTAACGCGCGGGACGATCTTGCAATACTGTGCTTACTAACAACATGTCACCAATAGGCTCCCTCACCACGGGGCGCACGGACAACAGGTGCAGAGAACTATTTACGATTCCTGCGTGCCGTTGCCAAAGCACGTGCGGGGGGGACTTGCGGCAAAGATCCGTCTCGGCGAATACCGAACAACTGTACGCGCAGATCGAGCCCATGACATGCGCATCCGTGAGCTAGAGCACGGCCCCGAGTCGGATGCGGTCTACCTTACCCATCTCAAATGAAAAGCACCCGCTGCTCAGTGGCCAGGACACGAGTGCGCAGGGCTCGTCCAGCGTGGACGTTACTGTGTTTGCGACCCCCTCGCTGCTTGTAGATATAGACCCTTCCGTTATGGGGACGACATGAGCAACTGCTTCGGTGCGTGATACCATTTCCTCTCCCTGCCGAAATCCTGAGGGGATGTCTGCCAGGCACGTTGAGCATCGGCACAAATGCCGATTTGTGCTTTTATGGCGCGACGGGAGGAGGAAAAGTGAGCGTAACTTTTTTGTACCACCGGCAACGCACGCAAGTCGCGTCCGCTGATTCTGTCGGATTCGCTTCCCGGTTCCTAAAATAATATTTGTACCGCCCACAGTCTCGTTTCCAAGCTCCCCGCCGACACTCCCGCCCTTCCTACTTTCGATACACGCAACTGAGCAGGGCGCATCTTGTCGGTTCCGTTTCCTGAAGCATCACCCGGATAGATCGCGCCGGAGATTCGTCGGGTGGTGTATGCCCGTCTGATGGCTCAGGACTTCAGGGTACATCACCACCGCCATGGATGCCGGGTATATGATGGAAGGGACTCAAGGAGCATAAGACGGTTGTCACTGTAAACGACGGTAGCGCAGGGCAAGCGCAAGGCCCATAACCTGTAAAATCCCGAAAACTGGGGACAGTATATTAATGGCACACAAAGTAATCCAATTCAGTCAGCTATTTTTCGAAATCTGATTGATCAGATCTTTGCAACCAAATTAGATTACATTGTAGAGCCCATTTCCTGGCCCCAAACAGTCGCTGTCTTGGGAGGTACCCAACTGAGGACACATCACACAAGTGCGATCAGAAGCCTCAGGTTGATTGGCTTTGTGCTACTAAGGCTGCAGAAGACACGCCGGTCATGCAACTTGCCGGTACCGTCTCTGACAAGGTAAGGGAAGGTCCGGTGGGAAGCTAGTGGTGGCACACATCTGTGTCACTTGCAATGGCGAAATGAGGGAGTTTGTGGAGACGTGAGCAGTGGACACGGAACTAACCCAGTATGATGTGGACCTGCGCTCGCCACCCATTGGCTTGAGTAGTACTTCACACACTCCCCCCTCCCCTAAAACTTACAAGACGCTTGCTCACGGACCCGCTTCACCACCCTCAAGGTCATACGCTCAGCGGCCTATCGGAAGAACCTAGACCAAAGGAGGGCGTACTAACCTTCTCACGCGTTTGCAAATGGTCACACACTTGCAAAATCGAAAAGATTATACAATATTAGTACTTTCCCAAGGGCATTTCTTCCCAAAAAAAATATGGTATGTTAAGTAGGTTCTGTAGATATAAGATCATATAAAAAATGAGGGATCAGGGTATATTTGTGGCCACAGGGAGATTGTATTTGTGGGGATGTCGACCAAAGTGACATGCCCACACCCCCAGATCTGGACGATCTCATGCTCAAACTCAAAGATCCTTTATCTAGTACAATAATATACATCACTAGTAGTCTAAATAACAGATTTGAAGGGAGTGGCTTAAGCTGATTGAGTTGTACAAAGGAACCTCACTTTGTTGCACCAAGACGTGACTGATGTGTGATGCATTTCAGACTCCTCCAGCCGGCAACACCAGCACGGTAAACAATTCTGTGTTGCATCAGACATGGCCAACATGCACGCCAAGAGAGCTGAGAAATGTGCATTAGCAGCAAAGAAAGAAGCAAGAATTCAAGAAGCCAAGAAGGCCCTTGAAGAGGGGGTGCTCACAAATATATCGATAGCTGCACGCCATTTTGATGTGCCATATGCCACACTCTGCCATTGATACCTAGGGACCAATACGACTCAAATTGAGGCTCAAAAGTCAAGGCATTTGCTTACCAAGGCACAAGAAGATACAGTGACCGATTGGGTCAAACATATGGGAATGTTGGGTCAACCCCTTACAAAGCAGGTGCTTCGCAAGAAAGTTGGAGACCTGAGTAGCAATCTTCAGCAAAAGGCATTGGAGACAGGAGAACCGCACTTACCTGCCAAGAACTGGGTTTATGACTTCTTGGCTTGAAATCCAGATATATCACTGAGGCGACCGACTGGGCTTGATATCAAGCGTGCCTGCAATTTTAATCCTACACTTGTAGGCAATCACTTTAAGCTTCTTGGTGACCTAATGAAGGAAATCGACATACCTTGGGAGAACCTATATAATATGGATGAAAAAGGTATTCAACTTGGTGGTGGTAGGCGGCTTGACAACACAAAATATCTATTTTCAAGGGATCAGCAATTCTGCGCGAAGACACAAAATGGCAAACTTGAACTCATCACAGTGATCAAATGTGTTGTGGTGGATGGGTCCAGCTTGAAGCCTGGATTTGTGTTTAGTGGGAGAAACGTCCTTCATGAAGAGTACTTTGAGGAAGAGGGAATTCTGTGCGTAAATCCTTAGTTCTAACTTGTGAAGACAAACACTTACCATATCTATAGAGTAGCCCTGTCCAAAAAGGGCTGGACAAGTAACTATATTGGTGAACAGTGGTTTGAACGTTGCTTTGTACCTCAAGCTAAAGTGTTACGGTCGACCCTTCGGACTTAGCAGAATAATGGTGATGTCGTGAATCGGAGTTTCGGACTCTTACTCACCGGTTGTGGCTACGGTAGTAAGTAGTAATTAGTCACGGACTTGTATCTCAGTCAGCACTCAGCAATCGCATGTGATTGCTGAGTGATTCCTAGGATCAGTGTAGTAGGGTTCGAGCTACATACGCCATAGGATAGTTCCATTTAAGAGGCGCTTCAAAGCCCTCGCGTATCTGTATAAGTAGTAGTCGGTGAAGACCAAGACACGCTATCTTGGTCTTCTTCAATTGCCATTGACTTCACACATCGCATCCTCTACTCGCTCTTCTTCTCTCTTCTCATCGTGTGCAGTCGTTCCCTCGTCTGGCATATACGCCGGCAGGTTGAAGCTTATTCGGGCCAACGTGACTTCCAAGATCCGTTGCTAGCCCCGTCGTCGTATTGAGGAAGTTGCCTCTACGTTCGACTTGTGTCACGTTTACTCTCCCTCTCGCCTAGAAAACCGTTCAAGTTGAACGAACGCCGTGGCAAGGCGTAACATAAAGCAAGGAACTTGAGTGGAAAATTGATTCTTCTTATCTATGATGGGCACCGATCACACAAGACGATTGAACTATGTGAATCAGCAGTAACACATGGTATTCACCTGTATGCTCTCCCCTCCCACACCTCACACCGTCTCCAACCACTGGATGTCAGTGTTTTTGGCACCTTGCAACAAGCTTGGCAAAATCGTTGTGCACTAGCTATGGATGAAAATGGAGAAGGGATTACACAGCGAATGCTAATCCAGGAGTATATGGTGGCACGTACCAAGTCATTTAAAGTGGAAACCATCCTTTCTGCCTGGAAAAGGTGTGGTATTTGCCTGTTCAACCCTAGCATCCTCCCAGCAGATGCTTTTGGCCCAAGCCATGCGCTATCAATCAGGACTCACCTCCCTGAGTCATTCCCAACCCCGCTTGACAACCTTGAGCTACTAGACGAGCCATCGGACAATATTCTTGACATCAGTGGCAATGGCATTGTGTCACGGATCGGACTTCGTTGCTTACTACCAGGTTCTGACTACGGTAGTAAGCTTGTGATTGTGTACATTAGTCAGGGACATTACAGTTTCACGTGTTATCAGTCAGCAGTAGTATCACATGGTACTGTAGCTTACTGATTACTAGGATAGCGATACTAGGGTTCGAGCTAGATACGCTATAGGTCAACATTATTCGGGAGGCGCTTTAAAGCCCTCCATCATCGTGTATAAGTAGTAGTGCGGGAAGACCAAGAGTCGCTATCTTGGTCTTCTTGAATCATCGGTTTCAGATCCTTTCCTTCCGCCTTCGGTTCTGCCACGGAAGAGTGCACTGCATAAGACATAGGATTGTCTTCCCAGTTGCAAGGCCAGCGACAAGTCACAAGACCCAAGAAGAGGGGCTTTACGATTCGACTTAGTGCATCTCCGAGTTAAGTACTCGCGCCTCACTGCCTAAAGCAAGGCCCACGCTTACCGAAGCGTAACATTAAGACCAAGATACACCATCGTGGCGCGGGTATCCACAAGAGAGCTGTGGACTCAAGAAGGATTCCGATCCTACGAAATCCCACGAAGAGGAACAAGAAACGTACCAGTCCGATACCTCAAGGAAGCTAGTTGGGGGAATATCAACGGAATCGAGGGATACGTAATCAGAGGGTCACACGGACTACGACCAGTTGAGTTCAATTTCAAACGAACTTGTTGGTGCAGAGTCGACCGAGAAGACGACGAGTGGAGAGTCATCGACACTCTACCCTTTAGATATGGGTGCGACATCTACGAAGAAGAGGTAGTCGCAAGAAACGACTGGGGACCCATCGACGGAGAAAATCAAAGTCTCTCAGCACCCTCAGACAGTCCGGAGACGACAGATAGCGAATCGGACGAAGAGCCAGCTCCAGCACTAGAGCCCTTGGAACAAACACTTATAGAGAGAGCTGAGCAAATCACCATTCATCCCCCAATGGCCACACTAACAGAAACACGGGAAGTTACGCTCCCCATCAACCCAGAAACAGGACACGTAATGACAGCAGACGATGCCACTCTATTCCGAGCAATCGGACCAGACCAACCAGACCCTCCAACTGGAGGCGGGGGATCCCCAGCACCAAGAGGAGGAGGACCACCGGGCGGAGGGCCACCAGGAGGAGGACCACCAGGAGGAGGACCCCTGGGAGGAGGAGTACTCGGAGCAGGACCGGTTGGAATACCAGGAGGACACCACTCCGACAAATTCGCGGGGAACGCCCCAGAAATATTCAGAGGAGATCGACACAGAACCGAAGAGTTCCTCACGCAATGGGAACTATACTGGGGCATCAATAATAACAACCCCATCATGGCCAACGCCTACCGCAGAGCTATGTTGTTCCTCACATACATCCAAGGAAAAGACGTTAACAATTGGATCACGGAGACCAGCAGATGGCTCAATCGACAAGTCAGCGCTGGAATCGCTGATAACGATCCACGCCTGTGGATTGAAGTAATAACAGCCTTTAATAGGCGATTTTCGAACACATTGGAGAAGGAGCAAGCCCAGGCAATGCTCAAAAGAGGAATCAAGATGACCGGAGGGGATATTGACGCGTACGTCACACAATTTGAACAGCTAGCGCGACAAGCTGACTACCGATTGGACTCCCCACTCACAATGGACCTATTCACGGACGGCTTACCCCGAGACCTATACGAGAAAGCGTATACCTACGACAACCCACAGACCTTCCAGGAATGGAAGGAAGCAGTTATTAGAAGGCAACAACAATACATACACATGAAGGCTCGATTGGAACAGCATCGAGGCCTCACGAATCCGGGGAGGCAACAAGGAACCAGCAACAGAGGCGGATGGGGGAATACCCGCAATACCGGATGGGGACCACCCCGTAATATCCTTCGAGATCCGAACGCAATGGATACATCAGCTGACCGAGTACGAGGGAGGCTCACGGGCGCCGAAGAAATACAAGGGAGTTGGGATCGAGCACACCCCCGAAACACACCACCAAGGGGAGGATTCATAGGACGAGGACGAGGGGGACGGCGCAACATGAGGGAAGTCATTTGCTACACTTGTGGGCAGAAGGGGCATTTCAGTCGTAACTGCCCACAGCACACCTACAACCAACCTAGCAACACCAGAAGGACTGACACAGGGTCATACGAACCTGAGCAAGTACAAGTGGCAAGAGCAGAGACCGCGCAACAACGGGCAGACACCTGGATGAAGGGGGTAGCGGCCGAAGAAGACGAGGTCAAGGACCTCATCCTACAAGACTTGTGGAAAAGAGAGGATTTTCGAAGCGCCTGAACCCATCGGCCTAGGTAAGGGCAGTAAAATGTAATTCTGTGATCATAACTCGCTACCGTTCTATGAGAATTCCAGTATCGATTCGCACGAATTACACCATGGCCGATATCAGAGCATTAGTGGACTCTGGAGCCACTGATAACTTCCTACGCCCCGCTTTCGTAAAGCGGATGGGAATCGGGATGAAACTGCTGGACAAACCCAAAAAGATATGGAACATTGATAATACCGAGAATAGAGCTGGACTCATCACTCACTACGTAGACCTGGACGTACAAACAAAAGGAATCCACAAAGAGATGAGATTCCTCATAACCGATATAGGCAACGAAGACATTGTCTTCGGCTACCCGTGGCTGGCCACGTATGAACCTACTTTCAGCTGGAGGCACGCAGTTATCAAAGAAGATGCACTACCAGTGGTACTACGAACAGTCAACCCTCGGATTAACAGAATGCGACCCACCATCGCAACCATCACAACCGAGGAGAAAGAAGACATCGTGCAACAGCTAGAGGACGAAGAATCCGCACATGGGAGGATCACGTCCACCGAACTAGCAATTAAAGCCAAGCAGTATACCACTAAAGCTGAGTTGCCACCCTGTTACAGCCAGTATAACCGACTATTTGACGAAGAAGCGTCACACCGCTTCCCACCCCCTCGGGTATGGGACCACGAAATACAGTTCAAGAAAGGAACCCCCAAAGCCATAGACTGCAAGGTCTACCCACTGACACAGGAGGAGGATACGGCTCTCAAGGCCTTCCTGACGGAACAACTCGGTAAAGGATACATACGACCCTCAAAATCCCCCTACGCGTCACCATTCTTCTTCGTCAAGAAGAAGGATGGAAAACTACGCCCAGTACAGGACTATCGACGGATCAACGCTTACACCATACGCAATCAATACCCTCTACCCCTCATATCCGACCTAATCACAGATCTCAGTAATGCCCACATATACACCAAACTCAATGTAAGGTGGGGTTATAACAACATACGAATCAAGGAGGGAGATGAAGAAAAAGCGGCTTTCAAAACAAGATACGGACTATTCGAACCCACAGTCATGTTCTTCGGACTGACCAACTCACCAGCAACGTTTCAGATGATGATGAACCACATCTGTCAAGACGTTATAGCAAAACACGAACTATGGGGGACCACAATACGGGTATACATGGACGACATCGGAATAGCAACATGGGTAGGACACGACATGGCAGATCATATAGCGGCAGTCCAAGACATACTGGAAATCTCGGCTAAGCACAATCTTTACTACAAACTCGAAAAATGCCTATTCCATGCACCTCGTATGGATTACCTGGGGGTAATCCTTGAAAAGGGGGTGACACGCATGGACCCCGTCAAAATTTCCGGCATCAAAGACTGGCCAACCCCTACAAAGGTCAAAGACGTTCGATCATTCCTAGGCTTTTGTAACTTTTATTGCGCATTCATTCGAAACTTCTCACACCACGCAAAGCCACTGAACCAACTGACGAAGAAAGGAGCCAACTGGAAATGGACGGGAACGGAACATGATGCATTCAACAACCTCAAAAAGCTCGTTACATCAGAACCAGTACTGGCGCATCCGCAGCTAAGTAAACCGTTTGAACTAGAGGTTGATGCTTCAGGATTTGCAATAGGAGCAGTACTACTACAACGACAAGACGACGGTAAACGACACCCAATCAGCTACTTCTCCACCACCCTCAACGAAGCCGAAAGAAATTATGACATTTACGACCTGGAATTACTAGCAATTGTAAGAGCGTTCCGACACTGGCGACCCCTACTAGCGGGATCACCGCATAAAACAAAAGTCTTCTCCGATCACATGAACCTACAATATTGGAGAAGTCCTCAAAAGATAAGCCGAAGGGTCGCTAGGGAAGTACTCGAACTATCGGAATACGACTTCGAGATTCACCATATCAAAGGAACCGCGAACGGAAGGGCGGATGCCTTGTCGAGACGACCAGACTACGACCAAGGCGAAGAAGACAACCGAGATGTCACGGTACTACCGGACAAAATGTTCATACGAGGAGCCCGAATAGAACATATACAAACAAACGAAGACAGCCTCACACATGACGACATCGCACTACCAGACCCCGTATATGAACAGAGAGAATCCATTCTCACGCCCTGGGTAGGTGCGCATCAGCTTAAGAAAATAGAGGGCATATGGTACAAAGATGGACGACGGGTAGTCACCGGAGGGGTCCACGATAAGCGATGTATACTCCACGACCATCACGATCTACCAGCTCATGGACACCCAGGTATCAAACGAACGGCACAACTTGTAGGACGCGCTTACTGGTGGCCGGGGATGGCCAGGGACGCATTGGAATACGTTAAAGGATGCGCCGAATGTCAACGTATCAAAGTGCAGCACAAGCGTGACAAAGCTCCTCTCAACCCCATATATCCGAAGCCAGAAGCATTACCCTTCGAGACTATAGCACTTGATTTCATAACTAAGTTACCACATTCACAAGGATATGACACTATACTAACCATAACGGACCATGACTGCAGCAAAGCAGTGGTGTTCATACCCTGTAACGAAGAAATCAGCGCCGAAGAAGTGGCAGCCCTCTATCTAAAACACGTCTTTACGCGGTTTGGACTCCCCTCAAAGATCATAAGCGATCGGGACCCACGATTCGCAAGTTGGTTCACCAGGGAATTATGTAAAGTATTGGGCATCAGACAAAACATTTCAACCACATATCACCCACGAACGGATGGCCAGTCTGAAAGGACGAACCAGTGGGTAGAACAATACCTCCGTTTCTGGGCCAACGAGAAGCAAGACAATTGGTGCGGATACTTGCCGCTTGCAGAATTTGCCCATAATAACTGGCCACATGAATATATGCGAAAACCTCCCTTCAACCTCCTTATGGGGTATAACCCGCGAGCTGACTGGACGGATAAACCATTACCCATTCCCCAAGTCACACTCAGAACAGAACAGTTCCGAGAAGCACGGAAACACACTCAGGAACTAATTCTTAAGGCACAGCAGTCGTGGGTCAAAGCCAAAAACGGTCCAAAATTCCAGGCGGGAGACCTTGTGTGGTTAGAAGGACGCCACCTACGTACTCATCAACCAATGGCGAAACTCGCACCTCGAAGACATGGCCCCTTTACGGTTGCACAGGTGATGTCCCCTGTCAATTACCGGCTCAACCTCCCTCCGCAATGGAAAATTCACACAGTATTCCATGTGGATCTTCTCACCAAGTACCACGAGACTCCACTCCATGGGAAAAACTACCAACGGCCACCACCCGATTTGGTAGATGGTGAAGAGGAATATGAAATCGAGAAGGTTCTAGACGAACGGCACTTCGGCAGAGGACGAAAGAAGCAATACCTGGTCAGCTGGAAGGGTTACCCCGACTCAGAGAACCAGTGGGTCAACCGGGAAGACCTATTCGCCGACGAAGCTCTGGCGGAGTATCAAAATTCGAAAGCCGCCCTACAAACAGTTATAAGGAGTGGGAGAGTCTGCGGAAGTACTCCATTCTCCCCTTCTACTACCACTACCATCACTCCCAATCAGTCAATGCCATTTACTCCCAATGCCGCCTTATCAACGTCTTCGTATTACCTCGGAACCCCCGAGAGGATTTTTGCCGTCGAGCTGGAGGAAGAACGAGCATCAACGGCCCCTGTCAACAGGACGGAGGTCGTCATGGTTGAAGGAGACGGAGCCGGGCCTGAAGGGCCCATCACCCCAGCTGAGTTCCACAGTACCCTCCGCCAGTTCCCCGCTCAAGGACGAGGAGCCAACAGCGCCTGACTGTCGCCCGATGTCGACGGACAGCCCGCCTTGTGGCACATCCTCCACGCCGACACCGGACTCCCCATCGCCGACCGACCCTTTACCACCGCGGAAGTCGACGACTTTCGCCAAGCTCTCGACCGTGGTGAAGACGTCAGAGCTTGCCAGGGAACGGTACGAAGCAGCGACGAAGCCGAAGAAGTCCTGGAAGGAGGTGACCGACGATTGGAGGGACAAACAGCTACAAATAGCCCAGCGCTGGATGAGGGAGATGAGAGAGAGGCGGGAGAAGTCACAGACAGCGAGGATGAGAATTACCCCGCTGAGCACCCCCACATTCACTATGGCCGAGAAACTAATGTACCACCTCATACAACCTGACACGCCCTCACCACCGACGGGACCCCTCTATACCGGGGTCATATCCGTCCCCAGCTCGCCGACCGAGCCGTCGGTTCCGTCGCCAACGCCCGCGCACCATACGGGTTCCGGATCAATAGGGGACCCGATTACATTCACTTCCCCATCACCACCCCCGACGGTGTGACGCGCCCGGCCAAATACGTCCAGGCCATCATGAGCAATGACCCCATCATGCTCGGCCTGATCGACGAGTCCAACAGGGTGTTTCCGAAACCCCTGTACGCCGCACCCCAGTACGTGGTGCACCCCTCCTCCCACCTTAGGTACTCTCAGGAGGACCTCATCATCTTCGACGGGGGGTACGACGACGCCGCGGCCATCAACCGAGCTGTCCTTGAGTGTAAGGACGTAAGTCTCGTCGCCGAGATCCGACGTTACCGGGCATTAGGGGCGGAGATGGGGCATCTGGAGGCGCGGATAGCGGAGCTGCAAGACACGAGGGGGCGACTAGCGACGGACAAGGCAAGGAGCATCAGTAGGTTGGAATGGGCGAGAGCGATGCAGAGGATCGAGGACGTACGGGCGGGATGGATGGGACCGCCCGGGCTCCGTGGGCGTCGCTCCTGAAAAGGGGGTGATGTCACGGATCGGACTTCGTTGCTTACTACCAGGTTCTGACTACGGTAGTAAGCTTGTGATTGTGTACATTAGTCAGGGACATTACAGTTTCACGTGTTATCAGTCAGCAGTAGTATCACATGGTACTGTAGCTTACTGATTACTAGGATAGCGATACTAGGGTTCGAGCTAGATATGCTATAGGTCAACATTATTCGGGAGGCGCTTTAAAGCCCTCCATCATCGTGTATAAGTAGTAGTGCGGGAAGACCAAGAGTCGCTATCTTGGTCTTCTTGAATCATCGGTTTCAGATCCTTTCCTTCCGCCTTCGGTTCTGCCACGGAAGAGTGCACTGCATAAGACATAGGATTGTCTTCCCAGTTGCAAGGCCAGCGACAAGTCACAAGACCCAAGAAGAGGGGCTTTACGATTCGACTTAGTGCATCTCCGAGTTAAGTACTCGCGCCTCACTGCCTAAAGCAAGGCCCATGCTTACCGAAGCGTAACACATTGACTGTGGGTTCTCACAAAGCTACACAGATTTGGAAACAAATATGTCGTTGGATGTTGACAGTTGTGGACTTAATCAAGAAATCAGGATGGGCTTGCCCCTTTTGGCTCAGTCACCCACAGTGGCGCAGGCTGTGAATCCCCCCCCCAATCCCCCTTTAATGCTTACTCATCAATCCAATGGCTCACCACGTTGTCTTTTTCGTGAAGAGGGAGGAGAGTCCCCCACTTGGATTAGGGACCGAGGATACCGTATGGAAATGCCTCTTCATTTGCCCACTCCCATCTGTGTTCACACCCTACAGTGCCAGACTCGTTTGATGTCACAATCAGCATCACAATCGTCTTCATCCTCTTCCACCAGCCGCTTTAAGTTCCGTGAGGAACAACTTGCAAATGCCGAGCGGTGCAATGCCGAACTTATGGAAGCTAACAAGGAGCTTGAGGCTAAGAACCAAAGCCTCCAGAGTGTGAATGTTACACTTCGGTAAGCGTGGGCCTTGCTTTAGGCAGTAATGAGGTGCAAGTACTCAGCTTGGACTAAGTCGAATACGAAGTGTACCCATGATGACACAACGACGACTGGCAACTGGGAAGGTTACTTGGTAAACCTTATGCAGTGCACCTCCTTATCTTGACGATGATCTCCACAAGAGATGAAGATAAGAGTTCTGGAACCGATGATTCAAGAAGACCAAGATAGCGACTCTTGGTCTTCCCGCACAACTATTTATACATGATGACGGAGGGCTTTAAAGTGCCTCCCAAATGATATTGACCTATAGCGATACTAGCTCGAACCCTAATACCGCTATCCTAGTAATCAGTAAGCTACAAGTACCATGTGATACTACTGCTGACTGATAACACGTGAAATATAAAGTCCCTGACTAATGTAAAGAATCATGAGCCTACTACTGTAGTCAGAACCTAGTAGTAAGCGTACAAGTCTGATCCATGACAGTGAACGAGTCACTCATAACACACTGTTACTTTGTTGGCCAGATGCTTGTGGGTTGCCAGAAGTGGCTCTACTCAAAGGAGTCTAAGAAGAGTAATTCTATTCACGCAAAGAAGATGGACTCTGGGGCAAGGGTCTTGACATCTGAAGAGGGTCGCCAGGAAATGTGTGAACTCCGTGCTGCAGCTGAACTAAAGGTGCAGTGCCAGAAAGATGACCTCACTCGGAAGGCCACCAAGGAAGAGGCACAACGCAAACGCAGGGCAGATACTTCACACAACTTTGCAGGGCCACTAAACAAGTCGAGACGAAAGGAGGATCTTGAGGATATTGCCTCAGCTCTTTTGTTGCCTATCTCTGGAAAGAAGGACGATATTTTGGACTGGATTGTCAAGCATTTCAACTTACACCCAGACTTGAAGATGGAACCCCGCTTCAAGGGGCTTTTCAATTCACGCCCCTATAAACAAGCATGCACTGGTGACGTGCCAGTTGCTGGGCCATTGACTCCTGCCCCCACCCCTACTCCCGCTCCAGGGTTCCCCCCTTATGGCTTTATGCCCACAATGCAATATATCACGCCAGAAAATGTTTATTCTACACTATACCCACATAGATACTACCCATATACATACTACCAATAGACACACTACTCATAGAAATACCCAAAATATAGCCAATGCAGCCCCCATTGAACCCTTCATGACAAGTTGTTGCCACATGTTGAAATTCCGCCATCCTTCTTGGCCTGCCGAATGCTGCCGTTGGTATGACAATGTGTGACAAAATTTTGCAAAGGGGGGTGAAATCCTGCACACTGAGCATCCTTCAAAACAAATATTTTAAAAAATAGATGCAATGGCTTAAAGACTCTTCTATTACTGTGTAAAATATGAAGTGTACATGGTGTGTTGTTGAGGCTACAAAAAATGTTTGGTAACTTTTTGCAAACAGCCGGGATGGTTAGTATCAATCATGGAACGAGGAATGGTAAAAGGAGCGCCGAAAGCGCTCCCGATCTAACTTCTCTGCTATCGCCTTCCCTCCTGATGGCAAATATCACCCCCCATGGTTGGCAGCGGTGAAAAAGACAAACATGAGGATTCACCCCCTCACCTCCATTGCCCTCCAAATTGTGGTCCGACACTCATTCACTTCCGAATACCCCTGAAGGTTCTGAAAGGACCTCCCACCGGAAGCGCATACTTGTCCCTGCGACTTTACCGACTGCAGCGTCTACCACCTCACATACGACTGCCCACGGTTCACACATGCCCATTCAAGCATAGGACAATACCACAACTGGGAAGACTCCACCCTCGCAAGGGGCCTCCTCAAATTCCTTGACGTATCCAAAGCAACATCTAGACCCGAGGTCGGACCGGGTCATAAGGACACTGCATTTCAAAAAGGCGGCCCTTCACTCTCATAACTATCACTTCTAAGTGGCATCGCTCTTCATAGTCGATGTCCATCCTAGCCTTCCTTGCATTCATGACTTTTCACTCAGGTTCCCTCTGGGGGATTCCCCCCTAATCTCGAATACAAGTTTCCCTTAGATACGAGCTGGAGGGGGCGGGGCGGGGCGATTAGAATGCTCAGCATGTCGTACTGCTATTGGTGTGCGATCAGTCTTGGAGGTACATGGTGTCCCGGAATTCAAACAGATCAGACGGGCGCTCGTCCAACAAAGGTTCCAATATATGGTCTTATTGTAGTACTGTACTGTAATAAAGTGTGGCCCTTACAGCAAGATCCAAAACGATAGGCCCCTCAGGTACGAACAGACCTCAGTGGACTTCCAAAAATCAAGCGTGGGGTTCATAGTTAAGTTGAAGGCGAAATCCCCAGGATATTAGTTAGCTTGCGAAATTTAGGGTTATCAAATAGTTATCACATTTTCTCCTTGCAAATTTGATTTATCGTATAGTTATCCCAGATGCCACATGCCAATTCCCGCATTCTTTTCGCATGCCAATTCCCCATTCTTTTTTTTTTCCCCCCCCCTCCACTGGGCATTCCTTCAAGTTCCCCTTCCAATGGTTCGCCATCACATCTCCTCAGATCTCAAGGAGATGGCACTTTCCATGTCCCTCCAGGGTCTTCGTGACTTGGAGGTCCATGAATTCACAGGAATTAGTGAACGATCCCTCAAACGGATGCGGAGTGCACATTGCGACAACGGCACTGTTTCGCGCAATGCGCCCTCCCCAGGTCGGATGCGGTTGCTCACTACAATGGAAGTAAAGGTGCGTCACACTTATTTTAACGGAAACTGGCTATTAATTTGTACCACCACAGTTACTCTGTGATTGTGTCAAGCACCAGCCTGATGTCTCCCTTGCTGAGCTGCAAATGGAGCTTCGTGAGGTCTGCACTACTGAGGTTTCACTGCAAATGATCGCACGGTCCCTCCAATGGGAGGGTTACACTATGAAAACAGTGCGTTACCTGCCTTTCCACTGATAGCTGCTCACAATATCATTTGTAGGTCACACGGCCTGCTCTGGAGCGAAACGAGCAAGACCGTGAAGACTTCAAGACACTTATCAATACCCACTTTTGCCCGGAGCAACTCATATTTGCAGACGAAAGCCACTTCAACCAGCTTACATTGAGGAGACCTTACACATGGTCGTTGCATGGTGAACATGCCTGTCAGTATGAATTTTTCCTCTGTGGAACCAAGTATTCTATTCTTCCCGCCATATCCCTCGATGGCGTTCTTCACCTTGAGGTTGTTGAGAACGCGATCACCGGTGACGACTTCCAGCACTTCATTCAGGGACTACTCCCACGCATGAACGAATGGCCCCTTCCAAATTCAGTTCTTGTCATTGACAATGCATCAATTCACAAGGTCGCCGGCATTCGCGAGATGGTTGAGGAACGTGGCACTCGCCTGCTGTACCTCCCTGCTTATTCACCCAACTTCAATCCTATTGAACTGGCATTTTCAACCATCAAGGTGTGGCTGCGTGCAAACTGCGATCACGTGAACCAGGAGCTCAAGTCAGAGGATGGGACAGTGTACAATGCGTTCTGGCAGGCTGTTCACTCAGTCACAGCAGAACATGCAAAGGGGTGGTATAAACACTGCGGGTACAATGTGCCCGATTGAAATTTTTTTTTTTACAATTTTACGAATCCATACCATGTACAATGAGCTATATTGCTCACTTCTCACACGGGCGCGAACTCATGCGCACTGCAATTCAATTATAAAATATATATATATATATTTTTGCTGTGATACCAATGCGGGAGCGTCAAACCCTTGGAGGGAAATACTACCGGCCAGCTACGATATATACAATTTTTGAGTTTGGGGTATACAAATTGTCTCATGTGATCTGTTCGGCAACTTGCACTGACAGATCATTCAGACCTCAAGCTGCGTTGCCACATCACTCTCCCCATCGATGTCGATGTCATCTGATTCACTTGTTTCCTTTCCATCTCCTTCTCCCTCTCCCTCCTCATCTTCGACGACACCCTTACCCTGGCTGAGTCTGTTGAGCCAGCGCTGGATCCTTTCCCGGCATGCCTGCTGGATGGGTGGGTTAGGTAAGCCCCCTCCATTGTCTTTGTCGTTGTCGCTTGGTGTACTGGCAACCTCCACAGCATCCTCTTCCTCCATGGCGGCGACCTCCTCCACAGCATCCTCTTCCTCCACAGCGGCGACCTCCTCCACAATATCCTCTTCTTCCATGGCAGTGACCTGCTTCATGGCATCCTCCTTCTTGATGATGACAACCTCCTTCGCAGCATCCTCCTTGACGATGACGACCTGCTTCACGGCACCCTCCTTCTCCTTCTTGATGACAACGATCTCCTCCACAGAACTGTTGTCCCTTGTGGTCTTCATGAGACCAAGGGGGGCGAGCACCTTTTCCTGCATGAAGACATGAAGGCGGCTTGCGTGGTCCAATCCCATATCCCGAAAGGTGGCAAGCAACTCCACCGGGAGCAAGTTAAGGTGAATGACGTCTTCAATCCCAAAGTCGTATAGCTCACTGTGCAGGTCAGTATACCTCAGGTCCGGTGTTGGGTGCTTGGCGTCCATAAGGCTGAGTAGTTCAAGAACCTATGGCACTCTTGAAGCCCCATGGCAGTCTAGCGCGAGTATCAGTGGCGAGGCATGGGTTGGCATACTGAGTAGCGACTTGGGATGGGGCACAGGAGCACTACTGCTGTGTGCCATGACATAATTAACATTCGACGCCCTTGAAGGACCAGGGGCAGACGCCAACGACAACTGCGTGATAGGGACATCCGATACGACATAGGAGGTGCCCATGGCAGGTCCACCTGCACTCGTAGGCGTTATATTAACCGTGATGTGGACCTCTGATGGGCCCGCAGCCCTAGGCTTCTTCGACGGTGGGTGATCATATTTCTTCACATTCGGTGGCAAGTACTTTGTTGTCCTGCCAATGGACTATTTCCTGGTGAGTTTTTTCTCGTCACACTGCCCATTATTTTTGCTCACCATGTGCTTCGCCCACAGAGTCATCTCTGCATGGCTCATCTCACAATGCCCCCCTATCGACTTTTCTCCTGCTGGTTCCGCCCAGCAGTATGTTCACGTTCCTGCCTTTGAGTGTTTTTCACACAGCAGATGCCTTTGCAACTTGAGCAGACATTCATATTGGTGCTTTATTTCTAGTGAGGCCTCTGGGGGAATGTCATCGTTGCGAGAACATTTTTCTTTCCCCCTTCCACTGCCACGTGCCTTCTGTGCATCCACTTGGATCTGCTGGGGTTGATGAGTGTAAGTTTCTTTTTTATTGTCGAGGGGACCTCCGCTTACCATATTTTTAAGCTCCATCGTCACTGCACGCGTCCACGCGGCTACAATCTTTTCTCTCACATGGGACAATGCAATATTCCAGTCATATTCGCAGGCAAGATATGACATCGCCCATGCATCACCACTGATATGATAACCTAGGCGCACTTCATGATGAGGCCTGTTAAAGTATTCCAGCACCTCCTCAAGGAAATCCTGCCAGCCCATGTCGGTATGGGCGCTGAACGTGTGCTTTATGTGGTCACTGGTGACCTCTACCATAAACTGCCAAACTACTCGACTTCAGCGTTGGGTCTTGTTATAAAAGTGAGTACTTACCTCCTTCGCAAACTTGCTTATTCGGATATTTTCTAGGGTGAGCTGTGGTCAGTGCCACTGCAGCACCCCCTTCCATGCAATTTATCCCCACGCGTTCGTAACCTTGTGCCCCATTTGCAAGTGGGGCGCCACTGACAGCAGGTTGTGTCGCTACCAGCTCCGGAACAGGAGCAACTGAGGGAGACATGGGGTTATATCCATAACCCCATGGCAGAAGTTGTGCGGTGTTGATGCCAGCACCATGGCCAAGATGGGGTTGTTGGAATGGCGGGTAGAAAGGTGGGTACGATGGCATGCCATAGGGCCCCATCATGGGATACTGACCACCTCCGATTGGAACAGGATGGTGTGGCACATGGGGAAGAAATGGTGGTGGTGGTGGCGGTGGCAGTGGGAAGGGCTGATGCTGTGTTGCTGGTGGAAGTGGTAGTGGTGGCAGGGGTGGCATAGGTGTGCTAGGTGGATCCTCAGGAGCCGGTGCAGCATCCTGAGCCCTTGTGCGTCGACGGCGTGTAGCAGGAGGCATAGGTGAGTGATTTATCAATGGCCCACTAGTGCCAAAGCAATTAATATTTATACTCTAGTACTTCGGGGTGTGCATGGCATGTTACATTGATTCCCTCCTCAAACAGCCGCTTTCTGGGACCTGTAACAAGTCGACATCGCTTGCTAGTCGTTGTCAACGGGCTAGTTGCTGTCATAACACCTCGTTTGCGAATGCAGGTGTCACTGCACAAAAACAATCTTTCTCCCCATGTGAGTACTTTTTCTTTGGGTATATGTAGAGTTCACTGAACGGACTTGCATCCAGCCATCCATACATTACGAGTCACCACAAATCGCCACGCCACCACACCGCTGCACGTTCAAGTGGTGCTATGTGCCTTCAACCTCCCATGACAGCGGCAACTAACATGCATTTTCCAATACACACACATTCTCCTCTCTCATCGGACAATACAATCTTTTTTTTATATTACTGTGTAGTTGTGTCATGAGAGGCAACATGTAGTGCGCGTCTTCACACCTGGGATTGACTTAGCATTTTATTAAAATTCTGTAGAGGTTACATATTCTTATTCTTATTTTTTTTTAATTACTACAATATTTTTTCGTGTGAGAAAAAAGCTCGGCATGAGCTGCTAAGTCACATTCAATCTCAGCCCTATGGCTGAAAATACCGGAAAAAGGGCCTATCGTTTTGGATCTTGCTGTAACACTATCTGTGTGTCGCATTTAGCTGACTAGTGTGCCACCAAAAGTCACCTGGGCTCCCAAATTCCCATGGCCACTTGCAGCCTGGCCCGTAGCCGGGACGGCGGTTTTCTCACCCAGCGAACACCGCGCAATCCCACCTACCGTATACTGCTCACTATTACTTACCGATAGCCATCAATAATAATGGAGGTGCACAATGCTCTACGTAGATACTCGGGTGAAACCCGTCTCTTCAATCTAATCTAATAATCAAATTTGGGCCGATCTTACACTGGTAACCGATTCTTGGCTAGGAGCTGTTATTTTTTACCTTGGGGACAATACTACCGCCTCAACCACGCTTGGTCCAATGTACTATAGTGTATTGATGTCATCAAATGGAAAATAAAAATAAAAAAATGTTGGACTCGATAACATGAATACTGAATACACCTTATGCTTGTGATGTAGAAGCTATGATGGCTGCTTTTGGCTGTCAAACTCAGGTGAGAGGTATTGGGTCGACAAGAAAGACAAGATAATCGACTATTTTCGTACACAGTAGCTACTGGTGGAATTTCCATCACGCGCTTAACGCGCTGATCTTTTTCTCGGACGGCCTTTGTCCTCGTATGGCCAATCGAACCTGTTGTAACTTATGCTTACCGTTTCAAGCTCGTCCGCTATCCGCCTTATCGCATTTCGGCAAAATGACGCATCCGCTGCGTCAAGTCTCCTATTACTTTACATCATAGTTACTAGTTTTGCTACGATACTGTACTGTACGAGTAGTTATAAGCTCAAAAATGAGCTTCTGAGGAATGTAACCAATTGTCTCACTCCCGCTCATCGTCGCGCGTGCTCTCCGAATTCACTCCTTTTCACTCACTTAACCTTCGCTCGAGCCCTTAATCTCACCAGCTACCACTAGTTACAGGGTGGTGCCGTGTGTTGCAAGGACTGTGGGTTCAGGATGGCACACAAATTTGAGTGCATGGGCAGTGCTGGGGTCTTTTAGCGAGCGAACTGGGAGGGAGACAAAAGAAGCAGCAGTGCAGCCCGCCCGCCATGTCATATATCAAATTCAGGCACATTTCCTATTAACAGATACCATAACCGATAACTTTTGGCCATGATGAAGGGGTATCGGATAAGAGGGAGTCGACTGTACTGTACCCGTGGGACTCCAATCGATGCGCTCTGGCTAGCGGCAGGTCCCTGTCACCTTGTTCCCAGATTCAGCTTCTTGTAGATCAAAAGGTGCTCTAGATGTTTCAGCTCCACCGCCTTGGCGCAATTATAACACACTGCTCTCCTGCGACCTTATACTCAAAGGCTGGTTCCTCGATGCACGTTCGTCAACCGGCCTTAAGTCAGCCGGATGGCCAGGGTGGATCGTCCATCGCATTTGGATAACGACCCGAGTTGGCTGAGGATCCCTGCGTTCGGGGTGCGCAAGACGTCGGACGTCCACTCCAGCTGTCATATTTAGTTTGCAGCGCCATATCGCTTGGTCAATGCAATTGCTATAGCCGAAAGTTCCACGCTTGGCCTCCTCACACTTATAATGGGCAGCAGGGCCATTCGTGAATTCATCCCCCCACCTCTGAACGTTAATATGGCCGCCCCAGTCCCCTCCACTCCCAATCCTATTGAGGCTCAGACACAGAGTCGCATGTCTGCTTCCACCCTCAAGGACTCACCCACTTCTGTGGACGCGGGGGCCTACGACGACAGGGTTATACCACCCTCTCACAAAGCCCGCACCATTGTCCTATGCTTTGATGGCACAGGAGATCAGTTTGACGCCGATGTTCGTGCATAGATGCTCTCACTGTCTGCTCATGTGCTGCCTGCTGACCAATTGTCATTCAGAATTCCAATATTGTGCAGTTCTTCTCAATGCTGAAGAAGGACGACAAGCGCCAACAGCTGGCCTATTATCATGTCCGCCACCGCCATTCTTGCTTCTCGAAAATCTGACTCATCCGTCGTGATATAGTCTGGCATCGGGACGTATACCATTCCAGATGTCGCAACACCGTTTAGGGCAACAATGATAAAGAAGATCGACATGGTCCTAGGCAGTCATGTTGATGCGCACGTTATGGGTGCGTCCTCCTAATCGATAGTTATATTATTCAGCCCGCTTACAATTATACTTATAGGGGGATATGAATTCCTGATGGAGCACTGTGCGTTTGTTGAGACCACCATCACTAAAAGACTCATCTTGGTTGTCAGACCAGGCCAAGGACAAGATATGCATCTTTGGATTTTCACGTGGCGCATACATCGCTCGGGCATTGGCGGGCATGATTTATAAAGTACGTTTATGTTGCCATTACATCTGTGGATGGATTGAATCATGACATGCTCGGCCGCAGGTTGGTTTACTTCCTGCTGGTAACCACCAACAGGTTCCATTCGCGTACAGGATGTTCAGTCGCGACGACAATGAAGGTCAGAAACAGAGCGCCACGTTCAAGAAGGCATTTTCGGTGGATGTTAAAATTGAATTCATTGGTGTATGGTATGCCCGTTTTCCCACTTGCTGAGTTTTTCGGTCTAATACATTGTAGGGATACGGCTACTTCCGTCGCGTTTTTTCCACACGCCCTCCCATTCGTGAACTCCAACACTGCTATCCTCCACTTCCGGCATGCAATCTCACTAGACGAGCACCGTGCGAAGTTTAAGGCCTACCACTATCATCGGGACCACAAAGTTGACCAGAAAGGCATGAAACCTGGGTAGGTAGACGCTGATTTGACCGAGGCACCTCATTATGAAACCGACGACAGGCCGGTGACCGACATGCAGGAAGTTTGGTTTGCTGGGTGTCACTGTGGTACGTGTAACCATCTTGAGGCGGTACTCTCTATCTAATATCGTCGCATAGACGTTGGTGGAGGGTCGGTCAAGAATGGTACCCGAAACAGTCTCGCCAGAATTCCACTTCGTTGGATGATTCGCGAGTGTTTCCGTGTCAACACAGGAATTCAGTTCCACCGTGAATCTTTCGAGGACGTCGGCCTCGATCCCGATACACTCTACATCCCAAATGTACTCTATAACCCATCTCTAGAACCACGCCCGCCTGCACTAGCTCAGTATGCTGCTAGAGTTGCCCAAGCTGAGGCCGCGGCCCATACCGCGGAGCCAAGTGATGGGACCCTAACTGATCAAGTACGAGCTTCCCCTACCACGGATAGCACTTTCAAATCAGAGGAGGACGAAGAACTCGCAGACGCGCTCAGTCCGATCTATGATCAATTGGATAGATCATGGTGGCCGAACGTTTGGTGGTCGAACTTTCGGCCGAACTTTTGGTGGATTCCCGAGTATCTTCCACTGCTCTATCATGAGCCGGGTCGGAAGGATTGTTCGTGGTTTTACCACTTGCTTCACGACTGGCGGTATGCATTCATATCTAACATTATTCTCGTTCATTCACACGGGTTTGGCTCCTTCACAGCATAAACAATGGTCAAGGACGCAAAGTCCCCGAACCAGTCTATGGATGCGGAAAGACCTTTGTGCACCGCTCTGTAAAGATCAGGATGGACGCTGAGGGGCTGAAAGGCGGGAAGTATGTACCCAATGCAATATTCGATTCTGCCGATTCCAAATGGATGGAATGGGTGAGATGGATGAATCCGATGAGATGGATGAATTCAGTGACACGGACGAATCTGGTGACATGGACGAAGCAGGTGACATGGGTGGATTGACGCATGCAGGAATCCCTCCCCCCTATTTACAAATACAAAGATGTAAGGAAATAGCAACAGTAGCACATGAACAGGGATTGCAAGACCCCCCCCCTCTACCCTTCTTGGTGCCCCCCTGCCCCTGTTTGAGCACAAAGGGGGCCTGCTGTTATGTCACGTTAAGTCATCTACTGGGACACAGCAACGCATAAAAGTCGCGTTCGCTGTTTCTGTCAGATTCGCTTCCCGTTTCCTGAAACATTTGTACTGCCCAGTCTCGTTTCCAAGCTCTCCGCTGACACACCCGCCCTTCCTACTTTCAATACACGCAACTGAGCAGGGCGCAACTTGTCGGTTCTGTTTCCTGAGGCATCTCCCGAGCAGTTCGCGCCGGAGATCCGTCGGATGGTGTATGCCCGTCTGATGGCTCAGGTCAGGTCTTCAAGGTACGTCACCACCGTCATGGGTGCCGCCACATGGGTGCTGTTCTGATATCCCGCTCTGCTGTGCAGACCGACCCGTGCTTCCAGTCCTCAGTTGTGATAGCGCTTCAGGAGGCTGCCAAGGCTTACCTTGTGTCTTTGTTCGAGGACACAAAAATTGGCTTCTGTTAACGCTAATCGTGGGTATGCTGGGTATGCTGTTTCACCATACGTCTACTTCAGTCATACTTATTGTATATGCGCCTCTAGGTGTCACGATGTATATCCTCAGGCCGTTTCCGTTAGGTTTCGTTCACCATTGACGTGCCACTCTTTACAATGAACTCAAGTACCTTTCTGGCACGTCGCCCTCGAGACGAATGGGCTTAAGGACATTCTTGATGCACATGCACCTTTTTTTACTGATCGCATGCGTGCCAATGAGCGTTTTTAGCCTTCATGGGTCGTTCGATTGTGCTTGAAGGCGCCTGTCGATGAAGTTTCTTTCTTGTGCTCGGTATATAATGTGCACAGAGGCATGGCGCTGGAAGGGCAGTTCTTATCACGTCTTTGGAGTGGCCATCGGGTCGAGAGCTACTACAGTCTGACGCTGGTACTATGGCGTTGGCTAAGCGGTGGTGGCCCTTGCCCCCTTTCATTTAGACGAGGTGCCCCCTCCTGCTAATTTTTTTCGAACAGTTCGGCGGCCATCCAAGCCGTTGAGAACCTGTTCTCTATCTCTGCGCATGTAGCGGCCACCATATTTAACCGCTCCTTGACCACACTAACTATCCGTTTTCCTTAGATTTAGTTTGGACCTCGGAGGAACTAGAAGGTGGCACTGGCACGCGCATCCGGGGCCAGCCTTCTGGATCACTCTGACAAGGACGATTGCATCTAGTCGGCAGCCTTTCTACGCTGGGAAACGGACTGGCACAAGGACTGAATGCTAAACACGTTCCTAGTTCGATACTACGATTGGGTGAAGACGTGGTGGTTATGAAAGGCGGTGGGGTCGAGCGACACGAGAACGAACGGCACAGATGGCGCATAGCAGACAGGCGCAAATGGCGTGCGACAGACGCAAAGGGCGTGAAGCAGACGTGGAACGGCGCAGATGCTGCAACAACGGATGGCCGGTGACGCAATAGCACAAAAGTGGAAGAGAGAAATGGCGTACGATGACATAAAAAACAGATAACAGATGGTGCAGAACGACGCAAAACCGGACGGCTTGACGGACGGCACAACAGCCCAGAAGTGGATGAACCTTGACATGCTTGCCGGGTTGACATCTTTATGGATGGCGCAAAAACGTATGACTTGACGGAGGGATGCAAAACGGAGACTCAATGCAAAAATGACATACAGCGGCGCAGAATGGGCTCAAACTACAACGAAGAGTGCTCTGGGGCACGAAGGTATATGACGGAAGGGACTCAAAAGACAGTTGTCACTGTAAACAACGGTAGCGCAGTGCAAAGCGCAAAGCCCATGACCTGTAAAATCCCGAAAACTGGGGATCCAATTCAGTCGGTTATTTTGCTAAATCTGATTAGTCAGATCATTGCAACCAAATTGGATTACATTGTAAAGTGCCCAGGGCAAAGTGACGTAGGTGATGTATTATGCATTCCTGACCCCAAACAGTCGCCATATTGGGAGATACCCAACTGAGGGCGACTGGCGTGTCACATCACGCATGCGCGATCGGAAGCCGCAGGTTGATTGGCTTTATGCCACCAAGGCTGCAGAAGACACGCCGGTCATGCGACTTGCCGGAACCATCCCTGACAAGGTAAGGGAGGGTTCGGCGGGAAGCTAGCCGGAGCAGTGACGGCACACATCTGTGTCGCTTGCAATGGCGAAATGAGGGAGTTTGTGGAGACGTGGCCAGTGGGCACGGAACTTACCTTACCCAGTTTGGCGGGGACCTACATGGCATCGCGCTCGCCGCCAATTGGCTTGAGCAGTACTTCTCGATACGTGCCCCCCTCCACCAAAACATACATACTATCAGACAGCAGCTCCACTGTCGGATAAATTACCAGCACGCATGCTCCGGATAACCACCATTCCGTTCTTCTATTCCATCAGTCGCTAACAACTATTTATACACTTCTTAAGGGTGCAGATACCGTGCTTGCATGGTCCCCCACCTGTCAGGACAGGGTTTCGGCGCGCTTCGTGGCGCTAGACGCTTACTCATGGACCCGGCTTGCCAACCTCAAGCTCGTACGCTCAGCGGCCTATCGGAAGAATCCAGCCCGAAGGAGGGCGTACCAATCATGGAACGAGGAACGGCCAAAGGAGCGCCGGAAGCGCTCCCGATCTAACTTCTCCGCTATCGCCTCCCCTCCTGATGGCAAATATCGCCCCCTATGGTTGACAGCGGTGAAAAAAGACAAACACGAGGATTCCCCCCCCCCCCCCTCACGTCACAGCACCTCCGTCTTGTGGTCCAACACTCATTCACTTCCGATTACTCCCGAAGGTTCCGAAATGATCTCCCACCAGAAGCGCATACTTGCCCCTGCGACGTTACCGACCGCAGCATCTACCACCTCATATACGACTGCCCAAGGTTCGCACATGCCCGCTCAGGCATAGGACAATACCGCAACTAGGAAGACTCCACCCTCGCAAGGGGCCTCCTCAAATTCCTTAACGTATCCAAAGCAACATCTAGACCCGAGGTCGGACCGGATCGTAAGGGCCCTGTACTTCAAAAAGGCGGCCCTTTACTCCCGTAACTATTACCTCCAAGTGGCATCTCTCTTCATTGTCGATGTCCACCCTAGCCCTCCTTGCATTTATGACTTTTCACTCGGGTTCCCTCTGGGAGATTTCCCCAATCTCGAATACAAGTTTCCCTTAGATACGAGCCGGAGGGGAGGGTGATTTGAATACTCAGCACGTCACACTGCGATTACATACTATCTCGGAATTCAAACGGATCAAACAAGCGCTCGTCCAACAAAGGTTCCAATATATGGTATTATTGCAGTACTGTACCGCAATAAAGTGTGCCCCTTGACACTATCTGTGTGCCGCATTTAGCCGACTAGTGTGCCACCAAAAGTCACCTGGACTAAATTCCCATGGCCACTTGCAGCCTGGCCGGTTAGCCGGGACGGCGGTTTTCTCACCCAGCGAACACCACGCAATCCCACCTACTGTAAGTTATACTGCTCACCGGTAGCCGTCGATGAATAATGGAAGTGCACAATGCTCCACGTAGATACTCGGGTGAAACCCGTCTTTTCAATCTAATCTAATAATCAAATTTGGGCCGATCTTACCATTTTTTCCAGGTGAGCGGTAGACCGAAAATGATATTACTGTACCCGTGGAGCTCCAATCGAAGCACTCCGGCTAACGGCAAGTCCCTGTCACCTTGTTCCCCCACCGCCTTGGCGCAATTATAGCACACCGCCCTCCTACGACCTTATACTCAAAGGCTGGTTCCTCGATGCACGTTTATCAACCGGCCTTGGGTCAGCCGGGTGGCCGGGGTGGATCGTCCACTGGGTTTGGATGACGATCCGAGTTGGCTGAGGATCCCGCGTTCGGGGTGCGCAAGACTTCGGACGTCCATCCCAGCTGTCAAATTTAGTCGGCAGCGCCATCTATCTTAGACAATGCAATTGCTATAGCCGAAGGTTCTACGCTTGGTCTCCTCACACTTATAACGGGCACCAGCCCTCCCAGGACCATCAGTGAACTCCTCCTCCCCCCTCTGGACATTGACATGACCGTCCCAGCCCTCTCTGTTCCCGATCCTATTCAGACTCGTTTGTTAAAGAGTCCTGTGTCTACTTCGAGCCTCAAGGACTCACCCCCTTCTGTGGGCCCGGGAGCCTACGACGACAGTGTTATACCACCTTCTCACGAAGCACGTACCCTTGTCCTGTGCTTTGATGGCACGGGAGATCAGTTTGATGCCGATGTGGGTCCATATATCCTCTCACTGTCCGCTCATGTGCTGCTTGCTGACCAATTCACTCAGAATTCCAATATCGTGCAGCTCTTCTCTATGCTGAAGAAGGACGATAAGAGCCAACAGCTGGTCTATTATCAGGTCCGCTACCGCCAGTATCGCTTCTCGAACATGTGACTCATCCGCCGTGTATAGGCTGGTATCGGGACGTATACCATTCCAGAAGTCGCAACACCATTTATGGCAAAAGTGAAAAAGACCATCGATATGGCTGTCGGCAGCCACCTTGATGCACACGTTATGGGTGCGTCATCTTAATTGACAGTTACGTTACTCGGCCCGCTTACAATTATACTTATAGGGGGATATGAATTCCTGATGGAGCAATGTGCGTTTATTGAAAGCATCGTCACTGATTTAGACTCATCTTGGTTGTCAGACCACGCCGAAGACAAGATATGCATCTTTGGATTTTCGCGAGGTGCTTACACCGCTCGGGCGCTGGCGGGCATGATTCACAAAGTATGTTTCTGTTTCCGTCACATCTGTTGATTCAATCATGACTCACTCGTCCGCAGGTTGGTTTACTTCCCTCGGGTAACCACCAACAGGTTCCTTTCGCGTACAAGATGTTCACTCGCAATGACGATGTCGGTTGGTCTCAGAGCACGGCGTTCAAGAAGGCATTTTCGGTGGATGTTGAAATAGAATTCATTGGTGTATGGTATGCCTATTTTTCCACCTGCTGATGGTTCTGTTCTTTCGGTCTAATACACTCTGTAGGGATACGGTTTGCTCCGTCGGGTTAATTCCACGCACCCTCCCATTCACACACTCCAATACTGCTGTCCGCTACTTCCGCCACGCAATCTCACTCGACGAACGTCATTCCAAGTTTAAGGCCAACCACTGGCATCTGCAGCATGAAGACAACCAGAAAGGCACGAAACTTGGGGAGATGCCTCGGTCAAATCAGCGTCATCCACACTATCACAGTAGCCATCATCACCACAATCGCCAGAAAAAGGATTACCATAAAATGGACTCCCCAGAGGAAACCGACGACAGGCCATGGGAGACCGACGTGCGAGAAGTTTGGTTTGCTGGGTGTCACTGTGGTAAGTGTAACCGTCTCGAGGCAGCACCCCCGATCTAATATTGTCGTGTAGACGTCGGCGGAGGGTCAGTCGAGAACGGTACGCGACACAGTCTCGCCAGAATCCCACTTCGGTGGATGATTCGCGAGTGTTTCCGTGCCAACACGGGAATTCAGTTCCACCGTGAATCTTTCAAGGAAATCGGCCTCGATCCCGATACACTCTACGACACATTCGAAAACAAATCCCTTGTGGGACCACGCCCGCCTGCCCTAGCGCCAACTGCTGCTCGACTTGCCCAAGTTAAGAAGACTGCGGCCCATGCTGTGGAGCCATCTGACGCGACCCTAATTAATCAAGTGCAAGCTTCCCCGATTGCGGCTACCACTTTCAAAACAGAAGAGGACGAAGAACTCGCAGACGCGCTCAGTCCGATCTATGATCAATTGAAGAAATCGAAGGGATGGTGGTTCCTGGAGATTCTTCCGATGCGCCATTGTGAGCAGAATCGGAGTGATTTTAAGTGGAAGCACTTCTGGAAGTACGTATCCGTATTTAACATTATTCTCAGTCATTCACACGGATATGGCTTTCCCACAGAGTAAACTTGGGTCGAGGGCGCCCTGTCCCCGATACGGTCTGCGAACATGGAGAGAAGATCTTGGTGCATCGCTCTGTAAAGATCAGGAAGGAAGCCTTGGAACTGGAAGGCGGGAAGTATAAACCCAAGGCGAGATTCCATTCTGCCGATTCCGAATGGGTAAAACAGGTGGAATGGGTGGATTGAAGCATGGACCTTGACATGCGCTCCAGATGACACCAACTATCGCATATTTGAATCCCTTACATTACAATTTGTACAACTATTGTATCTGCTCACATCTCTATGCACACAGCTCGTAAATTCACCGTTGATTTATGGGTCGTTTACCAACGCTCCCAATCCCGTCGTCACCCCGTATATTCTCGTCCATTTCCGTAGCAGCACGTTGACCATCACTATAAAAAATTACACTACAAAATAATCCCGCGTCCTTACTACACCTTCGCCTCTGAGAGCAGAGCGCAAAGGACTGGAGGTAGCTTCTCGCACGCCCTTGATTGATGCTTCCAGGAAAGAGCGTGAGCTGCATCAATGCGACGATTCCCACAAGTTGCTGTACTGCTGGCTACGACTCGGGCGGATCTTGGGATCTTGGGAAGACGACCCGGAGAGACCGCGGACCACACGTCACCACCACTGCGCCGTGATCAGTAAAATGGCTTCACACTGCGTCACGATCAAGAGATCTCGTATCCTGTCCAGCTACGAGTAGAAGGTAGTCAGAAGCGAGGTAGTGGTCGATACCAGTAGCCTTTAGTCGTCGTTGAGGCAATACTAGTAATTACAACGCGACAAGACGCTCGCATTCCTGCGTACGAATCTCAATCTAAAGCAAGACACCGTCGACACGCGGAGAAAGAGGTTACAAGTAGTGGGGCCCGAGGACAGAGGGAAGAGCGCCCATAACCCAACTCCGCTACCGTAGATTTCTGTTGGAAAAAGCGCCCTGGAACTGAGCTTCCTTGTACAGTACGTGCGGCCGGAGTAACTAACTGCGGGATCTTCCTTGGGCGCGCGTCTCCGGCCATCGTCATAGGCTGATTCCCTGGCCCATGTCCTGATTTGACCAACTTTCCCGGCGCGCGCGCAATGACCGAGGCACATCTCGGTCGCTGATTGTCTGCTGCGCTGCTGTACCAATCACGCGCCCACCTCCCTCCCTCTGGTATCCTAGTCTGACGTGCCAGCGCCAACTACATAGGAGTACTGAATACGCTTTATTTTTCCATCTTTTCCCCTTCATCCACCTTTTTTTAACCGACCGGTGAAGCCAGTGAAGTACGGTATACTACTAAGTGTCCTTTTGGAGGCGCTGAACAAGTTTGCGCCCACGCCTTAACACATTTTTTGTGCGCTATCTGTAGTGTATACGGTGCGTCCCATGGACGTACAAGGGTCCGGTTCGCCCTCGGGCAGCGGGGAGCCTCCTGCTCCCAGACAGCGCCGCAAGCCAGGGCGCGCCCCCGTGTCGTGTGCGGAGTGCCGGCGGTGCGTGCCCCAATTTCTCCGGTCCTCGCCACCCCCGTATGCGTCTTTGCTGAGTCACCGAAAACTGCGCTTATCCAGACTCAAGTTGAGATGCGACCGAAAAGTGCGCACCATCGCGTTTTGTCGTCGGTGGACAGGGAGGGAACCGCGTCGTGTTTCTTTTTTTTTACTTCTTTGATGATAGGTTCCCTGTGAGAAGTGTACGAAGCGCGGGTGCGCGGCGATCTGCCCTGATGGTACGTCTTTCTCTTCCTCGAGCATGAGATCGATGAGGTCCGCCCGCGTCGTTGACGCACGGGACGACCTCGTAATCTTGTGCTTGCTAACAATATATCACTCGCAGGCTCTCTCGCCACGGGGCGCACGAATAACAGGTGCGTAGAACTCTTCCCGACTCCGGTATGCCATTGCCAACGCACGCGCGGGGGCATCTTGCGGCGCAGATTCGTCTTGGCGAATACCGAACAACTGCACGCGCAGATCGAGCGCATGACGTGCCGCATCCGCGAGCTAGAGCATGGCCTCGACGCGGTCTACACTACCATCTCGAAGGAAAAGCACCCGCTCCTCAGCGGCGGGGGCACGGGCTCGCAGGGCTCGTCCAGCGTGGACGTTCCTATGTTTGCGGCGCCCTCGCTGCCTGTAGAAACAGATCCTTCCGTTTACGGGGACGACGTGATCAATTGCTTCGGTACATGATGCCGTTTCCTCTTCCTCTTCCTGCTGAGATCCTGAGGGTATCTGCTAGGCACGCTGAGCGTCGGCACAAAAGGCGATTCGTGCTTTTACGGCGCGACGGCGAGAGGGGAAGTGAGTGCAACTCTTTTGTCCCACCAGCAACGCGTGAAAAGTCGCGTTCTCTGACTCCGTCGGATTCTCTTTCCTTCCTGTTTCCTAAATCATCTGCCCCGCCCACAGTTTCTTTTCCAAGCTCCCCGCCGACACTCCCGCCGGTCCTACTTTCAACACACGCGACTGAGCGAGCGCATCTTGTCGGTTCCGTTTCCTGAGGCATCGCCTGAGCAGATCGCGCCGGAGATCCGCCGGATGGTGTATGCCCATCTACCTCCCTTTGAAGACGCGCGGGGTACGTGTGAGTTGTTTCTGAACTATTCGTCGTATATGTACGTGCTCCTAGTTGTCGGTTATTTTTCGCTTTCTGATGGGCGGGGTAGAGCCTCCTCTTTGACGCGGGAGGAGTTGTTGTGTATTCTAGAAACCGTTTACCACGACAGGTGCGCGCAGGGCGCAACTTGTGTTTCGCTTGTCTAAGTTTACTTGCAGGAGCGCAGACCCGGAGCCTGCAACGCATCACCTCGGCCTCCTCTTTATTGTACTTGCCCTTTCGAAGCTACTTTACGGCGAGGAGAACTACACCGTGGACTCGCAGGACTATTTCGTACTGTCTCGCGTAGCGTTGACCTTCGATTCGCCAGTGACAACTACCACCGTCACCGCCGTGCAGACGATCGTGCGTGGTTTCCTCGAGACTGCATGTGGGGCCTTAAGCCGTGCAGGTCTACATGGCCGAGTACCTGGTGCTTAGCGACGTCCATATCGACCCGACCGGCTGCGCCAGGGCGTGGATGTACATCGGGATGGCCATGAAGCTCGCGCACAGTGTGAGTCCTTGCGCAATTATCATAAACACCCTCTCTCACCATAATGCAGATGGGTCTTCGTGAGCATACCCCTCTCCGCCGGGCGTTACTCCTGCTTTTTGACCTATCGCGCTAGATCTCGGGGGCGCGAGATTCCGGCTCGGGCAGCACGAAATCAAGCGACGTGACCGGGTATTTTGGCATCTGTTTTCCTCCGATGTCTGGGCAGTAAGCTTTCGAGTCTTTTCTCCTGCTTTTCGAATGCGGGGTCCAGCATACATATCTAGAGCTTCACTTCTGGCCGACCACCGAGTACATCGTTGAGCTTCGTCGACTGCGATCTGCCCGATGATAACGAAGAACAGGTAGGGAGCGATGGCGAAAGGATCATGGGCTGTATGTTTTCCCCGTCCTTACGCGGAGACATTTATTCATCTTCTCACAGACCAACGTTGGAACTACGAGTTCATCAAGCTTCTCTCCCAGGTCATGGCTACTGCTTTCACTTCCCGGCCTCCCCCATATGCGGCGATCCTCGACCTAGATAGGAAACTAAGAGATTTTCACGTACCCCCTTACCTGAGACTACAATGGACTGGCCAAGAGTCGTCGGACTGTCTACTCTGGGTGAAGCGCTGGGTCGTGCTTTCCAACAAGGAATGGGGTAAGCACCCGTCATCATTGAATTTTGGGACGCCGTACTGGACCTTCGTATAGCACTCTTGAATATCCATCGCGCATATTTCGCACAAGCGCTGCGCGAAAATCCGCTCGACCCGCTCAGGCATAGATACGGTCTCTCTGTTATGGCGCTCTACCGCTCGGCATTCCGACTTGTCGAGGGCTGTTCCAAAACCCGTCAGGCTTGCCCACCAAACTTTCAATTCTTCCGTACCAATTTCGCTAGTTCAAAAGTGCTTTCCGTAGTCGTATGTCTTTCTTGCCCGCCCAGGCCTCCGTTACTGGAATTCACTGTGACGCTGGACATCACAGATCGTAATGTGCTTGCTCGTGTGTTCGGCCCCCAAGTCGAACTTGGCGGCGCCGGCTCTTGAGGTTCTCGGCAAGGCAGTTGCGCTGTTCGAAACCGGCATCGAGAGCGGGAGCATACATCTATGCGAGAATATGGTGAGGGGTGTTTTTGATCCCCGCACCCCGTCCCATAACTGAGAGTAATTCGCCCTCTGCAGGAAGCGGTGCGTAACCTGCACCGCGAAGCCCGCGAGGCAGTCGAGAAAGGCAGAAGTTCAGACGAGCCGTACGTGCCGCTGCGAGCGGAAGAACTGGACCGGCTCTGCGGGATGACGCGACTGGTGCAGGCAGCACCGCCGACGCCCGTCGTACCCGAACATCTCGCGAGCGATTATCGCGCGATCAGCGGGCTAGACGCGCCGACGGCGTCGTCGGCTTACACATCAGTCGGTTCATACGCGCCACCTGACCCACAGCTGGTCCAGCAGGTGGCGATGGTGTGTTCGGGCGCCTCGACCCCCAACACGGCATTTCCGGGCGAGGAGGACTTTGGGGTGGGGCGGTGGGAAGAGGAGGCGCTCGCTGCCGGCACGACTGCAGGGTACCAGCCGTACATCTTAGATGCATCTTGGCAGGACTTTGTCGCGCAACTGGGGTTCTGAAGACCGTTAGTTTTTGCGTTCTGCGATTATTTGGATGGTGCCTGGTGGGGTTGTTAAGGCACGAGAGTGTGAAGCACGTGCGTTTGTATGAGCGCCTGAGGGTCGGAGTGGTCGGTACGCGCTACGCCCGCCCAGCTCAGGTGCCCAACGCCCGTGACGGACTCGGCACGAAGAATTTTGTTTTGTGGCGGGGTCAACATAACACTCTGATACCCACAATTTTATGGAATCTCCCCTTTGTTCTCCTTAGCTATCTCTCATCTGTTCCCCTCCTCCCCCTTTTTTTTTCTCTCCTGCCTCATGGCATATATTCCGAGTCACGCCCTGTCAGGTCTTCGCAACTATAGATATAAAGGCGTCGACAAGTACGTTCCTCGTGTCACTCGTGTTCGGGTGTATAGGGGTGATCGCTGAACGTCCCACTGAAAGGTCCTTCCTCTCGAATTATGTGCTGAACCCCTTCTGGACCTGGTTCGTCACTCTCTGGCCCACGTGGGTCGCACCCAACGTGGTATGTATATGCGCCTGCGGGCATACGTGCTCATTGCAGGCCGTCGCACGTCCTGATTCAATTGCAGATAACGCTGTCCGGGCTATCGATCGTGCTCTTCAACTTTGCATCGCTGTCATATTATGATCCTACATACTTGACGGAAAAAGGTGGCGCGACGGGTCCGCCGAATTGGCTGTACTTCACGTGCGTGCTCGACCTTTTTCTGGACGCTCGGTGTTGACGCGGTATACGCACGTGTAGGTGGGCTATCGGGTTGTTCACGTACCAGACCTTGGATGCGATAGACGGGTGGGTCGGTTGTATTGGAAATGGGCCGGGATAACGGGCTGACGTCGATGTGTCGGACAGGAAGCAGGCGCGTCGGACGGGAATGCAGGGCCCCCTAGGCGAGATGTTCGATCATGGTATGTGCTGGTCCTTCCCACACGCACCCCTTTCGCTCACATTGGCCCCCAGGCTGCGATGCTCTTAATACCACCGTAAGCGTACAGTGGCATTCCCCTGATGGGCCGCTTTAGTTGACGCGGGTTTAGCTCGAGGTTATACTCTCCGCTTATGCGTTGAATCTCGGGCGGTCGTGGTGGACCTTTGGCTCGCAGGTTGCCACTCTGGCAAACTTTTATTTAACCACATGGGAAGAATACCACACCGGTCTGTCATACCGCCCCTTCTCGTGCACCGCTCGTCCTGATGCCCAAGCTCTAGGCCAAATATACCTCAGCGTTTTCTCTGGCCCCGTAGAAGGTATTCTTATGATTGTTACAATATACGTGGTTACTGGTTTCTACGGTGCGTTTGGGGAACGCCGACTTGTGCAGATATTGAACCCACAGTGCAGGGCCCTCATTCTGGGATCAAAGGATATTGACGTTCACCCAACTAGAGAACGTTGATTGGATAGCCTCGCGCGTTCCTAACCTCGCCATCAACACCACTTTCATGCTTTTCGCGGCATTCGGTCTAGCCTTCAATATCGTCACGAGGTGCGTGCGCATTCATCTTCTCCGCCTCCCCTCCCCTACTGATGTCTGGATAGCTACGTCAACGTGTTCATTGCCCGCCGCTCTTCCGGAAGATCCGTGGTAAAACCGCTATTATACCTACTTCCGTTCCCGGTATCGGTGCTGCTACACATAGCATGGCTGAATCACCCGAGTTTGCGCAACTCGGATGTCATCAACTCGCCCGCGTTTGTCCCTTTCCTCTGCGCCTGGGGCCTGCAGTTTGCGCACGTCGTTGGGCAGATGATTCTCGCACACATCACGAGCCAGCCTTTCCCGTTGTGGGACTCGATGTACATTTGGACCATTGTTGGAGCGATCGACGCCAATATGCCGATCCTGTTTGGGAGGTAAGAGTCTCTAGATCGTGAGACGAGTGCTTGGGTTGGCTAAAAAGTTGGCGCGTGGGGGCTCAGACCGCCGTTGATACAGCACTCTCCAGAGAACACAGAGAAATTCGTGTTCGTAGTACTGGCTGTCGCGCTCGTGACGTATGCACGCTTTGTTGTGCTGGTCATTTCGGATATCACGAATTACCTGGGCATCGCGTGTCTGACGGTGCGCAAAAAAGACGCGCGGGGTGTGTGGAGGAGTGCACTTCCGCCGAGGTCGAGTGAGAAGAGGGTTTGATAGTAGTACGATGGTGATGTCGATTATATAGATGGCTTATCTAGACGAGATGAGAGATAGATAGAATGAATCACACACAGGTCGAGTCAAGTCATCCCCCGTCCCGTGCCGCGCATGCTTGCCCGTTGGCACCTCTCCGGAAGACTTGTCTCCGTCCCTCATCGATCTCTCTACTCACGAATACAACTCACGAATACAACTCCACGTTTCCGTACGATGTCATCCACCGTGGACGCGCTTAATGCCGAGCTCGCGCAACAGACAGAGCTGTTCAACAGGCTTCGAATAGACAACTCGGACCCTGCTGCACTCGATGAGTCACGCAGGCGGCTGGGAGAAATCAAGAGGGAGCTGGCGGCGCTCAAACCAGGCGGGAAGGACGCGAAGAAAAAGGAGCGTCTGTTGCTCAAAACGCCCAAGGTACGCTCGCCCCCATGTTGGCTGGCTGGCCGGCTGGCGGGGGGTTTCGGTTCGCTCATCCACCCCGGCGGGATATACAAAAACCAGGGCACGCGCGATTATGGCCCCGGCGAGATGTTCTGCCGCGACTACGTCGAGCGCATCGTCAAGGAGTGCTTCGTGCTATACGGCGGCGCGCAGCTGGACACGCCCGTCTTCGAGCGGAAGGACATCCTCGCGGGCAAGTACGGCGAGGACGCGAAGCTCATCTTCGACCTCGAGGACCAAGGCGGCGAGCAGCTCGCGCTCCGCTACGACCACACCGTGCCCCTCGCGCGCTACCTCGCCATGGGCGGCGCGACCAACACCCAGGCTAAGCTGTGGCAGGTCGGAAAGGTGTACCGGAGAGACAACCCCGTCATGTCGAAGGGCCGCATGCGCGAGTTCTCGCAGGCGGTGCGTGTGGCTTTTCTTTTTCTTTTTCTTTTTCGGTGCAAGTGAGATGGCGGTGTTGACGGGTTGGTTGGTTGATGGTAGGACTTTGACATTTCGGGGCAGTGGGATACGATGATACCCGATGCGGAGCTGCTCGGTTTGTTGTGTACGATCCTCACGCGACTTGAAGTCGGAGAGTTCACTATCAAGGTGCGCCGTCTTTCCCGTACGATGTCTTGCACTGACACGATCGCGACTTAAACACGCTGTACCACGCGGCCTGTCTACCTTTCCCACTTGTAGGTCAATCACAGGAAAATACTAGATGGCATCTTCGAGGTCTGCGGCGTGCCCCCAGAGAAAATCCGTCCCATATCGTCCGCTGTTGACAAACTAGACAAGGTATCGCGGACTTTGTACCTGATAACCTCCCCCCCCCCTTGTGCTGACCCACTAGCATAGTTACCGTGGTCCGATGTGAAGAAGGAGATGACAGATGAGAAGGGTCTTGACCCCGCTTCCGCTGACAAAATCGGAGAATATGTGAAGCACAAGGGTACGCAGCTGTTCCGGAGTTTCGTCTCCTACGTTGCTGATAGTGAAGAAGGCGGTCGACCATTACTTGATCAACTCCTCGCAGATGCGACGCTGACGGCCAACGCAAAAGCAAAGCAGGGTCTCGACGAGATGGGGACCCTGCTTACCTTCCTCGAAGCGTATAAAATAGCAGACAAGGTCAGTCTAACTCTGAGGTCTACGCGACCACGTCGACCGGCTAAACCGATTTCATAGATTTCATTCGACTTGTCACTGGCACGCGGCCTCGACTACTACACGGGTCTCATCTACGAGGCCATCGTCGAAGCCTCAGCGCCGCCAGGCCTCAATGCCGCGGAGAACCCCGCCCCCGCCGCAGCAGCACCAAAAAAGAAGAGCAAAAAGAGCAGCGCGGACGAGGACGAGGAGATCGACGAGTCGCAGGTCGGCGTGGGCTCGATCGCCGCCGGCGGGCGGTACGACGATCTCGTGGGCATGTTCACGGCGGCGGCGTCGAGCGACGGCAAGAAGGGCGCGGGCCTGCCGTGCATCGGCGTGAGCATCGGGCTGGACCGCATCTTTGCGCTGCTCTGGCCCAAGTGGGTCGAGCGCGGGATGCGCAGCAAAGAGGTGTTCGCGTACGTGCTCGCCGCGGGCGACGGCCTGCTCCCCGAGCGCATGGCGCTCGTGCAGGAACTGCGCGCGCAGGGCATCGCGGCGGACTTCCTTGCGAAGAACAAGCCGAAGCTGAATGCGCAGTTCGCGGCGGGCGAGCGGGACGAGGTGCCGTATGCAGTCATCCTCGGGGGGGACGAGCTCAAGGCGGGCCTGGTCACCGTCAAGGAGCAAAGATGGGAATTCGTGGATGGAAAGAAGGCAAAGGTCGAGTCCACGGACAAGGGCACGCAGGTGCCGCGTGCGGGACTCGTCCAGTGGCTCAGGGCCACGGAAACGTTCAAAGATTGGTCGAGTGGAAGGCTAATCCGACAATGAACATAACCAGGGCCTAATACATAGAGTACACCATTGGGGCGAGATACGGAATGGATTTTTCTATTGTGTACACCTGTTGCGAGTTGCACGTCCCTACTCATCATCATCTGATCCCGAACTTTCAAATTCGTCGTCGTCGTCGTCGTCGTCTGTGCTGTATCAGCTCCGACGAACTTGGGACAGTTGGGATTTCACGCACCGTCGGCAATATCATCCTTCGAGATGCTCTCTTGTACCTGATTGCGGCGGAATGCCTTCAATGTCTCTGCATCGTCCTCATCTACGTAGTCGTGGGCCAATTGACCTTCCTTGTCCTTGATACTGCGAGCAGTCGTGAGCATCTGGGCGACAGGCCATACGAGAGGAAAGGCCAACCGTGGATCTGCGCCAGCATCAAGTAGTGAATCCACGATCAGAGCGCGGAGCTCGGGCTCCTCGATTTTCACAGCAAGGTGCAGTGGTGTCGCCCCTTCGAGGTTATTGGTGTAGTCGACATCACAGCCCTCGTATTCAAGCAGTTCGTTTAGAACATCCAGTGAACCTTCCAATGCTCTGGGCCGGTGTAAGCCTACAGACGAAGGGGGAGGAAGACGGCCTTTGCTCACGCATAGTGCAGAGCTGTTGATGGTCCCAAAGTCGTTTCAGGGCTAGGGCTGCGCGGTCTAAGCATCGAGGCGCACCTGTGTTACCGATGCTGGGGAAAGACCCATTAGAGATACGCACCAGAGTGTCTGATTTCTGGTGGGGTGACTCACCCGTCCCGGTAGTTGATATCGAACTTCTCAGGTTCTTTAAACACCTCCAAAAGTTGAGCTAGGTTGTCGTTGCGCGCGGCATCGATGAGCAATTTGTCTAGATAAAGGTCGTTGCCAGTGTCAAGAATGGCTTGTACACATTCGATGGGAAAGCGGACTCAAGGTTTTGGCCTTGTCCTCTTCAGCCATTTGTAAAGGTAGTCACGGTCGGGTTCAAAAGAGCGCGGTTTCTTAATCAGGTAACTCACAACTTCCTTTCCAAGTCGCCTGTCGCATGCAACCTCCCACTACAGACGCCTTTCCTTTTCATCGTGATCCCGTACGTTACCTGACGTCTCAAAACATATACAACGAGAGTGACCATCATTTCAGGATTCGCTCATAACAGAAACTCTCGTATCTGTAATCACGAAGGCCGTAATCACCCTCGATGATGGAGAGCAGCGACTTGTGGCTGTAAAAGAGGGGAAGGCTAAGAAAAAACTCGTGTTAGAGCCTCATGATATTATCAAGGAACTTCGTTTACTGTCTTCGCTGTCACATCCTGCGGTCAGGCTGCATATGTCTCACCCGCCGGCGTAGCTGGCATGTTCACGCGTGCACAGATCATCAGCGTCCTGGGCCACGAGTACGATGCATCACTGTCCTCGCAACGATTCTGGATGCCCTTTATGCCTTTTACTGTCTCCGACCTTCTCTCAATCCCCACCTTTTCTCCGATCCCTGATCCAGACGGCCCGCGATCTACCCGGAGTGAGCTAGCGTTTGAGGTGGTCACCAAGTCTATTATTTACCAGATCCTTTCTGGAGTCGCCTATTTGCATTCTACGGAAAGGCGCATCGCGCATCGCGATATCAAGCCTCGGAACATACTCCTCGACACTTTGGGAACGGCCGTGCTTATTGACTTTGGCGTTGCGTATTCTTCCGCGGCTGGCTCAAGGGACCTATGGCCCGAGCCCGAAGGAAAGATGTACTTCGAAGTAGGCAGCGGGTATGTATTCTGCCTCTCCCCTGACCCCGGGTGGGCACCGATCGGTCAGTTGCCAGGCCCTACCGTGCACCAGAGCTTCTTTTTGGCGCGCGCAGGTATGACGCGATGGCTTGCGACTTGTGGTCTCTCGGCGCTACTTTTGCAGAGTTCTTCACCACGCTTCACCGAAGGGCGATATCCGATGGCTTTGACGACGACGACGACAACGACGACAACGAGGAAAGGGGCGACCCCACGCAGGCATATCTGTCTGACGAATTGCCCTGGGCATGGTCGCGCTCTCAATGGGAACGTTATTCTCTGTTCGATGGCTCGCGTGGCGACATCGGTCTCGCGTGGAGCATTTTTCGCATTCGCGGCTCACCGACACCAGATAACTGGCCCGTTCGTTTTTTCCTCCCCCCCCCCCCCTCCTCCCCACACCCTTTTCCTTTTTGTTTTTCTCATGCGTTTCTGTCTCATCAGACGTTCTCTGAGCTGCCTGATGCAAACAAGATCAACTTTGTCGACTCGCAGGGCGTGCACCTCTCGACGTTGCTGCCACATCTCGGTGTACCGTCTCCACCTGGGCTGCCCGTCCATCGTCCTCCCGCGGAGAATGAGTCGACCGCGGTCCACTTACTGCAACGCTTTCTTATATATCCTCCTGATGCGCGCTTCAGCGCCGAAGGAGCGCTGAGGCACCCTTGGGTTTTGAGTGGTGGGCCACTCGTCCTCCCGCGGGCCGCCCTCGCGACCGTTACTGCGGTTGAGCACGCCGCGGAGATGCGTGACGGCAGAACTGCCGGCGAATGGTTAAAGGTGTTTTTCGTGCCAGGGTCTCCTGGAACTGAGCGAAGGAAGGAGAGCTGTTGACCGAATGAGGCGCTCCAAATGCATGGTTGCCATCCGCGGCCACGACTTCCCAGTATCAGAGTGTTTGCCGCTTTATCTTAAATGAGAACGGAGTATCACATCCACGTATCGGAAAGACATTGGAGGGAGTGACAATAAGATTACAGGGAAGGACATAAGAGTATCTGTCATTTATGGGGTGAGCCGCATCGTTCACTTTGGCCTTTAAGTCTAGATTGACGTCTCACGATCTTACGCCATCAGACAGATCATCTTTTATGTTCTGACCTAAGATTAAGTGGCTGATGTTCATCTGGCTCGTCGTCTTTGCGCTGCGGCCACGCAATATCAAAAATCATCGCCGCCTAATCGGCAGAAGTACGCTTTAAGAACATCAACTCTCTACTTGGGTCCCCTTTTCTTGCCTACACCATGTCGAAGAGTACACGCTTGATTTTAAATGCTGATTCAGCCTGGTAACGATCAGTTGGGGTTCCCTACGTCCTCAAGAATAGATACCTTATCCGTGGCTTTCCTCTCACAGTCAAAATTACCGGCGCTGCTATCGTTCTGTTACAACACCCTCATTGGATCCAGACTTAACTTGGCGATCTCCGATCGTGCCGCGATAGTTGCATGAGCCTCTCTCCGTACCCTTTTCAGAAACCACCAACCCCGGGTGTTAACATACGCCAGGGCGATAGCACGTCGTGGCGCGCGCTTTGATCCGACCGTACTCCCAATGGCCAGCTAGGACCGTTTCTTTTGGACTGGATAGCACGACGCTAGCGTGAACTCGCAGCCTACGAGCACCTTCTTGCCAGCGGACTCGTCACCACCGGAAGCATCACCATCTATAGTTGGTCCACCTTGTCCCAGTGAATAAGTACCCATTACGGTAGATCGATCAACGGGCCTCCGATCAAAGCACTATCCCCCCCCCCAGATTCGGATCATCGTTGCGAGCGGACACGCAGGTTTCCGCACAAGTCCGCTTTCGGTGCGAAGGCACTGTGGCTTCCCCCGAACCACCGACTGTCGGTAAATGGCTGTGTTGTTCTCGGGGCCATCATATAAGTCCCATAGCCCCATATCTGAGTCCCACGAAGCCACCCCAAGCTCCCGTGGATCCCTTCCAAAACTACAATGAGTGCACACTCAGACGCGAGATCCATATTCAGCGTAGTACTGGCTGGGGGATTCCTTTCCGCAGCGCACGTGCTTTACGATGATCTGTGACCACCCACTTACCTCTCTTTCTTTTCAGTTTATCTGGAGTCTTATGCGTTCAGGCGTTTCTCTATGTTCGCAATTACCCGAAAGACCCCATCCGTTTGAAGGCCTTGGTACGCCGCTTCTGGATTCATGCGTGCTAGCCTCCCACTAATCCTAAGCGTAGGTCGCTGCAGTCTGGCAAGTCTCACGTGGCTTCCGAGTTAGTGCAAACTGAGCCCTGTCCTTTGTCGTGCAGGGCCATGGACGCTGCACAAACGTGCTGCATTGTGATGTTGTCGTATCAATTTATGATCGTCAATTATCCATCTCCTCAGTTCGCCGATTTTATATTCTGGTATGACTCTCAGCGCTCTGTTCCACCCGTGGGGGTGACCCCTCATCTGACCGCATAGGACCGCCATGGTACGTCACGTAGCGAACTAAGATACGCCAAGAATCATCCTCATGAGTCTCTGTAGGCTGTTATAGTCTTCACCGTGAGTCCGCTGTCTAATCGAATATCTACTGATATAAACACAGTCATTGGGTGAAGGCCGTTTCGACCTTTACTGTCAACGGGTAGGTTTCCTGATGGTAAGGCCAAGGCATTTGGCTCATGTTTAAGAAGGTACTCTGTCCACAGGATTCATAAATGTAGGAGCGGATATCATCTACTGAGATTCCCTTGTTGAGGGACTTTAGTAAGCCGAGGAAATTGGTGGCTAACAACACCTACGGTGAGCCGAAAAGTATACTACTCTAAGCAACTATTCACCGTACATCTATCAGATGCTATGCTTGGCAGTCCGACTTGGTACGTAATACTTGTTGGTTCATGAACAGTACTTACTGACATCACGGAAGCCCTCGCTATAAGTAAGTCCGAAACACCGTTTGTCGACAATATTAGTACTAAGGCGCTCGTGCTGGGGTAGTTTCTGGTATCGAGATGTACGCGATCTACGAGCCATCTGTCTCCCGCCCATCGACTAACTGCTTGCTAGGCTACGCCTTCAGAGTTTTACATTGTACAGAGAAAAATTTGGGGTAATTAAAATTAGCCCGACGCACAATAGCTGCTCACAATCAGGTTCCGCACAGCCACTGTTAACTACGGGGCTTGCACTGTCCGCTTTCACGGACCTTGTTATCACAGCTGGCCTATGCTATTACCTGCGAACTCTCGATGGGGGGCTGTTCTCGACGAAGAAGAAGTTGTCCATGATTGTCAACTTTGCCGACAATAACGGTGCCTTGACATGGTTCCTCGACTTCTTCCTCGGTAAAAGAAATTTTACTGATTTCCATTGTCAACAGCCTGGTTTCTCTTACATCCCTCATTTGTGTGCGCATGTCCTCCTTTCTCTTTTCCATTGGTATTGATTCGTGAAACAATAGTGGGTTGTCATGCCCACCAAGTTGGTCTATCTTGCTCTTCACTTCACAATTGGGAAATGTGGGCGTCGTATTCCTTTCCTCGCGTCGGAATAGTCTGAGCTGAGCCCTACTAGGCTACTCAAACTCCCTTCTAGCAACGTGCGTCGGGTCTTCGCTGTCCGGTAGACCTGACTGACACCTCGGCGATAGCCTGAACATGCGTGACCATGTCAAGCGTACTGCAGGTACCACGCTAGGAGGCGCCAACATGATGGACCCCCCGTCCTTAAATTGTTCGGACTCATTCCCCATGATAGCTCAGACACCGGCGCAATGGTCCGACCTCGAAATCTGCGAAGAAGTGCAAGTGAGAACCGGAGCAGGGGTGAGCCGCACGTGATGATGACACCGGAGCTTCAGTTACGCTGACGCCGTTCCCAGCAACTTGAGATTAAAGTCGACAGGACGGTCCATTATGACTGACGCCAGTGCGATCTGAAATACCTATTGCTAGAGCAATAAATGTAACGCCCTTCCTGGGCTAGGCTCTTGTATACGTATGATAGTGTATCGGCACAACAGGATCCGTACTCACTAATGGTCGACATTTGAGCGCTGCTAAGATCCGCTGTGTGAGTGCTGTGTTTGGTCTAAATTCGATGATGTGATCCGATTTTTCGATTCCGACTTGCCTCGGTATTTCCCGTGGTGACACGTGCCCGTGTAAGCCACAGCCATTGCTATTGTATTACCTAACGCTCTTCTTGAAGACATCATTTAGTACTATTCCAAGGCGATCACGAGGTCGAAGACTGCACAGGAAGCAATACGTCACAATTGGAGTAGTATGGGGGTGCTGTATACTGTGATTGGGTTTGCGGAATGCATTTCGCTCGTCTTGGGGTTCATTCCGGTAATCCCGGAATCTAAAAGCGGCTCGGCACTGCTAGATTGGAGCCCCGTGAACATGACACCATGATGACGACCTGGTTGTTCAACGATCCGTCCAATCGCCAGTTGTTCCGTCACCGAATCAGGTCGACAGCAGGCCATTGAACGCCGGAATTTAATGGAGTCCAAGCCCATCGGGTCCATACAAGCCCCGCAAACTCGTGCTTATTAGTACGTGTTTCCTGTGGGGATTGGTTGCTCGGTTCCAAACTTGCTGACGAAGCCCTTATGTAGGCTGGTTGGCTCTTGTTTGTTGTTCTCCTCACCCTGTCACTGTTACTCTAGTCAATGGCGAAATCTATCTCTGGAGAGTGGCCTGTGCATATTGCTGGTGGTGGAGAATTAGGGGTCAAACGCGTCCATGAAGAGCTATGCAAGTCATCAGTAACTTCTTCCTTTTATCACTCACTGAAAGATGTTGGCAGGCAAATTCTCGACGATCGACGTCCTCCCGGAAGATGTGCTTCTAGAAATATTCGACTTCTACAAGCTGGCCTCCACCGCTCTTCCATGGGGATGGGACAAGCTCGCTCATGTGTGTCGACGATGGCGTTGCATCATACTTGCCTCGCAGTGCAGATTAGACCTGCGGCTTCTCTGCACATACGGGACACCCGTCACAAGGGCTCTAGATTGCTGGTCAACCTTTCCCATCGTCGTACGGTATAACGGCCACATGACGAGATCTCAGCTTCCACCTACTGATGACGAGGACAATATCGTTACTGCGCTTCGGCATCGCGAACGCATATGCGAAATCGACCTCATTTTGCGAGGCTCGCTGTCCGAAAAAGTATTCCAAATAATGCAGGAGCCTTTCCCTCAACTGGAGCGCCTTGCGTTTAGGTCTTGTGACGGCGCAGTCCTTGCGCTTCCTAGTGCATTTTTGGGCGGATCTGCACCTAGCCTTCGTGCTCTTTACATAGATAACATCGCCTTTCTGGGATTACCACGGTTCCTCTCGTCTGCCACTGGCCTTGTCGATCTTCTACTCCAAAGAATCCCGAGTACCGAGTATCTTTCACCCGAGGCGCTTGTCGCCGGTCTCTCCGCGATGACTCAATTGAAAACTCTTTTCTTACATTTCGCTTCCCCGACTTCTCACTCTAGCCCAAGAAGCACGCCTCCGCCATCATCGGGACGCGTTGTCCTCTCCACTCTGACCAGCTTCGCTTTTCGCGGGCCGTGCAACTACCTTGAAGACCTTCTCTCTAGGATCAGTTCTCCTTCCCTCGAACGTGCGCATATAGGGTTCTTCGATCAGCCCAGCTTCGACGTCATGCAGCTCGCCCAGTTCCTTGGTCGCATGGAACTGGAGAGGCTACCGGACGGGGCAGAATTACGACCTCACAACGACGGCATCTCCCTCGCCCTTACTCGGTCGGGAGTGCCACCGGGAGGCGCACCGCACACGCCCGAGTGGCTCCGTTTGTATGTCTATTTCGGGGAGTCAGGTCTCAAGGTGTCCCCGGTGACCCAGATCTGCCAACAAATATCCCCGTTCCTCTCCAGCGTGCAAACCTTCGACATCATCTCGTCGCTCACGCCCAAGAATGACGTGGACGCAGCGCAATGGCTGGGCCTCTTCCGTGTGTTCAGTGGCGTGGAGAGACTTCACGTAACGTGGGGGTCCGTCCCGGACGTCGCCCGGGCGCTGCAGCACGTCTCCGCGGAAATAGCCGGCGATGTGCTGCCCGCGCTGCGCGAACTCAACTTTGACTGGTTTGCGTCTAGATGGCGAGAAGCCGTCACTTCGTTCGTCGACGCGCGTAATCTTGCGGGTCTCCCTGGAGTCGAGTTCCGCCAGCCAAAGATCTCTGGTTGACGATTGTGTTTTTTGATCGAATATACGTGACTTTATTGGTGTCCTGCGGACATATGCATATGCTTCATTATCTTATGCACGCCGGACACCCTGACGGTTTTTTTTTTCTTGCAAATTCATTCGAGAGGGTCCTGCAAATGTACTTCTACATCTATTTTGACAATGCCGCCGTCGAATTCAGTGCACTAGCGTATAAAACACTCTGCCCCCCCCCCCCCCCATCCAGGTTTTTAGCTCTAGCCTCCATACTTGAAAGGACCGCATCTACTCGTCGTATCAAAGAAATCGTCTCTGTGGTCCCTTGTAATCATTTCAGTGATGCCCTCCCCTCTCTGTGCGCCCAACCTTTGCCGCCCTACCCCTCGGCGGCCTCGCGAAGCCCCTCCATGACGTTGGGACGTGATGACTTTAAAGCACGTACGCATGCAGTCCTGGAGAACTGGAGAGGCGTAGGTTGATCGCCCGCTGGCTCCAGGACCGACTTCTACCTGGCGCTGAAGCCAGGTCAGCGATCCCGGGCATCCAAAGACCTTCCCTCCACCACCCGTCCACGCACGCATATACCACCTTTTCCGCTGTCCCGTTTCAGATACGGCGCATACCTGTCCAAGAAGTGGGTAGGCTTGTCAACTCCTGAGTTGAACACCGTGGGGTCCCCTCGTCCGTCTCAACGACACTCGGCGGCAACTGGGTGACCGTAATCGGCGTGCCCGTACTCCAAGCCAACGATATCCCCGAACGTTTCGTCTAGCTCTACCAACATGTTGAGACGGCGGACGACACCGTTCTCCACACGACCAGCTACTCGCCCCTAGAGACCTTGCACGGGCACATACAAACAGCTACGCCGACGACATACTTCGCTCCTCCACGTGTGCGGAGAAAGAAATCGCGCCCCAGCAGGGTAGCTGCGGCACAGGTGAAGGCGCTCGGGGACGGCACTGTCGAGCCGCGAAATACTTGTCACGCCAGTGTGCCTGCTCTGGCTGTACAACTCGGCGGGCTAAAGGTGTGCTGCCATTGCTATTTCCTTACATCTTTGTATTATATTTGTGTCGCTATTTTCATTTATTTATGTTTTACTGTAAGGTTGAAGTTGAGTCGCGGTGAAGCGGCCCACTTTTCCGGGCGCGTGAGAAATGCGCGATTCGTCAATACCTCTTTCCACCCCTTTCCAGCCTTATCACCCGCCATTACTCAAGTCAATGCTAGGACCTCAAGCTGCCATATTCTCCGACAACCCGCCGTTGATTGATGGAAAACTCAAGGTTGTACGCGCTCACAAAGAATTATGTAAGCTATCTGTCCGATCTCCTTCAGACACTGACACTCACTGATTGTTATTGGCAGGCAAATTCTCGATGATTGAGGTCTTTCCGGAAGAGGTGATTCTAGAAATATTCTGTTTCCTCAAGCTGGCCTACACCAGTGATTCATATGATTGGCAAGAGAGATGGCATAAGCTTGCTCACATATGCCGACGATGGCGTACCATCATATTCAACTCGCAACACAGATTAGATCTACGGCTTCTCTGCACACCCAAGACATCCGCCAAACGTACCCTAGATCTCTGGCCAGCCTTTCCCATCACCGTACGAAAGAAAACTTGGTCATACAATGACTGGAACAATATTCTTGCCATGCTCCAGCAACCCGATCGCATCTGCGAAATCGACCTCGATTTTTTAGTCCCGCTGTCTGTATGGGAAACACTGCAGGAGCATTTCCCGCTACTGGACAGACTTGCGCTCTCGTCATGGCCCACCAGATATTCACTTTTGGGTGGATCTGCCCCCAGTCTCCGTGTTCTGCGCTTGGATTCGTTCCACTTCCCAGGATTCAGGCTACCGCGATTCCTCTCATCTGCCGTTCTCCTTGTTGATCTTCGACTCTCACGGGTTGAGAGTACCGAGTGTATTTCACCCGAGGCGCTTGTCGCTGCTCTGTCAGCGATGGCTCGGTTGAAAAATCTCTACTTGCAATTCTTTAAAGGGACTTCCCACCCTAATGCAATAAGTATTCCCCTTCCATTGTCTGGATGCATTGTCTCCACCTCTCTTCTCCATTTAATTTAACTTTCGATGGCCCATCCAACTATCTGGAGGACCTCCTGTCAAGGATGAGTACTCCGTCTCTTGAGTACATGCATTTAGGATTCCTTGAAAGGCCTGAACCCAGCTTCGACCTTCCACAGTTTTCCCAGTCCATCCGTCGCATGGAATCACAGAGTCTACCCGATGGGGCAAATGTGAGGGTTTGCGGACATAGTTGCTCCCTCTCCCTTACTCGGTCTTTGGCTGCACCAGGAAGCCAACCGAAGACGTCAGAGTGCCTCTGGTTGAACCTCCCTCTCCCATCACATCTTGAGTTGCTGCCCCTAACGACCCAGTTCTGCCAACAAATCTCCCCATTCCTTTCCGGCGTGCGGAACCTTGGCGTCGACCTGTCGGTCCACCTACTGGACAATGATGCTGGCGGCTCACGATTACTGGACCTTCTTCGTGTGTTCAACCACGTAGGGAAACTCCACCTTTCCGGGAATTCCTTTGTAGGCACTAATGGTGCGCCGAACCTCGTCTCCGCAAAAATGGTCGTGCTGCCTGCGCTCCGCGAACTCTGCGTCGACCTGGGCATTTATAAGTATAACGCGAAGTGGAGGGAGGCCATCACCTCGTTCGTCGACGCGCGCAGCCACGCGGGTCTCCCCATTACATTCCACCGGCCAGCGGTTACGGTCTGGCGGGCTTACCCAGACGGTTTAGACCCCTCCCCTGACCTGTTACTGAGCGCCGTCAGTTAGTTTTCTCGTCTCGTCGTTACTTTGATATTGTTACTAGCTATAACTGTCCCCAAAAACCTTTCAATTCCAGACGTCTCACCAAAACTAAAGGAAACAGACCCGCGGTATCCTAAAGCAAGATAGAAAAAATATGGAAAGTAGTGTGTCGATGTAACGGGTGTGATGCCGCGATAACACAAGAGTGACGCGCGAGCCCCTTTCCACCCCTTTCCACTCTCACCATTACTCAAGTCAATGCCAGAATCTCAGGCTACCGTATCCTCCAACAACTCGCCCGTGTTGGTTGATGGGAAACTCAATGTTGTACGTGCTCACAAAGAGTTATGTAAGCTATCTGTCCGATCTCCTTCAGACAGACACTCACTGATTGTTATGGGCAGGCAAATTCTCGACGATTGAGGTCCTTCCGGAAGAGTTAATTGTAGAAATATTCTATCTCCTCAAGCTTTCCTACACCAATGGTGCATATAATTGGCAAAAGAAATGGCCTAGGCTTGCTCATGTGTGCCAGCGGTGGCGTACCATCATATTTACCTCGCAAAACAGACTAGATCTGTGGCTTATTCGCATATCCTGGAGATCCGTCAAATGGACCCTAGATCACTGGACAGCCTTTCCCATCGTCGTACGAAAGTGGACCTATTCAGACGATGAGTTCTGGAACAATGTCGTTGCCATGCTCCAGCAACGTGATCGCATCTGCGAAATCGACCTCCCTCCTATACAGTCGCAGTCTGCATGGGAAATACTGCAGGAGCATTTCCCGCTACTGGACAGCCTCAATCTTACGTTGGAGTACAACAAATGTCCATTTTTGGGTGGATCTGCCCCTCGTCTTCGTGTTCTGCGCTTGGATGCCTTCAACTCCCCGGAATTCGAGTTACCGCGATTCCTCTCATCTGCCAGCCACCTTGTTGATCTTCGACTCGAAAGGGTTGAGAGTACCGGGTGTGTTTCACTCGAGGCGCTTGTCGCTGCTCTGTCCGCGATGGTTCGGTTAAAAAATCTCGAGTTGCATTTCCTTAAGGGGACTTCCCACACTAATCCAAGAAGTACTCCTCCCCCATTGTCAGAACGCATTGTCTCCAGTACCCTTCTCCATTTCATTTTCAAAGGCTCATTCAATTATCTGGAAGACCTCCTGTCTAGAATCAGTACCCCTTCTCTTGAGTCCATACATATGTATCTCCTTGAACGGCCTGAAGCCAGCCCCGACCTTTCACAGCTTTCCCAGTTCCTCTGCCTCGTGGAATCACAGACTCTACCCGATGAGGCAGACGTGAGTATTCACGGATCTGCTATCTGCTTCTACCTTCATCGGTCTTTCGCGGGACTGGGAAGCCAACCGAAGACGTCAGAGTGCCTCCGGTTGAGACTCCATTTCCGATTATATCATGTGTTGCCCCTGATGGCCCAGTTCTGCCAACAAATCTCCCCATTCCTTTCCGGCGTGCGGAAGCTTGTCTTCGACATGTCCCCCCTGGGCGACGATAATGGCTGCTCACAATTAGTGGACTTTTTTCGTGTGTTCGGCCACGTAGAGAAACTTCACCTCGGGTTCTTTATTATGTACATTGACGGTGAGCTGGACCTCGTCTCCGCAAAAACGGACGTGCTGCCTGCACTCCGCGAACTCAGCGTCAGCCCGGACACTTATATGTATAACGCGGAGTCGAGGGAGGCCGTCACCTCGTTCATCGACGCGCGTAACCGCGCGGGTCTCCCCATTAAACTCCACCTGCCAGGGCTCACAGAGGGTGAATATGCCGCCTGACTTTGTCCATTCCTCTCTGTCATACATGTGCTAACACCCCGACTGTCCTGCACGCACCAGGCAGGCAGCCAGATGTTTTACATAGACCCCTCCCCTGACCTGTTACTGAGCGCCGTCAGTTAGTTTTCTCGTCTCGTCGTTACTTCAATTCTGTTGCTAGCCATAACTGTCCCCAAAAATACTTTCAATTCCAGACGTCTCACCAAAAACTAAAGGAAACCGAGCCGCGGTATCCTAAAGCAAGATAGAAAAATATATGGAAAGTAGATCCCGCCCCATCACTGAACCGACCCGAAGCCCCTTGGGCAATTCTGGATGGCGATACTCGCGGAGCCACTGCGCATATAACAAATCTTCGCAGTGATGCAATCCCCAGTACAGTTCGGCGTGAGCGCGGACTGCTTGCCCTGGAATTCGTTGAACGTCTATTTGACAACCGGACAACGGTCAGCTGGTCATCGAAGAACAAAGAACGGAAACTCGAGCACCGTCACGAGACCGGGGTTCGCTTCCATCTCTGAAAACAGAAAACGTGTGTCAGAAGAGAAGCTGCGAGGGGGCGGGGCGAAGGCGGTCTCACGCTCGGTCACGAGGTGCCACCACGTTGCGTTCAACGGGTCGTTCAAACCCCACCCAGTGATATCCGTACCGTAGGCCGCACGAGTGCTGTACTCGTACACATACGTGGGACCAAACGAGGTCTGCCCGTCGAGCGCGGGGTATGAGTTGACGTCGCTCCGCCACCTTCATTATCGTCGGCCATCGATCAACCTTTGCGTCGCTTTCAGAAATCAGAATTGTTACTTACGTGTGAGCGTCCAAGATGTCGAATGTCTGATCGTGAAAATCACCGAAACAGATGAGATTGTGTGAGAGTCGGGGGTAAATATGACCACGCACACCAGAGTCAACTTCGTAGACACGGAAACCCGAGTTCAAGTTTGTGAGTGGCGTGACAGATGGCCCGATCCAAGATGTCGCGAGGGCCGTCCCAGCGCTGATGTCAGTTGCGTTGTTGGCGTAGAAAATCTACGGGTCTCGCATGAGCGAACACGGACGCTCGTATGAATGTGGGGCGGACCGAGAACTGATCCTCGTGGGTATGACCATAGAAGATATCTACAAAACCGCGTCAATTATTCGGGTTCTTGCTTGTAAGTCAGCGTAACGTACTTGCAATCACATGAGGTGAGAAACGGTCGACGCTGACGATGAAAATGAAAATGAACGGCATGGTAAAGAAAAACGCAAGAGAGCGCTCACATCTGGTAAACTACGATGAAGAACGTGAGTTAACTAGCGTGCTGCAAAGTGCCATAGCGCTCAAAACTCACAGAGATTCGTGGGCGCTTCAAGCGGATTGGTACCATCCCAACCACTCAGAACGTGACCAAGAATCCAAACTGATGGCAAAGGTTTTTCACCGATACACGGGGACGAAGTTTAAGAAAACACATGCCTCTATCACCTTTGTCCTCAGCATCCTGCAATTCATCGGTCAAAAATCGCAACATCCCCGAATTGTCAGCTTGGGTGAGGTTGATGTAGTTAAACCAGTTGGCGCTGTTGAGTTGTTATAATTACTCCGATACTTCGGTATAAGGAATGCATACCGATACCCTGAATCGTATAAGTTATGTCAGCTCTGTGTTGTACAACCTAGCAAAGAGGTGCTTACACAGGTCGGTATTGAGGGTAATCACACGCAACCCGTCAGTGCGCTGTACACTGTATGCCGCATAGTGCGCGCGTGCCTGGGCAACCACAGATTGAGGAATCCACTGCTCCTGCTGCCATAGCCTAGCAACGTGGTCATAGTTCCTGTAATGCGCCTTTAGATGTGATCGAGGTAAACTGCACAAGTAAAGCTGACCAGCTGAACTGCTTGGCGAGTGCACCTCCCAACGAAAGAGGTGCATCCTGGGCTCTATTATGACTCAGCAACTGCTTATAGCACCCCATAACAAGGTAATACGAACTGGTTATAGCTGTCGTGGTTTCCCAAGGCGGCGTAGACGGGCCCAGAGCCCAACATACGCTTGAAAAGGTCATGAACCACGGTCTATCTCCGGATCAGTACGGACCAATTTCATTTGACCGCACGTGTATGCGTACTTCTGTGTACATGACATAATCCCTGAACCCCCCATTAAGACAGTCGCGTTGTTAAAGAAAACAGAAAACAGCACGACCCACCTGGATAGCTGGTTCTCAACGTCGTGGGAAACGAGATCACCCGTGTATAAAGTCCAAGCGAAACCGGTCTTTTCTGTGCCGGTGAGCACTGGAATCGCCTCAAGCGCGGCAGCGGCGAGTGAGAATGGCGTGTCGCTGTTTTGTGTAAGTGTTCGCAGCCGTCAATAAACTGCCAGAGCCGGTCGATTCCAGAGTAATGCTATGGGACACACCATTCGAACCAACCGTATCGCGGGGCTGGGAGGAGTGTCTTGTTCAGGCTGTCCGCGTTGGGGTTGTTCGCGCGACAGCAAAGACCGGACGTGCAGTTCGCCTCTGAGCCCGTCGCGTAGCCTATGGCATCATCACGTGATCAGTAAAGTTTGTTTTCGCGCAAATTATTAGCAACGCACGAGGATCGATGTGGAAGTCCGACAGGTGAAGTACTTTAAGGCGCTCCCCACTCGGTTTCTTGGGCGGCGGTAGCGGACTCGGCTTTGGTTTGGCAAACCAACCTGTGAGGTTCAGGGCAGGCGTCGGTGGGAGCGTGCACGAGCTCGCCACGAAGTTTTGGCATATCATCTAAAAAAAAAAACAAAGAGGGGGGAGGGGCAAGTCAGTGCCTCGGGTCAGACATCGTACGTGAGAATGAGAGCACCCACCCTGCCGTCGTACCCTGCGACGTCTGCATTCGCCAACACTTGCGTGAGCACAGGACCGAGTGTCGTCGCGCCAAATGTCGTGTTGCAACGGCTAGAGAGCTTGAATTGCTGACAAAAGAACACGGTGAACGCGGGGCCCTGCTCGGGTGCGGCGAGTGCGAGCAACTTGGCGACTTGAAGTGTTGCAGTGCAGAGCGCGCACGAATTGTTGGCAAAGGCAGAGTTGACGAAGAGCCCTTGGACTTGAGCTTTTGCGTTTGCGAGGATAATCGGGCCAGATGCGCGTGGTGGGAGAGGATGGGGGTCTTGTGGATCATCCTACGCCAAGAACGGTGAGCGCGACGCGTCCTGAGCTGAGAGCTAAGGGGAAACTACCTGGGGTATATTCTTCGGATCGGTGAGCTCGAGCGGGTATACTTTGTGCTACGAAATACGGATCAATAGGCCGACTGGCTCACGAAAATGACATATATGCGCACGAGGACCGGGTCAGAAATGACAGGTTGGGGCTGCGCCGAAGTGGCCGTGGGATCATTGTAATATGACTTGTACAACGACGTCGGAAATGGTCCCGGAACCGTGAACGTGGACGGTCCGTAGGTCAACGGGGTAGCGGCCCAGGCCTGTGTCGCAAGGACGGCACAGGCCAAAAGCTTGAAAAGGCGGGCCATATCGGCTAAGACTCCGCGATAATGGCCGCCAAAGACCAGAGGGAGGCAACAAGTTGACAACACGGTCGCGGGAGGGTATAAATAATAATAGGACGGACATTCTCGCTTGACCAGAGAACCATGATGTGAGCTAACTTATTGCGGGGAATGTGTTCCCAAAAGTTTGGCCTCCCCATTTAGGGGGGACACTCGCAGTCGGAGATCACGCCGACGTGACCTCGTGGTCATGGCACGTTCGTCACAAGTGTATGCGGCTCATTAAATCCCTAGGACAGGCAGCCGTTGTAGTCGTCTCGTCCCTGTGGGGTGTTCTGACCAGAAACATCGCCTTCTCAAGCACCGCAAGGATCTTACGACATTGCCTTCAAACATGCGAGAATGTATTGGGTAAGGTGTCATGGCGATGAGGTATGGGACATTCGCTCAAACCTGGATAGGACTAATACGACAAACGTTGGACTCAGAAGAAAGCGATGCGACAGATGGAGATGGAGTGGTTGGTAGTTACAGTAATATTACAGTAAGTAAAGTGCAAACGAGCACAAGATAAAATGGGGTCAGCCAAACGCGGCACGGATATTGGATCTCCCCCAGATAATGATAATGATGTCGTATCATGGACAGAGAGGTGATAGTATGATATCAGATGATCATGGGACACGGCATGGTCGGTGTCGGGGGATTCGGGTGCACTATCAAAGGTCACTGTGAAATCGAATCATCGATTGGACAACTCGATTCAGCTATGGGAGGACGACAGCGACGAGCGAGACTGCACACCTCGGTAGTCATGCGTGAGGGCCCTCGGTCAGGTCATCGTTCGACGTTCCTGTCGAGCTGTTGCCATCATCCGATGGCTTGCGGCCGGATGTCGGCAAAGGCACCTTGGCGGTGCCGTGAGACTTCTTCCGACTGCGTCCGTGCCCGCGCTCATCAGCCTGTCTGCGTGATTCCACCCAAAGGCGTAGAGTGTAGTCACGCAGTGACTGAGAGTAGAGGGCCAACGAGTCCGAGGGGGTGTCGACGGAGCCCTGTGTCGGAGCTAACATGGGGGAAACTGCCAGTGGACTTGGACACGACTAGTGGGAGGGGGCAAACGAGATTCGGTTACGTAGAAGGTAAGTGTACCTTCCCCAGATTTATAGGAAACGAACTGCACGGAAAATGGAGGAGGGTCGGAGGAACGGCAATTGGGCCCGGGAAGAGCATGGTCTAAGTAGTTTTTCGCGACTCGTGCCTCCACTGTGGAGCCTGAGTGGCGCCTCGCCCATCCGCAAGGCAAGGGGCAACCAACGGGACAAACAAGACACGCCTCCCCTCGGACCTTCTCTCCGTTTCCGTGTCGCCCATCGCAACGCCGACAATCGACACCAATCGGCCGTTCTTTGTGCTGTGTTACTACCTTAGGTTTTAATGGCCGTCTTATATCCTCTGCGTAGATGATGCAGAAAACGCGGCTCGATTCTTGTGTTGCCTCGTTTGTGTTTTCTAGCATCCGAGTCGACGTGCTTCTCACACACGCTCACACCCGGACGCCGAAGCGACTATGTCGCCTTGTAGCCGAGCATACCAAATCTGTAAAATCACGGAATCATTATGTACAAAAAAGTTGACCACCAAATGTTATTGACATTTGGAGTTTTATCTTACCCCTACCACCTTCATATCAAGCAATACAGTAATATTGTACTGATCTAATTTGCACCAAGTTACAGTTACAGTACACTTTGCACCCTACAGTGCTGACCAATGCTGCCCCTGGACTGGATCCGCTCCGGTCAGCGCATTTTCTCAATCACTCTGATGTTCCTGACACACCCAGACACCGCCAAGACACACAACTGTGCGGTATGACTGAACATGACTACCAAACATCACTTGCTCGGCTCTATCGTATCAAGGTGATTATCTAGTGATGTAAAAATGTTGTTCTCCGACGCGCCCTTAAAATAAGACTGTGGAGCTGCTGCCAAACCTGTACGCCACGCGCGCTGGTACCGACCGGGCTATGTTCTAGACAGAATGCTGCGTAGCAGACTCTCCATTGTAACTTTCTATCTAATCGTGTTTCGATCGACGTGCTCTCTGTAGAAGGACGCTAAGCCTAAGGAATCGAAGATGGACACGGGACCCTGGTCGACTCAATGGCCGCACGCTCTGTAGGTGAGGGGGGATAACGCAGACGGCGTCTTACTTAAAACAGCCTTTTAAAGAATAAACAATGCATAGGCTGCGTTTCCAGCCATTCGTTTTGCCATTCTGAAACTGAAAGAAATTGGCCGTTCGGCAGGCTTCGCTGCACCAGGTAAAAGCGAATTATGCCAGCATCATCCAAGGTCGAGTGGCGCACGGTGGGGCCTCCGTCTCCACGTTTCAGAAGGATAAACGGCGAATTTCATACAGCGAGCAAACGTGGTTAGGTCCTGTGCGATGCTACTGGTCAGAACTCGAGCGATATTTTGTCGAAGTTCGACGCTTACTCAGGATAATAATGGGAGCTCCACAATACAGCTCCAGCACGACAAAACAGTCTTACTCGTCGATAGCCGAGCTATAAAGCACGTGGTGCACTCGCTCGTAATCTATTCGCTAGTCCCTAGCGATGACTCCTCTAGTTGGCTTGTTAGTCTGCGTGGGGAAACGTCAGGTTTGTATTTCACGACGTCCGCGGTGTACACATCCATCTCACCTCGCTTCTCTTGCTGCCATTTTCGTTTATCAGGGCGCCTGTGACATCAAAAAGAAAGGCACGCAAAAATGGAGCACCGTGGGTACAACAACCTTCAGATTGGATTGAGCAAAAAGCTCATAACAACGCAGTAACTGCGAAGACTGCATCCTGTCTAGCGCCATGTCTGATAAGGAAAAAAAGGCACCGCGCCGCCTATGGAGCGATTAAGAACGCACTGCTCGCTAGAGGCATGGAAGATAATAGAGGCGGAGCGATGCGAACTGATCGTGGCGAGCATATTCATGACCGCCAAAAGAGTGAAGCCCTAGCCCAGCCACTTATACCTATACCGTGCCACTGTACGCCCTCTGGGAATACCGTAGCTTACGCGGCCGCCGTAAGATTATTTCATTTCCAATCGCCAATGGAGTAACGAAGCACAGCAGCAGGGAAGTAGAACACATGGCATGTAAGCAGCCAACGCTTTCAGCAATCGCCAACCCTGAGACCCGATGGCCTAGGTCAGTCCTTGATATAAATTTGCTCTGAGTTCTGAGACCTGGGATGGGCGGGTGATCGCAACATAATTTCAGTTTTGTAGAGTGGTGGGCTGGGCTCGCTCTGAATCGGAGCCAAATTACGAGTGTGCGGGTGCACGTAAGGTACATGTAACAGAAAACGGCACCGAGAGGGAGCGAGGTGATTGTAAGGTGCGTATAAGTGTGACGTGATGTCCGAGATGGAGACACGAAAAGAGAAAATAGAAAGAAGAACCCGACCGAAACGCGATCTTCGTCCCGTCAAAGCGCGCAGCCGATTCCGCGTGAACGCAAGAGAAAAAAACAAAACGAAACAGGTCCCGACGATCCACATCTACCGAAACAACGCAGCAAAGCGATCTTCCAGTCAGCCCAGAAGAAGAGAAGGAAGGAAGGAACGAATGAATGAACACGACGCACCTCTCACGAAATTTCTTTTTCCTCGTTTGCCTCTTGTTCGTTCATTTTTGAGTTTCGCTCCCTCGTTCCTCGTTTAGACGGGCACGAAGAGCTCCCCCCAACGACGCACGACCAATATCCCGCCGGCGAACAGCCCGACACCAGCGACGATGTTGACGTTACCCGGAAGCTTGTCCGGCGCGAAAATCTGCGTGCGCAGGAAGCGTGACCACGCGGTCTCGTTCGGGTCGACGAGCGGGGCGCCGCCGCGCGCGAGCTGCGCGGGCGTGTAGTATGCGGGTCCGGAATGGGGCGGTGCGGCGCGACGTGCCATTATTTTGTGTGGTGTTTATAGGACGCTCGTAGTTGGTGAGTTGTTGGCCTGTAAGGGGTGGTGGGAGAAAAGCGTTCGGAAGGGGCGCGCGTCACACGAGCGATGCGATTGGTCAGCAAGGGGGGCTTTATTTTATTTGTTTAAGTCAGCACCCTCGACTTTCTAACAACCTGCCCGTGCACAGCAGGAACGCCCTTGACGCGAACTATCGACGTCCTGAGAAGAAAAAAAAAGAAAAACAAAGTCCATGGTATAGACCCAACAACAACAAAATATACAGCAAGTGGACGTATATAATTGTAAGCAAAAAAAAACGTCAAGGTATGGTGTGCTAAGCTATCGTGTCCAGTCTAGTCTCCTTTTCTGTTTTTTTTGGGTGCTCGCTATGAGGTAGAGTGGTGGCGGCGCCTCGGGAGCACGTCGTCCTTCGAACGCACGTCGATCACAGCTTTCAGACCATGATAGTGCTCTAGGTCCTGCGCTTCCGCTCGCGCGACGCCCGCGCTGTCGTTGGGCAGCCAGACGATGGGCGGCGGCGCAATCAACTCGGGCGCAAAAAGGATCCTCGACATCTCCTCCGCATGGTCGACGAACGGCAGCGGCGGTAAGCGTGGCGGTGCACCAGGGTGCGTGCGTGCGGCGCGCTCGGTCGCCGTCAGGTCGTCCAGCGTTTCGGTCGCTAAAACGACACGTGAGAGATCTGGTGCTTGCCGACATATAAAAACGACGTACCGATCGGCACTGGCCCGTGCTGCTGGTAGTGGGACGGTGAAACTGCGAGCGTCATGGACATCATCTCCAGCACGGAAGCGAACGACCCCCGCGTCCGGGCCGCGCGCCCGGAACTGACCATGCTCGTGCTCTCCTCATCCAGCACAGAGGGCTGATTCGGCCTCGCTGCCTTCCCGAAGGAGTCGAGGGCATGCCGGGAGACCGGGTTGAGGGCTCCGCGACCTGGTGACCGCTCCTTGAGGCGCGTATACACCTCAACAAAGACGAGAATGAAGACCCCTGCGCCGACGAGGGCGCCTCCCTCCGGCCAAAGTTCCCGACTGAGCAGAATCAAGCCGAGGAGAATGGGCTGCAGTGCGATGAGCGAGGCGAAGCGCTTCAGTAGCCATATCTGCAGCAAGCCCCCAGTCTGTGACCGCGTGCGACCGTACACATAACCGACGAGGAAGCGGTGGGCTAAACCAAACCACCCAGTCAGTCAGTCACCGGGACTAAATTTCGGAATAAGCACCATACCGACTAGAGTCAGGAGAACCAACAGGACGACTGGGGGCCCAAGTAACGGGAAGATCACCGCAAACGTGCTCGCGAAAGTGACTGCTAAGACGCAGCAAGCCATTGCAAACAGTGGGTTGTACGTCCTGGGGTATGTGGCTGACACGAAGATCAGCGGCTAAGTCGACGACGAATGAAAGTACCACGCTCATACCTCGAAATCGCTGGCGGGGTGTCCTCGCAGTCCTTTCCGCGCGCAATACCTGCCGCAAGCGCAAAGGTTGAAGCATGAGCAACGCAGGCGATGCAATCGCAACATTAATGATAATCGCGAGCACAAGTATGGCGATGTAGATGGAACCATCTGCCACGGTCTTACTCGTGCGCGTCCCTCTGCTGAGCGCACCAAAGGCGTACAGGAGCGCACCGGCCGCGACCAAGCCAATCACCGCCACACCCACAACCATGTAAAACATAGCCTTGATGACGACACGCTGCCCAGCGGATATGGAAATCGTGCCGACAAGTCGAGCCGAAACTGTCAAAACGATCTGAGGCCCTCTTCTCGCCATTATCAAAACTTCACACGCTTACTATGGAGCACCAGAACTGCGAGCAGTATAAACAACGTAGCACCAACGGAAGGCGCGAGAACCGTAGTCAAGCCCGTCAAAAAGTCGTTGTGATTTGCTGTAGACTCGAATAACGGGAGATAGTGCGCGTAATCCGGTGACGTTGCAACGGCCAACCCCGCAACGGCGATCACTACGTGTCAGATTTTGTAATCAGGAAGGGAAAATGAAGGGGGAGAAAGAAGGAAGCACTCACATCCGACGAGTAATGCTATACCAATGACGACAACAACTATCCAGAACGAGACCTTACTCAAGGGATCGCTCCCGCCCTGCTGAAGAATGTCCCACCGCACGTCCTCCTTCGCGCGCCCCTCGATGAGCTGTATTCCAGGAAGGAAGCGCAGCCCGCGGCCGGTGAGCAGCCACCCCTTTACACGCGTGCCATCTGCGATATCCTGGTAGCCATTCTCCTGCGCAAGACGGATGTCCTCGTTGGTCGTCTTCAGGCGTGAGCGCCAATTCCGGATTTCGGCATACACAGAACCGAGTTCATCGTGGTTGAGGCCCGTCAAAGGGCGCACGAACGGCGGCGCGCGCTGCACGCGCAGGTGCGGAGGCACGACCTCACCAGGGCCGGCCCCCTCACCAGGGTCCGCCCCGGCGTGGTCTCGCAGCGGAAATGTGGAACGATGTTCGGAGGGCGCGGGGCCGAATATTTTCGGTCGTCGCCCAAAGCGGAATATGCTGGAGGCGCGAGCGGGCTGAAGGGGCGTCTCCACAGGAGGGGGCAGCACATTAGGCATGGCCATGGGCGACGGCACGCTTGGTGAACTTGGCGTGCGTGGGTAGCTGAAATCGATCGGCGCCACGCGCCCGACGTCGACCCAATCGCCATCACTGCTCGGAGCTAGATGCGTCGGGTTACTGCCCGGTGAATAGAGCGTTTCGGGATCCGTCGTGTCTTCCGTTGCATGTGGGATATAGTTTGGTCCGTGTATCCTGGGGTCTGGGATGTGTACGTCTGGTTCCGGCTCCAACACAGGTTCTGGCACCGAGTCAAGGACGCCGCTCGTGGTTGTGCTAAATAGACGCCCAATGGGAAGGCGGCTAAGTGCCGCCGAGAGGCGATTGCCATCCTGGAAGCGTGTGCCCACAATACGCTGATTGACAGAATCCGTGAAACTGGTGCGAGAGTCCTCGTCGGCGAATCGACCCCCATTAATCCCACGTACGCCAAGCTTATAGTAACTGGAAGGCGCAACATACGACGTAGGCGCGAGAGAAGAAGACCCATCGGCAGGGTTGCGACCCCTTCGCCTCCGGCGGCCTGTTTGCTGGGAAGTCTTAATAAAAAGGAACATCAAGCAAAGTAAAAAGTACATACGCGTCTCGTAGTTGATCCACCTAGCACCCTCGGACGGCTTATGTACGCGATTCCCTCGGTGTCACCAGCAGGTATAGCATTAAGGTCGACAAAGGAGGGATCGGGTGTTGTGATACGGAAAGACGAAATGTACTTCGTCTCAGCAATCTCAAGCAGCTCCAGGATTATGTCGCGCTCCTCGATGAGCAGGGCGAGGCGCTGCGTGTCACTTATAAGGTTCATGTTTAGTCGTTCGGACAGGGGACATGGATGGAGGGACATACACAATTGTAAACAAGCTCAAGACGTCCACTTCCAATCCAACATCCTCCTCAGAATACATGTAGGGCCTTGGCCGGCCCGATCTCCCGCCGCGACCAGTCCCGCTGGTAGCGGGTTCTGCGCTGAAGTCGAGTGACGAGCTAAGCCCCGTCCTAAGGATGAAGTCCTTCAAACGCTTTTCACCCCAACCCACGAATCCAGGCGCGTCCCGTGCGCCGATCCAACCCATTTCTTTACCTTGCAAGTGGACGTCTATCCACTTGCGCCGATACGCGAGGAGCTTGCCATACTCGCGCAGAATTTTGACAAGCGCCGGGAGCACTCCAATCACAATGAGTAGAGCAGTCAAGATAATCACGCGCACGCGCGCGCGCCACTTTAGGTCTTGCCCGTTGACCACTTCAAGCACTGCAGCGTTGCCTGACGTGGAAACCTCACGGTTGTCAAAAAGCTGGAGAACTCGCATGAGGCTGAGGTCCATCAATGTCGAGTAACCGCCCAAGAAACGTGGTGCCGGCGCAGTATCGGCAAGACACGGCATGGAGATGATATAGAGTGGAAGAGCACCAGCAAGCCCAAGAATAGACCATCCCAACACCATGACAAAGCAGTACCAGAGCGTGCGCTGGCTCAGCTCTTCGTCCGATGGAAATTTACGTGGATCTGCCGCGGCAGAATCGCTAGGGTCTGAGGGAACACCTGAGAGAGATGGTACCATCGGGACGGGAGGGTTCAAAAATGCCCAAAAAGATGGGCGGAGAGGTTGAGGGCGAAGTCTGAAGCGGAAATGAGTACGATCGCGCTCAGAAGGATGGAATATATGCACCTTTCTTGCACAAACCATTCTCTTAGTCCGTATATTTGACGAAGACGGGGCCGTATAAGCGCAAACAATAACTGAGACGCGTCAGAGGATGGGACGAATGCCGGTGGCATAAAAGCGTGTAACACACCCATAGCAATAAACCAATCAGTCCGGAAAGAGCGATAGTGACTAACAATCCATCGACGGAAGCATCCAAACCGTGACCTAGACACACCGTGTTCCCGGCGAGGGAGAGTCGGCCGTTAACAATGGTAGGAGAAGATGGATTTGACGATGAAGTTGACGGATTCAGAGACGATTGGGAATCTAAAGATGTGGTCATAAAAGTGTTCGTTCCTGTTGGTATCGATGCCTGAGAAAAGGGCGGAGAAGTTAAGGAAGAGGGAGTCGTGAGAAGTGAAGACGTGAGGGTCGTGGTAGGAAAAGAGGGGGGTACGGGTGGAGGAGCGGTGGTCACGGGTATTCCTGCAAACGATGATGAAACGGTACAGGAACACGACTCCTGGGGCGTGTAGAGTGATGAGCTGTCTGTGGCCCAAAGCTCATGGAACGAGGGATCGTTCCGTGGCAAAGGCAGGTGGCCCGACGCCGAATTGAACCTGAAGCGCCCATAGCCGGGAATGGCAACCGCAGACATGGCAAATTGCGTGATGGGTATCAGAAGTAGATATTGAGGTATACGATTTCGGGGGAAAAGGCGTAATGAAGAAGTCGTCGTCGTCAGTCATGAAGCAGAAAACACAAGAACCGGAGACCATCCAACGCCAGACAAAGCGAGGCGAGGCAGAGCCTTACGGGAGGCACTCCTTCCACGGGGGCCCATAATACAACGTCATTCGTGGCCATCAAAAACGTGTTGACGGATATTGCCGTTCATACTATTACGTAGCTACCAATACTGTACACCTCAAAATTGACGCTACTGTGACACAGTATTGTGAGATGGAGGGCAGGTCAATCTGCAAGACAGACACCATACCAACGAGCTATCGATTCTTTTCTGTCAGGTAGACTTCACCGCTGTTCGCGTCTCGGTGTACCGTCATGACGGCGTGCCCTGTCACCCATAGAGGCGCGTCTTCAGGTATCTCCGGCGACGGCGGTCTAGCTTTCCTCGGTGTTTTATACTTTGGCCGTTTGGCAGGCTTCACCGGTGTGGATTTTCGGATCCCACCATCCGCTGTCGTCTTCTGATGCTCGTCGAGTCCTTGGAGGACAGTCTGCTTGCTCGGAATGCAACCCATCACCGTAATAGCGTACAAGTAACTCTGAACCTATCCAAAGTTATTTCAGTGACGAAAGATAAGGGGGGAGGTACCTACGATAAAATTCAAAGGAATGGGACGGTAGTTGGTCGATGAGTTGTTGGATGGATGATGAAAGGTGTAAGCTCTCCAACGACACGAAGAGCAACGGTGTGTGGACGGGATGTGCCTGTCGCGTCAGATTGATTGATATGGTGACCTGTCTCCAGGCATCGACAAAGTTAAGTTACAGCGTATCATAAACATATATCACATCCAATCCATGGATTGAGACACCGGCGCTTGTTGGTGGCTGTGCTGATTTGCCCAAGAAAGGAAGCGAATCCGTGTTCACCTTGCCAGTGGCCATACAAACAGTACAACTAACGCGAAAAGTCATGGCGAGCCATGCACTCAAACAGGTTCGTCCTCGTGTATTCTATTGAAAGTGCTCGTATCCGTAATCTGACCCTCTCTCTATACAGGCAACTGCTCCCGTCACCGTGCAACAAGCACAGACCAATGCCTTGCTCTCAATGCTCAACCTCAATAAACCCATTGAGCCTTCGGTATCCAGCACCTCCACGCCGTCAAAAGCAACCCCAGCGCTCAAAGTTCCCGCAGCTACTGGCCCTCCCGTTTGGAAGATACTGGTACTAGACCAAGAAACGAAAGATATCCTCGCGACAGTTTTGCGGGTGCAGGATCTTCGCGACATCGGCGTCACGCTTCACGTGTATGCCTACTTTCCTTAACGCGGTGGCTTGACGTATCTCATTCTACGACAGGCAGCTCCACTCATCTCGACCGCCTCTGTCCGATGTCCCTGCCATCTACTTCGTCGCTCCGACCATCGCGAATATCAGGAGAATCGCGGAAGATCTCGAGAAGGGTCTCTATGAGTCCTTCCATCTCAACTTTTCAGAACCTCTTCCACGGGCACTGCTAGAGGAACTCGCAGCGGCGGTTGCAAAGGACGGAACAAACGAATTTGTAGAGCAGGTTCGCAACCCTTAGTCTCTCTTCTCTTGCATCTTGTTGATTTAGCCCTGGCTCTAGGTCGTTGACCAATACCTCTCATTCATCGCGCCATCAGCCTCGCTGTACTCTCTTTTACCTCCACCGTCGACGTCGACGTCAACATCACCCACTTCCAGCCAACCGGGACCGTCCCAACCCCTCTCTTCATACGCCATCCTGAACTCGCCTTCGTCCACCGAACAACAGATTGAAAACGAGATTGATCGAGTAGCCAGCGGGCTTTTCAGTGTTATTGCCACTGTGGGTATGTGCCCACATGTTTCTCCAGCGAACCCACTTTTAAGCACCAAACAGGTCAAGTACCTATTATCCGCGCACCACGTGGAAATGCCGCAGAGATGATCGCAAAGAAGGTTGAGACGAAGATTCGCGACTCTATCATCACAGCGTCCCGTTCACAGGGCTCATCGCTATTCTCTCAAGAGCCGGGTGTACTGACTAACCTGAATCGACCGCGTCAGTCCACCTCAGTACTCTACGCATGTTCGTAATCATTCAACTGACCCACAGTTCTCCTCATCCTTGATCGGAACATTGATCTTGTTCCCATGCTTTCACATGGCTGGACCTATCAGGCGCTCGTTTCTGACTGCCTCGAGATGAAGCTAAATCGCGTCACGGTGGCGACTCCGCAAAAGAAGGCCTATGACCTCGATGCTAAGGACTTTTTCTGGGCGAAAAACGCCGCGAATCCGTTCCCACAAGTCGCAGAAGACATTGACACGGAGCTCAACAAGTACAAGCAGGATGCCGCGGAGATCACACGATCGACGGGTGTGAGCGACGTCAATGACATCACCCAACTGTGCGGCGATTCTCTTTTCCTCGCTCGCCATAGCTGAACATTTGTACGACAGGGACCTTTCTGCGAATGCAACTCATCTCAAAACGGCAATCACGCAGCTGCCAGAGCTGACGGCGCGCAAAGCGACGCTCGACACGCACATGAACATCGCCACCGCGTTGTTGGAGCAGATCAAGTCCCGTGGGCTCGACGAACTCTTTTCGACCGAAGAGGCAATAAACAAACAAACCGTCGCGACCATACTCGAGTATTTGCGCTCGCCCGAGGGTGAAGGCAAGCCGACGCCGGTCGACAAGCTGCGCCTCGTGCTCGTCTTCTATCTTTCTTCGCAAGACAACGCAATTTCCAAGGACGACGTGGCCGAACTCGAGGCAGAACTGAAGAAGCACGGCGCAGACATCGCTGCGTTCGAATATGTGCGGCGGCTGCGTGAGATCTCGCAGATGATCGTGCCCTCGGCCGGCGCCGTAACCCCTGTCCCTGGCACGCAGGGCGGCGGTGGCGGCGAGCTGTTCAAGGGCTTCAGCTCTTTGGGGAATCGCGTATGCATTCTTATTCTCCTGCGTTCGTTGGTGCAAGTATGCTAACGACGTGATATCAGCTCACGGACAGGTTCAAGGAAGGCGGCTTGGAGAACCTGATCTCGGGCGTGCGCAATTTCCTCCCGACCAACAAGCTCTGCACGGTCACGCGGCTGACCGAGGCGCTGATGGACTCGGGTGCGGCGTCCAACCAGTCGTTACAAGAGACGGACGAGTACATCATGCTTGACCCTCGCGCCCAGCGCAATGCCCCTACGGCCGCGCGGGCCCCCGTACGGCGTACGCAGTTCACGGAAGGCGTCGTCTTCGTCGTGGGCGGGGCTGGGTACGTCGAGTACGGGAACCTCGAGGAGTGGGCGGCCAAGACTGGGAGACGGGTCACGTACGGTGGGACGGAGATCTGGGACCCAGAAGGTTTTGTCAGTGCGCTGAGGGACCTCGGCAAGTCACAAACCTGAAGGCGGGTACGTACAGTAACGGCTAGGCAGGTACCAGAGGGCAGGCCATCATCGTCTGGAGTTGCACGAGGTATCATACAGTGTGATGGAGCACTAGGCTTTTCGAGATTGATTGCTGCTTTTGGTTAGGGACACGCTCTATTGGCTGCCAGCGTCCTGAGGGCTGAGTGAGTTACGTATGCTGGAGATCGAGGGTGTGGGCGTGCCAGTACGCGTGTCGACCATCGCGCCACGTTCTTGATCGTGTGTGTTATTTTAGCCGACTCCTCACAACGGATTCCCTTTATCACAGTCAAATGTATCTGCGGTGAGATAGCGACTGAGCTGGTTATGCACACCAGCTTCAGCCTCCCGCCAAATACAGAGTATCGATCACAGCCTCCCCGGGTAGGATACAGTGCTGTCTGTTATGGGTGTTCCACGGAATCCGCTCGGAACAGATCGGTACTCCTGCGTACTTATCGGTTATTCACAGGCCGATTTGCAAACCGATCTTAGGCCCTGCTTTTATGAAAGCTGTCGGGTGTGAGGGGGCCATCGGGTAACGAGGGTGCCTACGAGGGAGTCGACTGTATGGCCTTAAAACATTTCTGATTTATATAAAAACCACAGCTGGTTCTTCGTTCATACCAATTAATTGCCATGGGGCCCACCGCCTTCGTTTCTAGACTCCCGGCTGAGCTCTGGTTACACGTCTTTCGCTTCGCCACGTCGACGCCGATATCCTTGTCTTCTCATTACGAGCCCTTCCAGTCCTGTCACGACAGCGCCGCGATCTCCGACGCCGCCCTTAGCGACAAACACTCCATCTCGCTAGTCTGCAAGCAATGGTGCAGCCTCGTCAGAAGCATGCTCTACGAAGACATCCGCATCGGCCGCGGCATCTCCGCGCTACACGCTGCGCTCGATACGCCTGACCCCGATGGCCACCGCGCACCACGCGACAACGTCCGCCGCGCCGTCCTGCCCTACGCACACACCACGACGCCGACCCGGCACGCGCCACCAGCGCTCGCGCTTCTCGCGCTCCTACCACACCTCGAGGTGCTCGTGCGCCCACCCTACGCGCGCAGCGTCAGCGGCGGTGGCAGGGCGGTATTCGACTTCCCGACGGACACGCCCGCACTGCCCGCGCTGCGACGCCTAGAATGGGCGTCCGACCCGACAGGCGCCGCCGCGCGCGCAGGTGGGATCAACGCGCTCGACGACGTCCTCCGCGCGGCGCCCGCGCTCCACGAGCTCGCGCTCACGGGCCCCATGCCCCTCACCGCGCTGCGCCAGCACCGCCTGCGCCTGCGCGCGCTCCGCACGCTCCGCCTCGCGCGTGGCGCCGCGGCGTGCCCGCTCGTCGCGCGCCAGACTGCCTATTGGGCGCTTCCGGCGCTCGAGACGCTCGTGCTGCGCGGTGCGGCCCGTGCGGAGGCACTCGAGCCGCTCGTGGAGGCGTTCGCGGCGCAGGTGCGCGTGCTTGAACTTGGGCCCGGCGTGCCGCCGCGAGAGGCGTGCAGGATCGTCGGCGCGTTCCCGGCGCTCGAGGAACTCAACGTGCTCGTTGGCGCCGCGGATGATGGGGTGCTGCTGCGCGCCTGTGCGCATGACGCGCTGCTGCGCGTTGGGCTTGGCGTCGATGATGCTGAGGAATGGGACGTCGAGACTTGGTCCGTCGTTGTGGAGCATGTTGAGAAATTCGTGGAGGGGTGTCCGGCACTGCGCGATGTTGTGCTCTATGCACGGGACGTGCGTGGCGCCGCAGAGAACCCGCAGTTTCACGCACTACGTGAGACGCTCCTATCCCGTGACAGACAGTTGCATTTGCATTCGCTTCAGGCGTAAAGTAGAGAAACCCCGACTCATTCTGCTATATCGACACCACCGCACCCTACGTATACTCCCGGCGGACACTGAGATACCATAGAGCCAAAGTATCTAAACCTATGATTATTACAGTGTACTTAGACTACCTTGGGGGGGGCAGGCCCTAAAATGTCCTCCATGCCCTCGACAAATTTCTCATAATCGTCTTTCGCTTTCGGCTTTTCCTGGGTCTTCACCTCCTTAGCGCCTCCAAACTGCACCTTCAGCGCGCTTACGATATCCGGCCGCGCGTGCGCTGCACCCTGTGATTGGCCATGGTTCTCTCCGTCAAGTGCAGGCGCCGCGTTGACCTTGCCCGCGCCCCCTCCAGCAGCGGCGCGTTTGCGTTTGAGCGAAGTAGGTACGAATGCAGTGCTCTCTTTCTTGAAGTCACGCAACTGTGCCTCGGCAGACACCGTTGCCGACGCTGCCACAGCGGCAGATGGGTTGGGTGGTAGAAATGATGGCATAGCGTGCGCAGGAGCACGAGATCCCGAGCTTTGTGCGATAGGCGCGGGCCCGCGTCGCGGGAAGAAGCCTGGAGGCGGAGGGGGTAGACTGTTGAATAGCCCCACGGGTGCGGGAGTGTACCCTCCTGGAGGCGGCCCGAAGCCAGGGAGTGGAGGAGGAAAGCCAGGAGGCGGCGGCGGGAAGTGGCCGCCAGGTGAGCCTCCGGGAAAGCCTGGCGGCAGCGGCGGTGGTGGCGGTGCAGGGAAACCCGGAAGGGGTGGGGGAAAGGGTACGTTTGGGAAACCCGGAGGCGGTGGCGGGAGCCCTGTCATGTTTGGAGGGAAACCTGGTGGGGGTGGCGGTACCGGAAGGGGAGGATGTGATGGTAACGGTGCTGCATGGTCGCCTCATCAGTAAATGCTTCGATGTGGTCAGATGTAGAGCGTACGTGTGCTCCCTGGAGGAGGACCCTCCGGCATGGGAATGTCATCGTCGGTATCTTCCTCCTCCTCTTCTTTGGACGCCCCTGGGGGAGGGCACTCCGGCATGGGAATATCGTCGTCATCATCCTCTGCGTAGACGCAATCAGTTACAGTGAGGTCTACCAGAACGATTAACGACCCACCTTCTTCCTCGGCTAGCCCGCTCGTCAAGACAGCACCCTTGGATGGCTGACCATCTTTTGGTTGTCGCCGGGAACGAAAAACAAGCTTGCGTTGCTCTGGGTGATCTTCAACGTACTTCTCCTTCTTCTTGACGATGTTGTCGAGTTCCGCTTTGAGTTCCTTGAGCCTCCTCTGGTCCGCTTCCGGGAGTGATGAAGCGGAGGAGAGTTTGTCAATTTCATCCTCGAGGTCTAAAGGGCAACATCAGGAGACCAGAACGACGCCAGAATACGTCCGACGCACCCCATGTGTCCTTTTTAACGAGTGCAAAGTCTCGCGTCTTTTGCCTCTCTGTCTTGTTCTACTACAGATAAAGAGGTCACGATGAGTTGCGGCGGTGTAGGAAGCGAACCACGCACCTTTTTGAGTTCTTTCTTTCGCTGAGCCTTTCCTGTAAACGGTGTTCATATGTGCTATGTTATGAAGGTTACTACGTACGAAAGGCGTCTGCAGGATTGAGACTTTTTCCTTTGGCCATTGGCACGTGTGTAGCGAGTCAACGTCACAAGCGAAGCGGCGGTACCTGAACTCGGACTCGGATAGGCTTGTCCTCTCCCGACCTGACTCGACCGTGGCGGTTTCCTTCTTTCCCTCTTCCTTCGGAGGGAAGAAACCCCCCACGAACAGCATGGCCGCCCAGGGTACAACTCGCTCTACCAACCCGCAGACGCCAAAGCGGGTCACCAAATCCGCTTCGTCTCAATCTCTTAATCACCTCCTGAACTTCTCTCTTCCACCCAGACAGTCTCACCAGGTGCAGAGCCTACCAAGGAGGAGTCGCAGGCATGGCACAACTCATGGCGTCTGGAATAAAGAACGTGAGTCTCCCCGCCAATCTGTCTGTTAGCCAAAGCTCTGCGAAATAATCGTCCCACCCATCCTCTACCTAGGCTTTGTCAATGCACAATACCGGTTCGTCATGAATCCATTGGGCGACTATACTGTGCATTTCGCGGATCCTGATATGTGCGTTGCCCGTTGCCTTCAAAAACCTCTTATCAGCCGACCTTACGCCAACTTTGGATGCGCACAGTTTCTTCCAATGGCAGGATATATTACAGATCATCATTCCTCGCAGCTCCCCACTGGCTGCAGCCGCTGCAGGCGGCGGTAATAATTCCTCGCATGAAGAGGGACACACGACTTGTCCAATCTGTCTCTCCCCTCCGACAGCTCCGCGCATGACCAAATGTGGACATGTTAGTGACTTTGTCCGACATCTCCCGTCGCAACCCCTCACAGTTGCCATCCTTCGTAGGTGTTCTGTTTTCAATGCATATTGCATTATCTAGGTACATCAGAAAATCCCAAGTGGGCCCGCTGTCCAATCTGTTTTGACTCGATCAACGAAAAGCAGCTCAAGAGCGTTCATTGGTTTACACCACCTTCCCACTCTGATGGCGACGATGATGACGGTACTCACCCCCGACCGTCGTCTTCATCGGTCTCTCCCGACATCGACCCCATAGAGACTCCTAAGCCTGGTTCGACGCTGCATATGCGGCTTATGCAGCGTCCTCAAATAACCACGCTAGCCCTCCCACGCTCACATACCTGGCCTTCTGATCTTCTTCCGCCGCACCAGGCCCCCTTCCACTTTTTACCGGATGTGTACACATACGCAAAGTTCATGCTTGCCACACCTTCGTATCTCATCGAGAACCTCAGGCGCGACCTTTCTGAATTGGCATCCGAACGCCGCACGCTCTCGGAGCTGAATGACGATCTCGGAATATTGTTCTGCGACGCCGTAGAGCAGAGACTGAATACGCAGATCGCCAAGGCGACTGCTCTCGACACGGACGTTTTGCGTACGGCGATCGATCACTCGCTACAGACCGAGCGCAATATCACGGCACACGCGGCATTTCAAGCGATGCGCAAGCAGGAGCGGGAGAACACTCCAACGCCCGAGCCATCTGATATCCCGACACACTACCTCTCCACCCAGGCCCAATATCCACCCTCGCCCTCGCCGACGCCAGCCTCCCGCGGCCCAAAGCCACGCAAGAACCTCAACCCGCCCCCTCCATCAACGTCCGCGTATTACTATTACCAGGCCGCCTCTGGCCAACCCATCTTCCTCCACCCGCTCGACATCAAGATCCTGTCAGCGCACTTTGGCGCGTATGCGACATTCCCGGACAGCATCGCGGTGCGCGTCGAGGCAGCGACCGAGGGATCTGTCGACGCGGACCTGCGCCGCCGGTGCAAGTACCTCTCCCACATCCCCGAGGGCGCGGACGTCGTCTTCGTCGAGGCAGACCTTAAGGGTGTTGTCGGTGCCGAGGGGTTGCGCGCGTTCGAGGGGGCGATCAAGGCGCGGCGGGCGCGACGACGGGAGAAGGACCGGCGCGATGAGAGGGCGCGCATGCGCGCAGAAGAGAAGGAACGTGAGAAGCTTGCTGCAACCGCCACCAGTGCAGCAGCTTGGTCCTCGGCCGCAACCACCGCCACGGGCAGCCTGGCTTGGGCCGAGCTAGAGCGGGATACGGCATCTCCCGCACCACCTTCGCCCACGCTGGCAGCCCAACCGGCGCCTAATGCGCAGACTCAACAGAGTGGCGCATGGGGAGCACGTAGTTTCGCCGCCGCCGCCAACGCCGGGAGCGGTGGTGGAGGTCCTGCTCCCGGTGCTGGAGCTGGACGCACCCCGCCTCGCACCGCTGCTACTGCTAGGCGCCCACAACTGCGCTATGACGACGATGACGAGTTGGCATTCGAGCTCGATCTCGATCGGGCGTGGCATGAGCTCGAGATGCAGCGGGGGCCAAATGGGGGCAACGGCGGTACCACCGACGGTGGTGGTGGTGGTGGTGGTGGGCGGAGACGTAGACCACGGATGGTCGTACTTGGGGGCGGTGGGGGCCCTCATGGCAACGGACGGAGACGGTGAGATGTGCTGCGTGTTTTTCCGTGGTTGTGGGCGCGATGTCTTTGCGTGGCTGGTTTCTTTTTTTGGCATGAGCACGGTGCATTAACATAAACGCGTACATACATACAATATCTGTGTAACATTATGGTCATGGGATCGTCGCAAGTCCGGGTTACACTCAGGCTACTTGTTTAGGTGCTGTAGGCACAGTAGAAGGTAGCTTTATTTAAACTAATGTGTGAACCCGTGGCAAGTGGAAAGGCGATGGAAGTGTACTAAGTCAAGGTTAGCAGCGCGGGTGCATGTCTGCGTTGTGTCATACACGCCTGGTTGTATCCACCCCTTACAGATAGCGCTTACCATCCTAGACACCTTGTGGTGTCCCCATTATCCTAACTGGGTGTGGGGGAACAGCGTGTTAATGAGAGGAATACTTAGTGATGTGCTACATAGGGTTCTGTACCCCAAGGCGCACGGAAATGGAATCTGGAAAAAAAAAGTGTTAATGAGAAAGGCTTGCACACTGAGAGATATTTGTTGGTAGATCCGGGTCATCACATTTCTGAGATACCCTATCTCATATTTTCCTGTCCTTAAACAAGAACAACATCTGGCGGCTAGGAATCCAGAAAGCGAGGTGCTACTAGCATCACCTCGTTCACTATCAATCAATTCGGAGAGGTTGTCAGATAATACAGAAGGTTCTGCTATTGATAACAAAGCAAACAACAACCGCCGTCACTGTACCTATGCAAAGAAATGCAGCCTCACCCCCGTCGATCCACTTGAAACCACGATCTGGGTGAACTAGGGAACTTGGTCAAAAAATAAGTCTCACGGAACTAGGATCTACCACGACAAAAACCCGTAGCGTGGCAGAGGAGGGAAGCATGGGTTGTCAGTCAGGAAAATTTGGCAAGTGGACCTCGATGGCAGGGAGACCCGCAAGGTTACGCGCGTGGGTGAAAGAGGTGACGACCTCCTTCGGCTCGTGCTCCCAACCATACCCGACCCCGTTGAAGCCGAGTTCGCGCAGCTTCGGCAGCACGTCGATGGCTATTTCAGGGGAATCAAATCGCAGCGCGTAGGTAGCGGTCGGAGAGGGCCGAAGCTTCTCCACGCCGTTGAACATACGAAGCAAGTCCACCCAACGTGCGCCGTTCTCATCGTCGCGCCATGGTCGGTCAGACATGTAGAAATTAAGTGTTCGCACGCTGGAGAGGAGGGGGGTCATTTTTTGGCAGATCTGCACCATCTGGGGCAGCCCAAGACGTGACAGGAAAGGCAGCTTGAAATAGAGCCAGGCTGACCACGGTGGCGCCCCAGCCCGAGCCAGGGAGAAGCGGATACAACACCCATTAGTGCCCACCATCGCCTCTTCGAGTAGATCCCGCAATTCCACGCGACGAAGGAACTGGGAGAGCTGGGAGACGTCGAAGCCGGGTTCGGGCTGCTCGAAAAATTCGATATACGTTCTCTCAAGAGAAGGGGTGCTGATTCTGGACAGGAGGTCCTCTAGATAATCGCATGGCACTTTTAAATTTAGTTCGAGAAGAGTGGATGAGACAATGCGTCCCGACGATGGAGGAGGGGTATTCCCTAGATTAGAGTGGCGAGTCGCAGAAAGGAATTGCAAGTCGAGGGTTTTCAACCGAGGCGCCACGGACAGAGCAGCGACAAGTGCCTCGGGTGAAACACAGTCGGTACCCATGCCCTGTTCGAGTCGAAGATTGACGAGGTTATTGGTAGATGAGAGGAATCGCGGTAATTCTGGATCGCAACAGGCATTCAAGTACAGAACACGAAGACGAGGGGCAGATCCACCCAAAAATGTACTAGGAAGTGAAAGGCGGAAGCCGCCGCACACTTTGAGCGAAAGTCGGTTCAGCAGCGGAAAGTGATTCTGCATTATTTGGGACACCTCTTCAAAATGCCGGCCTTGCAAGGAAAGGGCAATTTCGCAGACACGATCATGTTGCTGGAGCGCGGCAATAATGTTGTCGAAGTTGCCATTTATATGATAAGTGTTTTCTACGACGATGGGGATTGCTGGCCAGAGATCTAGGATCTGTTTGATGGGCGTCGTGCAATAGCAGATAAGCCGGAGACCCAGTCTGTGTTGGGAGGTAAACATGATGGTACGCCATCGTCTGCATACGTGAGTAAGCTTATGCCATCCCACTGGCCATCCCCTATGGTAGGTTGGCCTGAGGAAATAGAATATTTCTAGAATCACGTCTTCCGGAAGGACTTCAATCGTCGAGAATTTGCCTGCCCATAACAATCAGCGAGTGCCAGTGTCTGAAGGAGATCGGGCAGCACGCTCAACCCCGAGTTTTCCATCAATCAACAACATGGGCGAGTTGTCGGAGAAAACGGCAGCCTGAGGTTCTGGTTCTGGTATTGACTTGAGTAAAGGTGAGACCTCATTTAGGGGGCTTGCGCGGAGCAGGCCCTAGTTAGGATGCCACGCAGCCGCCGGCAAGAGGAGTCCGAAATCGAATGCGTCTGAGACTGAGACTGAGACTGAGACTGAGACTGAGACAACAGCTGGCACGCTTGAGTTCACGCGCTCACGGGCAAGACACACCGCAGGGTCACGCACGCGCGAGAGAGACACAGGCACCACAGAGAACCGACAAAGCTCACATATATTCATTTGTCTTCCTCAGGCTTGTGGGACGTAAGGAAAGGAAGACCTGCAGAAGATTACATACAGGAACGAACAGATTGACGGCTCTCGAGTCCCCATGACTCAACCGTGACCGGGTCGGGGCTGGGTTCACGCAATGCAGGCAGCCCGTCGATGGCCATCTCCTCAGAGGCGCATTTCAGCGTACGGGAAACGTCCTGAACAAACCCCGGGCCCCAGAACGGACGTTGCTCATGTGGCTGCACGTTCGTTGTGATACCTCTCGTCCTTCGCTTTTCTCGCCCTCCTTTTATACGCGAGACGGCCTCACAGACGTTGGCACAACGTATCACGTCACTTTTGTGCCCTTTGTCACTCTCAGCATCGCGGTGTGCGCCGAAGCAGCGACTGAGGGATCTGCCGAGCGGACCTGCGCCGGCGGTGCAAGTACACATTCCCGAGAGGCGCCGATGTCGTCTTCATCGAGGCAGACCTTGAGGGTGTCGTCGGTGCCGAGGGGCTGCGGGCGTTCGAAGGCGCGATCAAGGCGCGGCGTGCGCGATGATGGGAGAAGGACCGGCGTGATGAGAGGGAGCGCATGCGCGCAGAAGAGAAGGAGCATGAGAAGCCCGCTGGGACCGCCACCAGCGCAGTAGCTTGGTCCTTGGGCACCAGCACCGCCACGGGTAGTCTTGCCTGGGTCGAGCTAGAGCGGGATACGGCATCCCCCGCACTGCCCTCGGCCACCCTGGCGACTCAAGTGGCGCCTCATGTGCAGGCTCAACAGCAACAGAGCGGTGCATAGGGAGCACGTAGCTTCGCCCCGGCGGCTAATGCCGGGAGCGGTGGTGCAAGTCCCGGCACTGGCGCTGGACGCGCCACGCACTGTTGCTACTGCTAGGCGCCCCCAGCGGCGCTATGATGACGACGACGAGTGGGCGTTCGAGCTCGAGCTCAATCGGGCGTGGCGTGAGCTCGAGATGCAGCAGGGGCTAATGGGGGCAATGGCGGTGGCACCGACGTTGGTGGTGGTGGTGGTGGTGGTGGTGGTGGGCGGAGACGCAGAGCACGGATGGTCGTACTTGGGGGCAGTAGAGGACCTCATGGCACTGGACGGAGACGGAGAGGTGGTGTGCTGCATGCTGCCGTAGTCTTTAGTGTGGCTAGTTTCTTTTTTGGCATGAGCACGGTGCATTAACATAAACGCGTACATACATGCTGTAGGTGCACTAGAAGGTAGTTTATTAAACTAATGTGTGAACCCGTGGCAAGTGGAAAGGCGATGAAAGTGGACTAAAAGGTTAGCAGCGTGGGTGCATGTCTGGGCTCAAAGCGCTCAATGCCCATCTGTCACACACGCCTGACTGTATTCACCTCTTAGAGATAGAGCTTGCCATCATAGACACCGGGTGGTCCTCATTGTCCCAACTAGGTGTTGGTAACGGGGTGTTGATGAGAAGCGCTTGCACACTGGGAGATATTTGTTGGTAGATCTGGGTCATCATATTTCTGGGGTCCTATCTCATATTTTCCTGTCCTCCAAAGAACAGCACCTGGCGATAGGGAACCCAAACAGTGAGGTGCTAACATCACGGTCACTACCAATCAATTTGGTGAGGTTGTCAGACAATACAGAAGGTTCCGTTTTTGATAACAAGAAAACCAGTGAAGGATGCCAGCGGGCCTTCATAAGGTCTTCGTCATACGCACTAGTGGGGTTCTGCATGTGGGGTTCTGTATATGGGTAATACAAGAACCGCTATCACTGTGTCCAAGCAAAGAACTGCAGCCTCACCCCCGTGGATCTACTTGTAACCACAATCTGGATGAACACCTTTTTCCTGAGGGGGGCGAGGCACGTGTAACGAGGGAACCTGGCAAGTCTTACGGAACTAAGATCCACCATGACAAAGACCCCTAGCATGGCGTAGGAAAGTGGATAAGGAAGCGTGGGAAAGGGGGAGAGAGAACTCGACTAGATTATCAGTTAGGATCATTTGACCAGTGGACCTCGATGGCAGGGAGATCGGCAAGGTTACGCGCGTTGATGAACGAGGTGAGGGCCTCCTTCGAATCATAATCCCAGTCATACATGATCGGTCGGGGCTGAGTTCGCGCAACGCAGGCAGCACATCGACGGCCATTTCTGGGGAAACGGATTGCAGCACGTAGGCGGCGCTCGGAGTGGGCCGACGCTTCTCCACGCTGTTGAATATACGAAGCAGGTCCACCCAACATGCGCCGTGCTCGTCATCGCGCCATGGTCGGTCAGACATGTAGAAATTAAGTGTTCGCACGCTGGAGAGGAAGGGAGTCATTTTTTGGCAGATCTGCATCATCTGGGACAGCCCAAGACGTGACCGGAAAGGCAGCCCGAAATAGAGCCAGCCTGACCACGGTGGCCCCACAGCCCGACCCAGGGCGAAGCATATACGACACCCGTAAACGAAGACAATCGCCTGGTCGAGTAGATCCTGCAATTCCACACGGCGAAGGAACTGGGAGAGCTGCGAGACGTCGAAGCCGGGTTCGGGTTGTTCGAAGAATCCGATATCCATTCTCTCAAGAGAAGGGGTGCTGATTCTGGACAGAAGGTCTTCTAAATAATTGCATGGCACTTTGAATAATATATCGAGAAGGGTGGAGGAGACAATGCGTCCCGACGATGGAGGAGGGGTATTCCCTAGATTAGAGTGGCGAGTCTCAGAAAGGAATTTCAACCACAGAGTTTTCAGCCGAGACGCCACGGACAGAACAGCAACAAGTGCCTCGGGTGTAATACACTCAGTACTCGGAACCCGCTCGAGTCGAAGATCGACGAGGTTATTAGCAGATGAGAGGACTCGCGATAATTTGAATGCTGGATCGTAAAAGATATTCAAGTGCAGAGCACGAAGACGAGGGGCAGATCCACCCAAAAATGTACTAGGAAGTGAAAGGCGAAAGCCGTTCCCCACGCGGAGTGAAAGACTGTCCAGCAGTGGGAAGTGATTCTGCATTATTTGGGATACCTTTTCAAAATGCCGGTCGTGCATAACAAGGTCAATTTCGCAGACACGATCATGTTGCTGGACCGCAGCAATAATGTTGTCCTAGTCGTCAATTAAATTTAAATTATTTCGCAAGACGACGGGAATGGCTGGCCAAAGATCTAGGATCTGTTTGATGGGTGTCTCGGGGGTGCAGAGAAGCCGCAGACCTAGTCTGTGTTGGGAGGCAAATATGATGGTACGCCATCGTTGGCATACGTGGGCAAGCTTTTGCCATCTCTCTTGCCATGAACCACTATTGTAAGCAAGCTTGAGGAAATAGAATATTTCTAGAATCACGTCTTCCGGAAGGACCTCAATCGTCGTGAATTTGCCTACCCATAACAATCAGTATGTGTCTGTGTCTGAAGGAGATGGGACAGCACGTTCAACCCTGAGTTTTCCATCAATCAACAATATGGGCGGGTTGTCGGAGAAGACGGCAGCCTGAGGTTTTGGCATTGACTTGGGGGTAACGGTAAGGAAAATAGGGACCAACGCCAGCCTGAACTGGTGACCTCATTTAGGGGGCTTGCGCGACCCCCTAGTAGGCACTCCATGCGGCCGTTACCGGCAAATGGTGTCCGAAAGCGAATGTCCCTGAGACGACAGCCGGCACGCTTGGGCTCACACGCTCACGAGCAAGACATGCCACTGGGTCACGCACACAGTCGAGAGACACAGGCACCGCAGAGAACCGGCAGAGCTCACACTGGCATATATTCATTTGTCTTCCTCGAGCTTGTGGAACGTAAGGAAAGGGTGACCCGCAGGAGATTGCATATAGGAACGAACAGGGTGCTGGCCGGGTCGGGGTTGGGTTCGCGCAACCGTGATGCAGGCAGCAGGTCGATGGCCATTCCCGTAGAGACACGTTTCAATGTACAAATGTCCTGAGCAATCCCCGGGCGGGTAACGGTAACGGGAAGCCCTCCCACGCTGCTTAACGGACTTTATTCATGTAGCTGGTCCTTTCCTGACTGTGCGCCTCTCCACATGCCGCACAGTCCGCACACGTTCTCAAGTTTTGGCAAAATATCTGGATTTCTGCTACACAATTCCCCTTGCCATTTCCAACAAAAATATCTGTACCGATCCCAACCCAACACTCTGCTTTGCAGCGACAGTCTTGGCGTATCGGTGGCTTCTCACTTCTTCTGGCTGCGTGTACTAGGGGATTTCGGGGTAACAGGCCTTACAGCCGGGATCGCCCCGGTCGCGGGCCTGGGTGCGAGTACGGGTGTGGGTGCAGGTGCAGGCGCAGGAACCTTGTTGCCGGAACACCCTTGGGAACACTTGGCCTGCTGTCTATGTTAGCGGGAACGTTGTAGTGGAGGGCGACGTGCGCATCACCTCAGCGGGGGCAGCGGGGATCTTCTCAGCGGCTGCGAAACGCGGAGTGAATGTACGCTTGGTCGACATGATTCAACGGGTGGGTTGCTTTGGTTGGTGTAAAGAGGATGGGGTTGTCGTATCTGCTGCCCTCCTTCGCCTTTCTCACCCTCCTTTTATATGCGAGACGGCCTCACAGATGTTGGCACGACGTGCGTGCCACGTCACCTTTGCGCCCTTCGTCACTAACATCTTCGCTTCTCAAGTTTTCATTGCGTGGCTGCTACGGGCAGGGTCTATCAACTTGTCGTTATCCCAAATGGGTTACACGCGTGGCCGCCAGCGGTAATGAAACTATGGAAGGCCACGTTCGATATTCTGAAAAATCTCGACTTTGTTTTTTTTTTTTGAATCCGAATTTATGTCCTGCTGCTTTTGTCTACTAAAGTACGAACGCGGTCGCTCGCTACCTGGTAGCCATCCATGTGAAGGCGCCGCTGAATAAACAGAACATGGTCTGGTGTCGTGAGCATGTGCCTATCTTCGACTACGGCGGCCCAATACAATGGCCATTGGGCTACTTGGACCCCAAAAGAAGGTCTTATCTCGCGCCAGCGGGCTCTGCTGGGCAGAGGGGCAGTGGGGCCTCACCCAGGGTCATGGGGTGACCTCAGCCTTGTTTCTTAGGGCAACATGTCTATGAGCTGGCATTCGCCATAGAACGGGCGGGACCTTGGGCGGGGCAGCGATGATCGCTTCGAGCGATAGCTGTTCTCAGGCTGTTGCCTATAAGTGGACCGACATTCTACCTTAGTCACTGGCGAACTACAACAATTTGAAGATCCTGGTACAACTGAATGGAGGAATCGTGCAGTTTTTGTATTAGACACCATAAATTTATCTACCGCGTGCCAACCACCCTTTACACCACCCACTGACAACAACGACACTGTCACCCTCAAACGTCGCATCGAAAAGTATTCTCAGAAAACCGATAGCAGAACAATCGCATAACACTATCGATTCATTTCGAAGATAAGCAAATGGTAGGGCATGTGACTCAGAAAGTAAAAGTGGAATACTGTGCAACGCCACGGATGGATGGATGAAGACAACAACATGTGTATATGTGAGCTTGCTTAGCGAGGTCACATGGAAAGTCCTAAAATCCTGCATAATTTACCTGCGGATCAGTCCTAAACATGGACAAATAGCGCAATTAGCATCACCGCACATGAACTCTCCGGCTTTCGCCTCTCTTATGGCCTTATTTTGCTCGTTAGCTTAAACAGCATCCCCTCTTAAGCATGCCTCGTCTGTAGTGAATAAAGTGGATTCAAGTCCGCAGTCTTCAATATCACTCTGTTTCGCTTTGTTGTCGTGCACATCTCCCTTAAGTTGGTTGTTGAATTACCGCCTGTCTCGATCTTCTGGGGTTTTGTACTTTTCTCTCCACTTTCGTTTTATTCCTCGTCTGCATGGCTTGATATTTCGTGCCCTATGCCCGAACGTCCTCGTGCACTTGTTCCCTGTCCAGTTATTGTTCATGTACAGCATTCGCTCGTCAAGGACGCCATGGTATGCCCTATTTTATTGGTCTCTTCGTTAACTCAAATTGCGTCACCTCACTCCCAGAAACGATATGAGAAACAAATAGAATGTGCGAGAACGAACAAAAAAGAAAAATGCATTGCCCCTGAGGGGCACCCAAAAAATTGTGCGGGCATGTGCGAAACAAGCCCGAGGCCGAGCGTGGTATACGTGGACGCAACCTCTGCTCGGACCTCCGGCGGAGCAAAAAATCCGCCAGGGAATGTTGTGTTATGCGTTATGCGCTATGGGACCTTTGCATGATAGTGGCGAAATCAAAACTTTCTAGGCAATACAGTGGGACAATACGTTGCGTGACGGGGGCTAAGTCAAAACTTCCTAGAAAATACAAACAGACAGTGGGTGAACCCGAAACTTCCAAGACAACTCGGACAGGGTCGTGGGCAAAAAGTAGAACTCGATGCCAGTAAGGCGTCGGGGGCATTCAAGTGGTCGGCCAGGGACAGAACAGGAACCAAGTCTCTTGTGGCGAGGATGAGATTTTTTTTTTGATCCATTTATATTCCGGGGTGAAGGTCAGAGACCCAGATCGGTCATAGCGTGTGCCAACTATATTTGTGAGAACCGATAGCCTGAGCGGTGTCCCCTACGCGTAAGAGGGGGTGATAGGATAAATATATATAGGGGAATAGTAGGCAGTACTCGGGGCAGCTTTGGTGTAATGAAGCGTCTCGCGGCCTGTCAGGCCAAAAAGTTTAATCGTGTGCTACGAGGATGAGATCTCGGATATGTGTGCGTGTGAGAGCAGTGAGGGAAGTGATAAGGCGTAAAAAAAGGTGCTGGGGCGACCGAAGGTTACGCAGTCGCCCTTATATAGACTGCAGCTAAGATGAATACATGTGGCGTCGCGTTCCAGTATCGAAGGAGGGCTCCGGCGGAGCGGTAGAAGTGGCAGTAGTAATACACTGTACTCACAGCACGCGGCAGAAACGAACGCAATGCACACGGGTTACGTGTTACCTTTTTCGAGGAAGAAGGGATCTATACCTAGCCTTTTGGCGATATTCCCCATGTAGCTCTCTGTGACACACAAAGACCGAAATGTGGAATCAGTTCTTCCGCCTCTGTTTCATTCACGAAAAAGGCGCCCACTTGTCCTCTTTCGAAGCGCAGCAAAGTAGCGCTTCAGGTGATCGGCTATCTGCGAAAAAAAAGGAAAGGGCGACTCAGTGGTGTCATGATCGCAGCGCGAGCAGGGTGAAGCGACATCAGGGAAGGGACTCACCTTGCGCTGCACCTCCTCTGCCTGAGCGCGACGCTCCGCACTCCGTTTGTCGGCCTCGCTCCTTTCCTTGTCCATCACAATATAATCTTTCTCGAGTTGCTGGATCACCTTGAGGCTCGAGGCGCGCTTGTCCTCGATAGTCTGTTTAGCACGCCCGACTCCCTCGTGTGCATGGTGGAGTCGGAGCTTCAAATTCTGGAGACAAAAAAAAAGACTTATGAGATTCGGGAAAAATATAGGATTGGTCCCTGCTGACCTCGGCCTCAATCCTGTCCCGTTTCAGATCGTCCCTCTGTTTGTCTAAGCAGTCTTGAGTATCGAGCAATGTCCTCTGTGCCTCTTCGAGGGCGTCCGTTTCCTTTCGCAGAGTCTGGAGCGCCTCGACGAGCATCCTCACATCCTGTCGCACAAGCAAAAAGTTCGTTTATAGGTCACAAGACGCTCGCGGGAGAAAAAAAAGGGGAGACGTTGCTGTACCTTCGAGATATTCTTCAAGGCTGTAACCTTTACCCGTAGCTCGCGTTGTCTCTCTAATAGTGACATGTGCGCATTTTATCTTCAGCTACTGAGTCCTTCATTGTGGAGATGTTCCGACGCTTGCGCTCGGGCGACTGCACAACCCGTGAACGAACGCGCGAAACGCCGTCCGCAGCGAGTACTGCCCGGCCATCTAGGCCTTTCTGCGTCTTACGGTGAGCACTCGAATAGTAGCATACAATCACGGCGGCAGTTGTGAGCGCCGTTCAGCACCTTTTTCTGGACCAATGCAGCCCTCTCGGCTTTCAGGGTTTCTATATCTTGAAGTAAAGTCATTTGCACGTCCCTTTGCAAATAACTCCGTGCTGAGAGTCTCGTTCTTTAAGCTTCAACTCTGGGTTCGTCTGCTTTCCGCTTGTCTCTGAAAAAGGCGTGCCAGACGCCCGCGATGAATCGGAAGGCAGCTGGGAAATCGTACTGGAACTGTGTTACCTGTGTTTCCAGGCTGGCACGCTTGCGCATCATGTTCTCGCTCTCCTGTGACAAATCTTCAGCCTTCTTGCGAACCTTTTGGACCACCGGCGCGCATTGTTCAGAGAATTTGATAAAGTTGATTATGGCGGAAAGAATGATGCGGGTTCGTTGTGGCGTCGGAAGGAAAATGTCTTTACTACTAAAGTTGGGCACCTTTGCCGCACTCGCCAAACGTGATAAGAATGTTTGAGACAACCTCAGGAGCATCAGGGTGCACGGCCAGGCGTACATGTGATAGACTAGGATGTTAGTGCCGAGTGCTTGGTCGTATATGTCCTGCGACATCAGGTCAGAATGCATTAAGACAGGTCGATCCAAGCTGCACACCAAATTGAGTTCACCGAGCTAAGGGTTCTCGGAGAGGTTCTGCAGCTAAGCCAGTAAGGAGCCGTAGGCAACCATTGTAGATGCCCGATGTTGATTATGCGGTCGAGCTAACAAGCTGCTGGTGGGTGATCGAGACACTCCGTTCGTTGAGAGGGTCGACGACTACCGCATTTGACATGTCTGGGTACCAGTAGTCCTTCAAGTTTCTGCGCGATCGACTCATGGTGATGGTGTAGTCATGGTCGAGGTCGAGGCAGGCATCTTCATCCCTGGTGGCGTTTTGGCAGCGGTCACGCGACGGTCAGGTGACCGTGCCAAACTTTTGGCGACACCTTCGGTGGCAGTTTCACAGGGGTAATGCGTCAAGAGGGGGAAAGTGGCCATCTCACCTGCTGCCGCCATACCTCAGGGGTAATGCGTGACCGGAGGGGGAAAGGGGCCGTCCGCGCACCCTCACTTCTCACCTGCTACCGTCACCTCAGTCACCTCTACTTGCTGCTGTTGCCATGTCCAAGATACACCCCACCGCTCCTCCTTACGATCTCCGGGCCATTTTTTATGCTCCCATGAAAAATTATAAGAAGAAGACGAAGACAGACCTTCTCGAGGATCCGTTGATGACCCAATTGCAGTCCTCTGACTCTCCCGCCGATGTTTTGGTTGTCCTTCGTGGTCAAGTTCAACATTTCGAGCAATCTATTCGCCGCGATGACAAGTTGACAAGATGGTTGAACCCGACCGTCAACGTCCTTTGTGCATTCTCTTCGGCGCTTGATGTGGGCGTAGGACTAGTGGGTTCCAACTGGACGACCCTTCTACGATCTAACCATATATCTAGGTATTCTTGCCTGCGAAAGTGATATTTGCTGGTGCCGGCGTCCTCCTCTTGGTAGCTGTTGTCCTGGATTCCCCTTACTCGGACTATTCTGATGCTGCACCCCCACAGGCGGCAAAGGATGTTGCTGCCAGCCAAGATGCGGTCATCGATATCTTCGAGTGCATTGAGAAATTCTTCAGACGGCTTGAGACCTATACCGAGGTGCTGACGACGGAGGCGATGAGGGACATCATTGTGGAGATAATGGCCGAGGTACTTGGAATTTTTGCGACTGTGACGAAGGAGATAAAGCAGGGACCAGCGAGTGAGTTGACCATCCCTGATGATACGCTTCCATCTCTGATAGAGATCCAGAGAAGTACCTCAAGAAACTGGTTGGGAGGAGGGATATCGAAGACGCGCTGCAAAGACTGGATATATTGACGCAGGAGGCCCGGAGGGCGATTGTGCAGGTGCTGATAGTCACACACCCTATCGAGGACGGAGTTAAGACTGTCGACAAGGAAGTAGAGACCGTCGATGTCAAAGCAAAGGAAGTCGACGACAAGGTCAACGTGACTGTTGAGGGTACGTTCAGCACGTTAGCTACTCGCAAACACTATCGTAGACCCATATACGACCAGATGGCGAGGAAACGAAGGCTCTTGTGCAACAGACCACAAACAAAGACGAGGAAGCTGAACGTTCAAATTTTGCCGCGTGGCTCGAGTTGCACAACATCGACGATCGCTGGGATCAATTTGGAAGTTACTGGACAGAACCTCGTGGATCTCCATTGTAGTATGCGTCGTTGCGCGGGTTTCGTGACCTGACGGCGCACATCATCGTCGAGTATCCAGAGCAAGTAAATGCGAGGGGTGGCCGTAACCACAGTCCACTGGCGGCGGAATTGCACAAGAAACACTTCGAGCTGGCGGGGCTACTACATCTGCATGGCGCAGCCGCGGATGTCACTGGCTACAAAAACCGAACTCCACTGCACACTGCATCGCTGGACGGACTTCTCGATGTCGCGCAGTGGTTACTCGACCACGGTGCAGATGTGAATTCACGGCAAGACGACCACTGGACTCCAATTCATTTAGCCGCAGAAAATGGACACTTAGAGATTGTTCGGGTGTTAGTGAGGCACAGCGTAATCGTTAATATTGCGGACGACGCAGGCCATACACCATTACACCAAGCATCAAATAACGGTCATGTGGAGATTGTGAGGCTATTACTCGATCATGGGGCGGACATCAGCGCACAAGACAATGATCACCTGACGCCATTACACCTGGCATCGTCTAGTGGGAGGCTCGAGGTCGCACGCCTGTTGCTTGACCATGGTGCGAACACAGATTCCGAGGGCGGAAGGACGCCGTTGCACGGAGCGTCGTCCCGGGGGGGAATCGACGTCGTTCGCTTGCTGCTCGACCGTGGCGCAAACACAGATGTCGAAGACGAGGACGGAAACACCCCTTTGCACCTAGCGGTATCCCAGGGGGAAACTGGGATCGTGCGCTTACTGCTCGACCGTGGTGCGAACGCAAATGCCGAGGACAGGGACGGAATGACCCCGTTGCACGTGGCATCATCCAAGTGGGCAGCCGGGATCGTGCGCTTGCTGCTCAGCATGGCGCTCGCGCAAATGCCGAGGACAAGTACGGATGGACGCCGTTACACCTAGCGTCGTCCTGTGGGAGAAACAGGAACGCGGACTTGCTGATCGACCATGGTGCGAATGCAAATGCCAAGGACAGGTGTGGACGGACACCGTTGCACGGTGCGGCATCCCAGGGGAGAACCGCGATTGTGTGCCTGCTGCTCAACCAAGGCGCGAGTACAAAAGCCAAGGACAGGGATGGGAGGATCCCATTCCAGGTGGTATCAGAAAAGGGAAAGAAGGAAATTGAACAGATGTTGATGGAATTTGATACTCTGTAGATTGCGAGCTGTAAGTTATTCTGTACATACGAGCAGAGGAACATGAAGTCAGTGTGATAGTTATGGTCTCCCTCTTCTGTGGGTATTCGCTTAAAATGTGTCGCATGTGAATCGTAGAAATGAGTGTTTAGAGTAGTGGCGTCAGAAAAACGCTTCAGTTTAACTTTGGCCCCAAAAGCCATCGCAGTATGCCCATGGGCATACTCAACAGCATACCCCCTGATACACACCACGTGCCACTTATCACACCTGCGCCCAGGTGGCCAAATTCTACAGCCTTCGTGGCCAAAAATGGTAAACCCATCGGCTGAAACCGAAAGTCCGAATTAAACCACGCTCATTCCAAAAGTTTGGCCCAGAATATACTGAAGGTTTAGTAATATATTTATTGACAAGTACAGAACAACCTCAAGCATTGAAAATAAAATTACAAGTCGATTATTTACAATGATGTAACACACTTTATTGGTAATGAGTAACAACAACAAACATAATAAAAAATGTGTTACAGCTGTTTTCTAAACAATGGAGCGCTGGTACCAAAAAGGGTTGGTAGTGGTGTCTGCGGAGAATGAGGATAACTACTTGTCTAATTTCCAATTGGAGAAAAGATAAGACTTATGCTTTTTTTATTGTTATGTTTCTAAGACTTACTTTTTTTTTATTGTCTTGTTTCTCCTACCTTCGTGTCTCAACGTTCAACTTTTTTTTTTACCATCTTGTTTCTTATCCCTCTGTCTCATGGGCTGTCATTTTATATCACAAGAAATTAAGGAGAAAGCTTTGGAACTCTCTCTCAGAGGTGTACCCGATCCAACAATCTGGGATTGCCTGGGGATCAGCCAGTGTACATTGAGGCAACTACAGCAGAAATACCGTCAGACGGGTGAGGTGGTGCAAATCCCAGTGTGCCCTGGCTGGCCACATCTCCTGGATGGGCTTGATGTTCAGGTGCATCATTTTTTTTTACATCCTTTTTCAGTACTAACAAAACTAGTTTATTGAGGGCTGCATATAGTGCCAGCTGGATGTGAACTCCAGACACATCTCCTTGAAGCTACTGGGGTTCACGTCTCAATGCCGACAGTCTGGAGGACTATGAGGCAATTGGGATACACAATGAAGGTGGTACATTTATCTTTTTTACCTGTACCATTGGGCTAAGCTGGATAATGTACAGGTCACATGGCCAGCAATCAAGCAAAATGATGATGAACATGTTGCATACAAGATGCTCATTTGCGAATATTATGAGGCTCATCAACTCGTTTTCGTTGATGAAAGCCACTTCAACCAGATGACTTTGAGGTGCCCTTTTGCCTGGGCTCAACATGGAGATCATGCGCGCCATCGTGAGTTCTTTGTATGGGGGACAAGGTAAGCATTTATTACTCTAGCTGAATATGTGCTAATATGAATAGGTACTCTATACTCCCGGCACTATCACTCGACAGAATCCTGCATGCTGAAATTTACAATCACGCCATTGACAGAGAGTTTTTCCAAATGTTTATTGCAGGGCTCCTCGAGCACATGCAACCCTGGCTGCTTCCAAATTCAGTTATTGTAATGGACAACATGGTGATTCACAGAGTAGAGGGAATCTGGGAGATGGTAGAGGAGCGCGGAGCTTGCCTCATCTACCTCCTGCTGTACTCTCCTGATTTGAACCCCATTGAGGAAGCTTTTTCATCCATAAAAGTGTGGCTGTGTGCCAATCGCGATTATGTGCTTGGCGAGGTCGAGGGAGATGATGTGGACGCGTATGCAGTTATATAAGAGGCAATTCATAGTGTCATGCCAGACGATGCCTATGGTTGGTACCAGCATGCCGAGTACATTCCATAGCCATTCCATAGTCTTTTTATTCACACCATCAAACAAACATGTTTTGACTAAAAATTTACAACTGCAACAACAATTGGGTGCACACTCACCACATGTCACGAGCATGGGATGTCACATATCATGGGTGACTACATGACTGCTCATATCTGGAAATCTCTGTTTCCGCTTCATCATCATCTGCCAGCACCTCAATGGGAGGTAGCTTTTCCTCCTCATCAATCTTGTCCTCACCCAATGGGTCCTGCTCATAAGTTGGCCACACTACCACCACATCCTCACTTTCCTCCTTCACCAATGTTCTCATCTGTTTGCCTTTGGCACTTTCCACCTTAACTTCGCCCGCTCTCTCTCTGTCCAGCTTGGTGGGTGTCCCTTGGCTTGGCAAGGGGCACTGATCAGTATGGTGAGTTGTTGTGTTTACCATGTATGATGCATCTTTTCCAGGCACTGGTGGAGTGATGTTCACTGCCACATGGACTTCGGGCGTGCTGCTCAAGAGCTGGGCCTTCTTGGTTGGTGGGCAGTCAAAGTTCAGGCTGTGCGGGTGGCTAAACACCGTTGCTTTTCCCACTGACTACACTAGGTGAGTACAGTATAAACTGTCATATAAAATGCTACTCACAATTTGTTTTGCCCACAGTGTCATCTCAGCAAAACTGAGGCGATGGTGGTTGTCGCATCCACCTAAGCGATCAACGACACAGTGGCCCTTATTGTTAAGGCCTAGCGGGGCCTTACTGTGCGACGTGCACCAAGGGTACGAGGGGACAGGGACAGAGTTTGAGGACAGGGTACTCAGTAAGAACGACAAGGACCAAGCAGGGCGTCCAAGGTGACGAAGGTCTACAAGGACAATCAAGGGGCAAGGTTGCAAGGGGCTAAGTCGAGGGACTTAGTGACGAGGTACAAGGAGTTTGGTCAGAAGGCCGAAGTACAAGGGACTAAGTCAAACAACTTAGGGTCTGTGTGTGCGCGTTGTTATAGCACAAGCGCAAAGCTTCAAGGTGGCTCCCAACTAAGGGAAGGCCAACAGTGGTGATGAGATGGTGAGAAGGAGGCACACAGAGATGGATGGACAAGTCTGGTATTCGCTAGTATAATGAACGAAGACAAGACTGGAGAATAAGTGTATACATGGTCGGGCTTATATAGGTAGCTACTCCAGGTCCGTCCCATGAAGGGGATACTGAAAGGGAACAATAGTGTTATGTCACGGTAGGGATGTTCACCCGACGTGGGTTAAGTCGATCTACTGAGACGCTGCACTAAGGGGTCTGGTTCTGGTTGTCAAGGGAAGTTCCGAGGAGGAACTTCAGTGAAGATATACAAGTTGAAGAGTCAGCCTAAGCCAATAGTGGAACTTAGGATTCTTCAGTGAGAGGAGAGGGTTCGTGAGAGATGGAGTATTCAAGGGTCTTCGATTGCTTGAGTACCGTAGAGTACAAAAAGTCAAGTCTAAGGCTACAAGCTACCTAGCAAGCCTGACTTTATAGTAAATAGGGATCCTAGTACTGAGTCATAACGGCGTACTAGGATCGAGTCATTCGAACAATAAGTAACTGCGGCGCAGTCCGCAGTATGTCTGAAACAAGTCTGAAACAAAAGATATAAGCCCCTTGACAACGGGCTAGAGTCACTACGACTCGTATGAGAAATAAGTAAAGAGTCACTATGACTCTTGTGAGAACAATCATGTGAGGAAGAAAGAGAAAATTGAGTCGTATCATAATACAGCCCCCCGTTTAGGCGCAAAGTTACTCCGGACTTTGCCTTACAAGCCCATCGGGTCGTCATTCCAGTAGAGGTCATAGTCGACCTCATTGTTGTCCCAATTTTCCTTCTCTTCTTCGTCACCCATCTTGGTGCACCTGTGACGCTTGACGAACCCCCAGCTACCCGTGTGGCGACAAAAGGGGCACTGTTCATAGAGGGGGCACTCAAGCTCACTGTGGTGTGTCCCGACCTTCCCACACTTTCTGCATGACTCCGGGGTCCACTCCTCCCTATCCAACAACCCGATATGCTCTAAAAGCGTCATCTTTGTTTGGCTGCTTGGTCCAACCTCCACATGGGGCTCTGGGGTTTGCTCTCTTTCGTCCAATTCTTGCTGGACGGTGGAGGTGGTGATGTGGATGCATAGGGCCCCTCTCTCCTCCTTCTTCTTCTGCTGCTTGCGCTTCTTGGGGCACTCCTGGACCTTGTGCCTGCGCTTCTTGCAGTGGTAACACTTGGGCAACAACTTGCCCTCTTCGTCGTGGAGGATGGGCATCTCAGCCCGGTGGGAGGTGCATGGGTCGATAGGGAGTGGATTGGGGGAGTATCGGTAGCAGGTCGGGAGGTGGTACTCACGGTTGAAAGATGCATGGATGACATGACAAGCATCAGCCATCTCCAACCTGGTTTTGCAAGCTTCGTACTCGCGCTCCACCAGGACTAGCTCCCTCATGATTTCGCTGACCTTGTGCTGGGCGTCGTGCAACAGGCCATCGAGCGTGTTCTTCAACTCCCGTTTTGCCCTAAAATGGTTAACCTCCCCGGTCAGGCGGGGGTCATCGATTTCTTGGAGGGCGCGGTTCACCACGAACTCTGTCTCATGGTTCCACGCCAACTGTCTCCAGAGGGCCTCTGTCATGAGCCCGTAGTTCTTCGCCCTCCTTCCTACCTGCACTTCTATCATGCGCTTCTCCTGTCCTTCCCCAAGAGTCCCCGTCACCATTGTTTCATCTGGCAAGTAGGTGATGAATGTAGCCAAGACTATTCTTGGCTCCGTGTGATCCAACCCGAAACGTGGGTTGGTGACATAAATGGGGTAAAAGAGACGGGAGTGGGGGTCGTTATGGATGTAGCCAAGGGGAGGAGTATACTCAGCTTCCTTGACTGGAAGCTCAGGGAGCTTGGTGGCTCCGTCATCACTGTGCTCCACGATTGGAACACTCCGGATAGCCAGCTGAGGAGTAGGAGGGATGGCGCCCTCAGAGTGGGTGTCGGCGACCGATGCGGGAGGTGATGAGGCAGGGAGTGTTGAACGCAGCACTGACTTAGCGGGAAGAGGTTAGCGTGAAAGGCTAAGACAAGCAAGTTAACTTCAGAGGTGAAGGGAACTCTATAGCACGTAGCTACACACCTAAGACAAGCAAGTTACTACAGAAGATGTTAGCTATAAGGTATAGGGAATAAAGGACGGCACTTACACTTCAGAGGTGAAGGGAACTCTGAAGTGTGAAGGCGTAAACAACCACCCTTATAAACAAGAAGGGATGGTCTGTGCGCACATTGTGTTTAGGACACATGTGACACGACAATGGGTCCAAGAAGGGATATGATTGGACGAATATAAAATGGTGCCACTTTCAAGTGAGTCACCGAACGGTATCTAAACAATAGAAGGAAAAATAATAAAGATAAACAAAAGGCGATCCGGTCCGTATGAAGTCCGGAATAAGTCCATATCAAGCTATTGCCCATAAGGGGCCAGATACCGTATATGTCCATGAGATGACTCAAGCATCTCCCACGAAGCATGTGACTCTTAACTCAGATCACGCTTCAACATCCCTCCATGATTGAGGCGTCTTATGTGAGCATAGATAAGATATAGTAGATAAGTTGGAATCATACTCTCGCAATTCTCATGAGAGAAATTGGTTGCAGAGAGATGAAGCTGGAAGCTCTAAAGCCCCAGAACTGAGCCCATGAGAGCCCTTGTATTGGGATCATGGACGCTCAGTGGCATTTTCCAACTATCTTGTATCTTTTACTCAAACCCTAGACCTTCGACTAGATTGTCAAACGATGCTTTTGGCAGTGACTTTGTGAGACCATCTGCCAGCATCTCGCCTGTGGGAGTTCGCACAAGGCCTATAGCCCCGGCTTCAACGTACTCCCTAATGGCGTGGTACTTTATGGGTATATGCTTAGACCGCCTTCCAGTGACAGGGTTTAATGCCAAATCCACGGCACCCTTATTGTCACAATGAAGAGGTATGGGGGAGGTAACCTCGTACCCCAATTCCTCTAAGAACGTCCTGTACCACATAGCCTGATTTGAAGCCTCTGCTAGGCTCATATACTCGGCTTCTGTGGTAGACTGGGCGACTGTCTTCTGCTTACGCGAACACCAAGAGATGGCGGCGTTAGCAAGTAAAAAGACATATCCCGACGTTGAATGTGAGTCCTCTTGATCTCCCCAAGAGGAGTCACAGTAGCCATGAAGGCCTGCATCTCCATTCCCTCCAGCGTAGCTTAACGAGTAGTCCTTTGTCGTATTGAGATATTGTAGGACATACTTAGCGAGACGCAAATGTTGAGGGGTCGGATTTGAAGCATATTGGCTAAGGCGCGCGACAGCGTAGGAGATATCAGGTCTGCTTCCAATCTGCGCATACAGCAGAGACCCAATTATCTGTTGATACCCCTTTATTTCAGAGGTAGAGGCCTGGTCTTCATTCTTGACCAAATGGACCTCCGCGCCAGTCGGCAGAGGGGTATATACTGGGTTGGCATCTGACATGCCAAAGCGCTCTACAATTCCCAAGACATAATCTGTCTGGTTAATCATCATCGTCCTGTTTTTACGATTCCTGGTGATTTTCACACCAAGATAGGACTCGATTTCACCGAGATCGGTCATCTCATAGCGACTTGCTAGAGATACCTTCAGATCTTGTACTCTGGACTTGGAAGCCCCAAGTATAGTAATGTCATCTACATATAAGATAACGAAAAGTGGATCCCCCTCTTGGAGATGAACATATACTCCTGCATCAGAGTACGTCCGCGTGAAGCCGAGTTCAAGGAGAACTCCATGGAATTGCAAGTTCCATGTGCGGGAGGCCTGCTTCAGGCCATAGAGAGCCTTCTGCAGTCTGCACACTTTGTGCGATTGTCCAGCAACAATGAAACCTTGTGGTTGCTCCATATAGATTTCCTCTTCCAGTTCGCCATGAAGGAACGCCAACTTGACGTCCATCTGATGGATTTCCCAATCCTCTAGCATGGCTAACGCTAGTAACAGGCAGAGTGACTCAAAACGAGCAACTGGAGAGAAGGTTTCATCAAAGTCCACCCCCTCTAGTTGGGTGAACCCTTTTGCCACGAGCCGTGCACGAAAGCGACCATCCGCTTTCTTCTTAAAGACCCATTTGGACTTTACTGCCTTTCGACCTTGGGGCAGGTCTTCCAGGCGCCAGACACCAAGCTTGGCGAGGGCATCCATTTCATATTGGCATGCCTCAATCCATTGCTCAGCGTCGGCAGACTCCATCGCCTCTTTGTATGTGTATGGATCCCTGTAAGGGGCATCCGCAGCATGAAGTAGCTGCACAACACCAAGGCGACTGCTACCTGCTTCCGCATTATCCTCATTGAAGTATCGAGGATTTGCTCGACGATCCCGGCCACTGCGCCTTGGCTGGTTAGGCGACAAGGGCTGCTGGTTGCCACGTCCCGACTGCCTTTGTTGGAATACAGGCGGGGGGATGGGCTGGATGGCTCGGGGTTGTTGACGAAGGCGCGCGGCGCGACGTCTTCCTGGCGGAGAGGTAGCTGGTATATTGGAAGGGGGAGTCTGGTAGATGCTTTGGTCCAAGTGGGTCTGTCCCTGTGGGGAGGGAGTGCGCGGCTGGGGGTCCGCAGGAGCACTGGGCTCACCCGCCTGTGGAGTGGATGCAGCCTCTGTTTGTTGAGGTGCAGGAGGCGGGGGCGTGGCTTGCGGAGCCGGTGGCATAGGTGGTGCTGGAGGCGGCTGGGACGGCGCGCCTTGTATCACTGGTGGCAGCCCACCAGGAGCGACATCAATCAAAAAGGGTTGCCCCTGATTAATTGGAATGGAAAGTGAGGAGGGTGGCATCTGCTTTCCCAAGGCAGGACGGGACGGAAAGGATCCTTCATCGAATGTAACATCTCGTGAAGAGATGAAGGACCGGGTACTGCTGTCCCACAGCTTGTACCCCTTGGACAGGGGTTCATACCCGACAAACACGGCTTCCCTTGACTTAGGGTCTAATTTACGCCGGTTGCCCTCTGGCACATGGTAATAGGCTTTACAGCCAAATACTTTGAAATAAGAAACGTCGGGTATGTGCCCGTTCCAACGTTCCAGCGGGGTCTTCCACTCATTAGATCGGGAAGGGGTGCGATTATAAATGTGTAGTGCGGTCGCAACCGCACATTCCCAAAAGCCGAGTGATAGGCCAGCATGATGAAGCATGCTAGTGCCTTTCTCCATTATAGTGCGATTAAATCGCTCGGCTCTCCCGTTCTGTTGAGGGGAATAGGGCATCGTGAGTTTATGCTCTATCCCTGCTTCCTCCAAGATGCGCTTGAGGTCGTTGTTCACGTATTCGCCACCACGATCTGAGTGCAAGCACTTGATGGGGCAGTTTAATTGCTTTTCTGCCCATGCCTTATAGTGCAAAAAGGCATGCTTGAACTGGTCCTTGGATTTCATGTAGACGACAACTACTGATTTTGAGAAGTCATCCAAGAACGTGGCGAAGTATCGGTTTCCTTGAATGGAATTGCTCTGCAGCGGACCAACTAAATCACTGTGAACAACCTCTAATGGCGCACTTGCACGTTTGGAGGAAGGGGGAAATGGTAGACGAGAGCTTTTCCCAAGCTCACACCCATGACAGGGTCCTTCTTTAGAAGGGTCTGAGTTGATTTTTAGACCCTTTACGGAGTCTTGAGCATATCTCTGGAGCGTATCTTTGGATAAATGTCCAAAACGCTGATGCCAGGTATCCAGGCTGGCCGATGCAGAGGTGGAGGCAGAACTTATATTTTGTTGCCCCTGAAGCCAATAGAGGCTCCCAGCCTGGAATCCTTCCGCAATAGTTTTTTCTCCTTTGCGAATGGAGAAACCAGAACCGTCAAATAAAACTAAGGCGCCCTTTTTAGCTAGGGCACTGGTGGACATGATGCGTGAATGTGATTTTGGTAGGTGGATCACATCAGATAGCATCATATCGTACCCCCAGTTTGTCCTAATGGTAACAGTGCCAATACCAGCACTTTTGATGACAGAGCCATCACCAAGGACAACTTCTACACCTGAGTTTTGTGAATAGGTGGTGAAGTCTTCTAAGTGGGGGGTGAAATGCGCTGAGGCACCACTGTCCATCATCCAAGACGAGTTATGGTTCTTATCTCCCATCGCATACAGAGAAATTTGAGGGGCATCCGCCACCTCCTGAATTCATCCCCGTCCATTAACTACGTGGTACATATTGTTATATATAGGGGCGGGCCCCTGTTGCTGCTGCTGTTGCGAGGTGTTCAACCTCCTTTGCCCCTCCTTGCCCTTCCGGGCGTTTTCTTGGTCCTTCTTCTTTTTTCGGCACTCATTAGCTTTGTGCCCTTTGTTGTTACAGTAGTAACATGTCACTTCTCCTGGACTATGAGAAGTTGACTGCGAAGAGGTAGAGGGGGCCACATGGTGTGGCTTGCCCGAAGATTTGACTGGGGCCACCTTATTCAAGGCGGCCGAAGAAGGACCAATATTTCTTTGCTCCTCATTGATGAACCTCTGAACGAGGTCTTGAGGAGCGAGGCCTGCGGGAGGCCCAGAGGCAAGGATTGTCCCTGCAATGGTGCTGTAGGAGGGGGGGAGGGCGTCTAGCAGTATGAAGGACATTTGCATGTCCGAGACGGCCATCCCGTTCTCCCCAAGGGTGTTCCGCGCATCCAGCATTTTCTGGAGCTGTGGAAGGAAGGGCGAACCTTCTTGTAGCTTGGTATTCACCAAGCCCACCCAAAGATTGAATGTGGACATAGAGCCCACGGCACCATACAGGGTCTCCAGCTGTACATATTTAGCATGGAGGGAGTCGAACACCGCGTCCGATGAAACCTGGGAATAAACCTCCGAGGTTACGTTTAGGAATAAGAGGCCTATAAGGACCTCTTCCTCTACGTCCCACTGTGCTTGAACATCAGCGGGAGCGGGCTGGACGCCAGCAGGGAAACCATGGGTGGTGTGTCGACGACACCCATTTACCCTCATGAGGGCTGACCACGTGGCAGACCACTGCTGCCAGTTGGTTCCATCCAGCTTGGAGAAGCTGGTGGAGGGGGGGAAAGTAATGGTGAAGCGAGGAGCGGCCATTTGAGATGTTTGGGTTTTCTGGTTCCGAGGAGCAGTCAGAACCAGTCCAGATCTTAGGAATAGAGATGGGGATTTCCTGCCATAGGAGCGCTATAACTCCATAACACTTAAGTGTCATGCCTCAAGTTGTGCGACTTGTACTAATGCTTAGATAGTATATATAGTATTAAGCCCTTCATATCCTTTTTATAGCCTCGATGGGCAGCGATGTTGTCACTTGACTAAGGTTGTCTCTTGTGTATTGTAGGTGGGTTTCAAACGGAGCAGTGATGTGCATTTAGGCGGTGAAGCCTCAGCAGGGATCTGTCCTAGTCCACTTCCGCAACAGAGCTGCCTACACGGCAGTTTTACGAACCATACAGTACTTGTGAACAAGATACCAGGATATGTAAGGGTACTGCGTTAAAGAGGAGCCAACTGCGAATTCCAGGTTAGATGAGGTAGGTCAACCCTAACAACAATCTAGGTCCTGTCGTCGGTGGAGTCTTTAAACCAGACCATTAAGGGTCTTCACGGTAATGTAGACTAGAGCCAGTGAGACATGCTATGCAGCGAATCCTGCACAAAGGGAGCGAATGCTTCTCCTAGCAGAGGTCTAGCCTAGCTACGTGTACTAATAGTTTATTTATCTAGAGCGGCCTAGTTGTATCAGAGGGAAGGACTTCTGGGTTTGACTATTAACCAGGCCTTCACACCCCTTAAAGTGACCCAGGTATTAACCGAGTATCACCCAACCATTAACCGGTCCTATAGCCGCAAGGGTCTTCCCCTCTTGGCCTATGAAAGCACTTCTGGACGAAAACCGGGAAAAGAAGTTCTACTAAGTAACTGCGCACTAGAGGAACTTAAGGTCGCGTCTGCTCACTTAAGAGCTCCCTAGCGCCTCTCGCGAGAACTCCCTTAAGGAGCTAGCCAAAATGGCAGTGCTACTGAGACCGAAGTCCGTTCGCACCTTGGAAGGAAGGGGAGTGTCGATAGAAAGTAATGCTCACATAAGTGGGAAGAGTGACGACGACGAGTTGTCAAAATGTGGCAACGACACAAGGTAGATCTGAGGGGGAACCCAGAGACAGAGCAAGTCAGTTAGAGTTGCGGGCAGGGCCCATAACCTGTTGAACGCAGCACTGACTTAGCGGGAAGAGGTTAGCGTGAAAGGCTAAGACAAGCAAGTTAACTTCAGAGGTGAAGGGAACTCTATAGCGCGTAGCTACACACCTAAGACAAGCAAGTTACTACAGAAGATGTTAGCTATAAGGTATAGGGAATAAAGGACGGCACTTACACTTCAGAGGTGAAGGGAACTCTGAAGTGTGAAGGCGTAAACAACCACCCTTATAAACAAGAAGGGATGGTCTGTGCGCACATTGTGTTTAGGACACGTGTGACACGACAATGGGTCCAAGAAGGGATATGATTGGACGAATATAAAATGGTGCCACTTTCAAGTGAGTCACCGAACGGTATCTAAACAATAGAAGGAAAAATAATAAAGATAAACAAAAGGCGATCCGGTCCGTATGAAGTCCGGAATAAGTCCATATCAAGCTATTGCCCATAAGGGGCCAGATACCGTATATGTCCATGAGATGACTCAAGCATCTCCCACGAAGCATGTGACTCTTAACTCAGATCACGCTTCAACAGGGAGCTGGAGCGTTGGGACAAGGCTGGTGGGAGCAGAAGTAGCGGACATTGTATAAAGATTTGAAGCAGGGTGAAGGGGATGGGGTCCTTCTGTCGTTTTAGCCCATCTTATATATGTTTTACGGGCTTTTGACTTGTTTGTCCCCTTCCTAGCTTTATACTTCACTATCAGCTTGTCTGCATGGACATCTTCTGCTTTCTCCCATGAACTGTCACTCATGGGATAGCCTTTCCACTTAATTAGGTAGTGGAGCTTGCGCCCTTTCCCATGTTGCTGCGCATCTAGAATCTTCTCGACTTCGTACTTGGGTTCTTCATTGATGATATCAGGCGGTGGCCGGGTATAGTTTGGCCTGTGGAACTCCGTTTCCTTATAAGGTGTTAGAAGGTTTGCATGAAACACGTTATGAATCTTCCACTGTCTTGGCAGTTCCACGCAGTACACCGCTTCCGATAGCTGTTTCATCACTTTGAAAGGTCCGTGCCGTTTCGGCCCAAGTTTAGCTGCTGGGTACAGGGTCTTCAAGTTGGTTCCCTCAATCCACACTTGATCTCCCTCTTTGTATGGTTGGAACTTCTTGTTCCCTTGGTGTGCAATGGCCATCATCTTTTGTGCTTTGATGATATTTTCGTGGCCATCTGTTCGTGCTTTTTCTATGGCTGTGAGCCTTTCTTCAACCGAGGGGACCTTGCTTTTGGTCCTGAATTCAAGTCTCGGTGTATACCCTATGAGCATTTCGTAGGGGGTCTTTCGGGTGGTGGAGTTCGGCCATTGGTTATGCGCGAATTCCGCCATTGGCAGATACTTGTGCCAATTGTCTTGCCTTTCATCGCACCAGAATTGAAGATACTGTTCGAGCCATTGGTTTGTCCTTTCTGACTGGCCATCAGTTCTTGGGTGGTATGCTGTGCTGATTGTTACGGTCGCACCGGCCATCTAGTTCGACTTGAACTGGGTTCCTCAGAATGCTTGTATTGCACGCGACAACCAAGGCAAAACCACTGCAATAGCGGTTGCAACTGAGAGACGAAGGGAAAACTGAAGGGAAATGGCTTGCTGAGAAGCGGCACAACAAGGCAACGTCTAAGGGTTTGATGAAGAAGACCAACTAAGGCCCTTAGGAAAGCAGGAGGGAACTGTGATGCGGATTGTTGAAAAACTCAAGATGGGGAATACATGTGAAGACAAGCTAGTACTTATACTACTAGTAGATAAGGTTCGGACTCAGCACAAACCTTAAGTCCTTATCTCTAGCCAATAGCCATAAGGGCTCTGGCTCCACAAGCTGAAACACAAAGGAGAAACATAATTGGACCAGCCTATAAAGGCATCGACATCCATCAGACACGAGGCTGCGCCCGTACAGTACACGAGGCGTCCGTCAGAAAGTCCATCAGAATACAGGCACGAAGGCCTAGTCCATGTCGTCATCGGCCGGGTAGCCGGCTGCAGCATACCCGAGGTACACACGCTCAGGTGATGCCTCACGTGATGAGTCACGTGACTCTGGGCTATCCTGCCCGTAGAAGTGCGCATACATGGCATGCACGTGAGCTTCATCTTGCTCGTAGAGGTCGTCAGCTTCTTCGTCACTGCTCTCGACGGGAGTGCGGGACTTAGCTGGTTCGGGACGCAATGTCCACATGCTCAGGTCACCCTTTCTCATCAAGGCCTCTCTTAATGCCTCGGAATCCAGGGTTCGCTCATAGTTGTCCAACGCGGGCCGGCTCGGGCAGCTCGGCGGCGTGCTTTCTCGGGAGCTCGAAATCTCGGCCGTAACACTGATGTTCTGGTGTATCTTCAACGCTTCGCACAGGCCTTTGGCGAAGTGTGATGTAAATTGGGTATCTCAGTCAGAGATAATCTTCTTCGGGGCACCGAATCTTGTATACACGTGTTTCAGGTAGAGTTCTGCTACCCCTTCCGCAGTAATTGTTTCTTGGCAGGGTATAAATACCGCCGCTTTACTGCAATCATGATCCGTAACTGTGAGGATCGTGTCGTATTTGCCCGAAAGTGGCAACTTCGTGATGAAGTCCATGGCGACTGTCTCGAATGGCAAAGAATTTTCAGGAGTGATAGGGATCATAGCTGGTTTAAGCGGCTGCGTGTTGATTTTATTTGCTTGGCACACTGCGCATCCCTTTACATATTGCTCCACATCTTCTTTCATCTTTGGCCACCAGAAGTCCCATTTTGCCAGGGCATATGTGTTCGTGATTCCTGGGTGTCCAGCTGATGGGGTATCATGGTAAAAGCGAATTACCCCCCTCTTCAGATCGTTGTCTCCAGCAACGACAATCCGGTCTGTATCATTTTCTATTTTCCACCAAATTCCGACTAATTTGGTGAGAACATAGGTGTTTGACCATTTCTTGAGCACTTCCTGGCTCCTTTTGTTCATTTGTTGGTCTTCTTCCACCTGGTCTTGAAGGGACTGGTACTTGCGATGGTTTACCATTGCACTATAGTGCTCCCTTTCTTTCTGGTTGCTGGGGTTATAATATTCTGACCCCATCATTCTTGCGAAGCTGAACAAGGTGGGGGGTAGAACCACCAACACCTTGTTATCTTCTTTGCCATGTTCGTAGTCCGGGCGTCGTGACAATGTGTCCGCCCGACCATTCTTCTTCCTGGCTATATGAACCAATTCGAAGTCATATTCCATGAGTTCTGCATGCCAGCTTGCCACTCTTCTATTGTGGTTGCCTGGATTCTTCCAATACAATAGATTGGCGTGATCTGTATGCACCTTTACTTTAAATGCTGGTTGGTGCAAGAAATGTCTCCAATGTCAGAACATTTCCACAAGGGCCAAGAGCTCCTTGTTATATACGTCGTAGTTTCTTTGGGCATCGTTCATGGTTTTCAAAAAGAATGCTACCAGGTGAAGCACTCCTTGTTCGTTTCATTGCATTAGGACGGCTCCCATTGCATAATTTGACACGTCAACTTCAACTTCGAATGGTTTCTTCTGGTCCGGTTGTATCAGAACCGGTTCTTCGCATATTCGCTTCTTTAGCGTTTCAAAAGTGCTTTCTTCTTTTGGCCCCCAGTTCCATTGAACACCTTTCTTCAGTTGGTCATTTAGTGCCTTCGCAATAAAGGAAAATCCATGGATAAATCACCTATAGAAGTTGCAGAATCCAAGGAAAGCCCAAATATCTTTTGTGGTTTTCGGCGTTTTCCATTCAGCAACTCCAGCGACTTTAACTGGATCCATGGTGATGGTTCCTTTTTCCAGGATTACTCCTAGAAATTCTATGCGTTCTACTTCAAAAAGGCACTTGCTGGGTTTCAAGTAAAGGTCCAGCTTCTGAAGGCGTTCAAGGACTTTGCTAACCAACTTGTGATGTTCTTCTTTATCCTTCTTTGTTGCAATAAGGATGTCGTCCATGTAGATGATTACTTGACTGGTTGCTGTAAGGTCATTAAACTGCGTATTCATCATTCATTGGAACACTGCAGGGGCATTTTTCGGCCCAAACGGCATTACTGTTGGTTCAAACAGTCCTAGGTTCGTTTTGAAAGTGGCTTTTGGCTCATCGCCTTCTCGGAAGCGAATATTGTTATATCCTGCTTGTACGTCCATCTTGGTGAACAACCTGGCATCCTTTACTTTATCCACTAGTTCCTGTATTAGAGGCAATGGGTATCGATCAGGGATTGTGAAGGAGTTCAGTTTCCGGTAGTCCACTACTGGACGAAGTTTTCCGTCTTTCTTTCCTACAAAAAAGAATGGTGACGAGTATTGCAATTTTGATGGACGAATATAGCCCTTGTCCAAGTTATCTTTGATATATTCATCGAGCTTTTCTTGCTCGCCTTTAGATAATGGGTATATTTTGCAGTCTAGTGTTTTTGGGGCGTCCTCCATAAAATCAATAGCAATATCCCATGGTTGGTGTTCGGGATACCATTTTGCCTCTTCTTCGGAAAAGACCTTCTTCCACTGGTGGTAGTGTTTTGGGACTACCTGATCCCAGGTTTTCTCTTCTTTTGGCAGTGCTTTTACTGCCATTTCTGTTGACGTCAAGCTTCTTTTGAGGATTTCTTTGTCCATTCGGTGGACAAAGAGTACTTCCCCAGGGGTGCATAATGATGCAGCCTTCTTGATCCACACATCTCGTATGCGGATCACTTCTGCATCCGTTGTATATGAAAGGGTCTTGATGACAAGTGGTTGCATACTTTCATCAAGGGTCGCGCTTCTCCAATTGATCAATGGCTGGAAGGCAGCGAGCCACGGGTACCCTATGTTAAGGCCTAGCGGGGCCTTACCATGCGACGTGCACCGAGGGTACAAGGGAGGCAAGGACAGAGTACGAAGACGAGGTGCTTGGTAAACAATAACCAAGGCCGAGGGAGTTCTAGGAGACGAAGGTCCACGAAGGACGACCAAGGAGCAAGGGTTCAAAGGGTAAGTCGATGGACTTAGTAACAAGGTACAAGGGGCTTCGGTCAGACGGCCGAAGTACGAGGGACTAAGTTGAGCGACTTAGGGTCTGTGTGTGCGTGTTGTTATAGCACAAGCGCAAAGCTTCGAGGTGGCTCCCAACTAAGGGAAGACCGACAGTGGTGATGAGATGACGAGAAGGAGGCACACAGTTGAGGAGTGAACAAGTCTGGTATTCGCTAGTATGATAAATGAAGACAAGACTAGGGAATAAGCACACAAGTGGTCGAGCTTATATAGGTAGCTACTCCGTGTCCGTCCCATGAGGGGGATACTATAATAGAGAACAAAAGGCAATGCGAATGGGGAAGAAGGTAGAACAGGGAACAATAGGAAGCGCAAAAGGGGAAAGGGGAAGAAGGGGAATTGGAGTAAGAGAGCATACATGGTAATGAGTCAACAGGTTAGTACTCCAAGGTAGTCCAAGGATAAGGAAAGCGATAAGGTAAAAAGAAAAGTAAGTCCGTGGTGAGCCAGATCACGACACCCTAGCACCATCTCGTCATCTCCTAGATTTGTGACGAGGAATCTCATGTTCTGTTTCTTTTCCCCAGTTCGGACTTGCAGGTCAACGTAGTACTTGATGATTCCTGACTTATTCTGGGTCCCGTCAATGTTCCACACAATGCGGGGTCATGGCAGCTTTAGTTTGCCAATCTTCATTCTTTTCAGGAGCTTGAAGTCGATAAAGTTGTCCGTGGCTCCTGAATCCACGAGAACTTTTCTTTCGGCCGTTGTGTGTGAAGTTTGTATCAGAATTGGGATTTGGAGACTTCGATATTTACAAACAAACACATCCTTAAACTGTAACGCACGTGCCATGGCCGCCAGGTTTGTGCATTTTAAAAATCGTCCCCGTGCTCTTCTACCCAAGCCTCTTTAATCATTGCATATTTCTCTTTGGTAGAAAGGCTTTTGATAAGGGCAGATCGCACATTGGTAGGGGTGGATTCAGTTTCAGACTGTTCCTCTTCAGTTTCTTCCTTGGCTTTGCTTTCTTCAGCCTTGGCCTTGCGAGCCTTTTGAGGGGATTTCTTGTCCTTTTGCTTTTCTGGACAATTGCGTGAGAGGTGTCCTTGTTTGTTGCAAGTGTAGCAACGGCCTTCTTTCTTCTGGACTTCAATGTCCGGTTTCTCTTTTGCAGTGGTCGCTGCTGCTCTTCCTCAGGTTCCTTTGTTATAATTGGAACGAGAGCGGTCGGCGCATGTGTCCATTGCATCTGAAGCAGGGGCTGGCATTTTAATGCCTAGCATCTTTGCCAATTGGGCGGGGTTCATTTTTCCTGCTCCCTTTTTCCTTGGAGTTTCTTCGTTAATCCCCCTAATATTCTGGACTGCGGTGTTGTCTGAGTGGTACTGGCGCACTCTGTCAGCCCATCCCCTAAAGTCTAGGGGGCGTACCACCTTATAGACATGATCCATCATGCGATAAGGAAGCTTTGATACGAATAAGGAGAGTGTTGACTGTGTCGTGATCCGGCTCACCACGGACTTACTTTTCTTTTTACTTTATTGCTTTCCTTATCCTCGGACTATCTCGGAGTACTAACCTGTTGACTCATTACCATGTACGCTCTCTTACTCCGATTCCCCTTCTTCCCCTTTCCCCTTTTGCGCTTCCTATTGTTCCCTGTTCTACCTTCTTCCCCATTCACATTGCCTTTTGTTCTCTATTATAGTATCCCCCTCATGGGACGGACACGGAGTAGCTACCTATATAAGCTTGACCACTTGTGTGCTTATACCCCAGTCTTGTCTTCGTTTATCATACTAGCGAATACCAGGCTTGTTCACTCCTCAACTGTGTGCCTCCTTCTCGTTGTCTCATCACCACTGTCGGTCTTCCCTTAGTTGGGAGCCACCTCGAAGCTTTGCGCTTGTGCTATAACAACGCGCACACACAGACCCTAAGTCACTCGACTTAGTCCCTCGTACCTCGGCCGTCTGACCGAAGCCCCTTGTACCTCATTACTAAGTCCGTCGACTTACCCGTTGAACCCCTGTTCCTTGGTCGTCCCTCGTGGACCTTCATCTCCTAGAACTCCCTCGGCCTTGGTTATCGTATACCAAGCACCTCGTCCTTGTACTCTGTCCTTGTCCCTCATACCCTCGGTGCATGTCGCACGGTAAGGCCCCACTAGGCCTTAACAGACTGAGCATCCAATGGGTACGTTGCTTCTGCAGCAAGGGATTCAAACTGGGCGATAAACGCATCCACCTCATTTGGTATGAATGAGAGGTGGCGCAGTTTATCTTCTGCCCGTTCCCTTGCTCCCGTATCCTGGAATGCTTGTTCAAAGCCTTGAGACACTGCGGTCCAGTAGAATTCGTCATTTGGGAGTCTTCTGTTGTTCATTTCCTCAAGGATCCAGTTTGTCCATCTCTTGACCCAGTCCTTTATGTTTGGTCCTTTTATGAAACCGAGCAGCAGAGCTGCTCGCTTCATAGGTATTGCCATTTGTTCCGTGTCCAAATTCGTGATTCGATACAGGTTGAATTCCTGCATGAATTGGTCCACAAGCGATTGGGTACCATCAAAGTCAGTTGGGGGGTTTCCTCCAAGTTTGCTGTTTGCCACTCCTGGGCCTGGGCTGGCACCTGCCCCGCCTCCAACAGGGGCGCCACCGGGAGGGGGTCCTCCGCCTCCGGGTGTGCCTCCGCCTGCTGGGGCACCTCCGCCTCCAGGTGCGCCCCCACCTCCTGGGGGGCCACCTCCTGGCGGTCCGCTTCCTCCTAGTGGTCCTGGGGGCCCACCTCCGGAGGGACCACTTCCTACTGCTGTCGTGCTAGTAGGGGGGTTTCCGCTTCCTGTTCCTGTCCCCTTTGTGAAGAATGTTTGTACTGTAGATGGGGGGACAGCCGTCGTTGTTGTGGTTGCAGCTGTGGTGGTCGTCTGTGTTGCCATTGGAGAACTTTTCATATCATGTCTCTTAGTGGTTGGCACGGTATGCTGGCCTGCCTTCAACGGTGTATCATCTGGTGGAATCGCTGATACTGTCGTTGGTCTGATCGATCTTCTTCCCAGGTTATACAGGGAGGGGACTGGTTGAGTAGCTGTCCAATGCCTAGTCCTGCTGTCTCGCTGTATGAAGTACCACTGCTCAGTACTTTCTTTGTATTCGATGGCGAGGTATGCTGCACTGAGTATGTCGTATACCCAGTAACCTTCTTCGCCTTCGATTTCCTGCCAAAGGGCTGCTCCTTTTACGTGGCCAGGAACTTTGTCGTCTGTTCTCCTCTCGATGGGAAATGGTTTGAATCCAAGGATTGATCGGGATTCAGAAATTCTTCGTCCCTTAGCTAGAGTGGCAATAGGTTCGATAGACTTGACTTAATGTTATGTCACGGTAGGGACATTCACCCAACGTGGGTTAAGTCGATCTACTGAGACGCTGCACTAAGGGGTCTGGTTCTGGTTGTCAAGGGAAGTTCCGAGGAGGAACTTCAGTGAAGATGTACAAGTTGAAGAGTCAGCCTAAGCCAATAGTGGAACTTAGGATTCTTCAGTGAGAGGAGAGGGTTCGTGAGAGATGGAGTATTCAAGGGTCTTTGATTGCTCAAGTACCGTAGAGTACAAAAAGTCAAGTCTAAGGCTACAAGCTACCTAGCAAGCCTGACTTTATAGTAAATAGGGATCCTAGTACTGAGTCATAATGGCGTACTAGGATCGAGTCATTCGAACAATAAGTAACTGCGGCACAGTCCACAGTATGTCTGAAACGAGTCTGAAACAAAAGATATAAGCCCCTTGACAATGGGCTAGTGTCACTACGACTCGTATGAGAAATAAGTAAAGAGTCACTATGACTCTTGTGAGAACAATCACATGAGGAAGAAAGAGAAAATTGAGTCGTATCGTAACAAATAGGCAACGCGAATGGGGAAGAGGGTAGAACAGGGAACAATAGGAAGCGCAAAAGGGGAAAAGGGAAGAAGGGGAATTGGAGTAAGAGAACGTACATGGTAATGAGTTAACAGGTTAGTACTCTGAGATAGTCCGAGGATAAGGAAAGCAATAAGGTAAAAAGAAAAAGTAAGTCCGTGGTGAGCCGGATCACAACATCACCCCTGCTCTTGGTAGATGCTTCCACGCATCAATCACCTCGATCCTCCGCCTCCCAGTTGACGTCGTCGTAGGCGTCGTAGTCATTGTCATGGGTGTCGTTCCCATAGAAGGACTGCCAAGACTTGAAATACCACTCACAACCACCCTTGAAGTGCTTGTGCTTGGGGGGAACGTGGCACCTCTCCCCATCGAAGCACCTGGAGTGCGGATAGAAGCACTTGTAGGCTGGGTGGCCTACATTGTCGCAGTAGAAGCAGCACTGCCACATGGGGCAGTTCTTGGCAGAGTGGGTGACATTGGGGACATGGCACTTGGTGCACTTGAGGACGGAGGGGCGGATGGGCTGAGGATTGGGAAGGGGGGCCTTCTGGGAGGCATGGGATTCATGACCCTGGGTCAGGATCCAGTGGGACATGCCTGGCTTCTCTTCATCGTGAAGCCACGGCATGGGGAAGCGGGTGTAATGCTCCCCTCCTGGGTGTTGGTCCTCCAGGTACTCCCTGATGGGAATGCCAGAGGACGCCATTGCATCATCGGTGTAGCGTGGGTGAGGAATGTAAGCATTCCCCATAAGATAAGGATGAAGGCATGTGCGTGCCTGTGATGTGACCAGCCTCTGCCAGATGACCCCTGACCTCCTCCTCCAGTTGTTCCAAGTGTCTGCCAGGTCCCTTTCTCTTTCTAGCAAAACGCGGTGCTCCTCCTCCAAGAAGCGGTACCTATCGACATCAGCATTAACCCCAACGTCATTGAGGACCCTTAGGCCAGTTTCAACGGCCTCTTTGTCAGGGTGGTCGGTGTGGAAGGGGGAGAGGTCGCTGTTATCAGGGTAGGAAGGGGGGGGTCCGTGGAAAGGAGCAGCCACAAGTGGGGCTCCGTAGTCTTGGTGAAGGCCTGTGTCCCTGCGGCGTTCTAGGATGTAGTGGTTGTGACCCTCGTGGTCCCACTCATAGCGAATGTAGTGGGGATGCTTGGGGGTGCCATCCAGCCCAGTGACAAGGAAAGAGTAACGAGCATGGTTGGCCCGTCGTGAGTCATAGATTTTGAAGCCTGCAGGGGGGTTGTCATCAGACCTGTCGTTGCCTAGGTCGATGGAAGAGGCAGGTGATGGGGGGTGAGAGAACGGCATGATGGGGCAATGAGGCTCAGGGATATGGAGGTGGAGGTAGGCAGGGGAACGAGGGGGAACAGGGAGAGGCTCAGGGGATGGAGCAGGGGACTGGATACGGTCAGCCAGTGGAAGGGGGTTGCCTAGAGGAGACCCAGGAGTACCAAAGGTTCCCTCAGAAGGGACAGGGGATGCGGCATGTGAGCCGATGCGGTCGGCAAGAGAGCGGTCATTGGTGGTAGCAGGGGTGTTACGCCTTGCCTTGGTGCTTGTTCAACTTGAACGAATTCCTAGGCGAGAGAACAGTAAATGCGACACAAGTCAAACGTAGAGGCGACTTCCTCAATACGATGACGGGGCTAGCAACGGATTTCTAAGTCACGTTGGCCCGAATAGACTTCAACCTGCCGGCGTATATACCGGATAAGGTGACGGCTGCACACCACGACTAAGGAGATGAGAAGAGAGTGGAGTATGCGATGTGGGAGACTAATGGCAATTGAAGAAGACCAAGATGGCGTTTCTTGGTCTTCATTGACTGCTACTTATACAAGTACGCGAGGGCTTTAAAGCGCCTCTTCGATGTGAACTATCCTATGGCGTAAGTAGCTCGAACCCTACTACACCGATCCTAGGAATCAGTAATCACTACTAAGCTAGTATGACTACCGCTGACTGATACGATGTGTCCGTGACTAATTACTACTTACTACCGTAGCCACAACCGGTATGTAAGAGTCCGAGACTCCGAATCACGTTATCACTATTACTTCTACTTCCGAAAGTCCGTCCGCAACATCACCCCCTTTTCAAGGAGCAACGCCCACGACGCAACACAAGACGGCGCTCACCAATTCCTACTTCCGCTGCCGGTCCCAATCCACCCGCCCATGCGTTCCTCGATACGGTGCATGGCATTAGCGTTCTCGAGTCGTCGAACGCTCCCCCGGCGCGCGACGCACAGCCGACCCCATTCTTCTTCAGCCTCCATCATGCGGATGTTCATCCGCTCGAGGGCCCCGCCGAGAGCGCGGTAGCGCTGGATCTCCGCCGTCAAGGACGGGTCGCGACACTCAACGAGCGCGCGGTTGATCCGGGCCCGTTCGTCGTAGCCTCCATCGAGGATCATAAGATCCTCTCGAGCGTAGGAGGGGCGTACCTCGTTGGTGCTGAACTCATGGGCGGTGGCGTACAACGGCTTGGGGTAGACCTTGTCAGACTCGTCGATGAGTCCAAGGACGATGGGGTTAGGCCCGAAGATGGCCTGGACGTATTTGGCAGGGCGCGTCACGCCGTCGGCGGTGGTGATGGGGAAGTGAATATAATCGGGTCCTCGATTGACCCGGAACCCGTATGGGCACTGACCATCGTCCCCGGGGCGAGCTGCGCGGTCTGCGAGCTGGGGCCTGATGTCGCCTCGATACAGGGGGACTCCGCTCGTGGTGAGGGCGTGGCGAGTGGTGTGGTCCGGGGCGTCAGCATCTCGTCCGTAAGAGATAAATTCGTGCTCATCATCGGCCTCTCCCTCGCTGTCTGTCGTAATCTCTCCCTCCTCTCCGTCAATTCTTGGCGTCTCTTCTTCGCCAGCCACAATTGTTCGTCCCTCCAGTCGGTCGCCATCGTCATCCAGGTCTTCCCCGCCGCGAGGTGGTATTGGCAGGGCGGCAGGACTTCCTCTGCCATCGCGCTGGCTACCGCCTGGAAGGCCGGTATTTCCGTCCAGTGCTGGTTGGAGGAGGCGAATCTCTCCGGCGAGGACGTTGTCGATGGCGTCTTGATCGACGAGAAGGGTGTCCCATAAGGGATTGTTGTCGTCGTTAGACAGGCGGGCTGCGTTGGCAACGGTGGCTTGAGCAGGGAATCGTCGCATGACGTCTGACAACTCAGCTTCGGTGATGGGGGTTTGACGTCCCCCTCGGTCTTCTGTAACCACGACGGTTTGGCTGGTATCGTCAGCGCACCGACGTGCGCGCTCTTCCTCCAGCTCGACAGCAAAAACCCTTTCGGGGGTCCCGCAGTAGTACTTGGTTGCTTGCGAGAGGGCGGCATCAGGTGTAAAAGGCATATAACGGAGTGGATAAGTGAGGAGAGAGCGGATGGTGGGAGTGGGATGAGAAGACTCGCCGCGTCGCGCAGGTCTTTTATGCCTGCGCCGCTCTCGTTCGTACTCCGCTACGGCTTCGTCGGCGAACATGTCTTCCTTGTTGACCCACTGATTGTCCGAGTCGGGATATCCCTTCCAGGCCACAAGGTATTGCAATTTATGCCCTCGGCCGTGGATCCGATGGTCCAGAACCTTCGAGACTTCATACTCTTCTTCTCCTCCTTCTAGATCCGGCGGGGGCCGCGTGTAATTGGGTCCGTGCATGGGTGTCTCACGATAAGGTGTGAGAAGATCTGTGTGGAAAACGGGATGTATCTGCCACTGCGTGGGAAGTTCGAGTTGATAATTCACAGGTGACATCACCTTCGAGACCCGGAAAGGCCCATGACGTCGCGCCGCGAGTTTTGCTGTTGGTTGATGGGTCCTTAAATGGCGTCCCTCGAGCCACACCTGATCTCCGACGTGATATTTGGGCGCTGTCTTGGCACGAACCCATGACTGCTGCGCTTTGATGATCAGGTCGCGTGCCTGCTGCCGCGCGGCTTGTAGTTGATGAGTACGTGATTCCACATGCGGAAAAGGGGATGGCTTATCGGTCCAATCAGCTCGCGGGTGATAACCCATAAGAAGTTCAAACGGCGTAGTCTTAGTTGCCTCATGGGGCCAGTTGTTATGCGCGAATTCTGCGAGAGGTAGATAGTGAAACCAATTGTCTTGTTGTTCATTAGCCCAAAAACGGAGGTACTGTTCCAACCACTGATTGGTCCGTTCCGATTGTCCGTCGGTCTGTGGGTGGTAGGCCGTAGAGATGTTCTGTGCAATTCCCAGGGCTTTGCATAGTTCCCTCGTGAATTTACTTGCGAAGCGAGGGTCTCTGTCGCTGATGATAGTTGATGGCAATCCGAAGCGAGGGAATACGTATCTGGCATATAGTCCAGCGGTTTCTTCTGATGTAATTTCTTCGACGCATGGTATGAAGATAGCCGCCTTACTGCAATCGTGGTCAGTAATGGTCAGTATCGAATCATATCCCTGTGATAAGGGGAGTTTCGTAATGAAGTCCATGGCCACGGTTTCGAATGGTAGGGCACCGGGTTTCGGGTATATAGGTTGTAGCGGGGCGTGTGTAGGTCGATTGTTGACCTTCATCCTCTGGCACTCCGCGCATCCCTTCACGTAGTCAGTAACCTCCTTCCACAATCCCGGCCACCAGTATCGCCTCTCAACTAGTTGACTTGTTCGTCGTATTCCTGGGTGACTGTGAACAGGGAGGTCGTGACAGGTGCGAATGATACTTCTCTTGGCATCCAGTCCTTCGGTGACCACCCGTCGTCCTCCGTCCTTGTACCAGATACCGTTAACCTTTTTCAAGTTGTGTCCATCTATCCACGGTCGTAGTATGTCCTCATCTTGTTCTTCGACTAGGTCCAGCCCCGTGACCTGGAGAGTTGTTGTAGCTTTCATGAAGACCTCGTCTGGCAGCACTACGACGGCTTCGTTGTCTCGTTCGCCTTGGTCATAATCCGGTCTTCGTGATAGTGCATCTGCTCGTCCATTTGCTTTCCCTTTAATGTGATGAATTTCGAAGTTGTACTCGGAGAGTTCTAATACTTCCCTGGCTATACGTCGGCTAATCTTTTGGGGCGACCGCCAGTATTGCAGGTTTAGGTGATCCGAGAAAACTTTGGTGCAGTGAGGTGATCCGGCGAGCAGCGGTCTCCAGTGGCGGAAAGCCTTGACTATAGCGAGTAATTCGAGATCATAAATGTCGTAGTTTCGTTCGGCGGTGTTAAGGGTTGATGAGTAATAACCGATGGGGTGTCTCTTGCCGTCGGTTTTTCGTTGTAATAATACTGCTCCTGTTGCAAATCCTGAGGCGTCGACTTCAAGCTCGAATGGTTTACTTAGCTCGGGGTGTGCCAAGACTGGCTCTGATGTAACAAGGTCCTTGAGATGTTGGAAAGACCGTTCTTCGTCTTCTCCCCAACGCCACTCCGTGTCTTTCTTCGTGAGGTGGTTGAGGGGTTTGGCGTGAGTAGCGAAATTTTTGATAAAGGTCCGGTAAAAGTTGCAAAAGCCCAGGAAGGATCGAACATCTTTGACTTTTGTTGGCGTGGGCCAATCTTTGATGCCGGCAATTTTGACAGGGTCCATGCGTGTCACCCCCTTTTCAAGGATTACCCCCAGGTAATCCATACGGGGCGCATGGAAAAGGCATTTCTCCAATTTGTAGTATAAGTCGTGCGTTTGGGAGAGGGCCAAAACGTCGCGAACAGCGGCAACGTGCTCCTGCATGCCAAAGCCGATGTGAGTTGCGATTCCAATATCATCCATGTAGACACGTATCGTAGTGCCCAGTCGCTCGTGTTTGGCGATGACATCCCGGCAGATGTGATTCATCATCGTCTGGAAGGTGGCAGGTGAGTTGGTCAGGCCGAAGAACATAACCGTGGGTTCGAAGAGACCATATTTGGTCTTAAATGCGGCTTTTTCCTCGTCGCCCTCCTTGATGCGAACGTTGTTATACCCCCAGCGAACATCAAGCTTGGTATAGATATGAGCATTACTGAGGTCTGTGATAAGATCTGTGATAAGCGGCAACGGGTACTGGTTGCGGATTGTAAAGTTATTGATTCGGCGATAGTCCTGCACGGGGTGGAGTTTTCCGTCCTTCTTTTTGACAAAGAAGAAGGGAGATGCGTAGGGAGATTTGGAGGGGCGAATGTACCCCTTGGTTAATTGTTCCGTGAGAAAGTCCTGAAGTGCCTTGTCTTCTTCCTGTGTCAACGGGTATACTTTGCAATCGAGGGCTTCTGGGGCCGTTGGTTTCAAGTCAATGGCATGATCCCACGCCCGGGTAGGTGGAAAACGGTGAGAGGCCGTTTCGTCGAATAGTTTGGTGAATTGTGCGTACTCTGGTGGTAGAACCGCTTTACGCATGTACTGTTGCGCTTTAATGGCTAAGTCGGTGGACGTGGTTCGTAGTGCGGTTGGCCCCTCATCTTCGAGCTGCTGGACAGCTTCTTCCTTTTCTTTTGTAGTGATTGCCGCCCGTGCAATAGGGATTTTTCGTGGTGGTTGGATTGATTGTAGTATAATGGGGAGCGCGTCCTCTTTGATAGTGGCAAACCTCCATGACATTTGGGGCTCGTAAGTGGCGAGCCAGGGGTATCCTAGTACAATGTCTTCGTTTCCGATGTCGGTGAGGAGGAACCGTAGGGTTCGATGTATGCCCTTCGTCTGGACGTCCAGATCTATGAAGTGGGTGATGAGTCCCGCTTTATTCTCGGTGTTATCGATGTTCCATATCTTTTTTGGTCGTTCCAGGGCTTGTATGCCCAAGCGCATGCATTTGGCGAATGCGGGACGTATGAAGTTGTCAGTGGCTCCTGAGTCCACCAGTGCTCTTATGTCGGCCATAGCGTAATTCGTGCGAATCGAAACTGGAATTTTCATAGAACGATAGCGCGTGATGATAACCGAATTACAATTGACTGCCCTCACCCAGGCCGATGGGTTCAGGCGTCCTGAAAACCCTCTTGTTTCCAGAGATCTTTCAAGATCATGTCCTTTACTTCATCAGGTTCCGCCGCTACTCCCGCCATCCAGTTCGTAGCCCGATCGCGCGGGGTTTGAGCTCGAGAGGCCTGGATGGGTTGCTCCTCCGGTTCGTACCGGTCTGCTTCGGTCCGGCGATTGTAGGTGTGCTGCGGGCATTGCCTGCTAATATGACCTTTCTTCCCACAAGTGTAACACGTAACTTGGGAAAAGTCTCTTCGTCCTCCTCGGCGTTCTATAAACCCTCCACGCGGCCGCTGTTTGGCGCGGTACTGTTCGAGTATTTCTTCTGCATCAGCGAGGCGTCCTCGGATGCGGTCTGCTGAGGTGTCCATGGCATTGGGGTCTCTTGGAAGGTTCCATCCTGGACCTCCTCCCCCGCCTCCGCGTCGTGGTTGATTACCGCGGTTCGGAGCCGACCCTCCTGCTTGTCCTCGGTGTTGTTCTAGACGAGCCCTCATGTGGATGTATTGCTGCTGTCTTTTCATGACTGCAGTCTTCCAGTCTTCGAATGTTTGTGGGTCGTCCATGGTGAAGACCTTTTCGTATAGGTCACGCGGTAGTCCGTTTGTGAAGATATCGAGTGTTAATGGGGAGTCTAGGCGATAGCCAGCTTGTCGTGCCAAGGTTTCGAAGTTGGTCACGTACGTGTCAATATCCCCGGCGGTCATCCGTATCCCCTTCTTTAGTGCCGCCTGGGCTTGTTCTCGTTCGAGAGTATTAGAAAAGCGTCTTGTAAATGCGCTGATAACTTCATGCCACAGACGTGGGTCAGAATCATTTATTCCTCCCGTGACCTGCCTATTGAGCCAGCTGCTGGTGTGGGTGATCCACTCGTTGACGTCTTTTCCTTGGATGTAAGTGAGAAAAAGCATGGAACGCCTGTAAGCGTTAGCCATAATGAGGTTGTTGTTGTTAATCCCCCAGTACAGTTCCCACTGCGTGAGGAATTCTTCTGATTTGTGTCGGTCTCCTTTGAACACTTCGGGCGCGTTTCCTGCGAATTTATCAGAGTGACCTCGTTCGTGAGGAGATCCAATTGGTGGTACTCCCCCGAATGGTGGTCCTCCTCCGGGTGGTCCTCCTCCTCCGGGTGGCCCTCCTCCTCCGGGTGACCCTCCTCCTCCGGGTGGGTCTGGATGGTCTGGTCCTATGGCCCTCATAATGGCTGCATCGTCAGCTGTCAGGGGTTCCCCAGTGACGGGGTTCATGGGCATTTGTACTTGGCTCAGGGGTTCTTCAGTGATAGTGGCCATCGGTGGTAGGATGGTGATGGACTCAGCTTGTTCGATAAGGCGAGTTTCTTCGTGATTTAATGGTGACGGGGATCGAGGTGGTTCGTCGTTGGACGCGTCTTCTGATACTTCGTGAGTGTTCTCGGAGTGGCTTGTGTTTTCTTCTCCGTCAAGGGGTCCCCAGTCCGATCGTGGGACTACTTCGTCGGCGTATATGTCACAGTGGTGATGGGATCGCAATGGGGCAATGACCTGCCACTGGTCTAGGATGTAGTCGACCGCGCACCAACACAGACAGTCGAAACTAAACTCAACTGGGCGTTCTCCTCTCCGTGTCTCGATGACGTATCCTTCTACTCCGCTAGGGTTGCTCCAGTAGGCGTTTTTCAGATATCGGATTGGAACGTTACGACTGCCTCGTCGTAGTAAGTTGTACGGATGGAATCCGTCGATTTCCCACTGTTCTCGGGTTGTTACTCTCGCCACGATGGTAAATCTTGGTCTTAATGTTACGCCTTGCCTTGGCGCTTGTTCGACTTGAACGAATTCCTAGGCGAGAGAACAGTAAATGCGACACAAGTCAAACGTAGAGGCGACTTCCTCAATACGATGACGGGGCTAGCAACGGATTTCTAAGTCACGTTGGCCCGAATAGACTTCAACCTGCCGGCGTATATACCGGATAAGGTGACGGCTGCACACCACGACTAAGGAGATGAGAAGAGAGTGGAGTATGCGATGTGGGAGACTAATGGCAATTGAAGAAGACCAAGATGGCGTTTCTTGGTCTTCATTGACTGCTACTTATACAAGTACGCGAGGGCTTTAAAGCGCCTCTTCGATGTGAACTATCCTATGGCGTAAGTAGCTCGAACCCTACTACACCGATCCTAGGAATCAGTAATCACTACTAAGCTAGTATGACTACCGCTGACTGATACGATGTGTCCGTGACTAATTACTACTTACTACCGTAGCCACAACCGGTATGTAAGAGTCCGAGACTCCGAATCACGTTATCACTATTACTTCTACTTCCGAAAGTCCGTCCGCAACAAGGGGAGGCAGACATAGTGGCAGTAGTGGCAGTAGTGGGGGATAGAGTGATAGAGCAGATGATGAGTGGAGTGGGGGAAAAGGCAGGGTTTAAATATGGAGTTACTTCGGGTCCATCCCAGAGGGAGCAGATGGAGCTAGGGTTTTGCTGATGGAAGTTGGTAACAAGTTGGTCGGCATGAATGTGAGCTGAGGGTTCCCATGAGTCATGGGCCTCGGAGAAGCCCTTCCATCTGACCAAATACTGCAGTTGGTTGTGCCTGCGTTGTGACCCTAGAATTTGCTCCACTTCCCACTCCGGTTCTCCATCAATCAGGTCAGGGGAAGGTTCCATAAAGTTCGGACCATGCTCAGGTGTTTCCTTGAAAGGGGTGAGAAGGGAAGCATGGAAGATGTTATGTATCTTCCATTGCGGAGGGAGCTTGAGATGGTAAGAGGTATGTGAAATGGCAGCGGTGACTAGGAAGGGGCCATAACGCCGTGGAGATAGTTTGGCCAATGGATGGGTGGTGTGAAGGTTCTTGGCCTCAAGCCAAACTCTATCTCCGACACAGTAAGGGGTGAAGCGAGTGTGTGACCTAGTCATGAGGTCTTGTGAGCGCTTGATAGTGTCTTGTGCCTGTTGGCATGCTTCCTTGATCTGCTGCATGCGCTGGTCAACAGAGGGGACAGTGGAGAAGCGGAAGGTTTGGTGAATGTGTGGGGTGTGTCCCATGAGGAGGTCGAAGGGGGTCTTTTTCGTGGTAGAACTGGGCCAGGAGTTGTGTGCAAATTGTGCAAGGGGGAGCCAGGATGCCCAGTCATCCTGTTTGTAATTAGTGAAGATGTGGAGATACTGTTCCAGCCATTGGTTAGTGCGTTCCAATTGGCCGTCAGTTTGGGGGTGGTAAGCGGTACTAATGTTCTGATCGATGTGAAGTAATTTGCAAAGTTCTTTGGTAAATGTGGAAGTAAAATGAGGGTCTCTGTCCGAAATGATGCGTTTGGGAAGTCCATAATGGGGAAGTACATAAGTAGCGTAAAGTAATGCTGTTTTCTCAGTGTCTATGGTTTCGTTGCAGGGGATGAAGATGGAGGCTTTAGAGCAGTCATGGTCCGTAATTGTAAGTATAGTATCGTAGTTGGAGGATAGGGGGAGCTTTGTAATGAAGTCTAAGGCAATGGTTTCGAAAGGAAGGGAATGGGGGTCTGTGGTAATGGGGTAGAGCGGTGGTTTCGGGTTGGTGGGGTTATTTTTGTGTGATTGACAGGTGGTGCAACCCTTGATGTAGTTGGTGATGGAGATTTTCATGTTTGGCCACCAGTAATCGCGTGAGATAGCCCAAAGGGTCTTGGAAATTCCGGGGTGTCCGGCTGTGAGAGAGTCATGATATAGGGAAATTACCCCCCTCCTTAGATTGTCATTTTCCACAATGACAAGATGTGAGCTGTTCCAGAAAAAGCCCTCCTTCTGAGTGAGGTTGTGAGAGAGTGTCCATCTAGAGAGAAGGTCTGGCTGTTTGAGTTGGTGGGCTCGTGCACGATCATCAAGGGAGGAGGAGAGGGCAGCATTGACAAAGAGCGAAGGGGGGAGGACAGTGACCTGGTCATTGTCCGCTGAGCCATCATAGAAGTCAGGGCACCTGGAAAGAGCATTGGCCTTGTTGGAGGCCCCAGGCTGGTGGACGAGGGTGAAATGGTAATCTGCCAGTTTGGGGAGGTATCTGGCGACACGACAATTAATGCGTTGGGGGTTACGGTAGTATTGGAGGTTTTTGTGATCGGTGAGGACAGTGATGGAATGGGGGGACCCTGCTAGGAGGTGGTGCCAGTTATCCAGGCCACGAATGACGGCCAGGAGTTCTCTGTCATGGATATCATAGTTCCGTTCTGCCTCAGTGAATGTCTTTGAGTGGAAGCCAATGGCGCGGGATTTCCCCCTAGGATCCTTCTGAGAAAGGATCGCTCCAGTGGCGAAGGCGGAGGTGTCGACTTCTAGTTGGAAGGGTTTGGACATATCTGGCTGAGAAAGGGCAGGATCGGAGAGGACATGGGAGATGAGGGTGTCAAGGGCGTGGTGACACTCCGGAGTCCATCGGAATGGGGTCTCCTTCTTTAGGAGTGCGGTGATAGGGCGTGCGATGTTGGCAAAATTGGGGATGAAGGGGCGTTGGTATCCTAGGACACCCAACATGCTTCGGACCTCTTTGAGGGTTTTGAGATCGCATGGCCAGTCGCGGAGGCCATCTGCATTGACTGGGTCAATCTTGATCTGGTCACCATCTACGATGATGCCGAGGTATTCGATGCGGGGTTGCTCAAAGGCGCACTTGGAAGGTTTGAGGAAGTAGGATTCAATTTCTAGGAGGTCAAGGACTTCATGGACAATGGTGCGGTGGCATGATAGATCGTTATAAGTGGCGATGAGGATGTCATCCATATAGATGAAGAGTTCTTTGGGGTACTTGTCCTTGAGATGGTGGAACATGCAGTTCATGATGCGGGAAAAGGTAGCGGGGGAATTGGTGAGGCCGAAGAACATGACACGAGGTTGAAAGAGGCCAAAAGGCGTTTTAAAAGCAGCCTTCCACTGATCTTCTTCTTTGATGTGGATATTGTTATAGCCCCAGCGGATGTCAAACTTGGTGAAGACCTTCTTCCCCTGGAGCTATTCGAGGATGGTATTAATTAGTGGAAGGGGGTATGTGTCGCGGATGGTCCATGAGTTGAGGGGTTTGTAGTCTTGAGTGGGGCGTAGTTTGCCATCCTTCTTTTTCACAAAGAAGAAGGAGGAGGCATAGGGGGAGTTGGATTCGACGATATAACCTTTCTCCAAGTGTTCCTTGATGAACTCCTTGGTGACTTCTTCTTTGGCCAGAGTGAGAGGGTATACTTTGCAATTAATGGTGGTGGGAGCATCTGGTTTAAGGGTGATGGCGTGGTCATCTTCTCGGGCAGGGGGGAAGCATTGTGCAGCTTTTTCAGAGAAGACAGTGGTGTGGCATTGGTATTCGGAGGGGATTTCAGCTACTAGTGGAGTTTTGGAGGCGATAGCCTTCTCAGCCCATTTCTGGGCGATGCTGTTGATCTGGGAGTGGACGCATTTATGATAGGAGACAGAGTGAAGGGCGAGGTCCCCTCCTTCAAGGGTGTTGGTAGTCCAGTTGATCCTGGGGTTGAATCGTTTGAACCATGGGTGGCCTAGGATGAGGTGTTCGTGTTCGAGGTTGGCAATGTATAAGGGCATTCTTACTGCTTGTGCTCCTTGGTTGATGATGAGGTAGGTGAGGTGGGTAATAGAGCCCGCTTGGTTGAGGGTTCCGTCCACATCGTGGACGAGGCGGGGGGTGTGTAGTTCTTGTGTCCCAAGGTGTAACTTTGAGACGGTACGAGTGCCGATGAAGTTGTTGGTTGCCCCACTATCAAGGAGGACTTCTACTTCAGCCTTTCCGTGCCACATGTAAATCTGAACGGGGATTGTCATTGAATCGTTCTTCGTACTATACATGGTGCTAATGGTTGCCTTGCTCTCAGCTGTTAGAGTTCGGCATCGTGAAAATCCTAGTCATCCAGGTATTCTCCTCGCTCTTCTTCAGTTATGCTGGCAATGATGGCCGCAATCTGTTGAGCTTTGGTTTTCTTGGGGGTGCTGGCAGAAGGCATGGTGGAAGCGGTGGTGGAGGGTGCAGTGGTGGGCAAAGTGGATGTGGTGCGAGCACTGGAGGTGCTCTGTTTCTGGGGGCATTCGTGGGACATGTGTCCCTGGCGACAGCAGCGGAAACAATGTCCTTCTTTTGCTAGCTTCTTGCATTCTTCTGGGGTGAGCTTCTTGAGCTTTTGGGGGGTGCTGGTGGTGGCATCTATGTCCATGGGGACGATGCCGTGGTTGTGGGACTGGGTGTGACGGGGCTGTGTAGTGTGCGAAGTGGACTGGAACTGGGTTTTCTTCTTACTAAGGAGGAGGTTGGAGTTGCGCAGCTCGTGTGTTCGCTCTACTTCTCTTCGTGCTGCATTCTTCCACTTGTTCATGGTGACAGGCCAGGTATCCCTATAGAGGACACAACGGTGGATGGACTCTTCAAGTCCGGCTTTGAACTGGGCGATGGTGCCCTTGGCGGTGGGTTCCCATTCAGCAGCTGTGGCGAGCCACTCGAAGGTGGCGATGTAGGTATCGATGTCAAGGTCCTTCATGCGAAGGTTCATGAGTTTTTGGTAGGCCGATTGGACGTGGGTGGAGTCGGCCCAGGCACTCTTGAAGTTGGCCTCAAAGGTGTCCCATAGGACTTCGTCTGTGCAGGCAATGGGGGTGGTGGAGTGTTTGACTTTAGCGATGAGGGCCTTTTCTTGAGCCTCCACCCAGTCGGCGACGAGGGGTCCCTGGATGTAAGACAGGGCAGTGAGGACGCGCAGGTAAGGTTGCGCCATGATGTCAATGTTGTCATTGAGGGCCCAATAACGATGGAACTGGCTGAGGAAGGTGCCGCTGAGGGTGCAGTCACCAGTGAAGGTGTTTGGAGCGACTGATTGGAGTGCTCCCGATGTGATGGTGCGGGTGGTCATGGTGGTAGGGACTGTGACTGGTGCGGTGGTTATGGGTGGCACAGGTGGAGCGGTGGCAGTGGGTGCTGTGACAGGAGTGGGGACGCATGGAATAGAGGGGAGAGTAGGTGGTTCGATGGTGGGGAGTGCGTTGTCTGGGTTGTTGGGGTCGGTGGGTAAATACCAACCAAGTCCTAGTTCGTGTTCTGCTGGGTCTGCTGGGGCAGCGTGTGCTGGAGAGGTGAAGAAATTTGCACCTTCTCTAGTGAGTAGGTGCCACTGATGGTTGATGAATTCAACCGGAACTGCTTTTCCATTGTGATTAAGGTAATACCTGTTAAGGCCTAGCGGGGCCTTACCATGCGACGTGCACCAAGGGTACGAGGGACAAGGACAGAGTACAAGGACGAGGTGCTTGGTATACGATAACCAAGGCCAAGGGAGTTCTAGGAGACGAAGGTCCATGAGGGACGACCAAGGAACAGGGGTTCAACGGGTAAGTTGACGGACTTAGTAACGAGGTACAAGGGGCTTCGGTCAGACGGCCGAGGTATGAGGGACTAAGTCGAGCAACTTAGGGTCTGTGTGTGCGTGTTGTTATAGCACAAGCGCAAAGCTTCGAGGTGGCTCCCAACTAAGGGAAGACCGACAGTGGTGATGAGACAACGAGAAGGAGGCACACAGTTGAGGAGTGAACAAGTCTGGTATTCGCTAGTATGATAAACGAAGACAAGACTGGGGTATAAGCACACAAGTGGTCGAGCTTATATAGGTAGCTACTCCATGTCTGTCCCATGAGGGGGATACTATAATAGAGAACAAAAGGCAATGTGAATGGGGAAGAAGGTAGAACAGGGAACAATAGGAAGCGCAAAAGGGGAAAGGGGAAGAAGGGGAATCGGAGTAAGAGAGCGTACATGGTAATGAGTCAACAGGTTAGTACTCCGAGATAGTCCGAGGATAAGGAAAGTGATAAAGTAAAAAGAAAAGTAAGTCCGTGGTGAGCCGGATCACGACAATACCCTCCTTGTGGATCACTAGGGAATGTAGACCAGTAGGCGGAGCCAACGATGTGGGCAGGGAGATCTGCTTCTAAGCGGTGGGGTACTAGAGTGGGGCGAGCGGGATCTAGGGAGATGGATAAACTAGCCACGGTGTTTCAGGGTGCTGTGGGTCAATGGGTACAAGGGAGCAGCAAACGGAGTTACTGCAACGAGGTAGAAGAGTCTTGTCTTATGTTAAGGCCTAGCGGGGCCTTACTGTGCGACGTGCACCAAGGGTACGAGGGGACAGGGACAGAGTTCGAGGACAGGGTACTCGGTAAGAACGACAAGGACCAAGCAGGGCGTCCAAGGTGACGAAGGTCTACAAGGACAATCAAGGGGCAAGGTTGCAAGGGGCTAAGTCGAGAGACTTAGTGACAAGGTACAAGGAGTTTGGTCAGAAGGCCGAAGTACAAGGGACTAAGTCAAACGACTTAGGGTCTGTGTGTGCGCGTTGTTATAGCACAAGCGCAAAGCTTTGAGGTGGCTCCCAACTAAGGGAAGGCCGACAGTGGTGATGAGATGGTGAGAAGGAGGCACACAGAGATGGATGGACAAGTCTGGTATTCGCTAGTATAATGAACGAAGACAAGACTGGAGAATAAGCGTATACATGGTCAGGCTTATATAGGTAGCTACTCCGGGTCCGTCCCATGAAGGGGATACTGAAAGGGAACAATAGGCAATGCGAATGGGGAAGAGGGTAGAACAGGGAACAATAGGAAGCGCAAAAGGGGAAAAGGGAAGAAGGGGAATCGGAGTAAGAGAACGTACACGGTAATGAGTCAACAGGTTAGTACTCCGAGATAGTCCAAGGATAAGGAAAGTGATAAGGTAAAAAGAAAAAGTAAGTCCATGGTGAGCCAGATCACGACACTTATGCCATTCACAACTCAGCTCCTTGAGCTGATGGAATGCACACTTATGGGCCTGCAGTTCATTGCTCACAGGTGGGGGAACATCATCCTTGCACCTCCACTTCTCCTTGGCACTGGATGCCTTCGAGGGAGGCTTCGTCTTTGCAGGTCAGTTATTTATCCAATATATAAGTTATAAATACTTACTATATTTTTGACATCCAGACTCACAGTGTTCTTGCATGCTGTTTTTATTTTGGCATGTATGCATATAATGGCATCATCCCAGTTGACCACATTGCTCAAGAGCGACATCTTCCCAGTTTCCCCACATATTTTGTATGCTAACTGAATAGGTTTTGGCATGTCGTCACTCAGCCGACTCAACACTTCACTAAACTTTTCCCAGGTTAACACGGTATAGGCCATGAATCCCTTCTTAACAGTGCTGGTGATCACGTCGACTGTGAAGTTATAAACTTCAAGGTTTTCAAAGTAAGTAATTTTCCTGTCACACAACTCCAAATGACTTACCTTCTGGCCAACGTTCTGTATTTAGGTACTTCTTTGGCATATACACAGCCTCAAGAGCTGCAGTGGTATGGTGTGCTGACACATTTCCCACCATTGTGGTGTGGGGTACTGGGGCTGGGGGCGCTGGGGCTGGCATATAAGGTGCGTACATCGGCCATCCTTAAAAGGGTTGACCATAACCATGCATCAACAGTGGGTATGGCACCATTGGAGGGTATGGGTACTGCACCCCATGGTAACCATGTTGCTCTTGTGGTGGGATGGTGTGGTGTGGAGGGTGTGGAGGGTACACCACTTGCAGTGGGACACCATGGGGTGGCATGGGGGGATGGAGCGGGGCACCATGAGGTGGCATAGGTAGGGGATGGAATGGGGCACCATGGGGCAGCACGGGTGGGTAGTAGGGCACTTGTTGGAACTTGGGTTGCCCGGTAGGATCCATGCACAAAGGTAATGACTCCCCCCTCCACACCTTCCATTATAACTGAAAAAAAGAACAGGAATAAATTGGTTTACCTGCTAGTTCATCGTCCAACCACAAGTCTTTCTGGGTGTTTCATATACTCAACGATGTTGTGTTGTCCAATTACATGTCTTCCTGGGTGCTCTAAATGAGCAAATGATTTCACAATGTTAGACATGCTTAAGTGACTTCATAACATTGTCCAACCAGAGTCCTTTCCACCCTTTAGTATGGTGCTAGGGACACTAGGTCAATGCATATGTGCTCTAATTACTGACTTTACGTTTTTTTTTGGCCATTTCTCTATATTTTTAATTATTATTATTTCAAAAAATATATTTTTAAAAAGGTAAGCCCCCGGCATTTCTGCCGATGGGAGTTCCCGAAAGCCCGCTACTCAACTTTTTTTGAACCAGCGCTCCATTGCTTAGAAAACGGCTGTAAGTTGACTATCTATTGAGGGGGATAGTACAACAGATAATGTGGCATATGGAAAGCAGAAATATCCTAGATACAGATAACAAGTATTTTTTATTGTTTACTAAAACTACTACATTCTGAGTTATAATATTTTGAGAGGGAAAACCCGACGTGTTGAATGCTTACGTTTCAAACCTTCCTTTTTGGGGGCGTGATAGCTTGCCATCCGCTTTACAACAGTTTGCAGGGAGCACGTGAAAAATCATGTCATCTAGATGCGTACAAAGACCGCCACACGCTATCAATAATGCCAAGGAGGGCGTCACTTGGCACTTGCTCGTCCCTGTGAGGGAACGCGACGCAGAGATGCGTTATATTGGGCACAAACATACAGATGTGTGGGTCCGTACAGTACCATGTGATTACGAATCGGAGTAGGACGAACGGAACGGAGAGGCGGTAGAGGAGAGTAGCAAACCGGTACAGTGACACAGTTTGAGGGATAAGGGACAGGGGGAAGGGGGAATGTGTAACCCAAGGATGACATCTCGTTGAGTGTGCACGCGTGCACACGCACATCACGTCCTCTACCTACCGTTCGTTCCATTGCATCCGCATGTTCAAGGGAGGAGATATAAATGAAGCAGTACTTGAGTTCGAGCAAGCGTTAGTAAATAGTGTCGTATCATGGGTTAGATCCCGACCAGAACGAGAAGAGAAGAAAAAACTAGAGCAGGGGGTCATTAAAGAGACAGGGCGGTATAAGCGTCCGGCGCGTGTGGTCGTCGTCGTCAGATAATTTGAAGATAGTTTGATGGCGCAACTACGCAGTGGTAAAAGCAAACATGGATCAGAATCGGCGAGGAGGCAGACGGCGGCACTACGTACTACCAAGAGAACCGTCCTCTTTCCGTGCTTGCCACCACTTGCCGTTCTTGTCGATAATATCCAAAATCTCGCCCTTGGAAAATGAAATCTCATTTGGATCGTCCGGTGACGCGGTATCTGCGGCGGTAATATTCGAAATTAGTATAGTTGTTGTTAGGAAGGGACTCTAACGACTCACATGCATACAGCGCTTTTGCCTTGTATGGGTACGCACTGTCCGAGGTAATGCTAGTATCAGCGGGCAGCGGGGGTCCACCACCTGCACCGATTCCTGCGTTACCCGGAGTGCTCATCAAGGGTGAGTTGATGCCCTGAGGGCCGCTCGTGTCTGCGCCGAGTGCTGATGGTGCAGTTCCAGGGCTGGCCGGTCCCACAATAGAGTTGGCGCTCCTCTGCGACTGGGGCGGGGCATTGTCGAGGGGATTGCTACCGATACCCGGCGCAAAGCTGTTGTTGAGCTTCGTATCGTAGCCCGCGGAACCAATGCCGGCAGCAGAATAGCCACCGCCACCGCCATAGCTTGCAGTGTTGTGCATGGAGGCTGTGCGTGTGCGACGGCGGCGAGAGGGAGGGGAGAGGCCACCTGTGCCGAGGGAATTGAATAGGTAAAGCGAGAGGGAGTCCTCTTCGGACGTGAAATAGAGGACCCAAAGGATGTCGACCATTGCGAGGATGAGCCAGCCAGCTGCGACAGCGTCGAGAGAGGCAGAATGGGAGTATATAGTTCGATCAACGCCAATGACGGCGAAAACGATGGCGACTGATCCAAAAGTGATGATTTGAAGGCGATGCATCGCTATCGAGTCAGATGCGAGGGTGTAAATGACGCCAACTATGAGGAAGAGCTGCAACCAGATAGCAAACCAGAGGGTACCGACGGCATCACGACCGACTAGAAGGATGATAGCATCCGAGCGACGAGTAAAATACTAGCGACGTTACTCACAGTCTGCTGTGGCGACAATCTGAGCTATGAAAGCGATGAACCACGAGAGCTAATATTTTTAGCGTAAGTGAGTAAGAAACAGACAGGACGGAGAGGATATTAAGGGAGAGGACTGACGACAGAGAACACAGAAGTGAACAAGAAGAGGTAGTGTGTGAGGATGGGAGTGAAGTCAAGCCGCTCGTTACTGCCTCTTGGAGGCATGTTTGGATGAAGTAGGTACAAGGCGAGGACGCGGGCTGAGGCTCAATGAGGCACGTTAACAACCCCGGTTAGCGCGGCCCGGTATTTCTAAGCGAAACCCGTCGATCCGTGTGTCGTGTGTCATCATCCTTGTCGGCTTCTCCAGCTTTCTTAAATCCATCCCGATCCCCCGATATAATGCTTTTCCTATTCTCCTATGCCTGTATACCTCAGTCCCCGTTTTCCCATTAGGATGGTATTCGCTTTACGATACGTTGCCGTGGCAATCTCTGTCTTGTTGCACGCCATAAGCGGTGTCTTCTTGGTAAGTTAGATCCTCTTTCTTTCCACAGATGTCGTCTCAACCCGTCTCAGAGCATACTCGCTCTTATCATACAACACTTCTTTCCTTTCCTCAAGCAGCCCCCGCCAAGCTTTTATTTTGACCACACATCTGATCCTGCCGACATCTCACACCACCACTTTCCACGTCGAAGAGACAGCAGCTATTCTATTCATAGTACCACAAGCGATAGCGCCTCAGACGATAGCTCCGAGCTGCGTCTTTCCATTTTAGAACCCGCTCCCAAAGGCTGTCTTGACGACCACTGCGCCTCTTTACTGGCCTCACAGGCACGCGCACGCGCCGCCCGACATCCTTTGTTTACCCTTTCTTCCTCTCTTTGGACACTAAAGGAATACCCGTCTCCTTATCTGCCGCAAGCCGGCGATGCACACGGGTCGACCGCTATCCCCCCTGATAGGCTAGGTGATGGCCGGTCTATTGCCTCATCTGAGCTTTCCACGCCTCCACAAGAGGAAAGTCTCGCGGAGAAGTCGAGGAAGTCGAGCACAACGTCGAAGCACTCCCGTTCTGGCCACGGTCATCCGTTTCGTCTTCTGCCATTTCACAGAAGAGGTTCTCGCTCGCTCTCTCCCTCACCACCCGGGCAGTCACATCGCACATCTCCACCTCCTCATATCCCAGAATCAGTCAGCGCCCCACGAATAGCTTCCTCGAGCAGCAGAAACGGCCAGGACCACAACCGGTCTTCCGTTCTGGATTATGGTGCGTCGTTTTCTCTGTCCGAGTTTCGAGGTCTGATTTCGCTATCGACGTGGATGGGGTATTTTCCATAACAGTGCGGAGGGTCACGCCTGGGCACAGGGACAATAAGGAGAAGAAACGCAAAGCCGAGGGCGAGCTCTCGGCGTCTCGGGTGGGCCGGAGCCGCACTGACCCATATCAGGCTCCATACTTCTTCCCCAGCCCCATGTCGCCAGGGGCATACGACTATGTGCGGCTGGCCCAGCTCAATCGGAAACTTGTTTTGAGTGACCATGCCTACACTCCGATGTCCACTGAGGGGCAGCTTCATGCCGAGGACGATCGGCGTTCGTCGTCGCCGTCTCGTGGACGGCTACCAAGTGTGCGGCCCCCACTGCACCGGAGGAACTCTTTTCATTCATAGTGACCATGGTCTTAGCAGCGGCATAATTTGCTCTTCTCGCTCGATCTACGGTTTGCATTCTTCGGTCGTTGGTTATTTTTCTCCCCCTTCGCCTCTCATTTATTTGGGGACTGTTGCTCATGTTTCACCCTCCCTATCATGCATCAATGTATATTCGTCGCATTCCTCTTACTATTTTCATTTAATTCGACCAGCGTAAAGGTTACTGCTTGGGGGTCGCAACGCCGAGGTGTCTCACGTGTCCAATCCCCGGACAACTGTCCTCTAACGTTCCTCATAATGGACCTGGTTGTGGAGCACACCTAGTCCGCCTTGGCTCAATCTCTCACGTAACTCGTGCCTATCCCGGCGTGCCGGGGTGTCGTTATTCGCCCCCTCCTGAGTCGCCCCCATCTCAGTATCTCTATCTCATTGCCCCACCTTCAAGGCCACACACCCGCACCACGATCCGGGATCTTCTCCTTTTAAACACGCGCGCGCATGCCCGTCTCAGCTGGCAGGCCGCTTTCGCGTGGATGCTGTGTAACGCCTGGGCCGATCCAGATGACGGGCAGCGCCACCAGCGACAATACGGGAACAATTAGCAATATCACTTGGCGGACCCGAAGCGAGCAAGATTTCATGGGCTCGTCAGACACGGTTTGGGCGGCGCGCGATACCCATCGCCCGTATCGGCCACAGTATCATGACGAGATCAAGAAGTGATGGCAGCTGTGAACTAAAGCGGTCAGTTGAGCCACTAACCACTTTAAACACCGGGACCGTTTAGAGTTGAGGCTGTCAGTGGGCGGACAATCAGTGAATAAAAGGCGTCAATTTCGGCCTTACCCAATTCTGGAAAGTCATTTTCGGGGCGATCTGCAAACTGGCAGGTATCGAGACGAGACATGAATATTGCGTGAATCTCGACACCTGTTAACCGAAGCAGTTGTTCGGAACCGGCCTCAGGCGATATCTGATTCGGTGCTCATCTCTTTCCTGAGTTTTCCGCTCTCCTCTTCTACCTCACCGGGGGTACCTCTAGTAGGCTTATGCAGTTTCTAATAACTGTAGTACTGTTCGCGTTACGACCGGTCTTAGTCACCGACTCACTTCCCAGAATACAATCTTTTTTTTTTTTTTTTAAAAAAAAACTGGTCCCAGGCGTTTAGTCCTTCTTTGTTTTATTGTATACTCCCAAACAAAAAGAAACGCGTCCGGTTCCTGAAAATGCTGTGTAGGTAGTACAGAAAGGGAGATGCAATAAACTTGGTAGTCGTGTATGCAATCTCGAGTGTGCGAGCACTTGAAAAGAGGAAGATCAAAATGGAAGATAAGATTAGATGTAGAGACTTTGGACCGGTGCGGCGGCCCGAAGGAAAGGCTAACAAGCCAACTGGGTCCTCGGTCCCTGTCGTTTACCGGGTTCTGGCTGTTACTATCCCCCCTCCATCATACCTGATGCAGGCCCTTCCCCTCCCTAAACCCCCTCTCCCGGTACGCGCATTAACGCCCTCAGATGGCCCGGTCCCCGCTGCGACCGAACATACACCCGCCTCAGCTGATCGGTCACCCCCACAACCTCTCCCTATCGCAGGCGCCCACGAACCTCGGTCTCTTCCTCGCTCGCCACGGCCAGCTGTGCCTCAGGACGAAAGTCCTGGAGTGCAGAACGGACTAGGAGGTGCAGGAGGTGCAGGCGGGGGCGGGAATTCGGCACAGCCGCCGCCATCTAGACTACGCTCGCACGACTCGCTTACCGGCGCATCTGCCCGTCCTCGTTCACGCGCAGCGTCCGACAAGCCTGAGCCTGTGCTGGTAGAGGGCGGCGGAAGTGGGGACGCCGCTGCTATCGTCAACGCCGCCAACGCCGCCAACAGCAACAACGGGAACAATCGCCCGTTGAACGTGACAGACGCGCTGAGCTACCTGGACGCGGTCAAGGTGCAATTCTACGACAAGCCAGACGTGTACAATCATTTCTTGGATATTATGAAGGATTTTAAAAGCCAAATGTGCGTCCTTCCCCTCACTTGTTTCCTTTTTTTTCCTCCAGTATCTTTATCCTCGTCTCCCTACCCTCCTGGGATCCAGCGGGTGAGGTCTTTGGGGTCGTTTGATCACGGCGCGTCTACCCGCGTCTAGTTGCACTACACCGTGCTTCAACGAGGCAACGGTGTCGAATTACCTTCGTACTCTCAGGCTCAGGCCCAAGGCGGGCCGCTGGTTGCACTTATGCAGTTGCCTTTTTGGGGGGTCACAACGTCGATCCGAGTTCTCGACTCACTCGCTGCCCGTTTTTATTTCTTGTTCCACGTCCCGAGAAAGGGACTGACATGTCCCTTACAGAATCGATACTCCCGGAGTAATAGAGCGCGTGTCTATGCTCTTTCATGGAAATCCCTACCTCATAGAAGGTTTCAATACCTTCCTTCCTCCGGGTTACCATATCAATGCCTCCTCCGACCCCCGCGATCCCAGCCTTATCACCGTCACGACCCCCCTCGGCACTGTGACCTCGAAAATCAGCTCGGGAACTCATTCAGCCGGCGTTGGAGGTCCCTCCTACTATGGGTCGCCCAATCCGTATGCTCCCCAGGCTGGGGGTTCGCGCCCTGACACACCTCTGGCTCGACTGCATCCACCCCAAACTTTCTCACCCGCTCCTCAGGGACTTACTACCGCCGTTGCCTCCGTGCTCGGCAATATGGGTAACAAGACGCAGGTCGAGCGAGCCCCGGCCGCTGAGTTCGACCATGCTATCCAATACCTCAACAAGATCAAGACCCGCTATCCCGATGACCAAAACAACACGTACAAGCAATTTCTAGAAATATTGCAGACATACAGAAAAGAGCAACAAAGCTCTCTTAAGGACCCGGTGGGATATCAGCAGCGAGAACAAAGGATGATGCATGACGTGCGTGTCTCTCCTTATTTCCGATCTGAAAGGAGCTTTCCCGCTTTTGTTGTTCTGCCATGAGAAGGCGCTCATATATACCCCAATAGGTCTATATCCAGGTGCAGGCTCTCTTCAAAGACGAGGAGGACCTTCTCAGCGAGTTTAAAGACTTCCTGCCGGAGATCGCTGGTACGTCTACTCAGAAGGGCGGTCTTGTCGGCATTCGTCCCTATCCACTGGACAATTCGAACATGTCTGGGACCATGTGGTCGCACGATACCACAGCGACACCCTCGAGCGCACCAAAAGGGACCCAGCCCCCTTCGCGACGGCGAAAAAGAGAGCAGCCGAAGGAGCCCCCCCCATCCACGGCGAAACAACCGGAGACCACACGAGTAAGTGGCACACTACAATGGCGGGCTTTACGAGAGTAACTCATCGATATGACTGGAAAGGATTCTCGTAAGCGACCACGTGTTACCCGGCCGGCAACGAAGAACCACGTGCAGTCCCCAACATTTACCAGCTACCAGACCCCACCCTCGCCGCTGCCTGGCCCTGCGCAATTCACTCAGCACTCCCAGACCGTGTCTCAGTTCAGCCATAACCTCCAAGGCCATCACGTGACGCAGGCTGGACCATCCTTATTGCAATCGGTCGGGTCGAGCTCACCCCAGGATGAGCTAATGTTCTTTGAGCGTGCCAAACGTGCCCTCGAGGCCCGTGACGTATATGACGACTTTCTGAAGCTGTTGAACATGTATACGCGCGACATAATTGACCTCAAGACACTTGTCGTCCGCGCGGAGAAGTTCCTCGCAGATGAGATGCTGCTTACACAGTTCAAGCGGCTAGTTAATTGGGATGACAGGATCGGTAACGTGAACTATGGGCCCCCAGGAAGTATCAGGACCGGCCCACATGATGCAGCGCTGCCACGTCCCGTCGATGACGCCCATAGTCCTAGTTACCGCCGGCTACCAGAAACTGTGAGTTTGCCAAGATATTCGCTAACCCTTCTTTTCACCGGCGCTATTTTCTGATCGGGCCTCTTTATCTGGTTAGGAAATACGCCTGGCGACGTCCGGACGGGACCAGCTGGCACGGTCCGTACTGAACGACGAGTGGGTGTCACACCCCACGTGGGCGTCGGAAGAGGCGGGCTTCGTGGCGCATAAGAAGAATTCGTTTGAGGAGGTGATCCACCGGTGCGAGGACGAGCGGCACGAGTACCAAATCCAGCTCGAAGGCCTTGCACGTACCATCGGCATCCTAGAGCCCCTCGCGACTCGGCTAAACGAAATGCCACTCGAGGAGCGCGCCACGCTGCGCCTGCGACCGGACCTCGGTGGGCAAAGCCGATGGATCTACGTGCGCACGCTCAAGAAGGTGTACGGCAAGGACGCGGGCACGGAAGTGTACCAGGCTCTACAGGACGCGCCAGCAGTCGCCGTCCCCGTCGTGCTCGCACGTCTGAAGCAGAAGAACGAAGAATGGCGCCGCGCGCAGCGCGAGTGGTCGCACACGTGGCGGCAGGTCGACGCGCGCAACTTTTACAAGTCACTTGACCACACGGGGATCAATTGCAAACAGAACGACAAGAAGGCGATCACGACCAAGGCGTTCGTCACGGAGATCGACAACGTGCGGACGGAGCAGGAGCTGCAAGAGCGTCAACAATTGCTGCAGCAGTCACAGCAGCAGCAGAAGCGCACGCGCGAGAAGGGGGCGGGGCCCAGCCGAGTCCGCCCCGCGTGCGCGCGCGGCTCTCTCGGCTTCCAGCTCTCGTACTCGTTCGCAGACTCTGGGGTGCTGTGCGACGCGCTCAAGCTCGTGTACTCGTACCTCGACCACAACCAAGCGACATACAGCCTCGCTGAGCGCCGCAGCGTCGAGCGCTTCCTCCGCGCGTTCATGCCCGTGTTGTGCATGCTTCCACCGGCTGCGTTTAACGCTGCGTGCGGCCCCCCGGAGATCGGCGTGGATGACGACTCGGGCGACGAGCAGCAAGTAGATGACGTGCCTGCCCGCACACACACCGCCGGTGGTGGTGGTGGTGGTGGTGGTGTTGCCGGTAGTGGCTGCGGTGTTCATGCGGGTGATCTGCGCAAGAAGCTCGCGCGCGCAGCGGCGCACGAAAAGAATGGCGCGGGAGTAACCGATGTCGGCGGATCCCGTGTGTCGACTCCCGCCGATGGCCGCGATGTCCTCAATCCCAAGGGGAAGGAAAGGGAAAAGGAGGAGCAGCGGGGCGCGGCGGCGCAGGGCGTCTGGATACGAGAATACCTGGCGGAGGATGCCGTCGACATGCGAGATGCACCCGTCTCCACACGACCGTTTTTCTGCAACACAACGTTCTACACGCTCCTGCGACTTTTACAGGTAACGCATTCCTTTCGGGTCTCATGGGGTGGGAGGCGAGCCCGTGGTTACGGATTCCCCCCTCCCTCTCCGCTTATTTTTTTCCCCCCTGTCCCCCTTATTTATATGGCGTGTTCTAAATTTGGATTGCTGACATACGGACGCCATAGCTGTTGTATTCCCGGCTGTCAAGCTGCAAAGAAGAAGGCCGGAAACACGCGCGACAAAAGTTCCGGCATCTGGTCGCTAATCCAATCGCGGCCGAGCTGGGAATGGACGACCCGCAGGGCCCATCGGGCGTCCTCGAGCAAATCTTGCGGGACCGCAGTACTGAAGACAACGAAGAGGCCCTGTATCAGTACATGCTCGAGGCGTGCGAAAAGCTATTTATGAACGAGCTGGACCAGGCGACGTTCGAGGAGCACATGCGGTGGTTCTCTGGGACCAAGGTATGTAGGCGCCAGCTTAACAGGTGACCAACCGGGTGTAGGCCACGTCACTTACGTTGACCACACCCAGGCGTTCCTGCTCTACACCGTGGATAAAATTGTCGCGTCTCTTATCAAACAGGTGGGCATCATCTTTTTTTTTTTAGAAACGGGATCCAAGTCTAGACTTGGCCTTGTGGTGCGATTGTTTATTTTTACTTTCAGGTGCAAACGATTGTATCCGATAACAAGTGTCAAGAGCTATGGCAATTTCTTAGACGCCACCGGTGTGAGGTATCGTTCACGAGACAAGATATCATAAAGTACCGCCGAAAGGCAGAGCACCACGTTGGTGCAGACGATAACCTGTATCGGGTGGAGTGGGTGCGTGTTCTATTGTTGCTCTATTTCTAGAACGAACCAAACGAGAAATGAACGCAGAAACCCGAGGACAAGTCTTTACACATCCAGCTGATGGGACCTGGAGAGGCAAGCGTAGACGACGCCCGTACGTCGGTGAACCGATGGAGAGAATACGTCGACTCGTATGTGACGGAATATCCCACGGAATGGATCCGGGGTGTGGAGCATGGTCACCAGCCCCGTTTGTTTGTCCGTAGGTGAGGGTGGACTGACCAATTTAATTTGGTGCACTGATCAAGTGAATTGGGCGCTAATGAGAGTTATTCATAGAAACCTGACGTCCGATGATGCACTGACATGTTCAATGCTTCGACACGAAGGAGAATTTGGAATTCGGGTAAGCTTAGGGACGTACAGGCTGTTCCATGAAAGTGGGACAGGATGGATGATGACGCGAGGCAGAGGACGAGAGGAGGAGAGAACGCTGAGGGATAGAGCCCGACAGCGAGAAGAAGATAGACGACGGCGGTTAAGCGCTATACTAACGTGATGGTTCAGTTGTTGTTACGAGTAAATTCAGTTCTGTTTTTTTTTGGAGAGCGGACCTGAGTGCGGCGGGCCAGAGTGGGTGGGATGAGCAAGTGCTAAAAATAGCTGAGGTGACCGTGAATTGGTCTTACTTAACGCGAGTCCTCCACGTCCGTGCCCAATCCCCCATCCTGTCCCTTGTAACCCTCTTCCTCCTTTCCCCTCCTCCTCTGCACTCGATTTCCCCAGGTTTGGATGCATCCACTCCAATTCCGGCTATATTGATCATATTATAAGCCGGGCTTAATCCTGACCCACCGATAAGCACCGCGCCTCATTTGCTTGGCGTTCATTATCATCAGCTCCATGGCCAAGACCAACTGCCATTCCGTAGCTGGCCCATCTACTTCTCCTCGGCCGTACGACATTCTTATTTTGTCCCTACCTCCGCCGCCTAATCCAGTTGAGCACAGCCCCCGATCACGTCGTCGCTGTTCTCCCCCTGGCCTTGTCGCTTTTCTCGCGACTATATGCATCCCTCCCCTTTCCACCCACGCCCATCCCCTCACCCCTCCTGAAACCGCTCTTCCTTTCCTCTACCCCCCCTTCATTCACCAACCCACGCCCCCCGTCGCCAAGAGATCGCTCCCCCCTCCTTCAAGCTCCGATGCTACCACCAATACCCCATCACCGCCACCCCCCACAGGGTGCTATCAAGAGCGGTCTGATTTGCCAGACAAGTACGTTTTGGGAGATGACGGTTACTGGCATAAAACTAAATGGTCTCTTTACGGCTCTTCTCAATGTACTGTGAGTAACTCATCATTACCTTGGCGCTTCAAATCCCAAGCGAACTCATTTTTTTTTTCTGTATTAAAGGGTTCTTGTCCTCCCCCTTCTGCAGTACAGGATGCTGATGCCCGAAATGACTCATCCGTTACCCTCCTCCCGTCTACGACGTCGATGGACGGCTTTGATGTGTCGTCGTTACCAACGGGTTGGAATACCCCTAACAACGCCTCTCGACAAGGGACAGTCATCATACTCTCCCTATCCGTTGCTCTTGCGGTCATTATCCTCGTCATGATGCTCAGTTGCGTCATTTGGCGACGCAGGCTCATCCCCAAGAAAGATCCGGAAAAGAAGCGGCGTCAGTCCTCGGAGTTTGCAGACGACGATACTTCGCGAAGCATTCGAGAAGCCAAAGTGGCGCAGAGGAGATGGACTAAAGCTGTGAGTCGATGGCGAAGCAATGTACGGTTTTCCGCCCGTCGCAGACGAACGGATCGTGCTATTGCCCGATCCGCCAGTTACTCGACGTTGGGCCAGGAGGAAGACGGGAGAGTCTCCGAGCCGGAACACTCCCCCTCGTCATCCCGTTCCTCTTCACCGACCCCTACCCTACGGTCTCGAGTGTCGACCAACCAAGATGCTCCCCCATCCCCAGCGGCGTCTGTCTATTCGGCGACCTCGCGAGCACGAGCCCAATCGTCCAGGGCGTCGTCGCCTCGGCCCCAAAACACTTCCCCTTATAGCATTATTCCACCACACCCTGCATCTCCGGTCCAGCCTCCGGCGTACCATCCCCAGCCACCCGTTCCCTCTCCCCCCTCAATAGGAGATCACTCGCCTCCATACACCCATTCAGATAGCTGTTCACCCAACCCCTCAAAACCTCCCTTATCCTCCTCTTGTTCACAACCAAACGACGGAGACAGTGGTCACCTTGGTCCCCTTTCTGGGCACGTTGCTACCGATGACAAGGCGTTACTTTCCCGCAGAGCGGCTCTTGCCAGTGCGCCACCGGGGCCTAGTTCACATGCTCCACCCTCAGCCACCGTACCTTCCATAGAAGACGACGACGATCTCGAGTTTTCCTCGGAGCCACGGCTGTCATCACTGATCCGCGATGCATTCGACCCTCCTGAACAACGACCGCCTTATTTGCCACCTACATCTCTACTTCCTTCCCCGCCTTCGAAAGGGAAACTCAAGTATGACTATTCCCGTGATATGGACCTCGACGTGAACTACGACATTGTAACCGTCGAACCTGGATTGGGCCCGTCTGCGCCACCGTTTGAGGAGAGCGAGGCGGTGCCTAGCGCACCGCCTCTTGACCTGGACGTGCCTATCCCATCAGCGCCTGTTATGGTACCAGAGTGGGAAGATGACAGGCAGGACGGCGCGCACCGTATGGATGCAGACACCGTGATGACACCACCTGGGCACGTGTCACTGACACTCCCAGGAGACGGACGGGTGCATGTGGTCGACGGCGCTACGCCGGCTTCAGAAGCGGACACGGCTCCTTCATTACCACGTTGATGACACTTGTTCCGTGGGACTTGTTTTTCGTGCGGCATTATTGTCTCGCCCCTTCTCGTGGTCATGGATGACGCCAGACGAGTGGTGGACTTACCCGGCCGCTATTCGGGTGGAGGGGAGGATGTCGCGTAGCGCCCAACTTATCAATTGATAACTTGTACTAATTTTAAACCCGGCTTCCATCGCGAGAGAGCCTTAGATTGACTAGGCCATGGCCGATGGGCCCTCGAGACTCGGTATTTGCCGTAACTAGGGCACAGTTGGATCAGACGGTAGCAATAGACCAATTACTAATAACCTACAGTAGTCGATCACGGGTTTAGGGTAGTGGGATCTGTCCTGTTTCTTCAGTCACTGCTTCTAAATTTGGTGCAAGTACAAAGTTGAAAGGAGGGTTCTTAGGGAGCATTGGGGAGGCATCTGACTGGAAATCACATCGGCCGCCGTTATTACTGAGGGACAATCAAAACCGATCGCATGGGTCGATCTGCCTTTAGTGTAAAGGATTGTTTTCCACAACGAGGTTATAGCAATGTGGGTTTGAGTGCTGGATCAGATCGGTAAGAACTGAAGAACCCTTCGCACTCAGAGGAGATAAGTCTTAATTGTAGAAGTGGAAGATTTTTGATTGGGCTGATATGGTTAAAAATGGGTTGCCCATTTTATTTTCCCAACGTCGCGCGACAACATGACGTACAGAACTGTATTCCCTCCACTAACTTCGGTGGTGCGGTAATTGGGAATTTGATGTCGGTAGTCACATCGTGTCACAGGTATGATTCAAACACCGCCCTGGCGTGTTCCGCGTACCACTACCACAAAGCAAGCCACAAGAGTGGTCAGAGACCGAGATGTCGAGTATCTACCTATGGAATTAGAACACATTTAACAAAGATGACCAACTCACGAATGAGGTGGGATTAGGACTATCCGTGGGTGAATATGATGATGGTGCCTCATAATTACAGTAGGGTCTAGAGGCGAGCTGTGCCATCCGGGGAGGGCGGGCTTCAGACCTTGGTGTCCTGTTGGAACACCGACAAGGCATCCTCCGGCAGTGACAAGTAGTGTGACAAAACCAAATTTTGGTAGCGGACCACTTGACAACAGTCGACGTCTCTGCATCGCATGTGTTTCTGCAATTTTTTTTTTGATTGGGTTGTCTGTTATAAGCCATGATAGATCAGTCTTCTTTCTTTTATTTAACCATACCGGTGAAAATGCAGGCTATAGAAGAATCCGCCGGAGTTGAAGTGCACTGGTAGCGCCCCATTTGTGGAGGGCAAAGTAGAGTCTATACACCATCACGCGTAATGGTGCTTATGATGATTGCATTGTAATGCGCGCTCCGGCGGGTGATTTTAGCCGCAATCCCCGCACCGTACAAACATAGATAGCCTTGCGTCCGCGTCCGAGTCGTCCGCCGACGACTGGTTGGTGTACTACTGATGAATAGAGTAGCACAGTACATTCAAGCGGGAGCGAGCCGCCTGTGAAATACGGACGATCCACTTACTGGTGGTACAGAAGTGCTGGCGCTTATCATGGTGCAATACATCAGAGAAACGTATACTGTAGGACTGTACGAAAAGTACCGCCGGCGGGGCCGTTCTGCTTGCTTGCATGGATCGGGCGCGGGGGGGGCTCGCATCTCATTCAGTTGTTCGGCAATCGCTTCCGGAAATGAAGTGGGAATAGGAGTCCGCGACTTGCTCCACGAAGAGCCGTCACGTACTTATTGCTGTTTTGTGTGTGACCTCGGTCGATGGCGCACTGTAGCCAATGATCTGCCTTAATCGTACTTACTTTATAAGGCAGTCGTACTCCAGGGAATCCCGGGTCGGTCCTTCCGACACGCATGCGCAAGTGATCACGCGATCACGAGGGTCGAGGGTCGACGATTGGCGCCGCTGCTGGTGTTAGCACACAGCGCTCAGCTATCGTAATCGCTGGCAACAAGCACAGAATCCAAGTAACGGGTGCACGCAGCCATGGGCAAGTCTCAGAAGAAGCGATCGATGCGACGGCACAACCCCATGCGCGTACCCGATTCGCATCTACCAAAAGGCCTTGCCTCTGCCTCTTCCTCGTCCAACAAAACCGAGACCGTGATACCCATCATCAAAAAAGTGTGCGCCCTTCTCGGAACGTCCGTTGATCTGGAATGATCCCCCACCCCCCTTTTTTTTTTTCCCCCTTTTCCTTTTTTCGCCGGGGTTTTCAGATGGAGGACGCCGACCCTGTTGAGCGCAAGTGGGCATGTGTCGCCGTTTCAAATTTGATACACAACGACCCGTCGACGCGCCGCCTCTTTCAGGGAAAGAACGTCGTAGGAACGTTGATCGGCCGCCTCACGGATTCCGAGGAAGAGGTCGTCGTCGAAGCTGCCGGAGCGCTTCGGTGCGTCCTTTTCGGTGTTTCATCTATCGTCCGGTAACAATGGATTTCCTTCGTGGGCTCACAGAAATTTATGCGTCGACGGCGGATATGAAATCTGCGCCGAGATGTACAATAAAAATATCCTCGCACCGCTAGCAACATTCATACCTAAAGTACGTGCGCGCGCGTGCGTGCGTCTCCACCGCTAACGCACCAATGTCCACGTGCCAACCTTGGTCTGCTTCTAGATCTCCTCGGTTCTAGCACAATATGTCGAGTCTCCAAAGACAGCGTCCGAGAATGCACAGAAAGTTATCTACGAATTTTCTGAAAATGTCATCACCATATTGTGGTGCCTCTCGTAAGTTTGACATCGCCATGCTGCGAGGTGGTTCTTCCCCCCCAGCTCGTAGCATTCTGGGGGGCTGTCTCAGAATTAGAAGCACAGGGAAACATCGAACAAGGCCCTAAATGCCGTGAACAACCTCATGCTCGTGCCGTTCTTAATGGCTTTCCTATCGTCGCGCGACCATCTACCTCTCACGACCGTAACATCGGCAGGTGCGTACGCCGCACTAACTCCACTTCTCGCATTAGCACCTGACGGCCCCGATACTCCCAACGTGGTCACCAGCCCAATGTCTTTACGTGCTGACGGATGATAATCCCCCCATTGGCGACGAGATCCGGGCTAACTTGAGCTATGTCTCCTGTCTTCTCGAGATAATCAAAGCGCGCGGCATTCCAGATGTCAAGGGCAAAACCCCCGCAGCTGAAGAGCGTGCCATTGCGCTGGGCATCCTTGGCTGTGGTGCGTGCGCAGAACCCTGAGAGGCGGCCGGTGCACATTATGGCGACTGATTTGGAAGCACAGGTATCTTGCGGAACCTTGCACCATTCCCACCGCCCTCGTCCATCGCCTCTGTCGACCTCGATAAGGAGATCGTTTTACCCGTTCTCCTTCCGGCAGTCTCTTCCCTGTCCCTGCAAGAAGCAACTGACGCCGTTCGGGGTTTCGTTCAACTGCAGGCACGTTATGCGCTGCTTTCCATTCTACCCGACTCACAATGATTGGGTGATAGTCCGAGAAGCCCGAAAGCGGTGACAGGGATCCGAAACACTCGCCGCGGTCAGATCACAAATCAGAGGAAGAGCTCGGCCTCGAGCGTGTCGAGACAAAACTACGGGCTGTGCAGCTCGCGCTAGAAATACTCACTGGCGTGTGTGCGACGCTCCCTGACCCGGACCTCGAGCCTAGCGTGGACGACGAGGGGATCGAGGATGAGGTCCTCGCGGATGGCGACGCAGACGACAGCGCCATGGACGAGACGCCCGACGAGCCTATGGCCCTCGACGAGTCCCCCGAGCAAAACGGCATCCCCGCGCTGAACGCACCGCCGTTCCTCCCGGCGCTCCTAGAACCGCTCCTGGCACTCATCCAGCCCACAGAGCTCTCCTTCTCCGCGCCGTCGCCCCACCCGCCGACGACCTCAGCGCTCAGCGCGATCCACATAGCCGCCTTCGAGTGCCTCTCAAACGCGTTCTTTGCGCTCGCAGCCGCGCCTGCAGCAGCGGCTTCAGACGTACAGATCGGCCAGCGCGTGTGGGCCGCCGTGTGGGCCGCCCTTGCCGGCGCTGGCAGCCCCTCAGAGACGGCCGCGGGCAGCGCACGCGGGGCCGTATGGGACGTCGCGGTGGGCGTGCTGTGGGGTGTCGGCACTATCTGGCCAGGCAAAATCGTGGGTTTTGACTTTACTTTTCCATTTTGCGCGTAATAAATAAATGTGTGCTGACGTTTTCGCTGGCGCCCGGACATAGGCGCCGGAGGAAACGCAGGTGCGGGCACTCGTCGCGCTGTGCGACGTGCGCACCACGGACGACGCGGTGCGCGTCAAGTGCGTCGGCGCGCTGGCGGGGCTCGCGCAGCACCCGCACCCGCACCCCGCGTCGCTCGACGCGAATCGCGCCATCGCGTCGTACCTGCTGGGTCTGCTCGCGCCAGGGCGCACAGGCACGGAGACGATGCTGCAGGCTGTCGAGTCGCTGATCGACATATTTGCGGACGAGCGCGCGCCAGCAGAGGCGAACTTCCGCGCTGGGAACGTGCTCGCGGCGCTGGAGGGGGCGGTGGAGCATGTTCGCCGGGCGGTGAGGGGCATCGACCGCAAGAAGGAGGGCGGGAGAGAATTGAGGAGGCACGGGGAGGAAGTGCGGGACAACCTGATTGCGTTTGTGCGGTACCGGAAGGCGCTTAGGGTCTAACTAAGCAACGCCTTTTCCCCTCATCTCTTTCGGGATACTCGTTTCGTCGATATGACGAGAGACCAAAAAAAACAAGAAAGCTTGTATTGGTGTTAGGGCGCAGGACGCGGATTCCCTCTACAGAGCTCATACTCTACAAGAATTTGTATGACCGCCTTTTTTCCACCCCGTTTATCATATCATCTTACATGTTACGCTTTAAATTTGGTGCGGCCTATTCGGATTCCGGAACCGGACCAGAGTGCTAGACGGTTTTTTTTTAGAAACAAGGGCGCGGGCGAGTGCCGGCGAATAACCTACCTCGGCGCCATCAAATGCATCCAGCCCCGCCGCGACGCGAGTGCCGGCAATCAGCGCAGACCAGTCGAGCACGGGGAACCTCGTGCTGCCCGTGCGCGCCTGGGCGGCGTGGAGGGCGCGAGCGGTGAGCAGGTGATGGTGCGCATTGTCGATGGCGGGCATGGGCGCGTTGTGCTCCGAGCTGAGCTTGCGTATGTGCGTGGCGTCTTTCACGCCGCCGTCGATGGAAAAGCCAACGGAGCCGTCGAACTTGTTGTGCAGCATCTTGTCGCCGTAGGCGAGCCAACTGCAAAAAAGGATGAGTTGGAGCTGCAGACTTTGTTTTTGTTGTTGTTCACTGACAGCGGAGCGGGGAACAGTTCTGCGCGAAGGGGAGACACATCGGTGAACTGAGATCCTGAGAGAGGGGGGGGGGGGCAGCTGTGCAGGTATTTACCTTTGATGCATTCGTATACGAGATCTTGCCCAACCCCAGATTTCTCTGCGATCGTGTACGACTCTGCGATGAGTTCCAGGGACCCCAGGATCAAAGAGTTGCCGATGAGTTTGAAAGTTGGCGCTGTGCTCCGTTGTCAATATGGAGAAACTAGCTGAGGGAAAGCAAGGCGATGCCACCTTTCTCGACGTTCCCGCCGAGGTCTATGACGCGCCGCCCGATGGCAGGTACGAGGACATAGGCGACCTCCTTCTTGGAGCGATAATCGCCACTGAGAAGAACGATGAGGGTCCCTTTGTCGGCCATAGCAGGAGGGCCGAAGACGGGCCCGGTCACGAAGTGACAGTGAGGGATGACAGAGATAAGTGCGTCGAGTTCGCCTAAAGCCAAAAAGATGGCATCATCGGAACGAGTTCGCTATCGCGCGTGATTGCGACGTGCCTGCCACACTCGGATAAATCTGCAATATGGATGCGCGTCAATACAATTGCCCGTAGACCCATCATGGAGGCAGTATCCGGCGAGAGTTGGACTGACAGTGCTAGTTTCTACAAATATTTTGTTCTTCGCCGGGGGTTGTGCCTAGTAACGATATGAAGATGATGACGATTGCCCGCGGAGATGTGTGGGCTCCTTGCCTGAAGCGCGGCAGAGATCTCTTTGTATACCGATCTGACGACTTCGTCGCTGGCAAGCGACGTGAGGACGATGTCGCACTTTGTCACGACGTCCACTACGGTCTGGGCGATCGCAACCTTGCGGTCCCCCAATTCGTGCAGCAGCTTCTCGCTCTTCTCTTTGGACCTGTTCCAGACCAGGAGTGGGGGCTGGTGTTCAAGGTGGGTCGCGCGATGGTTGGCGAGATTGCGCGCCATGGGATAACCCATCGCTCCGAGCCCGATCCACCCGACCTGGACCTGGTGCTGCTGGCCCGGAGTTTGAGGGCGCGAGTAAGGGAGATCGCCCGCGAGGTGCGGGGGCAACAAACGCGGTTTCTGATCAGCCATGGTCAATCCCTTTCCGAGTGTCCCAACCTCGGATTAAATATGTCAGAGACGAGCCGAGACCGGGCCCTAGTGCGATGACGTTTGCCACGTGGATGCCACGCGAGCTTCCTAAACGGGATAATTCTCCGAGTGAAACCCGCTCCGTTGTCGTAGCTTCTGCCCAGCGAACACTGTATGGCCTTCCAGCAGGCGGCCAACAAGGGCACCCTTGTCCCAGGCCAGTCAATCTCTGTCAACAAGTATTCTGTCCAGGTAGAGCGTTACCTCAGCCAAGGTTTGATCGTTTCAACTTCCGTTTAGCGACTCGCATCTGTAACAGCCAAGGATAGGCGGCTTTGCACACGTCTACCTCGTCAGAACACCTACCGCAGTGTACGGGACGACACACCATGTCCTTAAGCGCATTGCAGTCGCAAGTGAGTCGATGCTCACAGAGGTCAAGAAAGAGGTCGACATCATGGTGTGTTTTCTGTTCTGACCTGGGTAAAAGCGTCTCAAACGGGCTGCAGCGTATACTGAAAGGCCACCCAAATGTCGTCCATCTCATCGACGCAGCCTGGCATAGAACATCGGCTGGAGCATATGAAGTCTTCATCCTGATGGAGTTTTGTCCAGGTTCGTCTCACGACAAAAGCACCCCGTTGCCCTCTGACCCTAGGATAGGCGGCGGCATCATCGACATGATGAACAGGCGACTACGCGAGCGCCTCACTGAGGCCGACATTCTTCAAATTTTCGTTGATGTCTGCGAAGGGGTAGCTGCCATGCACAACCTCCGCCCAGCCCTCTTACATCGTGACCTCAAAGTCGAGAACATCCTCCAGTCCTCTGACACTCTGTTCAAGCTCTGCGACTTTGGCTCTGCGTCACCCGTGGCGGCACGATTGCCTGCCAACACCCAAGAAATAAGGGCCCTCGAAGCCGACCTCAACCGACACACCACGCTCCAGTATCGCGCACCTGAAATGGTCGATCCCTATCTGCGACGGCCCATCGACGAGAAATCGGACGTGTGGGCTTTGGGTGTCCTGTTGTACAAACTCTGTTACTACACGACGCCGTTCGAGGAACACGGGCCTCTCGCTATTTTGAACGTCCAATACAAAATACCACCGTACCCAATATATTCGGCACAGATGAATTCACTAATTGGTATGTTAGATTTTCGAACATCGTCTAATATGGTAAACTCAATGCGCCCACAGGGTCTATGTTACGTGAACACGGCGCACAGCGTCCAACAGTGTTTGATATCCTGAACGTTGTACATCGTATGCGTGGCACCAAGTCCAAATTCACGTACAACGTCCCATCCCGCTCGCAGCTTACTCCACAACTACCCACCGAGTCCTCCCTCTCGTCGTCAAGTGCATTGGACGGACTTGTCTCTTACCGCTCTTCTGTATCGTCTTCTCAGGCCCAGGCGCCTCCTTCATCGACCAAACCCGACAAGAATGCTGGCGTTCAGGCACGGGAAAAGGTTCTCGAGGCGATCGCCCCTTTACGACGCGGCAGGCCAGCGCCTGTCTCGCTCCATCATGCCACAACAGGACCCTCGAGCCCAACCAAGGAGAAGGCGGATCGCAAACCGCTGGATTTTGAATTCAACGAGGCAGAAGATGAGTCGTGGAAGGCCGCGCGTGGCGCCGTACGTGGACACCGCTCCGGTCTTGCGAGCCCAACGACATGGCCGCCGCCAGCCGCCTCCATCGACGATGCGTGGGGCCTTGCGCGAGGATCCGGCACCGATGCTGACAAGCCGAAGAATCGCGACCGCCGTAAGACGGTTCTGGGCTCGGTCGGTGGACTGAGCGGCTTCGGTGACTCGTTCGACGGTGGTCTTGCGTTATCCTCGACTTCTGCTGCGGTTGCTTCGGCGTCAGGCAGTCCTTGGTTGACACCGCAACTGAATATCAAACCTGTTGCGACTTCCTCGCGTCCTCAGGAGACGACTAGCCGCTTCCTTGCGCCTAGCAAGCCAAGGGACGCGTTCGAGGGTCTAGGGCTTTCGTCCGATCGTGCACCTGCTCCAACGCTTGGCGACGTTCAGAAAGCCCGAACAGGTCTGAGTGTGGGCACGACGGGCACGGATTCTTCGTCTAGCAAGTTGGCCGTTCCTGGACGCGGAACATCTGCATATCAGGCTGCTCCGAGTTCGCCCCGCCCCTCGCCGTCGCCGCGGTTGTCATCACAAGCCCCGTCACCAGCCCCACCAGCTTCGACCTCCTGGCGACCGTCAGCCTCTCCGCTTCCGCAGTCACAGTCGCAACCAAATGTAACTAAGGTTGATCTCACCGTGGAGCAACGCTTCCCATCACTCGAAGTGCTAGACCGTACATATTCGTCTCCCATATCTGGTCTACTTCCGTCACAGGAAAAACTACACACTTCGTCATCAGCCCTTCCATCTCAACCTTCGTTCACCACACTTACCGGTACAACCGGCCAGCGTCTTGGGAGTAGATTCACCCAGTCACTCAGTCGCGACAGCAGCATCCGCTCCGAGCAAACCACAGGCATCACAGCGCCTGAGACACGTGATACGCGTCCGTCTAAACATGAGCGTACTGGGTCGCATCTTCCAGCGCCGTCGCCATCGCGTCTTCCACGCCTCCCATCACGCGCTCCGCCGCCGAAGCGTCAGACGTCTCTCGCGGTGCGTCCGCCATCCACCACTCAAGAGCCCAAGCTCGACGGGCCACCATCACCCGCAAAGATCATGGGCCGCCCTGAACCGCAGGATTGGTTGACTGGACCGGAGGAAGAGAAGATGACTGGCACGGGTGCAAGACTCGTGTTAAGAGACTCGCCCGGCAAGAGGTCGTCGGTCATTGTGGAGCGCGCTCCACAAGTTCCAAGCCCGCAGGAGGCCGTCGCCGTTTCTGAAAACCGAGCGCCGCCTCCTCCTTCGCCGTCTCCTGCTCTCGCTTCCACGGCCGCGCCCTCCTGGAGTGCGGGTATAAAGCAAATTCACGCAGACACAGGCAAAGGCCGTTTCCCTCTGCAACCGCGGCCAGTACTGGCGTCGGTAGAGCCGCGTGAACTTGCGCCTGTTTCCGTGGACAGCTGGTCTCCGACACATAGACGACGAGATACGGTGTCGACAACCAGCAGCGATGACGAGCCAGAGGATGCAACTGCTTTCGGACCTCCACGCCTCCATACGGCACGCCAACCCGTGCAGGTCGAAGTGAAGGAGGCTGGTGGCGCTGGCGCGAGCCGACGCCGGCGGAGCAAGTCCAAAGGCCGTCAGGGATCGGTCCACGAATTGGTCGACCTGTGGGGTGGGAAGGACGGACGGACCAAGTCCTCTGGAGGCGGCGGTCTGTCCCCGGGGCCGAAGCCTTCTTCACATGACCCCGAAGACATCACCGGCTCGAGCAAGTCTCTGTTATTCCCGCCCGCGGATCAACCGCCAAAGCCACGCTCTGCTTCTCCGCAGCCGCTCATCTCGCCATCGATATCCACTGATTCCACGAAGCGTGAGCAACCCTCGCCCACGCGACCCTCGCCGAGACATCGCAAGCAGTCCATGAACGGTCGCGACGCGGGACCACCCCCTTCTGCATCCGCAGGGACTGCGACCGTCCGCCCTCGCCCCCAGTCGATGTTCCTCAACTCCCCAACCACCGCCGCCGTGAAGTTCCCCGTCCCGTCTCCCGTCGATTCCAGCAGCAGCACCGGTCTGGGGGTCCCAGCACCAGACGCACGGGCACGGCGCGGGGCGCGGCGTACGTCCATCACGGACATGGTCCAGCGCTACGAGGCGATGGGCGAGAGCTCAGCCACCAGCACCCCCGCTACCCGGCAGCCTGGCACCGCGAGCCCTGCTCCACCGGTGGGCCCATCGCTCGCTCGATCCGCGACGACGCACGTCTCGCCGACCCCTCGGCGTGGCTACTTTGGCGGCGCCGTGGGCCTGCCTGGCTTGTCGGCAGAACCATCGAAGAAGCTACCGACGGGCCTCGGCGTGTCGGATCGGCCGCGCGCCGAGCACGCGTCGCCCGTTGGTCTCCCGGGCCTCGCAATGGAGCGGAAGCCGTCCGCCTCGTATGGCGCCGGGCGTCGTTCGCCGACAAAAATAGACTTCGCTGGCGGACTCGATGCCCCTGCGAGACCCGCTCCTAGGCGCTCGCCCTCCCCTGTTCCACCACCCGCTGCTGGCGATGAGGCGCAGGCACCGGCGCCGGAGCGACCGTACCAGGGCGTGGGCCGCCTCATCGATCAGTGGCAGCGCAAGACGGCGGATGCGGAGGTGCCGCGGAGTCCCGTGTCGCGACGCAGGGGTGGAGCTCCTGCTGCTGGCACCGGTGCAACTGCTTCGCCGCGGCGCGCCGGCGTGATCGCAGGACGTGGAGCGCAGGATTAGAAGCTACCTTACCCCCGCGGCTTTACCGGATTAGAGTACCCTCTCATCCCACACGCGCGTTTATGAGTGCATCTGTGTGTTTGGAACTCTCCTGTTCTGGACCATTGCTTTTTTCGTTTTTCTTTTTTTTTTTTTCATTTATATTCTCACCCGGGGGAATTATTTGCGCGTGCAGTGCAGAGACTGATTTGTATACATAACAAATGACCAGCACTATAGAGGGAGAGAGGAAGAACATGAAGATGCGAAAAAAAAAAAGATAAAAACAAGGCTGAGCGTAAGACAAAAAAAAAAAGTAGGCAGGGGGGCAGGCAGACAGTACCTTCCTGCATATTAGTCGTCGCTCTCGCTGCCGCTGTCCCCAACTTGGAAGAGCTTCTGCTGCGAATCCGATCTCGCGTGCACCTGCTGCGTGCCGCCGAGCAGCGCGCGCGCAGTATCGCGGCCACGACCGCGTTCCCACGTCCGTTCATGGTCGTCGCTGTCGCTGGACGTCCGCGCAGCACCGACGCTAACGCGCTCCGTCGAGCCGTGCAGGCCGAGTTCCACGGCGACCGCGTCCGCGCGCGCGAGGTTCGAGTCGTTTGGGTGGATGAAGAGACCCGCGGGTTTGGTCCTGGAGCGCGCCTTGCGCATGCTCGGCGGCGGCGAGGAGGAAGAGAGGGAGAGATGGAATGCGCTGTGCGTGGGGGGGGGGGGGGGGAGCTTTGCATTGAGTAAAAGTAGGGGAAAGGGTGGGAACGACGGGGGGGGGGGGGGGGACGTACGTTCGGGGATCTGGGTCATGTGGCTGCTCGCAGTACTCGATGAAGAACTGTCCCGCCGCCAGCGAGAGGACCTGCCGTCCGACGAGAGCGTGCATGAGTGTATTTATGGGCGAGGGTCATGCCGCGTACGATGATAAGAATGAGCCTGGATAGTTCGTGGGCACGATGAGATACGTTTCAATAGCGGTGGGAAGGATGACACTCACCAGACGTGAAACGTCATGGAAAGAAGCATGTAGAGCCTAGAAACAAGAAGGACCCGGGAGATGGGGGGGTGATCAGTGGGCTGCCCGTGGGGTGACAGAGGCTCGAAGAGACGCACAAACGTAGGAGGGTCGCGACTGCGTAGAGCCCCGCCCGCCAGAGCGCCCTGCGCGTGCGAGATTGGCGGACGGCGCGGAAGGGCGACCAGTGCCGCGAGAGCGCGAAGGTTAACGAGCTGGACGTGCATTGACTGAGCAACGAGAGAGAGAGAGCTTGTGTGAAGCGATGACGTACCGTTCCAGGAGACATAGGGCGGCCGCGAAAAAGGCGGCGCAGATAAACGTGCCGAAAGATGTCAAACGAAGGCCAGGAAAGAGGACATGCTCGCCGTGGAAGGACGTATGCAAGTAATCCTCCCAGCCATCCATCTTCATTGTGTGTGATTGAGATTCAGAGGGGAATGAAAGAAGTAAGAGTGAAGGAACTACACGACCACACCACGACAATGTAAAGAATCTCGATCATCGCAACGTTCCGTACAGTAACCACGCAACTTCAATACAAGACGTCTTCGTTCCCCGCTGCCACCCACTGTTGTAGCTACCCGTCGCTCCAACTCTCGCGGTCCCAGGGTCCACCTTCTACAAAGGTTATTTCCGTCCTCGTGGGAGAAGGCGGGAGGAAGTGCAGTGATTAACTTAGGCACGGCTTAGCCCTTTTACGGCAAGTCACCACGGTGCCTCGTTATCATACAGTAAGTTACTTGGGGGTCAGGGGAGACGTGTGTCACCAGGAGTAAGAAATGGGGTCCCCAGGGAAACAGCTTAGCTAGCTGGACTTGCTCTTGTCTTGAGCCTCCTTCGCCTTCATTTCCCTCCATTCGCAGCCTTCTTTGTACTCACACGAACTGCAATATTGTCAGCGTGGCTGTCCAAGTAAATAAATGCAGTCAAGAAACTTACGAGCAGCGGCGGACGTGCTCGATATCGACTCCACGTGGGGCGCGTTCTCCGCGCCACCACTGCATGACACTCTGTACATGCGCGTTCATGGCCTCTTCGTCAAAAGCGAAGCTCTTCCGCCCAATTATTCCAGACGCTTCTGGTAGAGGCGGGGGATCTCGTTCGGGGGAGCTGCTTGACCCCCCCAGAGACGAAGTTACTTCCACAGGCCATGCGCTCCCCACGGCCTTGGACTCCGTTTGCTCTACCACCCCTTCACTGGGGACGTGTGTCTTATCGGACGGCCGTTCCATGGCGCCCGGTGAAGAAGACTGAGCGTCCCCCCCGTCGGCGACGAGTTCGGCGGGGCCGTCTGCCGCGGGCACCATGTCCCGCAAGCTTTCTGCTATCGCGCGCTCAAGATCAGTGTCGTGGTTGTGATCGCGCAAGCTGGAATCCATTGCGCGCGCGATGTCGCGTGCCTCTCGATCCGCCACCCAAAACTCGTCCAGCGTGCCGCGCTTGAACTGGGTGCGGTATACGATCTCGAGAGTGGGAGAGAGCCCGCGCACGTGCATCGAGCGAACCGTTGTGCGCCAGAGGTCCTCAAGGTCATCGAGACACGAAGGGTACCCCAGTACGACTATGCCGTCTGACTCGCGCGCCAGGCCAGACTGAAGGAGGAACGCGTCGGAGAGCTGGGCGGATGGGTTGACGTGAATTTTTTCCCAGAACGCATTGAATGGGAAAGTGGGTGCGAAGAGCGCTGAGAGTAAGTGGTGGTAGAGCATCAGTTGCATGCGCGAGGAATAGGCGTCGTCGTCTGATGGAAGCGAATTGGACCGTCGGGTTTTCGTGTCGAGAACACAGAGCTCGTTTACCATCGGAGGTGGTGGCGGCGATGACGCTGACTTGCGCGCTTTGCCCTTGGGTGAAGAGGGAAAGAAGTTTGTGAGCTCGGATTGGGACGGTGATGATTCCCGCCGCCTTTTCGACTTCTGAGGTGTTCCCGGTGCTGAGGCTCGCCCTCGCTTATTAGGGGAGTTTGACTCTCCCTCAGGTTCAAACACCGTGAGCAAAACCTCGTCCTAGTCTCTCGTGGGTAGCTGCACTGCCAAAGATCGGGCCTAGACGTACAATGGTTCCAACAATGGCTTGATCTTGTACAAAGCCGAACACAGGTATCTCGCGCTACGACAAGATTGACAATCTGTAGGACGGCCATTCGCTGTTCACTCACGCAGAAACCCAGCTCCGTGAGGCTGCATAAACAGGATACCATGTTTATCAATCTGTAAGGGATAGGAAGGTAGTAGGTTGTGAGGCGGAGTGGCCAATGGCGAGAACGCACCGTACTGCCCAGTACTCCTCTTTCGCGTGAATTTTGACCGGGACTTGTTCCGGGTATATTTCACGTTCCAACTTCTTGTGAACAGACTAAGGTAGCGAAAAAGTAGAGGGCGTTGACGCGTAAGGCAACACAAAGGCGGAAGAAAGGGGGACGCCTACCCGTCCGCGTCTCAGGTTTCCCTCATTGGTCCGTGCGACTTTCTTCTCCACCTTAATAACCTTTCCCCCGGCGGAAACGAAAGAATCAGGTCTACTTGCAAGAGTGCGGGACCGTCCCTGACGGAGTCCATAGTCAAACTGAACTTCACACCTTCGCGCAGAGCACCGTTCATTAGTTCATGAGCGGCAGCAACGTATAACCAGAACGCACCACGCGGGCCCCACCAGGTCGGACACGCTCAGCGTTCCGCGCGACCTATACTTCTCGAATGGGCTGCGCGTGTCCACACCATAGCACAGGGGGTGGAGATCGTTTGACCCTGCCTCTCTCCTATCGCCCAGCCCCTGCGCCGCCGCGACGATCTCCACGCTCCCACTCCGACCCACAGTGGCCTTGACAACAACAGACTCATCAGCAGCCGGGTCTAGCGTAGCAGAAATCTGGGGACCACCAGGTTCGCTTGTGACCACGCGCGTCCCGGCGCCCTGCGCAGGCGCGTCGTACTCGTGCCGACGCGCTGTACCGTCGATATACAAAAAGTCGGCCTCAGAGAACTCTGAAAGATCGTACGCATCATATTCGTCCTCATTGTCGTCCATGTGTGGTGATGGTTGCGCATATAATTTTGACCACGCAAGTCGGACGGGAGAAGAAATGGGAGCTAGCTGTTACCGAGCGACCGCCTTGTCAGGCGTTCAGGCGTGGGAATCGGAAGAAGTTGGTTAAGCGAACGAAAAGCAAAGTAGACCTACTTGCGATACTCTGCTGTTAAAGATAGATTCTCATCTGCGGTCGGAAAGCTCGCCAGTGCCCCTCTCTGACTTCCAGCACGGACAAAAGTTTGGTGACCTAAGCTAGTCCTACGCCTGTGCCTTATGCGGGTGTCTATCCTGAACCTGAACCTATGGGAACCGCAGCCACACCGCGTCATCGCTTTCCCTTGCTTAATATCCCTTGATGCTTGATGGCTAGCTCACGGATCGTTCTCATGCACGGCACCGGTCAGACACAGTCCCGGTGAACCCTGGGAGAATTCTCCATGGCTTGTGCTCCTAGACTTGACGATGCCGCGGCCCGGCTATCCTGTCCCCACCTTCATCCCCCCCATATAAAATGCTGGGAATGGAGTTCTCTCACCCACAGCCTGTCTGTCCCTTCCGCGCCTTTCCCGCACTGAAATCATGCCACCTCCGAAGAAAGCCGAACCCAGCCGCCGCATGGTATTCACCTCCAACAGCCTACGCAACACCACAATTGCCGTCGAAGATGACACGCTCTACTACGAGGTCGTTACACGCTTCTGGCACCCTCATCTAACCAAAATCTTTAAGCTTGATGCGGGGACACGTGATATGATTCTCGTCTCTGAAATTGAGCGAGAGCCGGACCAGGATGTCCGTGTGCGTTTCGGCGGCGAACACGGGGAATGGATCAAGGAGCAGGACTTTCTGAAGTGGGACCTCCAAAAGCGGTTTGCGTTCGGGTTATCTTCATGTTTGACCCGGTTTTTCTGACTGGATCACCAGCGGTGGAGTATTTACCGGAGGCGAGGACGTGGAATACAGATGGAAGAGTCATCGCCGGCGTCTTCAGGTAACTCTTCTCAGTATAAATAACATTGAAGAATGCGAAGTTGACCCCGACAACGTAGCTCGTGAAGGCTGGTGATGACACAAAGGCTCCGTTGGTCCAATATCACATCTATCGCCGTCACTTTCTCGCTTTCCGCATGTCAGAGCACGCCTTCCTCGAAATTAAACCGGAAGCGATGACGGACGGCCTAGACAGGTTGATCGGTGAGTGTTACTTTTCTCATGTATACGTTATTGTGACGAATGATGGGCCGTAGTGAGCTACTTGTTAGTAGAAAGGAGACGCCGGGACACTCAAGCATTCCGAAACTACCTATGATCATAGCTAGCCGTCCGTTCATTCATTATACTTAGGCAGTCAGGAGGGCGCAATGTTTAGACAGAACTGATTGGAATGATAATCATCTCTCCGTGCTGAATTTGCATAAATTGAGGGCGGGTATGTCACTGTTATCAGTTACACAGATTGATTGACAAACCCGAATAGACGCCCATATCGGCCGAAGAGCAGTGGATCATTTGCAAAGTTAATCCTAATCTCAATCGTCTTCGGACGACCTCAATCTCGATGGCAGCGCCCCTCTTCTTTTCCACTTTCGAAGTAACCCGCCAAGCGTTCCACCGCACCGCCCTCGCCTACGCGATCGTCAACCTCAAGCCGATCGTCCCAGGCCGTACGTGCGCCGCGCCTAAGTTAACTACTGACCATCCCTGAGTCTCTCGTCCCTGACTGGCCTCCCGCTTCCCGCCCCCCGCTCCATGCTACTACGCACGGCTACACGCCGGCGTACGGGAACACCAACATGCAGATGTACTAGTGTGCTCCACGCGCCCCGTCCAGCGCCTCGTCGACCTGCGCGCCGACGAGCTCGGCGAGCTCATGTGCGCCGTCCAGCGCGTTGGGCGTGTCGTCGAGCGCGCCTACGACGCAGACGGGCTCACCGTCGCGTGCCAGGTGAGCGTCCACTGCCCGCGCACCGTTTTTTTTTTTTTTTTTTTTTGCTGATTGGTGTTGTGTGCTGGGTCACACTCTCTTGACATTGCAATTGCAGGACGGGCGTGCATCAGGACAGACCGTACCGCATGTCCACTTCCACGTCCTCCCGCGGCGCTTGCAGGGCGATCGATTCGCCGGTTCGCGCAGCGATGAGGTCTACCCGGAGCTTGAGAAGCAGGAGGGCGCGCTCCCGCAGGACCTCGTGTCTGCCTCTCAGGGTGGTTCTGGGTCTCCGGAGCCGTTGAGGATGGATGCGGATGCGGCGCGGAAGCCGAGAACACACGAAGACATGGAGCAGGAAGCCAGGTGGCTCGCTGGCTTCTTCGAAGCTGAGGAATAACGCGCACACACACTAAACCGTAGTTCTGAGTGATCGTAATACATGCGCCATTTCAACACATCTTTCAGGAAGCGGTGGACAACAAAGGTAATACAGTAACTTAAAAGTCTGCTTCTACAGTCGTGTGGGTTCATGCGTGTGTGTCGCATATTGCGTTGTGCTAAGGTACAGAAAAGGTCGTGAATCATGTATTAGGAGCCGAAGTCGAACTTGATGTTGAGGCCTCGGGTGGAGAGCGGGCTGCCGTATCGGGTGACCTCCTGGCCTGTGAAAACGCGTCGGCAGCTTCGTTTGCCTCCCACGTTCCGGGAATGAGCGCAACAGGTAAAAGCCAGGTCGCGGTCAAGACAATACCGTGGCCTATTCATGGTCAGTTCTGGTTCCAAGTGAGCGACATTACACGCACCTTTATCGAACGACTTCATCGCGCCCCAGCTCCAGGCGACGAACCCTCCAACGTAACCGAGGTAGGGAACGAGCCGCTGTGCAACTAAAAGTCCGGGACGGAACTGAGGAGGTACAACAGTGAGCGGGACTTGGCCTAGCAGCCACTGGAGTGCCGTAGTTAGGATAGCAGCGCGTTTCGCTGCCTCTAGGCGCTTGTTGTTCAACACGTCCAAGATAGGCGGAGGCAGGTAGCTATAATAGTCGTATGGTCAACCCAGCTAGCTCCTTAACTCGATAAACGTGTGGCATGGACGCACAGCCGATAGCCCCACCACGTCGCTTGGAATGAAATTTTGTCTGGGCTTGGCACCCACCGAGTCTTCGTTTTCACAACCTTTCGACCTCCTGACATCTTGTCCTTCCATGACTTGGTGCCCTCGGCAACCTTTTCTGAGACCAGCTTCCCACCTTCAATCACCTTACCCTTCCATGTGTCAAACCATCCCAAGGCGCCCGGCTCTTTCTGCGTGTCAGCCTGACTGTCGTCAGTAGGTGCCTCCTGTGTGTGGCCTTCCTCCGGGGTTGCTGGGAGAAGTGTAGCGGGAGGCGAGCGTGGTGTAAATTGCTCCCCGACGTCGAAAAAGGAGAGTGGGCGTGCAGGCCGCTCAAACTCGAGTGTCTCTCCGTCATCAAACACGGACATGACGTCTGACGCAGCGAGCTCGACCTCGGAGTCTTCGCTTGGGACGAGCGGACCATACAGCATAATGCTGCTGCCGTCATCGTATTCATCGCTTTCCTGTTCCTCCTCCTCTGGTACAGAAGACGGCACATCATTTGAGGTTTCCATTGCGCGACCCGAGGGCCGTCGTAGGCGATCGAGTATCGCAAATACAGATTGCCTATTCTTATCAGGGGAGCCACTCATCGCATTCGCGTTGCCGAGCAGAGCAAGGAAACGCGAATCGGTGGTTGGGGCTGGAGGTGTCGAGCTGCTAGGAGTGATTGGAGCAGCTGCTTCCGATGACGCCCCACCAGATGTGGTCGCGTCTGTGGCAGATGGTGTGGGCGGTACTGTGCGTAAGCTGAGCAAGGATTGGATGCGCCGTGCGAGGGTGAGCGGCTCGGGCGTAGTCTGCTCTTCGCCATCGGGTGCTCCTGAGGTTGACGGTAACGGGTTTGCTACATTGTGATCAGTGGTGCCAGCTGCGGAAATGGTGTCTACGCCAGCGGCGGCCGTTCCGGGGCGGAATGTGTTCGACGAGACTTCGGGCATTGGTCTGGGGGGTTGAGAGCTAGTAGAACCAGCACGATGGGGCATTTGCGGTGTATCGCGAAGAAGAGAAACTCGGCGAGCAGGAGTACTGATACCAGAGTCTGCCGCAACTGGGGGGCTTGGGGGGACGGTCGTAGTTGAGGGTAACGTTGAATTAGGCCATACTTCAGTTGCCTTCTGAGTCTCCTTTTCCTTTTCCTTCTCCTTTTCCTTCTGTTTGCCCTTCCTCCCGAACTTCACGAATTGCTCTAATGCTTGGATCTTTGCTTGAGGAAGCGTACCCTTGCCACTCTCTGTGCGCGATGAAGAGGGCCTGAGTGATGGCGCGATCTCTTGCCGATCGCTTGTGGAACGACTGAGACGCGATGTCGATGGGTTAGTGCTTGCCATGATCACCAGGCAGGGAAGACGCGCTGAGCTCAGCAATGACGGGCTTCAACGGTAACGCGGTAACGCTCCACGCTTCTTCTCGGCTCACTAGCGCTTACTCCTTACGCGTGGGAGCAACTGGGGCAATGTGGGGCCGACTCGGACTCGGACGGGGTCATTTCAAGTTATACTCCCAAGTAACGACTAAAGCGAGTTATCAGCCCGGGGCCTCACCACCATGGCTCACGCATACTGTGCAATGCACAGGGCGTAATTAGCGACTCGCTGGGCACTAATTGCAAATTTCTCTGAGGAACAGCTACACTGCGCCACAACTGTATCGGCAAGGCGCTCTCACTGATCAGGTTCTTTTATCTTGCCGAGAATCATGCTCTGTGCCGAGGTTACAATACTAAGCTACTTGAATGGACTCGTGGACGTCACGTTGGTCGTCCTCATTGGAGTAAGAAGGCATATGCCTATCCCACTTCTTGAAAATATTCCCCAACCTGCAACCTTCCGGTCCCCCCTTATCGTAGTGGTCGCAGTTTATGAAAGAAGCTGCCCTTGTCCGATCCTGACAGCAATCGCCCTCCGATTTGCCCTCACTTACCATGGTAGACGCATCCACAGCCCATGCCCCCCTAGTCCACCCTGTCGTCGAGATGTCACGCCAACACCGCACCCTCGTATTGTGCTTCGATGGCACCACAAATCAGTTCGATGGCACTGTACGTGCCCTTTGGCTCGCCTTTCTACCCCGTCAACCCCGAAGAATGCGGAGAGTGTCTTGATCTAACATCCTATACAACACATAGAACACGAATGTCGTCAAATTGTATTCCCTCTTGAGGAAGGATAAGGTGGAGGACCAGTTATGCTACTACCAGGTGAGCTCCCCGTATAATTCCCCCACCATTACTCTTACATTTGTCTAGGCAGGAATAGGAACATACATCCAACCAGGTGTCGTTTGGCCATTGTTTGAAAAGGCTGCGGAGATTTTGGACGATACCGTTGCTTGGTACCTCTACCAGCACATAATGGACGGCTACAAGTTCCTCATGCAAAGTTACAACGTCGGCGACAAAGTCTGTCTCTTTGGTGCGTTCGGAACAACCCCGGCATACGATAGCTTATCTACCGCGGTACCATTAGGCTTTTCTCGTGGGGCGTACACCGCCCGGGCTCTCGCCGGGATGTTGCACAAGGCGTGATCCGGCCCTGCTCCTCACTGTTACCAATGGGCTGACTGCACCGTCGTCCCAGGTTGGCCTACTCTCAAAGGACAACACCGAGCAAATCCCCTTTGCATATGAACTTTACAAGTCCGACGACAATACCGCCCTCGCCCGGGGATTTAAAATGACCTTCAGCCGCGAGGTGCCAATCGAATTCGTTGGTGTCTGGTGGGTGTCTTGGCATTTACCTTTCTAGGACGGGCCGTCCGCGGGTTATACTTGGAAGGGCGCTCAATTTGGGTGGGTTGATCCACAGGGATACAGTTGCAAGCGTCGGAATTGCCATGGGTAAAACCTTACCCTTTGTGGACGTGAACACGACAATCCGGGTGTTCAGACAGGCGCTATCCCTTGATGAGGTATGTGCAGATGACTTGATCTGCCGATTCCTTCCGTAGGCGCAACACGTCGCCCTTCACCTCCTCGTTATATCACAAGCGTTGCGTTCGAAGCACGTGCCTGCCATCCTTTTGACATCACCTTCAGCTTACATCTACTTTTCATTCGATAGCATCGCGCTAAATTCCGCCCGAACTTGTACCACCGTTCAGTTCCCAAACAACCAGCGACGAGAGATCTCGGCGGAAATGACAAACCTGCTCAAGGCACTATTCCAGGAAGAAAGGATGAGATCTATGAAACAGATTTGAAAGAAGTCTGGTTCGTCGGTTGCCATACCGGTGTGTTTTTAATCTTTCGCGCGTGTGACGTGCAGGCTAATGGTGCGCAGATGTCGGCGGGGGTTCAACGTCGGACTCAGAGGCACATTCTCTCGCTAACATTCCACTCCGCTGGATGATACAGGAGGTCGTGCGGGCAGAGTGTGGTATCCAGTTCGACTTGGATGCTTTCGCACGATGGAACATCCCTATCACCATTGGGCGAGACCTGTATCCTTCCGCATCCGACGCTCCCAACCAGACAAATGGGAGTAGCAACGGCACCGGGGGGTCAGTTTCAGAGAGTGATCAAGCTGATGCCCTGGATATAGTGCAACCGATCCACGACGACCTGAAGGATGCTCCCGTGTGGTGGCTCCTTGAAATCATTCCGACCTCATACACCTACCAGAACTTGCATGACCAGTGGATTACCACTTGGGGGTGAGTCGACATTTGCGTGGTAAGAACTAAGAAGGGATCGTTTTTTTATCGTGGATTGCTAGCCCTCATCTCGGATGCGGACGATATGTTCAGCCGAATGCGCTGTTCCACAAAAGCGTGAAGACACGAATGCAAGATTCCAAGTATAAGCCGAATGCGGTGTACATAGAGGGCACGGAAACTTATGTGAGTTAAGACGTGGGGAGGCCCTGTACTTTTGTGTGACTTGGTTGTGCTTTTGGACCTTGAAAATCACCCTACTTCTCGATGTGCTGTATATTACTAGATCTTGATGTAGCAAGGACGCACGCTCTCTTGGATATTCACCGATGACATCATTATCTCGCTTTCTTGGATGGGTACCCATGGCTAGGTAGTTCCGCGGGTCTGACAGTTTCTCGTGCCCAAGCCTTCACAGATACTGAGCACATCCGCCCAATCACTACAAACTCTATCCACGATTGTCGGTGCTGCTCCATAGATATCGCAGCGAGCACCCACACGTCGCATCACGTGCCTGGCATCTCAGGGGCGACAAAAAATGGCTTGGAGCGAGAAAGCGGCTAGACTTGATGAACTGGGGCCTAGAGGTGAGTGGATTTAAGGCCCACCTCGTCCCAGGACAGTATACGTACACTGGCACGTAACTATGGGAAAGCGCAACCCATACAGTATCGGCATTCTGTGGTCATACAAGATTGAGGGGGAAGAGGAGGAAGACTTTACCTTTGTGGGCGTGAACACGACAATCCGGGTATTCAGACAGGCTCCATCCCCTGAAGAGGTACTATGTGCAAATGACCTGATCTCACGCCCGCATCGCGCTGAACTCCGCCCGAACTTGTACTGTACCACCGACCACCGTTCAGTTCAACAACCAGTGACGAGAGATCTTGGCGTAAATGACAAACCTTCTCAGGGCACTATTCCATGAAGAAAGGATGAGATCAATGAAACGGATTTGAAAGAGATCTGGTTCGTCAGTGTGGGAACTGGTTTTCCTACTGTTTCCCTCTTCCTAATCACCGGGCCAAGCCTCGCGTCAGGCTCTATTTAAAAAGAAATTGCTCGACCCCATGTCGAAACATCCCAAGATCCGTCTCGACTCCCTCTTTCACGCCCCTCGTCTTTGCAATTCCTTGGTAGCCCAGGAATCCATTCTGTAACGCCCTTACCCACGACCATGAGGTTCTCTCTTGCGTTGGCTGTTGTGTTCCTCCCTGCTATCGTTAACGCCCAGTACGGAAAGGACGATTCCCCGTCTTCGAGCTCTGCTTCTGCTGCCGTTCCGTCAGCACCTCCGAGCACCTCGACCAACATTAAGGTCCGTTGCGCATTTATTATTCCGTCTAATCTTCGTTGACGTCCCTCAGGTCGACGTTGCCCCTGGCGGTGACCTGTCTTTTAGCCCGGCGAACTTCAACGCGACAAACGGTACCACCGTGACTTTCTTCTTCCCCAGGTACGATTTTCCTTATTGCACTGCAATGGAGCTCACACATTTCGCCGACAGGAATGCTCCTCATTCTGTCACACAATCTACGTTCGCAAACCCCTGCACGTATTTGGCAGCAGGCAGCGGATCGTCTAGCGGTTTCGATACCGGCGTACAGACCGCGACGCAATTCAGCATCATGGTCTTAAATGACCAACATCGTAAGCCGACATTTCCGTCATCGTCACTTGGTCATAATTAATTCTTGCGACAGCTGTCTGGTTCTTTTGCAAGGTGTCGCGGCACTGTAGTCGCGGAATGGTCGGGTAAAATCGACACTTTTTTTTGACAAAAATTCGCCACATACCAACGGGTTCTTGCAGTTCTATCAACGCCCCGAGCACTGGAGCGAATACCGCTGCCGCCTTCTTAACCGCTGCGAAGGCCATCGGTGCAAATGAACAGACCGTGGGTCACTCCCCATCTTTCGTATGCTCCACATGTTAATGGTGTTTCTTCGTGGGACACGTAGCTATCCGATAATGGCCCAGTGACAGGGGGCGTGAGTCCAGTGGCGTCGGTTACTCCCGCTGCTACAGTTGGGTCTCCAGCCAGTTCACCAAGTTCTTCCAGCTCGTCGGGCGCGGGTCGCCTCGTTGCGAGCGGTGTCTTTGCGCTCCTGGTTACAGTACTTGGCATAACGTTGGCGTGAGTATGTAATCACCACGTGGAAAGAGACTCTGTTGCCGTGTATATCGGCTGTAAACTTTCCTTGGGGCGTTCTCGCTGCAGGAGTCTGACCCTGATGTTACCGGTACATACTATGATGCTGTCTTTTCATAACAGAAGCACGGAACCACCCAGGACTATCTGCGATTTCGTTTTGCTTACACAGTGAACTAACACGACCCTGTATCAGTGGACGTAATATCGCCATATATTTATGTGCTTCCATGATACTGACCGTCAAAACGCGGCCAGTATACCGCCATGGCCACTGAACTCTCCGACTTTGTGTCGGTACTTGTACTTTCCTTTCCGACAGCTCAGAGGGGAGGAGGCGCGGAAGAATGACGAGATATGGGTAGTATCGCCAGGCACATGTGCAGACGAATGGCGCGTGCACCATTGTTCGGAGCGTGCTGTAGGGACTAAATTGTTAATACTGAGCGCTGACTTGCCGGAGTGTTGCCTCAGGTACTTTAACCGCGTTCACGCCGTACGAGTGCGTTATTAGTAGAAGGATCTGAAACTCGATAACAAGAAATGGACGTCTTCTGGACTGGTTACGCGTCGTCTTCCATCATTTATATTAAAGTATAGGATAGCGACTTACAATCCGTTGGTGGGGCCAATCTGTCATGGATAGCAACTTTTGGCAGTATATCAGCGTCGTACACCACTCCCCTGGTGCCCAGTGTTAAAACAGGGGATGCCACACTCTGCCTGCACAACCCCTTCTATCATCCAGCGGAGTGAAATGCTAGTGAGAGAATGTGTCTCTGAGTCTGGCGTTGGACATCTGCGCACCATTAGCCTCCATGCCACACGCACTAAAGATCAAAAACACACCGGTATGGGCAACCAGTTCAACTTGGATTACTTCGCAATATGGAACATCACTTTCATCATTGGGCGAGACCTGTATCCACCGCATCTGACGCGCTGATGCCCTAGATATAGTACAACCGATCCACGACGACCTGAAGGAGGCCCCTGTGCGGTGGCTCCTTGAAATCATTCCAACCTCATACACCTACCAGAACATGCATGACCAGTGGGTTACCAGTTGGGGGTGAGCCGAGACATGCGTAGAAAGAACTAAGGGCCTTATTTTTATCATGGATTGCAGCCCTCATCTCGGACTCAGACGATAGGATCAGCCGAATGCGCTGTTCCATAAAAGCGTGAAGACACGAATGCAAGATCCCAAATATAAGCCGAATGCGGTGTACATAGAGGGCACGGAAGCTTATGTGACTTAAGACGTGACGTGAGGAGACCTTGTGTCTGTGGATGACCTGGTTGTACTTCTTGGACCTTGAAATTTGTCCTACTTCTCGATGTGCTGCAGTTTACCTGGATGTGGAAAGGGCATGCGACCTGTCGGACATTCACCGATGACATCATTATCTCGCTTTCTTGGATGGGAATCCATGCATGTCTACGTAGTTCTGCAGGTTTCTTGTGGCCAAGCCTTCACAATTAAATTACTGAGCACATCCGCCCAACCACCACAAATATCCACGATTGCTGGTGCTGCTTAACAGATGTCACAGCAAGCGCCCACGCGTGTTAGGCCACTCAGGGGAGAAAAAAATGAGGTGAGAAAGCGGCTGGACCGGCTTCGAAGCACGTGAGGGCATAAGCGTCTAAACGTTTAAGGACGAACTAGAGTCTAGAGAGAGAGAACTTAAGGTCCACCTCGTCCCAGGACAGCATAACGTAACTATGGGAAAGCGCAATAAACACGACAAACCTCCGATACAGCATCGGCATTCTGTGGTCATACAAGAAAGAGGGGGAAAGGGGGAAGGAGGTGGTAGGGAAAAGCATGACAGCGCAGCGCCAGATCTCCCGTACGACAAAAAGCCATCACCCAGGCTAGGATACAACACGGCTGGAAGCCTCTATTCGTAGAGATCCAGTGCTTCTTTCAGTAAGGCTTCGGCCTCCGTAAACCGAGGAACGGCCTTGCACTCGAAAGGCACAGGGTAGCTATTGCTGAAGGGTTAGGGAGAATCCATGGACGAAGCAAGCAAAAACACGCACGCCCCGATGCCGGAGGGAATATGGCTGTCCACGTCCAATTCACCCCGCGAGTCCTCAGGACGCTCGAAGCGCATTGCCCAGAGAAGCGTCGCAAGGTCGATCGCAAGTGTCCCTTCCGCAACGTGCGTCCCGGGGCACACACGCCGCCCGTACCCGAACGACACGTGTCCATCCTCGCGGCCCTCCATCTGCACCTTGGCCCGACCGTTCTCGTCCAGATACCTAGCCGGGTTGAAACGCGCCGCGTCGCTCCCAAATATAGCCGTATCGAAATTGATCACGCGGATGTTCGGGAGAATAATAGTGCCTTTGGGGATGAACATACCTTCGTACCAGTCGTCCGCGGATGAGGCGTGTGGCAAGCCAAAGTAAGTCGTGGGCGACCAGCGCAGTACCTCTGTGACCATCGCGCGGATATAGGGGAGAGAGGGGAGGTCGGCGAAGGTCGGCGGACGAGCGCAGCCAACGACTTCGTCGAGTTCGGCGTGGGCCCGGACTTGGACCTCGGGGTGAGCGAGCAGAGCGAGGAACCCCCAGTGGAGCATATTAGACATTGCCTCTCCACCTGCGGAGCTACAGTATGTGAGGTACTTAGATTCTTCGGCTTTGTCGGGCGGTACACGTCGGGGGACGTACAGCATGTCATTAACAAGCCTGGCCTGCTCGCGTACCGAGAGGTGGTATTTACCCCGATTCTTTATCAGTGTAGCACCAAAGCTTGGCCGATCGATCCCTTTCGCCTAGCATTGTTATCTGTGATCTACTTCATTGGGGGACCACCGCAGCGAGCTCGCACCAAGTCGTCGGCAACCTTGCTGAGAAGACGTTCATGCCGCAGCGAGTCGTGGACGAACCAGTACTGCGCATCCCGTTTCCACTTGGCAAACCTACGTGTCAAATACTCAACCAGACGAGCCCCTGGCAGCATCTCGTCGAGGACGCGGCGCACATGGTTTACGATTTCTACGACAAATGGGTCGTCCTCCGATTCTATCGGCGGTAGATGGTAATTTATGGACAGTAAGATGGACCAGGCATGTCGTTGGAAGTGCTTCTTCACAGAAGAAGAATTCTTCAGCAGCGCAGGCGCCAGCACGATCGCTTCACGACTCTAGATTGGGTGGAAGTCTCGTACGATCAATTTGGAGAAGCCTTCCACTGCAGGACGGCGGAAGCGGCGCCATCTATGGGGAATCAGCGCGGAAATAAGACAGAGTGTGGAATGGAATTCAAGTCGCCGTATCCCGTTAAGAGAAATGTGAGATTCTCGGTTAGAAAATCGCCCATGGCGATGTATCGCGGTCGATCCGAATATATGTTGGATCGCTTCTCGAGCAAATCAACAGCGACCGCTGGCTGTTAATGACAAGGATCCCCTGCCCCAAAGCACTTATGTACATCAATTCACCTGAAGAGTGGGTGAGCAAATTTCGGGAGGCATTGAAAGCCCAGGGTGTCACCATAGTCGTCCCTCCGTCGCGGAGATCCCATCCAACGCTGATCTGCGGCGTGTAGAACGTCGCCAATGAGGGGCAAGCCCTTAGGACCTGGCGGAAGATTACGAAAGGCTCTCTGAACGAGCCGGGCTATGAGCCAGAGGACAAAGCCAACTAGGGGTGTCGCAAAGAGGTGGGTCATGTGGTCGCTGCTAAATTCAGGTACCAAAGTAAAACCAGAGGTATCTGGAGGAGGCTGAGCAACCATAGGAACGATGGTGGTGTCAGGTAGAGTCACCACCTTCGTGCGTAATTTATGAGCACTTAATTATTCGCCAGCAAGCATATCGTCAAATGGTCCGAGTCACGGAATCAGCGAGAAGCCGCCTACACAGTAAGGCATAAGGTCGACCCAGAAGCCGCGGCCATGGGTGTATAAAATCACAAACAAAATAGTTTAGTAAGTGTAGTCAAAAATAGGTACTCACAGTCAGATTAAGAAGATCTCGACGATTCACAGCAATTCGTCTGGCTGACGTATTCGAGTGCATCCGAGTCGTTGACTATCCGAGACTTGACCCGGGACAGCTTCGGCCTGAGCCGGAGGAAGACCTCACAACTGGGGGGAGGGAATTGAACCTCAACCACTACTATCGGCGGTTTTTCCCACACCAACCCCCCACGTACCAAGAGGGCGCTCCTCCGAGGATTAAAAAAACAAAGGACACATACCGGTAACACCATCAATGTGTCATCACCCACAAAATGGAGTAACACAGTAAACAACCTCCCTCCCAACATGAACTACGGACTCAGCCGGGGTCCATCCCGGGAAGTCGGGCCCACACGACTCAAGAACATCAATAGGTGATTGTCCGAATCAGATGCAGAGCATTGACAGTTATTACAGAAAAAAACACACCAAACGCCCAGAACAGAGGACCTGGACGAAACAAAGACGCAGGTGCATTTTGAGAATACTTCTATATGGATCAGCATACCTGATCTGAACGCGACGGAGTGACCGTACGATCTGTAGTTCCGAACACACAACGCAGGAAGTAGAAGCCGCGTGGCTCAAGGCGACTAACAGGAGGCTATCCGAGGATAAGATCGCAGAAACACGGCGGTACCCCAGAGGACTGGGTAAATCGAAGAAAGGTTTTAGTGACATGGGTAAACCCCGAAACTCTTGAGCCCACTACCACCGGGTGTGCGCAAACGCATTTTTACCCTTCTTTCGAGCCTCCCAGCCAGCCTCAGCGCAATAGGAGAGCTGTTGGGTTCAACCTTGTACTATCCTTCGACTTAACGCGTCGCTTATATAACCAGAAAAAAAAGAAAAAAGCACAGGTGAACTGTAACACGCATGGTCACAGTCACACAAAACACAGAAAGAAATTACAAAAATCGATCCGAGTCCCACCAATCCCACTGCCAGTGGCAGCTCTTATTTTTGGGTGGGCGTTCTCATTTTCTTTTCTTATGCAAATTTTCCCGAACAGGTCTTGTTGGGATCCAGCCTAGATGGACAACCTGAGGTTAGACGCAATACTTAAATAATTGTTATGTTTCCCTAAGTAAATAGTTATCTAACAATAACACTTTGGGAGATAGGTCCGCACCACCACGCACGCTGCGTATCCTCAATATATTACTTCCCCGCTACGGCATATTCCAAGAGGTCTCATTCTCAAGGTTTTTTTTTCCTGGCCCATCTCTCGTGCAAGAAACCAAGCACCACACCGGTCCCTGCTCTTGTCTCTATAAATACTACTGAGTTATGGTACTGAGTAACCATATCTATTCATAGTCAAATCCGGTTCCAAGTACCTCGCCGCACCCCAGCTCCAGGAAACGGACCCTCCGACGTAGCCGAGGTAGGGAACCAGCCGCTGTCCGACCAAAAGTCCGGGGCGGGACTGAGGCGGAACAATAGTGCGCGGGACTTGGCCGAGCAACCAATGGATAGTAGCGCGTTTTCCTACCTCACGTCCAACACAGGCAGGGGCAGGCATATACAATCACAATCACATGGTCAACCCAACTAACTCCATAACTCGGTGGACGTGCAGCATGAACCCGCAGCCAGTAACTCTACGTCACTTAGGATGAAATCTGATCCGGGTTAGGTACCCACTGAGTCCTCGTTTTCACAACCTTTCGGCCTTTTGACGTGTCTTCCTTCCATGACTTGGTGCCCTCGGAAACCTTTTCCGAAACCAGCTTTCCAGCTTCGATAATCCTACCTCCCATGTATCATGTGTCAACCATCCCAAGGCACCTGGTTCTTCCTGCGTGCCAGGTCGACTGCCATCAGTAGGTGCCTCTTGTGTGCGGGGTTCCTCTGGAGTTGGCAGGGGAATATGTAACAGGAGGCGAGCGTGGTGTAAGTTGCTCACCAGTGTCGAAGAAGTGCGGACGTGCAGGCCGCTCAAACTCGAGTATCTCCATCATCAAACACGGACGTGATGTCCGATGCAACGAGCTCGACCTCGGAGTCTTCGCTTGGGCTGATCGGACCATACAGCATAATGCTGCTGCCATCATCATATTCCTTACTTTCTTGATCCCCCACTTCTGATACAGAAGACGGCAGATCATTCGAAGTTTCTATTGCGCGACCCGAGGGGCGTCGTATGCGATCGAGTATCGCAAATACAGATTGCTTACACTCATCAGGAGACCCACTTGTCACTTTCGTATTGCCGAGCCGAGCAAGTGCAAATCGGTGACTGGAACTGGAGCTGGGGGTATCGAGCTTCTAGGAGTGACTGGGGCAGCTGCTTTTGATGACGCGGCACCAGATGGAGTTGCATCTGTGGCAGGTGGTGTGGGTGGTACTGCGCGTAAGATGAGTGAGGATTGGATGCGCCATGCGAGGGTGAGAGTCTCAGGGGCAATCTGCTCCTCGCCATCGGTATTCCTGGGACTGAGGGCGACAGGTTTACTCTATGCGCTCCCAGGATTGGAAATGACGGATTTGCTCCATCGTGACCAGGGGATGACGGATGTATGGTGGTACCGACTGCGTTAGTGGTATCTGCGCTGTGTTCAGGCATTGGTCTGGAGAATTGAGAGCTAGTAGGATCAGCAAGATGGGGACATCTGTGATGTACCGCAGAGACGGAAAACTCGGCGAGCAGGAATTCTGACGCTGGAGTCTGCCGCGACCAGAGGGCTTGGGGCAATGGTCGTGATTGAGAGTAACGTCAAACCATACTTAAGTTGCCCTCCGAGTCTCCTTATCTTGACCTTTCTCCATCTCCATCTCCATCTATTTGCCCTACCTCCCGAACTTCACAAATTGCTCTAATACCTGGATCTTTGCTTGAGGAAGCGTATCCTTGCCACTGTCCGTGCGCGATTAAGAGGCCCTGAGTGATGGCCCGATCTCTTGTAGCGAGTAATAGTCTTGACGTCGACCCAAGGGGAAACGTAGACAAAGTGAGGTAAGATAAAGAGAGGAAACACGACGGAAGCTGAGACGGAGGAATCGTTTGCGCGGAATATATTGTTCATTTTTCCGAGTCGTGTAAGGTATATACTTACGAGCTTAGTAATCGAGTACTGTGTAGGCTCATGCAGACGCATCCCTTACACTCTGGCCGATCGTTTGTGGAACGACTTAGATGCGCTGTCGATGGTCCGTTCTTGCTGCGATCACCAGGCAGGGAAGTTGCGCTGGGCTCAGCGATGATGGCCATTTACGGCAACGCTCCAACGTTCTTTTGTTTACCGGGCGCCAAATCCTTACAGGCCTTCCACGTGGGAAAGAAAGGCTGGAGCCATTTCAAGTTCTATTGCCTCACCACGATATGTCTCCTGCACGTTATGCAAATTAACAGCACTCAGAGCTTAATTGACCCGCTGAGGTTGGCACGAATGGTAAAATTTCTGAGAACAACTATACGGCGCCGCGCATTGTATGGCGCTATCGCCTGACCAAGGACTTTATTCTGTCAGGACCATCACATCGATCATGCTCTGCCGAGGCTATGAGGCTAACTTACTTGAGTGGACCCACGAAGCTACATTGGTCGTGCTAGAGATAATGTGACCAGAGATAAAGAGGCTCTCGACGGACTCCTTCAGGTCGCTATCCCACTGGATCGTTGCGGCAGCCGAGCACATACTCAAAATCGAGGCTTCAGATACCCTCATACCGGCAGTTTGACAGGTGATGTAGTCGGTACTCACTATTTGGTGACAGAAGGCATTTGCATGTTCCCCTTCTTGAAGCATCCAACCCGCAAGCTTCCGATCCCTCCTTACTGGAGCGTATATAAAGCAGCCATCCTCGTCCATTCCCGACAGCGATATCCCTCCGATTTGCGCTCACATACTATGGACGCAAAACCGCCCACACCCAATTTCCCCCCGGCTACCGCTCCCGACAAGATATCACGCAAACCCCGCACCCTGGTGCTGTGTTTCGACGGCACCACAAACGAATATGGTAATACTGTGCGTACCCTTTGACTCCCTTTTCTCCCTCTACCCTCGGGAATGCGGAGAGTGTCTTTATCTAACATCCTATACACCCCATAGAATACGAATGTCGTCAAATTGTATTCCCTCTTGAGGAAGGATAAGGTGGAGGACCAGTTATGTTACTATCAGGTGAGCTTCCCGTATCACTCCCCCACCATTGCTCTTACATTTGCCTAGGCAGGAATAGGAACATATGTCCAACCGGGCATCATTTCGCCTCTCTTTCGAGGGGCCCTGGAGATTTTGGACATGGCATTTGCATGGTACCTCTACCAGCACGTGATGGACGGCTACAAGTTCCTCATGCAGAGTTATAACGTCGGCGACAAAGTCCTTCTATTTGGTGCGTCCGGGATGATCCCACCTGACGACAGCTTATCCACCGCGGTACCGTCAGGCTTTTCCCGTGGGGCGTACACCGCCCGGGCTCTCGCCGGAATGTTGCACAAGGTGTGATCCGGGCCTGCTCCTCGCCGTTCTCAACGTACTGACCGCGCCCTCGCTTCAGGTTGGCCTACTCTCAAAGGACAACATCGAGCAAATCCCCTTTGCATACAAGCTTTATAAGTCCGACGAGCCGTCAGATATCGCGCTCGCTCAGGGATTTAAGGCGACCTTCTGCCGCGAGGTTCCAATCGAATTCGTTGGTGTCTGGTGGGTGTCTTGGTATTTACCTTCCAGCGACGGGCTGTCCGGGAAATATTCTTGGGAGAACGCCCAATCTGAGCCTAATGATTCACAGGGATACGGTTGCAAGCGCCGGAGTTATCATGGGTAAAACCTTGCCCTTTGTGAACGTGAATACGACAATCCGGGTGTTCAGACAGGCGCTATCCCTTGATGAGGTATGTGCAAATGGCTTGATCTGTTGATTCTTTTCATGGGCGCGACACGTCACGCCCCGACCCTCGCTCCCCAATACATCACAATCGTTGCCTCCGAGCACGTGCCTGCCACCCTTTCACTTCACCATCCTACCCAAAGGGCTTACATTCACCCTTCACTCGGTAGCACCGCGCCAAATTTCGGCCGAATTTGTACCACCAACCAGTTCCCAAAGAACCGGTGACGAGAGTTCTTGGCGGAAATGACAAGCTGAAACCTGCTCAGAGCGCTGTTCCAAGAAGTAAGGATGAGCTGTTTAAAACAGATGAGAAAGAGGTGTGGTTTGTCGGTTCCCATACCGGTGCGTCTATGATCTTTCTCGCATGGCGTGCGAATTGAGGGCGCACAGATGTCGGTGGAGGTTCAACGCCGGACAAAGAGGCGCATTCTCTCTCTAATATTCCACTTCGCTGGATGATACAGGAGATCGTGCGGGCAGATTGTGGTATCCAGTTCGACATGGATGCTTTCGCACGATGGAAGACCCCTATTATCGTTGGGCGGGATCTGTTTCCTTCCACACCACGGGCTGCCGACCAGACAGACGGCAATGGTAGCGACAACGGGGTGTCAGCCGCAGAGAACAACCAAGCCGACGCCCTAGATATTGTGCAGCCAATCCACGACTCGCTGAGGAAGGACCCCGTGTGGTGGCTCCTTGAAATCATTCCGACCTCATACGCCTACCAGAACTCCCAGGAAATGTGGGTTACCGAATTCAGGTGAGTCGTCACGAGCGCAGTAAAGACGGGGTTTCTCATTCTCATTCATCATGGATCGATAGCTTTCATCTTGGACGTGGACGAGATGTCCCACCGAATCCTCTGTTCCACGAGAGCGTCAAGACACGAATGCAGGATCCGAAACTCAAGTACAAGCCGAATGCGCAGTACACAAAGGGCACGGAAACTTATGTGACTTGAGACGTGGGGAGGCGTTGTGCTTGTTCGTGACTGGTGGTGCTTGTGTATGACTTGGTTGTGCTTCTTGCCTGACAGTTGCTCGACTTATTGATATGCGGTATCTTACTGGAACATAGCAATGTCAATATCTTAGATAATTACTGACGAAATTGTGACGAAATATTGGTGTTCTGATTGAGGTTCGTCTCGTGACTCGGAAATGACGCACTTTGTTTGGACATTGGCATGCATAAAGTACGGTATTATATTACGCATACAACCCGCGCACCCTTTCCCTCAGTTTGTTCTCCATCGAACTGAGGAAGGGGTAAGCCGCATATACTTTACACTCACTTCATCACCTCTGATCACAGTCCCGATACGTAGATTCCGGTTGTCTTAGGTTTGTCTGAAATCTCAGTTTGTTCTCCATCGAACTGAGGAAGGGATTCCGGTTGTCTTAGAACCGAAACGAAATTGTCTCGTTTATTCGATGGAAACTCACCCCCAGTAGTTCCGCGGGTCTGAGAGTGTCTCGTATCTGAGCCTTCACAACTGCAACAAACCATGCACCACGCGATGTGCACATTCCGCACTCGCCACCAGTAGGACCGCAATGTAGTGACGATGTAACGCGGAGTGACGCCACGGTAACACTGGAGTGATGCGTGACACGATAGTGACGGAGCGAAGTATGGAAATAGCGTAGAGTCGAGAAATGAAGCACGCAAGAGATTGTGAGCGTTCGGACGGTTTCTAGAACAGACAGGATAGCTTTTACAGTCCACAAGTAGTACAATCTATACTACTTTGCCTAACATAATTTGTAAATACGGTTCGTAAAGTATCACAAGGTATCAGTAAGAAATATAAACGTGCAGTCGAGAAAACTAAGTCGGCACACAACAAAAACAGTACAAGACCATACCTACGAAGCCAGGTGGTCAAAAGATAAGTGGTCCGAGATGAGTAACGAGGCGCGCAAAGGAGGAAGTGAGGTGGCGAAGGGGACAGTACTATACCGGACCACTGATTCGGACGGGGATCACTGAGTCGGACAGTCACACCAACTTCACAACACAACAAGATTCTAACAAAATAAATGTTGGAATATGTTAAGGAGTAGTACCATACACCATGTATTTAATTTTGTAATGCTTGAGTCAGAGGTGAGTGAGATATTCAAAGTGTCCGACTCAGTGATCCCCGTCCGAATCAGTGGTCCGGTATAGTATGGTGCACCGCCCGCCTGCGCCTGATCTGTAAAGTAACCTAGATACGATAAGATAATAAATGTCAGATATCACACGCGTTCTGTCCTGCATTCGGCAACGGTAAAATCCAAGTCGAAGTCAAAACCATATCTATTCATAGTTGGATCCGGTTCCAAGTACCTCGCCACCCCAGCTCCAGGAAACGGACCCTCCGACGCAGCCGAGGTAGGGAACCAGCCGCTGTCCGGCCGGAACTGAGGCGGAACAACAGTGCGCGGGACTTGGCTGAGCAACCAATGGATAGCGGCGCGTTTTGCTACCTCACGTCTAACACAGGCAGGGGCAGGTATATACAATCACAATCACATGGTCAATCCAGCTAACTCCATAACTCGGTGGACGTGCAACATGAACGCACAACCGGCAACCCTGCGTCACTTAGGATGAAATCTGATCCGGGTTAGGTACCCACTGAGTCCTCGCTTCCACAACCTTTCGGCCTTTTGACATGTTTTCCTTCCATGACTTGGTGCCCTCGGAAACCTTTTCCGAAACCAGCTTCCCAGCTTCAATCATCTCACCCTCCCATGCGTCATGTGTCATCCATCCCAAGGCACCTGGTTCTTCCTGCGAGCCAGGTCGACTGCCATCAGTAGGTGCCTCTTGTGTGCGGGGTTCCTCTGGAGTCGGTGGGGGAATATGTAGCAGGAGGCGAGCGTGGTGTAAATTGCTCACCAGTGTCGAAGAAGTGCGGACGTGCAGCTCGAGTCTCTCCATCATCAAACACGGACGTGATGTCCGATGCAGCGAGCTCGACCCCTCGGAGTCTTCGCTTGGGATGATCGGACCATACAGCATAATGCTGCTGCCATCATCATATTCCTTATTTTCCTAATCCCCCACTTCTGATACAGAAGACGGCAGATCATTCCATTGTGTGATCCGAGGGGCGTTGTAGGCGATCGAGTATCGCAAATACAGATTGCTTACACTCATCAGGAGACCCATTCGCCACTTTCGTATTGCCGAGCAGAGCAAGGAAGTGCGAATCGGTGACTGGAACTGGAGCTGGGGGTATCGAGCTTCTAGGAGTGACTGGGGCAGCTGCTTTTGATGACGCGGCACCAGATGTAGTTGCATCTTTGGCAAATGGTGTGGGTGGTACTGCGCGTAAGCTGAGTGAGGATTGGATGCGCCATGCGAGGGTGAGAGTCTCAGGGGCAATCTGCTCCTCGCCATTGGGCGTCCCTTGGGCTGAGGTTGTCACGTTTACTCCATGTGCTCCCGGAATTGAAAATGACGGGTTTGCTCCATCGTGACCAGGGGGTGACAGTAGTATGGTGGTGCTGGCTGCGTTAGTGGTATCTACGCCAGTCCTGGCCGTCCCGGGAGCAATATATTCAGAAATTGGTCCGGGAAATTGAGAACTAGTAGAATCAGCACGATAGGGCATTTGTGATGTATCGCGGAGATGGAAAACTCGGGGAGCAGGAGTACTGACGCCAGAGTCTGCCATGACTGGAGGGTTTGGGGCAACGGTTGTAGTTAAGAGTAACGTCGAACCATACTTTAGTTGCCCTCTGAGTCTCATTTTCTTTCCCACTCTCCTTCCCCATCTATTTTCCCTTCCTCCCGAACTTCACAAACCGCTCTAGTGCCTGGATCTTTGCTTGAGGAAGCGTATCCTTGCAACTGTCGGTGTGCGATTAAGAGGCCCTGAGGGATGGCCTGATCTCTGGCTGATCGCTTGTGGAACGACTTAGATGCGCTGTCGATGGTCCGTTCTTGCTGTGATCACCAGGCAGGGAAGTCGCGCTGAATTCAGTGATGATGACCCTTTACGGCAACGCTCCACCCTTCTTTTATCGGCTTACCAGCGCCAAATCTATACAGGCCTTACACATGGGAATGGCGGTGTGATGTGATGGAGTCATTTCAGTTCCACTGCCAAGTAACGACTTCAGTGAGTTATCAGACTAGGGCATCACCCCGTATATGTCTCCCGTATGTTGTCAAATGAACAGCACTCAGAGCTTAATTGACCCGCTGAGGTTGGCACGAAAGGAAAATACCCTGAGAACGGCTATACGGCGTTATTCTTGTAAGGTGCTGTTGCCTGATCTGGGACTTTGTTCTGCCGGGGCCACCACATTGATCACGCTCTGCCGAGGCTATGAGGCTAATTTACTTGGGTTGACCCACGAAGCTACGTCGGTCGTGCTAGAGATAATGTGACTAGAGATAAAGAGGCTCTCGATGGACTCCTTCAGGTGGCTCTCCCATCGGGTCGTCGCGGCAGCCGAGGGTATACTCAAATCGTGGCCTCAGATACCCTCATACCGGCAGTTTGACAGGTGATGTAGTCGGCTCTCACTATTTGGCGACAGAAGGCATTCTCATTTCTTGGAAGCATCCAACCTGCAATCCTCCGATCCCTCATTACTGGGGCAAGCCACAGTATATGAGGCAGTCATCTTCGTCCGTTCCCGACAGTGGTATCCCTCCGATTTGCGCTCACCTACCACGGCCGCATACCCATCTACATCCCATCCCCCCGGCCATCACTCTCGACGAGATGTCACGCAAACCCCGCACCCTGGTACTGTGTTTCGACGGCACCACAAACGAATATGGTGACACTGTAAGTACCCTTTGGCCCCCCTTTCTCCTTCCTCTACTCCCGGGAATGCGGAGAGTGTCTAGACCTGACATCCTCTACATCACACAGAATACGAATGTCGTCAAATTGTATTCCCTCTTGAGGAAGGATAAGGTGGAAGATCAATTATGCTACTATCAAGTGAGCTCCTCGTATCACTCCCCCACCACTGCTCTTATATTTGCCTAGGCGGGAATAGGAACATATGTCCAACCAGGCGTCATTTCGCCTCTCTTTCGAAAGACCCTGGAGATTTTGGACGAGGCTATTGCCTGGTACCTCTACCAGCACGTGATGGACGGCTACAAGTTCCTCATGCAGAGTTATAACGTCGGCGACAAAGTCCTTCTATTTGGTGCGTCCTCGATGATACCAGCTGACGGCAGCTCATCCACCGCGGTACCGTCAGGTTTTTCTCGTGGGGCATACACCGCCCGGGCTCTCGCCGGAATGTTGCACAAGGTGTGATCCGGGCCTGCTCCTCGCCGTTCTCAATGGACTGACTGTGCCCTTGCCTAGATTGGCCTACTCTCAAAGGACAACATCGAGCAAATTCCTTTTGCATACAAGCTTTATAAGTCAGACAAGGCGTCAGATATCGGCCTCGCTCAGGGATTTAAGGCGACCTTCAGCCGGGAGGTTCCAATCGAATTTGTTGGTGTCTGGTAGGTGTCTCGGCATTTAACTTTCTACGACGAGCTTCCCGGGAGACATTCTTGGAAGAATGCTTAATCTGAGTCGATTGATCGCAGGGATACAGTTGCAAGCGTCGGAGTTATCACGGGTAAAACCTTGCCCTTTGTGAACGTGAATACGACAATCCGGGTGTTCAGACAGGCGCTAGCCCTTGACGAGGTATGTGCAGACAACCTGATCTGTCGACTATTTTCATGGGCGTCACACGCCCACCCCCGCCTCCTAATACATCACAAGCATTGCTTCCGAGCACGTGCCTGCCATCCTTTCGCGCCACCTTCCTACCCAAAAGGCTTACATTCACCCTTCACCCGGTAGCATCGCGCCAAATTTCGCCCGAATCTGTACCACCGTTCAGTTCCCGAAGAACCGGTGATGAGAGATCTTGGCGGAAATTACAAACTGAAACCTGCCCAAGGCGCTGTTCCAGGAAGTAAGGATGAGTCGAGTGAAACGGATGAGAAAGAGGTATGGTTCGTCGGTTGCCATGCTGGTGTGTCTTAGATCTTTCGCGCGTAGCATACGAATTAAGGGCGCACAGACGTCGGCGGAGGTTCAACGCCGGACAAAGAGGCGCATTCTCTCTCTAATATTCCACTTCGCTGGATGATACAGGAGGTCGTGCGGGCGGAGTGTGGTATCCAGTTCGACGTGGATGCTTTCGCACGATGGAATATCCCTATCACCATTGGGCAGGACCTGCATCCTTCCACATCACAGGCTGCCAACCAGGCAAGCGGCAATGGTAGCGGCAACGGGGTGTCAGCTGCGGAGAATGGTCAAGCCGACGCCCTAGATGTCGTGCAGCCGATCCACGACCGACTGAAGGAAGACCCTCTGTGGTGGCTCCTTGAAATCATTCCAACCTCATACACATACCAGAACTTTCAAGACAAGTGGGTTATCTATTGGAGGTGAGGCGTCACTCGCGTAGTAAAGTTGGTGTTTTTTATTCATCGTGGATTGACAGCTATCACCTTGGACGTGGACGATATGTTCCGCCGAATCCTCTGTTCCACGAAAGTGTCAAGACACGGATGCAAGAACCGAAACTCAAGTATAAGCCGAAAGCGCAGTACACAAAGGACACGGAAACTTATGTGACTTGAGATGTAGGGAGGCGTTGTGCTTGTGTATGACTGGTGGTGCTAGTATGTGGCTTGGTTGTGCTTGTATGTGACTTGGCTGTGCTTGTGTATGATTTGGTTGTAGCCTCTTGCTTGACAGTTGCTTGACTTCTTGATGTGCGGTATCTTACTGGAATGTAGCGATGTCAATATCTTGGATAATTACTGACGAAATTGTCTCGTTTATTCGATGGAAAGCCACCCCCAGGTAGTTCCGCGGGTCTGACAGTGTCTCGTGCCCGAGCCTTTATAGCTTCATACAGCACGATTCAAAATGATAGGCTTCTTTTCCAAAATTTACACGCACGCGAACTGGGAATTTCATGGCTATCCAATTTAGCTGTTGAAATCTGGCCAATCGGGTTTGGGGGATTTTCAGAACCAAATTGGATATGCCGGTAGCGGGTCAGAAAGAGTACAGGAAGGGAAATTACCATGGCATCATGGGCAGCGACGGATGCAGTTGGATATCAGAACTTCGCACTGTTCTGATACGACAAACTAAAGTATGTTTTCATACTTGCGTTGTACGAACTTGATCCTTCTTTTTTTTTTTTTAAATTTCGCTCTAGTTACTGTGATGAGAGGCAGTACACATATGCGATATTCAGACCGTGAACAGCCCGAGGTGCGATTATGGACACGAACAGAGATAATGGAAAAGGTAGTGTTTTAGATCTAAGACTCCTCGAATATTCCTCCACTGGTTAGAGACAAAACGGGCTTGTTGGATTACTAATCTAAAGGTTCTAATGACAAAGTAATTAATTAAACAGTAGTTTAGACGTGTGACAAATTACTTACCCTCAGCGCGAACCGGGGTTCAACGTTCAGCGCTGACTCCGTCTTCTCTCTCCAGCATTACCAAGTAATTGCGCATGGAACTGGAGATGGCGTTGGTGGTACGGTGCGTAAGCCGAGTGAGGATTGGAGGCGCCGTGCGAGGGTGAGCAGCTTAGGCGTAATCTGCTCCTCGCCATCGATCGTCCCTGGGACTGAGGGTGACAGGTTTACTCCATGCACTCCTAGGATTGAGGATGACGGGTTTTCTCCATTGTGACCAGGGGATGGTGGAAGTATGGTGGTGCCGGCTGCATAAGTGGTATCTACGCCAGTCCTGGCCGTTTCGGGGCGCAATGAGTTCAGACATTGGTCTGGGGAATTTAACTAGTAGAATCAGCACGATATGGGATGTATCGCGGGGGTGTGAAACCGGTGAGTAGGAGTACTGACGCCAGAGTCTGCTGCGACTGGAGGGCCGCCCAGGGGAACAGTCCGAGTTGTGGTTGAGAATAACGTCGAACCGTACTTCAGTTGCCCTCTGGGTCTCCTTTTCTTGCAAGCTGACTTATGATTGGAGATCTCATCATTTGCCTCTTCCAGCGTGCCAGTGAAAGTGTGTTATTAGTACTCCCGGACTTTCTCCAGGAGGTGCTGGTATGTGCTGATGGGCAGTAATGGCAACATTCCGGCAGAGCCTGCTCATCCCGTTTTTTGCTTTTCGGGTTTGCGATCACGGCTACGCTATGGTTGAGTCGACACGAGTCAGAGAGGAAGGACGCTCGGTGCCTTGACGTATGGCGGGACCGACGCCTGTCAGAACCTAGTCATGCCCGGTGTGAAGATTGTATTAAGCCGCACCTCCGATTCCCATCTGACCAAGGCAACATAAAGATGTCTCTATCTCAAGACGACAATCACAAAGATATCGACTTTGATCTGACCACTGCCGAAGGCGTCCTAGCCTACCTTGCAACGACGCCCTTTGCGAGCGCGTCTGCTGAGCAACTTTCCGGCGGCTCAACGAACTTCGCCTATCGACTACGACTCAATGCACCGCACGAAGGCCGCTCAACGCTCGTTCTCAAGCATGCACGGCCTTACGTGGCGGATTCTCCCGATTTTACACTTCCGGTTTCGCGCCAGGTGCGTAGAGGTCAACCGACCCCCAAGCACATTTCTCGCGCAGGCGACTTTGAGCGCTTAGCCGTCCGCTCTCCTCTGCCTTTGTAGGACTTCGAAGTCGACGCTCTGCGCGGCGTAAAGGCGTGGCTACCCCCCTACGCGCAAATCTCCGTCCCTGCCGTGCACCACTTCGACCCCGCCGCGCACGCAGTCATCATGGACGATGCCGGCCCCCGCGCCACGCCGCTCAAAGCCGCGCTCCTCGCGGGCAGCATCCCCGCTCCGCGCGCCGCGGCACTCGGCACAGCGCTCGGCAGGTTCCTCCGCGACCTGCATACGTGGGGCCGCCGCACGGAAGCAGGGGGGAGGTTGCGCTCGGCACTCGGGGCGAACGTCTTCGCGCGCGATATTTACGCGTTCGTCACGTACGGTCGGCTTGGAACGACTCTACGTACGCCCGGGGGGGCGACCGGAACCACCGCGGGCGGGCAGGAGCCCCTCCCCGCACTCGGCGACGAGCCACTTGGCGTACCAGAGGAGACGCTGCGCGTGATCGAGGCGCTGGCGGAGCGGCGAGGGGCGCAGATCAGGGACGTACGCGGGGACACGCTCGTGATGGGCGACTTTTGGCCTGGGAACGTGCTCGTCGGGGGAGAGGGAGAGGAGGAGGATGGCCCAACGCTCGTCGTCGATTGGGAGATCGCCAGGCCGGGGCTGGCGGGAGTCGACGTTGGCCAGTTTTGCGCCGAGCTGGCGACGCTGCGGCGCCTGCACCCAGAGCGCGCAGAAGCGGCCGGCGAGGTGCTGAAGAACTTTGTGCACGTGTACTTTGCGGGTGACGTTGGGCCAGAGGCAGACGAGACGCGGAGAGTGGCGTTGGGTCACTTTGGCGTGCACCTTGCTGTTTGGACGCCGAGGGCCGTATGGAGCGCAGGAGTGCAAGCCAAGCGTGCTCTGGTGATGGACGGCGTGAAGTGCCTTGTAGAGGGGGCAGACCCAGATAGGATTTGGACGGACGAGGAGCTTGTTCATCGGTTCATGCATTCATGCGCTGGAACGTAGAGTAGCGCAACGGATCACCCTACGCTACGATAGATGTCGGGGGTAATGAACCACTGATTTCTTTCGTTGCAGCATACGACGAAAATAATGAAGGAAATTGTTGGTATCAGGCAGCGCAGAATGCTCGGCTCGTCTTGTACGGTGATCTCACGGTGGGATCAGGGTGGGAAACACACCGAAAATGCTGTAGTAGTCGCCGAGGCTAGACATGCAGACCCGTAGTGGGACGCACCAATGAGCCTGAGACGCAAGAAAGTTAAAGGGAAAAGGGAAAAGCAGGAGGGGACTCCGCTCCGTACGCGCACGTTCCCGTAGCAAAAGAGACTCACTCTAGCACTGGACGACTCGCCCACGTTTACGCGGGGCGTGTTAATAAACTTCACGGTGACCGTCCAGACTGCTGTAAACTTACGTCGTTAGGGTTCGGTCCTCGTAGCGCCCACCCACTGGCACAATCTTCTCCTTGAACACCCGTCATTCCCCATCTCGTCTAGTTCGTGATCGCCACCGCCGTTTTGGGATACAAGTTCACATCGTTGCAGTACGTGTCTCTTCGAAGGGCAGGCATCGACTTGGGGGTCTCGCGCTGATGCGTAAATACGGGCCTGGACCAACGCAGCCGCGTGAGGGCATTAGAGGGCCCAGATATCGCGATACGCTGCCGGGGCCCGTGCCCGTGCCACTCCACCGCAAAGAAGTGCGTTTCAGGCGAAGGGCCTAGCTACCGTTCGAGTATACCGTCAGCCATGAGCCAGCCTAGCGTCACAATCATCAGAAAGACCGGGACGTGTCTTGCTTCAGCCCGAGCTTGCTTCTATTGGTATTGGCCGTTCGCCTGCAAGGCGGTGAGGACAGCCTCTGAACGGCATAGATAACCTCTTCCATTTTGCAGACTTAAGTTCTTGACGCGGAATTCGTTAGTCTCCGTCGCACGTTCCAGACGCACGCTGTAAGGACTGACATCGCTCTAGGCTCCCACGAGCCCGACGCCGAAAAGCCAGCAACTGACAAACGCCGTCGCAGCGTCTATATGCCACTAATACCAGAAAACCAACGTCCATCATCTGCCAGCACGAGACGGCGTATCCCATAGACCCCGTACAATGTAGATACAATGTATACTGTCCGTCCCTGGTCAATGCAAAGTGCCCACTTACATGCAAATCTAGAAGACGATGCTCGATCGTCACTTTCCCGACATCCTCCCCTCTCAAAAAAATTACTGTACATGTACTAGGATATGTATTTATGGGATCATATAAAAAGTTGGGGATCAGAAAGCATTTACACTTATGGTGGGGTCGGAAAGTTGGCACAGTCGCAAATTACACCCAGCCACACCAAAAGATCCCACCGATCCTTTCACTCTTGTAGAATTCTATGTGACTAGGGTATTAGTAAATATCACCAAGACCATCCATGGTGACTTTGGGGCCATAGATTCCATGCGATTGAATCATAAGTGAGAATCTTACCTAGGGGGCTACCAGAGGTGACAATCATGTGACATGATTAAACAACAATTCAGTCTCCACTTTGCGACATGCTTCGGCATCAGCGGCAAGTGCAAGACACCGTCATGGCACGCAACATGACTAGAAAATGGGCAAAAAATAAAGAAACAAGATGTCACGGATCGGACTTGAACGCTTACTACTAGGTTCTGACTACAGTAGTAGGCTCGTGATTTCTTACATTAGTCAGGGACTTTACATTTCACGTGTTATCAGTCAGCAGTAGTATCACATGGTACTTTACGCTTACTGATTCCTAGGATAGCGATACTAGGGTTCGAGCTAGATACGCTATAGGTCAATACTGTTCGGGAGGCGCTTTAAAGCCCTCCATCATTGTGTATAAGTAGTAGTCGCGGAAGACCAAGGATCGCCATCTTGGTCTTCTTGAATCATTGGTTTCTCAACCTCTCCTTTCTTCTGCTAAAGTATCCGAGTCGGAGGACGGAGCGCACTGCATAAGGCTTACCAAGAAGCCTTCCCAGTTGCAAGACGATCGACGTGTTTGGATTAGGATCCCACGTTCGACTTATATGCCGAAGCTGAGTACTCGCGTCTCATCATCGCCTAAAGCAAGGCCCACGCTTACCGAAGCGTAACATTAAGACCAAGATCCTAACATCGTGGCGCGAGTATCCACAAGAGAACTTTGGAACCAGGAGGGATTCCGCTCCTACGAGATCCCACGAAGGGGAACAAGAAACGTACCAGTACGTTACCTCAGGGAAGCCAGTTGGGGGAACATCAACGGAGTAGAAGGGTATCTGATTAGAGGAGCACACGGACCACGACCAGTTGAGTTCAATTTCGAACGAACTTGCTGGTGTAGAGTCGACCGAGAGGATGACGAGTGGAGAGTCATCGACACTCTACCCGCCAGATACAGGTGCGATATTTACGAAGAAGAAGTCGTCGCAAGAAACGACTGGGGACCCATCGACGGAGAAAGCCAAAGCATCTCGGCACCCTCAGAAAACTCCGAAGCATCAGACAGTGGATCAGAAGTAGAACCTACACAAGAACTGGAACCATTAGAACCAGGACTCATCGAAAGAGCTGAGCAGATTACAATTCACCCACCGATGGCTACCTTGACAGAAACACAGGAAGTAACACTTCCTATTCACCCAGAAACCGGACATGTCATGACGGCAGACGACGCCGCACTATTCCGAGCAATCGGACCAGATCAGCCTGACCCTCCGACTGGCGGTAGAGGACCCCCGTATGAATTACCCGGAGGAAGCCCTCCACCAGGAGGAGGACCACCAGGAGGAGGAGGACCACCAGGAGGAGGAGGACCACCAGGAGGAGGAATACCTGGAGCAGGACCAATCGGAGTACCAGGAGGGCACCACTCCGATAAATTCGCAGGAAACGCCCCAGAAGTATTCAAAGGGGATCGACACAAAACAGAAGAGTTCCTCATGCAGTGGGAACTGTACTGGGGCATCAATAACAACAACCCCATCATGTCCAACGCCTACAGACGAGCTATGTTGTTCCTCACTTACATCCAAGGGAAGGACGTTAACAACTGGATCACGGAGACCAGCCGGTGGCTCAACCGACAGGTCACAGCTGGAATCGCAGACAACGATCCACGTCTGTGGATCGAAGTCATCACAGCCTTCAACAGGAGGTTCTCCAACACGCTGGAGAAAGAACAAGCCCAAGCCATGCTCAAAAGAGGGATCAGAATGACAGGAGGGGACATCGACGCGTACGTGACACAGTTTGAGCAGTTGGCACGCCAAGCTAACTACCGACTGGACTCGCCACTCACGATGGACTTGTTCACGGACGGACTACCCCGCGACCTGTACGAGAAAGCGTATACATACGACAACCCACAAACCTTCCAGGAGTGGAAGGAGGCGGTCATCAGAAGGCAACAACAGTACATACACATGAAGGCCCGACTAGAGCAACATCGGGGTCTCAGTAATCAAGCAAAGCCACCAGGAGGTGGTAACCAAACCTGGAGGAACGCAAGGAACACTGGATGGGGACCTCCCCACAACATACTACGGGACCCAAACGCCATGGATACATCAGCAGACCGAGTACGAGGGAGACTCACGGGAGCCGAAGAAATCCAAGGCAACTGGGACCGAGCTCACCCCCGAAATCTACCACGAGGAGGATTCATGGGGCGGGTGTTACGCCTTGCCGTGGCGCTTGTTTGACTTGAACGAATTCCTGGGCGAGGTAACAGTAAACGCGATACGAGTCAAACGTAGAGGTGACTTCCTCAATACGATGATGGGGCTAGCAACGGAGTTCCTAAGTCACGTTGGCCCGAATAGACTTCAACCTGCTGGTATACGAGCCGGACAAGGTGACGAGTACACACTACGGTGAAAGAGGCGAGAAGGGAGTATAGCACATGAGTGAGGAGATCAATGGCAATTGAAGAAGACCAAGATGGCGTGTCTTGGTCTTCACCGACTACTACTTATACATGTACGCGAGGGCTTTAAAGCGCCTCTTGAATGGAACTATCCTATGGCGTATGTAGCTCGAACCCTACTACGCCGATCCTTGGAATCACTCAGCAATCACATGCAATCGCTGAGTGCTGACTGAGACACAAGTCCGTGACTAATTACTACTTACTACCGTAGCCACAACTGGTAAGTAAGAGTCCGAAACTCCGAATCACGACATCACCATTACAGTAGCAAGTCCAAAGGGTCGACCGTAACATCACCCCCTTTTCAAGGGGCAACGCCCACGTTGCAACTAAGTCGACCGCGGCCAGTTCCTCGCACCCTGACCCATCCCGATCCATCCGCCCATACGCTTCTCAACTTCGTCCATCAGATTCGCGTTCTCCATGCGGTGTATAGCCCCCAGCTCCTCGGTACTCAGCCGGCCCCACTCCTGCTCCAACTCCCCCATGCGTTGCTCGATTCACGTGATGGCGGACCAAATCGCTCGGTATCGCTGAACCTCCGCCGTAAGCGAGACGTTCTTGCACTCGCGAAGGGCGCGGTTGACCTGCGCAGCCTCGTCATATCCAGCATCAAGGATCATGAGATCCTCGCGCGAGTAGGAGGGGCGCTCTTCATGGGGACCGAAGTGGTGAGGACGCGCGTACAGGGGTTTCGGGAAGACGCGGTCGGACTCGTCGATGAGCCCCAAGACGATGGGGTTCGGTCCGGAGATGACCTGGACGTATTTTGCAGGGCGCGTCACGCCGTCGGAGGTGGTGATGGGGAAGTGAACGTAATCAGGTCCTCGATTGACCCTGAACCCGTGTGGGCAGTGAGTGGCGCGGACGGTGGAGACGGCCCTGTCGTCGAGCTGTGGGCAAATATCCCCTCGGTAGACGGGGTCGCCGGCGGTGGTGAGGGCGTGTGGCGTGGTGTTGGATGGGGCGTCAGCATCTCGTCCGTAGGAAATGTGGTCGTGCGCATCTGAATAGAGTTCGACCTCGTCGTCGCTCTCAACCTCTCCCTCCTCGCCATCATCTCCTGTCGTCGGGCCTTCGCTTCCACCAACTGTTGATCCCTCCAGTCGGCTACCACCTCCTGCCAGGGCCTGGTCGGCCCCAATCCTCGGAGGTATTGGGAGAGGTGGGGACTCGGCCCGTCCATCACCGTCGCGAGCTGCGCGAACCTCGGCTCCTCGGTCCAGTGCGTCCCCGAGGAGTTGGATCTCGCGGGTAGTGAAAGGGACCGGAGAGGTGGGAAGACCATCCGCGTCGAGGATGTCCCAGAGGGGACCTCCATCGTCGTCTGACAGATGGGCGGCGTTGGCTGCGGTGGCTTGAGCGGGGAAACGGTTGACAGCGGCTGTGAACTCAGCTCGGGTGATGGGGGTTTCATGTCCCCCTCGGTCTGTTGTAGCCATGACGGCTTGGTCGGTATTTTCTCGGACACCTTGTGCGCGCTCTTCTTCCAGCTCGACGGCAAAAATCCTTTCGGGGGTGCCATGGTAGTATTGGTTAAGTTGCGAGAGGGAGGCATCGGGTGTGAAGGGCATATGGGGTGGTATGTGAGTGTGGGTAGACAGTAGTCGAGAGGAAGGGAGATGGGAGGACTCGCCGCGTTGAAGGGGCCTTTTATCCTTCTGCCGTTCCTGTTCGTACTCCGCCACGGCTTCTTTGGCGAATACATCTTCCTTATCAACCCATTGATTGTCGGAGTCCGGATATCCCTTCCAGGCCACAAGGTATTGCAGTTTCCGTCTTCTGCCGTGGTGCCGGTGGTCTAGAATCTTCGAGACCTCATATTCTTCTTCTCCTTCAATCAAGTCCGGTGGGGGTCGTGTGTAGTTGGGTCCATGCGTGGGTGTCTCGCGATAAGGCGTGAGAAGGTCGGTGTGAAATACGGGGTGTATCTGCCATTGCGTGGGAAGTTCCAGCTGGTAGTTCACGGGTGACATCACCTTAATGACGTGGAATGGTCCGTGGCGTCTTGCGGCTAATTTCGCTGTTGGCTGGTGGGTCCGGAGATGACGTCCTTCCAACCACACCTGATCCCCCACCTGATACTTGGGCGCTGTCTTGGCACGCGCCCATGACTGCTGCGCTTTCATGATAAGGTCCCGTGTCCGTTGTCGCGCTTCTTTTAATTGATTAGCGCGATCCATTACGTGTGGAAGGGAGGATGGCTTATCGGTCCAATCAGCCCGCGGATGGTATCCCATAAGGAGTTCAAAAGGTGTCACTTTCGTGGCTTCGTGGGGCCAGTTATTGTGCGCGAATTCTGCCATTGGCAGATAATGATACCAGTTGTCTTGCTACTCATTCGCCCAGAAGCGTAGATACTGTTCTAGCCATTGATTGGTCTGTTCGGACTGCCCGTCCGTTCGTGGGTGGTAGGCCGTTGATATGTTCTGGGTGATTCCCAGGGCCTTGCACAACTCTCTTGTGAATTTGCTCGCAAACCGAGGGTCTCTGTCGCTGATGATGGTAGTGGGCAGTCCGAATCGAGGGAATACGTATCTGGCATACAGTCCCGCGGTTTCTTCGGATGTGATTTCCTCTACGCAGGGTATGAATATCGTCGCTTTACTGCAGTCGTGGTCGGTGATGGTCAGTATCGAATCATATCCCTGCGATAAGGGAAGTTTAGTAATAAAGTCCATTGCCACGGTTTCGAACGGAAGGGCGTCAATTTTAGGGTATATAGGTTGGAGGGGGGCCTGTGTAGGTCGGGTGTTGACTTTGATTCGTTGGCATTCTGCACATCCTTTCACGTAGTCCATGACTTCCCTTCGCAGTCCTGGCCACCAGTACTGTCGTTCCACCAGATGACTTGTTCGTCGTATTTCTGGGTGCCCATGAACAGGAGAGTCGTGAAAGGTGCGAATGATACTTCTCTTCTCTTCCAACCCGCCGGTGACCACCTGCTGGCATCCTTCCTTGTACCAGGTTCCCGACACCTTCTTGAGGCTGTGTCCGTCTATCCAGGGTCGGAGTGTGGCTTCATCCTGATGGTCTCGCTGTCCCACGTTAGTGATTTGTAATGTCGTCAGTGCCCGTGCGAAGACTTTGTCAGGTAAGACTATGATGCCTTCGTTGTCCGACTCTCCTTGGTCGTAGTCCGGTCGTCGTGACAGGGCATCGGCTCTCCCATTTGCCTTTCCTTTAATGTGATGAATTTCAAAGTCATACTCGGAAAGTTCCAGTACTTCCCTTGCTACTCGCCGACTGATCCTTTGTGGCGATTGCCAATACTGCAGGTTCAGGTGGTCGGAGAAAACTTTGGTACGGTGAGGGGATCCTGCAAGTAGGGGGCGCCAGTGTCGGAAGGCCTTGATGATGGCGAGTAGTTCCAGGTCGTATATATCGTAGTTTCGTTTGGCGGTGTTAAGCGTGGACGAGTAGTAACCGATGGGATGTCTTTTGTTGTCTTCTTTTCGTTGTAGGAGTACAGCCCCTGTCGCAAAACCTGAAGCGTCGACCTCTAGTTCAAAAGGTTTACTCAGCTCGGGATGTGCGAGTATCGGTTCTGATGTTACGAGGTTTTTGAGTGTCTGAAAGGCCTTGTCTTCGTCTGCTCCCCATCGCCATTCGGTGTCCTTCTTTGTTAGGTGATTGAGTGGTTTAGCGTGGGAGGCAAAATTGCGGATGAATGTTCGGTAAAAATTGCAGAAGCCAAGGAAGGAGCGGACTTCCTTGACTTTGGTGGGCGTTGGCCAGTCTTTAATGCCCGCAATTTTGACAGGGTCCATGCGTGTCACCCCCTTTTCAAGGATTACCCCCAGGTAATCCATACGGGGCGCATGGAAAAGGCATTTCTCCAGTTTGTAGTAGAGGTCGTGTTCGGCAGAAAGTGTAAGGATATCCGTGACAGCAGCGACGTGGTCTGCAAGGCTATGACCGATGTGAGTGGCAATGCCAATATCGTCCATATAAACACGTATCGTGGTGCCTAATCGTTCATGTTTCGCGATGACGTCACGGCAGATATGATTCATCATGGTTTGGAAGGTGGCGGGTGAGTTAGTGAGGCCGAAGAACATGACCGTGGGTTCAAAGAGGCCGTATTTCGTTTTGAAGGCCGCCTTCCCTTCGTCCCCTTCCTTGATCCGAACATTGTTGTAGCCCCATCGTACGTCGAGCTTGGTATAAATATGGGCGTTGCTGAGTTCCGTGATGAGGTCGGTAATAAGTGGGAGGGGATATTGGTTGCGAATCGTGAAGTTATTGATGCGTCGGTAGTCCTGTACGGGGCGTAGTTTTCCGTCCTTCTTTTTGACAAAGAAGAAAGGGGAGGCGTACTGCGATTTGGAAGGGCGGATGTACCCTTTTTGTAGTTGTTCAGTAAGGAACACTTGTAGCGCCTTATCTTCGTCCTGTGTTAGAGGGTAGATCTTGCAATCGAGAGCGTCAGGTGCCGTAGGTTTGAAGTCGATAGCATGATCCCAGGCTTGCGCAGGAGGGAACCGATGGGAGGCTTCTTCGTCAAAAAGTTTCGTGAAGGATGCGTATGCAGGTGGTAACACCGCTTTTGTGGTGTACTGTTGTGCTTTGATAGCCAAGTTGGTAGACGTGGTGCGAAGCGCAACTGGTCCTTCGTCTTCAAGTTGCTAGACGACTGTTTCCTTTTCTTCTGTGGTGAGTACCGTTTGTATCATAGAGGGTTCTGGTGGTGGTCTGATTGACTGTAGGATGATGGGGAGTGCGTCTTCTTTGATAGTAGCGAACCTCCACGACATTTGAGGTTCGTAGGTGGCGAGCCAAGGGTACCCTAGTACGATGTCTTCGTTCCCGATATTGGTAAGGAGGAATCGCAGGGTCCGGCGTATGCCTCTTGTTTGGACGTCTAGATCTATAAAGTGGGTAATGAGTCCCGCTTTATTCTCCGTATTGTCAATGTTCCATATCTTTTTTGGTCGTTCGAGGGTTTGTATGCCCAGGCGCATTCGTTTGGCAAATGCGGGACGTATGAAGTTATCGGTGGCTCCAGAGTCCACCAGTGCTTTTATGTCGGCCATAGCGTAATTCGTGCGGATCGAAACTGGAATTCTCATAGAACGATAGCGCGTGATAATAACCGAATTACAATTGACTGCCCTCACCCAGGCCGATGGGTTCAGGCGTCCTGAAAACCCTCTTGTTTCCAGAGATCCTTTAGGATCATATCCTTTACTTCGTCTGGTTCCGCCGCTACCCCCGTCATCCAATTGGTGGCTCGTTCACGCGGTGTTTGAGCACGTGAGGCTTGAATGGGTTGTTCCTCTGGTTCGTACCGGTCTGCTTCGGTACGTCGATTGTAGGTGTGCTGTGGACATTGCCTGCTGATATGACCTTTCTTTCCACAAGTGTAACACGTAACTTGGGAAAAGTCCCTTCGTCCTCCTCGACGATCCATAAATCCCCCTCGTGGCCGTTGTTTGGCGCGGTATTGTTCGAGTATTTCTTCTGCGTCGGCGAGGCGTCCTCGAATGCGGTCTGCGGAGGTGTCCATGGCATTGGGGTCCCGGGAGAGGTTCCATCCGGGCCCCCCTCCTCCGCCTCCTCGTCGTGGTTGATTACCGCGGTTCGGGGTTGTCCCCCCTGTTGTTCCTCGATGTTGTTCGAGGCGGGCCCTCATATGAATGTACTGTTGCTGCCTCTTCATAACCGCCGTCTTCCAGTTGTCGAATGTTTGAGGGTCGTCCATGGTAAAGACTTTCTCATAGAGGTTGCGTGGCAACCCGTTTGTGAAGATGTCGAGTGTTAACGGGGAATCTAGGTGATAGCCAGCTTGTCGTGCCAACGTCTCGAAGTTGGTCACGTACGTGTCAATATCCCCTCCGGTCATTCGTATTCCTTTCTTTAGTGCCGCTTGGGCCTGTTCCCGTTCAAGGGTGTTGGAAAAATGTCTTGTGAAAGCGCTGATGACCTCGTGCCAAAGGCGTGGGTCGGAGTCGCTGATTCCTCCAGTGACTTGTCTATTGAGCCATCAGCTTGTGTGGGTAATCCATTCGTTGACGTCCTTCCCCTGGATATACGTGAGGAAGAACATGGAACACCTGTAAGCATTAGCCATGATGGGGTTGTTGTTGTTAATCCCCCAATACAGTTCCCACTGCGTGAGGAACTCTTCCGATTTATGTCGGTCGCCCTTGAATACTTCGGGCGCGTTTCCTGCAAATTTGTCAGAGTGACCTCGTTCGTGAGGGGATCCGACTGGTGGTACTCCCCCGAATGGCGGTCCTCCGCCTGGTGGTCCCCCGCCGGGTAGTCCTCCTCCGGGTGGTCCTCCTCCTCCTCCTCCCGGGCTTCCTCCCCCCAGTGGGTCTGGATGGTCTGGTCCTATGGCTCTCATAATAGCTGCATCGTCGGCGGTTAGGGGTTCCCCAGTAACAGGGTTCATAGGCAGTTGTACTAGGCCCCGAGGTTCTTCAGTCATAGTGGCCATGGGCGGTAGGATGGTGATAGACTCAGCTTGTTCGATAAGGTTGACCTCCGCTTGGTTCAACGGTGAGGGAGATCGAGGTGGTTCGTTATCAGAAGCATCTTCTGATACTTCGTGAGTGTTCTCGGAGTGACTTGCGTTTTCTTCTCCGTCAAGGGGTCCCCAGTCAGATCGTGGGACCACTTCGTCGGCGTATATGTCACAACGGTGATGGGGTCGCAATGGGGCGATAACTTGCCACCGGTCTAGGATGTAGTCGACCGCGCACCAACACAGACGATCGAAACTAAACTCAACTGGGCGTTCTCCCCTTCGCGTCTCGATGACGTATCCTTCTACTCCGTTAGGACTGCTCCAATAGGCGTTCTTCAGATATCGGACTGGAACATTACGACTACCTCGTCGCAATAGGTTGTACGGATGAAATCCGTCGGTGTCCCACTGTTCTCGGGTAGTTACTCTCGCCACGATGGTACGATCTTGGTCTTAATGTTACGCCTTGCCGTGGCGCTTGTTCGACTTGAACGAATTCCTGGGCGAGGTAACAGTAAACGCGATACGAGTCAAACGTAGAGGCGACTTCCTCAATACGATGATGGGGCTAGCAACGGAGTTCCTAAGTCACGTTGGCCCGAATAGACTTCAACCTGCTGGTATACGAGCCGGACAAGGTGACGAGTACACACTACGGTGAAAGAGGCGAGAAGGGAGTATAGCACACGAGTGAGGAGATCAATGGCAATTGAAGAAGACCAAGATGGCGTGTCTTGGTCTTCACCGACTACTACTTATACATGTACGCGAGGGCTTTAAAGCGCCTCTTGAATGGAACTATCCTATGGCGTATGTAGCTCGAACCCTACTACGCCGATCCTTGGAATCACTCAGCAATCACATGCAATCGCTGAGTGCTGACTGAGACACAAGTCCGTGACTAATTACTACTTACTACCGTAGCCACAACTGGTAAGTAAGAGTCCGAAACTCCGAATCACGACATCACCATTACAGTAGCAAGTCCAAAGGGTCAACCGTAACAGCGGGGACGAGGAGGCCGACGCGACATAAGGGAAGTAACATGTTACACATGCGGACAGAAAGGACACTTCAGTCGTAACTGCCCACAGCACACCTACAACCAACCAAGCAGTAGCCGAAGAACTGACGCCTACCACGACGACAGAGAAGAAGAGCCCGTACGCGCGGCAAAAGCGGAAACCCCGCAACAAAGAGCCGATCAATGGATGAAGGGAGTGGCCGCCGAAGAAGATGAGGTAAAAGACCTCATACTACAGGATCTATGGAAGAGGGAGGATTTTCGAAGCGCCTGAACCCATCGGCCTGGGTAAGGGCAGTAAAGTGTAATTCTGTGATCATAACTCGCTACCGTTCTATGAGAATCCCAGTATCGATTCACACGAATTACGCCATGGCCGACATTAGAGCATTAGTGGACTCAGGAGCCACGGACAACTTCCTCAGACCCGCTTTCATAAAGCGGATGGGAATTGGAATGAAGCCGCTGGAACGGCCCAAAAAGATATGGAATATCGACAATACCGAAAACCGAGCCGGACTAATCACCCACTATGTAGACCTGGACGTACAAACAAAAGGAATCCACAAGGAAATGAGATTCCTTGTCACCGATATCGGAAATGAAGACATCGTCTTTGGATACCCATGGCTGGCTACATACGAACCGACCTTCAGCTGGAGACATGCCGTGATCAAAGAGGACGCACTACCAGTAGTCCTCAGGACCGTCAACCCGAGGATTGCACGATCAATACTTGCGAAAACCATGACCAAAGAACAGAAGGAACAAGTCGTAGCTCAGTTGAAAGAAGAAGAATTTGTGAAAGGGAGGACCACTTCTACTGAATTAGCAATCAAGGCGAAACAGTATACTACCAAAGCTGAGTTGCCAACCGTCTATTCCACATACCACCGACTCTTTGACAAAGAGGCATCACACCGATTCCCACCCTCACGGGTATGGGACCATGAAATTCAACTCAAGAAAGGAGCACCCGAGTCAATAGACTGCAAGGTCTACCCGCTCACACAGGAGGAAGATCAGGCCCTCCAAGCCTTTCTCACGGAACAACTCGGCAAAGGATACGTACGACCATCGAAATCTCCATACGCATCGCCATTCTTCTTTGTCAAAAAGAAGGACGGCAAATTACGACCAGTACAAGATTACAGACGTCTCAACGCGCTTACGATACGAAACCAATATCCTCTACCCCTCATCACTGACCTCATAACGGACCTCAGTAACGCCCACATATACACCAAACTCGACGTACGATGGGGTTACAACAACATACGGATTAAGGAAGGAGACAAAGAAAAAGCCGCGTTCAAAACTAAATACGGCCTATTCGAACCAACGGTAATGTTCTTCGGACTAACAAACTCTCCTGCAACATTCCAGACGATGATGAACCACATCTGTCGAGACATCATCGCCAAACACGAACTCCGAGGAACCACGATAAGGGTATATATGGACGATATCAGCATCGCAACACATGTTACGGTCGACCCTTCGGACTTGCTACTGTAATAGTGATATTGTGATTCGGAGTTTCGGACTCTTACTTACCAGTTGTGGCTACGGTAGTAAGTAGTAATTAGTCACGGACTTGTGTCTCAGTCAGCACTCAGCGATTGCATGTGATTGCTGAGTGATTCCAAGGATCGGCGTAGTAGGGTTCGAGCTACATACGCCATAGGATAGTTCCATTCAAGAGGCGCTTTAAAGCCCTCGCGTACATGTATAAGTAGTAGTCGGTGAAGACCAAGACACGCCATCTTGGTCTTCTTCAATTGCCATTGATCTCCTCACTCGTGTGCTATACTCCCTTCTCGCCTCTTTCACCGTAGTGTGTACTCGTCACCTTGTCCGGCTCGTATACCGGCAGGTTGAAGTCTATTCGGGCCAACGTGACTTAGGAACTCCATTGCTAGCCCCGTCATCGTATTGAGGAAGTCGCCTCTACGTTTGACTCGTATCGCGTTTACTGTTACCTCGCCCAGGAATTCGTTCAAGTCGAACAAGCGCCACGGCAAGGCGTAATGTTACAGTCGCACCGGCCGTCTAGTTCGACTTGAACTGGGGTTCTCAGAACGCTTGTATTGCACGTGACAACCAAGGCAAAACCACTGCAATAGTGGTTGCAACTGAGAGACGAAGGGGAAAACTGAAGGGGAACGGCTCGCTAAGAAGCGGCACAACAAGACAACGTCTAAGGGCTTGGTGAAGAAGACCAGTTAAGGCCCTTAGGAAAGCAGGAGGGAACTGTGATGCGGATTGTTGAAAACTCAAGATGGAGAATACATGCGAAGACAAGCTAGTACTTATACTACTAGTAGATAAGGTTCGGACTCAGCACGAACCTTAAGTCCTTATCTCTAGCCAATAGCCATAAGGGCTCCGGCTCCACAAGCTGAAACACAAAGGAGAAACATAATTGGACCAGCCTATAAAGGCACTGACATCCATCAGACACGAGGCAGCGCCCATACAGTACATGAGGCGTCCATCAGAAAGTCCATCAGAAGGCAGGCACAAAGGCCTAGTCCATGTCGTCATCCACCGGGTAGCTGGCTGCAGCATACCCGAGGCACACACGCTCAGGTGATGCCTCACGTGATGAGTCACGTGACTCTGGGTCGTCCTGCCCGTAGAAGTGCGCGTACATGGCACGCGCGCGAGCTTCATCTTGCTCGTAGGGATCATCAGCTTCTTCGTTGCTGCTCTCAACAGGAGTGCGGGACTTAGCTGGTTCGGGACACAATGTCCACATGCTTAGGTCGCCTTTTCTCATCAAGGCTTCTCTCAATGCCTCAGTATCGAGGTCTTGCTCGTAGTTGTCTAACGCGGGCCGGCTCGGGCAGCTCGGCGGCGTGCTTTCGCGGGAACTCGGGATCTCGGCCATAACACGTAACAACACACATAGGGCACAACATGGACGACCACATCGCGGCGGTCAGAGACGTACTGGAAATATCAGCTAAGCACGACCTCTACTACAAATTGGAGAAATGCTTATTCCATGCACCCCGTATGGATTACCTGGGGGTAATCCTTGAAAAGGGGGTGACACACATGGACCCCGTCAAAATTTCCGGTATCAAAGACTGGCCAACCCCTACAAAGGTCAAGGACGTTCGATCATTCCTGGGCTTTTGCAATTTCTATCGCACATTTATTCGAAACTTTTCACATTATGCAAAACCCCTGAATCAACTAACCAAGAAAGGTGCCGAATGGAAATGGACGGGGACAGAACATGACGCGTTCAACAAACTCAAAGGACTCGTTACATCGGAACCAGTATTGGCACACCCACAGCTGAGTAAACCATTCGAACTAGAAGTTGATGCGTCAGGATTCGCAATAGGAGCAGTACTACTACAACGGAAAGACGACGGGAAAAGACACCCCATCGGCTACTTCTCCACCACATCAAAGGATCAGCAAACGGTAGAGCGGACGCATTGTCACGAAGACCAGACTACGACCAAGGGGAAGAAGATAATGAAAACATTACGGTACTGCCGGACAAACTCTTCATACGCGGTGCCCACGTAGAAAGAATACGGACCAACAAAGATCGCCTCACCTCGGAGGACATCACACTAGAGGATCCCGTGTACGAACAAAACGAAGATATCCTGAAACCATGGGTAGATGCACACCGTCTCAAAAAGGTGAACGGAGTCTGGTACAAAGACGCACGACGAGTAGTGACCGGAGGCATCCACGATAAGCGACGTATACTGCACGATCATCATGACCTCCCTGCTCACGGACACCCAGGAATTAAAAGAACCGCCCAACTGGCGGGACGCACCTACTGGTGGCCAGGATTGGTTAAAGACGCTCTGGAATACGTCAAAGGATGTGCCGAATGTCAACGCATCAAGGTTCAACACGGACGGAACAAGGCACCCCTCAACCCCATATACCCGAAACCGGAAGCAATGCCATTCGAAACTATAGCCCTTGACTTCATAACTAAGTTACCAGTATCTCAGGGGCACGACACGATACTGACGATCACGGATCACGACTGCAGTAAGGCGGCGATATTTATACCATGCAATGAAGAAATCAGCGCGGAAGGAGTCGCCCACTTGTACCTCAAACACGTCTTTGTTCGCTTCGGACTTCCCACGAAAATTATAAGTGACCGCGACCCTCGTTTTGCCAGCAGGTTTACGAGAGAACTTTGCAGAGTATTGGACATTAAGCAAAATATATCCACCGCGTATCACCCCCGAACCGACGGACAATCAGAGCGAACAAACCAATGGGTAGAACAATACCTACGGTTCTGGACGAACGAGAGACAGGATAACTGGTGCGAATACCTACCTCTCGCAGAATTCGCGCATAATAACTGGCCGCATGAATATACCCGGGAGTCACCCTTCAACCTCCTCATGGGGTATAACCCACGAGCTGATTGGACGGAGAAACCATCACCAATCCCACAGGTAACACTAAGAACGGAACAGTTCCAAGAAGCGCGGAAATGCGCTCAGGAACTGATTGTCAAGGCGCAACAATCATGGGTTAAAGCAAAGAACGGTCCAAAATTCTGACTCGGAGACCTCGTATGGCTAGAGGGACGCCACCTCCGCACTCACCAACCAACGGCGAAACTCACTCCCCGAAGGCATGGACCCTTCACAATAGAACAGGTGATGTCCCCTGTCAACTATCGGCTCAACCTCCCCCCGCAATGGAAAATTCACACAGTGTTCCATGTGGACCTTCTCACCAAATATCACGAGACTCCACTCCATGGGAAGAACTACCAACGACCACCACCTGATCTGGTAGACGGAGAAGAGGAATACGAAATTGAGAAGGTTCTAGACGAACGGCACTTCGGCAGAGGACGTAAGAAGCAGTACCTGGTCAAATGGAAGGGGTACCCCGACTCGGAGAATCAGTGGGTCAACCGGGAAGACCTATTCGCTGATGAAGCCCTTGCGGAATACCAAAATTCAAGGACCACCGGACGAACATTTATAAGAAGTGGGAAGACCCACGACGAAATCCCATCTTCTCCTCACACTACCACCACTACCATCCACAACCCCTCTATGCCATTCACACCCAATGCCGCCCTCACGCCATCTTCGTACTACCTTGGAACCCCCGAAAGGATTTTTGCCGTCGAGTTGGAGGAAGAGCGGGCATCAAACGCCCCTGCCAACGACACAGAGGTCGTCATGGCTGAGGGAGACAGAGCCGGGTCAGAAGGACCCATCACCGAAGCTGAGTTCAACAGCACCCTCGCCCAGTTCCCCGCTCAAGGACGAGGGACGCGTAGCGCCCGGCTGTCCCCCGACGTGGACGGACAGCCCACCTTATGGCACATCCTCCACGCCGACACCGGACTGCCCATCGCAGACCACCCTTTCACCACCGCCGAAGTCAACGACTTTTGGTGCGCTCTCGACCGCGGTGCAGACGTCCGAGCACGCCAGGGAGCGGTACGAAGTGCTGATGAGGCCGAAGAAGTCGTGGAAGGAGGTGACCGACGACTGGAGGGAAGAACAGCTGCGAATAGCCCAACGCCGCATGAGGGAGATGAGAGAGAAGCGGGAGAGATCACAGACAGCGAGGACGAGCGGTACCCAGCTGAGCACCCACACATTCACTATGGGAGAGAAGCTAATGCTCCACCTCATACAACGCGACACGCCCTCACCACGGACGGGACCCCCCTCTACCGGGGTCATATCCGTCCCCAGCTCGCCGACCGCGCCGTCTCCAGCGTCGCCAGCGCCCGTGCGCCTCACGGGTTCTGGGTCAATCGAGGACCCGATTTCATTTCATTCCCCATCACCACCCCCAACGGCGTGACGCGCCAGGCAAAATACGTCCAGGCCATTATGAGCAACGACCCTATCGTGCTCGGCCTGATCGACGAGTCCGACAGGGTGTTCCCGAAACCCCTGTACGCAGCCTGTCACGGATCGGACTTTACGCTTACTACTAGGTTCTGACTACAGTAGTAGGCTCGTGATTCTTACATTAGTCAGGGACTCATATTTCACGTGTTATCAGTCAGCAGTAGTATCACATGGTACTTTAGCAGCTGATTACTAGGATAGCGATACTAGGGTTCGAGCTAGATACGCTATAGGCCAACATCATTCGGGAGGCGCTTTAAAGCCCTCCACCATCGTGTATAAGTAGTAGTCGCAGAAGACCAAGGATCGCCATCTTGGTCTTCTTGAATCATCGGTTTCCAGTTCTTTCCCTTCGTGCCCTTATCGACTTCAAGAAGAGGAAGAAGCGCACTGCATAAGGATTCGCCTCGCCGATACCTTCCCAGTTGCCAGAGTCATCGTGTTGAGATAGGAGACTCCACGTTCGACTTAGCAAGAACCATAGCTGAGTATTCGCGCCCTACCGTCGCCTAAAGCAAGGCCCACGCTTACCGAAGCGTAACATTAAGACCAAGATCTCATCGTGGCGCGAGTATCAACAAGAGAACTTTGGATTCAAGAAGGATTCCGATCCTACGAAATCCCACGAAGAGGAACAAGGAACGTACCAGTTCGATACCTCAAGCAAGCCAGCTGGGGGAGCATCAACGGGGTTGAAGGATATCTGATCAGAGGAGCACACGGACCGCGACCAGTTGAGTTCAATTTCGAACGAACTTGTTGGTGCAGAGTCGACCGAGAAGACGACGAGTGGAGAATCATCGACACTCTACCTCCCCGATATAGGTGTGACATCTACGAGGAAGAAGTAGTAGCAAGAAACGATTGGGGACCCATCGACGGAGAGAATCAGGGTACTTCAATATCATCCGAAAACCCTGAAGCCTCCGATAGCGAGTCAGACGAAGAACCCACCCAAGCATTAGAACCCTTGGAATCAGAATTGATCGAACGAGCGGAGCAGATCACCATCTATCCCCCAATGGCTACGCTAACCGAGACACAGGAAGTAACCCTTCCCATTCACCCCGAAACAGGACATGTCATGACAGCAGATGATGCTGCGTTATTCCGGGCAATCGGACCGGATCAGCCAGACCCTCCAACAGGAGGAGGAGGACCACCGAGAGGAGGATCACCTGGGGGAGGACCACCTGGAGGAGGCTTACCAGGAGGACCACCCGGGGGAGGACCACCAGGAGGCGGAGGAATATTCGGGGTAGGACCAGTAGGAATACCCGGGGGGCATCACTCGGACAAATTCGCCGGGAACGCCCCGGAAATATTCCGAGGAGACCGACACCGAACTGAAGAATTCCTCACGCAATGGGAATTATATTGGGGTATCAACAATAATAACCCCATCATGGCCAACGCATACCGACGAGCTATGTTATTCCTCACTTACATTCAAGGAAAGGACGTTAACAACTGGATCACGGAAACCAGTAGATGGCTCAACCGACAAGTCAGCGCCGGAATCGCTGACAATGACCCACGCCTATGGGTCGAAATCATCACCGCCTTCAACCGGCGGTTCTCAAACACATTAGAAAAGGAACAAGCCCAAGCAATGCTCAAAAGAGGGATTAAGATGAATGGGGGGGATATTGACGCGTACGTCACCCAATTCGAACAGTTGGCACGTCAAGCTGACTATCGACTGGATTCACCGCTCACGATGGATCTCTTCACGGATGGACTACCTCGGGACCTATACGAGAAAGCATACACGTACGACAATCCGCAAACCTTCCAGGAATGGAAGGAAGCAGTCATTAGGAGGCAACAACAATACATACATATGAAGGCCCGACTGGAGCAGCACCGCGGCCTTACCAACCCAGGAAGGCAACAAGGAAACAATAACCGAGGGGGCTGGGGAAACACAAGAAGTACCGGATGGGGACCACCCCGTAACATCCTAAGGGACCCAAACGCCATGGATACATCCGCCGACCGAGTACGAGGGAGACTCACAGGGGCCGAAGAAATTCAAGGTAATTGGGACCGAGCCCATCCACGGAACCCCCCTCCAAGAGGAGGATATATGGGAAGAGGAAGAGGGGGAAGGCGAGATATAAGGGAAGTGACCTGCTACACCTGCGGACAGAAAGGACACTTCAGTAGGAATTGCCCACAGCACACCTACAACCAGCCTAGTGGTAGTCGAAGGACCAATACCTACCACGACGAGCAGGAAGAAGAGCCCGTAAGAGCGGCTAAGGCAGAAACCCCACAGCAACGCGCCGACCAATGGATGAAAGGAGTAGCCGGAGAAGAAGACGAGGTAAAAGACCTCATATTACAAGACTTGTGGAAAAGGGAGGATTTTCGAAGCGCCTGAACCCATCGGCCTGGGTAAGGGCAGTAAAATGTAATTCTGTGATCATAACTCGCTACCGTTCTATGAGAATTCCAGTATCGATTCGCACAAATTACGCCATGGCCGACATCAGAGCATTAGTGGACTCCGGAGCCACCGACAACTTCCTACGACCCGCTTTTGTAAAGCGGATGGGTATCGGGATGAAACCGCTAGAAAGACCCAAAAAGATATGGAATATCGATAACACGGAAAATAAAGCTGGACTAATCACGCACTACGTAGATCTGGATGTGCAAACCAAAGGAATCCACAAAGAGATGAGATTCCTCATAACCGACATAGGCAATGAAGACATCGTCTTCGGCTATCCGTGGCTGGCCACATATGAACCCACCTTCAGTTGGCGGCATGCCGTCATCAAAGAAGATGCGCTACCGGTAGTGTTACGAACGATAAATCCCCGAATTAACAGGATACGACCCACTATCGCAGCTATTACAACAGAACAGAAGGAAGACATAGTACAACAACTCGAAGACGAAGAATTCGTACAAGGAAGGATCACGTCTACCGAATTAGCAATTCAGGCAAAACAATATACCGTTAAAGCTGAGTTGCCGTCCTGCTATACCGAATATCACAAGCTGTTTAACGAAGAAGCGTCACATCGATTTCCACCGGCGCGGGTATGGGATCACGAAATACAATTCAAGAAAGGAGCCCCAGAAGCCATAGACTGTAAGGTCTACCCATTGACACAGGAAGAGGACACGGCCCTCAAAGCCTTCCTCACGGAACAACTCGGCAAAGGATACATACGACCTTCAAAATCCCCCTACGCGTCACCATTCTTCTTCGTCAAAAAGAAAGATGGGAAACTGCGCCCAGTACAGGACTACCGACGGATCAACAACTACACCATACGCAATCAGTACCCCTTACCTCTCATATCCGATCTAATCACCGATCTCAGTAACGCTCACATCTACACCAAGCTCGACGTAAGATGGGGCTATAACAATGTACGAATCAAGGAAGGAGACGAGGAGAAAGCGGCCTTCAAAACAAAATACGGACTATTCGAACCCACAGTCATGTTCTTCGGACTAACCAATTCACCAGCAACGTTCCAGACTATGATGAACCACATATGTCGAGACGTCATAGCGAAACACGAACTACGGGGGACCACAATACGGGTATACATGGACGACATCGGTATAGCAACAAGGGTAGGACATAACATGACGGACCACATAGCGGCAGTCCGAGATATATTGGAGGTCTCGGCAAAGCACGACCTCTACTACAAACTCGAGAAGTGTCTATTCCATGCGCCCCGTATGGATTACCTGGGGGTAATCCTTGAAAAGGGGGTGACACGCATGGACCCCGTCAAAATTTCCGGTATCAAAGACTGGCCAACCCCTACAAAGGTCAAAGACGTTCGATCATTCCTGGGCTTTTGCAACTTTTATCGCGCATTCATTCGAAACTTTTCACACCATGCAAAGCCACTGAACCAACTGACAAAGAAAGGAGCCGACTGGAAATGGACGGGAACGGAGCATGATGCATTTAACAACCTCAAGAAGCTTGTTACATCTGAACCAGTATTGGCCCATCCACAGCTGAGTAAACCGTTTGAACTAGAAGTTGATGCCTCAGGATTCGCAATAGGGGCAGTACTACTACAACGGCAAGACAACGGTAAAAGACACCCGATCAGCTATTTCTCCACCACCCTCAACGAAGCCGAAAGAAATTACGACATCTACGACTTAGAGTTACTAGCAATCGTAAGAGCGTTCCGGCACTGGCGACCTCTACTAGCGGGATCACCGCATAAGACGAAAGTCTTTTCTGACCACATGAACCTACAATACTGGAGGAGTCCTCAGAAGATAAGCCGAAGGGTCGCCAGGGAAGTACTCGAATTATCGGAATACGACTTCGAGATTCACCACATTAAAGGAACCGCAAATGGAAGGGCGGACGCCTTGTCAAGACGACCAGACTACGACCAAGGGGAAGAGGACAACCGGGATGTCGTAGTACTACCAGACAAAATATTCGTACGAGGGGCTCGAATGGAACACATACAAACAAACGAAGACAGCCTCACGCACGACGATGTCGCACTATCAGACCCAGTATACGAACAAAGAGAATCCATTCTCACGTCCTGGGTAGATGCGCATCAACTCAAGAAGATAGAAGGCACGTGGTACAAAGATGGACGCCGGGTGGTCACCGGGGGAATCCACGACAAGCGACGTATATTCCATGATCACCACGACCTACCCGCTCACGGACACCCAGGTATCAAACGAACAACACAACTCGTAGGACGCGCCTACTGGTGGCCCGGAATGGCCAAGGACGCACTAGAATACGTCAAGGGATGCGCCGAGTGCCAACGCATCAAAGTGCAACACAAGCGCGACAAAGCCCCTCTCAACCCCATTTACCCGAAACCGGAAGCGCTACCTTTCGAAACCATAGCGCTCGATTTCATAACTAAGTTACCGCGCTCACAAGGATATGATACCATACTAACGATAACCGATCATGATTGCAGCAAAGCGGCGGTATTCATACCCTGTAACGAAGAAATCAGCGCGGAGGAGGTCGCAACCCTCTATTTAAAACACGTGTTCACGCGATTTGGACTTCCCTCAAAGATCATAAGTGATCGGGACCCACGATTCGCGAGTAGGTTCACCAGAGAGTTATGTAAGGTATTGGGCATCAAACAGAACATTTCAACCGCATACCATCCACGAACGGACGGTCAGTCCGAAAGGACGAACCAGTGGGTAGAACAATACCTCCGCTTTTGGACCAACGAGAGGCAAGACAATTGGTGCGGATACTTGCCACTCGCAGAATTCGCTCATAATAACTGGCCACATGAATATACCCGAAAATCCCCTTTTAACCTCCTCATGGGGTATAACCCGCGAGCTGACTGGACGGATAAACCATCACCCATTCCCCAAGTCACCCTCAGGGCGGAACAGTTCCGAGAAGCACGGAAACATGCCCAGGAACTAATTCTTAAGGCACAACAGTCATGGGTCAAAGCCAAGAACGGTCCAAAGTTCCAAATAGGGGACCTCGTGTGGTTGGAAGGGCGTCACCTACGCACGCATCAACCAACGGCCAAACTCGCTCCTCGAAGACATGGTCCCTTTACGATAGAACAGGTGATGTCCCCTGTCAATTACCGGCTCAACCTTCCCCCGCAATGGAAAATTCACACAGTATTCCATGTGGATCTTCTCACCAAATACCACGAGACCCCACTTCATGGGAAGAATTATCAACGACCGCCACCCGATTTGATAAACGGCGAAGAAGAATACGAAATTGAGAAAGTTCTAGACGAACGGCAATTCGGCAGAGGACGGAAGAAGCAATACTTAGTCAAATGGAAGGGTTACCCCGACTCGGAGAACCAGTGGGTCAACCGGGAGGACCTATTCGCCGACGAAGCTCTGGCGGAGTATCAAAATTCGAAAGCCGCCCCACAAGCAGTTATAAGGAGTGGGAGAATCGGCGAAAATAACCCATCACCTTCTCCCATTACAACCACCATCACAGCCCCCGCTCAACTTATGCCATTCACCCCCAATGCCGCCTTGTCGACGTCTTCGTACTACCTCGGAACCCCCGAAAGGATTTTTGCAGTCGAGCTGGAGGAAGAGCGGGCATCAACAACCCCTGTCGATGGGGCGGAGGTCGTCATGGTTGAAGGAGACAGAGCCGGGCCCGAGGGGCCCATCACCCGAGCTGAGTTCCATAGCACCCTCGCCCAGTTCCCCGCTCAAGGAAGAGGTACCAACAGCGCTCGGCTGTCACCCGATATCGACGGGCAGCCAGCCTTGTGGCACATCCTCCACGCCGACACCGGACTCCCCATCGCCGACCGACCTTTCACCACCGCGGAGGTCGACGACTTTCGCCGAGCTCTCGACCGTGGTGAAGACGTCAGAGCTCGCCAGGCTGCGGTACGAAGCGGCGATGAAGCCGAAGAAATCGTGGAAGGAGGTGACCGACGACTGGAGGGACGAACAGCTACGAACAGCCCAACACCGGATGCGGGAGATGAGAGAGAAGCGGGAGAGGTCACGGACAGCGAGGATGAGAGTTACCCCGCTGAGCACCCCCACATTCACTATGGCCAAGAAGCTAATGTACCACCTCATACAACCCGACACGCCCTCGCCACCGACGGAACCCCTCTGTACCGGGGGCATGTCCGTCCCCAACTCGCCGACCGGGCTGTCGGCTCCGTCGCCAACGCCCGCGCGCCATACGGGTTCCGGATCAATAGAGGATCCGATTACATTCACTTCCCCATCACCACCCCCGACGGCGTGACACGCCCGGCCAAATATGTCCAAGCCATCATGAGCAACGATCCTATCGTGCTCGGCTTGATCGACGAGTCCGACAGGGTGTTCCCGAAACCCCTGTATGCGGCACCGCAGTACGTGGTGCACCCCTCCTCCCACCTCAGATACGCTCAAGAAGACTTAATCATCTTCGACGGGGGGTACGACGACGCCGCGGCCGTTAACCGAGCCGTCCTTGAATGCAAGGACATAAGTCTCGTCGCCGAGATCCGACGCTACCGGGCGTTAGGGGCGGAGATGGGGCGGTTAGAGGCGCGGATAGCGGAGCTGCAAGACACGAGGGGGCGATTGGCAACGGACAAGGCAAGGTGTATCAGTAGGTTGGAGTGGGCAAGGGCGATGCAGAGGATCGAGGACGTACGAGCAGGATGGATGGGACCGCCGGGGCTCCGTGGGCGTCGCTCCTGAAAAGGGGGTGATGTCACGGATCGGACTTTACGCTTACTACTAGGTTCTGACTACAGTAGTAGGCTCGTGATTCTTACATTAGTCAGGGACTCATATTTCACGTGTTATCAGTCAGCAGTAGTATCACATGGTACTTTAGCAGCTGATTACTAGGATAGCGATACTAGGGTTCGAGCTAGATACGCTATAGGCCAACATCATTCGGGAGGCGCTTTAAAGCCCTCCACCATCGTGTATAAGTAGTAGTCGCAGAAGACCAAGGATCGCCATCTTGGTCTTCTTGAATCATCGGTTTCCAGTTCTTTCCCTTCGTGCCCTTATCGACTTCAAGAAGAGGAAGAAGCGCACTGCATAAGGATTCGCCTCGCCGATACCTTCCCAGTTGCCAGAGTCATCGTGTTGAGATAGGAGACTCCACGTTCGACTTAGCAAGAACCATAGCTGAGTATTCGCGCCCTACCGTCGCCTAAAGCAAGGCCCACGCTTACCGAAGCGTAACACAGCCCCACAGTACATGGTGCACCCCAACACCCACATCAAGTACGCGCAGGAGGACTTGTTCCTCTTCGACGCAGGGTACGACGCTGCCGGGGCCATCAACAGGGCCATCGCCGAGTGCAAGGACGTGAGCCTCGCCGCGGAGGTTCGGCGATACAGGGCGCTCAGGGCGGAGTTGGGGCGGCTGGACGCGAGGATCAAGGAGCTGCAGGAAATGTGGGGGCGACTGGCAACGGACAAGGCGCTAAGTATCAGTAGGTTGGAGCAGGCGCGAGCGATGCAGAGGATCGAAGAGGTACAGGCGGGGTGGATGGGACCCCCGGGGCTCCGTGGGCGTCGCTCCTGAAAAGGGGGTGATGTCACGGATCGGACTTGAACGCTTACTACTAGGTTCTGACTACAGTAGTAGGCTCGTGATTTCTTACATTAGTCAGGGACTTTACATTTCACGTGTTATCAGTCAGCAGTAGTATCACATGGTACTTTACGCTTACTGATTCCTAGGATAGCGATACTAGGGTTCGAGCTAGATACGCTATAGGTCAATACTGTTCGGGAGGCGCTTTAAAGCCCTCCATCATTGTGTATAAGTAGTAGTCGCGGAAGACCAAGGATCGCCATCTTGGTCTTCTTGAATCATTGGTTTCTCAACCTCTCCTTTCTTCTGCTAAAGTATCCGAGTCGGAGGACGGAGCGCACTGCATAAGGCTTACCAAGAAGCCTTCCCAGTTGCAAGACGATCGACGTGTTTGGATTAGGATCCCACGTTCGACTTATACGCCGAAGCTGAGTACTCGCGTCTCATCATCGCCTAAAGCAAGGCCCACGCTTACCGAAGCGTAACACAAGATCTAAGATAGAAGCAAGAATTCAGAAAGCTATTGGTGCGCTCAAGAGTGGAGAATGTACCCACATATCTGTGGCTGCACAGCACTTCAATGTTCCATATGACACACTCTGCCATTGCTACAAGCAGCTCACAGTGTCACAATCAGAGGCACAGGAGGGGTGACATCTACTTACCATAGCGCAGTAGGGTACACTGTCCAAGTGGATCAAGTTCATGGGGATGGTAGGACATCCCCTCTCAAAGGTGGCCCTACATATCAAAGTTGCAGCGATCAGTACTGTTCTCCAGGAAAAGATGAAAGCAACTGGGGAAATCCACTTACCGGGAAAAAACTGGACATATGCATTTTTGTTGCACCATCCTGAACTCAAATTGAAGCGGCCCTCAGGCCTTGATCCCAGGCATGCACAAAATTTTAACCGCACTGTGGTCAAGAATCATTTTCAGTTGCTTGGCGAGCTCATACGGGATAACAACATACCTTGGGAGAATGTATACAACATGGATGAGAAAGGTATTCAGTTGGGTGGCGGAAGGAAGCTCGACAATACAAAATACCTATTCAGCAACAAGCAACGCATACATGTGAAGATTCAGAGTGCAGATCTTGAGCTCGTGACAATAATTGAGTGTATTGGTGTGGATGGCTCATTCATGAAGCCCACATTCGTGTTCTGTGGGAAAAGTGTCCTTCATGATGGGTATTTCGAGGAGGACGGCATTCTATGAGTAAATAAGAATTTATAGGTTATTGGACGCTTACCTTGGCACAGAATCGCATTGTCTGATAAAGGGTGAACAAACGATTATATCTGCGCCCAGTGGTTTGAATGAAGCTTCATTCCCCAGGCAAATGCAATGAATACGACAAAAAAACCAATCTTGCTGATATACGATGGCCATCACTCACATGAAACAATTGAGCTACGTGAGACAGCAGAGAGGGAGGGAATACACTTATTTTGTATACCTCCCCATACCTCGCATCGCCTGCAACCGCTTGATGTTGGGGTATTTGGCCCTATACAGCGCGCATGGCAAAAGCGCTGCCTAGCTGTTCTAGAAGAGACAGGGGAGAGCCTCACATGCCCAAATGTTGTCAAAGAGTATTTAACAGCACGTACTGAGTCTGTTGGTGAAGAGACAATCCTCGCTGCATGGAGGAAGTCCGGAATCAGGCCACTAAACCCTGATATATTCACAGATGCGGATTTTGCGGCAAGCTTCATGTCATCATTCAATATCCCATTGCCAGCTACATTTCCCCAACACCCATATTCTTCCAGTGGATCGGATGAAGTGAGTGGAGGATCAGGAGATGAGATGGATAGCGATGAAGAGCAAGAGAGAGTGGCGCCCCCAGGGAACATGGCGCGTAATCAGGGATCCATCGACTTTCCTATTCCAGCACAGACACTAACCAACCCTATTCCATTCAATCACTCACCCCCACCCCCAAATGCCCCATGTCATATTCATTGTCAAGAGGGAGGAGAGTCCTCCAATCAGTTTAGGATCGGAGGACAACAGAGCCACATCTGTATGCACACACATTTGGTTTCCACTATGTCTAATGTCACTCCCCGTCAGACTCGGTTGGTGTCACAGTCAGTGTCACGATCTGCATCGCTTTCTTCTGCTGTGCCAGTGGCGACATTGGACTATGTACAGTCTCTTGAAGAGAGACTGGCAGAAGCTCAGAGCAGCATCAAGGAATTAGAAGTACATTGCTACTTCACAACTGACATTATTACTCGGCAACAGAAGCAATTATATTCAAAGGTCACAAGTAAGGGGACCCTCCATCATGCAGCAAGAAATACACCCTCCAAGTCAAGGGTGCTTACTTTGGAGCAAGGACGCCTTCAGTTAGAGCAACTCTGTGAGGGGGCACACCTGAAGAAGCAACGGCTAGCAGAAGACATGCTCCGGAAGGCTGCTGAGGAACAGGAGCAATGCAAGTGGAGGGCAAATAGTACTCATATCTTTACTGGGCCACTGAACAAATCCTGGAGAAAGGACAATATTGGAGATATCGCTGCTGCTCTTGCCCTGTCAGAGGAGGGCACAAAGGACCAGATCATTGAACAGATCTCCTCCCACCTTGAGGAGCACCCCAAGCTGAAGCAGGAGTGCCACTTTGAAGGTCTCTTCAACTCATGGCCCCATAAACGGGCTCACCACACTAATATTTCTACAGCTGAGCCATCAAGGTTGGCCAATCATCCATCAGGTGTCACTCCACGGCCCTGCTTTACCCCCCACTTTAGTTTCACCCTGTTACGTCACGGTAGGGACGTTCACCCAACGTGGGTTAGGTCAATCTACTGAGATGCTGCACTAAGGGGTCTGGTTCTGGTTGTCAAGGGAAGTTCCGAGGAGGAACTTCAGTGAAGATGTACGAGTTGAAGAGTCAGCCTAAGCCAATAGTGGAACTTAGGATTCTTCAGTGAAAGGAGAGTTCTGAGAGATGGAGTATTCAACAGTCTTTGATTGCTTGAGTACCGTAGAGTACAAAAAGTCAAGTCTAAGGCTACTACTACCTGGTGAGCCTGTATTTATAGTAAAGAAAGAGGTATCCTAGGATAGAATGATAATGGCATCCTAGGATTGAGTCATCGAGCAATCACAATAGAAACAATAAGAACTGCGGCACGCAGCCCGCAGTAATCACATGTAAGATGTGAAACAATAGATATAAGTAAAACAGATATATCCGAAACAGTAACCCCTTAGCAACGGGCAAGAGTCGGCATGACTCACAAGGGAAATAAGTAAAGAGTCTCCATGACACTTATGGATCAAAATAAGGTAATGAGTCCTTGTGACTCATATGAGAAAGACCATGTGAGAAGAAAGTGAAAAGGGTCACGTGTCCTATAGGCGAACTAAGGGGAATAAAATAGGCAGTGTCATAACACACCCCTCCCAGTTTTACACCACCTCCCAGTTTCGCCCCCACCCCCCCTCCCAGCTTTTGGCCAGTGACGACATCTACCAGCGCATCAATGTCTCAATTGAATTACCCCAGCACACAGGAATCCAGCCAAGATGCTTCATATAGTAGCTACACATAGATAGAAAAAGAAGGGTCGCTTTTATTATTGTTGCTTTCCATCTCCAGCCGTGACGTGTGAATGCATGAACTCCTGTCCCCAGCATAAGACACGAATCCCAATGTGGCTGAGGTTGCCACAAATGCCGAAGTGCCGCGTGCTTCCATGGCTGATGAATGATGACAAACGGTGTTACATTGTGTGACGAAAAACAGCAGAGGTACGGGCAAAAGTGGACGTCTGCTACACATCCACATAATTCAGAAATAAAAAAATAAAAATCATCATTCTATTTAATATACATAGGTCTACCACTATCTGAATTTTTAAGTCGTTGGGATGTGTTGTCGAAGCTAGGGAAAATGATTAGTGATTTCCTTGCATTGGCCAGGGTCTGACAGTATAAGGCCGATGGCCTCTACTCGTTAAGACATCGGCCCGCTGCTGGTCACTTTCCCCCTCTCACTCCGTATGCTGCTCCGACGTCCGAATCCGCATGTGTTCCCGCCGCGTACCGTCGCATTTCTGCTTTATCTTATCTATCTGCTCGTCTACCCTTCCCCTTGGGACGACTTTCTACACCTTTTTTTTTTTTGAATCCATTATCGTGCACCTCCGGGTGCAGAACCCTATGTAGCACGTTACAGTTCGAGAGTCTAGATATAATTATCGTATACGTGTGCGTGGATCCGCCTCCAGAAAAACAGCTCCCTCGGCCTTTCAAGCTTCAAGGCCGATGATGTGTGGTGCCAAGCGTTGATCGCGTTGCGAATGGTGTAGGTGAAGTCGTTTGTTCGCAACTGGTTTGCGTTGCGTGGGTAGGGCGGAGGTTGGCTGAGGAGGGGGTTGGTTTGGCGGGGGTGTGCATTGGGTGGTTGCGTTGAGCCCTTCGGCTTTGTTACCCCCTCCTATCCTACCGCTTCCCTCCGCCCTGCTCCTGCGGCGAACCTTTACGGTCTTCGTGATCTTGGGGGGAGAGGTGGGCGTTCCCCTTCACTGCAGGGGGTGGTGGATGTTCGGGATTTCGCGATGTGCGATGTGCCTTCTCCCGTTTCTGTCTATGTGTCCTGGCGTAGAGTGTCCTGTACTTTTAGGAGGGACGTACCGGATGTGTTCCCGCCTCGAGGTCGAATCTCCTCGTTGCTTCGATAAACCTCGCTAGCGGATGTAGCAAGTTTGCGCTCGTGAGGAGGCTGGAAAGTTTTGGGAGGTTGCCTCCCAGCTTGCTTCGGATAGGCCAGCACTCGTGTGCATAGCTAAAAGCAGTGTAGCAGGTAGTGTTCTGCCGTTTCCTTCGGGTGTCCGCATGCCGGGCATCTCGGGTTGTCGACTCTTTTGAACTTTCTACACCTAACTCGCACCAACACCTACAACGCCTGGGTCTTTTCTTGACGCTTTCTCCTTCTCCATCTATTTGCCCTTCCTCCCGAACTTCACAAATTACTCAAATGCTTGGACTTTTGCTTGAAGAACCGTGTCCTTGCTACTATCGGTGCGCGATTAAGAGGCACTGAGGGATGGCCCGATATCTGACCGATCGCTTGTGGAATGACTTAGATGCGCTGTCGGTGGTCCGTTCTTGCTGTGATCACCAGGCAGGGAAGTTGCGCTGGACTCAGCGACGATGACCCTTTACGGCAACGCTCCACCGCTTACTGGCGCTAAATCCATACAGGCCTTAGACGTGAGAACGACGGTGCGATGTGATGGGGTCATTTCATGTTCCACTGTCAAGTAATGACTTTAGTGAGTTATCAGCCTGGGGTCGCACCACGATATGTCTCCCGCATGTTGTGCAAATAAACAGCACTCAGGGCTTAATTGACCCGCTCAGGTTGGCATGAATGGAAAATTCTCAGAGGAACGAACAGCTATACGGCGCCTAGTATTATTATATTGACAACCGCGAGGCGCTATCACCTGACCAGGGACTTTATTCTGCCGAGACTACCACATTGATCATGCTCTGCGCCAAGGCTATGAGGCTAACCTACTTGAGTGGACTCACAAAGCTACATCGGTCGTGCTAGAAACAATGCGACTAGAGACAAAGAGGCTCTCGATGGACTCCTTCAGGTCGCTCTCCCACTGGACCGTTTCGGCAGCTGAGCACATACTCAAATCGAGGCCTCAGATACTCTCATACCGGCAGTTTGACAGGTGATGTGGTCAGCGCTCACTATCTGGTGACAGAAGGCATTTGCATATTCCTCTTCTTGGAAGCGCCCAAGCTGCAAACCTCCGACCCTTCCTTACTGGAGCGGGCCACAGTATATGAAGCAGTCGTCCCCGTCCATTCATGGCAGCGATCTCCTTCCGACCAGCGCCCACCTACCATGGCCGCATACCCATCCACATCCCATCCCTCCCCGGTCATTGCACTGGACGAGATCTCACGTAAACCCCGCACCCTGGTGCTGTGTTTCGACGGCACCACAAACGAATATGGTGACACTGTACGTATCCTTTGACCCTCCTTTTTCGTTCCTCTACTCCCAGGAACGCGGAGAGTGTCTTGATCTAACATCCTATACACCCCATAGAATACGAATGTCGTCAAATTGTATTCCCTCTTGAGGAAGGATAAGGTGGAAGATCAATTGTGCTACTATCAAGTGAGCTCCCCGTATCACTCCCCCATCACTGCTCTTACATTTGGTTAGGCAGGAATAGGAACATACATCCAACCAGGCGCCGTTTCGCCTCTCTTTCGAAAAGCCGCGGAAGTTTTGGACGAAGCTATTGCTTGGTACCTCTACCAGCACGTGATGGATGGCTACAAGTTCCTCATGCAGAGTTATAACGTCGGCGACAAAGTCCTTCTATTTGGTGCGTCCTCGGTGATACCAGCTGACGGCAGCTCATCCACCGCGGTACCGTCAGGCTTTTCCCGTGGGGCGTACACCGCCCGGGCTCTCGCCGGAATGTTGCACAAGGTGTGCCCCGGGCCTGCTCCTCGCCGTTCTCAATGGACTGACTGTGTCCTCGTCCAGATTGGCCTACTCTCAAAGGACAACATCGAGCAAATCCCCTTTGCATACAAGCTTTACAAGTCAGATAAGGCGTCAGATATCGCGCTCGCTCAGGGATTTAAGGCGACCTTCAGCCGGGAGGTTCCAATTGATTTCGTTGGTGTTTGGTAGGTGTCTTGGTATTTACCTTCCAGCGACGGGCTGTCCGGGAAATATTCTTGGAAGAACGCCCAATCTGAGTCGATTGATTCACAGGGATACAGTTGCAAGCGTCGGAGTTATCATGGGCAAAACCTTACCCTTTGTGGACGTGAACACGACAATCCGGGTGTTCAGACAGGCGCTGTCCCTTGACGAGGTATGTGCAGATGACCTGATCTGTCGACTATTTTCATGGGCGCGACACGTCACACGCCCACCCTCCCCAATACATCACAATCGTTGTCTCCGAGAGCGTGCCTGCCACCCTTTCACATCACCTTCCCTACTCACAAGGCTTACCTTCACCCTTGACTTGGTAGCATCGCGCCAAATTTCGCCCGAATTTGTACCACCGTTCAGTTCCCAAAAAACCAGCGACGGGAGATCTTGGCGGAAATGACAAGCTGAAACTTGCCCATGGCGCTGTTCCAGGAAGTAAGGATGAGGTGTTTGAAACAGATGAGAAAGAGGTGTGGTTCGTCGGTTGCCATGCCGGTGCGTCTATGATCTTTCTCGCGTGGCGTGCGAATTAAAGGCGCACAGATGTCGGCGGAGGTTCAACGCCGGACAAAGAGGCGCATTCTCTCTCTAATATTCCACTTCGCTGGATGATACAGGAGGTCGTGCGGGCGGAGTGCAGTATCCAGTTCGACTTGGATGCTTTTGCACGATGGGATATCCCTATCACCATTGGGCGGGATCTGTTTCCTTCCACATCACAGGCCGCCAACCAGGCAAGCGGGAGTGGTAGCGGCACTGGGGTGTCAGTCACAGACAGTAATCAAGCCGACGTCCTAGATGTCGTACAGCCGATCCACGACCGACTGAAGGAGGACCCCGTGTGGTGGCTCCTTGAAATCATTGTGACCTCATACACCTACCAGAACTTGCAAGACAAGTGGGCTACCACTTGGGGGTGAGTCGTCACTCGCGTAGTGAAGACATGGTTTCTTATTCATTGTGGGTTCGATAGCTTTCATCTTGGACGTGGGCGATATGTTCCGCCGAATCCTCTGTTCCACGAAAGCGTCAAGACACGAATGCAAGATCCGAAACTCAAGTATAAGCCGAAAGCGCGTTACACAAAGGACACGGAAACTTATGTGACTTGAGAGGTGGGGAGGCGTTGTACTTGTGTATGATTTGGTTGTGCTTCTTGCTTGACAGATGCTCGACTGCTTGACGTGCTGTATCTTACTGAAATGTAGCAATGGCGATACCTTGGATAATTACTGACGAGATTATCTCATTAATTCGATGGAAACACACACCCAGGTAGTTCCGCGGGTCTGACAGTGTCTCGTGTCCGAGCCTTCACAACTACTGCAAACCACGTACCGCACGGTGTACACATTCCGCGCTCACCACCTCTCGTCATTTGCTTACAGGAGAAAAGATTTTTGAAAAAGGCTCATGCAGACCGCAACGTGCTATGACCGAGCTGGGGTTTCAGAACGCGTCTACACATCTCGATGAGCGTGTCGGAGTCCTTGATCGTGATATCGTTATTCTAACAGCAGCACCGCGTATGCATTTCATGACTATCCAGTTTGGCTGTGAAAATCTGGCCAATCGGGTTTTGGGGATATTCAAAACCGAATTGGATTACTTTGCAAAATGCTGGCGGTGTGTACAGAATGAGTACGGGAAGGGAAGTTGCTGTCATGACAGTCGTGAGCAACGGACGCACGTGGATATCAAAACTTCGTACTGTTCCGATACGACCAACCAAAATATGTTCTCATACTTGTGTTGTAACAACTTGATCCTTGTTTTTTTTTAATTCGCTCAAGTTACCGCGATGAGAGGCAATGTACGTATGCAATATTAGACCGTTGTGCGGGCTCGAAAGCGCGCGCGTGAGTAATCGCGGGCAGAGGGTGGACAAGGGAGGATGGTAAAGGAGAGCCCAAGAGTGAATATGAGGGGAAACGAATGAGACAGTGATAAGGAGAGATTCGGAACGAGTGCCCTCGATTGGGCCTGACTCGAGCCAAAATCACACAAAGAGAAGGGGTAATAGTGGCGACATAGCGCTGTTCAATTCCGAAAGTAGTATGTAGTTTTTAAATTTAAATACCAGTATGACAAGTAGCTACCAAGCTAAGGTGGAAAGGGGAAGGTACTGGTGTAGTGAAGTGAGACAGAAATGGGGTAACAATGTGTATTCGAGTTTCGAGCCCAGCGTCCGAGCTGGCGCGTGAACGACTCGAAGTGCGATTACGGACATGAAGAGAGATGATAGAGGAGGTTGTAAGGTTGTGAAGGCCAGGACGACCCGCAGTATTTGAAACGACGGCCAAAGAATCTAAGCATTGTCGATGAATAATAACACAACTATATTCAGGTTTGTTTGAATGATGACAGGCGCTACTTCCTTATTAGCCGAGACCCACATGTAGTTCATGGCCAGCTAGCGAATCGAGCAAAAGCGGCGTTAACCAACGTTCTGTCCGCAGGAACACAGGCTAACTGGGAGCGAGGGAGGACCAAGGTACTCAGGTGCCGGTCGTGTCTCCACGCACGATCCAACACTCTGAACTGCTTCAGGTGGTACTGCGAACGACCAGGATGCACCACTGGGGCGTGTTTGTCCGCGGCCACTGCAGGACCACTTAAGGCGGAAAAGGTACGGTAAGAGGCGACCACGGAAAAACGTCAGAAGGCGAGGCGCGAGAAAGTCGGAGCCAAGCTCAGGGATATTGAGCAGATGCAGAAGGGTTCCAAGGCGCAGATGGTGCACTGTCCGGACAACGGGGGAGGGATCTTGAAGCACCCTTTTTTCGGGATTGTGGGGAACCCAGGTTCATAGAAGAAGGGGAAGTCCATGCCCCATGCGAGTACATCAGATGGGCGAGGTGAATGACAAGATGTCAAGTCACTATACATTTATCTCTTCGACTTATATCCGAGGCTATATTGGTACACCGCAGTGGGTAGCCTGCTCTTCTAGCTGATTTTTTTGGTTTTGCCGTAGTATCTATACCGGCATCTCGACGTTGCTGTACGTCTCTCCATCTCTCCATAAGTCGCAATCTGTCTGATAACTGAGCGTGAGTGAGCCGAGAAGTTCAGAGCGTCAACGTCACGGCGCGTGTCTGATAGAGATGGTCGATTGGTAGAGAGCGCCGAAAGTAATACTCTTCTTTCCAAAACTTGTAAACTGGTGTTCTGTTGCGTTGCAAACAAGCACGAGCACGTCAGGATTGGGTGGTTCTCGTGCCAGAGCAAATTGTCTATGTTCTCAGGACTGCCGTCACAAGTCCTTCAGAAACACACACTACGCGGCGATCCAAGTCAAAGGATGAAAACCGATGAAAAATCGTTGAGACATGCCTGCACGTGGTTCAAGCCACCTACGTCTCGTCATTCGTTGGATGGGGGGTCCCGATTAACGGAGAGTATGCGAAGATGGAGACGGGACATCTGAGGCTGCAATGCAATGATGAGCTACAGTTAGTGCGTCGTGTGCTCCATATCTCGTCATGAGGATTTATTGCGTCGTGATGGGGTGATAGCACCACCCTCACAACATCTATAATATAAGTAATTCCTCTGATTCTCCGGCATCAGGATAGACACGACGCGGCCTGCATCCCAAACATTGGAACGTCCATGCCAAGTCGCAAATACTGCCGCTCCGTGTGATGGGCCCAGGTTTTGGGGCCAATATTTTTAAGCTCTTTGTTGTGCAGTGTGTGCGGCATTTGCCAGTGATATGGTACTAAGTAAGGTAGCGGACATCAGGAACCAGCACCCCTTTACATAAGCTGTAAACCCTAGGGTTTGGTTATGTAAGCATTACATAAGTGGACAAATCTTGACTTTACTATCAAAAAAATTAAATAGAAAAGAAGAATCTTGTTAAAGCATAAGAGTTGAGAAGGAAGAGGAGTCCATAGACACATAAAGTACATTATAGGGGTGCTACAGAGGCCTCGATTTCCCTAATCATATCTGGTGGAAGGGTGTGACGTCCATGACACCTTCCGTTAGCAGTCGTAGGTCACGTGACAGCTTATGTAATATGGACAAAATTGGCTGTTAGTTAGACAAAAATGCGCAGAAATGTGAGAAAACGCGTATTGAAACCAAAAAAAAAACCCTGCTAATATCTCATTCAAAACTTAATATTTTTAAAAAATAATCAGTACCAATTGTAGCTATAAATGTCTACTTTAATTCGTACTGACTATATTGTTATATTTCGACAATGTGAGGGAGGAATTAAGACGGTGAGGAAATGTTAGTTTTTGCTTATGTAAAGGGGTGCTGGTTCCTAATGTCCGCTACCTTACAATAAGTTTCAACCATTTGCCCCTTGTCTGATGGGAACCGACACCATTGAGTAGCAGATCTTTGCTCTGCACGAGGGTATATCTACTCATGCGATCTGTAAAAAAGGTGGTATGAAGTTACTGTAAATGATAACATATTTTTGTTACTGTTATTTTTATCATAGACCCTTGTTCGTGAAAGAGCACAGTTCGAGACGCAGGTACGATATGCGTCGCTCACTGCAAGCAGTGACTAGTAAACTTACCTTCCTCAAGGAGGTTAGGCCACAGTTGCATTAAAATCCTTGCGATTCTGTACCTCGTTTTAGTTTCTTCGAGTCTCAATGGGAATGGGATGAGGAACGCAGAGAGGAAACCCACAGGAACAGAAAGTCAAGCTGAGATTATAGTAACTTCATGGGGCCCATGAGGCTCTTTTTTTTTTTGGATACTGTAGTCATCGAACATCCAAATTCACTCTACTGGTGAACAACACGGATTGAGACTTATTGAGGACTGGCGCTTCTACACCCTATTCGCGTCCACCGCATCAATTATGAATGATGGCCGCCATCCATCCTCCTTAATCAACTCTTTTTAAACAGCGTCCTCCAACCTACCGGTCCCGGCCAGGCACCATGACACCGGGGTACCGCCTCTCGACGCGACTCTAATTTAGACCCATTTAGCTCGCTCCTTGCCGGTCTTATGATCCACCGAGTCGCTTCACCTCATGTACGCTTGTCGTCTTATTTCTGCTACCTCTCCATCAGGCTTCCCCTTGCCATTCCCTCACCACGCTGCCAGAATCTCTGTAGAATCACTGGTGCTGCCAGTGTTCGTCCTGTCCGTCATTGACGACAGTCGGCCATGGTTGTACAGCTTGTTGGCCCTCTGCACAGCATGTTCGCATCATTTTGAGCCGGGTGGCAGATGTCGCGGTCGCGGTTAGCGCGCTCCTTCATTGAACTATTGGCAATGTTTTTACGCCCGGAAATCCTGCGGAAGGATCGGGAGAACACTTGCGTCTCCGGATTGTAGAGCCCCCTCCTGCCCGTATAAAAGAGGGAGACAACTGTGGTCTACCCTCTCGTCTGCCATGTCGCATTTTCCTACTCATACAACCTGCTCGGAGTCCGTCGATGGGACACAGCGCAAGCCTCGCACGTTGATATTGTGCTTCGATGGTACATCAGACTGTTATGATAAGACTGTACGTTCCTGTTTCTTTGTGTGGCATGTACTCCGATATAACGTTCATTAGAACACAAACGTCGTCAAGCTGTACTCGCTCTTTAATAAGGACCATACGGGGGAACAGTTGTGCTATTACCAGGTGAGTACTGTGTCAACCCCCTTGCTAGTTCTCTCATTCGCGCAGGCTGGAGTAGGAACGTACACCCAACCAGGGTTCATTTCTCCGCTCATTCAATGGGTGGCAAAGACCTTAGACAAGGCTGTAGCTTGGTATCTTTACCAGCACATATTGGACGGCTATCAGTTTCTCATGCGGAATTACAACTTGGGTGACCGAGTTTGTTTATTCGGTATGTTCGTGACATTCCACGACAGATGGCAGCTTATCATTTACCGCGGCACCGCTGGTAGGCTTCTCCCGAGGCGCGTACACAGCCCGAGCTCTTGCAGGGATGTTGCATAAGGTGCGGATCTGAGGGGGCATACCCAACCGTTTCTTGTACAACCCGACCTGATCACTAACCGTGAACCTACCGTACCAGGTCGGTCTGCTCTCAAAAGACAACACCGAACAAATTCCATTTGCATATCAACTCTATGCGTCTGAACGCCAAGACGACCTCAAACTCGTGGACGGGTTCAAGAAGACGTTTTGCCGCCAAGTACCTATTGATTTCGTTGGAGTCTGGTGGGTACCATTTCCCTTCACCTCCTGAGACCATGTTTAGGTGAAAATGACTAACTGTCAAACAGGGACACGGTTGCCAGCACCGGAGTTGTTATGAACAAAAGTTTGCCCTTTGTCGAAGTGAATACAACAATCAGGGTGTTCAGACAGGCACTAGCTCTTGATGAGGTATGTTCTGACGACATCAGCGTGGTTGTTGTTCCCTTTCGGCGCGCCGGTGCCACCTACCACACCCGCTTCAGTGCCAGAAATACGACCAATTTATCTTTTCCTAATCAGTTCTCCTGACCTAGCGGCTGATTCTACCCTTTGGCCTTTACTCCGTAGCACCGCGTTAAGTTCCGCGCGAATTATTATCAACGCCGAAACCCAAAGGAAACAGCTGCAGGCGACTCTGATTCCTCGAGTGAGGCGGTGGAAGTCTTGAAAGCGCAGGGGAAAAAGTCGAAAATTGTTTGTCCCGAGACGGACGAGATATTCGAGGGAACTGACGTGAAGGAAGTCTGGTTCGTTGGGGGCCATGCAGGTGCTTTTTTTTTTTTCTGCGCTTTTCGCTTCCCAATGTCCGTGCTAATGGTTCGTAGACGTCGGTGGAGGTGTGAAAGAAGACGTCGCCCCACAGTCCCTCTCCAACGTTTCCCTTCGTTGGATGGTCCGGGAGATGGTGGGCGCGGGTGTCAAGGTTCTTTTCGACCAACAGGCACTCGAAGATCTGCGCATACCCGTCTCTATGATCGTGTCACCGTTAACACCCCCGGCAAAGAGCCTGCAGACACGACACTCTGAGACAAACGACACTCTCATCAACCGCAAGAAAGGAAATGGGTATGGAGATCAGAACTCTCCAAACTATGATCCGCTAGACGTCCAAGATGTCCAAGATCTGAAAATATCCGACCAATTAGTGAACAAACCCGCATGGAAGCTTCTCGAATACATCCCAACCAAGTTCACCTGGGTAGACGAGAACGGCGAGACGAAAAGTAAACGAGAGTACGTTCACTCTCTCCTGATGGGAATTCTGAGTGTCTCTGATACTGTTAATAGCTTCCATTTCGGGCGCGGACGATGGATGCCACCCAACCCTTTGTTTCACGAAAGCGTTAAGGTATGCATGGAGCAGCATGGGTATGAACCGAGGGCCAGATATGAGAAGCGCACGGAGAGCTATGTGTATTGAGTTTCCATCATTTATCACTACACCGTTGAAGATCGGGTGGGATCACATTGTCCTTGGGCTCAGGTTTGAGAAGCTACCTTACTTTCCTCCCCATTGTATTGTAAATTAGCAACAGTACCATACGAATTGTGATAATCATCCCGGACATTTTCATTCGAGTCCAAAAGCTCCCAAAATTGACGTAGAAGGCATGGAGCCAATAACACTACCAATAAGCGAACGCCTATGCCCAATACCCTTCCCGTTCTTTCATTCGCGCGGGCAGTAGTTGGGACACGTATCATGCCAAGAGTCGTCTCACTTCTGTTTCACTGGTGTTGATGGAGAAGATGACCGCTCAGTCCGTAATGGCCTCTTCATGGAATATTTTCGAGAACGCCATGAAGAGCAAATACGTAAACCTGGAGGGTGGTTTGCAAACCGGCATCCGCACATTGGTAAGTCCCCTCTCACCCGATGGAATTTGGTGCGTCGCTGACTACATGGCTGGCAGATTTCATTGGAAGCACGGGGAGGTTACCATCGAACCCTTTGTCTCACGAAAGCGTTAAAATATGTTTGAACTCAGGGTATAAACCCAGGGCCATATAAGAACTAGGAACGGAGGAATATGTCTTGAGCCTCCGAGTTTTTTTCGTTGCATTAGTAGGCTGAGGATTTAATGAGTGTTGAAGTAGAGGGTGATTATTCTTATTATCGGACTCTCCAGAAACTGTTTTACTTTCCCCCTCCACTGTATACCATTCATTTAATAGCGTCCTTCGAAAAAATATGTGGCTTACTTCGTCTACCTTCGTTCGAGCTGAAAAGACCTAGTCTCCATTAGTAATATGAGTGGGCTTAAAGTGCGTAGGTCGTAAAACTTATACGGGACCGTATATCGCAGGCGACCTACCATATGGCCGTCCTGTGGCCAACCGGGGCCAAGACATTCGACTTGCAAGAGGGTAAAAATGACGACTCATGAGAGGCACATGTATAATTTTGTTATGAAACGGCTGCTACCGAGACATCGGTCGCAAGGTCACAGTTGCAGGACAAGAGCTAGAAGGGCAAACTCTGTCACGGCAACGACGCACGCAACGAGGGCAACGATTCGTCCGGCAGTCACAAATGGCCGCCCAAAGGACTGCTTATGCTCCTGACCGACGGTAGGTATCCCCAAGAGAGGCGCAGTATCGTTATCGTTGTTGTCGTCGTCGTGGGGGTCCGCAAAGTCATGTCGAGCGTGGCGACCACGGAGGAAAGCGCAGACGCACAGGACAACAGCGAGAAAAGCATATAATAATCCGACTAGAAAACACAGGTTCGGGTAACAATGTGGTACCATGTAGATTCAGAGGAGACGAAAGAAAGGCTTACTACGGTAGAAACGGCGGTCGAAAAGTCTGAGCACGGTCAGGGAATAGCCTAGGTTTCCTAGGGCAGTCCGTGTATACGCTCCGTTGAACGTGCGCTGGCGGGCGCGCAATTCAACGAGCTGGTCTACGTCTGTAGAGATAAAGGAGTGGGCGCGGTGACCACTTCGAAAGCAGGTTCGTTCGTTATAGATCACTCGGCAAGGGGGGAAATAATTTTTTACTCACCGATACCTACGCCGCCTCAGGCTGGTCATATCCCCAAAACACTGTCCATTGGACAAGAACGGGCGCGTTGACGGAGATACGGTAAGTTGTTGCGCCTCGTCGGCCCGGCGTTTGCGACAGCGCGGCGGCGACAGTACGCACTCTTCCTCCGTGTCACGAAGTTGCACGCGTCTTGGCCCGGCCAGACCCATTACTGACACCCTAGCCGCTCCAGACGCCCTCTTCTTCCCAAAAGACTACATAGGTCACCCAGACTGCTGCGATGTTGTCGAGACTTCAGTGCGTTGGGGCAAGGTGCGCGGCAATGGCTCTGTGTGGAGAAAGCTCTCTCAACCAACGACTCTTCCTGTAGGCCAACGCGACGGTACCTCACATCTTCTTCGGCGCAACTACGGTCACAGGTATGCTCGTTGCCATTCTGCTGACATGGTAAGGTAGATCGCTTAACTCCATACCAGCGTGTTGGCCTCTTTCCAGGTCCACCACCACAGGTGCGGGTGCCGCTCGCAACACGTAGCATTTGGCTCTTCTCGAAGAAAGCCGACGCACCACCGCCAGCCACATCCACGCCGCCGCCAGAGACCCTCGTTCCCGAACCCGTCGCGCCTGTTCCCGCGCACGCGCCGGTCGCTGGCACGCCACCGCCAACACCACCAGCGGCCGACGATGCCTTGACGCAGGTCGCCGCGCTGCCGCAGTCCGACACGCTCGACACGCTGGCGGCACTGGCGCCCCTCCAATACGGCGACCTGACAGCACTCGGGCTCGCAGGGTGGTCGCCTGCGGGACTTTCCTCGTGGCTGCTCGAGCTCGTGAACGTCTCCACGGGGCTGCCGTGGTTCCACACGATCATCGCGGGCACGCTGCTGTCGCGGCTGCTGCTGCTGCCGTTCTCGATCAAGCAGCTGCGCAACTCTGCTGCGCTCGCGCCGCACCAGCCGCGGCTGCTCGAGCTCAAGGAGGAGCTCAACCGGGCGTACCAGACGGGCGACAAGGTCGGCGTGCAGCGCGTCGCGCTCAAGCAGCGCCGCGTGTACGAGGAGTCCGGCGTGAGCATGCTCCCCATGCTCCTGATGCCCTTCGTCCAGCTGCCCGTCACGCTCGGCATGTTCTTTGGCGTCAAGCGTCTCTGCGCCCTCCCGCTCGAGCAGCTCCACTGGAGCGGCGTGTCGTTCCTGCCCGATCTCACGGTCGCGGACCCGTACTACGTTCTGCCGATCGCGGGCGCGGTGCTCATGAACGTGCAGCTCTCGGTGCGTTCTTCAATGGTCCATGGGGAATGCTCCCTCTCTCACACCGACGTTCCATTCCATTACCATACCATAGGTCGGCGCGAGCGACATGGCTGCGACCGCGGATCGCACGACTGCGGCTCACATGATTAACGCGTTCCGCGTTGTCTCGGTCATCTCGATCCCGCTCATGGGCCAATTCCCGTCTGTGAGTGTGCTCCCCGCCCCCCTCAGGTTTAGACCAGCTCATCACCTCCATTCTCATTTCCAGGGTCTCAACTTGTACGTCTTGACGGGCATCATGGCGATGCTCTTGCAGACTTCCATCTTGCGGCGAGACGCCGTGCGTCGGATCTTGCGCATCCCGATTCTGCCGAAGAACACGGATACGAAGCCCGTGACGTTCCAGGAATCCATTGACCACCTCAAAAAGTGGTTCCGCGAGCAGAACCGGATCGCACGGGAGCGCGCTGAAAAGGGCAAGAAGTGGTGACACGTGATCATTCGATATCTAGAGTACCTTATCTATGCCCGCGGGTAATGCAATCATTCTCCTCTCCTCTTACTCAATAAAGTCAGTCATGCTTGTGAGATTCGCCGTAGGTTCCGTCTCCCTGCGTTAGATCTACAAAGAATCTTCCCATATGTCCCATCCGACCGAATGGCCGCAACCCTCCCCATGTTCAATGCCCTCTTCCCACCCACTCTGTCCGGCAAGACACACCACGGGACAATCCTCTGCGTCCCTGACCACGCACAGCCGCGCAAACTCGTCGTCGTTTTCAACGGCCACCATCCCAGGCAAGCCGTGCTCCCGCAGCGCATCGCCTGCCTCGCCCGGCCACGGAAACCGAACCGTCAGCACGCCTTCCTCCGCGCGCGACCGCCGAGCAGTACATATGGACCTGTTGAACATCGCCACGGCCTCTCCCCAGCCGCGCCGGAACGCGGCGAGGAGCACGCGGCGCGCGTCTGCGTCGACGTCCGCGGGCACCGACAGCGACAACGTGCGCAGGGCCAACGCGCGCGGGAGGACGCAGACGTCGCGCGGGCGCGATTCTCCCGCGCCGTGCGCCGCCAAGTGGCGGTTCACGTCGCACTCGAGCATAAAGGCGTCGCCCGCGAGCAGGCAGTGGTACGCAAAGACGGCCCAGTCGCGCGCGTCGGCGCCGTCGAGCAGGCCGCAGCGGTCGAGGATGAGGTGCCGCAGGTGCGGGAGGCTGCGGAGGAGGCTGCTCACGTCGGCGATGCTGACGCGGGAGGTGGAGAGATCGAGGAACGTGATGCGTGGGAGGGCTGGTGGGCGGCGGTCGGCGTGCAATATGGGGGCGACTTTGCGCCCTGGAATGCGCAGACGGAGCGATTGGGTGCGCGCGAGGAGCCGCGATGAGGCGAGGACTGAGAGGTGGTAGAGGTGGAAGAAAACGAGGGGCTGTGCGGCCGATGAAGTTGGGACGTCCAGTGGGTCCTGGACCACTGAGACGGCGGGGAGCTCTGCGGAGGGCCAGGCAGCGAGAATTGCCGGCACGGAATCAAAGTAAGTGCCCTATATGAGAGGGGAGGAGGAAGATTAATGCAGGCCGTGGAAGAAGGGTAAATGCAGGTGTGCTCACCATGAGGACATGGTGACAGTTCGCCTTCAATACGCTATAAATCTGTGTTAGGACCCACACTGCATATAGTGTGTGGCGTAGCAAAACTCACTAAGGTCGAAATCGGAGAGAAAGGTAGCACAAGCTCGGCATGGGCTTGTGAAAGAGGCGCCTCAAGTGATCTGGTGTAAAATTCATGCCGATGTACAGACTTAGCCATTCAGGCTTAGGTATCATAAGGACGACGTTGACAGCGGCATCTGCATCCACGGTCCAAGTAGCCAAAGAGAACTTCTTGATGAAGTCTGCATCACCCGGGGTCCTTTGTAGATGCTTGCCCAACATCTGTACATGGTTCGCGCTCTTCAAGTGGATGTGGTAGAAAAGATAACGACGCCAATTCGGTATAAAGTCATAAGAAAAGATACGGATAAGAGATATTGTCGTCCGTTGTAGGTCAGTAGATGGGACACAGTCGAGGATGCAAGCAAACAGCTCTGGAGGGAGCGACGTTAAACTCGTCCGAGTCATGGTGGCAGGGAGAGAACTCACTGTTGGGCTGGCTTTTAGGTAACCGACTCTGCCTTTCTATACCTTCATCAGATTGGGAAAGGAACTACTGTATCGTCCTCTTGGGCGGCGTTTCTCTTTTGACTGAAAACGCTCCGTGATCTTGCGATTGCCTGTGGGGTGGTGCGGTACTCGCGGTATCGGCATGCGGGACCATGTCTATATTCTGAACCGACAAGACTTCCACGTCGCTATGTCTACGCGTCGGATGTCTACGTGTTCCCGACATGTATTCTGCTGTACAGTGCCGTTGCCACCCCACATGGACCATCTACTGTAGCAGAAATGGCATTGGCAGCATCCTCACAACCACCGGTTTGGTTCACGTGCCAGTCGCATCTCCTACGACGGTCCGTAGGTCTGATATGCAGTCATGCCCCTTGAAATTTCAATTTGTTCAGACATCTTGGACAAAGTAATGGTCTCGTGCTTCTGGCCATTCACTTCATCAGGCACCATTTTTTAAAAACCCGCAATTCCAACTGAGGCTTGGGGGCCTGGCCTACACACCAACGCAATGCACCAACGCCAATTCGGCTGCGGATGACATTCACCTATTTCATCCAGAAGAACAGCGTTAGTCAGTGGTACCCGAATGCAGCCCCAGTTCACCTACCTTATCCGTGCGCATAATGCAATCAGTCACTCTCGCTTTATTAATGGATCATGGAAAGTTCGCAAGTCAGCCATGCCAGTGACATCTGTTTCCCCGAGAAATTATCTCGTCCGATTGAATGACCGTAACTTTCCGCATGTTCAATGCCCTCTTCCCTCCCCTCGTGTCGGGCGAGGCACACCACGGGACAATCTCTCCGTCCATGGCGACTTCAAATATCAAGAAGAGTGGAACTGCGTGCCCTGCGCGCGGTTCTTCAGTCTGTGGCGCTCGTTAATGGACCCCTGTGGGGGCATGGAGCGAGAGGTGGGGCAGAGTGGCTAGGGCCAGGGGTCGCCACCCATGCTGGTGCTCGCACGGCTGCGCCACATACTCGTGGCGTCGGACGTGGTTCATGCACAATGTGACAGGGGTGTACAATGCTAGGTGCACTGCGCCCCTCGTCACCACGTACGTGCTTGAAGTGTGACGGACAAGAGAGGAGTGAAACGTGCGTGTAGCATAACGATCGCCTGTGCACAGCTGTCGCCTGTCCCTTGCAAGTGCGGTATACAATTTGTGTGCTGATGTAATCGAGATCCGCTTACGGAAGGGGGCGATCCACACCTTCTAATGATCGCGCTTGGTGGTTCCAAAAACAAAAACGCCCAATCGTGGAGCCATGTCCGCCAGCATCTCGCACCAGACCGCATCGCATCGGCGAGCAGTGGCCGCAAACAAAGATCCGTGATCTTCAAAAGGCTGAAGAGATGGCTATCTTGTGGACTCGTCCTTGCCCCAAGAAATCCCTAACAAAATCTTACCATGCACTAAAATTGCGACGACTACCAGCAGCATGCCTCGAGATCCTTATATGTTGTGGACGACCTCCTGTAGAGCGCCGAGCACTGCTGGGGTCAACCTGAGGGGGCATCTCCCGTCCGCCCGGAAGCAAATACAGCATCCGCACTCAATGTCGCGGGGAGCCCCTAGCAAATTTGTGGATACTGTATGAGCCCCGCCGCTTCCGCCTATGTGCTTCGAGAGTCCGACACCCCTTTTCCTGTCGTGCTTCTCTGTCTTGACCCACTTCTGGCCAACTCACGATGCGCACACCACTCCTTGTCGTTCTCACCACGCTTGCCCTGTTCGCCGGCGTCGTTTCGTCTATTGATAGCGGGCCCCAAGCGCGCGCAGCTAGGGCATCCCCGCGGCCCTCGCCTAAAAATATGAGGCCGTCGGCAGCATGGCCCGCCAGGCCCGCGCCGCTCAAGACAAAGCGCGCAGATGAGCACTGGTCGCCCCCGTCCCCGCGTCCGCGTCCACCGAAGCCGTCACCGAGGCCACCCGCGCCATCACCAAAGCACCGCCACGATCACGGGAAGCGGTCCGAAGAAGATCAGGACGTTCTGGGAGGGAACGACGGTGGTGGTAGTGTTATTGAGGTCATTATCGACGCAGGCCACCATGAGGACCAGAAGAATGAGGCGAAACAGCGATGGCGCGCCGAGGGGCGGTGTCCCGAGCCGCTGACGGCGTGCCCCGTGCGCGGCGCGCTCGACGTCGACGCGTTCGAGTGCGTCGATCTGTGGGCAGATCTGAGCAGCTGCGGCGGATGTCCCGCAGACGACATCGTGTGCGTCTGGCCTTTCCCCCCGTTGCTCTCCTTCCACACAGGCTTCTTGTTCCTAAGTTCTTGCCGAATCCTGACGAGTCAGAATCTTTCAGCTATGACTGCGCCGCGATCGCCCATGCGCGCGGCGTCGAGTGTGTCGCGGGTCGCTGTGAGGTACGCCTGTGCAATGATGGGTATGCCGTTGCGCCGCAGCGCAATGCATGCATATCCGTTCGCGAGACCACTCGCCATACAGCGATTTGATGTGCCTGGATGGATGGATGGGCGCGCCGTGCGCCACTGGGGTACGTTTACTGCGGCTGCGTTGGCAATAGATCCGGGCCGAGCCGAATAGTGCGCTGGCGCGTCGCCAGGAAAGTGTACAAGGCAACGTCCATTTTCATTCGAAAAGTCGGTCAGAGAGAAGGTTTTCGCTTTGGTGATTGTTTGCTACATGTACGTGTTACATGAGACTTGGACTGGACTGTGAACATTGTAGAAGAACACTGTCTCCTATTCTATCACTTTTGTTCTTTAGTCAGAGATCGGCCTGTTGGTCATCAGAACGAACGAACGTAGTTGGCCGAACGCCGATCTAAAGGAGATACGATGAGATCGGATGTGAGATTGAAGGGTGATCGAGCCATATGTAGGGCCTAATGCAGGCTAATGACTAACCTTCGACTATTGAGCGGCGTCTCCGACGCCGTAGCTATTGCTGTACAGTAATAACAGTTACAGAAAAGTAATTGTTCGGTGATGGATAGGAGTGTTCCTTGGCGACCATAAGCGGGCCGCGTTCCGGGATCAAAGCATATTATATGTCACCTGTCACACAACACTTGGCTGCACGCCCGAGGACGACATGAGGGAGGAGGCGAACACGAGCTGTCTCGGAGGGTCGAACGGTATCGTGTTGTCATTCTGTCACTGTCATAAGGAATCAGTCAGCGAAGATTCTTGGAGGAAGAATTGAAAGAAGGATGTAAATGGACATGGGAACAACAGCTGAGCTGAGGAGACGGATTTGGTATTGTCATCTTAATTACGCAACCCGAGTGGTCTGATTTTCGGGAGGTTTACCGCACTGCGTTTCACGCGCCCGCGTTCATATCCATTTATTTCAGCCCAGAAAACAAAGAACGCTCTTTCTCGTTATGTCCCCCTCCCGACCCCGCAATCTTCTCCGACTCCATCCTTGTCCTGTACCAACGCGGGGAATTTAGGTCTGAGCAAGACCAGCCAGTCCACCTGTGCTTCGATATCATTGTATCCCCTCCTCTGGCATCTCTTCAGCACCCCTAGCCCAGCGCTCTTCCGAGCAGTCCCGTATACTGCCGGTTGTTGAGCAACGAGCGTCCCTTTCTCCCTGACCTGTCGAGCAGACCCCCCCCCCGGTCCCCACACCAATTCAGCCGCTCGTCAAGCTGGCGTGTCTCCTCTTCTCCTTTTACTTCACCTGTATCGCTGCTCTCACTATCTATTGCCCGACCAAACGTCTTCTTCGAGGCTGTACCAATTCGCCACCATCACGGCCAACCAAAACACTGGATTCTTCTCAACACATCAAGGGTGGTGCAGAGGACCGAGCTAGCGCTCGTGGTAATGATCTCGCCATCACTGATAGTTGGCGCTTGAACGTCAACATTCGACTCGGCGTGGCCTTTAAATTCGCAGAGGGTGCCAACACGGCGCGCTCAGTAATGTATACCACGGTTGTGGTCTTAGTCGCACTTGTCATAGGGTGCACCGGTTTCTTGACGGTCCGTCGGTCATATTCTCTCTCATATGAGACGTCGAATCTGAATTATGTCTAGAGTATCATGGCGCTGTCGCTGGCGTGGCTCATTCCTTCCGTGCGCAAAGGGGGTCCTGAGATCACGGAGAACCCGCGTACCCGCGTACGCTCTATACAGAACAGAGCGCCTCAACGAACCCCGAAAGCCCCAAAGAAGGTCGAGTCGGTTCCAAGACCAGAGCCAATCCGTCACATCTCGTTTGATGAACCGGTACCGAAGGGACCGTCTTCTGCGCCTGCAATCGCTCCGTCGCATCCACGCGGTCGTCCCGCCCTTCTAACACGTTGTAAGAGCCGCTCCCCCCAAACCGGGGTTATTCCCCTCCCACCTACTTCTGCGCCTGTTATGGCTGACGGCTCACCGCTGTCATCTGCGGAGACACTCGCGGAGGTACCTCAGGAGGTCAAGCGAGTCTTCTCCTCCCGCCTTGCGCGTACGCTCTTCCTTTCACGAGGCCGACAAATGTCGCGGACGTCCACGGTCGGGTCAAATACAGCATCGTCTTCATCGGTCGCCGAGATTTCGGAGTTCGGAGAACGTGTGACTGTTGCTGAGAGAGTCGAGATGCGATCTGGATTGGATGCCAAGCAGGCCAATGTCACCGAAAGGGGAAGATTTGGATTCCTGAAGAAGTCCAAAACGATCCCCGCTGGATGTGTGTATTTCCCTGTTATGTTTATTCGTTCCCTGGATCTGACGTCACCTCCCCGGCACAGCAGACCGCCCCAGGAGTCCCAGCAGACCAGCCGCCTTGTCTCTTCCGTCGCCTGCTCCCTTTACAGTGAATCCCGATTCATCACCCGATTCAATTCCGCCAACGCCGCCACGGCAAACCGACTCGCCCATTCCTTTATCACCACCCTCTTCGACATCCTCTACCCGGTCTCTACATCGCCGCGTATCCTCCACTCCCTCCGCATCCTCCAAACTGCGCATTACAGACAAGATCTGTTCACGTAAAGAGAAGGACAAGGGGGCAGAACCGAAGCCCAAACCTGCTCGAACGCAACCCTATGGTCCTCCGTACAACTGGATGCCGCCCACACCTGGAGCATGGGCCGTGGTTGAAGATACAGAGGAACTTTCGAAAGCCGAGCGACGACAGAAGCGTGCGAGCGCGCCAAGCGACCAAACAGGTCTTCATGTCGCGTATCATGACCGTGAACGAGCGGGGAGTATGCCTATCTCGCTGCCCTCTATTTAGCGCCGGCGATTCTATCTTGGGTTAGAGAGTTGTTGTTCGCAGACGTGTATCCGTTATAATTCCCCATCCCACCGCCACCCCCACTCGTTCATCACTGTCGCTCATTCATTCGTGCATATATTTATTTATTGCATCTGATCTCTGCATCTAGCTTACATCCCGCCCGTGTGCGTAGAAGTCTCTACTCGTTCCCTGTTGTACCTCGCTATCATCGTTCGGTTTATGTGTGCGCGTCCTCAATACCTTGATGAAATGACGTCGAATTTTTGGCACTCACGTTGCCTGATGTGTGAGTTCGACAACTGTCCTGTGCATCTGTCCCATGAACAACCGCATGTAAACCCGGGTCACTCTAGGGATTTTCACAACCCTGCCAATCAGCCTCAAGTCAATTGAACCTGGATTACTTTGTGGAACGTCTGCTGCGCATGATTCGCTCTCATGCCATTATGCATCTCGTGTGCATCGAATGAATCATCATCCCGAACAGACCATAAGCAACATTTAGTCACTTCCGTCTTGTGCCACAAAGTCCCCACGACCCCATCGGGGTTCAACAGCTGTCATACATAATAACCAACTGCTCCCGGACGACCTCCTATAACACCCCACATGGGTTGGCGCCACCCCCATTGTCAGTCTTACGAGCCGATGCTGACGCTCGTGCTTCCAGCCACCCCGTCAGTAGTCAGCAGAGTCAAAATCGCGCCAATCACAGGGCTCTCCGACACGTCCAGCACGCTCCCACCATCGAGCGCTCCTCGGAGCGCTGCGTCCAATAGTCGTCTGCGTTATCATTTAGGGGGCGTGGGGTTAGGGCGGGCATAGACGCACCGGAGTTGCTGGACGAGGATGGCGATGCGCGGCCACGCGCGCAGGCGCAGCGTCCCCTCGGCTCGTCCACCGACGGTCAGCCCACCACGCACGTGGTCCACGGCGATAGGCCCTCCAAACAGCAGTAACGCGTACAGCGGGACCTTGCACGGGCCGGTATGGTTTCACAAAATTTAAAATTTAAAAATTCAAAGACTGACCTCGGTGACGTCGCGCAGGAACACTTTGGCGGTCTCGACGCGCCGGAAGCTCACCACGACGCCCGAGTGCCACCGCGTCTCGGCGAACAGCACGCTCGCGGGGTGCACCCACACCCGTGCGCCGCGCATGTCCGTCGCCCGCCACTCGCGCGCGCCGGCGTCCCGCTCCACCGCACCACCCGCCACGCGCGTGTACTTGACCGCCCGCCGCGGCAGCGCGATGCGCGCGACGCGCGGGTATAGCCCCGCAAGGAGGAGCGCCTTGAGCAGCGCGGGCTCGTGCGCGTGTGCGTTCGGCGCGGCTGGGACGAGCCCTGCGGAGTGGAGAGCGGAGAGGAGGTCGTCGCGCAGGACGGTGATGTCGCGGATTGTCGTGGCGGAGATGTAGTTCTGGGCGGGGGACGGTTGTTGTTGTAGTTGCTTTTTTTTTTTTTTTCGAGAAGAGAGGGAACGAACGTACGTCTGCACAGAATGTGCGCATGGCTTTCGGCGACTCTTCTCTGAGTATTCGCATGCACTCGTCGTAGGCGTGAGCATCGGTGAGGAGGTCGCTTTTCTCTGTCGCGAAGCGTGCGCGCGCTCTGTGACCAGTTCAATTCATGGGCGGGCATATGGAGGACATAGTTCGTACGCTGTGGCTTCGTCGCGTTCATCCATGGGGTTCAGGAAAACAGGCTTCGAGGATAGACAGGCCGCAATGGTCAAAACCGGATCGAGGCATTGGAAGACAGTGGCAAGAATAAGCATCTGGGAAGCGTTAGCATTGAAACTCCGTTTCCGGGGTGATCTTGACTCACTTTCCCCAGACGAAGGTCGAGAGGGAGCAAAGCCTGGAGAACCGCTGAATGTCCGACAAAAGTAGAAGCGGCGTTCATCGTACCATGTACTGGCCGAGGGCAGTCAGACGGCCGCCCTGGTCGATGGCACCAACCTCCTCGAGAACAGAAATCGCCTTGTCCATAGCCGCAACCTCTGGTGGATCGATAGCGCGACTCAAAAATTGCTGGGAAAGACGGGGATGAGAACCAGCGCAGCAGCTACAGGCTCTAGGTCGCTAACCTTGACATCCTCGTGCTCACGTGTCGCCTTCACGGTCAGGCAGATGCTCTCCAGTGGGACGCGTAAAATCTCGGGGCGCGGGAACTGCGCCATCTTGCGCTCTCGTGCTCGTGTGTACAGCTTATAGCACACACCTGGGCGCGTGCGTCCTGCGCGCCCTCGGCGCTGTCGTCCGGCCGCGCGAGTGATCCACTGCTCGACGAGTTTCGTTAGGCTGCTCTCAGAGTCGTATTGGGTCTCCTTCACTCTTCCTGTATCGACAACGTAGACGATGTCATCGATAGTTATGGACGTCTGTGCGGCGAGTGTTCAGGAAAAGAATAATCATGGGACGAACGACGCGGAGGATACCTCAGCCACGTTCGTGGCGGCGACGATCTTCCATTTCGCGGTGGGGGCAAAGACAGCGCGTTGCTCGTCGCTCGACAGATTAGCGTGTAGCGGAAAGATCTTGGCCTGTGACCCCGAGGGCGAGCTTTGAACTGAGTCGATGCATTGCCTAATTTCTTGGACACCAGGAAGGAAGACGAGAATTCCGCCCTTCTCTTCTGCAGTACTCATAATGTGGTTTATCGTGGCCGTTATAAGCTGCTCACGAGTGAGACAAGATACGCATACATTCAAGCAGGGGCTCACCGCATAGTCAATGCGGTCGGATCGGCTGATGGCTCGAATGGCGGTCATGGCGCGTTCGTCTAGGCCAGCACTGACATACTCTTCTCTGTCAGCTACCAAATCTTCGTCATCTTTCTTCTTTCCGCCCTTACTCGCCAAAGGACGATAATCAATGAGGCCGATAAAGTCCTCGAGAAACCTGTCATCTCTGGCGTCAGCGTCCCTCCTTATATCAATTATCGAGTCGAGGCTCGCACATATCCTTGACCGGGTGAGTGAACCCCGGAATGGTGAGCAGAGGGGCGTTGGAGAAGTAGCGAATGAAGGTCTCGTGGTTTATCGTGGCTGACATCAGGATAATCTTCAGAGCGGAGTTCCGCTTTAATAGTTCTTTGAGCTCCAGCAGCAAGAAATCGCCGTCGACTGAGCGCTCATGCACCTGGGCAAGTTCATGAATGTGTAAGAAGGCACTCGACGCGTCTCTCACCTCATCCACGATGACATGCGTTACACTACCGAAGTCGTCACCATTACTGAGTCGTCTGAGCAGGACACCAGTCGTGCAGAAAAGCAGTTTCGTCTTCTCAGTCAGTTTACTTTCCCCACGTATGACGTAGCCTACAGAACCGTCGTTCAAACGCTCTGCGTGCACACGCCCAGCTACCGAAATAGCAGAAATACGCCGAGGTTGCGTGACGAGGATGTTTGCGCTTGAGCCTTTACAGGCCTGAATGAGAGAGTCGAGGATGAACTGGGGCACTAAGAAAGTTGCGCAAGAATGTAAGCACTTTTACTTCACTTTCCAGGGACGGAATCGCACTCACGTTGTGTCGTTTTTCCAGAGCCCGTCTCGCCAACGACAACCACCACCCTAGATCTCTTGAGCATAGCTAAGAACTCATCCTTCGATGCGAATGCGGGGAGACGTCGTCGAATAGCATGTAGCTCTGCATACCGGTCATCTCGCCGAGTTACCTCGAATTCCCGCATCACGTCAGCATCAGAACGTGAATCCTGATTTCTCGGGCGAGCCGCGCTTCGGAGTTTCTTCGACGTGCTTTTCGCGAGGGTATCGGCATCTGGGGAGACTTTCGTCTCTCGCACCTCCTGTTGCGGTACGAGGTGCCTCATGACATCATACAAGCTAGGAGGTCCCTGGTCTTCCAGTACTGCCCAGTGTTCTTCAAGAACCTGCATGGCCGTAACGCAGATGCTCTCCGTTGATTCGCTGACGGTACCTTCCTCGAACGCGGCAAGGAGCTTTGCTAGAAGATGTAGTCGAACATAGGCAGGGACCGAGGAAGAAGTTATATACATCGGTGGTGGGCGCGAAGACCTGTTATATGCGTAGCCAAAAGGAATGACAAAATTAAGCTGAATCGGCGCAAGGAAGAGGGGCATGACAAGAGTGAAGGTATGGTCATCAGCGTAAGATGCGCCCATAGATGCTATCTCATCCTCTGTGATGCGTTCCTCTAGATCGCTGTTCTGGGGCTGCGTTGTGACATCTTGCCAAGGCTCGCCGACAAGACGGCGGTTCAAAGCGGCTACGAGAAGAGCCCACTCCTCGAGAAGGCGCGGGTTCCCTGTGCACTCACGGACCACGTGCGCGGGCCATCCTGCTTGTTTGATGGCACGCTCCTCAATCCACCGTTTCTTAATGTCCTCTTGACCTGTATGTATGCTCGTTATGAATGGGTTTGAACTGTTCTTCTCGGGGAGGAAACGCGGAGGCAAGTCAACTTCTGGGATGTGAAGAACGAGATACTCGATGCACGCCTCGAGCGGGGAAGCTACGCGCAGGAGGTTGGAGGCGAGGGGGGAAGGATTCGAAAGGAATGCGACGGCATCACGCGCCTGAGCCTTTACAAAGCCAAGAGACTCCAGTTGTCGAAGGATAGTCGGGGCAGTGTCTTCGGTAATCACTAAAGAAGGAGCATCTTCATCCTCCGGGCTGTTTGCGATTGCCTATTTTGTGGGTGAGCATATTGATACACGTCATGGCAGCTAGAGATGAGGACCGTCTTTATGGCGTTCTCGACCAACTCTCGCAGTTCGGTGGATAATTTGACCTCAGGAGAGTTATCGAAGGGATTCGGCTCTATCTGAGGAACAAGACCCGTGGCCGCCTGCTGGGTCTCTTCTTTCTTCTTGGCCGCCTTCTCCTGACGGTCCTCGACCGACTTACGCGCGGCAAATGGGTCAGCCTCGTACATCCATTCCTGGTGTGAAGGCGCCTTCTTATGTTCCGCTGCCAGCTCAGCCCAATACTCACGAGGACCGGGTGGAAGAACACGGTTGAGCTGGATACCGTTGCAAAACTGGTAGAAAGACACGATCGGTCTCACATCTCAGTGTTGTGAAGTAACCCAAAAGAATACGGACGCGATAAAGGGCATACGTAGCGCCCCAATGTCGAGCTTCCAAGGCAGATTTGCAGATATAGGGAGGATGGGGTTCCATGCGCACAGATTGGCGTTCCTGACCGTTCTTAGTCCGTATAATCCTCGTTAAAGTAACGACAAAGGCCCAGCCTTCGCCTCGCTTGGGCTAAAAGATGGATGAATATAACCATATCACAGAAGACGCCATAGCTACCGTACAGTATCGATAGTGGGTTTTTCCCAACCATTTTTCGTGCACCTATATACATGTTTATCGCATCTTGTTCGAAGTCACTGGGCTCTAGTCAGACCTTTCTTGCAGTAAGCTCAGCGGATATTTTGAGCCCGGAGGAAATAAAGGTGGAGGCTTTCCATCGTCTTTTGGGGAATCCGTCGCTTCCTTTGAAGACTTGGATGAGTTCCCGGCGTTCCCTGACTTGACGATCCCTTTTCTGGGGGGCATTTATCCGTGGCCGGCCAGACGTAAAGTACCCTCTGAAAGTGAGATGACTCCCCAGCGCCCACCCCGTTGGAATGAAGCGGACCGACGTTTATTAGTCAGCGGCTACTCACAAAGTTGACCTCGACTGGCATGGCCCACGATGACCTCTACAATCTCGAGTTTCTCTCTCTCGTCGCCAAAATCACACAGGAGATAGACAATCACACAGGACTCAACGACAAAACACTTGCCGAGTTTGTTATTGACTTACATGACAAGTCCAAAACACTCGCAGACTTCAAGACCCAACTCAAGGCAGCTGGGGCAGACTTCCCAGAATCCTTCGTCGAGAATATCGACCGCCTCATCTTGACGCTTCATCCAAAGCATAAAAAGAAGAACTCCACAAAGGCAAATGGCAAGGCCAAGGCCAATGGCGAGGACGTTCTCGCTGAGAAGGACAAACAAAAGCGCATGTTCCCCGGACTTGCCCTGGCCGACCAGGACTGGAAACCAAGCGTATCGAAGGACGTCTTGATGAAAGAAGTTGACGATATGATGGCTCAGTTCGAGTCTTCGGCGAAGACCCGCCCGAAACCTGACCGGGATGCCTCTCCACCGTCCAAACGTCGGCGGACATCTATGTCACCCCCTAGACGGCGCAGTCCCAGTCCACCACGAGGGCGCGGATATGACAGAGGAGGAAACGGGCGTGGTAGAGCTCGGCCGGATGATAGACCTGTCTTGTACAAGATCTATGATGGCCGAGTGCAGGGGCTTAAAGAATTTGGCGCGTTTATTCAACTAGAAGGCGTCGCCGGAAGGGTAGAAGGTACGTTTCACTTGTTGGATCTTTTTTTTTTTCGTTTCTCAATTCCCTCTCTAGGCCTGGTGCACATATCCAATATTCAGGTTGGTGCCCGCGCCAACTCGGCAGCAGACCTCCTCAGCAGAGGTCAACCAGTCAAGGTCAAAGTAATGAGCGTGGCCGGAACCCGCGTCGGCCTGTCAATGAAAGACGTTGACCAGACCAGTGGACGCGACCTAACCCCTCACCTCCGTATCAAGTCGGAAGCTGAGCTTGCTGAAGAAGAGCGAGAACGCGCGTCTCGTGCTTCTTCTGGGACCAACGCACTCCCTCTCGGCGTAAAGGATAATGGGCCGGTGCGGTCTGCGAAGCGTCTAACATCACCGGAGCGTTGGGAGATCAAGCAGTTGATCTCGTCAGGTGCTATCGACGCGTCCGAATACCCCGACCTGGACGAAGACTTTAGCAATCCGATGGCGCGGGCAGAGGTAGAAGAGGAATTGGATGTGGAAGTTCGGGAGGAAGAGCCTGCGTTCCTCAGTGGTCAGACCAAACGGACACTTGATCTTAGCCCCGTCAAAATCGTGAAGGCCCCTGATGGGTCACTCAATCGTGCTGCTCTGGCTGGTGCAGCCCTCGCAAAGGAACGGCGCGAATTAAGGCAGCAAGAAGCGAACGAAGTGGCGGATTCTGAGGCGCGGGACTTTGGTGCCCCCTGGCAAGACCCCATGGCGAAAGATGTCGACAAAGTGTTCGCCCAGGACCTGAGAAGCCATCTTCGTGGTCAAAGGTCTCACGAGTCCGAAGGTGGTTGGAGAACATCAACCTTTAACAAAGCGACTACATTCGGAGAGATCACGAGTCTCAGTATCCAGGATCAGCGAAAGTCACTACCGATATACAAGTTACGGGACTCCTTGCTACACGCTATCCGAGATGTATGCTCCTTCTTATATGCTTTGACTTGTTCGTTGACCCGCGAAAACAGCATCAAGTCCTCATTGTCGTTGGAGACACCGGGTCTGGAAAAACAACCCAGATGACTCAATATCTCGCCGAAGACGGATTTGCAGACAGAGGCAAAATAGGTTGCACTCAGCCCCGTCGTGTCGCCGCCATGTCCGTCGCAAAGCGTGTCGCTGAGGAGGTCGGTTGCCGTCTTGGTCAAGAGGTTGGCTACACAATCCGTTTCGAGGATTGCACGAGCCCAGAAACCAGGATCAAATACATGACTGACGGCATGCTCCAACGAGAATCCCTTATTGACCCGGATCTCAGCCATTATTCAGTCATCATGCTAGATGAAGCACATGAGCGGACAATCTCAACTGACGTTCTGTTCGGCCTGCTTAAAAGTACGTTGTTCTAAGATCACTTCTGGCTAGCCGCGCTGACTGGAACCGCAGAGGCGATCAAACGACGACCTGACCTAAAGCTCATCGTGACTTCAGCGACATTGGACGCCGAAAAGTTCTCCAAGTACTTCTTTGGGTGTCCCATCTTCACCATCCCTGGCCGCACATACCCAGTTGAGGTACTATACACCAAGGAACCGGAAACCGACTACCTTGATGCATCCCTCATCACTGTCATGCAAATCCACTTGTCCGAGCCACCGGGTGACGTGCTCCTTTTCCTAACAGGTCAAGAAGAAATCGACACCGCCTGTGAGATCTTATTTGAGCGCATGAAGGCACTGGGACCCAAAGTACCGGAGCTCATCATTCTACCAATTTACTCTGCGCTCCCTTCAGAGGTACAGTCACGCGTCTTCGAACCCACTCCACCAGGCGCCCGCAAAGTCGTCATTGCAACCAACGTCGCAGAAACAAGTTTAACAATCCCCGGAATATACTACGTCATCGATCCCGGATTCGCGAAGCAAAACGCGTACGACCCGCGCCTGGGTATGGACTCGCTGGTGGTGATGCCCATCTCGCAGGCCCAAGCTCGACAGCGTTCGGGTCGTGCCGGCCGCACGGGGCCCGGAAAGTGCTATCGATTGTACACAGAAGCGGCGTACCGCAATGAGATGTTGCCGAACTCTATCCCCGACATCCAGCGCACCAACCTGGCGCACACCATCCTGATGCTCAAGGCCATGGGCATCAACGACCTCCTGAGCTTTGACTTCATGGACCCTCCCCCCGCGCAAACGATGCTCACCGCCCTGGAAGCGCTGTATGCGCTTTCCGCACTGGACGACGAGGGATTACTAACGCGCCTTGGGCGCAAGATGGCGGATTTCCCCATGGAGCCGCCGCTGGCGAAGATGCTTATCGCATCGGTCGAACTCGGCTGCTCCGAGGAGATCCTGAGCATCGTCGCGATGCTGTCCGTGCAGAGCGTCTTCTATCGACCCAAAGAGAAGCAGGCGCAGGCCGACTCCAAAAAGGCCAAGTTCCACCAGCCGGAAGGCGACCACCTGACGCTGCTCGCGGTGTACAACGGGTGGAAGGCGAGCAGCTTCTCGAACCCGTGGTGCTACGAGAACTTCATCCAGGCGCGGAGCATGCGGCGCGCGCAGGACGTGCGCAAGCAGCTGCTCGGGATCATGGACCGGTACAAGCACGACATCCTGAGCGCGGGGAAGGACTACGCCCGCGTGCGGCGGGCGATCTGCTCGGGCTTCTTCCGGAACGCGGCGAAGAAGGACCCGCAGGAGGGGTACAAGACGCTCGTCGAGGGCACGCCGGTGTACATCCACCCGTCGAGCGCGCTGTTCAACCGCGCCCCCGAGTGGTGCATCTACCACGAACTCATCCTCACCACGCGCGAGTACTGCCACAACGTGCTCGCGATAGAGCCCAAGTGGCTCGTCGAGGTCGCCCCGCAGTTTTTCAAGGTCGCAGACGCGAACAAGATCAGTAAGCGCAAGCGCCAGGAGAAAATCGAGCCGCTGTACAACAAGGTGCGTCGGCGTTGTCGGTCGTTTCGACCAAAAAAAAAAAAAAAAAAACCTCGCCACCTTTTTCTGACCCTGTGTGCCTTTTTTTCAGTACGAGAAACCGGACGAATGGCGCCTGTCAAAAGTCAAACGCAGCGCGCGTTCGAGTCAGACTTTCGGTTAGGAGGAGAAAGAGCACGACGGGCGAGACCGGGGACAGTTTTTTTTGCCGGCGGTTATGGTATGGTGACAAAGCCACCGCTGGCGGCGTATCTTTGTTGTGATGTCTATCTTTTGTATTGCCCCTCCGCTTAGCCCCTTTCTGGGAAGCTTGCTTGTGGTGCCAGCAGGTACGAACGCATACAGTACAGTCTATATGTGACCAACCGTACATGCGCTATATTAAAGCCGACACACGTTCTGCTGGCGAGATCTGCGCTGGCTTACATTGGTTGCCGCTGCCTTGTGATTATCGATCTGTTTCTGCCACATCGACCTGAGTCTTCCATTCTTAACTTATCTGTCGAGTGCATATCAACACGTAGCACGTTCCGCCGATCAACGAAAAATATATTGATAAGATCTAAAACGATCTTTTCAAAACACCATTGGTCCACCTCGCACTGGCTATACCGCGAAGACACGTATGAAATGCGACCTATTTTTGGATTCGGCTATGTTATACAATTGAGGGAGTGACAAGTAAGAGAGAATGTGGGAAGGGGGAGTTGGGGGGTTGTCAGCAAGAACGTGCGTGCAAAAGAGAAGAAATGGACAGTCAGAAGAGGTCTATGATGTACGAGACGAGACAGTGCAGCGCGCGCGTGTATACACAATCCACGTAGGTGTTGATAAGTGCGTAAGAAAAAGGGTTGGAAGATTGACGGAAGATCGAGAGAGATTGGATGGGGGAGAGAACACGTCCAGGTTGGTACATGGTGTTGTATGCTCGTACATGAGCTGCCGCAGGACATGGGAAAGAAGTGCAAGGAAAAGAGTGTAGGAAAACTGCACATATTGTGAAGCACAGCGGTAAGCCTATCGCCATAGTCATAGTTATAAACAGCCGTCATCTCGGGGCTTTCATCTAGTCAACGTGACACCTATACGACGATAAAACCATCAGCCTTAGAATAGGTGAGACAACATGTACGCACATCGAGTAAATCAACTCATACCGCCGACCCAAGGCACGGCACTCTGGGCACCAACACTCGCACCCGCTCCAAAGGTATCCGGACCCTGGGCGAAGCACCACTCGCGAACCAAAGCCGCATAAGTCGAGTCACCTGCCCCCCCTCCGTCTCTCGGCGAGAACGGCTCGCGTATTGGAGAAAATGGTCCGTACAACCTTGGCGGTGGAGAAGGAACTAGGCTTACAGGGGACGCGCGGAGTATTGTCGCGGGTGAAGGAGATGAAATCTTCACGGAAAGCTGGGGGCGCGAGTCAGGGCGGGTCTCGGCGTTGTCCCCATCTTCGGACCCCGTCGCGAAGCCCTCGTCGACCTCATCCTTATCGGGGATAAGCACCTTCCTCTGCAAGGTCGGCGTTTCAGGAGGTGTAAGCGTGGCGGATTGTCCACCAAACCCGACACGTGATGCTTCTGATGAGGATGGTGTGCGAGGCGTACCAAGGGGGGATAGCTGGGTACGTAGTAGAGGAGCAGGAGCGGCGTAGTGGCGAAGATTAAGGCGAAGACCTGGGGTTGATGCCACTGGGACGGGTGAGGACATAGAGCGCGGGATAATCGGCGCCCGCTGTGGAGGCGAAAAGGTCGGTCTGGCCTCTTCGTGCACAACGATGCGCGACGTCAATGGTGAGGGCGGACAGGCACTCAAGAGGAAAGGGGCCGTAGAGGGCACGGCAGCACCGCGCTTGCGTTCCGGTTGTACCGGACCAGAATGGGCGCGAAATGTAATTCGATAATTATCGCCCGAGTTATTATCCCACCACTCACCAGCACCGGGTGCGGAGTAACGTACGACGAGGAAGAGGGTACGCTGCCAAAGATATGTTTCGTAATCTTCGAGTTTGATCGCGAAGTTGAAACGATCCCAGTTCGATTCTGGTAATGAGCCGATGAGATCGCCAACTGTCTTGCCTTGGTTGGTTCCCACTAGAGTCTCAAGGGCGCCAACCGGGCCAGAGTATGTCGCGAGCACTTCCGACACGGTGGTCCATTCGTCAAGAGTGAACCGGACACAGACACTTTTTTCGAATACGATATTGCGAACAATAATAGTACCGCGCAGAACTGGGGGACGCGCTGGAGGAAGGGTGACCGATTCGAGATGCACATTTGCATATGGGGAAGGGTTACGAGCTGGGACGGTGGAACAACTGGCGATCTCCGAGAGGGCAGAAGAGCTGGGTGAGGCAAAAGCGTTTTGAGAAACGTGAGGGAAGGGATAACCGGAAGGCTCAGGCTCAGTCTCGGTTTCTGTGTCAGAAGTAGGCTTTGAAACGGAGGCGGGTTTTCCTGTACGACGGAAAAGACGGACAGACTCTAAACCATCATCCTTTTCTTTGAAGTGAACATTTTTCGGGCCAAAAGCTGGAGTGGAGGGCATTGACTGTGCACGTGCATGACGAGCCCCAGAGGCTGCCATGTCATCAGCGATAGAAGACGAAGAAGCCGACTTGAGAGACGGCTTGAGTGGCCTGCCATTAGCTAGAACTACGCTGGTGGATGATGAGGTGCGTTGAATGGGTGGACTAGCGGATTTGGCAGAGGTGGCCGAAGGAGTGGTGGGTGAGGTGGTAGGGAAAGGGACGGAAGTGGGGGTCAGCCGTTGGCGGGGAGATGGGGGCGGGGATACGCCAAGAGGTGGAGTGAGGGGTGGAGAAGGCCCTTGTTGATCCTGGTCATCGTCACTTGGGATGTGGAAGAGGGATTTTTTGGAGTTTGAAGCCTTGGGGAGGGAAGTGAGAGGTGCGAAAGCACCAGGGCCGCGCTCGTTAGAGAAAGTGACAGGGGAGCGGGAGGCAACGTAGGGCATTCAGAGAGAGGAATGGGACATTGGCAGAGAAAAAGAGAAAGGAGGTGGCAGGCCGAACGAGCGGTTTATCATATCTGCACTCAGTCCCATGCCTGTCCCGTGCCCCGTCCCGTGGTCGTGGTCCCTGTCCCTCCTTCCAAGTCCTATCGGTAACACCCATCACACCACTCTGACGTCACAACATATCCTCAATCCCAACCATCCTCGGCTGCACATGTCCATGCACCCCCTTCCCCTTCTTCACCACTCTAAACACCCCACCCCACACCTTCCCCTCTTCTTCTTTCCCCGCCATGTCCATTCCCTCATGGTCTTTTCCCCATTTCTTTATTCTTTTTTACAGTACATATCGCAACCGCTCGCCTCACACGGGCGCCTCCGAATATCGAATCGAATGGGCCTGGCCTGGCCCCAGACCAATCTCCCATCACTTTTTCCGCTCCACATACATTTACACTCCGTGCCTTCCCAGGCTCATTACGTTTCCTCTTTCTTCCTTTTTTTTTTTCTTCCGGATGCGACTCGCCTTTCCATTTCAGACGTCTGAGGCGCTTAGCACCGGCCCACCTAATTCATAACCGGGCATCTTTATCAGTTGGTGATTACCACTCACCCTTTTTTTGCAAAAGTAGAACGTGTAACGCCATCTGGCTAATTTCCAATACCCCTTAATCAAGATCACCACTACCCAAGATTGGAACTAAACACGATTTCTGCTTTTTTGTCTCTCCCTCTTTGTTCTATTCTCGTTCTATCCTCAACCTATTCTTCCCTCCCTGTCCCGCTCATGTACGACCATATCCCTATCTATCTGGCGTGAGTTACATTCGATTCCGTTCTCACTGCATCTCTTTCCATCCTCACCGACACCGTACCTCGCGAGGACATTGAACCGCACCCTAGATAGAAGGGCTTCTTATCTTTTGTCTTCTGGTCTTCATGCCACTCGAACACCCAATCGCACAATCTACCTTGTCAACCCCAAAACTTGCCAAGACCAAGCGAACCATTTATCTCCCTCGCTCAACCGTCCCGGCTTCCGACTTGTCCGCTTGTCGTCCATGTAGACTATCTTTGGGTGCTCTAAGTCCCTTTCTCCCTTCCTCGCTCTTGCTGCATCCACCGCGTGGTTGTACTGCTTTGATAACCTAGATTGTGCTATGGCTACGGCTCAAGTGACTCGAAGATATTCTACCTGGGGCAGCACCGTTGACGCTTTCCTCTCTCAATGCGTGTAAGTCCCAAGCCGCACCCCGCGGCGTCTCTCCAGGCTTCTTAGATCCTATACTTGCCCCGGTTTAACCTTATCCGTCATCACCCCTCGAAATCTCGACCGATATCGCTTGATGTGTATCGGATAAGTCCGTGGTTTTCTCCTCCTGCACCTCTTCTCCGCCGTTGCATCGTTATATCGTTATTATCCGCGTCAACTCTCTTTGCTGTCGGTGTTCCTGCCAACCTTGATAACCGTTGTCGCGTCGCCGTAATTGGACTACCCTGCTAACGCAATAATACGTTATTTCTCACTGCTGGCGCGACGATGCAAGCAGCCCCTGTACTTAATTGGTGTGCCAGCGGCGCACCTTTTGACTTATTTCCTGACATTGTTCGTTCCAGCAAAACCAGATAGCATCCGTTATCAACTAATGTGGACGACCCGCATTACACAAGCATCAACCTTGAACCACCGCCTCATCAAGAGATTGTAGCGCAGTCATTATTGTGAACCGACACACGTTCGACGTGGGGGAGATATCGCGAACGTGTCCACATTAGCTGCATTAGACCTTCACTCCATTTCTCGTTCTGGCGAATTGGCGGCTTCTCTAGCGCCCGATGCCACATGCTTACGACAAAGACCAACGAACAAAGTACTGTACAGGCGAGGCAAAATTGCATTGGAACGCAAGGTAAGGCACGCATACTTTTCTGATTGGCCCAACTTTATACAACGTGTTAATGTTGGCACGAATCATTGTTTTGAGAAGCCATTATGCCCGTGTTTGAAACCTTCTAGTTGTGATATTATCCCACCGAGCGATAAGCACCCTCTCGTCCTTCTGCCAGCGCAGCTCTGGTCATGTTTTTTCTCAGTCAAACAAGACGCTCAAACCGAACGTAACCCCTTTTTAGCCTTCAGACCAACTTCACTACCCAGTCATTAGCCAGACCGTTAACACGTTCCAGCTATTTCGTCCGGCCTCATTCTCGGTGGGAGCGCTTATATTGAGAACAACTAATCTCTATGCCACGAGTCGCTCCTTTCCCTGTTCCGGAAAATTTCCGTCGCGACCGATATCCTAGAGAATTTTGGGCTATACTCGCGCGCGAGCACGAGGTATGATCATGGGAGCCAAGCTAGACCTAGCCTGGGTGGGTGGAACACAAGTTTATGCGCCGTCTCAGCTCGATCGTCCCACTCCCGGCGCAATTTCCTCCCTCCCTTCACTGTACGTCTTGCGCAGGCGCGGCAGCGGTCAGGAACGGATAGAAAAGAAAAAAAGAAATACGGAACGCGCCTTGGCTAGTCCACTGGTCCGGGATTCTGGGAAATTGCCGAGGCGGAGTAAAACACGTAAGCATCTTAGATTTTTGCACACAAAGACCGCCGTAACAGACACAGGATACTCCTACTGTCTCTTTATATACACAGTTCGCCCTCACATGGATTACCGTTTGTCTGAGAAGCGACATTTCTGTACCAAAAAACACCAGTTTGGCTCACGTAATGTGATGCGACCTAGTTGGCTTTTTGGTGTGTGCTGACCTCGCTCACAAGGCCCGCTTGTTCTTTACTAGGACGGCGTTATCATCTCGCATTATGGCGTACTCGATCTTCCGGAGTGATCTAGCAGCGGAGACCGACGGCTTTAGTCATTCCAGAAGTTTCAGGGAATCGTATGCAACGCTTCAGGATCCGGAGCCCGTATCGTTGAGCTCACGATTTTCAGTTTGCCAGTGGTTCCGGTCATCAAAAAGCCCTCATTGAAACGCGATGGGGCTAGACCGTTGGTATGTTTGCCCCATCTACCGTCTTTCTTTTCTTCGATCAAATTCGCTCCGCTTCGAGCGCACTTTCTTTTGGGAATTCCTTCTCGAGCTGTGATCGAATGGTGTAATGCGGGGATTTCGAAGGGTGCACCCACCCAGTCAAGAGTGCCACCACGCGTGTCCTGTCTGTTCTGCATCCGCAAAACAAGGAGGGGCCCCAAGGAATGCGATCGGGTCGACTCTGAACAGCATTGAGCCGTTTCGGTGAATGTCTGCCGGATTTAGGTCTCGTCTCACGTTGCCGACTTGCCGACTACCTGTACCTGCCCCTGCCAATTTAGTGTAAGGCAGACATGTATGTCGTTTGTTGACCCTCTCCAAACGCCTCCTTGTTTTGTAGATATGTCCTCTTCTCTTCTCTTTCTGGCCCAAGCGCTCTGATTATCCTTTTTGATCTTCTGCGGCTTGCGCAAGCGGCATGTCTTCCAATCATTGCGTTTCTGGCGCCACTGATACAGGAGTGACGCAGGACACTTGGTCGTGTGACTACAGACCACCACCCGCGCACCACTTCAGCGCCAAGTTTTCCTTGCCGTCACTCAGTGCCGACTTTCGGAGATAGTTTAAGAATATCAGCCTGTGGGTCATTCCCATGCCATCTTATCTTACCCTGCGCAAGTTACTGTAACTGCAACTGTCCGCTCAGTGTCCCACAGTAACCACTTTTGAGATATAATTGGTTCCAATTCCCCAAGAGAGGAATGGGCGTGGGGATGTACAGTAATTCAGGGCGTTCCGTCGGCCAGGGCTTTCTTTCGGCCGAGGGCTAAGCGTTAACGCTGCAGCCCACAGTATGGCACTGGTGACGTCGCCGAGGATCAAAATGACCGACTTCTGACAGCGCTTCGCTCGCGACTGTCGCATAAGCATCGTCGCCATCACACGACCCAAAGGGATCTAATTTTGTTTTGTTTTTTTCGTGCGATCTTCGTCGGTTGAATAACCCAGCTGGCCCACCCGGCAACTCTTCACCCGACGTGCCTTGTAACTTCCCCAGCGGCGGTATCCAAACCCCCCAAATCGGCTACGCCGACCGCTTGATCACGAGGGCCGCCGCTGGGCAAGAATGACGTCGTTGCATGCAACAATTCACCTCCTGACCCCAGCGTTTGGAGGCACCTGACACGGCATCAGGATGTCGTGTTGCACACACGCTCTGTTCCCGTGCTCTGCATACAGTGCAACCGCACTGCCAAATACGGTAACCCCAATATTTCTGCTCGAGCGCGCGCGGCGACGCCTCTCCCGATCGTCCTGTCCTCTGCCTGTGGTCCACGACCTGTGTCTGTGTGAAAGCGCTCGGGTCGCCAAGAAATCGAACGATTTTCGCTAATTCTGAGAACGGAATGCCACTTCCTGGCGCATCTGTCGGTCATCGCACATGGGCTTCCATGGGGGCCAATTCGCGTGATTTGCTGTGGTTTCCTTCCAGTCGTGCCTGAGTGCTGCGAACGAAAGCCCCACGACGAAATGCGACGTCATAAGGGGCCTATGACCATATTATTATTACCTCGATCACCCACACACACGGCTGCTTCGCGTCGGCTGTGATGCGCCTTCGGAGGCGACTTATGGCCTGATGTACACGTACAAGGCGTGGCGCGTTCCCTCCCCGAGAACTCTCATCAGAAACCTCTGGGCTGCGGTGACGCCGACCCAAGACGCAGCATTACGTCCAATATTCCGGTCGTCCATTGCTCGCGTCTCCCCTCGAGGACTTTCGTGGGCTTTGTTGTTCGCTTCGAAGTCCGAATTTTCCCGGTGGAAGTGCGTTGTCTTCTCGTCCCCGCCTGTCGCCTGTCGCACAAATTCGTAATTGAAAAAAAAAAACGAACGACAATTATTTCTCTCTGATGCGCCTGTCGGTGGGCAACACAAGCGAGATCTAATGTGAGCAATATGACGTCGATTTTACGGAATACTCACGCGCGCTTTGGGGGAAGGTCCAACCTTCCCATTCCCATGTGGGGAAGGACCCTGGCGGTGTTTTTCCATTAGCGACGTCATGTAATAATTCTCGAATCTTTCCCTTGTGCTCCAAGGAGTTTTGCCTGGTCGAGGGGTCTCCTCTTCAATTCTCCCACTGAGCGAGCGAGCGGGTGCTGGTGCGGGCGAACGATGTAGTCGGCCAGTCATTTCAAGTTGTGTCGCACACTACCATACCTCTCTCAGCGGCGGTGCGCCTCGACCATTTTCGTTTCGATACGCTCAAAGGCCGCGCCCCTATTCACGCGCGCCTTCTGCCCATCAAAAGATGTGCTGCTATGCGCCCAGGATGCTTTGCGGTTCTGCCGGTCCCAGACCACTCCAGGCTGGCCCATTCCGCGCGCTCAATGCTGCGCAGCGCTCGGGAATTAGGAGAGATGTCGTACTGTTGGGCCAGCCTGTCCACGGTGATCGTGCCGCAATGGCTAAAAAAAAAGAAAAGCATGGTGGGTGCGTTGGAGCCTGCGGGCCATCGCTTGGGCAAAATGTGTGGGAAATCGCTACCAATGGCGGATTATTCGCCCCTCTCTTACTTACTTACTACTTTGGAAGGTGCAGCTGCACTTTAGATGATCACCCGAAGGAAGGGAAGGTGGGACGGGGCCCACAAAAAAGAGGAAACGAGACGCCGCGCGCGTTTCGTGTGTCCAAACTAACTAAGCAAGTCATTATCAGTTCGCCGGTGGAACCGCCTATCGTTGGCTTTTCGCTGCCCCACACCACATGTCCGAGTCTCGTCTTCAGAAGAATAGTCCAAGTGTTAGAGAGAAGCCGCCGTTCCTTCCTTCCTTCCGTTCTGTCGCGTTTCCGAGTCGTGTGGCTCCGATGCGAACCCGAAACCGTTGATGTCGATAAGACTTTCGGCCTTGGTCATTCACTTTTGTGCCCATACACCTCGGAAGGAGAGGCCGTTCTTTAGTTGGGTAAGAAATCTCCCCTTTTTGTCATATTACAGTTCGCGACTGGTATTTTGCGTCCATTTCGCGAGGTGCGTGGCTGTCACGGTCCATGGTCAGGAGGTGTGGGGGTGGTGGTCTCGCACCGCTCGCCACGATTCAGACTCGGCCGTCTGCCCACCGAGGGAAAAGGTAAAAAGAAAAGACTCATCGCCGTCACCACCGTCATTGAAAATCGGGCCAAAACGGCAAGACTAGTTCAGTTTCTGGCGAGGAGAATGGAAGGAAGCACAGCGGAGAGGACGAGACCATTTCGCATGTGCAGTTTCTATACTTGTTGTTCATTGCTCATCGCGATTGGGATCTAGTGGGCTGACCAGTTGCTTTACAGCGACGATCTTCCTCCGTTCATATGGTGCCCTGCGAATCAGCGAGATGCTGCGCTTTTAGTAGAGCGAGGGACAAGCAAGCAAATGAACCCGGGAGGTCCACTGGTCTCGCGTTCGTCTTGGTGTTGGTGTTTCGCCCCAGCTCCGACCATGTCGGAAACCTCGGCACGATTCTGGGGGTTTGGAGCGTGGTATGATGATAGGAAGTCTATTTCCTGGTTCTGGTGGCAACTGGCTACGCCGGATGCTGTGCGCTGAACACCGAACACCGAGCACTACCGCTGCCGGCCCCACGATGCCTTCGAACTGGGGCGAATCGTGGTGCAGTCCCGAAGCCTGAACTGCTCATCGCCGTCTCCGACTCCATCGCGGCCGCACCCGTAGTAGGAACCGACTTGCTCCTACTCGCAAATTCAAATCTATGTCGCCGCTCCCGGCGGTTTGTTTTATAGAAGTGTCCCTCTGTTCTTCTCATACACCTCGGATCTCTTGCTACAAGCTTCGGCCACCTGGTGATTCCTGAAAGACTCTCACATGTCTCATATGGGAGTCCAGAGTTGGCAATGACATTCCCCTGATGGCCACCAGGCTGGTGTGCTTCGGGTGACCAGACATCAGAAGGTCTGGGATGAGAAAAATCGGCCACAATTGTACGTTCTTGGGAATGAGCTACGGACTCAAGACCTTTGACGTCCTTGGGCCACACACATGATCGAGCTGTGTCCCACGTCATTCCCATGTCCCATACAAATGCACAGCGAACCAATGAACGCATACTAATCGCCGACCAAACGTTCAACGAAGCGGAGGAGATAAGATACAATTTGATAAAATAGGGGTCCGTGTTCCTAGGGATATGGGGTATCTCGCTGCAACTACTGCCCTGAGGTTTAATTGACGCCCCCGACTCGCCAGCGGTCGCAACCAACTCACACACTCTTCCGGTATAGCTCGAGTTCCTCGATCACGTTCAGGAGTGCATTGACTTCCCAGCGCCCGTGCACAAAGCCGACGTAGAACATCGTCGTGCCAAGCCACGTGGAGACTGCGCCTCCCAGCACGACAAATGAGGCCGCCTCAGGTGGGAAACGGCCAGCACCAGCTACCAGGGAGATAAGCGTCCCGACGCTGAGCCCAAAGACGAGCAAGTGGCGCTTGGCACGTGCGTGGGCGTGGTGGTAGCACGTCGCGAGCGCCCCCAGAACGGCCGTTGCGTCCGCCGCGGTGAGCTTCGCAGAGATCCGAGCCGGGTCAGGTGTGAACGGGGTGGAGATAGCGAGCGACATCTGCTTCTGTGCAGTGATGGGCCCGTCATCGGGTGTCGTGCGACTGGGCCCGTCCCGCGGATACTTGATGTGCAGAGTGGCGGAGACCCCGAAATGGTCCGAGTAGGAAAATGGCTGTCCTGGGACGGGGTCCGTGAGGAGGACACGTGCATCCGCCGCGACGAGTGTAGGTGGTGAAGCACCAGCTGGTGCCAGCGGGAGTGCAGGGTCGCGGAAGAGAATATAATCGAGACGTTTTCCGCGGAACGCGCGTGCGTGTACATCGAGGGGCTTGCCAGCGGAGTAGGTGTTCAGTGGTGAGTCAGCCGTGACGCCATACATATCAACAGCTTGAGTGGGAGATAGACTTGAGACCGACGCGATGGAGGGCGAGGGTGCAGGGTGGGTTGATTCCCAAGCATCGGAGAGAGAAGTATGGTCGCGGATGACGGTCATAGGGAGACTCGTGGGTATGCTGTTGAAATCTCCAGCCTATTTCTATTGTAAGAACGTGCTCGGGCATGGAGGTCGAAAGCCCATACAGCTATCACGTAGCGACCGAGCTCGGCGGCTTGCTTCGCTAGTTTGGCGAACTCCCATGCGTTCACCAATCTGTGCGCGCGGTGATGTTCGGGACCCCCTTCCCCCCCTTTAGCATACAGCTGATCCCCATTCAGTGCATTTGCTGCGGCATGACATTCTGCACACGTACATGGGTATTGAAGACTTGGACTTGTCCAAGAATTGGGTGTCTAATGACGACGCTTGCAGCTGCCTTGCCCACAAACCAGTCCCCGCCGAGCACATCGAGGGGAGACCCGTTCAGAGAATATGGGTGTACGGTAGCCGCGACGATTGGGAACCTTGAGAATATGACCAGACCTGCTCCGAGGGCACCGCTGCGGCCGAAATCGTCAGGGGTGCAGTTCGGAGGCGGTGCTTATACGTTATGCTGCACCTGTAGAAGAACTTCGAGAAGGGCAGAATCTTCAAAAGGCAGGACCGAACAATCTCGTAGTCTGCGTACACCCAGAGTTCCTGCAGAGCTACTATGTCAAAGTCGGAGCTCTCCAGGTATCGGGCAATAGCCCGAATACGTTCGGACCTGCGCCTAGAGACGTACTTGAGGCCCCTTGTTAACGGTCAGGTATTTCCATCGTTCTATGTCGACATTCACTTACCAGCAGTTGAGACTGAATACATTGATGCGTGTTTCTTCGGTGGTGGACATGTCTTGATGACTTGAGACAGAGTAGGGGCCTAGCAATGTCACGGTGGCACGGGAGGAAGGTTGCAGGCATAGTCACGTGGCTTCACATGGCATCACCGACGCGTCCGAGTCCGAGTCAGCCTTGCGCAGTCTGTTTTCACCACCATCATCCCCCGCCGTACCATGGCTAACCTCACTAAAGAGGAGTGAGTACCCATTCCAATAATTTGCGATCGTGCTGCTGAGGCATTTGAAAAGCATCGAGATTGCAGCGCGCGCAGCAGACCATTTCACCCGACTTTATTATTCTGCTTACGATTCATCAACGCGTGTCGATGATTTACCGAATTTCTATCGCCCCAACTCGGCCGTGAGCTGGAATGGAAATCCCTACGAGGGATCACAAGGCGTTCGCGATCTTGTTGCTAAAATGCCAAAAACCCACCACGAGGTGCTGTCCTTTGATTGCCACCCGATCCCAGGTGGGCCCGTCACAATAGCTCCGCTCTCCTTTCGGACATCTCACCCCCCTCGCAGGCAGTCAGCCACCGTCTCTTCTGATCACTGTCTCCGGAAATGTGACACACGGTGAGGGTCCTAATGCAAACCCTGCCTCGACTCCCAAGAAGAACATCGAGGGCCATCCACGCGTGTTCAGCCAAACGTTTATGCTGGTTCCTGACACCACCGCGCCCCCAAAAGTTGGCGAAGTAGCCAAATACTACATCATTGCCGATACCATGCGCTTCGTTGGCTGACACCTGTCGGCGTCCAAGTTCAAGCGGTCTGTAGTTCCGTTTTTGTATCTTGGGTAGTCAGATTAACCAGGCATCACAGTGTGGCGGACGCACACCGCCTCGTTCTGTCATGCATTCCAGGGTGACGCCACATACGCCGGAGGCTTTTTTTTTGAACTTGTCAAGTTTCACCTTATCACGTTGCTCCTAGCCGCAGGAATTTACTCCTGGCGTTGCTGCTGCATGTTGGCCTGCGCTCGCATCGTGGCATGTCTTGCCCCTTGCGGTGCCCCACAATCAATGCGATCGATCGTAAGGGGTATGGCAGGGGTTCTTGCGCGTTCAAGTTCATTAAACCCTCGGCATTCTTGAAGTGATGCACTGTCCCCTGACTGAACTGAATGGCTTATCGCTTCTCTGGCGTGCACCCCTGATACTCACACCTACACGCGTGTTTGAAACAGCACGAACATACGTAACGTCAGCTTACAGTATAACGCGGCGCCTGATAAAGAATAGAATGGATCACTCGACCACAGCGACGGGGGTGCACCTGCACGATCACATCCACGATGCCCGAGGGAGATAAGAGTACTACATGTGATGTTTGGTTTTGGAAACTACAATACCGACTTCAGGCCAACTACTGTATCTCGGCCAAGTAGCTCCGTGGTGACGTGATTCATACCCGGAACTTGTTCCAAACTCTCGCCGTATCCAACACCATCACGGCCCACGAGTATGGGGGCCGTAGTCACAATCAGTGTATCGACAAGACGCCCGGAGGCGGCAGAGGAGAGAAAAGATCGGATGATACGGGCGCCGCCTTCAGCCATAATCGAACGGATGCCTTTCTCGCGAAGTGTGCGTAGGACGGCTGGGAGGGGAAGATCTGAGGTTGCTGGGGGGAGATCGGGATCTGTCTAGCGTGCAGGGTCACAGACTTTCCAAGTAAAAAAAAAAAGGACGGACGTATGGTCTCTAGCTCTACAAGGACAATTGTCACTCCAGCAGCCTGGAGGGTGTCAAGACGGGCCTCCCATTGTCGGAGCCTTTCTCCGTCGTCTTCGTTGGCAAAGAAGTTGTCTGGCTTCGGCGGACGCGCGGATATGACCCACGGTGCTACGCCTGCACCTTTCGCCGCGTTGGTAATGAGTTTACACGTTGGTGAAAGTCGGAGATGCGGGTCGAGGATAAGAGGGCGCGGGTGGTGGTAGTGCTGAAAGTGCGTGTTCTGCGCCGGAAATGGGAGATAGCGGACTGCCACGATAGTACATCAATCGGCTGTATGTAGAGCACGCGGAAATGACAACAGACTGCGCACCGTTTAGCTGGGGATTGTCGTTCACGGCCGTGCCAATACCGATTAAGATGCCGTCGTGCATGGTCCGCATCCTGGCTTGCGAAGCATCAGCTTCGCATGTCATGGGTGAGCTCGAACGTACATCGTGTCCACTTACCAGTGTGTCATCCTCATACTCTCCTCGCCGCTAAGAATAAGTTGCTTTCCGCCGGCGCCTGCAATCTTCGCATCGATCGACTGTGCAAAGGTGAGGGTAACGTATGGACGCGTGTTGTCGAAGGGCACAAGATCTGGAAGCGGCATGGTTCCCGCCTGTACATCTTGAGGCAGAGTACCAAGGATACTAGCCAAAATCGCAGGAGGACCAGACATTTTCTGTTCGAACGTTAACTTAGTCCAACCAAGCTAAGTTAGTCCGAGTCTAACTGGAACGCACCACAGGCTCGCGGGAACGGGAATTCGGCGCGAGTCAGTGAACACGACAGCACGTGATCAGAAGCGGACTCTTAAATGAAACTTTAAACAATCAACGCGTCGCGCTCGCGTCAACTCACTCTCACTCTCTTCCATACCACCACCACCACCACCACTACCTCACACACTCCGAACTTTAAGTCATCATCTGAATCAAACATGTCTGGACGTGGCAAAGGCGGAAAGGTGGGAAGAAGTTTCCCCTTTCATCTATCCGTTTTTCATTGCTGACTCGACTGTACTACCATAGGGTTTGGGCAAGGGCGGTGCCAAGCGTCACCGTAAGATCCTCCGTGACAACATTCAAGGTATTACTAAACCCGTGGGTCATACTACGCCGTTTGCTTCCCTCCGCTTCTGACATGTCTCATCGTGAAGGCTATTCGCCGTCTCGCCCGTCGTGGCGGTGTGAAGCGTATCTCGGGTCTTATCTATGAGGAGACCCGTGGCGTTCTCAAGATCTTCCTCGAGAACGTTATCCGTGACTCTGTAACGTACACGGAGCATGCTAAGCGGTATGCCTTATTGCAACTTTATTATTATTGTGCATCGTCTGAGCCCTATCATAGGAAAACCGTGACGGCGCTCGACGTGGTCTATGCTTTGAAGCGCTCTGGTCGTACCTTGTACGGTTTCGGTGCTTAATCGCGCCTGCTGCTTGCATCTAGCCCGGGTTTCACTCCTGTACCTTTTATGTCGGCTAGTACTGAATGTAGAGTATCTCGATAATGATATGAGTGCGGGTGCACCGCCTGTGTATAGATATCTCATTGTTGGATGATAGTACAAGCTTTGAGGTAAGAAATAAACCCTGAGTTAGGAGACAGGAACTCCTCAGCCGTTCAACTTCAACTTGTACACGGCCGCTCTTCATTACGAAGCTGATACTCTTCTTGACTGCAATGTCCGCAGACGTCGCGATTATATCCGCAGCGAAGCCCTTCCTTGTCACGCCGAAACGGGACTTCGTTGTCGCCAACAACACGTGCATCTTCATGCTTCATCTAGATGAGTCAAACGATCTTGACCGGCCTTGCCCTCCCAAGCCATCAAACGTACGCAACGCCAACCGCCAAGAGTAGCCCACCGGAGGACCTGGGCAGGACGCACACCAAGCACTGCCATGAGCCGCAGCTCAAGTGCGTTGTACCTGTGCGCAAAGACCCCAGTGCTTCCGCAGCACGCAGAGTCATCTGTCAAAGCCGTCGCGCAGCGCGGCGACGAACGCATTCGCCGAGCGCGCCCACAGTGCACCTTGGCCACCCCTCCCTGGCGTGTAGAACACGTACAGGTGGGGTTTGTACCTATTCGATGCCGCGCATCGGCGCTTCGCCGCGTCAGGAGCATTATCATCGCGATGGGACCTCATGGAGTGGGCACCATGCTCGAGCGAATCGATGCGGAAGCCCCCTGAGCCCAGGAGCGCTCGTGAGCGCCTCTACGGTCGCCTCGTCCTGGGAATGCGCGGCCACCTTGACGCTAGCGCGGTGGCTGGTATCGGCCATCTCTTTGATCTGTTCTAGAGCGAACGTGGATATTGAGGCGGCAAACGACGTCGGCGCAACATGCGAGTGGACCCGGAAGATGACGGCCCTACTGCGCGGCCACATCCCGAAGCTGACTAGCACAATATCTGCCAGAGAGGTAAGTCCACAACGAGCGGCGCAAGGAACGAGAGCAAGGTGATGTAAAATGTGGCATACCCCCATCCAGCCGGCCTCAGCACCAATTTGCCTGCGCACGGCTTGTCGGCACCCCTCCAAGTCATCCGCAACCTATCCCGTCGATGCCCTCTTTATTCAGGGACACAGAACTTTCGGGTCCTACAACAACAGATGGTGAGTATGAAGGCGAAGACAGTACGGACTTGCGGATAAGCTATGTGCGCGCGGGACGGGAGGTAGGAAGAGCACATACCATAGCTCCAAGTGGGTACGATGCCCGGGGGATGGTCCCGAAGTCATCTTCCTCAACGCAATGTCGGTGTCCACGGGGCCCCCTCCGTGCCAAGGCCTCTGCAAAAGCAGATAAGGCGGTTGGGGACGCAGATTGGCGCGAGCACAGTTAGTGTGAGTCCGCTCCGTACGGTTGTGAAGCCCGCTAGGGGCGTACGCCTTCCATGGGCAGTGGTGCGTTTGGCGAGGTTCTCTCTCCTTCGTAAGTTGATACCCCCAACGACGTTTCTGAGTAGGGGTACAGGAAGGCCACGAGACAATAACGATCACTAGTCAGGGTATCGGCGCTTTCTACCCATTTTTATGGCGATCGGCGTTCAAGGTTAGGAGGGGGGAAGCTGTTGGCCAAGGTGATGAAGGGAGAGGGGGGGAACCACTCCAATGATCCAAGGGCAGAGGGGGGGGGGGTTCAACAGACCGCCAGACGTACAATGAAACATGCGCATCGATGAATCCCGGGAGACCCGTCTGCGCCCGCAAATCGATCACGCTAGAATCCTCGATGAGCCCGGCAGCCTTGGCTTCGATCTCCACCGGTGTTGTAGTAGACTTGCACGTCGATGATGGTGATGAGGCCAGAAGCTTTGAAAAAAAAAAAAAAACGGTGGGGACGTGGTGCGGCAAAAGGGCGGCCGCCTGAGAGTCGAAAATGCACCCGGCGCAAATCTGTATTGGACGTGACGTTCCCGTGTGGTGTGGTGTGGTGTAGTGTGGTGTGGGTCAAGTGTCCTTGTCCTTGTCGGCTGTGCGATAAATATCACGCAGGCCCCCAACGATCACGATCGTGTTCCCGAACAGAGTTCCATTTCACCAAGATAGATCCCGCGTCAGGCCGAGTCGCTTCACACATGGGGAGACGGCGTAGTTCTAGCAGATGAGACCCTGGGATCCGTTTCCCAGATGGACCGCCGAGCGCTGATCAAAACCCGTCTGAGTAGGTTGGTCGCCCCCTGATCCGATTGTAGTTGCTGCTGCTGTCGACCGACAGATGGACGTCTGGGTAGTGTAAAAAGTGCAGTACTGTCAGTGTGCTGTCCCCCAAAGAATTGATGAGTGTATTACAATCATATTAGAGGCCGCCGTCGCCTCACCTCGGCACCTGGTTTGACAGGTCTGGACAATCTCCGATGACGGCGACGGTGCCGATTTTTTGCCCTGACCTGAGCTGTCCTCGGTACAAATGTTCGCAACGTTCACAAGGGACGCACCTACCAATTCGAGTCTCGAGTTGTCTCTTCGCCGCTGTCGGCTCCCACGATGTTGTCTTCCCCGAGTTCCTTCTCCGAACTCAGACGATACGGGTTGTCATTACTGTATGTTACCAACGTGCGTGGCGTGGCATCATACAGTAATGTAATGCGCCTGGACCCTTTTCTTTTCTTTTCTTTTTTTCTTCTCCTATGCAAACCCTTCCAGCTGTTGTGCTGTCCAGCGCCGCCGCGCCGCCACGGCAATCATACAGGTGTCGTAACATTCCTGCTTAAGTTCCGTTCTGCCCTGCCGTGGAGGCTTCTAGACCCAAACAGCCCCAGCAACTATTTTCCCACACAATCGGTTCTTCACCACCGCAAGACAGAGGGGACCTTCGATGGGCACTGCACCCGACTTCGCCACTGTATGGTACAATTCGTTAGACGGTGGAGTGTGACAAGTTGGAAAGCGGGATACGCGCCTTCCATTCTTCTTCCTCGGGGCTATCGCCATTCTCGTTCACAGCCCCCCCCCCCCCTCCTCCCCCGTCCGTCCGTCCGTCCGTCGGAGATTTGGTGATTTTTGATCCCCTCTTCAGTTCAAGGCTTCGGTCCTTCACGTGAATCTGAATCCCCCCCGAACTCAGCAACGGCCATCATCACGACATCTCATGGATCCCCCCTTCCTTTCCCAGCTGTTCCAGTTTCAGAATCCACAGGTCGACCGTTCGACGCCCGCCGCCGTTCGCCCTTCGATGGTCACTCATTCAAGGTAATATCTCCAGAGCCGAGCCGATGTTAGATAAGCCCCTGCATTGCGCCCAGACGTAAATTTGTAGTCTTGTCAAGTCACAGAATTGGGGTTGGGGGGTTTTGAACGTTAGTTATGTTTATGTTTATGTTGGAAGTTCGTGTGAACGCCCGTCCAGCCGGAAGATGGGGCGCGGCGAGTCATGCCACGGGCGTAAATCATAACAATAGTCGCGGCCGCCGCATCACGCCTAAGTCTGAGTGAGAAACCGTCACCACATGCATTCCTATCTCGTACTCCGCCCCAGTTCTCTGCCGCTTCCGCCGCACTCCGCTGCTCCTTCATACGAACGAACCACTGGCACCGAGCACAAACACATGTGCTCCGTCGTCTCCGGGCATTTTTTGTACCCCAACTGGTAGCCCCCTTCTCTCGTCCTCCGTCGCCGTTCGCCCAATCGATCAGATTAAGTGAAACGTGATCATGATCACAGCACCGCCATCATCACTAGGTACTGAGTTAACTTTTTACTGTGCTTGTACAGTATACAACAATACGCCGCCGCTGCTACTTGTCCCGTAATGAGAAGTGCGCGGCATCAGGAACCTAGATGCGCCTCACCGCCCGCGGACCGCGCTGCCATTTTTCGCGCCACACGTTCGTTTCTTCGGCCCAGTGAACGGAACCGGTGTGGAGCTGCACCGGGTCTGGACAGCAGCGAAACGAAGATATAAAAAAAAAACAAAAACAAAAACAAAAACAAAAACAAAAATAAGAGAAAAAACAAAAAAGCCGAGGCCACGGAGGGGCGCCAAGCGTGGCGTTGGTACGGAGCCCGAGAACAGGAGCAGATCGAGCCTAGTCGGTGCCCGGTACTCGCCCTCGGTGGGTCGTCAGCTGATCAGCTGTAAGGGGTTTTGCACAAATGCACATGCGTTTTTTGTGCGCATGGTAGACGCGCTGAGCCTACGCGTGCTAACGCCGCGTCTGGCTGCGCGTCGTAGTACCCGCAAATGGTCACGGGCTCTTCCTTCAGTTATGAGTTAGTGGCGTTGGCTGGTCCGGGCTGACAAGAAGAAGTTCTTCAAACCTGAACGGACTCGGAACTCATCCGGAGCTCTCACTCCCTCTGTAATCTGGTGTGACAGGTGCGGTGTGATGTGGATTGAATTATGTGCGCCTCTATCTACATGTATGACAGACTCCATGGCCTGGTAAAGAGGGTGATCTATGGGATACATAGAGGGTGAGGAGAGGAGGGTGGCGTGTGTGTGCATGGAAAGGATATGAATATCATAGTACGTGAAAAGAAAAAAAAAAAAACAAATCAAGAAAGACAGTGAAAGGTGAATGGATGAGCAAGAATAGTGGTATGCAAAACAACAAGACAAAAAAGTCAGAGTACAGTGTGAAAATCCGTTCGTTTCGCCATGGCGCTACAAGGGTTCGGGGCGCACCAGCGTAGATGCAGAGCACGTACGTATACTTACAAGTAAGATGGAAAACGCAAGATACATAAATCAAGAAACATGCGATGGCTGCAAATCGGGATTAGGGGGGGAGGGGGGAGGGGGAGTGGGGTTTAGGCCGCACGATCAAGAAGCGACTTCCTCAATACGCTTGGACGCAACAAAGGGACCCTCCCAAGGAATGGATCGAGCGTCAGCTGTCATGCCGCGCCAGCTGCCAACGAGCACTTTCCCGTAGTGGAGGTATCCTCGGAAGACCCATTTCGATCGTCCCCATGGGGCCGGGTCGGTCTGCGAATCGTCGAATGAGAACGCGGATAGGGTCCTCGATATCACGGGTCGGATGACCGGGCGAAACGGGACACGTACCGAGACACGCACGAGTGCAAGCAGGCCATCCCATGAACGCACGCGGCCAAGGAACGTAAACCGCCCCCAAGCCATGCTGTGATAAGGATCGGTCTGCCGCGCAAACAACGGCCAGTGAGCCAGGGGGAGTAGACAACAGAAGAAGAAATGACGTACCGCTCCCGTGAAGATGATATCTCGAATTCCGATACAGGTCGCCTCGTAGGTGTCCTCCTCGTCATCGCCATATGACGGCCGACCGAGTCCAGCCTCCGCAAAGTCGTCCTCGTAGTCCGAGTGAAGCGGAAGGGGTGAACCTTCGACGCCAGTCATCGGCGACTGTTCTTCGCGCTCCGGTGACTGCTCGCGCTCGCGGCGATATTGGCAAGTGTGGCATGTATCCTCGTTATGAGAGTTGGGCGAGCCCTCCTTATATGTTTCATACACGCTTCTTTGTACCTCACCACCATCGCGATAGCTGGCAGTTACGAGACCCTAAAGACGCAGGTGTTGGGTCGAGTCGGGGCTCGCAGCAAAAGATAGGACGTACCCCACTCTGGAAGAGATCAACTGTAGGGAACCACGCGTTCCGAACGCCATCGTCGAGGAGGTCGTCATCTGTGCCGCCAGGAGGCACCGGTTCTTGTGGGCTGATACAGTGATGCTCCTTTAAGCGCATGAAGAACGGCCAGGTGGACACGAATGGGGACGACTCCCCGAATTGTTCGGGGTAATTAGGGTTAGACACAAGTCCCAGATACCCTGCGTGATCTGGGATCTAGGGCCGAGGGCTTAGACCGGAAAGAAAGAGCAGAAATGCAAAACATACCAGCATCCTCCCCTGCCAAAGGCCATCCATCGACCCAAACGTATACATTGTACCCTTCAAGTCGACATCTGCCCATGGATCCCAGCACGTTGTGAAGCGCTCCCAGTCGTTATCCCATGCGACGCTCGGGGCGAGCAGGTTACGCCTCCAAATACCGTCCTCCTCGAGCTGCCTCTGCTCGGGCGTGAGCGCAGACTTCCAGTCCCAATGTGACGAAGGTACAAATTGCGCTCCGGCGTGCTCGTTGACCTCGATGATGTCGGCCTGCGTCTGAGCAGGATGAAGACCTTGCGCGAGGGCGGTCGGCCAGTCGATGGGAAGTACGGAAGGGATGTCGAGGGGAATCATCTCACGACGAGAAAAATAGAGAAGTCTCGCGGCGGCGGTAATAGGTGGCGTGCGGAAGCGGATGTTACGGTCGAAGTGATTCACCGATGCTATGGGATCATCGCGAGAAGGGAAGACGGGGTATTGACCGTGAGCAGTTTCTAGTGAGACGAGATCATGATGCTCCCACTCTTCCGGAAGTGGGAGAACGAGATGGTTGTCCGGAGCAAAGAACGAAGGATACTGTATGATATGAGATCAGAGACTGATGGAGGAGGAAAAAGACGCAGACCTTAAAGGACATGACAACGTAAGGGAGTACAAGCTTAATGAGGTTATTCCGCTCGTCCGGAGTCTCGAGTGCAAGTCTGTCTGCAGAGATATCAATAAGAAGGGGGGAAGGGGGAAAAAACGGTACGAAAAAACGTACTTGCGTCCGTCATACACCACAGAACCCACAACGCCAAGGAAAGTAGGGGAGTATCCCTCGGCCAGCCATTGACGGTGTCTTCCCACAAACGATGGTGGACAAAATTATTGACAAATTGGTAGGTGTTCGCCCACTCGAGCTGCTCCCTGTTCTTGCCGTCGTTCTCGGTCAAGAGGATGAAGACGGTGCGCAGAATGTCTTCGATGTCTGGGGTATTTATGTCCCCGCGACGGACACGCTTCAAGGTAATACAATAGGTTTTGAGTTGAGAGGCGAGGAAGCGAGAGCGGACGGCACTGGTGCCGAACCTGCGGCGGGCTGCGCCTACGTCGAACATGCCACGAAATATTTTTGCGTAGAGGTCGTTGGAACGGAAGTGTGAAATTGTGTGGTAGACATGTTTGCAGGTGCAGAGGAATGCGATGAGGTGTGCGGGAGGACCGAGAGCGGGTAAGAGGGCGAGTTCGTGAGCGATGCGTTCCAAGACTTCTTTGGGGATCCTGGTGAGAGGGGAAGCACTGGCCTGCATGAGGAGAGAAGGGGCGGAGAGGGGGGGGGAGGGTGTCGGAAGGGTTGGACGGAGCGAGCATGGAGGACGTTTATATGGTAATAACATCCAGGCAATAAATTTACTTTTACTGTTCGCCATTCAAGCCAAGCGCGCAAGCTGAGATCTCATATGCTTAGTTATCTGGCCCTTTTTCTCTGTTCCGCCGGATTGCTGTGCTACGCGACTTAAGGTAACGTAGGTGTATACGTGCCATGTTCTCACCCTGGCCCACTCGCAGGTGGTGGCCGGTACCCTGAGGTGTGCGTGCGAGTCCCCATCCCCCGACGGCGAGCGCTAGAGCAGAATTCCATTTCCAGGTGTCTGGATTCACTCTGTCATTTCCGTCTCACCGCCTTTCCTTTGGAATCCCCATCTCATCAAATCCCGCCGCCATCCACGTCCACGTCCACGTCCACGTCCATCTCCAGCTCCATCTCCATCTCCATCATCGTCCATCCCGGCCCTTTTCTTCCATCCGAGCCCCGTCTACCGGTTTGCCCTTGCCATACATTCTCCCCTTCCCTTTTCGCCTCATCGCTCCATCTCCCAACGTCCCTCTCTCTGATCTCACTCCGTCCGCTCCGATGAGAACCCCGTTTCCATAAACATGCACATGCCACAACACTCGGTAAATAACTGTTGACGTAAACTTGTGTCTATCGGTCACCGACCACTTATGGTATCTCTGCTCCTACCCAAGGGTTCATTTTCCTTCTCTTTTTTTTTCTTCGACAAACAGCTCATCCCGATAACCTAAGCTCCAAGTCTTGGACCCTCCAACATGTCATACTTACGTGCCTCTGTTTCACTAAGGTAGAAGACATCAGGAACCAGCACCCCCTTTACATAAGCTGTAAACCCTAGGAAACCCTAGGGTTTGGATTATATAAGCATTATATAAGCGGACAAATCTTGACTTTACTACAAAAAAAAAAAAAAAGAAGAAAAATCTTGTTAAAGCATAAGAGTTAAGAAGGAAGAGGAGTTCATAGACATAAAGTACACTATAGGGGTGCTACAGAGGCCTTAATTTCCCTAATTATATCTGGTGGAAGGGTGCGATGTCCATGATACTTTCTGTTAGCCCACACTGCCTGTGCACCTGTTAAGCCTTCTCCATATGCATGGATAAACCTTGCTGAGCGATTAGCATATCTATAGATCTAGTAAGAAAGTAAGAACTAGAGAAAGGAAAATATATGCTCACCGCCTAATCTGATTAAGGGGGACACTATCAAGACACTCCTGCACCTTTTTCCCCATCTCACTAATTGTTGCACTCCTCTTAGCAGCACGGAATTGAAGTTTTGCAGCACCCCAGTACTGCTCAATAAAATTGAGTTCACAGTGGTATTTGGGGTAGAAGTCACAGATGTGGCCACGCGACTCAACAAGTTCTTGAAGTTGTGACTTCTGAGAAATAAAGTCAAGCTGATTGAAGAGAAGATGTCGGCAGCAGCAACTAGTCTTGTTATCAAGGCATTTAAAGCCAGGGCACTCAGCAGGCAAACTAGCCTCTGGCCAAAGACCACGCTCCTTTATAATCTCCTCCATCCCTTTAAACCATCCAGGCATGGTGGGGTGGTCATCAGGGAAGTAAAATAACTGTGGCTCCCCAGTTTGTGGGTTTATACCAGAGCGCATCCTTGCTGCATCCTTTAAAGGTGTCCAGCCAGCTTTAGGATCTGCAAGGCAAATGATCAACCATGTAGAAGTGAGAAATATTAAAATAATTGAAGAATACATTTAGGCATTCTTCTTGCTGATAGGGCATTAGCAGCCCGCTTCTGATGTGAGGGGGCATTGTCAAAGAGAAAAAGTCCTTGTGCCATTCCCTTTGTCTTGCCCTCAAAGATATCAATTGCATAGTCAACTTGCTGAAGCAAGTTGTCTGCATCAAAATAACCATCGCAGTTAACACCAGCTTTAAAAAGGACTCTTGCTTCTCTGCTCAAAAGAATGGTTAAGTCACAGTGGGCCATAGAAAAGAAATAACACACTCTTCTCCATCACATAAGCGGCCCCACTCAGAAGTTAGAAAATCAGACACCATAATTGATTGTCCATCTCCTTTTTGATGTGGGGTGGCCTTAGTGCTCTTATGAGCCCAATGAGTCTTTCTAAGGTCATTCTGATAAAAGGTTGACTCATCATGAGTCACCAGGATCAAGCGAAACCTGCCACCAGGCACAGGGAACCCTTTTGGCAGTGGGAGTAGGTTTCCATTGTTGTCCCACAAGTGGAAGCACCTCTCATATTGTTTCCACCTTTCAATAAAGGCTTCTCTATATGCAACAACATCTGGGCGCTCATGGCCATCCAGATACATGCCATGTTGTGTGGGGCCATAGCGCCAGTTCAGCTTTTGCAGCCATCTATGTGCTGTGCGCTCGGAGATTTTTGGCTTAGTAATCCCAAAGTGCGAGAACCTTTCTTGAACCTCCGCACTGGCAACAACCTCAGCAACACTAGATGCTGTTATATATTGGCCCTTTGTATGGGCCATTATCTGAAGCTGAAGGAACTGTGAGGTATCCTCATCATCAAGAACTGTCCAGTGTGACTGGCTATAGTGGAGCTGTGGGAGCTCATTACTGTGGATGAACTCAAGAATCCACTGCCTGAGCATCCGGGCATGATTCACACCCTTCCCTTCAATTTTTGAGACCATCACTGAAGCAGTCCTCCAGGTAAAGTGAAGGGCTGGGTCTAGGTAGAGGTTTAACACCCCAACCATCCCAGTGAGACGAGCCTGAAGAATTATGTCAAGCATTTTATTTGAGCTCATGACTGAGAGAGCAGCACAAGCCTGCTGAAGTCTCTCGCGGTCATTCCACACCTCGAGGGCCTGGTCAGTGGACGTCAGTGGGCCCGGATCCGTGGGAACTCGGCTGCGACAAAGCTCATCGAGTGCAGTATCCAAGTCCAAGAATCCAGTGAGTCCACTGTGAGCTGAATCTAATGCCTTATCAACTCGCACGCGTTCATCAAGGTCACCACCTCCACTGGCTTGTTCAGTGAGTCTTTGGTATCTTTGTCCAACCAGGCCATGTCTGTGAACACCAGCAGTGCCACACACTTCGTCCGCACACCCACATTGTGCATGGTCAGCAAGATTGACCCTCTCTCCCTCCTTTGAGCCCTCCTCCTCAGAGGAGCTCTCTTCGACTTCTTTGGCAAGATGGTGTCGCGTACGAGCAACCAGGTCAGATCGACGAACAGCTGCGTTCATCGCTTCGTCAGCACACCTGCCCTGTGCGTGGTCGGCAAGGTCTTCCCACTCCCCCTCCTTTGAGCCCTCCTCCTCAGAGGAGCTCTCTTCGACTTCTTCGGCAAGATGGTGTCGCGTGCGTGCAACCAGGTCAGATCGACGAATGGCTGCATTCGTCGCTTTGTTGGCACACCCGCCCTGTGCATGGTCGGCAAGGTCCTCCCCCTCCCCCTCCTTTGAGCCCTTCTCGGAGGAGGAGCTCTCTTCTACTTCTTCGGCAAGACGGTGTCGCGTGCGTGCAACCAGGTTGGATCGATGAACAACTGCGTTTGTCACTTCATCGGCACACCCGCCCTGTGCGTGGTCGGCAAGGTCCTCCCCCTCCCCCTCCTTTGAGCCCTCCTCGGAGGAGGTGCTCTCTTCAATGTCTTCGGCAAGACGGTGTCGTGTGCATGCAACCAGGTCTGATTGATGGCTGACAGCCTTTGTTGCTTCGTTGGCCCACCCGCCTTGTGTGTGGTCAGTGTCGCTGTGGAATCGCGCCCGATCAGACGGTTCAGGTAAGTGGCCCCCGTATTCTTTTACTTCTCCACTGACAAAGGAGTCTTCAGACGACGTCCGATCGACATCTGCGGGATGTGACGACCCTGGCCCCCCCCAATGACTCTCGCCCTCGCACTCGGGCTCCTCACCTCCACTTTCTTCGGTCGCCTTCCGCTTCAAAGCGAGGAACGTCAAAACGTCAAGAAAGCCTTTTGAGGCCAGAGCCTCGCGTGCCTTTTCACAGCGGGAGGCTGTCTTCTTCGAGTCACCGCGGTAAGTCTTTGGTGTCTTGCGTTTCTGACCCACATTTTGCCTCTCTAGCTCGACCGCAAGTCGCTGCACTTCCTGCAGCATGGATGCGAACTGCTGCAGAGCAATATCGTTGTCGAGATCAGGCCCATCGGACAGATCGCTGGGATCTGCCCCATCACCTTCGTCCTCTGAAGCGAGGGAGTCCCTCATTTCTGGTGAGGCTTCATTGGGCACTTCTGTATTCACACCACTGACACCACTGCTTGGATAGGAGCCCATGGGCTCAGTTTTGGTTTCAGCGTGGCCGGCTTCAGGGTTGGCGTCGGGTCCTGCAAGTATGGCGACCTACGCTCGTGGATGAGCACACCCACAGCCATTGTAGGATGCACCATCAAGCCCATGCTCCTCAAGACGTTTCTTCCGTGCATTCACAAGTGTTTGTGTGCGGGCCTTTTGGCTGCGTGTTTTACGAGGCATACTGAATCAATTATCGGGTTTGCGGGGACACGGGGCTTCGCACTTGTCAGTATGTTGTAGGTCACGTGATGTATTATATAAGCGGGACAAATGTTGTTTTAATTTGACAAAAATGTGCGGAATAGTGAGAAAACGCGTTTTGCAAAAAATAAAAAAAACGGCTAATATCTTGCGCAAATCTCAATATCTTTTTAAAAAAATTTGTACAAGTTGTAGCTACATATGTCTACTTTAATTCGTACAAAGTAGATTATTTTATTTTAATGATGCGAGAGAGGAGTAAGGACGACGAAGGAATGCACCTTTACCCAAACCCTAGGGTTTACAGCTTATGTAAAGGGGGTGCTGGTTCCTGATGTCTTCTACCTTACGTCCTGTCCTCCCCCCTTTCCCCCTTTTTTATTTTTCAAACTGTCCACGTCTCTGTCGCCACCAACTGACATGTGCTGCTTTCTATTTCATATTTTCTCCAATCTTCCATCCACCCCTGAACACTTTCGTAGCGGTGGCATATTCGTGGGGGGCATTGTCAGAAAAGCGGGTGTTTGCCGTTTGCCGATATCAACCGGGTGCGATCTCTATCCGACCAATGAAGCCACACTGGACAAACACTTGTTCACAACCCTTCTCTGCTTCGGTTCGGTTACCCCCCTCGCTAAACAGTGGCTCGGTCAGCTTTTCACATTGCCTCCTGTCCACTTATGGCTTCACGACGACAGCATATTCCTACCCAACCTGCTCGTCTTTCTAACGAGAGCCGCCGTGTCGTAATTCTACTCGCTTCGTAAGACTGTGCGCAGCTGCGCGCTCCGTTATCCTCAGGTGATCATCATGAAGCGTCCCTGTCAGACAACCTCACTCGTTCTTGTCGCACACTGGCACCCCATAGTTATTCGACTTGACACCGCCCTATCGAGCACCCTACTTCCGTCACCGGAGGACCTTCTTACTTCTCCTTTTGGACGCCGATCGTGTGGGCTGTGGGGGGGGCACAGGAGCTCCGTGCCCCCATTTCAATTTTTTCCTCACTTCATTGCAAAACTGGCTAAAGTAAACTTACCCGTCCCCTCACCTCCATGCGTGCAACCTGGCTCGCCCCGATCCGACTTTCGATCCTATCTATCCATTGTCATGGCAATCGGTCTTGCCACCTCGCGCTTTGCTGCCTGAAGGCTTAGTGTTTCACAACGTGTCGGCGTATCTTCCTGCCTGACTTGGCCAACTCCCACCTCCACGTCTCAATCTTTCAATCTCTTTTATTTGCACAGACGGTGCCGCATTGCCATTATCGTCTACTTCCTCTCCTCTACCAACTCTTCTATGTCTTGTCACACCTTTTCTATCACACGCCGTAGCGTTCACTTCTGTCTTACCGGTGTCATGAAGTTTTCCGCTTTCCCGCCTTCGGTCCAGCGTAATGAGTCGGACCATTACGGCTATGATAACACTCTCCGTCTTGACAGGCAAAACCTTGTAACGAAAGAAGGTCCCGTCAAGTCACCTGATAAGCGCGTCATGGCGCACCTGTCCCCACTGCGGCCTTTGTGCGTGCGTCGCTTTTGATTCCTGAAATGAAAATAGATCGATCCCGACGGGAGCAGACACGCACAGGTGCCCGAAGCAGCGCGGTTAACTTGTGATTGGGATGCGTGGATCGATGTGATCCAGAGCGCTTGTTCGTGTGGCGTATGCTGCGTGGCTCGGAAGGGAGTGTGGGCGCAGCGCGTGTGAAACACTTGTATTATTTTTTTCGATTCGTTATGTCCACCCGCGGGGGTACCGGCAAGATACCCTGCCCTACGATCATCGGTTAGGACTTTCGAATTGGAAACGTGACGTGAGTTTTGCGTGCCAAAGTTGTTCACGATGGATGCGAGTACTGGTACCTACGATCTTTGGGTGTGGGGTTCTCTCTTCCAGGGAATGTTACCGCCGTGTACGAGTCTACTCCCATTGGATTTGTGTACGTCGTGTACGCGGTCGCCCCACGCGCGCTACTTGCTCAATCACCTGTTGCGAGTTATCCTCTTTCCTCATTTGTGTCCCTACCGGCGTGCAAGCCGATGATAACGTCCAAGGTGTCTTGTTTCCCCCGCAACAGCCGTGAAATGGTACCAGTAGTCGATGTTACGTTTTCTCTCTGCGCCATCTCGCGGAACCGTACGTAGAGGGGGCTTCTCAGAGCTCCTGGCGCACTCCCCGTCCGCTGCTCTTGACACCGCGCTTATGCGCATGCGGGTCACCCGCTGAGGTGTTCTAGGCCCGGCAAGGGCGTGCAGTGAGCGAGCTTATTAGGTGCCCTTCTGGAAAGAGTGGCACACTACTGGCATAATCTGAAGCTGGGGCGCTGAGCACTGAGCGTCTGTACCATACGATCGAGACTTCTCTTCTGATATAATTCGCGTGTGCATGGGACGAACGCGGGAGCTCTTATTCCATTCGCCCAAGTTGGTGGGACGCCTAGCCCATAGATCTGATCTTGATTTGTCTGTCTCCGCCTCGCGGTGTTCCTCTCCGGGCTGCTCTGAGGCATTGACGCGGTGCTGTGCACCTTCGGTTGCCCGCAACCTGCGGGACGATACCCGGTCTCTACGCTGTTGACAGCTGCTTTAGTTTTCTGCATCGTCCCCCCATCCTTGGATATTGGATTGTACCACCATGTCCTAACGCATAAAGTGTATCCGCTGTCAGTGTGTCCACCCATCACGCATAGAATGGCGTTCTGATCCCACACCCCATATTCCAATAGAATCACACATTCATACATAAGGAATAAGGGCGCCGGAACTGTGAGTTCCCAGCTCGACTCGCTTCTGTGGGCGTTTGCTTTCGCTCACGCATGTATGAAAGTGTGATTCGATCTGATTTTGATCGGTTACAGCTCCTGACGATCCATTCTTTCATGAATCACGAATTCATATTGGCGTCACAAGACTCCCACCCGGGGTTCCGTCTCAAGAGGTTCTGTCCCCTCTTCACCAATATATATATATACACCACGCTCGCTGCTCAGACTGCGACCTAAAGCGACGTTATTTTATCACCGGTCTGGCTCGTTGGAGCTGCGTGCTGGCATGACCAGGGGGAGCCCAAGGTCTTCTACGATTCCAAACTCGACATTCTGTCAAAAACGTTGCTCGTGTCTTTTTCTAGAAGTGTCAGTCGAAGAACGGAAACTTGCCAAATGGTGGTGTGTGATTGTGTGAAATATCCAGATATGGTGAGTAAGTTGCTGAAACGGGTCCACAGGTTGAACACCTTGGATGCATACACGCGGGTTGGTATAAAAGGTTGTATCGTCCTGAAGTTACTTTCTTACACCTACACCCACCTTTGCGTTCATTTGGTTGGTGCTATGGGGTCCTCTCAACCATTCATCCCTGTTTTAAAGGACATTCCCCACCCGTCGCGCGCTTTATCGTCTTCCATATGGGCACCTCAACCTCACCCCACAGAGGCATCTTGGCAAAATGCCATTACCTCTTTTTCACAGAGCGCCGAAGATAAGTCTAGGATGCGGCATGACGACAAACGCGGTCCCACGTTTACCGCCCCAGACAGGGACGAGGATGTCTTTGGCCCGATAGATTTTCTCTGCCCAGACAATAAAAAAGATGTTGGAGCCATTGGCGACGGTAGGAAAAGGGCTAGCCCGGATACCGTAAATAATGTGAAATCTACCTTTTACATCTTGCTCGTGGGCGTAGACTCATGAAGCTTGATTCCAGCACATCGAACAGCTCCTCCGTGCACTTGACCTAAACTCTCCTATCCCCTTTGCGCATCCCCCGCCCCCTGGATTGCTCACTAACACTTCACCTGACCTGTCCCCCATTTCTGCGACATCTTCCTTGCTGACGCCCACAGACTCGCCCGCGAGGTCTTCCTGTCTCAAGATCGATATGCCTTATGATTACCACACTTCTGTTCCTTCTCCCCAGGGTCTGCAGTTGCAAACAGGAGCATACCGCCCCCAAGACATATTCTCCGCCCAATCCTCTCGTTTTCCGATCCCTCAGCATTCCCACCTTTATCAAGGTCAAGACGTATTTCCCTTCTATGAACCTTTCTCTGAGAGACCGGCCCTTTCTCCTACATTTCCCCCTCCAATTTCCAATCCAATACACGCTGGTGATCGGCGCGTCCTCCCAGATCTACCTTGGTACTCTGATAGAATGCAGCCTTCCACCGATTGGCTGCGCCCGGACGATTGCGTAAGGGATCACAGCTCCAGTCTCATCGCCGAGGAACCCGGTATTCCCCCCCAAAAGGCTGTCCCATCGTCACCACAATGCCCACAGGGTGCGCTGCAGGGAAACGAGGTAATCCTTTCTCGCCTCGTCGTCCAAGCGCTTTACTGATGTATCGCCTCAGCCGATCAATTTTCTCTCGCTCTTACACCCTTCTTCGTCTCCACCGTACCACCTCTTCGTCTCGCGCATTATTAAGTCATCGGACCAACAAGCATCTATATTTCTTCAACAGAAGCTAAAGATCGCCGATTCTGCAGAGCGCGCTAAGATCATCGACGCTATTTGTGCAAGGGGATTCGAGATGATGGCTCACCGGTAATTATATCCTTATAAGGTATGCGCCTAATCTGCCCTAACTTGCCTTTATGGTAGTTTCGGTAACTGGGCTGTCCAAAGGTGCTTGGAAGCAGCTTCGACCATCGATGAGAGACGAAAGATCGTTCAGTGCATGAGGTCTGTTCCGTATTTGATAGCAACTGCCCCAGAGAAACTGAATCGGGTTCCGCATCGTATAGAGGCCGCATCGTCGAGCTTGCGTGTAACTGTTACGGTTGTCACGTCCTCCAAAAGGCTTTAGACTGCGAGGAGGAGGTCCGCCTGCTCATTGTTTCCGAGCTCCTGCTCGGAGACCCTGCACAAACACTTGTTAATAAGCATGCGTCCCACGTTTGGAGCAAGGTTCTTTCCTACAGTTGTCTGAGGTCTCAAGGTACTAACAACTTCGCCAGATTATGGAGCTGACCTGGACACCTCCCGCACCGCCAATCTTTACATAGTACGATTTGTTCTCTTCTAGTGGTGGCATTCTGATGGCGCCCTTTTTTCTCAGTGTGAACAAATCCCTGAAGGGGAAATGGGCCTCGCTCGCTTGTCACGAGACCGGATCGCTTGTAGTGCAGGTAGGATCATGTGTGCTCGCGTTCTCTTTGAATTTTCTGATGTTGTTCCAGCATGCCTTCGAAAACCTAGAAGAGTCTGCCAAGGACGGCATTGTCGAAGAACTGCTCAATCAGGGTCCTGTCGTCTTTGGCGAGGTTGCCAAGAATCAGTGGGGTTCCTATTGCATCCAGCACAGTACGTATATTCCAGTGTTTGCCCTTGGACAGATACTTATTAGTCGCTCGCTCCATTCAGTCCTTGAGCACGGCTCCGCAAAGCATCGTCAGATGGCACTGGACCATCTTGTCGCAGGGCTTCTCGAATTTGCTACAAACGAACAGGGTTCGAAATCCGTTACAAAGGCGCTCAAGGAGGGCGGAAAAGAGACTCTTGACAGGTTTGTGAAACGCATGGCGGAGTCAACGAAAGGGTAAGTGTATATCTCTCGCGTCCCACGTCAGTCCGGGGCACGTGCTCACACATCGGTTTTACAGAGGCCGTAGGGCCATAATCGTTGATCTAGCACTGTCGGTTACTGGAAGTCAGCTGATCGCATCTGTCCTTCCGAGTGTCTGTTTGATCTTCCCCACGTAACCCAGGGTCCTGATGTCGAGCACTCTGCAGGTTGACAAGGATCAGCGCACACTGTTGTATGAGTCGATCCGTGGGCATATCGTTACTCTCCGCGGTTGTAAGACGGGTTCAAAGGTCATTTGGTTATTGTGAGTAATGCGACCGCTTGGAAGCAACGCCCTTTGTTTTGCTCATTCGGTCACACCATGCGCAGTGACAGAATGGTGGGTCTTGCAACTCATCAAATAAAGTGCCACACTTCTGACGTTCTACAGCGTGCTTACTACGGCTATTAAACGGGGACCCTAGTGAAAATCTGACAATCGGAAATCGTGATATTTCTTCAATTCAACTTTATCTCTCACCCGGCGCTCATCACCATCTGAGCCCCTGCAATATTTCAACAAGCGAACAAATCGACTTTCTCAACAACGCAAAAAATCCGGAATGTATCAAGTCCCAAATATCTCCTGTCATTAAGTTTTACATACGCCCATTATCTGTCGCAACATCGTTCCACCATGCAAAACCCATCGCATATCATCTCATACAGGCAGTAATTCTGCTTCTATCTGCACCATTTCTCGTTTCACGCCTAGTGCATTCCATCAACGACATTGAGATTCCTGCATCTGGCTGCACTTCTTTTGCATTCGCTTACATCTGATATCTGTCCGCTCTGGTTCCGTTTCCGCCGTGTGCACTGTTAGAAAGTGACCTGTCATAATGATAATGTTATCAAAATTCAAAATTAAAATATTTTTGGGGATATTGACGCCTGTCCGGCAGGTCAGCCGAGAACAAATGCGGAATATGGAATGAATGATAGCCGACAGTGTCACCCCTTGGTTCCTACTTCCACCCCACGACCATGAGGGCGCTAACTCTCCTACCTCTGCTCTATATCCCTACTGCCCTTGCGGCGCCAGGACATGGTCATGACGCACAAGTGGTCTTTGATAAATCTGCTTCAATCGTTGATGCCGTACTTGAAGGTCTCGCTTATGGAAATAAGAATCAGCATGTTGTTGAACCTGTTGTTCCCAACGATGGGAATGCCTTGCCGGAGGACAAGGTGGAAACCTGGTCCGAGGAAGGAAGGGATTTTATGAAGCAGAATGACTTCGTGTGTACGTCTTTCGTAGCTTTGACGTCGCTATCAGCTCAGGCTGTTACGTTCTAATACGAAGTCGAGCTGGTCAAGCACTCGGACTTCCCCGACCATCAACTCAGGATGAGGGAGCCTAATCTTTGTGACTCATCAGTCAAACAGTACTCTGGCTACCTCGACGTTACGGAGGGAAAGCACTTGTTCTTCTGGTTCGTCACAGTTTCGCTCCCTTGAGCCGAAACACATTTATCTTGACCTCAGGTTTTTCGAGTCGAGGAGCAATCCAAGAAAGGATCCCCTCGTTCTCTGGCTCAACGGTGGCCCTGGGTGTAGCTCCAGTACTGGTCTGCTATTTGAACTTGGTCCATGCCTCATCACCGACGGGGGAAAGAACACGACATTCAACCCCCATTCATGGAACGAGCGCGCAAACATCATTTTCCTTGACCAGCCTGTTGATGTCGGTTATTCTTATTCCTCCGACGGTTCAACCATAAACACGAGCCCGGCTGCTGGTTTGGATGTCTACGCATTCCTTGAGCTGTTCGTCACTCGCTTCCCTAAGTACGCACGCCTCCCCTTTCATATCGCTGCGGAGAGTTACGGTGGCACGTACGCTCCAAACATCGCGTCCATCATCTACAAGAAGAATAAGGAACTCGCTGCCGCGCCGCGCGCGAAGTTGGCTAAGATCAACCTTGCTTCGGTCATCCTTGCGAATGGCATCACGGACCCATACATCCAGATGGGCTCTGTTCCTGACTATGCTTGCAATGGCCCCTACCCGATTTATGACGACCCTGAGGGCCCGCAGTGTGCGGCACTACGCACAAAAGTGCCCACATGCCAACGCCTCATCAAGTCTTGCTATGATTTTAACTCGCGCCTAACTTGCGTGCCAGCGGCTTTGTATTGTTGGAGCCAACTCTTTGGCCCCCTTCAGCGTAAGTGTTTGCCCCACAATGACCAGATGCACGGCTGAGACAAACCTTAAGAGACCGGCTTGAACTTGTATGACGTGCGTCAAAAGTGCGATCGATCCAAGGACGGGCCACTTTGCTATAAAGAAATTGGCTGGACTGAAACATGGTTGAATAATCCGGAGACGAAGGCTGCGCTTGGCGCAGACCCATCCAGGACCTATGCGGCCTGCAATGACAAGGTTAATGGGGCATTCATGTACCAGGGTGACAGCATGCACAACAGCGCCGCCCTTCTTCCAGAACTAATCGATGATGGTATTCGTCTCCTTGTGTATGCTGGCAATGCCGGTGGGGGGTTTTTTTTTCGCCGCACAAGACCTAACCGCTGACTCTTGGCCGATCAGACATGATGTGCAACTATATCGTGCGTTTGATAGGACCATCCCATCGGCTGAACGGTCGTGGCTGATCATCTCCTTCAGGGAAACGAAGCCTGGGTTGAGGATCTTGAACACAACTTCCACAAAGAATTCAAGGCAGCGCCATCTATTCAGTGGGTGATCGAACGCTCTGGTCGTGTTGCTGGCGAGGTCCGCGCAGCCGGCGGCGGCGGGTTTGGTGCGGGTAATGTGACTTTCGTGAGCGTATACGAAGCCGGGTTTGTCGTTCTCATGTAGGCTTGAGCTCTCTAAACTAATTGGATCGCCTTCTACAGACACATGGTACCTCATGACCAACCCGAAGCGGCATTGGTAAGCTTTTTGATACTTTGACAAGAGCGACCCCGCTCACCTAGTCCAAAAGGACATGTTCACGAGGTGGATATTTGATGCGTCCCTCACTCTGAACTGAGATTTTATCCTGCTCTTTGGGGCTGGGGGTTTCTCTTCTAGATAGGATCTGATCTGGCCTCGCGGTCTGACAGTTTTTTTTTTTGTGATTTCCGTTTGTACCTCCGTCGAACAAATCCTACTTCTTTCAGTCCTGCTGCGCAGCTCGATCTCTCTCACGCACTTAGCCGCCGCAGCTCATCCAGAAAGCCGAGAATAAAGAGCGCCCTGTGCCTTACTGAGGTGTTGTGTGATCGACGAAACATCCCCAACTGCGTGCCCAGCCATACTTCGAACCTCCATCTCAACTCAACGAGACAGGCTAACTCTCGATAATTAAAGCCTTCTTATGCCGCATAAACCCCGCCAGAGCGACCACTGGGGCTCCGCGATATCCTCCGCGGCATGCACGCGTTGGAGTAGTCCAAGAATTAATGAAAATATTGTAATCATGCCGCCCCCTGGTTTTGTCCTCCCATCACTGTTTTCCGCTGGATTCTAGCGCTGTCAATTAGAGCACCTAAGCGCCTACTTGACATTGTAAGTGCATGTGACGGGCCCTTCATAAAAGACCAAATCAAGGCAAGTAGCAACGGACTACACCTTTCGGATTCATGTATTCATCGGTGCCTTAAGGATTGCCACTCCTGAACGCAAACGCTTGACGCTGCTGCATGCAACCCCCTCGAGGACGACAACCGAACTAATTACGTGACTGGGCGGTCCGATGACCGAAAGAAACGCCGCAAATGGGTATGATGTACTCGATCCGCGAAAGAAAGTAAGCCCTTACTCTTCGATTCCGTTGTAAAGAAGAACTTCGCGGGTTGTCCCTGTCGTCGTGTCGAACTATGATAGGATGTGTCGATTACCTACGAGACCACACCCGGGGGTTCTGCTGGGACCTGCGCTAACCCCGATATCCGCCGCCTGGTTCCACCATTGAGTTTTTTTCTGTTGCCTCGTTGTAGATGAAAACTCAAGGTTTGGCCCGGGTAATGGGGATCATGCATCGAAGAGAACCCCTTTGTTTCTGTCTAAACCCTCCCGGGTCCAACCAAAAATGATAGCGTTCTAGGACATCTGATGGAAATGCGGACCCGGAATTGAGGTGCAGTCGATCTAGCCAAGCGCCAGTGATTACAATTTACAAAGATAGATAACGGGGCTGTTTATATCCTTGCTCGCCAGCGGTATCTCGTCGAATGGGCAACAGGCGCATCAATATCGAAAATAGGCTGCACGTGCCCATGCAACAAGGAACAGGCATTTCTCGTTCGAAGAATATAGTAGTACCCTCGAGTTGGATCCCCGCCATGCAGACCAAAGCTACGTACACAAGCATGTACTAATTCTCTTTTAACTCCTACGAATGTGGACGTCCTCGGTTTTGGCGCATGTAGTATGGAAAAGACCATGTGGTGCTGCGATTGGGAACAAGCCAGGTTCTTTTTTTATCAGCTGCCTTCTTCCCTAACACCATTTTTGCATTTTGATATTCAGATGCTTCCAGCGGATCTTACACAAGTACAGCGCATGTTCCACTGCGGAAAACGCAATTGTCGCCGTGATAGTGATCGAAAACGGTGTGTGCTGGCCATGAGGAAGATGGGGGGGCGTGTTGATCAGAGAAGTGCGAGGGCTCGGACTCCATGCCGCTCTGGGGCAGTCGATGGCGCCGTGGCACGCTACCCGATATACTGATGTTAGCGCTGCTTGCTAGCGTTATGCTGGCCCGTTCCTGCTCCTGGGTGCCGAAAGGCCTCTCCCTCCCCTCGGAACCGGGCATACACGTCTGTCGGTTTCCAAGCGAGCGAGAAGGCTCTTTGACAAGCGTTCTGACAGCTAACATACATACATACGTAGATGGCTCCAAGGTCCCCGTTTCTGCCCCCTCTTCCCTGCGTACGAATTGAACAAAGAGCCACAGTGGGTGTACCAAGTGTTTTCCAGTCACGGGGCGTATCTGCACACGGCATGGCCCGTCTTCTGGGAACTCGAATGTATGCGAGCGACCGCCACTCGGGCATCTCCTGATATGCTCTTTTTTCAGGGCGCGCCGCCGAACCCCTGCTCAGGTACTTTATCTCTGTATCCCCATCGCTCGGGCGCGGGTCACCCATCCATGATTTTCTAGATTTTTCTCCGCCGAAACTTATGAGGAAGGGACAGGCGGCGGTGGCGCGCGCGCCAATGGTGAGCATGCCCGTAAATTCGTCAACGATATCTTCGGGCCGTGGACAGAACTTTAAACGGCCCAGCAATGGAAGCTCGTCAAGAAAAGACCCAGGCGTGCATCTGGAACACGCGACGGGGACTAACGAATTCCACGTCAAGAACTTTAGTCTGCAAAATGGAAGAGGTTATCTATGCCGTTCAGAGGCTGCCCTCACCGCTTTGTAGGCGAACAGCCAGTACCAATAGAAGCAAGCTGAAGCAAGACACGTCCCTGTCTTTCTGATGACTGTGACGCTAGGCTGGCTCGTGGCTGACGGTGTACTCGAACGGTGGCTAGACCATTCGCCTGAAACGCACTTCTTTGCGGTGGAGTAGGCCCTCCTTGAGGTGTGTGGCACGGGCACGGGCACGGGCACGGGCAGCATATCGCGATATCTGGGCCCTCTAATGCCCTCACGCGGCTGCATTGGTCCAGGCCCGAATTTACGCATCAGCGTGAGACCCCCAAGTCAATCCATGCCCTTCGAAGAGACACGTGCCGCAACAATGTGAACTTGTATCCCAAAACGGCGGCGGCGATCACGAACTAGACGAGATGGGGAATGACGGGTGTTGAAGGAGAAGGTTGTGCCAGTGGGTGGGCGCTACGAGGACCGAACCCTGACGACGTAAGTTTACAGCAGTCTGGACGGTCACCGTGAAGTTTCTTAACGTCCCGCGTAAACGTGGGCAAGTCGTCCAGTGCTAGAGTGAGTCTCTTTTGCTATAGGACTTCGGCTAGCGTGCGAGTACAGAGCGGGGTCCCCTCCTGCTTTTCCCTTTTCCCTTTAATTTTCTTGCGTCTCAGACTCATTGGTGCGTTACACTACGGATCGGCGTATCTAGCCTCGGCGACTACAGCATTTTCGGTGTGTTTCCCACCCTGATCCCACCGTGAGATCACCGTACAAGACGAGCCGAGCATTCTGCGCTGCCTAATACCAACATTATCTTCGCTGTATGCTGCCACGAAATAAATCAGTGGTTCACATGAACCGATGAACAAGCTCCTCGTCCGTCCAAATCCTATCTGGGTCTGCCCCCTCGACAAGGCACTTCACGCCGTCCATCACCACGGCACGCTTGGCTTGCACTCCTGCACTCCATACGGCCCTCGGCGTCGTAACTGCAAGGTGCACGCCAAAGTGACCCAACGCCACTCTCCGCGTCTCGTCTGCTTCTGACCCAACGTCACCTGCAAAGTACACATGCACGAAGTTCTTCAGCACCTCGCCAGCCGCTTCTGCGCGCTCTGGGTGCAGGCGCCGCAGCGTCGCCAGCTCGGCGCAAAACTGGCCAACATCGGCTCCCGCCAGCCCCGGCCTAGCGAGCTCCCAATCGACGACGAGCGTTGGGCCATCCTCCTCTCCGACGACGAGCACGTTCCCAGGCCAAAAGTCGCCCATCACGAGCGCGTCCCCGCGCGCGTCCCTGATCTGCGCCCCTCGCCGCTCCGCCAGCGCCTCGATCACGCGCAGTGTCTCCTCCGGTACGCCAAGCGGCTCATCGCCGAGCGCGGGGAGGGGCTTCTTCCCACCTGCGGCGGCTCCGGTCGTCCCTCCGGGCGTGCGTAGCGTCGTTCCAAGATGATCGTACGTGACGAACGCGTAAATATCGCGCGCGAAGACGTTCGCCCCGAGTGCTTCGCGCAGCCTCCCCCCCGCTTCCGTGCGGCGGCCCCATGTATGCAGGTCGCGCAAGAATCGGCCGAGCGCTGTGCCGAGTGCCACCGCGCGCGGAGCGGGGATGTTTCCCGCAAGGAGCGCGGCTTTGAGCGGCGTAGCGCGGGGGCCGGCATCGTCCATGATGACCGCGTGCGCGGCGGGGTCGAAGTGGTGCACCGCGGGCACGGAGACTCGCGCGTGGGGGGGGGGAGCCACGCCTTTACGCCGCGCAGAGCGTCGACTTCGAAGTCCTACAAAGGCAAGGGAGAGCGGGCGGCTGAGCGCTCAAAGTCGCCTGCACGAGAAACGTGTCTGGGGGGCCGGTTGACCTTTACCCACCTGGCGCGAGACCGGGAGTGCAAAATCGGGAGAATTCGCCAGGTAAGGCCGTGCGTGCTTGAGAACGAGCGTTGAGCGGCCTTCGTGCGGTGCGTTGAGTCGTAGTCGATAGGCGAAGTTCGTTGAGCCGCCGGAAAGTTGCTCAGCAGACGCGCTCGCAAAGGGCGTCGTTGCAAGGTAGGCTAGGACGCCTTCGGCAGTAGTCAGATCAAACTCGATATCTTTGTGATTGTCGTCTTGAGATAGAGACATCTTTATGTTGCTTTGGTCAAATTGGAATTGGAGGTGCGGCTTACAGTAATACAGTCTTCACACCGGGCATGACTAGGTTCTGACAAGCATCGGTCCCGCCATACGTCAAGGCACCGAGCGTGCTTCCGCTCTGACTCGTGTCGACTCGAGCATATCGAACGCAGCGTAGCCGTGATCGCAAACCCGAAAAGCAAAAAAACGGGATGAGCAGGCTCTGCCGGAATGTTGCCATTACTGCCCGTCAGCACTGTCTGGATCCACACCGGCACCGCCTGGAGAAAGTGCGGGAGTGATGGGATCTCCAATCACAAGTCAGCGTGTCGAACTCTGACTCTGACACGCTGACTCCGGCACGCTGACTCCAGGACAGGGTGTACCACGTGACGGGTATTGACCTGCCCTAAATAAAGATGCGTGCGAGCCAATCGATAAGGGTCGACAACACAAACAAAATCTTTTTCGTATTCACTCCCACCATCGAGGCAGATTTCCTGTCATTTTCCCTCTCTGAGGACCTTCTTGTATTTTACCGTCGTTAGAGTCCTATCATCATGGTGTACGTTGAACTCGCTCTCTGCGTGTTATCTATTCCCCCTAACCGTTATCTATGTGGCCAGTAACTTCACCGTCGGTTCGTATCAGTGCATACACACAATCTCTCGCGTCTGACATACAATGCATTCCTTAGATCAGATTCGGGTCCTTATGGACAAGCCCACAAATATCCGTAACATGAGTGTCATCGCCCATGGTATGTCTTTACATACTCTTGCTCGCTCACTTCGTACTAATATCCCTTTTCTAGTTGACCACGGAAAGTCTACCCTCACCGATTCTCTCGTCTCAAAAGCTGGTATTATCGCCGGCGCAAAGGCTGGTGAAACACGATATACAGACACAAGAGAAGATGAAAAGGAACGAGGTATCACCATCAAATCCACAGCTATATCGATGTACTTCGAAATCGGCAAGGACGAGCTTGGCTCTATAAAGCAGAAAACCGAAGGTGCGATCCATATCCTCCCCTGTTTTCTTACTTTGCATTTTGACGCCACACACGTATCTTATCTACTTCTCTAGGCAATGAGTTTTTGATCAATCTTATCGATTCTCCCGGACACGTCGATTTCTCATCAGAAGTCACTGCCGCCCTTCGTGTGACAGACGGTGCTCTCGTCGTCGTAGACTGTGTAGAAGGTGTCTGCGTGCAAACAGAAACAGTGCTCCGGCAAGCTCTAGGCGAGCGCATCAAACCCGTCGTCATCATCAACAAGGTCGACCGCGCACTACTTGAGCTTCAAGTGTCCAAAGAGGACCTTTACCAATCCTTCCTCCGTACTATCGAGTCTGTGAACGTCATCGTCTCCACTTACCATGATGAAGCCCTCGGCGATGTCCAGGTTTACCCCGACAAGGGTACCGTCGCTTTCGGTTCTGGTCTTCATGGCTGGGGCTTCACCCTTCGCCAGTTCGCCTCGCGTTACGCTAAGAAGTTCGGTGTTGACAAAGACAAGATGATGGCTAAGCTGTGGGGTGACAACTTCTTCAACCCAGCGACGAAGAAGTGGTCGACGAAAGCTACGGATGGAGATGGCAAGCCCCTCGAGCGTGCCTTTAACCAATTCGTTCTCGACCCGATTTTCAAGATCTTCGAATCCGTTATGAACTTCCAGAAGGAAAAGATTGCTCCAATGCTCGAGAAGCTTGATGTCAAACTCGCACAAGACGAGCGTGAACTCGAAGGGAAGGCTCTTCTCAAAGTCATCATGCGCAAGTTCCTTCCTGCTGGAGACTCACTCTTGGAAATGATTGTCATCAACCTCCCCTCGCCTGCCACCGCTCAGCGGTACCGTGTCGAGACCCTCTATGAGGGTCCAATGGACGACGAGTCTGCGATCGGTATCCGGGACTGTGACCCCAAGGGTCCGCTTGTACTTTATGTCTCCAAGATGGTACCAACATCCGATAAGGGTCGCTTTTACGCCTTTGGACGTGTCTTCTCTGGTACCGTGCGTTCAGGACCAAAGATCCGCGTTCAAGGCCCAAACTACGTTCCCGGGAAGAAAGAAGACTTATTCGTAAAGTCGGTACAGCGCACTGTGTTGATGATGGGTCGCTACGTCGAACCGATCGAAGATTGCCCTGCCGGTAACATTGTCGGTCTCGTTGGCATCGATCAGTTCTTGCTTAAGACCGGCACACTCACGACATCCGAGACGGCTCATAACATGAAGGTCATGAAGTTCTCCGTATCGCCCGTCGTGCAGGTCGCTGTCGAGGTCAAGAACGCCGCCGATCTCCCCAAACTCGTCGAGGGTCTCAAACGCTTGTCCAAATCTGACCCATGCGTGCAGGCGTGGATTGCGGAAACTGGCGAGCACATTGTCGCCGGAGCTGGTGAGCTGCACCTGGAAATTTGTTTGAAGGTAAGCGCTTCCTGCCTCATTTACGCACCCTATTCTAACAGTACCGCATGCATCAGGACCTGCAAGAGGACCATGCTGGTGTTCCGCTCAAGATCTCAGATCCTGTCGTCGGTTATCGTGAGACCGTCAAGACTGAGTCGTCGATTGTCGCGCTTTCAAAGTCTCAGAACAAGCACAATCGCCTATACGCCAAGGCATTGCCGCTCGACGAAGAGCTTACGCTCGCCATTGAGAACGGTAAAGTCACTGCGCGTGACGACTTCAAACTGCGCGCCCGTGTCCTTGCGGACGAGTTTTCGTGGGATGTCACTGACGCGCGCAAGATATGGTGTTTCGGCCCTGACACGACCGGCCCTAACTTACTCGTCGACGTGACGAAGGGTGTGCAGTACCTGAATGAGATCAAGGATTCTTGCGTGGCCGCTTTCCAATGGGCAACCAAGGAGGGTGTTTGCGCAGAGGAAAACATGCGTGGCGTACGGATAAACGTGCTTGACGTTACGGTGAGCCTTCCTCTAGTTACTGTCTCAATCTTGGTCCAATTGTACTCCGACAGTTACACACCGATGCCATCCACCGTGGAGGAGGGCAAATCATCCCGACATGTCGTCGTGTGACATACGCTGCGTGCTTGCTCGCAACACCCGGTCTGCAGGAGCCCGTGTATCTCGTCGAGATCCAGTGCCCAGAGAACGCCATTGGTGGTATCTACTCGGTGCTGAACAAACGTCGAGGACAAGTGTTCTCTGAGGAGCAGCGTGTGGGTACGCCAATGTTCACTGTCAAGGCGTACCTTCCTGTCATGGAGTCGTTCGGCTTCAACGGTGATCTCCGCCAAGCAACTGGTGGACAGGCATTCCCCCAGTCCGTATTCGACCACTGGGAGCTCATGAACGGGTCACCGCTCGACAAGGGCAGCAAGATTGAGGAGATGACCAGGGCCATCCGCACCCGCAAGGGCCTCAAGGTACCGTAGACCTCTCGTCCCCCATTAAATCCGCGCTGACTGCTCCCAACAATAGCCTGACATTCCTTCGCTCGACACGTACTACGATAAGTTGTGAGCACATAAGCATACGAAGTTGAGAAGCAGTAATATCGAGACTGTCACGATCACTACGCTGTCGCCGTCATTTCACTATTTTGTACTTTCGTCACTGCAATTACCTTTCTCATATAAAGGCAAGATACAGAAACGTGACGTGAGAACGTGATAACCAAGGTGCTTCGCCCGCCGGGCGACCAACTCAAATCAGTGGGTTCGCTCTCTGCACGCTGTCATCCCCCAAGCGACATTCGCTACAGGCAGTTGTCGAAGGCTAGTTAAGGCATCCCCTCGCAGTAACAAAGAGCGCACCCTCGTAGAGATTAAGAGGGGGCGACACGAAGGACGCACTAAAGAGACTAGACAGACTGACAAATGAAGAAGCCCGAATGGCGCCTTGAAGAGTACCCGTGAAATCGATGTCAGGTTGACGGGGGTTGATAAGAAAGTGGGGGGTGTCAATACGCAAGTGAAGAATGTCAGAGACGAAGTACAACGTGTCAGCAACAACGCAGACGACATGAATTGTTCGTCATCGGTCCCGTCTTCGTTGGCCGTCGTACGTTGAGCATCTAACATAACTCCAGGGAACCAACTGCGGGAGGACCCAAGAAATGGCAACCCCCACCAGATCCATCTATAAATAACAACACCGCGGGCTATTGTCAACACGAAGGAACTGCGGAGTGGTTCTTTCGATGTGGCATCTTCGAGAAATGGAAGGTTACTGGCTCCCTGTGGATCCATGACAAACGTATGTTCTCGATCGCTTCTATCATCTGATGGATGCCCTGTTGCACAGCGGGCACTGGAAAGATCGTCCTATGGTTAGTCCCCCCTCAACTCTGGCGGTATAGGAAACTTATGAGCGTGGAGCAGCTCTGCCGTCATCAAAGACATCTCGACCCTGTGCAAGGCAGGGTATGCGCCCATGACATACTTTTATTTGACCTTCGAGATATCGACAACCACTCACCGCGTAATCAGTGCTAGTCAACACCAGGGGAAGTACGCAATGTATCCCGGCTCGAAATTCGAGAATGTGTGGCGTCCAGTCCCAGTCACTGCGCACTGTACACAATATTCAACGCAATCGCAACAACAACTTCGGCCAAATTTCTGCAAAAGCTCGCTGGAACGAAGCGCGACAACAAAACCGTTAGCTGGTCATGGTGCAGTGGGGGATGAACTCAAATTGGTGTTATAGACACACATTCAGTCACAGCCCGAACATAGCATTCCGAGCCAATCACGCATGCGTGATTGATTTACGATCCACTCATCGGCCCACCAACTGTGTAGACCTTCGCCATTACTTCTTTTGTGATATCAAACAAGCACAGATCCACCAGATACCAAGGCTTTGCCCGTCAACGTATCAACCTCCCATTGGTGGGCACACACCGGGCCAACGAAATAATTGTAGTCGGAACGCATTGTCGTGGTCTGTGGGGAAGTGGGTGGTATTCGGCCGAGATTACTCATTCGCCCTACCTACGAGGCCGCGTCGCCGTTTTATGCATAATGTTGTAGGGGGTATAGTAAGGGGTAGGATTATGTGAGAAAGCGAGGTACGAGGGTACAACCAGCGTGGGACCAAGGGGCGCTGGTAAGAGTCATCCGGCATGAAGTACTCAAAAAGACGGTGACACACGACTCTTTCGCCCTCGACTGCACCACGACCTAAGCCGTTCTAAGACTCGTTCATAGCAATCTCGGATTATACGCTTCAAGTATTTTAGGAGCTCGGTTCACTGATGAGCAATCCCCCATCGCCACGTCACGCTTGAATTCGCAGAGGCGGCCCCACAAGTTGCGTATTCGCAGGGTTAGGAGCGCCGCTAGCGGAAACACATCGGTTGATCAGACGACACGAACGTTACGGCTAAAAACATATCACCTTGCACCTCGGTCCTTCCCAGCTCAGAGAACGCCACGATGACCCTCCTCCGCCAATACTCGAATGCGATATTGCCATCCTACAGGTCAGCAAGCTGCCGCGATCCCGACCACATTTGCCTGCGGTGAGCTCCGCGCGTGCTCATGTTAGCTGACAGCAGCGGAAGACGAGTGGGGGGCATCCGCCGCTCCCACTCGTGGATACCGAATGCTAGCGAGGGGGCACGCGGGCGTACGCGTCGGCAGTGGACGCGGATGTTCAGCGCCGCATCAGGCGAAGCGCACGAGCACACGCGCGAGGTCGCTGGAAGCCTGATTGTGTCGTCATTCGCGGTGGTGCCCGGACGACGTGTGAGCACGTGGCAGCAGTCCTGTGTCCGAGATCTTCGCACTTAGCGAGGTTCTATCATAGATCGGGTGCCGAGAATGGCGGTGGTGTATGGGGGGGGGGGGGGAATGCGCCCCCGCGGACGAATGGCAGAAACTGCCATCACTCGAAAGTACGTTACGCAGCAGGACCGGCGGGTAGTTTGGAGTGGCTGTGAGCTACATTCCCACGATTGTTTCACCCTATTAGCAACAATCCGTGACGCTGCCATTTTCTGCGTGCGCTTTCCCCAACCCTCAACTCCTCCAGTTCGCCACCATCATTCTTTCCTGAAAAAAACCTCTCCAGGACATTATTTCTTTCCGATGAGGCCCGCTACCCCAGGCTTCCTCGTAACCTTGACGGCTACAATCCTCCTCGCTGTCGTCTCCTTTTCCGTCCCGTGGTTCAAGTCTATATACTTCCTCAAGGCCTCCCTTGCCGTGGAAGGGATCAACGGCTCTATAACCTTCGGTGTGCTCGGATATTGCCTCCATCTGAGCAATGGCACCACTTGTTCGAAGCCTTCAGTTGGCTACAAACTCGGTGCGAACCTGTGGTTCCTATCATTATCATCCCGACTAATCACCCTATCAAAGATATCGACAAACTTGTGGGAAATAACACCAACATCGAGATTCCTGAGGTTATTGTCAAATGGATCACGTATGCGCTTTTCTTGCATGTCGTTGCCCTCATCCTCGCTGCCATCTCCTCTGTTTTCGGTCTCCTCGCTCATGTTCGAGAATTCTCCATGACTTGCTTCTCCTCCTGCACCTCTGGTGTTGGCGCGGCCATCACACTGCTCGCATTCATTTTCGATCTTGCCTTTTTCTTCGTAGCGAAGTCCCGTCTTAACTCCGTCGAAGGCGGCAGCGCGACCATCGGAAACGCCATCTGGCTCACCCTCACCGCTTGGATTCTCTTATTCTTTTCCGGGTGCTTCTACGGCCTCGGACGCTGCTGCATGCGCCGTCGCCCACGCGATATGGCAAAAGATCGGGAAGGGGGTAGATGGGCCCCAGCCCCGTCCACCGGATCAACATACGAGGAACAAATGCGGCTCGATGCAGTCAAGGCCGAGGCTGATCGCAAGGCCCAGCAGAAACAAGGCGAGCTTGGATTGCCCGCCTTCCCGGAGTACGACCCGACACAACCCCTCACCGGGGAACCCGAGCACGATGCACAGCCAACTCTTCCGTACCGCGATGCTGCCTATGCCGCGGCACCAGTCGGCACACGCGCAGTCGACGATTATTATAATCAGGGGAATAGCGCTAGCGCATACCCGCCAAGGAGACAAGCAACGGCGTCATCTGACCGTACGCAGCAAACGGGTTATATCCATTCGCAGCAATCGTCGGGCTATGCACCATCTGGTTATGCCGGTGCCACCGCCGTAAGCACGGGCCCCGCAGTCACAGGTGGATACCTCAATGCAGATAACACCGGATATCAACACGGACAATACCCAAGCCAGGCAAGCACAGCATACGGACACAAACAGTCTGCTAGCAATGTCGGGCGTGGACAGACCAGTGGCAGTGTCGATTACGGAGAGAGCACATGGTCACCGTGTAGGTCTTCTCCCTTTATTCTTCTCTCAGCCTAGACTAAGGTCGTTGCCTAGACGACGCTCTGCCTTCTCGTGGCGCACCTGACAATTCCGGCACGGATCCCTTCCAGGCGTACGCCGCGCCGCAAACGCAACTCCCCTTTAATCCCGACGCGTACAACGCCACTGGGCATATATCCCCGCCCCAACGACAACCCTCGGCGCACTCACCACCAGAACCAGCCGCATCATACTATACCCCGCAAACCCAAGCGGTCGTGCCACCGTCCCGTTCTTACACGCTCGGGGGCGGCGGCTATGGCAACAGCACCGTACCTGCACTACACGAGCACGAGCCAAGCCCAGGATTCCTGCCTTACCCAGGTAGCGAACCAACAAGCGCAGGCAGTGTGTATTCAGGCTTAGATACTCAGGCGATCCCACGGGGACCCCGCGGTCCTGTTGCGTATGATGACAGCCCTCCTATGTACGATGACGGGACGCACACGGGGTCAACCCACGTGGTATCGGGTAAGCGATAGTAAGACAGCAGGCTACGGACGTTTTCTGTCTGATTCCAATCTCCCACGGACATATGTTATTTATATCTTCCCAACCCTATCCACGAGTTGCTACGAGTTAGTACATCAAGCGTGGTGTGTGTGACCGGTCAAGCCTTTGTTGAATCGGACTGCTGTAGATTTACGAATGAAACGTCTCATACGAAACCATATCTTGTAGGGATGGGGCTACGTCGTTCTCTCTTCTTTTAGAATTCATCATGAGCGGGCTCGTGATGAACGGGCTTGGGTTTACGCTCGTCTCGTGGCTTCGGGGGCTCGGCAGAGACGAAGAGAGAGAGAAAGTCATGCACAATGTCAGCAGCTGCGATACTCGTGATATCTGCGTGATCGTATGCAGGTGCAACTTCGACAACGTCCGCGCCGCTGACGAAAAGAGGTGAGCGTCGGTGAGAGAGCTTGTGTGGCCAAAATGCAAAACGTACACGAAGTTGAGGCCCGCAAGGCCCCGGATGATGCGTTTGACCTCGCGGGTCGTCCAGCCACCCGCCTCTGGCGTTCCAGCTAACGAGAAGAAAAGGGACTTGGTGAGGGATCAGGGAGCCGACTGGTCCTTATTTTGCTCACTAGCTGGTGCTAAACCCGGGTCTGCGAACAGGTGATCAGAACTTGGGTGCTCGAGACAAGTCGAGGGGGTGCATACCGACAACGTCGATGTCGAGGCTGGTGGTAAGGGGGGCCGTTATCAGTGTCCGCAAAATAAAGAAAATCACCGATGTTCACCTAAGGTATACTGGGCTGTCCCCGATGCGCTCGCGAATGCGCCGAATCACCTCATTGATGCCGATGTCGTCGATGTCATCCGTCGAGATGATCTTGAAACCGACAGTCCCTTCGTCTGCAGTCACATCGTCCTCACTCTGTTCATTATTGGGTCACGCATGGATTCAAAACACGCCCACGGTCAAGTTTGGACGTACGATCATCTTGCATCGGATACCGGCGTGTACGCTCGTGTTCGACAAGAGCCCCTCTTCGTGCGCGATGTAGAAGAAACTCCCATGCGTGATCCGCGCTTGTGCGGTCGGCGATTGGATATTCCACGTATCGAGGTGTGCATCAAAGTGGATGACCGAAACGGGTCCGTAGACCCTGTTCAGCGAACGGAGAATGGGGAGAACGATCGTGTGGTCACCACCAAGGCTAGTGCCGCAGTAAGCGACGGACCAAAGCCAAAGGGGAGCGGACAAGGAGCAACGTACGTGACGATCTTTGGGTGCTCCTTGTTGTCCTTAGCAAGCGAGCGCGTGGAGCCGACCATGGCCTCCGTATCGGTGCGGGCTACGTCACGCTGCAAGAGTGTAGAATAAGCGACCTCCATCTGATCGATCGCCAGGGCGTTGTCGAACGGGCTGAGTGGGACCTGAAGGGAACGCGCGCAGTATCAGCAGTTTTGTTGGGTCGCACACGAGAAACGCCACGCATACATCACCACAATCGATGATCTTGAGACCCTGCCGGTACGGATCGAGCCCCCAGGACAGAGACCACGCACGCTGGCCGTGGATACGACGGCTGCCGACGCGAATCCCAGTTGGCCCAAAGCGTGCTCCCGGTCGGTACGTCACCGAAGTGTCGAAGGGCATTCCAAGGACGGCGACGTCGAACACAGGCGACGCTTCTTCGAGACAGCGAAAATATGGGAGGTGCGAGAAGGCGAGGGGACCTGTGAAGGCGAGGTCACCTTGGGAGCCATACTTCTCGCTCCATGACTTGGATGAGTCGCTGAAGGCGGATTGCGTGTGCGCGATGGCATGAAGAGCCTGCACGGCTGCAACAAATACAGCGTTTGCGAAGGAGAGTTTCATGAAAGATAAGAGGAGATACGAGTGGGAAAACGGATCGGGCTTCCATCCCGTAACTTTCCAGATGCCAGATGGTGGTCGAGTGTGTCGATCTGAGTCATCAGATTAGCCTCAGACCAAACTTAAATGGCACAGGCTTCGACGTCCACCTCCAAGTACAACCCAAGACTACACGTAGGCTTATCAGAAGAGCGTGTCACAAACGTCTCCAGTACAGACTTTCCTGGCCATTATCCAGATGAGGACCACTCCTGGGATCTCAGAAAGTTTAAGAAGGTGTGTAAAAATTATTTGTGGTGTCAAACACGCCACTCAACTGGTGGTGCGCACAGAAACTACAAGTAAACATTAAAAAACTTTCTACGCGATCTGTTGAGTTTGACCTTGTGGGCGTTGACGCTTCAATTGCGAACGCACTGCGACGAATACTCATCGCCGAGGTATGCACCATTATAATGTCCAAACTGCTTGGAAGCGTTGTTGAGGTCAAACGCAGGTCCCGACAGTCGCGATAGAGTATGTATACGTGTGGAACAATACATCTGTCATGGTGGACGAGGTATTCTCCCATCGCCTCGGAATGATCCCCTTGAACGTGGACCCTGCCCTGCTCGAGATGAAAGAAAGCCCTCATAATCAGGCAACAGACAGAAATACGATTGTCTTCAAACTGCAGCTAGAATGCACGCGCAACACCGCTGCCCCGAGAGACAGCACAGATCCCGCTATCCTCTATAATAACTCAGAAGTACTGGCCCGTCATCTCGAGTGGGTTCCACAGGGCGAGCAAGCAGAGGTTTTTGCCGCACGACTACCAGCGCCAACGGTTCCAGAAACAGTCCTTGTCAAACTCCGTCCGGGCCAGGCGATTGAGATGGAGATGCATGCAGTCAAGGGTGTAGGCAGAGATCACGCAAAATTTAGTCCGGTCGGTGCGTACTCTTTGTCCATCTCCCGTCGTCGTCGTCCGTCGTCCTTCCTAAGTTGGTGCACGGTACAGCAACTGCAAGCTATCGGTTATTACCACACGTTATTTTGGACGACGCAAATCCTGTACCACCTCACCTCGCAACACGCTTCCGGGACTGCTTCTCCCCCGGGGTGATCAAAGTGGACCCCCGCACCAAGAAAGTCTCGGTCGATCAACGTGGTGTGCGTGGCGAAACGATGAGTCGGGAGGTGTTGCACCATCCCGACCTTGCCGAGTACGTCAAGCTCGCGCGCGTACGGGATCATTTCATATGTACGCTCTATCTACTTAAATGGAGAACGCGGGTGCACTGACACACGGCGCCTGGCCTGGTAGTCAATGTCGAGTCAGAGGGACCATATGAACCACAACGCCTTCCCCTTGAAGCCGTCCGAGTGATGAGGGAAAAAATCTCGGTGTTGAAAAATGCTGCTGAGGCGCTCCGTACTCCGGGTGATCCAGAAGGGGATATACAAATGGCAGATCTGTAAAACACGAGGTAACACAACTCGGCGGCCGTGCTTCGTCTGCCAGTTGGGAGGTACATCGACACCGCAGAAGCCCGCCGTGTTCAGAGGGTTGTTAGAAAGACTGTCGTAACAATGCAACCCTCCAGTGATCCATTCTTGTTGCAACGATAAAAGGGATGTCGAACAGACCTTAATGCTTAAAGGTTCGGGCGTGACTCGGCTTTGTGCATACAACCACGGCGGCGGTGGCGCCGGTAGCGAAGCAGTCTGAGACTCCTGTGGTGGGATGGTGTACCCACGTCGGTTTCAAACGCACACAAGAACCTGTCGTTCCCGATGCCGAAGGCAGCAGCGTTCTTCCGACCACACGCCATGTACATGTCTATTTGTACTCGTTAACTCGTTAAGTAACCTGCTACGAGTGCCCTGTAACTCACACTATCCTCCTGCAACGTCCTTGTCCCCCATCTTGGAATGACTCCATGGTATCGACTCCGCAAGATGCCCGACGCTGCTCACATCAAAGAGCGCCGAGTAGCCAGTATTCGCAGACACTATTGCATTTTATTTCATTTTGGTTTAGGTGTAGGTCCTACTTTAGATTTAACAGAACTTATAATCAAATAATAAAACGAAATTTGGAGAAGGATAGACTATCAATGTAAACGCTATCTGTGTTGGTATAAAATATGATATATGATAGCTTAACAACTGCTTCTGATTTAATGAAAGAGAAAGCAACAGATAGAAAGCTGAAGGCATAGAGATGAGTGCCCACGTGTATGCAGAGGCTTCTGCGTCACTACCAGGAACGCCCGTCAACCTTAAGTGGGTCGAGGGGAAGGTAGAACTCACTCCCATTTCCCCACCCTACTCGGGTTTACAAATATTTTGCCATGGGATTTGTACCGCGTAATAGGACAGTATATACAGAAGATGAGAAAAAGTACTGAATAGTATCAGTATTGTGATATCGAGAACCCAACAGGAAGATATACCCTATTGTACACACACGTCTAAGGGATTGGGGAACCCGTTAAACAGTATCATACCGAAGAATGTGGAGGATAATCTCCTGTACTCCCAGCATTTGGTTCCCGCAGCGAAGGACTCACGATGGCTACATCTGAGTCAGTAACCGGTGACAGTGACGGGGATTGTGGTGGAAGATCTAGTATGGCCATTGTTTTTGCGTGGATTGCGCTCTCCACCGAGGGGGGCCAAGAGCGTCCTTTTTCTCGCGCCAAACAGGCTTCGGGTTGCCATCGCCCTCAGCAGCGGCACACAGATCAGGTGCAGGATTCGGTCCTGAAGAAGCGCTGGGAGTAGTAGCAACTATTATTGAGCGATGAGATTCTGGGAAAGACGATGAGAAGTCATATCAAGTATTGGGCAAGTGTGAAGACAGCGGCAGACCTGTAGGAAGTATATTGTCGAGAACTGGATTAGAAGAAGCTGAAGATGGGATGTTTGGTGCATCAGAAGGCGTCAGGAGGGCTACGTTGTGCCGGAAGACCACGAGAGCGGGTGTGGGGGTAGAGGAAAGAAGAGGGCCGGACGTCGAAGGTTCGGGAGTGCGGTGGGGCATTGTTATAGCTGAGATGACATTTTCTCGTATTGCGCCAGAGGTGGCTAGATCTGGTGATGTAACAGGAATGCGGAGGCATTCGATGGCTGTCTGATGAGCGGGATGGAATGTCCCTGGAACATATATATCGTTGTCCGGCGGTGGCATATCCGTGAGGCTTTTGATGAAATGAAGTGGGGCAGGTGTGGACGAGGAGGGCGCATCAGGAAGGGCAAGGGAAGCAGGGACCAGCGCAGCGCTATCATGTAGGACAGTACGAGGAGAGGTTGTGGAGGCAGAGTCATCGCGAATATGGCCAGTGGCGTTGCACAACTGGATACGTGGATGGCTCAAAAGGAATCCCGTCCAGATCACCAGTTGAGGTGGAGAATCGTGTTGGGGCAGAATTGGTATCTTGGTGTAGAGTGATGCAACTGTTGCGAATCGGTGCCAAGATATAAAACGCCATCCACCGATCGTTGTCATTCTGCACCTTGAGAACAATTTGATCACAAAGTGCACAGAACTCGTGCTGCAGTTCAGGTGACGTATCTTGTACATTGAGTTCGAAGGTTTGTTCCTAGATTTCTCGAGACCTAGACCCCTGGCCAGGACCATTTCTAAAAATGGCTAAATTGCTGGCGAGTAATGTGAATCAATATGGCAAGTGACAAGCTGTCACCGTGCGTGGTGTGGTTTCGGAGGACAGATTCTGGTATTCCCGGTTCATTGAGGGCGAGAAAAGAGGCCAAAAGTCATTATGCCGTTGTGCACTTGCAACAATACTGCAGACAGCAGCTCGTACAACCAGATTAGTATCTTCGCCCCTGTTACTACCCCAGCCTCTTACGATCTGCACAATTTCGGCAGCCAGTGGACCACTATATCGGTAGTTGGATAAAATTGTGTCAAGAATCGTAAGTGCCCCGGGAGAGTGTGTTGGATCGACAGACTTCGCGCATATTATGGCTCTCTGGTTTTTGAGACGCAGGCAGCAAATCAGATGAGAATGTGCGGACCAACAACCCCATCAATCCCATAGCAAGATTCCACTTTTGCTCTTCAGGGAGATTGGGCAGAGGATCGCCAACTACTTTCGAGCCGCGGAAGTCGGGTAGGCCAGAGAAGAAGTGCTCCAGTTCGTGGTCTTCATCCAAACTATCGAACGTCCACATGAAAGCGCGAGTGTCGATCTCCGATGGTGAATTCAGTGCAGTTCCTTCAGCTGTCTTGTGCATGCCCTGTAAGAACAATTTGTGATAACTGTCCCTCGATCTCCGAGCTACATGACGGAGACGTGATAAGTCGAACAACCGACGAACCCGATAAACAGTATAAAAATGGTTCAAAAAAAAAAAAAAAAAAAAAAGAACCCGATAAACAACATATAGTATCCCAATAGAAATCTGCCACACCGATGTTGTAAGCGGTGTATAGTACGGGCTGTCATGACAAAAGATCGGAATAAACGTGATGCACCCATACAGAGCTGTGCAAAGGCCGATCCAGGACAGCACGAACCCGAAAAGTGAGAGAGTAACGTTGCAAAGAAACACAATCAGACCGGCAAAGAACAGGAACAGGGAAACCTGAAGAAGCGTGGGCAATGATTCAACCACCAAAGGAAGGAGAAATTTCTCGACCCCTTCAGCAAAGAACGCACGGATCCGCGCTCACTTGTGTGGGCTGTAACGCAGCTGAGTGACCTTGAGGTATCGTCGCGCCTATTGCTGTAGCAACGTCGCGAGTAGAGCACAAGTAATACTGATCACCAAACTCAAGAACCAGAGTGTGTTCACCCAAGTGGCATAGTTGGTGGAGAATACGGGGGTGGGGAAACAGAGAGGGAACCCGAAATTTTGTATTGATTTGGGTCAGCAACAGTCCTATAGATATTCACAAGGTAGAAGTTAGAGGTGTCCTGCGGGTTTAACGGAATGTCCTGAATTGACACTGAAATCAACGACGCGACAGCAGCAGAGAATAAAATTTGTTGCCCTTTCCAAATACATTGAGAAATAGGCCCAGACCCGTCGACCAAGTTAGACATTGCATGTGGTGCCTGGTTCTGTGCCGACTGGGATGGGAAATGGTCAATGCCTATATATGCACGTGGCGCGGCAGGTGAGAACGATGAAATAGAGCTAGGTGGCGGCCAGGTGGCTGTACCTAGTCCTGCGTCGGGTACGTTGAAAGGCTCGCGGGGGGCCCTTGACATTTAAGATTATACCGTACGGAGAGACGGTGGGTGCGATGGAAGGGGTTGATCGCCCTTCTAGCGAAGCGAGGATGAGTGGTGTTTTTTTTCTTTGGAAAGAACGTTTATTTTCAGTATCTAGCTTCTTTTGGTGTTTTTTTACAGTAAGACGTTTCTGAATTGATCAATAGTTACAGGTACTGTACTGTATGTATTTAGCACATATTGCCGGGCTGGGACCCAGGGAAATGGTTTTACACACGCCACCCGGTTAGCGATTCTAGCCCATGCGACTAACACACGCTGCTTGCTCGTCGCCCTCGCCCTCACTTAGCCATCCATTCCGCCTCCGCTTGAGTGCGGCTGCAGTCAAGCCCCGGACACTGCAATCTCTCACCTTCTCGATCTGAGTCTGCACTTCCCCTCGCCTTCTCCGTTCTTCCCGTTCTTTGCCACGTTCCCCATGGGCCAGTTCCGCAAACCGCTCGTCGTTCTCGGTCGGCGGTGCCAGTGCCGCAGAGGTGCGTAGGGGGAGGTTCACAGGTAGCAGTGGGGCGGGGGTGGGGACGCCAGGTACGCCGTACGCCTCCGACTGAGACGACGACGGTGCCGCGGTGGGTGGCGCTCTACCAGTGCGGACCACAACTCCTGTGCGCTGCCAACCACAATGGCGGTGTGGCAGCAGAGGGCAGTGGTAACGCAAGCCTCAACCGTCATGCATTCCCAATGACGACGACGCGGCGGCAGGGTGGCCCCTCCACCAGTGCGAGATGCAATCCCCGAGCGCCGGTGCCAGACCGCGACACGATGACGACAATGCAGCAGGGAATAATGGGGAAGCCACACGGGTCATCTTTCTCTTCATGAACATGTTAATTCACCTTCATCCACACGGGAACATTGGTCAGAGCCGGATATGTACACCTCAAACAACGTGGGCGTGATCACTCTTTGTTTGGGTGCCAAACGTAGGAACTTATCTTCGGAAGACGTGCGCCCAGGTCCTCCAAATTCGAGGCAATCCCCTCACAAGTCTCCGCACCCTGTCTTACGCTGGTTTTGGCCAAATAACGACAGGGCCGCCGTGCAGTCCCCTGAATCACGGCCCCTCTCAGCCTCTCGCTCAACCTCCCCCTTGCAGAACTTGCTTGATAGCCTCACATCCTCCCTACACCTTCCGCCCCTACCCTCCAGCAACCCCTAAGGACTGTTCCTTCACTCATTCCTCTATCTGGTTCTCCATTCTTTCCGCAGCCCCACTCGCGTGACGCTCCTGATCGCAACCTCTCCAACTCCACACCCGCCGCACGTCCATTTGATCCTTCGGAAGATCCTCAATCGCCAGGAGCACCTATATTTCTGCAACACTCGCATCCAGATCGTTCCCCCTTAAACATTCTCCGTTCTCTCTGCGATCGAAGTAATGGTTTGTCGGCCCGCCTTGCTAAGTACATCGGCGGGGCTTTGTCATTGCCTCATCTCTGAGATCCCTGTTTGGCACCCCCTCAGCATCCTCTTGGCGGTCGTTTCAGATAACCGTAAAGAGTCCATCGGTCGTCCACTCGGCGAGGAGGATCATGCCCCGACGGTCGAGGAAGAGCAGAGACATCCCCCCAAAAATGTGTGTAGCTGTCGTGTGTACGCCTTCCTATCTTCTACCCAACTGACCTCTCTAGATCTGTCACCACTGTATCCTATTGTACTCTGTCGTGGTCTCTTTGGCTTTGATTTGGCTATCATTGGCCCCGCCATCGTGCCTCTCGAGGTGACACTGGCGGGGAATCAAGAAAGTCCTACGTTACACGTGAATGGAACTGAGGTTCTCATGACCTGTATCTGGCGGCAAGCTCTCATTGAGCGCCAAAAGGTGCTCGAGCAGAAGATCGAGGATATGTATGCAGGCCATTCAGTTGATCTACTTGGTACGTCTCCTCTGTCTAAGTTAGGGATTGTGCTTATATGTACTGAGGTCATAGCATGGTGAGCTCCTCACTGCCAGACTATCGATGGTGGCTAGTGCTGACTTCGGCACGCAGAGTGGCCTTGACTGCCATAATCTCGCCACAAACATACCACCCATGCCTTTCGCGTCCTCTATCACTATGGTATCGGGCCCCACCATGGATCCTCTTTTGCGGATGTCTCTCAAAACCGTTGGTTTCGAGTGCCTCTCATCATTCCTCTCGCTCCTCGACATGCTCCCAAATGCCGGCAGTGATGATTCAGCGTTTACATGCCCCACACCGGCGGCCACGCGCGAATTCAGTATGCAAACGCCGGACGTATCCGACATAAAGTACTTCAGCTGGGGCGCAGTTTATAGTTTAGGGTTTATCGATATGTGGAACGTGGGTCCCACTGCACTCGCCACGTTTTATCTAAGTGCTCATATAGAGCTCATATCTCGTACGATGCAGATGGCCACACTCGGTGATTCGAGAGGGTCTAGATGATGTCGGTTGAGTCGGCAAAACAGATAAGTCGACACCCATGTACGTTCGTGTTGGGCTCAGCCATTTCCAAAAACGTATCTCGCTACAGTCCAAGATAAAAATCATCTCAACCTTATTGGGTGGTCCGATGACCACGAAACAACCGTGAGAAGGGCACGGAGACTACTCGAAGTTGGTTTCAGCTGGGCCCAATTCCTTTGGCAGGCGACGAAATGTCTTCCGGCAAGCCAGAACCAGCACTAAAGACGGGACAAATCGAAGGACCAATCTCCATCGAAAGCACTCAGAAAGTTGTCAAGGGATAAAACGAACTGTTCTTTTTGTGATCAGAGTGTACATTTGTATACGCTTCACACAATAAACACTTCATTTGTTGGCAAAGGGTGGGATCAAGTGCTCTGCCCATCCCGTCTCTGGTGAGTTCCGCACAGCATCCGATGGACTGTACGCCGGGTGTGAAGGGGTGTCGGCCGTGCGGAACATATGAACAAGGAGGACGTGCAGATTGCAGATACTGACAGGCACCCACTAGAGCGCTCGACCTGGAGTTGTGTCGTGTCGTCAACGTGGCTTCCGTCCCTTCACGGCCACCCATAACGCACTTCCTCGCAACGTGCCGCTACGTATATGGTCGCGCTCATCCAAGCTTCAGGTTTCATGACGCATCGCGGGTCCGTTGGCAATATGAAGCCATGAAGACTTGGCACTCCTCACTCATGTTACGCTCCATACCCACAATTGCTAGGAGGATATTTGGACCATCACGCCGTAGGTTATCTGCAGTATCGAGAAACCGATGAGCTTGAGAGGTGGTGCTCACAGCGACGTTATTTTTGGCCCCCACAAGCTAAGGACGTAGAGTCATGCCAATTCCAAAGGGGTATGTGTAATAGAGAGACTTATTCACGCGTCTGAGATCGTCGAGAATATCGTTGCCCCTCGAGAAGCGAGCACCTCGAAGACGCCGACCCTAGACGTGTGTCATCGGTCACGATAGCGCGAAGATAGTCACCCAGTCGCATCTCCAAGATGCATTGAAGCGCATGACAGAGTGCGATGCAACAGTATGCAGTTCCTTCCTTAGATTACACGCACAGACTCAATGGATCTGGTAACACGAATCGGATGTATTTGAAGTTTCAAAAACAAATTATGGTATGGATGCGTCTCGTACTATATAATTGCCTTTATTGACCGACTCTCCACAAGGAGCCCTCATCAGCCCCATCGCCTGGCACTGGTCCATGACCTAACTAAGGGACAGAGGCGCACCACAAACTTAGAACCCGTGTTGAGCAAGTCCAGAGCAGAGAGACCACCTAACATTAGAGATTGAGTCGGAAAACCACCAGCGAACTGGCCAAAAAAGAGGAGAGGCCCATTTGGGAAAGGAAGGTCAATCCCGAGTTGTGTTATCAATCAAAACTATGAAGCTATGAAGGGTGAAGTTATCGCCCAACGTTTCCGCCCCCAATTTTAATTTTGGGCATTGGGCCGTTCTACTGCTGCCCCTTACGATGGCGAGGTATATTTCTAGGAGTGTTGTAGGAATGTAGCGCAGCAAGAACTTATATATTGGGGACATACGAGCGGGTGTGGTGGTCTGGAATAGAGCGTACGCTCGGAAATATAACGATTATCTAACTACTGGGTCTAGCCTCGTGTCCATCGGGGCTGTATCCCAAGTGTTCCATTCCCATCACCACAGATTAGCCATGCCCCCAACGTCTCCCTTGGACCAAGCATATATGCGCGTGCAAAGCTGTGCGCCCAATATCTTTTCGGGTCGTGGGCTGTCACCCCCCCTATTCGAGACGTCACACGCATCACACGTCACGCCTGCACGACACCGCACTGCGCATCGCCTTCGAAAAGCGTAATATACTCGTTATACTGAATACCTGTACACACTTCCCCTCCTCGCTCGTCCCTTCGAAGATGACCGCGCAAAGCACTGTCCAGGTACTCACTGTAATCCACCGAATTCAAAACTCCGTAGAAGTGGTAAGTTACAGTCTAGATGGTATAAAGAACGCAATTAACCCCTTTTGCAGATTGCAACTAGCCAGGAGCAGTCCAGAGAAGCTTGGAACGAGACTTTGGATGTCTTGACTCAACTAGTCACGCTCGTGCAAGGTTGTGGAACTAGGGAATTTAGCCCACAACTACAACCGGCGCTAAGCGACCTACAAAGGTACTGCCGCTGTATGACGTAAACATTAGCTAATCCACTCCAATTCTCAGCGATCTCGATATAATATTTGCTGAATGTCAACGCCGTGTAGTTCATTCCATCAAGAAGAGGGGTCTCCTGCGTGTCTCTGCTGTATTGCCCAAATGGATGGTCGGCAAGTTCACTGCGCGCGAATTTGCGGGTCTTAGAGAGAAGATACATTATACTCATGCCAACTTTGAGGTGAAATAGTCTTTCTGTTCGTCCCCCTCCTTAATTGCTCAAATGTCATACCTTTAGATCGTCATCAAACAACTCGAGAAGGGGCGTAGCCAAGAATCAAGCATCGCCGGGCCAAGCAGGCTGTCGCAACAACTCACGAAGCAAACTAGCTCGCCGGTCAGCACCGGGAAACGCGTCCCAACCTCCTCGAAAGGGGCAGCTATTGCAGGCTACAGTGTACCCCAAAATGCATATGTGTACGGGGGTACAGCCTCATCTCCTGGTCGGGCCACAGAGACGCCCGAAATTTATGAGAGGTCGGACGAATGGGGAATGGACGATCCTGAAGACTGGGTCGCTATTCTAACGGAAATGCGAAACAACGTCCTAGATCTCGCCGGTTCTCTTCTTGGGCAGGTCCAGCTCAGCCGCAAGGACGGACGGGCAGCCATTTCTCGCATTTCTAATCCGTCTGGCTCCAAGGTATATCCCGCTGCTTGTTACAGACACTCCTTTTTCATGACTCATGAGATCCGGTGTCAGGGAGTTTATTCGTCCGGCAGTAACAATCTTGAGCTCGAGTTACGACGGATGGAGAACCATTTGTTGATGCAAATCACGTCATTTACGCCACCAGAGCTCTACTCTCCACATGATCAGTTCCAGGCCGCCAAATTCACGCCTTCTCATCCGATCGTCGTCTCCGGTCACAGCTGGGATGTAGCAATTGGACGTGCTACCGAACTTTTCAACTCCGTAAACATATCCAATATGGACATGAGTCCTGAAGCAGCAAGCGCGTTGTTTGACCTCTCGCAAATTCTCGAGGACCTGTGTATGCACAATTATTCATACATTATTGCTACGCGGGCTCTGCAAATCCGCCGTGGCCTATACCATTCGGATAAAGACATGCACCGCCGTAACCTTGCTTCTATTCTTTCGCTGAAAGCTAGAGTGTTGGGTAGACTTGGCAAGATCGATGGCGCCATGGTCGCTGCAAGAGAAGCCGTACAGTTATGTTACGAGGACCAAGCACTTCAGGGTGTCCAACTCGCCATGGCCTTACATATCCAAGGTTCATTACTCAATACAGCCGGGAGGAGGTCCGAAGCTAAAGCTGTGGCAATGGAGATGGTAGAAATCTTGGCAGCTCTGGGGGACGAAAAACCCCACCTTCTACTGTTCCTGTCTCTGGCCCAGGCCTTTCTCTCGGATCTTCTCGTGGACATGGAGGAATATTCTGAGGCGCTCGCCACGGCGCAAGCAGCGGTCAAGTCCGTTCCCGCCCTAATAGGGGTGGTGGATTCCCGACCGCCACTCGCGATTGCTCTCCTTGTCAAGGCGAGGGCGCTTGGCGCGCAGGGAAAAGGGAGCTCTGCATGCGTCACGGGTGTGGAAGCAGTCAGGCATCTCCGGGATTTGACATCCGAGCGTCCCGGGTTTGCGACCTTCCTCGCCCGCGCGCTCGTCCTTTCCTCGCGCCATCTCCATATTGTGGGACTTTACTGGGAGGGACGGAAGCATGCAGAGGAAGCGGTGGGGCTCTACCGGAACCTCCACGCCTCCGCGCCTCGGGCGTTTGCACGCCACTATGCCGAGGCGCTCGGACAGCTCGTGCAGTTGCGCGGGGCCGACGACAATGAAGAGGCGGAGGTGTTCGACATGGGCCAGCAAGCCGCAGGCCTATTCCGCGAGGCTTCGCTGACCGACTCTGACATGCTGGCCACCGTTCTTGTCGCGGCCGCGAGCAAACTTCTCAAAGCTGGGGGGCTCCAAGAAGCCGCTGCGCCCGCGGAGGAGGCGACCAGCATCCGCAGACGCAAATGGTGCCCGGACAAGCGCGCCCCCGCGTTCATCGCCGCGCCAGGGCTGGCGTCTTCCTACTTCCCGGGCACTGAAGAGGGACTAGAATACGTCGAGGAAACGGTACAGACGCACAAGGAGCGGAAGAACTTGGACCGTGGCGCGGACCAAGACCTGCTCACTCATTTGCTCACGGACATCTTCTCCCATTGACGGAGCTGGGACGTGGGGTCGGGGCCATCCCGTGGAAGACAGAGGCAGTAAAATTAAATATGGACCTCGTCGAGAGCACTGACCGTCCCGCAACCGCGGCCGGCACGGATAGCATCATGTGACGTGGATCCGAAACTGAGGACAATAAGGGAGACACAAATAACTTTAGTCTATTTCATGTTTTTTTAATCCATTGTCATTATAGTACGCCTTAGGCCTATGTGGGTTGGATAGACATTCATGAGGGGGAAGTAGACGCACGGCAGATGACCGGATCACCGCCCGAGCTCCCACCGTCAGGAAATTCCCGAAAAAAGTATCGGATTTTTTTTTCGAGTTTTTTCGGGTCTCCGGATTTAGAGCTCGTCTATGGTAACGCAACTCGGTCCTGCTTTGCGACTGTGTTGTGATCAAAGTGGAACCCCACACCAAAAGTCTCAGTCGATCAAGGTGGCGTGCGTAACAAAACGATGAGTCGGGGGTGTTGCGCTAGCCGAGTATGTCAAGCTGGCGCGCGTACAGGATCATTTCATATGTACGCTCTCTCTGCTTACAGCCGTTTTCAAAACGATGGAGCGCCATCCCAAAACGGGTTGGTAGCGGTGTCTGCGGAGAACGAAGATAACTACTTATCTAATTTCTGATTGGAAAAAGGATCAGACTTATGTTTTTTTTTTATCTGGTCGATGGGTCATTTCTCGGTATTTAATTATTATTACTTCAAAAATAATATTAAAAAAAAAAAGTAAACCCCCGGCATTTCAGCCGATGGGAGTTCCCGAAAGCCCGCTACCGAACTTTTTTTGAACTAGCGCTCCATCGTTTTGAAAACGGCTGTAAACGGAGAACGCAGATGCACCGACGCACGGCACCTGGCCTAGTAGTCAACTAGTCAACGTCGAGTCAGAGGGGCCATATGAACCACAACGCCTTCCGCTTGAAGCCGTCCGAGTGATGAGGGAAAAAATCTCGGTGTTGAAAAATGCTGCTGAGGCATTCCGCACTCCGGGTAATCCAGAAGGGGATATACAAATGGCAGATCTGTAAAACCCGAGGTAACGCAGGTAACACAACTCGGCCCCGTTTTGCGGCCGTGCACCGTCCGCCAGCTGGGGGGTACATCAACACTGCAGAAGCCCACCGTGTTCAGAGGGTTGTTAGAAAGAATATTATAACAATGCAACCCTCCATCCATTCTTGTTGCACCGATCAAAGGGATGTCGAGCGGACCTTAAAGGTTTGGGCGTGACTCGACTTCGTGCTATTTCCATCCCCCACTCAGGGTTCTCACACCCAATATGCGCTGATTCAGGAGACGCTTGGAGGACCCATTTGTGCGGTCTAATCGCCATGGCACCACGTCCCCGCACAACTAACGACACTGAGAAATGTGAGTCACAGTGGTTTCAGCACGGGTGGTGCTGACGCGAGCAGAGCCACGGCAGAGGACACTTGTGGGCTTCTTTCGTGTGGTCCCAGCGCCCACTACCGCTCCCACGTTTCAGAGTTGGCAACATCTCAATGGCGCTCGATACATTTGTTTCGGGCGCCGGCTTCACTGCTTCATCGTTCTCACTTGCTTCTCTCATGCAGCATGCTTGACCAACCGGGTCACGTGAGCGAACACAATTCGTTCGTGCCTCGCGTCTCCGAGTCAACGCGGTGTGCGTCGTTGCAGCCGACGTGAACGCGCGCGGACATTACAGACCGTCAGTTACTCGCCGCATGACTACCCATCAGATGCAAAAGGGGGAGTCCGGATGACTGAATGGTGCTGACTCGGCACCTTACGTTTGCCTCCGTCGTTGAGCGCGCTCTTTCAGAATTCTCATCTCGTTTGACCTTTTTTCTCTGTTCCGAGGGTTGCTGTTATAAAATCAGGCGGTTTTTTTCTTCATGAGCTCCCATCACTCTCCTTTCAGTAGTGTAACAGTTCCACCAGTTTTTCACTCCTCGAGACAATGTTCGCCGCCAAGCAGCTCTTTTCTGTCGTCGCGCTCTCAGCGTTCTTGACCGTTGCGTCCGCCCAGGCGCGTTCAGGCTGCTCTCGCAATGGCACCGTTCTGGACAACGATACCTGTGATATTCTCTCTGCGCGTGACAGCGTGTCCACGTCCGTAGTTTCGCTGACACCGTGGAGAACACTTTCTGATGACCATCCGTGGATTGTAGCTTCCAGCTCGCTAATGCCAACCAGGACGCCATCGATACCTTTTGCGACAACATCTTCCCAGGAGAGGTACGGTTTAAGCGTCTGCGCGCCCTCTTTGGTGTTCCCGGCTAATAGCGGTCCTGCACAGCTTCTTTGCCTGGGACTAGAGGGCAAGGACTGTGCCACTGTTGTGACCGTACAATCGGGTGATTCGTGCACTTCAATTGCTGGTGCCGCAAATATCCCCATGTCGACACTCCTCACGAACAACCCGAACGTCAACACGGACTGCAGCAACATCTATCCCGGCGAAGTAAGATTTAGCCACACTGCCCGCGTTCAGATCTTAATTCTCCTACAGGTTCTGTGCACAGCCAGCGAGATCTTCAACTACAACTAGGAGGGGCGGTCATGATTTTCGCGAGGGAGAAGTTGACGATCGGGTTGAAGTGTCTGTTGGCCCCATCCACCATGAACCAACTGTCCTTTTTGACTGATACCGATACCTATCATACATTAATGAATAAACATCATCAGGGTGTGTTTCAACTACGGAGTCATGAGAGTACAAGACAGGACCAAAAAACTTGAATAAAAAGTAAGGCCCGAACACTGTTTACGACGGACCAGAGTTGCGCGCAGCCGTGGCGCGCAGGGGTACCACCTCCCAACATCGGCGTGCCCACGCTCTGTCACTGAGCTCATGATGTTCCTCAGGTGTCAGGCCGATCACACACACGTCCCGATCACGCGCGGGATCGTCGTCGACCTCGGCTTCCTCGCCGCGCTCCTGCTCTTCTACCTCGTCCTCGCGCAAGTTGAACGTGTCGTCAGTGCCAGCGGCGGTGGGGTCCGGCGCGGCCACCTGCACGCCCGCGAGAAGGGAGAACGGGTTGCGGAACGCAGAGGCGAGCGCGTCCGACGCCTCGTTGAGGATCGTGCGCGGGCGGCGGCGGGGCATCGCGGTCACGTAGAAGGTCTTGGCGCGCCAGGCGGTGCCGCCGGCGAATGCGGGGTCGCACTCAAAGTCGACCGTGAGGAGGCCCCTGGCCCCGTTGTAGCGGAAGCGGGGCAGCGGGTGCGAGTATGCATTTGGGTAGGGTTGCGTCAGGAGGCGGCGGTGCCTGAGGACGAGACGCCCGTCTAGGTTGCGGCGGTGAGTGTGTGTGTAGGGGGACTAGGCGCTGCTCAGGGAGGGGCGGACGAACCTTCGACGTCCAGTGCGTGTCCTGACGCTCGTGCGCAGAGGGCGCCGCCGGTGTCGATGAAGAAAACCTTCGGGGATGCGTGAGTGGCGGGGCAGCGCACGTCCAAAGGCCAGTACTTGCCTGATTGCCGGCTTCGGGTCTGCGAAAGCCTAAGCGTTTGTTAGCTTTGCGAGAAAGCAGTCTTGTGCAATGAACGACTTGCTTTCAACGAGAGAATTGTCCTTCTCGGGCCATAATATTATGGGGGCGCTGTCTTGAACTGAGTCGGAGGCAACATCTAACAACCGCCTAGAGGATACAGAGCGCAGGACGAAACAACCTGGAGGAAAGCCAAGGTCGTTGGAAGATGCTTTCTCGTCGCGCTCTTTGATAAGCATGCCGTACAGTTCGGTTGAGGAGAGCGTATGTCGTGGCGTGCTTCCAGTAGGCTCAACAACTAAGATAGCACCACTTGGCTGGTCACCTGACAATGCGAGCAGGCAGTGCTGCTGATAACTCTGGATCTCTCTCGTTTCTTTAATCCCAATGAAATATTCTTGCCATGCCTCGACGGTACGTTTCTGCAGCACTTCGTAACATTCATCACCTCAATGCAGATAATGACGAGATTGGTGGAGCATGGCAGAACGGCTCGCTTACATAGGCGGAATGGATGTCCCAGAAGGGGGTTATAATGGCTTATAGCGATTTAATGCACGTCGATAACTTAAGCGAGACCGATTTTACTATAAATGTGTTTTTGGTTTCGCTGTACCCTGGCCTTTGCAAATAAATCACTAAACTTTTTCCCTAGCCTCAACTGTTGGAATCGGATTCGTCGGGGGTGTGAACGCCCCAATTTGGTTTGGGTTTGGGTTTGGGAATGGCCAATGATTGTGGTACGTTACTATAAGTTTATCCATTACTGTACTTCCACACGTTCGTGTTTGCGCCATTACTTTTGTTCGTATCTGACTTACTGTACAAGTGTTCCCACCTTGGCTCGCATCTTTAAAGCAATATGACGCATAGTTATGTGTCACTGGTGCCCATCTACTATGTAGTGTACTTGTAAAGTATTTAGCAGCTCAATGTGAGCCTAAGTGAATAAATTGATTGTTATCCCTCCTCTCACTCAGGTCCTTCAGTCGGTCTCACATGCACTTGTAAACCTCTCGTTACCTCATTCTATACTATCTCACCCATCCATAACCTCTTCATCAACAACACATCCCAACGACTCCAAAATTTTTATAGTGGTATAATAGTATATATTCAATAGAAATATGATTTATGTTTATTCTTATTCATTTCTGAATTGCGTGGAAGTGCAGCAGGCATCCATGTTTGCCTGTACCTCTGCAACTTTTTGTCACACAATGTCACACTCTTGTCATCATTTGTCAGTCACAGCACTTCAGCATTTGTGGCCTCAGCCACATTGGGATTCATGACACAGGGTAAGGAGACAGGGAATTCACGCATTATAGCTGGAGATGTAAAATATATTATCTATTACTATCTATTGGCTACTAGTGTATGAAGTATCCTGGCTGAACTCCTGTGTGCTGGGGTAAGCCACTTGCAATGTTGATGTGCTGGCAGATGTAGCCACTGGCCCAAAGCTGGTGAAACTGGGAGCAAAGGGAGGGAAACCAGGAGGGGGGTTGTTAAGGCCTAGCGGGGCCTTACTGTGCGATGTACACCGAGGGTACAAGGGGACAAGGACAGAGTTCAAGAACAAGGTGCTTAGTAAAAGTGACAAGGACTGAGAGGGGTGTTTTGAGGTGATGAAGGTCCATGAAGGACGACCAAGGGGCAAGGTTTCAAGGGGCTAAGTTGAGAGACTTAGTGACGAGGTATAAGGGGTTTGGTCAGAAGGCCGAAGTACGAGGGACTAAGTTGAACAACTTAGGGTCTGTGTGTGTGCATTGTTATAGCACAAGCACAAAGCTTTGAGGTGGCTCCCAACTTAAGGGAAGGCTGACAGTGGTGATGAGACGACAAGGAGGAAGCACACAGAGAGGAGTGGACAAGTCTGGTATTCGCTAGTATGATAAACGAAGACAAGACTGAGGAATAAGCATATACATGGTCAAGCTTATATAGGTATCTACTCCAGGTCCGTCCCATGAAGGGGATACTGAAAGGGAACAAAGGGAACACAGAAGGGGAAAGAGATAGAGGGGGACTCGGAGTAAGGAAGCGTACTGTTACGCTTCGGTAAGCATGTGCCTTGCTTTAGGCGATGATAAGATGTGAGTACTTAGCTCTGAATTCTGCTAAGTCGAACGTGGAGCTCTTGGCCTCAACACAACGACAACTCTGCAACTGGGAAGGCGTCCGAAGGAGCCTTATGCAGTGCACTTCCTATAGTTGGATACGCCCTAGGGAAGATGAAGGGGAGACTAGAAACCGATGATTCAAGACCAAGATAGCGACTCTTGGTCTTCCATGACTACTACTTATACACAATGATGGAGGGCTTTAAAGCGCCTCCCGAATGATATTGACCTATAGCAATACTAGCTCAAACCCTAGTACCGCTATCCTAGTAATCAGTAAGCTATAAGTACTATGTGATACTACTGCTGACTGATAACACGTGAAAGAGAGTCCCTGACTAATGTACACAATCACATGCCTACTACCGTAGTCAGAACCTGATAGTAAGCAACTTAGTCCGATCCGTGACATCACCCCCTTTTCAGGAGCGATGCCCACGGAGCCCGGGTGGTCCCATCCATCCCGCCCTCGCGTCTTCTATCCTCTGCATAGCCCCCGCCCACTCTAACCGACTGATGCACCTAGCCTTGTCCATTGCCAACCGTCCCCTCGTGTCCTGTAACTCCGCTATGCGCGCCTCCAAGCGCCCCATCTCCACCCCCAGGGCTCGGTACCATCGGATTTCGGTGACGAGACTTACGTCCTTGCATTCAAGGATGGCTCGGTTGACGGCCGTGGCGTTGTCGTACCCCCCATCGAAGATAATCAGGTCCTCCTGTGCATACCTGAGGTGGGAGTCGGGGTGCACCATGTACTGGGGTGCTGCATACAGGGGTTTTGGGAACACCCTGTCGGACTTGTCGATCAGGCCGAGCACGATGGGATTGTTGCTCATGATGGCCTAGACGTATTTGGCTGGGCGCGTCACGCCGTTGGAGGTGGTGATGGGGAAGTGAATGTAATCGGGTCCCCGATTGACCCAGAACCCATGAGGCACACGGGCATTGGCGATGGAGCCAATGGCTCGGTCGGCGAGCTGGGGACGGATATGACCCTGGTAGAGGGGGGTCCCATCGGTGGCGAGGGTGTGGCGGGTTGTATGAGGTGGTACATTAACTTCTCTGCCATAGAGAATGTGGGGGTGCTCAGCTGGGTACCGCTCGTCCTTGCTGTCCGTGACTTCTCCCTCCTCTCTCTCATCTCCGTCATGTGGCGTTGGGCTATTTGTAGCTGTTCTTCCCTCCAGTTGTTGGTCACCTCCTTCCACGACCTCGTGGGCTTCCTCGTCTCCTCGTACTTCTCTCTGGCATGCTCGGACTTCTCCACCGCGGTCGAGAGCTCGGCGAAAGTCGTCAACTTCCACAGTGGTGAAGGGTCGGTCGGCGATGGGGAGGCCGGTGTCGGTGTGGAGGATGTGCCATAGGGCGGGCTGCTCATTGATGTCGGGCGACAGTCGGGCGCTATTGGTGCCTCTTCCTTGAGTAGGGAATTGTTCGAGGGTACTGTCGAACTCAGCTTGGGTGATGGGCCCCTCGGACCTGGCTCTGTCTCTCTCAGCCACGACGACCTCCGTGTCGTTGGCAGGGGCTGTTGATGCCCGCTCTTCTTCCAACTCGACGGCAAAAATCCTCTCGGGGGTTCCGAGGTAATACGAAGACGTCAAGAGGGCGGCATTGGGGGTGAAGGGCATGGAAAGGCTGGGGGTAGTAGTGGTGGTTGTAGTGGGAGAGAATGGAGTGTTGTCGTGGGTCCTCCCACTCCTTATAAGCGTTTGCGAAGCGGTTTTTAAACTTTGGTACTCCGCAAGGGCTTCGTTGGCGAATAGATCCTCCCGGTTGACCCACTGATTTTCCGAGTCAGGGTAGCCCTTCCATTTGACCAGGTATTGCTTCTTCCGCCCTCTGCCGAAATGCCGCTCGTCTAGAACTTTCTCGATTTCGTATTCTTCTTCCCCATCTACCAAATTGGGTGGTGGTCGCTGGTAGTTCTTCCCATGGAGTGGGGTCTCATGGTATTTGGTGAGGAGATCCACATGGAACACTGTGTGAATTTTCCATTGCGGGGGAAGGTTGAGCCGGTAGTTGACAGGAGACATCACCTGTTCTATGACAAAAGGTCCGTGTCTTCGGGGCGCGAGTTTCGCCATTGGTTGATGAGTGTGTAAGTGGTGTCCCTCTAGCCACATGAGGTCTCCCTGTTGGAACTTTGGACCTTTCTTGGCCTTGACCCATGACTGCTGCGCTTTTACAATCAGTTCCTGAGCATGTTTCCGTGCTTCTCGGAACTGTTCTGCCCTGAGCGTCACTTGAGGAATGGGTGATGGCTTATCTGTCCAATCGGCTCGCGGATTATACCCCATGAGGAGGTTGAAGGGTGATTTCCGTGTGTATTCGTGTGGCCAATTATTATGTGCAAATTCCACGAGTGGCAGGTATCCGCACCAATTGTCCTGCCTCTTGTTTGTCCAGAAACGGAGGTACTGTTCTACCCATTGGTTCGTTCTCTCGGATTGTCCATCCGTTCGTGGGTGGTATGCAGTGGAGATGTTCTGTTGGATACCTAGTACTCTGCACAATTCTCTGGTGAAGTGACTGGCAAATCGCGGATCTCGATCACTTATTATTTTTGAGGGGAGTCCGAATCATGTGAAGACGTGTTTCAAATACAAGGTTGCAACTTCTTCCGTGCCAATTTCTTCATTACAGGGTATGAACACCACGGCCTTGCTGCAATTGTGGTCCGTTATGGTCAGTATGGTGTCATACCCTTGTGAACGTGGTAACTTAGTTATGAAGTTGAGTGATATTGTTTCAAAGGGTAGTGCTTCCGGTTTGGGGTAGATGGGGTTCAGAGGGGCTTTGTTGCGTCCATGTTGTACTTTGATATGTTGACATTTGGCGCATCCTTTGACGTATTCCAGTGCGTCTTTGGCCATCCCGGGCCACCAGTAAGCACGTCCTACCAGTTGTGCCATTCGTTTAATACCTGGATGCCTGTGAGCTGGTAGGTCATGATGATCGTGGAGTATACGTCACTTATCATGCATTCCTCCGGTGACCACTCGTCGTCCGTCTTTGTACCATATGCCCTCGATTTTCTTAAGTTGGTGAGCGTCTACCCATGGCATAAGAACCACTTCTCTTTGTTCGTATACTGGGTCTGGTAGTGTGGCGTTGTCCGGTGTGAGGTTGTCCTTGTTCGTCCGTATCTGTTTGATTCGGGCACCCCTTATGAACATTTTGTCCGGTAATACTGTGATGTCCCGGTTGTCTTCCTCTCCTTGGTCGTAATCTGGTCGTCTTGACAGGGCATCTGCTCTTCCATTCGCTGATCCTTTGATATGGTGAATTTCGAAGTCATATTCCGATAGTTCGAGTACTTCCCTGGCGACTCGTCGACTTATCTTTTGGGGACTTCTCCAGTATTGTAGGTTCATGTGGTTGGAGAAGACTTTTGTTTTGTGTGGTGATCCTGCCAGTAGTGGTCGCCAGTGTCAGAAAGCCCTCACAATTGCTAGTAATTCCAAGTCATAAATGTCATAATTCCTTTCAGCTTCATTGAGGGTAGTGGAGAAGTAGCTGATTGGGTGTCGTTTGCCGTCGTCTTGTCATTGTAGTAGTACTGCTCCAATTGCGAATCCTGATGCATCGACTTCTAATTTGAATGGTTTACTCAACTGTGGATGTGCTAGTACTGGTTCCGAGGTGACAAGTCCTTTCAGCTTGTTGAATGCATCGTGTTCTGTTCCCGTCCATTTCCAGTTGGCTCCTTTCTTTGTCAATTGGTTCAGTGGCTTCGCGTGATGTGAAAAGTTTTGAATAAATGCACGATAGAAGTTGCAGAAGCCCAAAAATGATCGAACATCTTTGACTTTTGTAGGGGTTGGCCAATCTTTGATACCAGAAATTTTGACGGGGTCCATGCGTGTCACCCCCTTTTCAAGGATTACCCCCAGGTAATCCATCCGAGGCGCATGGAATAAACACTTCTCTAGTTTGTAGTAGAGGTTGTGTTCCGCCGAGATCTTCAATATATCTCGGACTGCCGCTATGTGGTCCGCCATGTTATGTCCTACCCTTTTTGCTATGCCGATGTCGTCCATGTATACCCGTATTGTAGTTCCCCGTAGTTCATGTTTTGCTATGACGTCTCGACATATGTGGTTCATCATAGTCTGAAATGTCGCTGGTGAGTTGGTTAGTCCAAAGAACATGACTAGGTTTGAATAGTCCATATCTTGTTTTGAAGGTGGCCTTCTCCTCGTCCCCCTCTTTGATACGTACATTGTTGTAGCCCCATCGTACGTCAAGTTTGGTATAGATGTGGGCATTACTAAGATCTGTGATCAGGTCGGATATGAGAGGTAGTGGGTATTGGTTGCGTATTGTGAAGGCGTTGATCCTCCAATAGTCCTGTACCGGTCGTAATTTACCATCTTTCTTCTTGACGAAGAAGAATGGTTGTTACGGTCGATCCCTTCGGACTTACAGAAGTAATAGTGATGTCGTGATTTGGAGTTTTGGACTCTTACTTACCAGTTGTGGCTACGGTAGTAAGTAGTAATTAGTCATGGACTTAGTCGTATCAGTCAGCGACTCAGCAATCGCATGTGATTGCTGAGTGATTCCTAGGATCGGTGTAGTAGGGTTCGAGCTACTTACGCCATAGGATAGTCGACATTCGAGAGGCGCTTCAAAGCCCTCGCGTACCTGTATAAGTAGTAGCTGTCGAAGACCAAGAAACGCCATCTTGGTCTTCTTCAAATTGCCATTGATCTTCCACATCGTATCTTCCATTCCCTTCTCATCTCTCTCATCGTGGTGTGCAGCTGTCACCTTGTCCGGTACATACACCGGAAGGTTGAAGTCTATTTGGGCCGACATGACTAAGGAAGATCCGTTGCTAGCCCCATCATCGTATTGAGGGAGTCGCCTCTACGTTTGACTTGTGTGTCACGTTTACTGTCATCTCGCCCAGAAACTCGTTCAAGTCGAACAAGCGCCAAGGCAAGGCGTAACATTAAGACCAAGATCCTACCCGGTGAAGGAAGCCCGGGAGGACGAGGACCGCCCGGGGGAGGACCGCCCGGAGGAGGACCACCTGGAGGAGGACTACCAGGCGGAGGACCACCATTTGGGGGAGTACCACCAGTTGGATCCCCTCCTGGACGGGGTCACTCTGACAAATTCACAGGAAACGCACCCGAAGTATTCAAAGGAGACCGACACAAATCAGAAGAATTCCTCATGCAGTGGGAATTGTACTGGGGAATCAACAATAATAACCCCATTATGGCTAACACCTACAGACGTTCCATGCTTTTCCTCACCTACATCCAAGGAAGGGATGTCAACGAGTGGATTACTCATACCAGTCGTTGGCTCAATAGGCAGGTCACCGGGGGAATAAACGATTCCGACCCACGCTTGTGGCACGAGGTCATTAGCGCCTTTACAAGACGTTTTTCCAACACTCTGGAACGAGAGCAGGCCCAGGCGGCACTGAAGAAGGGGATACGGATGACCACCGGAGACATTGACACGTACGTGACCAACTTCGAAACCTTGGCACGACAAGCTGGCTATCGCCTAGACTCCCCATTAACCCTCGACATCTTCACCAACGGGTTACCACGAGACCTTTACGAAAAGGTCTTCACCATGGACGACCCACAAACTTTCGAAGACTGGAAAACCGCGGTCATGAAAAGGCAACAGCAATACATCCACATGAGGGCTCGCCTCGAGCAACACTGGGGATCAGCAGGGGGGTCCGCCCCGAACCGTGGAAATCAATCACGACGAGGAGGCGGAGGAGGAGGTCCAGGGTGGAACCTCCCAAGAGACCCCAATGCCATGGACACCTCAGCAGACCGCATCCGAGGATGCCTCGCTGACGCAGACGAAGTACTCGAGCAGTACCGCGCCAAACAATGGCCGCGTGGGGGGTTTATGGAATGCCGAGGGGGGCGTAGAGACTTTTCCCAAGTTACGTGTTATACTTGCGGAAAGAAAGGTCATATCAGCAGGCAATGCCCACAGCACACCTATAATCGACGGACCAAAGCAGACCATTACGAACCAGAGGAACAACCCATCCAAGCCTCTCAAGCTCAAACCCCACGGGAGCGGGCTACAAACTGGATGGCAGGAGTGGCGGCGGAACCTGACGAAGTAAAAGATATGATCTTAAAGGATCTCTGGAAGCAAGAGGGTTTTCAGGACGCCTGAACCCATCGGCCTGGGTGAGGGCAGTCAATTGTAATTCGGTTATCATCACGTGCTATCGTTCTATGAAAATTCCAGTTTCGATTCGCACGAATTACGCTATGGCCGACATCAGAGCATTGGTGGACTCGGGAGCCACCGACAACTTCATACGTCCCGCATTCGCTAAACGTATGCGCTTGGGCATACAAGCCCTTGAACGACCAAAAAAGATATGGAACATTGACAATACGGAGAATAAAGCAGGGCTCATCACCCACTTCATAGATCTGGACGTCCAAACAAAAGGAATCCATCGGACCCTTTGATTCCTCCTCACCAATATTGGGAACAAAGACATCGTGTTAGGATACCCCTGGCTTGCTACCTACGAACCTCAAATGTCATGGAGGTTCGCCACGATCAAAGAAGACGCACTCCCCATTGTGTTACGATCCATCAAACCACCGCAAACGTTTCCTGCCATTCGTACAGCAATCACTACAAAAGAGAAAGAGGAAGCCGTCCAACAACTCGAAGAAGAAGGGCCAGCTGCGCTGCGAACCACGTCCACCGACCTGGCCATCAAGGCACAGCAATATACTACAAAGGCAGTACTGCCACCCGAATACACGTCATTCATAAAACTCTTCAACGAGGAAGCCTCTCACCGATTTCCCCCGGCACGGGCCTGGGACCACGCCATCGATTTCAAACCCACGGCACCAGATGCCCTTGATTGTAAAATCTACCCACTCACACAGGAAGAAGACAAGGCACTACAGGCCTTTCTCACGGAGCAACTGCAAAAGGGGTACATCCGCCCCTCTAAATCACAGTACGCATCCCCGTTCTTCTTCGTTAAAAAGAAGGACGGAAAGCTACGCCCTGTACAGGACTACCGACGCATTAACAATTTTACAATTCGCAACCAATACCCCCTTCCGCTCATCACCGACCTCATCACGGACCTGAGCAATGCCCATATTTACACCAAACTTGACGTATGATGGGGCTACAACAACGTCCGGATCAAGGAGGGCGACGAAGGAAAGGCGGCTTTCAAAACGAAGTACGGGCTCTTCGAACCCACAGTAATGTTCTTTGGCCTCACCAACTCGCCTGCCACCTTTCAAACCATGATGAATCATATTTGTCGAGATGTCATTGCGAAACACGAACGATTAGGCACTACGATACGTGTTTATATGGACGATATTGGCATTGCCACTCACATCGGACACAATCTAGCAGACCATATCGCCGCCGTTACTGATATCCTTACCCTATCCACTGAACACGACCTCTACTACAAGCTCGAGAAGTGTCTTTTCCATGCGCCTCGTATGGATTACCTGGGGGTCATCCTTGAAAAGGGGGTGACACGCATGGACCCAGTCAAAATCGCAGGCATCAAAGACTGGCCGACACCCACCAAAGTCAAGGATGTCCGCTCCTTCCTTGGCTTCTGCAATTTTTACCGCACCTTTATCCGCAATTTTGCCTCTCATGCCAAACCTCTCAATCACCTTACAAAGAAAGACTCCGAATGGCAATGGGGACCAAACAAAGACAAGGCGTTTCAGACGCTCAAAACCCTCGTAACATCAGAACCAGTACTAGCACACCCCGAGCTAAGTAAACCCTTTGAACTGGAAGTTGACGCCTCAGGATTCGCAACAGGAGCCGTACTCCTGCAACGGAAGGCGGACAACAAAAGACACCCCATCGGTTACCATTCATCTACGCTCAACGCCGCCGAACGAAACTACGACATATACGACCTGGAACTACTCACTATCATCAAGGCCTTCCGACACTGGAGACCCCTGCTCGCGGGGTCCCCTCACCGCACCAAGGTCTTCTCAGACCACCTGAACCTGCAATATTGGCGGTCGCCACAGAAAATCAGCCGACGAGTAGCAAGGGAGGTGTTAGAACTCTCCGAGTACGACTTTGAGATTCACCATATCAAGGGAAAGGCAAATGGAAGAGCTGATGCCCTCTCACGACGACCGGACTACGACCAGGGGGAGTCGGACAACGAAGGCATCATAGTCCTACCCGACAAAGTCTTTGCACGGGCTCTAACAACATTGCAAGTCACTAGCGAGGGATGAAAGGACCATCAAGATGAAACAACGCTCCGACCATGGGTGAATGGACACAATCTTAAAAAGATCGTGGGGACCTGGTACAAGGACGGGCGACAACAAGTTGTCACTGGCGGGCTGGACAACAAGAGAAGTATCATTCGTACCTTCCATGACTCGCCTGTTCACGGACACCCAGGAATACGACGAACCAGCCATTTGTTAGAGCGGCAGTACTGGTGGCCGGGACTGCGGAGGGATGTCATGGATTACATCAAGGGATGTGCAGAATGTCAACGGATTAAAGTCAACAACCGACCTACGCGGGCTCCCCTCCAACCTATATACCCCAAAATTGACGCCCTTCCGTTCGAGACCGTGGCCATGGACTTCATTACTAAACTTCCCTTATCGCAGGGATATGATTCGATACTGACTATCACCGATCACGACTGCAGCAAGGCCGCGATATTCATACCCTGTGTAGAGGAGATTACGTCCGAAGAAACGGCCGGATTATACGCTAGATACGTATTCCCGCGTTTCAGACTGCCTACTACCATCATCAGCAATAGGGACCCTCGGTTCGCGAGCAAATTCACGAGAGAACTGTGCAAAACTTTGGGGATCACCCAGAACATCTCAACAGCCTATCACCCGCGAACGGACGGACAGTCCGAACGAACCAATCAATGGCTGGAACAATACCTGCGCTTCTGGGCTAACGAACAACAGGACAACTGGTACCACTATCTGCCAATGGCCGAATTCGCGCACAACAACTGGCCCCACGAGGCAACAAAAATGACACCTTTCGAACTCCTTATGGGGTACCACCCGCAGGCTGATTGGACCGATAAGCCCTCATCCATTCCCCACGTAATGACCCGCGCTAATCAACTAAAAGAAGCACGACAACGGACACGGGACCTTATCGCAAGGGCGCAGCAATCATGGGTTCGCGCCAAGACAGCGCCCAGATATCAAGTAGGGGACCAGGTGTGGCTAGAAGGACGTCATCTCCGAACGCATCAGCCAACCGCAAAATTAGCTGCAAGGCGCCACGGACCATTTCGTGTCATAAAGGTGATGTCACCTGTAAACTATCAGTTGGAGCTTCCCACGCAGTGGCAGATACACCCCGTATTCCATACCGACCTTCTCACGCCTTATCGTGAAACACCCACGCACGGACCCAATTACTCACGGCCCCCACCAGACTTGATTGATGGGGAAGAGGAATACGAGGTCGCGAAGATTCTAGACCACCGGCTCCATGGCAGAAGACGGAAATTGCAATACCTTGTGGCCTGGAAGGGGTATCCTGACTCCGACAATCAATGGGTTGATAAGGAAGATGTATTTGCCGAAGAAGCCGTGGCGGAGTATGAACAAGGACGGCGAAAGGATAAAAGGCCCATCCAACGCGGCGAGTCCTCCCATCTCCCTTCCTCTCAAATACTGTCTACCCACACCTCTCAACCACATTACATGCCCTTCACACCCGATGCCTCCCTCTCGCCGCTCAACCAATATTACCACGGCACCCCCGAGAGGATTTTTGCCGTCGAGCTGGAAGAAGAGCGCGCACAAGGCGCCAGAAGTGGTACCAACCAAGCCGTCGTGGCTGAAGGAGACCGAGGGGGACGTGATACCCCCATCACCCGAGCTGAGTTCACAGCCGTCGTCGAGCGATTCCCCGCTCAAGCCACCCCAGCCAACGCCGCCAGATTGTCAGATGACGAGGGAGGTCCCCTTTGGGACATCCTCGACGCCGACGGTCTTCCCACCTCTCCGGTCCCTTTCACTACCCGCGAGATCCAACTTCTCGGGGACACACTGGACCGAGGAGCCGAGATTCGCGCAGCTCGCGACGATAATGGACGGGCCGAGTCCCCACCTCTCCCAATACCTCTGAGGGTTGGGACCAACCAGGCCCTGGCAGGAGGTGGTGGCCGAATGGAGGGATCAACAGCTGTTGGAAGCGAAGGCCCGGAGGCAGGAGATGATGGCGAGGAGGGAGAGGTTGAGAGCGATGACGAGTGGTATTCAGATGCGCACGACTACATTTCCTACGGACGAGATGCTAACGCCTCACCCAACACCACTCCACACGCCCTCACCACCGCCGGCGACACTGTCTACCGGGGAGACATTCGCCCCCAGCTTGACGACAGAGCCGCCTCCACCGTTCGAGCCACTCATTGCCCACACGGGTTCAGGGTCAATCGAGGACCCGATTACGTTCACTTCCCCATCACCACCTCCGATGGTGTGACACGCCCCGCCAAATACGTCCAGGTCATCTTCGGACCTAACCCCATCGTCCTTGGGCTTATCGACGAGTCCGACCGCGTCTTCCCTAAACCGTTGTACGCGCGCCCCCATCACTTCGGGCCTCACGAGGAGCGACCCTCCTACTCACGCGAGGATCTCATGATCCTCGACGGCGGATACAACGAGGTCCACCGCATCAACCGCGCCCTCCGTGAATGCAAGAACGTTTCACTCGTGGCGGAGGTTCAACGCTACCGCGCGGTTCGCTCCACGGTCACCAGGGTCGAGCAGCGTATGGGGGAGTTGGAGCAGGAGTGGGGACGGCTCAACACAGAGGAGCTGGGGGTGATACATCGCATGGAGAATGCCAATTTGATGGACGAGGTAGAAAGACGCATGGGAGGTTGGATCGGGTTGGGTCAAGGTACGAGGAATTGGCCGCGGTCGACTTAGCTGCAACGTGGGCGTTGCCCCTTGAAAAGGGGGTGATGTTATGGTCGATCCCTTCGGACTTACAGAAGTAATAGTGATGTCGTGATTCGGAGTTTCGGACTCTTACTTACCAGTTGTGGCTACGGTAGTAAGTAGTAATTAGTCACGGACTTAGTCGTATCAGTCAGCGACTCAGCAATCGCATGTGATTGCTGAGTGATTCCTAGGATCGGTGTAGTAGGGTTCGAGCTACTTACGCCATAGGATAGTCGACATTCGAGAGGCGCTTCAAAGCCCTCGCGTACCTGTATAAGTAGTAGCCATCGAAGACCAAGAAACGCCATCTTGGTCTTCTTCAAATTGCCATTGATCTTCCACATCGTATCTTCCATTCCCTTCTCATCTCTCTCATCGTGGTGTGCAGCTGTCACCTTGTCTGGTACATACACCGGAAGGTTGAAGTCCATTTGGGCCGACGTGACTAAGGAAGATCCGTTGCTAGCCCCGTCATCGTATTGAGGGAGTCGCCTCTACGTTTGACTTGTGTGTCACGTTTACTGTCGTCTCGCCCAGAAACTCGTTCAAGTCGAACAAGCGCCAAGGCAAGGCGTAACAATGGTGATGCATATGGGGATTTTGAAGGTCGTATGTATCCTTTGCTGAGTTGTTCCGTTAGAAAAGCCTTGAGGGCTATATCTTCTTCCTGTGTCAGTGGGTAGACCTTACAGTCTATGGCTTTGGGGGTTCCTTTCTTGAACTGTATTTCATGATCCCATACCCGGGTCGGTGGGAACCGGTGTGACGCTTCTTCATTGAATAGTTGGTGGTATTCGGCATAACAAGGTGGTAACTCAGCTTTGGTAGTATATTGTTTTGCCTGAATCGCCAACTCGGTGGATGTGATCCTTCCCTGTATGGATTCTTCATTTTCGAGTTGTTGTACGATGTCTTCTTTTTGTTCCGTAGTGATAGATTGTTACAATAGACTCAATTTCTTTTCTTTTCTTTATCTCTGTTTATCTCACGTGACCGATCTCACAAGAGTCATAGTGACTCTTTACTTATTTCTCATACGAGTCATAGTGACTTGAGCCCGTTGTCAAGGGGCTGTCATCTTTTGTTTCAGACTTGTTTCATACATACTGTGGACTGCGCCGCAGTTACTTATTGTTCGATGACTTGATCCTAGTGCGCCGTTATGACTCAGTACTAGGATCCCCATTTACTATAAAGTCAGGCTTGCTAGGTAGCTTGTAGCCTTAGACTTGACTTTTTGTACTCTACGGTACTCGAGCAATCGAAGACTGTGAATACTCCATCTCTCACCGAACTCTCCTCTCACTGAAGAATCCTAAGTTCCACTATTGGCTTAGGCTGACTCTTCAACTCGTACATCTTCACTGAAGTTCCTCCTCGGAACTTCCCTTGACAACCAGAACCAGACCCCTTAGTGCAGCGTCTCTGTAGAACAACTTAACCCACGTCGGGTGAATGTCCCTACTGTGATGTAACATTAAGTCAAGTCTATCGAACCTACGGCCACTCTGGCTAAGGGCAGAAGAATCTCTGAATCCCGATCAGTCCTCGGATTCAAACTGTTTCCCATCGAGAGGAGAACAGAAGACGAAGTTCCTGGCCACGTAAAAGGAGCAGCCCTTTGGCAGGAAATTGACGGTGAAGAAGGTTATTGGGTATATGACATACTCAGTGCAGCATACCTAGCCATTGAATACGAAGAAAGTACCGAGCAGTGGTACTTCATACAGCGAGACAGCAGGACTAGGCATTGGACAGCTACTCAACCAGTCCCCTCCCTGTATAACCTGGGAAGAAGATCAATCAGACCAACGACAGTATCAGCGATTCCACCAGACGATACACCGTTGAAGGCAGGCCAGCATACCGTGCCAACCGCTAAGAGACGTAATACGAAAAGTTCTCCAATGGCAACACAGACGACCACCACAGCTGCAACCGCAACAACAACGGCTGTCCCCCCAACCACAATACAAACATTCTTCACAAAGGGGACAGGAACAGGAAGCGGAAACCCCCCTGCTAGCACTACGGCAGCAGGAAGTGGTCCCTCCGGAGGTGGGCCCCCAGGACCACCAGGAGGAAGCGGACCGCCAGGAGGTGGCCCCCCAGGAGGTGGGGGCGCACCTAGAGGTGGAGGTGCCCCAGCAGGCAGAGACGCACCCGGAGGTGGAGGACCCCCTCCCAAAGCGCCCCTGTTGGAGGCGGGGCAGGTGCTGGCCCAGGCCCAGGAGTGGCAAATGGCAAACTTGGAGGAAACCCCCCAACCGACTTTGATGGTACCCGATCGCTTGCAGACCAATTCATGCAGGAATTCAACCTGTATCAAATCACGAATTTGGACGCTGAACAAATGGCGATACCTATGAAACGAGCGGCCCTGCTGCTTGGTTTCATAAAAGGACCAAATGTAAAGGACTGGGTCAAGAGATGGACCAACTGGATCCTTGCGGAAATGAACAACGGAAGACTCCCAAATGACGAATTCTATTGGACAGCAGTGTCCCAAGGCTTTGAACAAGCATTCCAGGATACGGGAGCAAGGGAACGGGCAGAAGATAAACTGCGCCACCTCTCATTCATACCAAATGAGGTGGATGCGTTTATCGCCCAGTTTGAATCCCTTGCAGCAGAAGCAATGTACCCCCTGGATGCTCAGTCGACACTCTCCTTATTCACATCTAAACTTCCTTACCGCATGATGGACCATGTCTATAAGGTGGTATGCCCTCTGGATTTCAGAGGATGGGCCGACGGAGTGCACCAGTACCACTCAGACAACACCGCAGTCCAGAATATTTGGGGGATTAACGAAGAAACTCCAAGAAAGAAGGGAGCAGGAAAAATGAACCCCACCCAATTGGTGAAGATGCTGGGCATTAAAATGCCAGCCCCTGCTTCAGATGCAATGGACACACGTGCCGACCGCTCTCGTTCCAACTATAACAAAGGAACCCGAGGAAGAGCAGCGGCGACCACTGCAAAAGAGAAACCGGACATTGAAGTCCAGAAGAAAGAAGGCCATTGCTACATGTGCAACAAACAAGGCCACTCTCCCGCAACTGTCCAGACAAGCAGAAGGACAAGAAACCACCTCAGAAGGCTCGCAAGGCCAAGGCCGAAGAAAGCAAACCAGAGGAAGAATCGGAAGAAGAGTCCAAAACTGGATCCACCCCTACCGATGTGCGATCTTCCCTCATTAAAAGCCTCTCAACCAAGGAGAAATACGCAATGATCAAAGAGGCTTGGGCAGAAGAGCACGGGGAGGATTTTTAAAACGCACAAACCCGGCGGCCATGGCACGTGCGTTACAGTTTAAAGATGTGTTTGTTTGTAAATATCGAAGTCTCCAAATCCCAACTCTGATACAAACTTCACACACAACGGCCGAAAGAAAAGTTCTCGTGGATTCAGGAGCCACGGACAACTTTATCGACTTCAAGCTCCTGAAAAGAATGAAGATTGGCAAACTAAAGCTGCCACGACCCCGCATTGTGTGGAACATTGACGGGACCCAGAATAAGTCAGGAATCATCAAGTACTACGTTGACCTGCAAGTCCGGACTGGGGAGAAGAAACAGAACATGAGATTCCTTGTCACAAATCTAGGAGATGACGAGATGGTGTTAGGGTACCCGTGGCTCGCTGCCTTCCAGCCATTGATCGATTGGAGAAGTGCGACCCTTGATGAAAGTATGCAACCACTTGTCATCAAGACCCTTTCATATACAACGGACGCAGAAGTGATCTGCATACGAGATGCGTGGATCAAGAAGGCTGCATCATTATGCACCCCTGGGGAAGAACTCTTTGTCCACCAAATGGATGAAGAAATCCTCAAAAGAAGCTCGATGTCAACCGAAATGGCAGTAAAGGCTCTGCCAAAAGAAGAGAAAACCTGGGATCAGGTAGTCCCGAAACACTACCACAAATGGAAGAAGGTCTTTTCCGAAGAAGAGGCGAAGCGATATCTGGAACATCAACCATGGGATATTGCTATTGATTTTACAAAGGACGCCCCGAAAACATTGGATTGCAAAATATACCCGTTATCTAAAGGCGAGCAAGAAAAGCTCAATGAATACATCAAAGATAACTTGGACAAGGGCTATATACGTCCATCAAAATCACAGTACTCATCACCATTCTTCTTTGTTGGAAAGAAAGATGGAAAACTTCGTCCAGTAGTGGACTACCAGAAACTGAACTCCTTCACAATTCCCGATCGATACCCGTTGCCTTTGATACAGGAACTAGTGGATAAGGTGAAGGATACCAGGTTGTTCACCAAGATGGACGTGCGAGCAGGATACAACAATATTCGCTTCCGAGAAGGCGACGAACCGAAAGCCGCCTTCAAAACAAACCTAGGGCTGTTTGAACCAACAGTAATGCCGTTCGGGCTGAAAAATGCCCCTGCAGTGTTCAAACGAATGATGAATACGCAGTTTAATGACCTAACAGCAACTGGTCAAGTAATCATCTACATGGACGACATCCTTATAGCAACAAAAAAGGATGAAGAAGAACACCGCAAGTTGGTTAGCAAAGTCCTTGAACGCCTTCAAAAGCTGGACCTATACTTAAAGCCCAGCAAGTGCCTCTTTGAAGTAGAGCGCATCGAATTTCTAGGAGTAATCCTAGAAAAAGGAACCATTACCATGGATCCAGTTAAAGTCGCTGGAGTTGCTGATTGGAAAGTACTGAAAACCACAAAAGATATTCGGGCTTTCCTTGGATTCTGCAACTTCTATAGGCAATTTATCCGTGGTTTTTCCTTTATTGTGAAGGCACTGAACGACCAACTGAAGAAAGGCATTCAATGGAACTGGGGACCAAAGGAAGAAAGCGCATTTGAAACGCTAAAGAAGCGAATATGTGAAGAACCGGTTTTGATACAACCGGACCAGGAGAAACCATTTGAAGTAGAAGTTGACGCGTCAAACTATGCAATGGGAGCTGTCCTAATGCAACGAAATGAACAAGGAGTGCTCCACCCGGTAGCATTCTTTTCGAAAACCATGAACTATGCCCAAAGAAATTACGACGTATACAACAAGGAGCTTCTAGCCCTTGTGGAAATGTTTCGGCATTGGAGACATTTCCTGCACCAACCAGCATTCAAAGTAAAGGTGCATACAGATCACGCCAACCTATTGTATTGGAAGAACCCAGGAGACCACAATAGAAGAGTGGCAAGATGGCATGCGGAACTCATGGAATATGACTTCGAATTGGTTCACATAGCCGGGAAGAAGAATGGTCGGGCAGACACGTTGTCACGACGCCCAGACTACGAACACGGCGAAGAAGATAATAAGGCATTGGTGGTCCTACCCCCTGTCTTATTCAGCTTCGCAAGAATGATGGGGTCAGAATATTATAACCCCAGCAACCAGAAAGAAAGGGAGCATTATAGTGCAACGGTAAACCATCGCAAATACCAATCCCTTCAAGACCAGGTGGAAGAGGACCAGCAGACGAACAAAAGGAGCCAGGAAGTGCTCAAGAAATGGTCAAACACCTACGTTCTCACCAAACTAGTCGGAATTTGGTGGAAGATCGAAAATGACACAGACCGGATCGTCGTTGCCGGAGACAACGATCTGAAGAGGGGGGTAATTCAATTTTACCATGATACCCCATCAGCCAGACACCCAGGAATCACAAACACGTATGCCCTGGCAAAACGGGACTTCTGGTGGCCAAAGATGAAAGAAGATGTGGAGCAATATGTGAAGGGATGCGCAGCGTGCCAAGCAAATAAAATCAACACACAGCCACTAAAACCAGCTATGATCCCTATCGCTCCAGAAAACTCTTTGCCATTTGAGACAGTCGCCATGGACTTCATCACGAAGTTGCCACTTTCGGGCAAATACGACACGATCCTCACAGTCACGGATCATGATTGCAGTAAAGCGGCGGTATTTATACCCTGCCAAGAGACAATTACTGTGGAAGGGGTAGCAGAACTCTACCTGAAACACGTGTACACCCAATTCGGTGCCCCGAAGAAGATTATCTCGGACCGAGATACCCAATTTACGTCACACTTCGCCAAAGGCCTGTGCAAAGCGTTGAAGATACACCAGAACATCAGCACGGCATACCACCCAAGAACTGATGGCCAGTCAGAAAGGACAAACCAATGGCTCGAACAGTATCTTCGATTCTGGTGCGATGAAAGGCAAGACGATTGGCACAAGTACCTGCCAATGGCGGAATTCGCGCATAACCAATGGCCGAACTCCACCACCCGAAAGACCCCCTACGAAATGCTCATAGGGTACACACCGAGACTTGAATTCAGAACCAAAAGCAAGGTTCCCTCAGTTGAAGAACGGCTTACAGCCATAGAAAAGGCGCGAACAGATGGCCACAAAAACATCATCAAAGCGCAGAAGATGATTGTCGTGATCTGGCTCACCTTGGACTTTCTTTTCCTTTTACTACTTCACTTTGACATACACTCGGACTTCCTCGGAGTACTAACTTGTTGACTCATTACCATGTACGCCTTCCTACTCCGATTCCCTTGCTACTCTGTTCTCCTTTTATCCTTCCCCTTGTTCCCTATTCTACATCCTCCCCATTTGCGTCTCCTATTGTTCTCTATTAGTACCCTCTTCATGGGGCGGACCCGGAGTAGCTACCTATATAAGCTTGACCATGTATACGCTTATTCTCCAGTCTTGTCTTCGTTTATCATACTAGCGAATACCAGACCTGTCCACTCCTCTCTGTGTGCTCCCTTCTCGTCGTCTCATCACCATTGTCGGTCTTCCCTTAGTTGGGAGCCACCTCGAAGCTTTGCGCTTGTGCTATAACAATGCGCACACACAGACCCTAAGTCGCTCGACTTAGTCCCTCGTACTTCGATCGTCTGACCGAAACCCCTTGTACCTCGTCACTAAGTCCATCGACTTACCCCCTTGAACCCTTGTTCCTTGGTCGTCCCTCGCGGACCTTCGTCTCTTAGAACTTCCTCGGCTTGGTTACCGTTTACCAAGCACCTCGTCCTTGTACCTTGTCCTTGTTCCCCTCGTACCCTCGGTGCACGTCGCACAGTGAGGCCCCGCTAGGCCTTAACAATGATGGCCATTGCGCACCAAGGGAACAAGAAGTTCCAACTGTACAAAGAGGGAGATCAAGTGTGGATTGAGGGAACCAACTTGAAGACCCTGTACCCAGCGGCTAAACTCAGGCCAAAGCGGCACGGACCCTTCAAAGTGATGAAACAGCTATCAGAAGCGGTGTACCGCGTGGAACTGCCAAGACAGTGGAAGATTCATAACGTGTTTCACGCGAACCTTCTAATGCCTTATAAGGAAACGGAGTTCCACGGGCCGAACTACACCCAGCCGCCACCTGATATCATCAACGAAGAACCCGAGTACAAAGTCGAAAAGATTCTAGATGCGCAGCAACGTGGGAAAGGGCGCAAGCTCCACTACCTAATCAAGTGGAAAGGCTATCCCATGAGTGACAGTTCGTGGGAGAAAGCAGAAGATGTCCATGCGGACCAACTGATAGCGGAGTTTAAAGCCAGGAAGGGGACAAACAAGTCAAAAGCCCGTAAAACATATATAAGATGGGCTAAAACAACAGAGGAACTCCATCCCCTTCCTCACACTGCTTTATCTCTTCATACGATGTCCGCTACTTGTTATGGTTGGCCCTCGGACTTATCAGAAGACGTAATAGTAACGTAGTGCTTCGGAGTTGTGGACTCTTACTTACCAGTTGTGGCTACGGTAGTAAGTAGTAATTAGTCACGGACTTAGTCGTATCAGTCAGCACTCAGTGATCGCATGTGATTGCTGAGTGATTCCTAGGATCGGTGTAGTAGGGTTCAAGCTACTTACGCCATAGGATAGTCAACATTGGAGAGGCGCTTTAAAGCCCTCGCGTACCTGTATAAGTAGTAGTTGTCAAAGACCAAGATTTGCCATCTTGGTCTTCTTTGAATCGTCATTCCTCTCCTCCGTCAAATCTTCTACTCTCTCCTCTTCTCCTTGTGGGTTATTCTAAGTCGACGACTTGTACTTCACGTTTGGAAGCAAGTCATTACTTTAGGCCAGCGTGATACGGAAACTCCGCTGCTAGCCTCGTCGTTACGTTAAGGAAGTCCCTTCGTATTCGACTTAACCGATTTATCCTCCTAGCGCCTATCTAGGGTCCAAGTCGGACCAGCGTCCCGACGAGACGTAACATTAAGACCAAGATCCCATCGTGGCGGCTAGGATCACTACACGAGAAGCGTGGGCTGTCGACGGTTTTCGCCCTTATTCCAACGCCAGAAGAGGAACCAGGAACGTACCCGTGCGGTATCTGAGGAACGGTTACTGGAGCGAGATCGACGGGGTTGAAGGATACGTGATCAACACGAGAAGTGGAGAGCGCCCTGTTGAGTTCAGTTTTGATCGCCATTGTTGGTGCAGAGTCGATTACATCCTTGACCAGTGGCAAGTGATAGAACCCCTACGCTCGCATCACCAGTGCAACATCTACTTGGACGAGGTCGTAACTAGAGCCGATTGGGGCCCCATCGACGGAGCAGAAGAAGAACTCGACGCCAGCCGTTCGGAAAACACCCACGAGAGCGACAACGAAGAAGAAGACGAGGTTCAACCAGCTCTCCTCACAACACTGACCGAACAAGAAGAGGCTCTTGTCGAACAAGCTGAGTCTATTCAGATACTTCCACCTATGATGACGGTCACCGAAGAAATACCAGCCCAAGTCCACATGCCGCTCGACCCGGCAACCGGACAGCCACTCACCGCAGACGACGCAGCCATCATGAGAGCCGTAGGACCCGACCAACCTGACCCGCCGTCCGGAGGAGGACGAGACTATCCCAGACTACCCGATGGGGGCCCGCCCTATGGAGGAGGACCCCCTGGAGGAGGATTCCCAGGAGGTGGACCACCACCAGGAGGAGCCGGGGGAGTACCACCGCCTGGCTCCCCCGCACGTGCCCATCACTCAGACAAGTTTGCAGGGAATGCCCCAGAAGTATTCAAAGGGGACAGGCAAAAAGCCGAAGAATTCCTCACACAATGGGAACTGTACTGGGGGATTAACAACAACAACCCCATCATGGCTAACGCTTACAGGCGATCGATGCTATTCTTGACCTACATACAGGGCAAGGACGTGAACGAATGGATCACGCACACAAGTCGCTGGTTGAACCAGCAGGTCATGCATGGAATTGCGGACACGGACCCCCGCCTATGGCTTGAGGTTATCAAAGCCTTCACCCGACGATTCTCCAATACACTGGAGAAAGAGCAAGCACAAGCCACGTTGAAGAAAGGAGTACAAATGATCAGAGGGGATATTGACGCGTACGTGACCACTTTCGAGACACTGGCACGGCAAGCTGGCTATCGACTAGACTCTCCCCTCACCATCGACATCTTCACTAACGGACTACCCCGCGACCTTTACGAGAAGGTCTTCACCATGGACGACCCACAAACCTTCGATGATTGGAAGGTAGCGGTCATGAAGAGACAGCAACAGTATATTCACATGAAGGCGCGCCTCGATCAGCATCGAGGACCTAACAATGGTCAGCAATCGGGGCAACCAACGACCCGGCGACGCGGAGGATGGGGGCCAGGGGGAAACCTCGTCAGAGACCCCAACGCAATGGACACCTCGGCTGACCGAATCCGCGGACGCGCCGCCGACGCTGCCAACACTCGACATCAACAGAACCCACCACGAGGGGGGTACATGCAACGACAAGGGACTAGGCGGGACTTTTCCGAGGTGACGTGTTACACTTGTGGAAGGAAAGGGCATATTAGCAGGATCTGCCCACAGCACTCCTACAACCAGCCATCATCGTCCATCCGACGCACCCGCTACGAACCAGAAGAGCAACCATTACAGGACTCTCAAGCCCAGACCCCACGCGAACGCGCCACGACCTGGATGACGGGGGTAGCTGCGGAACCGGACGAAGTGAAAGACCTCATATTGAAGGATTTATGGAAAGATGAGGGTTTTTGGGACGCCTGAACCCATCGGCCTGGGTAAGGGCGGTCAAATGTAATTCTGCGATTATTACGCGCTACCGATCTATGAAAGTTCCAGTTTCGATCCGTATGAATTACGCCATGGCCAACATTAAAGCACTAGTGGACTCCGGAGCCACCGACAATTTCATGAGACCCGCCTTCGCAAAAAGGATGGGAATGAAATTACAAACACTTCTGCAACCTAAAAAGATATGGAATATCGACAATACCGAGAATCGTGCGGGGCTAATCACGCATTTCATAGACCTCGACATACAGACCCGAGGGGTTCACCGACCTATGCGCTTCCTCCTCACGGATATCGGAACCGAAGATGTCGTATTCGGATACCCGTGGCTCGCTACTTATGAACCACAGATGTCGTGGCGACATGCCACCATTCGCGAAGACGCACTCCCGATTGTCCTCCGACCTATTACGACTATGCCAAACCACCATCGCACGCTCGCCCGCGCCCTCACCACATCAGAAAAGGACCACATCGTTACCCAACTACGTGACGACAGTTCATCCTTCCTACGAACGACCTCTACAGACTTGGCCATTCACGCCAAGCAATACACTGAAAAGGCTATCCTCCCACCTGTGTACGCCCCGTTTAGCCGTCTCTTTGACGAAGTTGCCTCTCACCGTTTCCCACCGTCCCGTGCATGGGACCATGCCATCGAATTCAAACCCAATGCGCCGGACTCCATTGACTGTAAAATCTATCCACTCACGCATGACGAAGACACGGCCCTTCAGGCCTTTCTCGATGAACAGCTCGCCAAAGGGTATATCCGCCCCTCCAAATCCCCTTACGCCTCACCATTCTTCTTCGTCAAAAAGAAAGACGGCAAACTCCGCCCTGTACAAGATTATCGCCGCATCAATGACCTCACCATCCGTAATCAGTACCCCCTCCCCCTTATCACCGACTTGATCGCCGACCTTAGCAACGCCCACATCTATACCAAACTCGACGTCCGCTGGGGATACAACAACGTGCGAATCCGTGCCGGCGACGAAGAAAAAGCCGCGTTCAAAACCAAATATGGTCTCTTCGAACCCACGGTCATGTTTTTCGGCCTTACCAACTCCCCGGCAACGTTCCAAACCATGATGAACCACATTTGTCGTGATGTCATTGCTAAACATGCGGCCCTAGGAACTACTATCCGCGTCTACATGGACGACATTGGCATCGCCACCCACATTGGCCACTCCCTTTCTGATCATATTGCCGCAGTTCACGACGTTCTCGCTCTCTCCGCCGCACACGACCTCTACTACAAACTCGAGAAATGCCTGTTCCATGCGCCCCGTATGGATTACCTGGGGGTAATCCTTGAAAAGGGGGTGACACGCATGGATCCTGTCAAAATTTCGGGCATCAAGGACTGGCCCACACCAACTAAAGTCAAAGATGTCCGCTCCTTCCTAGGTTTTTGCAACTTTTACCGAACATTCATCCGCAACTTTGCCTCTCATGCCAAACCTCTTAACCACCTGACGAAGAAGGATACGGAATGGAGATGGGGGAAAGAGGAAGAAGCCGCATTCCAAAAGCTGAAACACCTCGTTACGTCCGAACCAGTGCTGACACACCCCGAGCTGAGTAAACCCTTTGAGTTAGAAGTGGACGCTTCTGGTTTCGCTACAGGAGCAGTCTTACTACAACGCAAGGAGGATGGGAAGAGACACCCCATCGGCTACTATTCGTCCACCCTTAACGCAGCAGAACGCAACTACGACATCTACGACCTTGAATTGCTGGCGATTGTAAAAGCATTTCGCAACTGGCGACCCCTACTTGCTGGCTCCCCACATCGAACCAAGGTATTCTCCGACCATCTAAACCTGCAGTACTGGCGATCACCACAAAAGATCAGCCGGCGTGTAGCCAGGGAAGTACTCGAGTTATCGGAATATAACTTTGAAATTCACCACATTAAGGGCAACGCCAACGGACGAGCCGACGCCCTCTCACGACGACCAGACTATGACCAGGGAGAGCAAGACAACGAAGGAGTCGTGGTGTTGCCCAATCATGTATTCGCAAAGGTGGTAGTCAGCACAGTAACTCCCGAATCAACGACTTCTACGTACCAACAAGACGAGGGAATGATACGACCATGGGTCGACAGACAGCGCCTAAAGAAGATTGACGGAGTGTGGTATAAGGAAGGGCGGCGAGTAATCACGGGGGAGACCCCCGAGAAGAGAAGTATCATCCAATCTCACCACGACCCCCCCGTTCACGGCCATCCAGGGATCCGACGAACTACCCAGCTGGTCGAACGACGATACTGGTGGCCGGGCCTCCGGAACGACGTGTTGGACTACGTGAAGGGCTGCGCCGAATGTCAACGAATGAAGATTAATAATCGGCCGAGTCGCGCACCTCTTGAACCCATCTACCCCAAGCCGGAAGCCATGCCATTTGAGACCGTGGCCATAGACTTCATCACAAAACTCCCTCTGTCTTCGGGGTACGATTCCATCCTCACGGTAACCGACCATGACTGCAGCAAGATGGCAGTCTTTATACCGTGCAACGAAGAGATTACGTCGGAAGAGACAGCGGGACTTTATGCCCGATACGTATTTCCCCGTTTCGGTCTTCCATCTACTATCATCAGTGACAGAGACCCTAGATTTGCGAGCAAGTTCACACGGGAATTATGCAAACGCCTTGGCATCACACAGAATATCTCCACAGCGTACCACCCCCGAACCGACGGCCAGTCGGAACGGACCAATCAATGGCTAGAGCAATATCTACGGTTCTGGACCAATGAACGGCAGAACAATTGGTGCTCTTATCTTCCTATGGCGGAATTCGCGCATAACAACTGGGCGCATGAAGCGACGAAGATGACACCATTCAAGTTGCTCATGGGATATGAACCTCGCGCTGATTGGACTGATAAGCCATCCCCTATCCCTCACGTCACACTGCGCGCTGATCAGCTGAAAGAAGCATGGCGAATGGCCCAGGAACTTATCGTCAAGGCCCAACAGTCATGGGTCAAGGCCAAGACGACGCCCAAGTATCAGGTGGGAGATCAGGTGTGGCTGGAAGGACGCCACCTACGCACGTCCCAGCCAACCACGAAACTCGCGGCACGGAGACACGGCCCCTTTCGGGTCGCTCAGGTGATGTCCCGCGTCAACTACCGACTCGAGCTTCCCACGCAGTGGCAGATACATCCCGTTTTTCACACCGATCTTCTCACGCCTTATCGTGAGACACCCACGCACGGACCCAACTATCAGCGCCCACCACCGGATCTTGTCGACGGAGAAGAAGAATACGAGGTCTCGAAGATTCTAGACCACCGGCTATTCGGGCGGAAGCGGAAGAAGCAGTACCTCGTGGCATGGAAGGGGTACCCCGACTCGGAAAACCAGTGGGTCAACAAAGAAGACATCTTCGCCAACGAAGCCATAGCGGAGTATGAACAGACGCAGAAAACACATATAAGGCGTACCCTCACCGGCCAGTCCTCTCATCCGTTCTCTCCCTTCTATTCCACTCAATCCACTTCCCCTCGTCGTATGCCTTTTACCCCCGATGCCTCCCTCTCGCAGTCTCAAAAGTACTACCGCGGAACCCCTGAAAGGATTTTTGCGGCCGAGTTGGAAGAAGAGCGCGCACTTGCTCGAGGAGAAGGTGCCAACCAAAGACTCGTGGTTACGGAAGACCGAGGGGGACGGGAGACCCCCATCACCGAAGCTGAGTTGTCCAGCGTCATGCGACAGTTCCCCACTCAAGCCGCCGCAGGAAATGCGGCCCGCCTCTCCGACGACGATGGTGTTCCCCTGTGGGACATCCTCCAGGTTGACACCGACCCGGAGGTCGCCATCACCAACAATGAAATCCGCCTCCTCAGCGGACCACTGGACCCAGGAGCCGCGCTTCGAGCGGCTGGCGACTCTGCTGCACGGGCCGAGTCCCCACCTCTCCCAGTACCTCCGCGAGTTTGGGCCGACGAAGCCATGGAGGGAGGTAGTGGCGGAATGGAGGGATCAACAGCTGCTGGAAGCGAAGGCCCGGAGGCAGGAGATGGCGATACAGAGGGAGAGGCTGAGGACGACGGCGAGGACGTCTGGTATCCAGCTGAGCACGACAGTATTTCCTACGGACGAGATGCTGACGCCCCGCGTTACACCACTCCGCACGCCCTCACCACCGATGGTACCCCCATGTACCGAGGTGATATCCGTCCCCAGCTCGCCGACAGAATGGCGAGCACCGTCGCCAGCGCCCGTTGTCCATACGGGTTCCGGGTCAATCGAGGACCCGATTTCATTCCCTTCCCCATCACCACCTCCGACGGCGTGACGCGCCAGGCAAAATACGTCCAGGTCGTCTTCGGACCTGACCCACTCGCCCTGGGGCTCATCGACGAGTCCGACAAGGTCTTCCCCAAGCCCTTGTATGCCACGGCACAGGCCCTATGCCCGGGCGAGGAGAAAGCCGTGTTCGCCCGCGAGGATCTCATGATCCTCGACGGAGGCTACGACGAGCGCGCGCGCGTCAACCGCGCCCTCAATGAGCTCAAGGACGTCACACTAACGGCGGAGGTGCACCGCTACCGGGCCCTGGGGGGAGTCGTCGAACGATTGGAGTTACGAATGGCAGAGATGGAGCAGGAGTGGGGGCGTCTTACCGTGGCACGTACCGCGTGTGTCCGCCGCCTTGAATGTGCTAACGCGATGGACCGTATCGAGGAACGGATGGGTGGTTGGATTGGCGTAGGGCAGGGTCGTCGCGACTGGACCAACGTCCCTCCCAGCTCAGGTGGCACTGCTACCTGAAAAGGGGGTGATGTTACGGTTGGCCCTCGGACTTATCAGAAGACGTAATAGTAACGTAGTGCTTCGGAGTTGTGGACTCTTACTTACCAGTTGTGGCTACGGTAGTAAGTAGTAATTAGTCACGGACTTAGTCGTATCAGTCAGCACTCAGTGATCGCATGTGATTGCTGAGTGATTCCTAGGATCGGTGTAGTAGGGTTCAAGCTACTTACGCCATAGGATAGTCAACATTGGAGAGGCGCTTTAAAGCCCTCGCGTACCTGTATAAGTAGTAGTTGTCAAAGACCAAGATTTGCCATCTTGGTCTTCTTTGAATCGTCATTCCTCTCCTCTGTCAAATCTTCTACTCTCTCCTCTTCTCCTTGTGGGTTATTCTGAGTCAACGACTTGTACTTCACGTTTGGAAGCAAGTCATTACTTTAGGCCAGCGTGATACGGAAACTCCGCTGCTAGCCTCGTCGTTACGTTAAGGAAGTCCCTTCGTATTCGACTTAACCGATTTATCCTCCTAGCGCCTATTTAGGGTCCAAGTCGGACCAGCGTCCCGATGAGACGTAACATACTTCTGCTCCCGCCAGCCTTGTGCCAACACTCCAACTCCCTACCTCATCGCCTCCCGCATCGGTCGCCGACACCCGCTCTGAGGGCGCCATCCCTCTTACTCCTCAGCTGGCTATCCAGAGTGTTCCAATCGTGGAGCACAGTGATGACGGAGCCACCGAGCTCCCTGAGCTTCCAGTCAAGGAAGCTGAGTATACTCCACCCCTTGGCTACATCCATAACGACCCCCACTCCCGTTTGTTTTACCCCATCTACGTCGCCAACCCCCATTTTGGGCTGGACCGCACCGAGCCAAGAATAGTCTTGGCTACATTCATCACCTACTCACCGGATGAAACGATGGTAACGGGGACCCTTGGGGAGGGACAGGAGAAACGCACAATAGAGGTGCAGGTAGGGAGGAGAGCGAAGAACTACGGGCTCATGACAGAGGCCCTTTGGAGACAGTTAGCGTGGAACCATGAGATGGAGTTTGTGGTGAACCGCGCCCTCCAAGAAATCGACGACCCCCGTCTAACTGGGGAGATCAACCGCTTTAGGGCAAAGCGGGAGTTGAAGAACATGCTCGATGGCCTGTTGCGCGATGCCCAGCACAAGGTCAGCAAGATCATGAGGGAGCTAGTACTGGTGGAGCGCGAGTACGAAGCCTGCAAGACTAGGTTGGAGATGGCTGACGCGTGTCGAGTTATCCATGCATCCTTCAACCATGAGTACCGCCTTCCGACCTGCTACCGGTACTCCCCCGAGCCACTCCCTGTCGACCCACGTACCTCCCACCGGGCTGAGATGCCCATCCTCCACGACGAAGAGGGCAAGTTATTGCCCAGGTGTTACCACTGCAAGAAGCACGGGCACAAAGTCCAGGAATGCCCCAAGAAGCGCAAACAGCAGAAGAAGCGGGAGGAGAGAGGGGCCCTACGCATCCGCATCACCACCTCCACTGTCCAGCAAGAGACAGATGAGAGGGAACAAACCCCGGAGCCTCATGTGGAGGTTGGACCAAGCAGCCAAGTAAAGATGACACTCCTGGAGCGTATCGGGCTGCTGGATAGGGAAGAATGGACCCCGGAGTCGTGCGGAAAGTGTGGGAAGGTCGGGACACACCATGGTGAGCTCGAGTGTCCCCTTTACGAGCAGTGCCCTTTCTGTCGCCACACGGGCAGCTGGGGGTTCGTCAAGCGTCACAGGTGCACCAAGATGGGTGATGAAGAAGAGAAGGAGAATTGGGACAACAATGAGGTCAACTATGACCTCTACTGGAATGATGATCCAATGGGCTTGTAAGGCAAAGTCCGGAGTAACTTTGCGCCTAAACGGGGGGCTGTGTTACGATAGACTCAATTTCTTTTCTTTTCTTTATCTCTGTTTATCTCACGTGACCGATCTTACAAGAGTCATAGTGACTCTTTACTTATTTCTCATACGAGTCATAGTGACTTGAGCCCGTTGTCAAGGGGCTGTCATCTTTTGTTTCAGACTTGTTTCATACATACTGCGGACTGCGCCGCAGTTACTTATTGTTCGATGACTTGATCCTAGTGCGCCGTTATGACTCAGTACTAGGATCCCCATTTACTATAAAGTCAGGCTTGCTAGGTAGCTTGTAGCCTTAGACTTGACTTTTTGTACTCTACGGTACTCGAGCAATCGAAGACTGTGAATACTCCATCTCTCACCGAACTCTCCTCTCACTGAAGAATCCTAAGTTCCACTATTGGCTTAGGCTGACTCTTCAACTCGTACATCTTCACTGAAGTTCCTCCTCGGAACTTCCCTTGACAACCAGAACCAGACCCCTTAGTGCAGCGTCTCTGTAGAACAACTTAACCCACGTCGGGTGAACGTCCCTACTGTGATGTAACATAGATGCGATGGTAGGCCGTATCCTCTGAATCCAGGGGTTTACTGTTCTCAATACTACTGGTAATGCATCTTCTTTGATGACTGCATGTCTCCAGCTGAAGGTTGGTTTGTACGTGGCCAGCCACGGGTATCCAAAGATGATATCTTTGTTGCCTATGTTGGTTATAAGGAATCTCATCTCTTTATGGATCCCTTTTGTTTGGACGTCCAGATCTACGTAGTGCGTGATTAGTCCAGCTCTATTTTTGGTATTGTCGATATTCCATATCTTTTTGGGTTTTTCCAGCGGTTTCATTCCGATTCCCATCCGCTTTACGAAAGCGGGTCATAAGAAATTGTCGGTGGCTCCGGAGTCCACCAATGCTCTGATGTTGGCCATGGCGTAATTTGTGCGAATCGATACTGGGATTCTCATAGAACAGTAGTGAGTTATGATCACAGAATTACATTTTACTGCCCTTACCTAGGCCAATGGGTTCAGGCGCTTCAAAAATCCTCTCTTTTCCATAAATCCTGCAGGATGAGGTCCTTGACCTTGTCTTCTTCGGCCGCTACTCCTTTCATCCAGGCGTCGGCTCGTTGTTGTGTGGTTTCGGCCCTTGCTACTTGTACTGGTTTGGGTTCGTATGACCCGGTGTCTGTCCTCCTGGTGTTGCTAGGTTGGTTATATGTGTGCTGTGGGCAATTACGGCTGAAATGCCCTTTCTGTCCACAAGTGTAACAGATCACTTCCCTCATGTCCCGGTGTCCCCCTCGTCCTTGCCCCATATATCCTCCTCTTGGTGGAGGGTTCCGGGGGTGAGCTCGATCCCAATTGCCTTGGATTTCTTCGGCCCCTGTAGGTCTTCCTCGTACTCGATTGGCGGATGTGTCCATGGCATTCGGATCTCTGAGGATGTTACGGGGTGGCCCCCATCCAGTGCCACGTGTGTTCCCCCATCCTCCTCGGTTGCTACTTCCCTGTTGTTTCCCGGGGTTCATAAGGCCACGATGTTGCTCTAGTCGGGCCTTCATGTGTATGTACTGTTGTTGTCTCCTAATGACCACTTCTTTCCATTCCTGGAAGGTCTGCGGATTGTCATATGTGTATGCCTTTTCATATAGGTCACGGGGTAGTCCATCTGTGAAAAGATCCATCGTGAGCGGTGAATCCAGTCGGTAATCAGCTTGGCATGCCAACTGCTCAAATTGGGTGACGTACGCATCGATATCTCCTCCGATCATTTTGATCCCCCTTTTGAGCATTGCTTGGGCCTGCTCTTTCTCTAGCGTATTCGAGAATTGCTGGTTAAAGGCCGTTATTACTTCGATCCATAGGCATGGGTTGTTGTCGGCAATTCCGGCACTAACTTGTCGGTTGAGCCATCTGCTGGTCTCCATGATCCAGTTGTTAACGTCCTTTCCTTGGATGTAGGTAAGGAACAACATAGCTCGTCTGTAGGCGTTGGCCATGATGGGATTGTTATTATTGATGCCCCAGTATAGTTCCCACTGAGTGAGGAACTCCTCTGTCCTGTGTCAGTCTCCTCGGAATATTTCTGGGGCGTTTCCAGCGAATTTGTCAGAGTGATGTCCTCCTGGTATTCTGATTGGTCCTGCTCCGAACACCCCGCCTCCTGGTAGTCCTCCTCTGGGTGGTCCTCCTCTAGGTGGTCCTCCCCCGGGTGACCCTCCTCCAGGTGGTCCTCCATGTGGTGGTGGAGTTCTTCCACCTCTCGTTGGTGGGTCGGGTTGATCTGGTCCGATTGCTCGGAATAGGGCGGCGTCATCTGCCATCATTACATGTCTGGTTTCTGGGTTGATGGGGAGCGTGACTTCTTGGGTTTCGGTTAAAGTAGCCATTGGTGGGTAAATGGTAATTTGCTCAGCTCTTTCAATGAACTCCAGTTCCAATGGTTCAAGTGCTTGGGTAGGTTCTTCATCTGACCCGCTATCTGAGGCTTCCGGGCTTTCAGAGGGTGCTGAGATACTTTGATTTTCTCCATCGATGGGTCCCCAGTCGTTTCTTGCAACTACTTCTTCCTCGTATATGTCGCACCCATATCTGTAAGGTAGAGTGTCAATGACCCTCCACTCGTTGTCCTCTCGGTCGACTCTGCACCAGCAAGTTCGTTCAAAGTTGAACTCAACTGGTCGTGGTCCGTGTGCTCCTCTGATTAGGTATCCTTCTACTCCATTGATGCTCCCCCAACTGGCTTCTTTGAGGTACTGGGTTGGTACGTTTCTTATCCCTCTTCGTGGGATCTCATAAGATTGGAATCCCTCTCAGATCCAAAGTTCTCTTGTGGATACTCGCGCCACGGTGGTAAGATCTTGGTCTTAATGTTACACTTCGGTAAGTGTGTGCCTTGCTTTAGGCAATGATAAGACGTGAGTACTTAGCTCTGAATTCTGCTAAGTCGAACGTGGAGCTCTCAGCCTCAACACAACGACAACTCTGCAACTGGGAAGGCATCCGAAGGAGCCTTATGCAGTGCACTTCCTATAGTTGGATACGCCCAAGGGAAGATGAAGGGGAGACTAGAAACCGATGATTCAAGAAGACCAAGATAGCAACTCTTGGTCTTCCGTGACTACTACTTATACACAATGATGGAGGGCTTTAAAGCGCCTCCTGAATGATATTGACCTATAGCAATACTAGCTCAAACCCTAGTACCGCTATCCTAGTAATCAGTAAGCTATAAGTACCATGTGATACTACTGCTGACTGATAACACGTGAAAGAGAGTCCCTGACTAATGTACACAATCACATGCCTACTACCATAGTCAGAACCTGATAGTAAGCAACTTAGTCCGATCCGTGACATGTACATGGTAGTGAGTCAACAGGTTAGTACTCCGAGGAAGTCTGAGATGAGTCAAAGTGATAAGGTAAAAAGAAAAAGAAAGTCCAAGGTGAGCCGGATCACGACAGGGGTGAAGGAGGCAAAACTGAAAGGAGGCTTAAAACTGTAAAATCCTGAAAGCGTGGGGTAGCAAATGTGGGGATAGAATGTGGTGCTTTATTATTGTCCACTTGCCCAATATATGTACAAGCTATGTTTATACATTCCAACACACTCACAGAGTCCAACAAAAACATGATGGGGGAGCAGCACTTGGTGGATGAGGGACCAACGTTGATGGCCCAGCTGTAGAACTCTCATGAAGGCAAGCCATAGCAGTGTCTTGCACTGCTGCTGATGCCAAAGCGTGTTGTAAAGTGGGCATTGAATCACGTCACATGATTGTCACCACTGGTGGCCCCCAAGGTAAGTGTTACGGTCGCACCGGCCGTCTAGTTCGACTTGAACTGGGGTTCTCAGAACGCTTGTATTGCATGCGACAACCAAGGCAAAACCACTGCAATAGCGGTTGCAACTGAGAGACGAAGGGAAACCAAAGGGAAACGGCTCGCTAAGAAGCGGCACAACAAGACAACGTCTAAGGGGTTTGGTGAAGAAGACCAACTAAGGCCCTTTAGGAAAGCAGGAGGGAACTGTGATGCGGATTGTTGAAAAACTCAAGATAGAGAATACATGCGAAGACAAGCTAGTACTTATACTACTAGTAGATAAGGTTCGGACTCAGCACGAACCTTAAGTCCTTATCTCTAGCCAATAGCCATAAGGGCTCCGGCTTCACAAGCTGAAACACAAAGGAGATACATGATTGGACCGGCCTATAAAGGCACCGACATCCATCAGACACGAGGCAGCGCCCATACAGTACATGAGGCGTCCATCAGAAAGTCCATCAGAAAGCAGGCACGAAGGCCTAGTCCATGTCGTCATCAACCAGGTAACCGGCTGCGGCATACCTGAGGCACACACGCTCAGGTGATGCCTCACGTGATGAGTCACGTGACTCTGGGCTCTCATGCCCGTAGAAGTGCGCGTACATGGCGCGCGCGCGAGCTTCATCTTGCTCGTAGGGGTCATCAGCTTCTTCGTCGCTGCTCTCAATGGGAGTGCGGGACTTAGCTGGTTCGGGACGCAATGTCCACATGCTCAGGTCGCCTTTTCTCATCAAGGCTTCCCTCAGTGCCTCAGAATCGAGGTCTCGCTCGTAGTTGTCCAACGCGGGCCGGCTCGGGCAGCTCGGCGGCGTGCTTTCTCGGGAACTCGGGATCTCGGCCGTAACAGTAAGGTTCTTGTTTTAAATGTAATCACATGTGATCCATGGCCCCTAAGTCACCATGTATTGTCTTCTTAGCAACATTTACTAACACCTTAGCCACATAGAATTCTACAGGACCAACAAGATCTGTGGGATCTGATGGTGTGGATGTACATAAATTCTGACTACTCCAACTTTTCAACCTCACACAATGCACACACCTCCTTTGATCCTTTTTTATTATGGTCTCATAACTACATAACCTAATACACATACAGTATTTTTTTTGGGAAGAGAAAATATCAGGAAAGTGATGAACGGGTGTCATCTTTAAAATTTGCACATGACAGGACATTGCATCGGGCAGGGATGGATGCCTCAGATTTGATTATGGTTATATTTTGACTATGTAACCTTTTATCGTAATATCCTATGACCTCTATAAGACGGACCAACCCGAAGGCACTCCGGAATTTTGCGATATGTCGCCGGCGGCAAGGCAACTAGTCTAGCCTGTCATTTGGCGACCCGAGGGTATTGAATATTGAACACAAGAGACTTAGCGCCACTGGAAAACCGTTGGACCGACGAGAGAGTTTTTCTCCTGAATGCATCATCGGGTCTATTCGGGAATGAATCACAGAGCTTGATGGACTTGATAAGCTCGCAGAAGTAGATGCTCGCCGGCCCTACCTATTATGTGCTTCGAAAGGCAGTGATCAACTTGCGTCTAGTTGAAGTGACCTCGTTGACATGTGTCAGCGTCGGATTTGTTCGGGCGAAGAGGCGCTGAACATGCTGACACCTGACGTCTTCATCCTGTTCTGTGAAACGAAGACGGGGGCCACTGGGACTCAACTCGCCGACAGGTTTGGCTGTTCGTATAAGTATGCCGCATGGGTACAATGCTTACTGTCAACACTCCATTCTTCCCATCCTCTGCAGGGATGCCTCTGTCTGTGCACCAACACGACAGTGACGAATCTGCGGCCCGCCAAGTCCCAGCCAGTGTCCACTTGGCACCCCTCTCACAAGGCGCGCCACATGACGCTGAGAGTAGCAAGAATGACGATACAGTAGAGAAGCCTTACAGCGTCTTTACCCTTAAAGAAAAATGGTTTCTCGTCAGCTTGGCGTCTTTTGCCGCATTGTTCAGGTGAGTTGAAAAAAAACACCTCACGATGCAAACTCACCCAACGCGTAACATGCAGTCCTTTCACTGCGAACATATACCTACCTGTTATTCCCACCATCTCTAGAGATTTCCACAAGAGTATAGAGCTCATCAATCTGACCGTCACGATGTACATGATCATGCAAGGCTTATGTGCGTGTATACCTCGGTTCACGATCGAGACTCTAACTCACTGGTCATTTCCCCACATTCAAACTAGCCCCGATGGCATGGGGAACGCTATCTGACCGTCGGGGGCGCAGGCCAATTATGATTATATGTTTAGTAACTCTTTCCTTGTCCTGTGTAGGGCTTGCCTTAGTCCCAACGTCCGCCTACTGGCTGTTGATGCTCTTACGATGTTTCCAAGCGGCAGGATCAGCGAGCACTTACGCTCTTGGTGTGTATCTAGTAGTAGAACGATGTTGATTGAAGAACTAATAATTGGTTCTATTACTACCAGGTGCTGGGATCATTGCTGACATATCCACTCCCGCTGAACGGGCTGGTTTCTTTGGGGTCTACGGCCTTGGCCCTATGGTATGTGCATATAACATCCCGCTGCAAGTAGGCGGATATATTTTGGCTGCTAGGTGGGACCCACCCTGGGCCCTGTTGTCGGAGGTGCGCTTTCCCAGAGTTTTAGCTGGAGGTACGTATCACACCATTTTAACTTTTGGCAGTGAACTTACCGTCGAATAGAGCTATCTTTTGGTTCTTATGCATCTGCTCTGCCATATGCGGGCTCGCGCTCTTTTTGCAAGTTCCATCTTATTCACCCTAATATCTTGTTCTTACGACTAGCGTCCTCTCCAGGTTTCTTCCTGAGACCCTGCGTGCCATCGTGGGCGATGGGAGCATCCAAGCAGGATGGATCTACACGGCCCCAATGCCCATCGTCGGTAGACACCGCGTCATGAAAAACTCCAGCGAACTCCCGCCACGCAAACCATTCACGAACCCTTTCACGTTGTTTACATATCCTGATGTCCTCCTCCTCCTCTTCATCAATGGCACATACTACTCCGTTTTTTACGGCGTGACTGCCAGTTTATCGATCAGCTTCGAGGATGTTTATCCTTATCTAACCCAAACGGAGATTGGGTTATGCTTCCTTGCCATTGGAGGGGGAATGTTCGTCGGTACGACATTGTCCGGGAAACTCATGGACGCCCACTACAAGAAGATAAAGGACAACCTCATTCCCCAAGCCCAAACAGAACCCAAGAAAACCATCGACCCTGATCCCCCTTTCGACACATTCCCCATTGAACAGGCCAGGCTACAGATCATGCCGTACCTTATTGCCGTGTACACCTCCTGTGTTGTAGGTTACGGTTGGTCTCTTCAAGCGAAGACCTCCATCGCGGTCCCCTTGATCTTGCAAGTCATCAGTACGTTCTATACTATGTTGTACTACTTGGCACAGCCCTTAACTATGTGTCGTGTAGTCGGAGCCACGTTTATTAGCATTATGAACGCTATCTCAGCGTTACTGGTGGACCTAGTGCCTCACCAAGGATCTTCGATCACGGCTTGTGTAGGTTTCTGTCTTCTTGGTCTCATGAAAATGAAAGTCCTCAGTTTTCTCTTGACAGAACAACATTGTCCGTTGCTTGATGGGTGCCGGCATGGTGACCATTATAGACCCCATTCTTTCCGCTATGGGCAACGGATGGGCATACGTCCTTTTCGGTGCTTTCTGCGTGCTAGTCACACCCTTAATTTGGGTTGAAGTCCGGTGGGGGCCTATATGGCGGGAACGGCGGTTCAGAGCGCGGCAACATCCTGCTACGCCCCCTTCCTCGTGAAGCACCATCAGCATGGTTCAAGGGACTTGATTCCTGTGGACTCTGGTGGTGTTAGTACGTAACATTACATTTGCACGCTCGCTGGAGATGACCTTACGCTGTAACGTATTTGTGGTCCGTTAGTAACTACACCACTAATGACCTTTGAATCGTGATCTCGTGGCGTTCGGAGAATAAAGGGTCTCAGATTCACCCAGACCAGAAAAGGTTACTGGGAGAGCGGTCGCGTTCCCGCTGACACTTCGTGGTCGTGGACGCGGCCACGTATGCAATATCTCGGGATCAGGCTCATACATACATCGCTAACACAAGGGCATACACAGACAAATACAACAGACAACAATGATCGACCGGTCTCACTCATCGTCCTCTTCAGAATCAGGTAAAAACTCTTCGTCGGAATCGAACTGGCCGGGCAAGCGCCTCGGCTGTCTCGTGCTTTGTTCCTGGCTTTCGAGGCGCCGTTTCTCTACGAGATCTTCTAGTGCACCGGGCATTTTCAGCAAGCCCTTCCACTCGTGGCGTGCAACAACGCTGCCCCCATGGCCATTAGACCAGCCGACGCTCATCAAAACGGGCTCCTGGATGTTGGAAGCCACTATCGTCAGCAAACGCCCCATCTTATTCGAAATATATATGTATGCGTTCTGCTTTTACCTTCGAGTGCCAGCTCACGTCGCGGACGCATACGGCCTTGGAACCATTGAAGTTGCTCGGTTCGGGGCCGGATGGGTCGAACGCCATAGGAAGTGTCTTGCTCCGGTCAAGCACTTGAACGACCCGGCCGTCGAGTGACCAGATCTAAGAACGACGATAAAGTTGGGCAAAAATAAGAGAGCAATCCGAAATCCCGACGAGAGTGACACGAACGTGTATCCTGCCGTCGGCCGACCCGGAATAGATGTACTGACCACCCGTCGTCTCTGCAGGACTGAAGTGGCACCGTATGAGAGTCTGAAGCACGGCGTGCCCCCGGTATGTCATGACGCTGCAGTCCAACGGGTGCGCTAGGTACCTTGGTTTAGGATAGCGCCCACACCTAGCGATAATGAGTAATGGTCCAAAATGGGAACTAAGGGCGGCGCGTTTACCGATAGTCGTATCCACGAATGCCGTAGTCGTCATTGGCCACTCCCTCGTATTCTGAGTTCGCGCGCATTTTACGCAGGTCCCACAACCGAAGGGCCTGGTCTTTCCCGTTCGAAATTATGTAACGACCATCCCCCTTCGCCGACACGTTGGTTATACCTTCTGTGTGGCCAATCAACACACCCGAGGGTGTTTGTGAAGAACCCAGCGAACGGCGGTCCCTGTAGACCATCGCGTCCAGACGGCGCTATTTGCGTGGATAAGGCGAAAAATTACACACCAGACTTTCAAAAACGTATCGTCCGAAGCACTGATAAGAACATTACCCGAAGCTGTATCGGCCCAGCAACAACTATTGACATCATCTTGATGGGCGTCGATCTTGACTGTTCGCCTGTTGGCAAGTAGGTCATACACTCGAACGCACCATGAGCTACACCCCATCTGTTTTTTTTTACCTAGCCCAAATACTCACCAAAAATCTTTCCATCTCCCCCGGCAACGACCTCATTACCATCCGCCGAAAATTTACAACTCCAAATACCGAAATCGCCCATGGACATTAAACCCCGCCGTCGTGTGGGTACTGGATCAGCGAAGGATATTGGTACCTGAGTCGTTGACGAGTCCAGCGTTGTCGCCATGTGCACTGTCGAGTCCTATGTATGACTCCCAGTAAGGCTCGCCTCAGGAACGCGCAAATGGCTCACAATGGAGGAATAAATGATTCTGTATTGGCTGATAAGCACAGAAAATGGACCAAAGGTGACAACTAACCTTTCATTGTCGGGGCTTAGGTGGGCATCGGTAATAGTCCATCCACCTGACGAACCCTGGATAACCTTGATGACCTTCATGGTTGTCGGCTCGTCGGGTGTCCATCTCCGGTGGTGCCATTCTGCTGGCTGTGGGGTCTGCTTGGGATTTGTAGGAGGCGCGGTCGTATCAAATATATGCAAGCGGAAGTCTACTGGAGATTCAGCGCGGGCACAGGGCGGGGACGAAGGCACGCCATACCCCTGCAGCATGTGTAATAGAAGGAAGAGTCTGGATGACCCGAATAAGACAACAGAAATATAGTACTCAGGACGCATACAGACCAGTCGAGTATTGTCCACAATATATATTATCGGTAAGAGATGCAACGGCCGTGCCGTTAGTGTTGGGGACGATAGCCTGCGTCGCGGCTGAGAGGAATGTTATACATCAAGGACGTACGCTCCACTTACGTTGGTAACATCCTGCATGGGGGTTTGACGGAGCTTGATCTGCCTCGATAGGATGGCTTTGGCAAAGCTAGTACCCCCTTCACGAGACCGAGTTTCGACGCCAATTCGACCGAACTCTCCACTCACGAGCAGTCTCCTACCTGCTTCTTGGGGTGTGGTCACGGGTGGAAACCATTTGGGAGTCTTGGCGTGTGGCCGACGCCAATAACTGATTTGTATCTCCTCTTCTTCCTCTTCTTCCTCTTCTTCCTCGTCCTCATCGTCTTCGTTGTCCCGATCATGTAGGGCGTTACCTTCAACGCTCCTTGCGTCGTCTTGATGTCGGGTAGTTGCAGAGTCGTCTCCCGGCATGCGTACTAGGCGAAACGATGCCGGTGATAACGATTGGTGCAACAGTTCTCGGGTTGACCCATCGTCTTCTTCGCCTTGATGGGTTCCTAACGCACGTATTTGCATGATGGCTGTTTTGGAACATAAGAAGTGGAACATGGGTTCGCTAAGATTCTGAATGCGCACTATGTAGAAGGTCCATAATGCCCACATTTTGAGTGCCGTGCCCATCTCCATTTCCTTCCGTTGGTGGTGAGTCTCTGTTGTGAGACATGTCGGGCTAATTCGAACCCGGCACGGACTAGCCCGGCGGTTTACTATAAGGACCCCGGTCACACTTGATCGAATCTAATCGACGGTCATCTGGAAAAATGGGAATGAATATCCGGGGTCTTTTGCACACGCTAAACAGAACGGTCATTCATGACTGCTGCAGCCCCAATAACCATCAACGCAGATGAAGTGAACTGCCTCATCTACGCTTACCTCAAAGACTCGGGTGATTCCTCATTCAAGTCTACCTTTTGCCTCACCAACCTGCATTCCCAGGCTTTCAACACACTGCCTTCTGTCTACTTAACGAGGGTAGCCTCCAACACTCTGTCCACCTGGAAAAGCATATCCCACGGGGAGAGTTGATAGAGCTTTTGATAAAGGCATTGCTTTACATGGAAGTGGAAGCACACTGGAGAGGAAATAATGACATGACCGGTAACTGCACCACCGGCTTCTCGCTGTTGGAGACCCATGTTTGCTCCTTGAATCCTGGTGCCAAGCCGACCGTCAAGCTACTCGCCAATTCTGCACCTACACCTGTCATCATGGCAGCTCCATCAGTCTCGATCTCTGAACTCTCTGACGCTGTGCAGAAGCGCAAGGCGAGCACGCCAGTCGCAGAAGAGGGTCACCCGGACAAGCGGCAAAGGACGGCAGAAGAAGAAAACGGAGAGATAGGAGAAAAGAATACTGACGGTGCGTTGACCTGGCTTCAGTAAATCCGCGTTGGCTCTCCATGCGGCGTCGTTACTCACACAGTACTTACTAGGTGCTACTTCTACTTCGCGGAGAGCTCTTCCCGAGACAAGTAAGAAGGGCGCCAAACGTGGGAAGTCACCTAAGTCCAAGTCCCCCGCACCTACAATCTCTATACCAGTGCCAGCGCCAGAAAATAGTCCAGCTGCTGAAGGAGAAGAGTCTAACAGCCCCGTTCGACTCCTGAAGGGTCACGATACTGAGGTGCGCCATGTGCAGTGCCTAACTTGGCTACTCAAACAAACCCCGAACTCTTCAGGTCTTCGTTTGTGCGTGGAACCCCGTTCATCACGACCTGCTGAGTTCGGGGTGAGCCCTTTGTTTTACGTATACAACCTTTAATGATTAATCTGTGCAGGTCAAAGGACGCCGTTATCCATCTATGGGATCTCGCGCAAGCTTCCAAGGCCAGAGGCCAGAGTAAACCTTACCAAACGATCGATTGTTCTTCCACGAAAGTTGACTCGGACCTCACATCCTTGGACTGGAATTGCCATGGGACACTCTTGTCAGTGGGATCTTACGACGCCACGTTGCGCATATACACGGCTTCTGCTGAGCTATATTTCGAAAGTCGATTACACAAAGTGGGGATCACCTTGACCCATCATTATTCCTTAGCAGTCGCATCTGACCTGCCGTTTTAAATAGGGACCAATTTTTGCTACACGCTTCTCTAAGGATGGGAAATGGCTTGCTACTGCTAGCTTGGACAACACTGTCTGTCTCTGGGACGTCGAGAACAAACAGAGGCGTATGCAGTACAAGCACCGGGGTGCGCATCAGTTCAATCTCACGTGCCCTCATGTGAATTCATTTAGCGTAGGTATTTGTCTGGACTTGGACTGGCTCGATGAGGAGTTATTCGCGAGCTGCAGTGCTGATAAGGTTATCCACGTATTAAGCGTCAATCACCCAGAGCCTATTGCCGTTCTCACGTTGGTACTCGTCCTTTCGGTCTGAGTTATGTAAACGTTCACAAATACGCAGGGGACACGAGGGCGAAGTCAACCAGATCAAGGCAAACCCATCGGGAACCCGGCTCATGTCGTGTTCCGATGATATGACCGCACGTATCTGGGAGGTGAGGAGGGTCAAGCACCCCTCCCAGCCCGATCAAGTAACTGTTAGTGGTGAGATGAGATTACTCGAAGGTCATCGAAACTGGGTTACTGGAATAAGCTGGAGCCCCACGAAGATTGCCAAGGGTCATGAGCTCGTCGCCACGTGGGTCTTCTCTTAAAGTAGCTTTCTGCTCCTCGCGCTCGCGCTCACTTCCCATAGTGCGTCGTTTGATAGCACGGCGCGGTTGTGGGACGCCGATACAGGTATATGCCTACAGGCGTTTACGCACCACAAAAAGCCTATATACTCGATAGCATTCAGTCCAGATGGGAGATGGCTCGCTACTGGTGGTGGTGACGGATGGGTCCACCTTTATGACGTCGCGGTACGGTGTTTATTCTCTTCGCTGTGCCCAGCTTTTTCTCTGAGTGAGACACACTAGGAGAGACAGAAGATCTGGTCCTGGCTGTCGGAACACCAAAAGCGTGCAATATTCGAGATGACCTGGCAGCAGCACGAAAACAGTATCAACCGTGTTGCGATCGCCCTGCAATCGCACAAAGTCGGTTTGATCGATTTGACGCGGATACCCGCGGTGAAGAAGTCACTGTCCCGCGCAACCGCCCGAGGGTCATAATCCCCACATGCACTCTACGTTCACCCCGTATCGTTCAATTGCACATCCGAGCTCCGTGAGCCGTCTGCTCCATGGCTGCGTATCTACAATTTGTGTACAGATTCGACCATTTTCCGCTCTTTCTTTCTTTATCAAGTAACATAGTTCTACAATCTAATGCAAGAGGCCCCTGCTGCAGGGTCCTTAGACTTTTATCTTAGATCTCAGGTCCGAGTCAAAAAAACTCCGGCGTGATTGGGTGATCCTGGGCGATAGTACAACGAGAAAATCCTCCAGTCAAAATTGACGCTTGTTGTATCACGTAGAACACGTTGCCTAAAAAGGACATCAGAGTGCGTCACTTAGTCAACAGCGGAAAGGTAAAATGTATCGTACCAAACTCCTGCTTCCGCCTCATAAAATGGAGCCATCGCTGGACGCGCAACTGGAGAAGGAGACCTGTTGGTCCCAGCAGGATTTTCCGCCATGGGCTTAACGTGAAGCCAAGAAAATAGCAAAGCCAACCGCAGACCCGAAGGCTAGGACTGGGAGCTGCCGTGAGATCTCAATGACCTCCGAGGGTGGCAGATTCTTGAGAGTGATAGTCATACCCACAGATAAGCACGACAGCAATTCTGTAGTGCCAATCTAAGGCCCAGTTCTTCTACTGTAGTACTTCGGTAGCTCGCCAGAACAACTAATGCCAAGACCAATGCTGATCGCGGAAGATTTGATCCCACAGACTTCACATGAATCGAGGTCTTTTTTCCACGCTCCAAATTAATGGTATCCCTCCTGTGCAGCGAAAGTACAGTAGGAGCATCCAGGTTGAGCGGGGACCCGAGGACCATGCTAACCATGCAATATTATAGAACCCACTCTTTTATTTAACTCGAGTCTGGACCAATTAGTCAACGAAGGTCGTCATGTAGATATTAATGGGTGAATGAAGTGGGTCATGAAGTGATCAGGCGTTTGAGTGCAAAGATAAGGAGTGTGAAGCAAGACATGAATATCTGTCAGCTGCCGCTGCCACCAGTATCGTTGGGACCGGCAGAGAGATGGTAGCATTGCCAGACGCTATACAGGGACTCAGCGTAACTGCGGGGCCTGTACGCGGGTAGGTATGCACCAGGGCACTTAATGAGCGCATAGCCGAGATAAGATTGAGAAATGGGGGCGCACCTGCAGATGATTTCCACTGCGAGGCCCTCACTGACTAAGGTCGAGCCTCAACAGCCTTGATTTGAACAGCGACCATCTTGACAAGGGGAAATGTTTAACTCCGGCCCCGACTTGGCAGAGAATCGCTTGATGGATATGTGGTAGTAATGCTGAACTTTTAATCCCATGAATACATAGGGTGGGTCTTCACCGGTTCACCACCCAAGTAATATCTGGATTGCCGGTAAATATGAAACCCATGTTGATCTTTCTACTTTTGTACATGGGCAGAGTTGGACTACTTGTATTAACACCAGTTAAACACCTAGATAGAACCATTACAGTGATCCATGGGTTTTCTTTAGGCAGCCCGAAGTGTGATGTGATGTGCTAGATACGAGCCTATCGAGGCAATACACGTTGAGGACACTGTCAGTCACCAGCAAAGTGTAGTGTTGATAATGCGTTGCCGCCGTGACTGTTTGGGTTCAGTGGCAATCACTTGACTTCCTTAACGCAGGCTGGAATCGTCTTTCGTGATAAAAGTACTTGTAAAATACCTAAAGAACGTAAAGATTTCCACATAGTGGCAAGAAGTCCCCATCGTCCCCTGGCGCTTCCCTCCGTGAAAGACAAAGTCTGACTTAGTTGTGTAGATTTTTAGTCTAAGTTGGATTTTTTTTCTCGGTTTTTTCACTGAAATGCTGATTCCCGGTCCAGACACGTTACAATAAAATATACCAAACCAAACCAGGCCAGACTCTGCATACTTATTCTTGGAAAGACAACAATGATGATCATTGTCGATGACTCGGACACGAAGAAAGTGAAAAAGGTTCCATTCGCCGGAGATCCCTGCGCCTACAGACCAAGTCACCCATGTTGTCCTACCTTCCAGACTCCGTCCTCTGCTCGTAGTGCTTCGCCGCCTGGGCTCACATCTGGGCAATAATCGAGTCGAGTCCATGTTAGAACGAACGAGTTTCTGCACGCCCAAGATATGTAGAGTGTCTCGAACGGACATTGTTATATTCAATTGGCGCGGTAAAGTAGAAGAGTCACAGGCAAGCCATTCAATACGCAGAAACGTATACATAGCTCTCTACCCCGACGAGACTTACATTCGACTAGCAAAGGACAAAAACTATCAGATGATCTGGGACGTATCTGACATAAAAAAAGATAAACGCACCTTCCGGGGACAGTCCGACGTGACCCGGTTACAGCCCCAGCACTTGATCTCCTCCAGTCTGGGGCAGCCGTCCAAAATCGCCTTGATAACAAAATCGTCCACGGCCCTGTTCCACCCGACATCGAGCGCGCGTAGCTCGCGCGCGCTCGCGATGTTCGCCAGCGCGTCCGCCGTCGTCTCGCGCCACGAGCTGATGTTCAGCGCCGACAGCGTCCCACGCAAGGACTCAAGGAGCGCAGGCAGTGCGCTGGCGCCGACGTCGTGCGCACGCGCGAGGCTCAGCGTGCTGAGCGCGGCGGGATTCCAGGCGCGGAAGAACGCGGCGACGCCCTCGTCCGTCAGCGTAGGCAAACCGTCCAGCCTGAGAGAGACCAGGCGCGGCGCGTGCGCGCATATCCCGTTCTGCAAAAAGTCGTCGCCGAGCTCCTCGTGACCGGATAAGTCGAGGTGCGTGAGTTGCGCGCCGCGCGCATGCAGCACGCCGAGAAGCCCGTCCTCGGAGCAGGAGGCGCTCGGCGCAGAGAGGTCGAGCTGTTCCAGGTGCCGGAGGGAGGATATGTGAGGGAGGAACGTGTCGTCGAGTTTGCCGATTTCCTTCAGGCGGAGCTCTGTGATGTCTAGACAGTGCCTGGCCAGTGCGGACATGCACTCGAGATCAAATCGGGGGCTCTGGTGGAGCAGAAGACCCTTGAGTCCACTGTGAGACTGGAAAAAGGAGATCCAGGCGGGCACGCGGACTAGGAAAGGTCCGAGGAGTTCGAGACGCGTGAGCGAGGGAAGCGACGTGGACCAAGAATTGAGAACAGCGTCGTGAAGGTAGCCACAATAGTCGATCCGGAGTGATGTGAGGTTTGGGTTGAGAAGGGCGAGGGTCGTGAGCGCAGGTGGCTCAAGTTTGGTGCCATCATAGATACTGAGGCTAGGGTTCTTTATGTCGTAGAAAAGAGTGGCGTTCTCCGGAGTTCTGCGGATTTGTGTTGGTAAACTGAATAAGTCAAGGGAGGGGGATTGCACGGCCTTACAAGGATCTATTTCGACACAGAACGCGGACAATCTTGTCCAGGTTAACAGAACCAATGTCCCCAAATGCCTCAACGTCGTTAATATGCTTGGAGATGACCTGAAAGGAAACCATGAACGAATATCAATGGGCATGGTCAAGATATACTCACCTTGATACAGGACGAGACGAGGGTGGGGAATTTCCTCTCTTGGAAGTTGGTAACGACGCGCTTTTCAGCAGCGGTCTTGCGCTTGCGCGGTGCAGCAGGTTTCTTGAACGGATCAGCTCCAGAGGCCTTGGTGCAGGGGTGACAGAGATAGCCCGGAGGAGGACTCGCAGCAATCGTGTATTTCGTCTTCAGCTGAATGTAAGCAAGAAGGTAGGGGAACAGCCGCCGAAATGCGCACCACAGTAAATTGCTTTGAGCATTTCGCGCACTGCTCGAGGCTCCCAACGGGTGGCTTGGGGTTGCCCGACTTGTTCGTCCACAGAGATCGTGACAAGGCAGTATAGGCATCATCCTCATCGTCCTTGTAGTCATCGTCATCCTGTTTCTTCGCCTTCTTCTTGGCTGCTGCTTTTTGCTTCTCCAGAGCTACTTTTGACACCTTGCGTTTCTTCCCCACTGAGGGCTCCTCCTCGCTGTCAAGGTGATCAGAGTCGGGGGCAGCCTCGAGTCACAGGTCAGAGCCTGAAAGAAACAACAGGGCCAACAACACACATACCTCCCCAGAAGGCGCACCAGCCGTCCCACCATGCACCCCTTCGTTTGTATTTTCCTGATTTCCATTCCCTGACGCGTTACTAGGGCCTGCCTCTGCCTGCTGTTGCTGCTGCTGTTGCTGCTGCTGCCCTCGACGATTAATAAACGAATGGTTGATGCCCGATTCCTGTCAAGAAGTGAGCACTCACATGTCCAGGATATTGCCTAGACACTGACTCTGAGATATTCTGTAAGGGCAGAGGTAGGTCCGCGGACGTTGTTTCTTCTCATTGTGTGGCAGACAAGCTGAGTCGACGCGCCTCAAGTTGCGGAACATGATTGACCCCGGACCGTATCCGGACCGTACTATCGGAGCAATGTCGACCTCGACCACAAAGCGTTCTAAACGTCGAAGCACAGTGCAAGATTACGCTACACTTCGCTTGCATCCAGACGGAACACGCGTCGATTTACACTCCCCCCAGAGAAATCACTCTCGGACGCGCAAGGCGGGACGTGATGCACGTGGAAATCGTGTTGCGCGAGACGCCGCTGGGCCGGTCGTGATCCCGAAGCGTCCAGTCACGCTCGAGGACGGTCGCACTGAAACGGTATCTTTTGGGCCAGACGTTTCCGAGGGCGAGTCGCGGAGCGCGAGGCCTCGTAGAGGCGGTCGCGGGAAAAGGCGACGCTTGGACCACGACGTTGAGTTCCTGAGGGATTCCGGAAACATTCCCGGCAGCGCCAACGCGGCACGAGAGACGAACTGGCCTGTGCCTTCCTCGGTATGAGCACTTTTTTTTTCTTCGCACACGGTTGCCTCAATTATTTTTCCACTCATGGGGTTAGGACCTGTTGAAGTGCGTGAACTACTTTGCATGCCAGTACTATGCCTCGCAGGCGCTGCTGCTAGAACGATCGCACGTGTACGGCTGCGAGGATGAGCCGCACAAAGCCGAGGATCGACAGAAGGTAAGAACGGGTAGTAGCAGGGAGCATCTGTTCGTCACGGATGGAGAAGACAGCGGAAATGCCAAGAGAGAAGATTGCCGCGAGAGTGAGATTACAGAGCGCGAGGGGGCAGGAGCCTCCTCGAAAGGTCCTACAGACATGTACAAGGCACTCGACGGATCGGCGCTTGTAGCTATTGGTGGGTTAATTTTTGTGAATCCCACATACTGGAACCTGAATCGAGGTTACCAGGCATGCTACTACAAGAGCTCGTATCCTCACTTCTAAAGCCTAACGTTCCCCCTGGGTGGGAAAAGGAAATGGAGGCTGCTGGGCTGGTTCTGAGAGACGAGAGTATTGGCCCGGAAAACGAAAGAGCAGAAGAAACCCAGAGCAACAAATCAGAGGATGAAGAGATTTGGGACGAGTCTAGCTCTGACAATAAGGGTTGAAACGTTCGAACTTGAAGAGCGAATACGCGGCGCGCATACAAATCTATCCATTATATCTCTGATGGGCGTTGCAAGAAGTCTGCCTGCCCATGTATCAAAAGCTCGGGTCTATATTGGTGCTGACTTGAATTACACCTACCTAGTCACGGACCACGGTGCCACACTGGGCTTGTCGCGCTAAAAATCCCCTCATACCTTCCTCGCTAGGGTTTTATCCCCCTCATATGGTAGTTTCCATGCAAAAGCAAAGGATTTTCACGCGGATAGTAATGGCGCTAGACATCACAACTGCTCACGAGTGGTAAAGACATACCTTGTTAACTTCAGAGACTCGCTCGCTTAGCCCCATCATCGAACGTGCATGCCTCGCAGTCCTCAGTATCTTCATTCTCCTTTCGTAGTGCCCTGTCTGTCGACGGCGAAAACCTATGGCATACTCTCCTCGATAGCGATCTAGCCACTCAATCTATAGCGGTTAGGTCGAACGGCAGCTCGGATCTCAGACGCGAAAGGTCACACGCGTAGTGGCTCAATATGGCTTACGAACAGTTAGATTAGCCAGACTGTCTGTCAGACTGTAGACGAAGGGTGAAAGAACAGCCCAACTTTAAATTGTAGCAGATAGAGACCAAGTCGATCGAATGACACGCAATGAAGGGTTCTCATGGAGAAGTTGAACTGTTCAACGTCCCATCCTCCCATCGCTTGAGAATGTTTTTTTGAAAGACACCCATGTCTGGACCTTCGAATATCCGCAGTCTCTCTAATCGTCGTTCACGAAGCTTATTCTTTGGCAACATGCCTGAGACAGCCTTGCGAACGATCTGAAAGGGTGTCGTGTTACGAAATCATGTCAGAGGAACGACGAAACGCACGCACCTGGTCAGGTTTCTCGTTCATCATGTCCTTATACTTGGTCTCCTTCAGACCCCCAGGATATTGTGTGTGTTTTCGGTATATAATTTGATCTGCTTTCCGTCCGGTAACTTTAACTTGACTAGCATTTGTCACAACCACGTAGTCACCACAGTCAACTGTTTCCCATAGTCATTTCAGAGATCATTAAGAACCAAAAAAAAAAAAAGGTGAAGACCGTACCGCTAGGGTCGTATATGGGTTTATGTTTCCCCATGAGCACAATTGCTATCCTCTCCGCCATTTTACCAAGGACACGGTCTTTCGCGTTAGCATGATGCCATACGCGTGCGTATGCGAGAGCGGTCTAGAAAAAAAATAAGATGACTCGAAAATCGAGCCAGAGTATGGAGGACATACGTTGCCTATGGCCTGAGACATGGTCACGGTTTGGTTTAACTGCCGAGTGAGCTGGCTTGCTAGATCCGTAGATCCGAAGCGTTAATCTTATCTTATCAGACCGAGCAAGGAACTGCCGCCGCATGCGCGTCATACGTCGGCACAGTTCCTTCCCCAACCACCACCGTCTCTCGCCCATGCTCCGTCTCGGTCTTTTCGCATCCACAAGACCGCTCTTTGTTCCCGTTTCCTCTCGCACAACCCCCCATGTCTTTTGTCTACGCTCTTTCGGCAGTGCGGCGCGACCACGAATTCTGGAGACACTCCGAAATCGACCTCCGAAGCCTTTCCAACAGTCGTCTCGAGGCATAGTTGACTCTGCCATCATTTCTCGTCCATCGCAGACTGAGGCGTGGAGGCGCTACGCAGTCACGGCCGTACGTTGATCCAACTGGTCAATGAGTCTGAAAGGTACTTACTCCCTCGTTGGTAGGCCACGGTTGCGGGCACCGTCGTTGGGGTCGAGGTATTTCTGAATAGGGACACGCGCGATAGTCTCACTACAGCCGAGCGGTCTTATCTACATGATTCGTTCAAGTATACGGGTGGCGGGCTTGTTCTGACGGCGTTGGCGGCTCGCGGCATGTTCAGAGCTGGATTGCCATTCCGCATCATGGCAGCAAATCCTTGTGCGAAGCTTCCTCCTTTAATACAACGGCCACTAAGATGTCTTATAGGGCTCGTGCTTGGCGTTAGTCTCGTCGGCAGTATCGGTAGCATGATGGGGGTATACTACACTTCACCGGAGAACACAGTCCAGAAACATCTGTTCTGGTTGGTGGGTATCAAACCAGCACAACATATATGACATGTCTGATATACCAGTAACACTCCACAACAGACCTTCAATGCCTGCCAGGCTGCGACGCTCAGTCCACTCTTCTTCCTCAGCCCAGCAATTCTGTCACGAGCTGCCCTGTACACGTGCGGCGTTGTCGGTTCACTTTCTTACATAGGAGCCACCGCAACGTGGGTCTTGAATCATCGTCTTTCGCGTTTCCGTCTTACAGTTTTCAGCAACGACAAGTACCTGTATATGGGTGGTCCCTTGCTTGCCGGCGTCACGGTCGTTGCACTGACGTCGCTGGCGCCAATGGCCCTTCCTCTCGGTACGCGCGCCTTGGCTATCACTGAATCTATCTCCCTGTATGGTGGCCTCGCCGTTTTCGGTGGCTTCGTTCTCTACGAGTACGTTTTTAGCTCATTGGGTCGGTTAGTGTACTCAGTGCAATTTTCGCAGCACGCAAAAAATTCTTCACCATGCTCGCCTCTCAGAGCGCGGTGTCATCGCGCGCGATCCCATGAAGGAAGCAATTGGCCTCGAGCTTGATATGCTTAACATATTGTAAGTCCGTACCAGATTCCGATATATATTAATTTACTAACAGCCCGCCAAACTTTATAAGCGTTCGCATTGTGCAAATTCTCACTATGCAGAGTAATAAGCGGAAGTAGGTGTAACTCTTGTGTAAGGTACAGCAGTTGTAAATATCGTTTACTCGTGCCGCGTTCGCGATCTCCTGCCGATCCGTGTTCGTTTCCCACCCGAAATCAACCTTCTTGCCCAGACCCATTTGTACCTAGGGTTCGTGATTAGGCTACCCGAGTCGTTACTATAGCAACGATTAGGCCCTCCATCTCCATACACCCTTATTCCTTGCGTCAAACCACCTCACCAACGTGACGCATACCCCCGCAGCAACTAAAATTATCCCATCAAATGCTGTCACGTATTTAAATTTCGTTTTTAGGTCGCCCAGCGACCCGGCCGCATGCCTGTCCTGAGCGCCCAGGATCGCGCCCGCGACTGGCGCACCAAACACCGCACCGAAGCCGCGCACGAAATAAATTGCGGCATTGGCAGCAGAGTATTGCTCTGCACCGTAGATTTCCGCGATGGTGGTAGGCAATAATGCACTGTAGCCACCGGAGCCGACACCGTAGAGGACCACGAAGGCAAGGAAACGCCCACGCGAGGCATCGAGCCACATCGTGAGCACCGTAATGCCAGAGAAGCAGACCTGTGTTCGAGAAGCCGTTGAGCGTTTAGAAAGCAGAGATTCGAGAGTGGGAAACTGCACGCACGCATGCAATCATTGTGTTTTGTCGCCCGACATAATCGGCTAGCAGCCCCGTGGTGACGCGTGCCACGCTGTTGGCTGCGTTGTTCACGGCCAAGAGCATACTAGCCGTCGTGTTCGAGAAACCCAGCACTGATGTCGAATATATGTTTAAATAGTATAAAGGTACAATGTTCCCGGCCGCTTGGAGGAACGCGGTGAAAAGCTGCGAACTTGAGCGATCGGGCGCAGGTGGACGTGCGTGGCTGTGCGTACCTGTAGAATGAACGTTCCTCTCTTGGCAAGGGCGAGAGACAGCCGTACTGGACCATACCCGGGGGGGCGGCGAATAACGAAAGAGACGGGGATGAGGACAACAAAGTTCCACACTCCAAGAATACGCAGGGTCGTAGGTGCGCCCCAGCGATCAAACAAGGCCTGCGTAACGGGTGCGAAGACCAGTCCACCTGCCCCAGAGCCGGAGAGAGCGACACCCATCGCAAAACCGCGGTGCTTATCAAAGAACGGCGGTGTTAGCGATGTCATAGGGTAGTACAACATCGATGAGCCGACGCCAAAGAGCAACGCTTGCGTGACGAAGAGCTGCCAGAGCTGATCGGGACGAAGATGAGTTTTTCCAAGGCGAGCACTGCGTTAGTCTGTTACACATACTTTGGTGGCAAAGCTCGAGAGGAGGAGCCCCAAGCTCATTATTGTCGCCCCGGAGAGGCACATAAGGCGCAGGTCGCATCCACTTGAGATTATCACACTGACAAAAATACTCCCGCTCCACGTAAGGCCGCTCCCGGTCGTCCCGATGAGTGAGACCATGGCATACTGTTCCCGGGCGTCGACAATTGTGCTGTTTTGTGACGTGTAGTAATTCTGCGTTAGATTATACATATCGCGGCTCAGGGGAGGGGTTATTGCGAAGATTTAATCAGCGAACTTACCTGAAAGACCCCGTAGCTCTGGTTCATACCAATTGTCTGAAATGTTGTCATGAATCCTGCAACAAGTAACGCAAATTGGTAGAGCCGTGTTGGCCGTAATCCGTCCACGGTGTTTTCTGTCCATATCGAGGCGCACTCGCCGTCCTCCGAACGAGAGCACTTTTCTTTGGAACTGTAACTCCTGTCGTTGAGGGTCGGAGACGACATTGCAAATGATGCACTATAACGAAAATCGAAGAGGGTAAAGGGTCGGAATGATCCCCGCGTTTGGCCTGCACAGGGACTCGACCAGAGGTGGAAGTCTAAACACCGAAATTGTGAATCTCCCCACGTCTGGGCCACTCGAGCTGACTGCTAGCAGATGGAGTAGAGATTCCGGTCTTCACGGAACACAGCCAGAGCAAAACGAAAGTGTACGAAGTTACTGCGACCTCCATGTTATGGGCTAGCCTTTATAACGGAAATAAAAATATTAATTGAGCAACTGAAAAGCACATGGAACATACCGCGAGTACCTCTAAATTAAGAATACCCCTCAACGGATGAGTGTCGAAAGGGGATTGGGCTACTGTAAGGCCAGCCCGATATCCCTCCCCCGCGGGCCATCTCGTGGCAAAAAAATTAGAAGGGGTCAAAGAAGGCTCCCCCGCCCGAAACTCTGAGATCCTTAAGTTGAGGGGAAAGCCACGATGATAAGAAATACGCGACAATACCCCTCCCTAATTACACCGTTTCCGTGGACGTCCCCCCGCCGCGGCGATCTCGTGATGACAAGTGTGGGAAGAATCTGAATGAGATCGTCCCGTGCATATAGTGTCAGACGTGGCGCCGACTCAGAAAACTCTAGCCACAGTACCACAAATTGCCGTAGTATCCAAGATGGCTGAGCACTCAGGCCGGCATAGAATACGACAGCAGCTCACAGGACGAATACGGAGCAAGTACCGTGAGGATAGCTGGCGGTAATGCCATTAAGGTGGAAATCGATGGGAATCAAGGTTTGAAGGGGCTGTGGCGCTAGCCTCGGTTACTTCCAGTAGGTCGTGCCCGTCATCCACGTTAATTGTGGTCGTGTGAGAGTCCGAGCGGAACAGATGGGAATGACGATGGCGGAAGGGCTGATCAAGGTTTGTGTCAAACCTGCTTCTGGATACCTGCATCGTTACATAGGGCGTCCCGAAATAGCGATCGACCCGGCATGATTGTTGCGGCCGGCTTCCTCATCCACCCGTGGGGACCAAATCACTATGGACATCAAGGTAGAAATTGCAATTCTAATCAACTTTGGTCCGATAAAATTTGCCCGCAAAGGAGTACTGTGATGTGGGCAGTAAGGACATGTCAATGGTAATACGATTGGCCCACCAAACCCAACGTCTAAATAAATCTGCTCACACGAGTGAGTTTTGGAGCGAGTTTCGGCTCTGCCCCATGGATACAGATGACCTCACCTCAAGACCCGGCTGGCCTCGCCTTTTTTGGGAACCATGTCGTCAGCCCTCAAGCCTCAAGCTTCAAGCTTCGAGGTCTTAACTACAGTCCACAGTTCCAAGGGAAGGGTGGGCTTCCGTGTGCAGGACGTAAAGTGTAATAGCTATGTCGAGCCCACGCGTTAATCTGAATTTGTGTACCGTGTGGTGTCATGCGTGTACGAATGCAACCCCAGTTATTTTCTATACAGGAGCCTGGCTACTAGGCAAACTCGCCATCGCTTATGCGCTTTAGTACTTGATTCTGTAGTCATGTGGCGTGATGAACGCTCATTTTCTTTCGGTAGCCTAGCGCAACCTGATTGCACGCACCCGCTCTAAATGAGTCTGCGTCAGAAATTAAGACATTACAGTACAGTACAGTACGGTACGGTAGCAGCAGGGGCAGTCGGCCGTGCACGTGGCTTCCGATATCCCGGCCCGGCGGGGTGAACCCGTTTTGGGGGTGTTGGTGTACGTTCCCTCATTCACCTACTCGAATGTCGCGCTATCCGAGCCATCTCTCACCGAACATCACACCTACAAAGCCTACAAAGTCCCCGCAATCACGCGCACGCCGGGAGCCATCTGGTGTTTTCTCTCTTTTTCAACCGCAGCAGATCCAACAGTTCAAAGAGGCCTTCTCCCTCATTGATCAGGACAGGGATGGTTTAGTCGGGGAGCGGGACTTGAAGGATACCTTCACTAGCTTAGGTGCCAGATCTCACGCTAAATGCCGTGGTCTACATACTTATTCTTTTCGTGACGAGGCATCGTGCCGTCGCCAGAGACGATGGAAGAGTTGCTCACGTCACGCCCAGGGGAAGGCGGCGCGCAGTCGTCTTCAGAAGATCTTCGTGACCGCGGGATCAATTTTGCCATGTTCTTGACCATGATGAGCGAGCACCTCTTCGAGTTCGACGCCGAGGCGGAGTTGTTGGAAGCATTCTCATCTTTCGACGAGTCTGACTCGGGAACTGTGAAGTGCGATGAAATGAGAAAGTGGCTGAGCGAGACTGGTGATAGGATGAACCAAGCGGAGGTATGTCATTATCACCCTTCCAAAGGCTAATCTAAATGACTCCCTTTTCCAGATAGACAGGTTTCTGAAGGGTTCGTTCACTGACCGCCAAGGAAACTTCAATTACAAAGAATGGGTAAAGGTGCTCCGAGTAAACGAAGACGATAATGACACGGAGGCTCAGGCGTAGACTAACGCCACACGATCTGTCTTGTATCTATGTTCACGGACAACTCTGTACTTTTTCGATGGTCCGTGGCCGGTGGTCTTACTCATTTCTATTATTGACGTACACTTAGCTGGTTTTAGCTTTCACTTTGTATACTAGTAACTTCGCACACATACATATCCAGTGCTCTTCAAGAGACCTGGTCGGAATTGCGGAGAATGGGTCACGCCGTCTGAATTCTCCGCCGATGTTTTCTTCGCGTTTTTCCTCGGCGCTACGCAAGTTGTCTCACCGTCATTCTATGTCTGAATCAGCAAAACTCTTGCCGTCACCTAGGGCCCAGCATCCAGTCCTTTCGCCCTAGGCCCAATGAACAATAGTGTGGCACGCTCATTGTTTGGTATTTTCGTGTGCTCTGATGGCGCGAAGCGCAACCCATCCTTTGTTTTCACGCCATCTGAATATGTCGTCGATGATCAGTCAGCCTACTGCTTGTGCCTGGCTTGTTGGGGACTGTCAAACGCATTCCCCGCCCGTGGCTGACGAGGGTGGATTCTTCCCAGCACTTACCTTGCCCCAATAACACGTACGAGTCATTGTTCATAACGGCAGGCGGCTTTACTCGGGCGGACGACCCGGTGCTTTATGCCTAGGCCCTGTAGCATCACTATCCTTGGCACGATGCCATACTTACAACGACCCTTCGGCCATCACGACCATTCCGAAACGCAGCTTCACTCAGGCCAACCTTAATCTAATGGATTTTGAAATATGTATTCTCATAGGTGATTGGCCACCAAGGTAACTTATTATTGGCGCTGCGGTCGATCGTACCTGACTGCCCTTACGAAACCACCCACCAGCCAGTTACGTCCTGTTATGCGGGTGGCCAGGACATTCCTACTGGCTGTCACAACTACTTTGGTCAATTTATCACCAGCCCATGCACTCACTGTGGACCTGTCCTGTATGTGGGATCTAGCCAATGAGTTCGACTGCTAGTACTATTTTCGACACGACCCAATTCAGATTTTCAGACTGAATTGGATTACACGGCAAAATGCCTGCTGCGACGTTACATTCATACACGCGTTCGTCCTTATTCTTTGCATATCCCACCCGCTACCCTTAAACGCCACTTATGTTCCTTCAACGGACGTGTACACGTCAGGACGGTGAATCCTCGTAATTTCAGTGGGTCTCCGTACTCAGTCTTTGGTTCATACCTCGCTTTGTTTTCTTGCCTCCGCGGTCATTACTCGAAACACAAATACGAGATATGTTGTTCATTACGTTTCTCACAGCTGCGTGTTCGATGTAATTGTTTGGGTGCGGGAACCGCCTCCGGGTCTGTCCGTTAGCCACGAATTTCAGAAAGAAAGACAGCAAATCTCTGGTTTCATCTGCCTAAAGAGGCTGCCAATCACCACCTTTCTCCCACCAAGTTGAGTCCCATTGGCAATGAAACTTAGAATGATTCTCTCCACCCTGGGCTCGCTGGTTTGCGGGGACGCTTCTTTCCAATGGAAGCCAGAAGATCGTGTTTCTTTGTTGTGTCGAGTGCGCGGTTATTGCGTCTAGCTCCCCTTGTTTCAAATTATCGCTATCCACCGCGTATGTAAATTGCTCAGGGAGACGTGAAACGAGCGGCATTCGGAAGTACACACCTTCGGCCGACTTTTGCTTTCGGGGCGATAAACGCTCTGGCCATACCTATTTACTCTCTTCACGGATGAGTATCGCTTTTGTTTTTCGGACGCGGACGATCGGCCTATGGCCCTGGCGATTCGTTGACCCCCTTAGCCCCTTCCCATCAACCGGATGTTCCTCGTCATTTCTCCGGTCCCCCGCAGTGTTTTCCACGTCACATTGCCAGCGCTATGCTTCCTGCCCTGGCTGCTCCACCCCGCGGGCGTACGTTCTGGAATATCCGTCGGTCTTAATGCTGGCGGGCTGGCGGCGGTTCCGGGGTGCGGGTTGTAGCGCCAAAAAGATTGAAGGAGACCTCGAACGTTGACATCATAGGGCTGACGAGGCATAGCCCATTCGACGGTCCAATTTACTTTATAGTTGATATATTACCTGTCCCAACTGACCAACTTACCACTACTGCCAACCGTAGCACCTACTGAGTGTACCGTGTGCCGTGTACTTTGAGGTGTAAGTCTCTTGATGGGTGCAGTGCAACTTGGTGGCGCGCGGAAAGTCCGCGGGCGTGCGAGTTGCAAAGTTAACTCAACTTATCAGACTCATCCATCCCAATCCGTGACTGATAGGCCCGGGGAGTGTGTTGATGCCCATCGTCCAGTCGAAGTTGTCTTGTTATCATGGTGTACATCAACTCGTGGCAAGAGTACCAGGAGGCTGCTGAAAACTTGTACACTAGCTCGCCAAGAAAGGTATGCCTCTCTGTTGGTGCGCCAATCGCACCCTCGCGATCAACCAAGTCCTTGGACTGACGTATGGAAGACCCGGTACAGCGTGAAATGGAAATCTTCAGAGGGAAAACTTGTCCTCAAAATCACTGACGACGTAACAGTGCGTCTTTATTATCGTCTCGTTGCTTCTCAGGCGTGTTCACTTGCTCAAAAACAGTGCTTGAAGTTCAAAACACATTCCTCTATCTTCCTTGGCCGCTTCGAGGCACTGAATCGCTCTCTGATCCAGAAAATGACGAATAGCCCCTTAAAACCGACTTCAATAGCCCCTGCGGCACCTCCCTCGCAAGCCATGGCGACGGCCTCGCCCGTTATACAGGGTTCAAATTTATCTGAAACCCCGGTCCCGGTGGCGTCACCTTCTGGGGGGGGCGTGAAGAAGAAGAAAGGGGGGAAACGAAAATAATCATTTAGCGACTGGCCGGTTTATCTGAACCGAATGCGTGGTGTGGGGAGGTACGGGTGACAACGAACGCGCAGTGCTAGCGTATGTATCCGACTCAGATGTCTATTCCACCCCCACCCCCCTGTGAGATGCCATCTGCCGCAAACTATAATTACAGGTCACGAAATCGACATTTTCCCGACGAATTGCCCTCTTCGCAACCCAAACCGTGGTAACGCCACGTCGCTAACCATCCAAGTCGAGGAGTGCACCTGATGGCCCTAGACCCTCGAACTTGTCGGAGAATCCTTTGTAGATCAGGTTGCCCCGAAGAAAGGTCCGCTCTACGCTCCCAGAGAGTACCCGGCCTTCATATGGCGTGATCTTGTTTTTGAACCGAAGCGATCCTTTCGTGACCTGGCTCTGCGTTCAGAGGAGTGGAGGTTAGAAAGATGAAACCTCACGATATATTCAGCATCCGGGTCCCAAACGATCAAGTCGGCATCGTATCCAGCCGCGATCTTCCCCTTCCTGTCTGCTAGACCCGCGTGACTTGCCGTTTTCTGGCTTGTCCATTGTAGAATCGTTCCGATGGGCACGTTACGCTTCCGTGCTTCCGTCCACAGCAGACTTAAACCAAGTCCGAGTGTACTAATGCCTCCCCACGCTCCCATGATGTCACCATCGTCCAGCTTTTTCAGCTCCGCAACGCACGGACTATGATCTGAGACGACAAAGTCGATAGTGCCATCGAGTAAGGCGGTCCATAGTACCTCGCGGTTCGCGTCGTCTCGGATTGGTGGGCAACATTTAAACTCGGGGCGGCCGTTGGGGATGGCATCTGAGGCCAGGCAAAGGTAATGGAAGCATGTCTCGACTGTGAGCTTATGACCGGCAGCCCTGGCGCTGCGAATAATTGGCAGGGCACTCGCCGCAGAAAGATGCACAATGTGACAACGGAGGGCGGGGTATTCCTTCTGCAGATCGACGATGCGCGAGATAGCGTCCACCTCAAATGCTTCTGGACGCGAGTTGAGAAATGTGCTATACCGCGTCGGGTCTTCGAGACTCGGCGGCACAGAATGAGTGTCCATCTCGGCATGAAATAGGAGAACAGATCCCGTATCCTGTACGGTCATTGTCTTGTCGGCCGAGACACCCCTGGGAGAATACTGCAGACACCCTCATACCTTGAGCGCGTCCATGGCAGGTCGCAAATCACTTTCAGAAACGCACGGGAATTCCTGTACAGCCGATCGTTGAGCACGAAGCAGCCCCCCTGAGAGAAAGCAGCCAAGATCTACCTCGACACCACTTTCGATCATAAAGCATTTGAACCCCTTGACACCCGCGTCGACCAATTTGACCAATTCGCCCTGGGCACAGGTACCGTAAACCTCATAAACAATCTGGTAAAACAATGTGTATACTTGATTGCCGGGGATTACGCCACCCCAGAATGCGACATCTGTCCAGCACTGCGAGCGCGCCGCATGACGCTTAACCTCAAGATTACCCACCGAGGTCGTCGGCGGGATCGAGTTGAGTGGCATGTCCACGACCGTGGTAACCCCTCCAGATGCTGCCGCGCGAGTGCCCGTCCAGAATCCCTCCCAGTCCGTCCGCCCAGGTTCGTTAAGGTGTACATGCGCACTGACATAGTCAACCGAGTAATTAATTAGACACGCAAACAACGACGGGTCAAGACTCTTGACTGTACGTACTCTACCAGCCCTGGAAGGAGATATTTGTCGTCGTCAACTTCCAACCAGTGATCATCTGCGATCTTGGAATAGTCCGTCCTGACAAGCCGTTCCGCGTGGACCTCGATTATCTTCCCTGTCTCTGCAGAGACGAGGACAGTTGCAGGCTGCGGGACCTGGGATCCAGGGAGTAGTACATTGTTTCCTGCGTAGACCCGAGTGTGGATGTCAATCGTGACGGTCATCGTGCAAGTACGCTAGCAGGTCCTGGTTAGGGTTCCCTTCGTTGTTGTCCCGCCGTTGATGGCGACGTCACTATGCCCTCATCAGGTTGGTCCATCTCGCGCTTCTGTACCCTACGATCGCTCCAGCGTGATATATCGTAAGAAACAGTAATCCGCAAACAGCGGCAAGGGTGCTGACAATGAGCCTCAAGGTACCTTGGTCGTCTGGATACTAGGATGCACTTCGTCACAGTAGTAAACACAACAAACGCTGGTCTCGGCTACTGAGTTCTAGTCGCTTCCCAGGTACTCCATAGGATATACACATGCACCTTGGACCTTTACCCCGTCGACTGGAGAATTGTTACTGTGAAATACGACATCAGGAAAAACCTCCCTTGCTAAACATGTTAATTTGTTTTAATTACGAATAATTTGCAGTTTTTTAAATTGTTTAACGGCATTTTACTGGGATTACAGTAACGGCGATTAACACGGGAGGTATTTCCCGATGCGACTGCGTTACAGACCATCTCAACAAGTCGTAAGTTGGGCGGCCGGTTCGTCCTAGGCCCTTCGGCGACGGACATCCTTTCGACCTTTGACCGTCACACGCTCCACTTTCACTACACCGTTTACAAACACCCGGCCCGTCCCATAACTGCCCCAGCTCGCTGGGGAACGACAGGGTACTGACAATTTCTATCTCGGCGATGGCCCGAAGCCACTCCCAAGGGAGAGAAACGTGTAGTCTCACGGCTGCGACCGATCTATGTCTTCGGTACGTATCCCGGAACACGAATCGATTTTTAAAAAAAAAAAAGAAGGGAGGGAAACGTGCCGACTGAATAAATCGTGGATCCCGGATCTAGTGAGAAGAAGGGTCGCGAGGGTCCGAGCATATTTCGCTTCATCAGAGAGACGAGAGAACGAGGTTGAGTGGCATCACAAATAGTCGGTCGCCCGCGCAACGGGATTAATTGTGGTTAGGCTACACAACACGGGTGTGGGGCCAATCGGCGCAAGCAGGCGAATTGACTCCAAGGATGCCTCTGGCTGAAAATGATCTGCCAAATTATGCGGATCTGCGATTAAATTTGTGGTTTTGTCACGCGAAGCGTGTAGGCAGCGTAGAGAGACAGTACCTTGTCATGTGACCATGTATCCAGGGTCTCCCTGCTTGTAGGAGAGATGAAGAGGTGTCTCAGGTAGACTTGTGGCAGTCTCTAATAACTTAAATCACTCCGTTGCGCTGCCCGCCTAAAATCGCGATATCTTAAGCCAGGGGGCATTCTATACGGGTACAAAGGACACTTTTTTAACGGGTGAACTTTCACCAGGACGTTTCTTCCAGGTTGAGGGCCCTGAACGCGACAGCTTGCAATTGAGGTATGTGCAGCGTTTCAGCAAGGATAAGAGAGCAGTAGCACAGCGCACCAGGTCGCGGACGTATTATTTATGCAGTCAAGATAGAGGGTACCTTAATTTTTGATATGATGGTGCCGTCACCTGTGGACACCAGCCAAGTTCAGTATTCGTGCCTCTTTCCAGTGGCGGACCTTTGCGGTGAAGCTGTGAAGTTTGGGGCGAAGTGGTTGTTTCGGATGCTTTGGATACTGTGACCAGTGCACATTGCACAGTGACTAGAAGCCACACATTCTCGAGTTTCGAGCGCCCTACACACTTATTGCTGAGCGCTGAGTAATTGTCGAGGCACCTCACACACCTTGGCGACGATAACACTTGCAGGATGAAAATGCCATATTAGTAGCACCCTGATATTTGCGTCGCGTAACGAAAGTCCCTTCGATGGTCGCGAACTTCTCTAGTTTGATATGGGAAATGATGTAGGCGCTATTCCTCGGGCAACGAACTACTGTATTTTCTCACTGGCGCGATTACGATGGTCTAAAATCAACTGTGTGATCCCGGGATGAGATATGGTTCGGAAAGAGAGCGCAATTTCGAATGGCGTGTCGTCCTTTGCACCCACATCTGCACCATGCTCGGGTAGAACAAGAGCAACTCGACCCCATTGTATCTGGCGTCATCTCGCACGACACCCGAAGGCGAGACAGTGCACGTTCCGTGCGTTTATGTCCGCCCCGTTGCTGGATTAACCCGCGAATGGAATCGGCACTCCACCTTGTCGACGCTCGATGTGATGGCGTCGGGACATCTTTTCCCCGTACATTCACGTACGCCTCGAGCTGGATCAACAGCTGCACCGATTCGACTCCTCCCCCAGACGACGCCAAATGCAACGGCATCGCACGATTCTTGTCCGTGCAGTCACATGCGCCCCGTGGTAGATTAACAGCTGCATGGATTTGGCTCCTCCCCTGGACGACGCCAGATGCAAAGGCGTTGAGTAGCCCTCGTCCCGTGTGCTCACGTTTGCCCTGTGCTGGATTGATAGCCGCACGGATTCAGCTTCCCCCCCGAGAGTGACGGTCGCGCGTTTCGAGCTGAGTGACAAGAACGTGGTCCCCGGGACTTTACTTGGCCTTTCTTGTGTGCTTCCGGGGCGGGGTCAAAGATGACTCTGAAATTGTAAGGGTCAGTCAGTCGGGTAGTCTGGCTATTCTGTGTCATCGAGCTGGAAGCGGGAGGTTACGATCGTAACGTCGTAGATCGAGTGAGCACACACTAGAACGCCGCCTCGTGCGTTGAGAAGTCCTCAAAGATGCCGGGGCACTACCAGATATGGATGATGATAGACACCCGACGAACAGGCGTGGTAACAGCCCCCAATTCAGAGGCAGATTGGTACGTGTCCGGTTTACACCCTCGCATCTGCAGGGAGACGATAGTGGTGCTCTCTTTGTGACACAAAATCGAGCCGAGTCAGTTTATTCTATGAGAAAATTCCACAATTCCTTAAAGAACCGGGTGTACAGTGGTCACAAAGCAAGCAGTCAAGTCAAGAGTCCCAGGGGATAAAGCAGAGGAGAATTCAAAATTAGATATTACCTTCACAACCTAGGCGTCGCGCATGGCCTTTTCTTTGGCGACCCTCTCGAGCTCACTGAACATGCCACTCTTCAACGCCATATTGCGGAAAATGCCGTCTTCCTTCTGAATCAAGTTCCACGGTGTATCGAACTCTGCAATGACGCCTTTGTCAAGCACGATCAGTCTGTCATAGTCGATCACGGTCTTCAAGCGATGTGCGACTGAGCGACCCAAGCACCGTCAGTCATGAGAACAATTGGGTAAAATTTCCGAATCACCCGTCAATAAAAGTGAACCCCCAAACTCCTCGCGAATAGTCGCCTGGATCTTTTGGTCGGTTGCGAAATCAATGCTGCTCGTGGCCTCGTCCAGCACAATTATTGAACTCCGCCGCAAGAGCGCCCGCGCCATGGCAATCAACTGTCGCTGGCCTTGCGAGAAGTTCGTCCCGCCCGGTGACACCTGGGTGTCGAGTGTCACCAGCGTCTTGGACTCGATTTCGGTCGCGGACGCGGCTGCAGAAGAGCCTGCAGTAGGGGATGGGGATCCGTGACCTGGCGAGGCTGGACGGCTCGCTGCACGAGATGTTTGGCGTGAAGTACGTTGAGACTCGTAGGCGCTATCCGTGATCATTTGAACGCGATGTAAGACGTCGAGACATTCCAGGTCTTCGTGTTCCTCTGGGAAAGTCGATTAAGCATTGTCTAAGCACGCGGAAAAGTTGAGACGACATACTGAAAGGATCGAGATTCTCGCGGAGAGTGCCCGAAAAGAGAGTAGCATCCTGTGGGATGAAGGTCTGTCGTGGCTATGAGATAGGCCACCACACTGATTTAGGATAGTACTCACAATACGGGAACGCAGATCATGCAGACCGATCGTTGTGATATCTATGCCATCTATGAAGATCTTTCCACTCTCAGGGTCAACCTACACAACAATTCAGCGCACTCGAAATTATCATTATCCGAGCACGACTACTCACAAATCGCAGTATGCTCATAGCCAAAGTGGATTTCCCGCTACCTGAAACGCCAACATAAACAAACGCACATTAAAAACAACAAAACGCGGGCGAACCGGTTCGACCCAACAAGCCCACGCGTTCCCGTGCCTTCAAGGTAAAAGACACGTTATGCAGCACCGGCGGTAGCTCCGGAGCGTACTTGACAACAAGATCATCGACAACAACGAGATTTTCGCTTTCCGAGGACGGCCAGTAGGCAGGGGGACGCGAGGACTCAATGATGATAGGAGGCTCTCGCGGTAATTCCAGATACTCGACAACCCGCTCAACCGAGCTATGTATAACTCCTCGTCAGAGAAAGCCACAAGGTTTCACGGTCACTTACTTGAGGTCGAGCTCGAGACCCGTCCAGAACCGACAAGCCCAATAGATACTGTCCGTGAAGGCCATGGCCGAGGTGATACAAAGACCAGCAGTACCAGCAGATACAAAGCCAGACAACGCAAATAATGTTGTTGTGAGCACGGACAAACCACCGAGCACGTCAAAGTTCAGCAACAGCCAACGGTTTGTCATCCAGAAGCTATACCACATCTATGCTTAGGTGAGCAGGAAGGCCTTCCCTGAACTTGCACAGACCGCTTACCTGCGTTGTCAGGTCTACTTTCGAGTGAAGGCCGTCGAGGAAGCGCTTCTCTGCAGAGAACGCGCGGACTGTGACAATTCCTTCGAGTAATTCGCCAAAGCCAGAGAAGATAGGCGAACGTGAGTTCGACTCCATCCGTCGCAAGTCTCGTCCCGTATTCAGATAGCCGATTGCAAGCATACGGTATACGTAGCCGATGATGAACGCAGGCAGCAAGAAAAGAGGGAAGACCACGCTGGAGCACAAGTATCAGGACGACGTGGAACGAGCAGAAGGTAGATCAGGGACTGACGCTACGAGAATAACAGACGCCGCAAAAGTCGCAAGTGATGAGTTAACAGACTGAAGGGAGCTGGCCAAAGATAAATCGACGGTTTCAATATCCTGGAAACATGTCATTCCTGGGCTGCGAACTCGCAGTTGGTTACTTTTCTTACCTTGCTGAAGCGATTGAGCATGCGACCTAATTAATAGTGATGAGTCTGGCGGTAGAATAAATCAAGCGAAGTATACCTTGAGGTGTTGTATCATGCCACCGCATGGTTGCCCGGACTACTGAAACGAGAAGTTGCATAAAAAGCACCCTAGAGGCACGAAGGGCGCCTGTGTACTGCACAATAGCAGACAAGACGCCAACAAACGCCGAACCGAGACCCACTGCGGCATAAACGTTGATATAGAAGAGCGGGTGTTCCCTGGCATCCGGCAGATTGAAAGGCAGGCCGCTGGGAGATTGCAAACCGTGTATGGTATGTGTAAGATGATAGGGGGCAATTGGTCCATCCATCGCGGCCTGCTGTTGCTCGATAGCGTAAAACGATGACGTGAATGAATATGCTGTGGACACCGTGCGATTGCCGTAGGCTTCACCCCAATACTAAGAATAGTTAATCTTTGAACAGAACCACTTAGATTGGTTTACACGCCTTGATCCATACTCTCTCGGATACGCTTAGAAGCTTGAGGACCAGTTGTCAGATAGTCGATCCTAGCAGTGGAGAAATCCTACCTGAGTTAGTATGATGAAAAAGCCGAGAATGGCCCAAGTCCAGTAGGAGCTGAGGGGGGCTTTCAGCCGTATACGATCAGCACGAGAACGAGCTAGACCCACGAGGCTTTTAAGTACGTCTTGTAGATACCCCATTTGACTCCACCTTCCTGGCGCTCTTCATCCTTGATTAGCTTCCTAGTCTTCTTCGTTCCTGTAGCGGCGCCAGAATCCTCGGCTTCGCCCGCAGCGACTTGCTCCGAGGTAGGGCTTGTTACTACAGCACTTTGTTCCTCTTCGTGGACGTTCACTTCTTCGGAGTGGGCAATTTCGTCAAGAACCCCTCGGGCGCGTAAATCGGCAAGCGTTCCTTGGGTGTCAATGCGGCCATCAAGCATACGGACCAGATAGTGAGCGCTGGGAAGGACAAGTTCGACATGGTGCGTGACCAATATCTTCGTTAAAATTCGACCTCAGTATCTACTCCTCATGCAACCGTATTCAGAGGAGCGTACCACTGTACGGTTAGCTAGGAGAGGCCCGCAAAGGAGTTTCTCAAGCAAGAATCGCGCGGTGTGGCTATCCTGTTAGGGTCAAGGGTCAGATGCGGGCATCAATTTCCTGCCCAACAGGCGTACCACAGCACTCAGGGGATCGTCTAGAAGAATATATCTGGCCGGAGAGTAGACTGCGCGAGCTAGAGCAACTCTAAAGAAGCCTTCGTGAGCAAAAGAGGGCTTTCGACCCAGGGTATATCGTACCTAGCCTTCTGGCCGCCAGACAAGCTAACTCCTCTACGCGGGAAGCACCAATATCAGCAGGCAAGACAGACGCGTGAAAAGAAAGGAGTTGCGCGTGGTAACGGACCTGGCACCGATTTCTGTTGCGTCGCCATCCTCAAGTATCTCTAAATCAGGATTTAGAGCACACGCCTCAACCACGGCATTATAACGGGCCTCGTCGTACGGGTAGCCGAATAATATGTTGTCCTTGATTGTCTGATGCCGAAGCCACGGAGATTGGGCAGCGTAAGCGACGGTGTGCGTTAACCCGAACTCGTCAACAAGGGACGAGCGTTTCAATAGGATGACTTTCCCACTAAGCGTCGTCATTTCACCTAGCAATGCCATCTAGTGGTGTGTGCATTGGCATAGCGCATCTAGACAATCCAAAGCGGACACTCACTAGGAGTGCGGTTTTGCCACTTGCAGTCGGGCCAGTGACAACCGTCAGCTGACGCTCTGGGAATGTAATATTAATATCCCTCAGTTCGAACCGGTGTTCGCTGGCGTCGCTGGCTGCAATTGAGCTGCGCTCGGCCCCATCATTAGCATCTTGAGCAGCGTCATCGATCGAGGCTGTATTCTTTGCCTTTTTGTCTGCCCTCTCGGTTTGACTGTTCTTGTCGCTATTATCTCCTTTTTGTTCAACCTCATTCCATTTAAACGTCCCATTCTCGATGCCCAAACCCTTTTCGATCTCGTCATCTGCCCCTGATGTGCCAAAAGAGGACTTCTTCAAGGAAGATACCTGATCGTCGACCTCATCTTCGTCTAGATAAGTCGCTATCCGGTCGAGAGCCACTTTCGTCTGGGGGAGCGTTGAGATGCCATTACATATGCGGATTCAAAGAAGGCTTGCCTGTAATATCTGGACAATCCACGTTGGAATGATATTCAGAGGGAGCCTGACCATGTTGAACAGTGCGATTGACTAGACAGATTCAGTCAATCATTAGGACTGGTACACAAGGAGTAACATACCGTGAACGCGATGCTGACTGTCAGCTCGTTCCCTTGTACTACAAAAACGAGGAACGAAGTGATAGAAACAAGCACGGGCGCACACGACCAGAGCAATTGGAACATGATCGAATTCAGGCGAGATTTGACCATCCACTTTATCTCAGTGGCACGCGCATCTGAAACGCGGTCGATCCATCGACTCTCCCACGCAAAGAACTTGATGAATTTGATCTTAGTAAGATAGTGGTCAGCGGTAGACGGCGTAGCACCCAACAGATAGTGGCATACCGCGCCAATAAGCTCGTTTAGCACAGCCATCCTTTTGTCTCGCGAATTCATCACACCTTTTTGAATGCGAATGCTGCGCTTGGTAAGGAAACTATTCAACGGCCAGCCGAGGACCAAAATGATGAATCCTGCGAATGCAGACCACCCAAGTAGCCTATGGCAGTTTTTAGTATGTGTCGAAAATGCGTTTCTATAACTTACTGGTAAAGAAAGGAACACGCGATAATGATCTCGAGTGGGCCTTAAATCCATTGATGAGCCTGGTCAAACGCAAGAAAAATGGGAAATGGCGAGACATACTTCCGTAGATGAAGTACATCGCCGAGGCAGTCATAGAGACCCGGTTTGCGTCGCCAGCCATAAGGTTCACGATCTTTCCGACATCCGCACCGGCCTTGGGATCATCTGCCTTAGCTTCGGCCTCGGCGCTTGCTTTTGGATCCCGCTTTTTGTCCCCGTCTGAGGCCTCCTTAGAGCTGCCCTTGTCCACAACCCCGGAATAATCTTTGCGCTTCAGAGCCTTGTCGTAAATTGCGGCCATGAGCTGCGAGCGCATTCGCGTGGAAGCCCGCCGGCCGAACCAAAGATGTTGAACGTTTGCCTGAGCCTGAAGGAGGGGTGTTGGTTCAGCCGATTGATTGGAGGAGATATAATAAACGAACTTTGCCAAGAGTGGATAGGAAAGCAAGCAACGCGTAGATATAAGCCTGAGAATGAGTGACCGGAGTTGGGTCGACAATCACATCCAGTATACGTCTACAGATCCATGAAGATGTGGTCCAAACACGAAAGCAAACCAGACTTACTTGAGGAAATAAGGGCCCATATAGGTAAACGACACGCTGACGAAGGTCAGGAGAATGTCCAGCCTGTCAAAATAAATCATCAGCAAACATGTAGTCCCGAACACCTGGAATGATGGCAAGAACCGAGCCTCTCTCTCCATATCAGTTCAGAGAGCACGAAGAGTATTTCGCTTGTTCAATGGCAAGAACTGCCCATAGTGATATAGTCGCAAGATCAATCAACTTACATCAGGTCTAGCGAGTTGGCGGCCCAGAGCCGGCGAAGTAGCGTGGCGCGTCTGACGATAGGAAGGAAACATGAGAAATGCTATGAGGAATCTGTACCCAGAATGCTCACTTTGTATTGCTAAACTTCACAAACACAGACCGCGACTGCATGGTCGGACTCAACGACCAGACGTCTTCCTCGTTCAAAGTCGTGTTGGTACCCTAACAGACGCTCAGAATCCATGCGGAATCAAATGGACAGACGCGGGAACACATACGCGCTGGATGAGTGGCCAGACCCATGAAAATGTGACCCAGCCCCAAAGCGTTGTGTAATCTTCGGGGGAAACGGACTTGCCCTGCATCATCCCAGAAAGAACAATGAGCACGCCGCAACACAAACTAGTGAACCGACTCACGATCTTCTCCTTGTCCACCCTGCGACTCGGGATTGCGAGCGGCATGCTGAAAACGATCGTGATCAAGATGAGCAGAGCGCCCAAGTTCAGTATGTGGGCGGCAAGAGTGAGCGCATCGGGGAACGGGGTGCCATATGCACGCTTGTTGTAAGCAAGTGCGCCGAACGATACCACCTCAGCAGTGAGGTAGATGAGGTAGAGCACGAAAAGATCGTATGATGGAGTAGGCTTGGGCCGAAGGATGGGTCGCAGGGTCGCAAACAGCCATATCAACGCGAACAGGAAGGAACTTGCGACGTAGACCGGGTCCTGTTGGTCCTGGATGACGTTGAAAGAAGCGACGCCAAGCCAGGCAAGGGTCTCTATGAGCGCAATCCAGGACAAAAACAGCGGTTTCCAAAAATGACGTGGTTCAACTTGTTCGATCACGGACTCGGGCTCGCCCTGTACAACTTCGCCCAACGCGGCTCTGGACTCTGCGGCATCGGCAACATCGAGGGCTTCGGCTTCTTGGAGGGTCAGGAAGGGGTCGAACTGGGCTTTGACAGGGCGGATGAGATTCGATAACCACGTGGGAATCGGGACGGAGGCCACACAGAGCACGAAAACGAATACGGCGGGAATGAAAGCTCCCCAAAAGGAGCGTGCGCAGCTCGAGTCGATGTGCCAGATTTCACTAGAAAAGTGGCAGCCCGACATACTGGTAGAGTGAAAGTGCCGAAGAATCGACAGGTGGCCGTTTTGTACCAACTAAGTCCCAGTGTACTGACACCCAGCATGATTTCCCTCGCTACCGCGCGCTAGGGCGCCTCAAACCCACATACCCTCATCCATCGTGATACCGAACCCCTGCCCATTTTTAAACCTTTACCCTATCCTTTTTTCCCTCTGGACAAGGCTTCGAGTGCAAGTACTATGTTCAGCACTAACTCGGCTCCAAACCGAGCTCAATCCGCCACGTACGTACGGATACTGTTCAGAGTCGACGTTAACTGACATTCATTACGATAAGAAGATAAAGTCTTCGGTTTCCGGGTCAACGAGAGCCCGGGAGCCAGAGCGAGGCAGGTGAGTGCGTTCGCCCAAGGATATACACTAGGACCATTCCGATTGGATATCAGCCGTGTTGTCTTGAACCAGCAAGACCCTGGATCTCCGAGAAGTCCGGAATCCCTTCGGTTTAACGCACACTGTATTTCGTGTGGAATGCGGGCGTGGGGTCGGTATTTACCCGCGTGGGCTGACTGATATGATACAGAAATAGGACAATCGGCCAACGTCATGCCGAAAGAGCCGCGAGCTGGATCGGGTGCATTCTGCACGGGCGGCATCTTCGTGAGTTCGATTCCTCCAGCCTCCAGCACCACTCGCAAGATCCGTTGTGGCCAGCGCGAAACCTCCCGGTGCTTCTGTGAGCGAACATGTGATGCCGCTGGTGTAACGACGCGGCTTCTGCTCACGGCAAGTCCAAAGGGACAAGCTGGGCTTCTCATCCCACTCGAAAAGTAAAGCAGGGCCTGCGATGGTCCCCCCTCGACGTGTCGTCACTATTCCAAAGAACGCAAGAAACGTGTGTTGTCTGCATCTGGTAGTCCCTCCTTGGCGAGCGCCCAGGAATATACATGTACCCCAACGCAATTCAAGAATTCCCTTGAGAGCTCTGATTTGGATACACCTACTCTTGGCAATTCAAAAGTGTCTGTTCTGAATTTTATTGCGAATCTATCCTCATTTCTTGCCCCTCGAATCCACGAGGCTGTTTTCCAGCCACCATGGAACCTGTGGTCGTTCTTGACATAAGGTGTGGGGTGGGGCGGGTAGTGTGAGACTCAAAGAGAGGAAAAACCGGTATTGCCGATTGTCGATCGTGAGAAGGTTCGCATATCGGCGGTAAAACACCAACTTCGCAGATAATTTTGAATGGGGTTCCTGGCCAAGGTTACGAAACGCTTGGATTTGTATTACATACGTATGCTGGGCACAGCGAAGAGCACGCATGGCATGGCCAAGACCCGCCACGGCTTGGCGCCGCGGCAGCTGGAAGATCAGAGCGAATACTACAGCACTGTCTTCCTGATAACCCATACCGGGAAAGGCTGGGAAGTATGGATTATTGATGGAAAACGGGGCACGTGGGACAAAGAAAAAGTGAATCGCCTATTCCAGGTACTGTGCTTCGTATTTACTGACCAAAATGAGATGTTATTCCCTTGGCCTTTAACTGCCAAGAGTTTATCCTTTTGTCCTCTATATATGTCTTCGAGTTGCTTTAAACCGTTTCTAAGAGTATCAATAGGTGTCATTCCCACGAGTGAGGATAGAGGACGTTCTGTGTTCCGACAACAGTAGGTCCATTTTACAAAAACACATGTGTGTACTGCATTGGAATCAACACTGCTGGATATAGAAAAGTCCACTCAAAAACGTAACAGAATGTCCTAATTTAATCGATAATTTGGCTTTAAGCGCCCATCTTATGGGTTATCAGAGGGAGGCAAACTGCAAGGTGGCGCGTCGTCGAAGCGCCCCGAGAAGCAACGCCCACCATACTGCGACCATAACTCTACTGCGGGTATTTCTTCTAAATCCGGGTTATACGCCTACTCCAATTTCTGTAAAAGGGGTGGTATATTAGTGTTACAGAGGGTTCTGTACGCCAAGGTGTGAAAATAATTTTCGAAAATAAACCAAAAAAATGAACGAGGTTGTGCAATAAGGCCTATCGCCGCCAACGCCGGGCAAATCAAACATGGCCAAGGACAGTTCGCATTGTGCGACCATGCGTCTAAACTATTGTTGTACTTGTTATACAAGACCGATCGTTGTTGTGAGATGTGTTGTACCTTGGCATATGTATTGGAGATCCATTAGACCCTCACCCCGACTCTTCCATCAGACCAAGGAAAGCTCACTGGGCATGACCAAACATTAAGTATAAAAGGAGAGACGCAATGAAATAGTGCCAAGCTATACAAGGAGGTCACGTCGGGTTTAGAACGCCGTCTCAAGTTTCAAAGTCTCGTCACCGACCAGGTGACTCGATGGAATGAAATTGCTCCCGGAAACACCCTAGCGACCTCGTCTTTCGGTACCTCTGTCGCAAATACCAAGACCTTCACTGTGCCCTTGGGGAATACCTCACCGTCCCATAGCTCCGACCAAGACCGAGGAGTGTGACAAAATAGGCGGCGGCGAGTCGCCGGCTCTTCCCAATACCCGCTCTCGGGGAGTCCATAGTGTTTCCCGAAAATCATTGAGCCAGGCTCGGGCGATAGCAAGCCAGCCAGAGCGCGTGCCAGGCGAAGCTGTCCACCCTCCGGAAATAGGTGAAAAAAGGACGAAGCGTAGACGGCAGAGACATGCCCGTGAAGCGGGTTCAGGGACGTCAAGGTACGCAGATCTGGCGCCGTGGTGATAGGAGGCGAGTTAGCAGTGAAAGGGGGTACGATGCTCAGGTGTTCGGGATCAGACATGTCCCCTGGAACGAAAGTCATAGGAAATGTGTCGGGGGTCGTTCTAAAAAGCCTATGCCCGAGGTCCCAAAAATCTGAATGGGGAATCCAGTAAGCTGGGGTTCAAACAAGGAACGGATGGGACCAACCTTGGTGCAGATCTGAGGTCACCACGTTCCTCAATGGGAAACCATCCACGATTGCCTTGCGAACATCAGTCCCCACTGACGAGTAGCTGTAAGGGGCAAATAAAATGGAGATGGAAAAGAGACTTACAACAACAGCCAATTTCGAGGAGTATCGCACCCTCTCGCTCACGACCAAGTTTCAGTAAGTCCTGGTAGGGGAAGAGACGCGAGATCCCAAGCCTGGTAGATGTGAAATGTTAGATCGAACACTATTGTATTCCTTCACAGCATGGTCATACCTTGCCCACGAAAAGGAGCGTATACAGGGGTATGGATGTACCTCGCATGATATCAGAAAAGGGCAAAGTAAATCAAAAAAAAAAAGGCACCTCGTAAGCCTTGGCTTGAATAGAGAGTAAATGTGTCTTGAGCTCATCGTCATCGCCGGTGCCGGTCTGTTGCTTGAAGAACGCAATTTCGGCGCTGTCCAAATTGTATAGCTCCTCGTCTAAAGGCAGAACCGACTGATGATGGGAGTCTGGGGTCATCGCTGTGGACGTTTTACCTGCGCCGTTGCTTAATCGGGTGTACACGCTGGCTTGGCGGAGGCAATTTCGCACACTCATTGACAAGGGTTGCATCATCAATACAACCAATGCCTGACATATCCCAGGGCTGTCCCATTTAAACCTGTCTATTCACATGCAGTCGTTATTCCACTAAGGCAATTGGGTCCGCTCTAATGGCAACTGTGAGGCGTAACTCTCGTCCTCCCAGAAGCCTGCCCAGCTCACTACGCAGATCGAGTCTCGTGGCTAGTTTGTCAAACACCGCAATAACTATTTCATCCACAACAAGCACCCGCCTGATATAGTATCTACCTTGTCGGCACGTCTCTTACGGTTGGTGTCTCACAACGAAGGTCTGGGAGTATAGGAAGGTTTAACATTACCCCCGCCAAGCGTGTGTTTGAGAGATCGATAAGTTATCGACAATTACCGCCAGAACGCGCGATTAGGATGCCGGAGTTAAAGAAGGGTAAACGGACGAACGAATAGGGATGAGCGGAAGCATTAAGATGGGTCCGAAAAGGACCGAAGACGAATGTGGGTTGGCTTGACTGTGACTGGCTGACTGACTGTATTGACAAGAGTGACAAGAGGTGGAGTGGGAGAACCCCTTTTGAGACGGAGTGAGCGTGTTCCAGTTTGGACCGGAAGTCGGAAGCTATGGCAGGAATGCCGTAAAGACAAAAACGTAAGGCGATTCGTTCTTGGTCAATGCCGAGATGGTGTGCTGTGCCAGTTGGGATGCTGGAACCGACTCGGGAGTGGACACCACCTCGGGCAGTGACGCAGGGCAACGGAGAAATGGCTTGGCAAGGTTAAAGTAATAAAACATGTGATGACCAAGAAGGCCAAGAGAGTGCCAAGGCTTGGCGGTACATCTCGGCGCCAAGAAGTAAGCCGCCTAAAAACACGGTTTCATTCGGCTAGTCGGATGGCCATCCCATCATGTCTCCCCCGACTTCCCCTCACGCTGACAACCTCGCCTCGCCTCCTCGCTCTCCTCCTGTACCAGACACTTCCTCTTCCCACAAGTGTCAGTGGCTCGATTGCACACAAGCATTTCCAGATCCAGAGGCTCTCTACAATCATCTATGTCATGATCACATAGGCCGGAAGAGCACTAACAATCTCTGTCTCACTTGCAAGTGGAGAGACTGCGTCACCACCTGCACTAAGCGTGATCACATCACTAGCCATCTCAGAGGTCTTATTCTTCTCCCATTCAATCGTCCCGATCTTGTTCTCATACTTTATTCCGCAGTCCACACGCCACTTAAACCGCACGTTTGCGAAGTCCGTCCCCCACAACCCCCTTCATCCTCAGCGGCTGTTCTGAACTGCTGTTTTCAGATTTGTAAAAAGACTTTTAAACGACCCCAAGATCTCAAGAAGCACGAGAAAATCCATACGGAAGAGCATCACGCCCAGCACAAGCACTCAAAGGCCGTCACCGTCTCTGACACTGTATATCCAAGAAATCGTTCCGAAGCAGTCGACGACAATAATTCGAGATTCTCTTCAAGGCCTAAACTCCAGCCTGGCCACTTTGCAGATGGTAATTGCGTTCTCCCTATCTTCTTGTCCCTGCTCACATGGCCTTAGCCAGCCATTTTGGTGCGTTGCCCACCCCTTCTCCGGAAGTGACGCACCAGCAGGTATGTCAATGCCTTTGTTCATTACGGGGTGCTCACGATTTCTTTGCTTCAAAGACGCAATTGCCAACCTGGGAGACTCTTCGTCCCGATGGCTCTTCAGCACCGTCCACAGGCATTAAAAGATCCCATGATTATGCCGTCGCTGTCGAGGACTTTTTCCAAGATGTCAAGAAGCGTCGTGTTTCTCCCTCTTACAACTCCCGTATGCGATTTTCACCCCCTTCAAGCAACAACCTGTGACTCATCTCCAGCAGATATGGCCGAAAGATTGTCCACCCTCGCGTATGCAAATTCCAATGTAAATCCCACCTTCAATCCTCGGTCTGTTTCTCTCGATATCAGGTCTCCAGAGGAGCTTGCTGCGGTCAACAACTTCCTTTTAACCCTCGGGCGTGATGTCGTTCAAGAGTCCCGTCCCAGCTCGAATACCCAGCCGTACTCCAACTACTTTGATTATGAACAGCTTAGTCATCTGGGATTAACTGGCATGCCCGGGATACCTACATCGGGCACCACGGGTCATAGTTCGGGTACTTATACAAACGCAGGCGGCCAACACTCTTCTCAGACCGCTTTCTATGCGACCAACCCAAGTGTGCGAGCTAGTCAGTCGCTTACATCAGCTGCCTCTTTCGGTGGACTGTATCCTTCTGTGCATGATGTTGCCAATCCGGTCCTTTTCTCGACAGCAAACATCGAACGTCGGACGTCCAATGGTAGCAATGGCGGCGGTGGCATCGTGCTGCCGCCACCAACCTCGCCACCCTACACACCTGCGTATCAGCAGCCTTCCCCTATTGGCCATATGCGCCCGACCCCCCCTCTGGATTCGAGTTCTCCCCATTCATCTCTGTCTTCACCATCAAATTCCACTCCTCCGCATGTGCATCAGAAAGACGCCGCCATCATTTATGACCGCTGTTCTCGCCGCGCGATGCCCCCTGCTGTCCTCGCACCTGCAGACTACACAAGCAAAGCGATGCGCACGATTGTGCCGCTCAAGACTGTCCCCGTGCGCGGCTCGTCGCCGGACGATTCTGAACCCAGCTCTTCGCGACAGCCATCACCCACGAACCATTCATCGCCCACACCGCCCCTTCTGACGGGTTCGCTGCTCGCACGCCCCCTGTACCAGCACATCAAGTCGGGCGACGACGACCTCAAGCTGCCACCGCTGCACGGGCACTACCCGTCGCTCTCACCCCCAGCGTCCCCCGCACGCGAACACGCAGGGCCCGTACTGCCCAGTCTGCGCGAGGTGGCCGCGGGTGCTGGGACACCCACCGTCGGTTCTGGCGTTGAGGAGCGCCTGTCACTCCGACTAGACGGGATGAAGCTCAGCGGCCGAAGCGACGACGACCGCGTGGGACATGCGGCTCTAATCCGTGACCTTCTTGTGACCATCAACAAACGGTATCGTGCGCAATTTGCGCCGGCGCCACCCGTGCCCAATTCGCCAGCTCCTACAGTGCGTGATGTCGAGATGCCTGCGGCGCGGGGTTGAACATCGAGTTCTTCGTGATTGTCCCTTGGTCCGTGGTTATCGTAACTTCCACGGTGTCCTTTCACTGGTTTTATTTTTTGCCTTTCATTTCGCCTTTTATCGGTTTTGTCTGTGATCATATATGCTCGTATTGTCTACTCTCGTCACCCTTGTCCCTGTACTACGTACGATTATAGTATCCCTCTGTCTTCGGCGGTAATTCAATCGGATGTACAACCTATCTCTGTCAATGCTCCCCGTGGTACCCTGTGGGGTTTGCAATGCGCAGTTTCACCGCTTGAGAGTGAGCTTGATCTTGGGAGCAGAAGGCGTCTCATCGGGTGCGGCGATAACGGGAGGGCTCGTCGCGAGCGGGGAGGGCACATGGAGCGAGCTGCTCTGGCCCAAGCCAAGAGAGTTGCTTAGGCTGGGCGTCAATGGTGGTGGGCTGCCCGCGGATCCTGACGCGGCCGCGGCCGCTGGTGTGGGTGCAGCTGATGGCTGCGCGCCAGAGTTGAACTCCGCCCAACGTGGGCACTTGCGGTTCGTTTCTGAGAAAAAGAAGAGGAAGAAGGGAAAAGGGCATGTGTCAGCAGATTCTTTGCAAAAATCGAGGGGCCGGGTGGGTGATGATGATGGGCGCCGCACGCACTCATATGACCCATCTGTCCGCAGTGGCCGCAGCGTCTCTGTGGTGGTGACAAGTGATGACCCAAAAGTTTAAAAATAACGACGAAAACCGATTGGCCAGTCGTCATTAGTCCGCAGTCCGCAGGGAAGCATAGCGATCGAGCATGTGCTTACCGTCGTGTCAGGCTTGATGGGGCGATTGAGTGTCATAGGCGTGCCACCCTCCTTTGCAATTTTCGCGTTCTTGCGATGAAGTCGGCGCTCCTGGTTCTTCTTCATGCGCGCAATCTCCTCCTCCAATCTATGCGAGTAATTTTTTTTTTTAGTGCGATGCCGCAAAAATAGTTCGGGCTGAGTGTCTGCAGGAAGGGAAGGGGAAGGGGGCGCACCGCTTCTTAGCACGCGCATCCCGGTCGAAGTCGCCCGTTGGCGCCAGTGTGTCGGCACCCGTTGTCTCATCCTCGATGATCTGCCGCCTGCGCACGTACGCGCGGACGACGGCGGCATCACGTACGATTTCCGTGCTCCACTTGCCGTCGATGAGCCGCTTGATACGCAGAACTCGCCGTCCATCCGGTCCGACGCTTACATCACGGTCGCGTTCGATCGACGAGGCACGACTGAACCCCGGCGACGGTGCCGCGGCAGGCCCGCCTGTCAAGGCAATCGCCGGCGAGTGCGCGCGGCTTTCTCTCCGCCCCACGCGCTGTGACGGCAGAGACTTGTGATCGTCTTCGTCGTCCGACAGCTGCGGTTCGTCCTTACGGCTCAAGGAAGCAAATTGCGCCTTCCAGATACGCTCGATCTCGGACTTGTAGATGAGTTGTTGCTCGGCTACGTTATATCTATGCGCAGATTTTGGGCGATTCTCGGCTTCCGCTACAAAAAAAAAAAAAATTCAGCAGAAAGGTCTAGTCGGGGATTCGGATATGACAGACCGAGTTTCTGCTCGTAGTCCTCGCCTGCCTTCACAAAAATGTCCTTCATTGACACACGGATGAAACTGAACGCTTCGCCACGACCGGTGGGATCGCCGTCGCCATGAAGCCGTAACATGGCCTTTGCCTGGGTAGCAAAGATGAAGTTCTTCGTTGTGATCCACGGCGCAAGCTGCTGTTCGATGGATAAATGCGAGTCGTCGTCGTCCCCGCCCGTATCTTGCGTGCCGCTGTAGCCCGCATCTTGCAGATGCCGTTGTCCGACCTGCATACTCTCTGAAAGAACAATTTGTTCCGGTCCCACCATCTTCAACATCTCAGTCTTGTTAGGGACAACCCAGTTAGCTTTTAAACGCCAGAAACCCTGATGTGGGCCACGTCGATGGTACTCCATAAATTCCTAAATATCCTTGAGTGCTGGAGTACAGTTAGTGAACGGGAGACTCGCCTTCAGACGTTGGCGCATTTGCAATTCGTTCTGATCCGGGAAGTATTTCATTAACCTTGAGATCTTCAGACGTTCGCCGGGACTTTTGGCCAGTAGCTTGTATGCAATGATTTGCAAGCGGTGTTTGATTGTGTTCGTTATCTTTCGCGAGTGGGGGCCAGGTACCTCCGTGACAGGGTAGGTCTGGCCAACAACGAACAGGTTTTTGATCTCGCGGATGTAATACTTCGATTCGCTCTTGATAGTATTTCTAGTTGTGGCGTCACCAAGTGAGGATTATGTGGAAAGGAAATACTGACTTGATAACGAGGAAGTCAGTATGGTAGGACTTATGCCGAAATAAAGGTGCTCGAATGAGGTTGCTGTACAAGGCCGGCATAGTTTGCCCTGGTTGAACATAGCCAAACTTCATGAAGGGAGATTCATCCTGGGGCTCTAATACGAACGGCTCTCCAAGGTCGCCCTGAATGACATGTTAGCGGTCTCATCGTCAAGCTTCTCCTCGCAGACCCACTTTAGGAATGTGCTCGTCCTTCTCGCTCTTTTTCCGGTAGTAATTGACAAGTATACTACCCATACCAAAATTTGCTACGATAGGCGGGTGCTCCTCCTGTTACCAAGGACTTAGAGCGGACGACGTGGAGAGGACGATGGGCACTTACAGAAAACTCCCATAACACAAAATTGCTAGTATCTCGCAAGCTGAGGTCACTTGTCCGTCTTAGATTCTCCCCGGCATTGCCCCCACGACCGAGCCTCCGTCCTGTCCTGTCCTTCTTCTTCTTGGCCGAGCGCACTTTGGTGAAGCGAATCTCAATGTTCGCTGGTATTTGTAAAGCCGGTCGATGGAAAGACCGCGCCTCTTGCTTCCCCAACCGTGTCTTATACTGGACAAACGAGCCGCATTCAACATGCGCTGTGTGACGTGACTGAGCCGGTGACGTACGAAAGGTAGTTGCAGCTTCTGGGCAGAGTAAGCGTGCTCGACAACAAGGTCCCCAAATGTTTGCCGGACGCGATGCCGCCCACCATCTTTTGAGACATCGTAGAACTGGTCGTTGGACAAGTTGAACTTGTCTTTGATCTGTGCATTGTCCAGACGTAAACGCTTTCTGGGTCTGACCTCTTGGGCTACTAGAACGTCAGAATATGAAGATGAAGCGAACAGGTGGCACGGACTAGGAGGGCGCTCCTCTGGAACAATGTCATCTCCATTATTGAATTCGATCTGCGTGAAGTCGCGAAATGGTACTCGGGGACTCCAGATGATGCTTTGTGTCCATGCGCCCGACTCGAGCGCCTTGTTGACGGGAGCCATAAGATCCGTCCGTGTAGGGTCAACTGGTGGTGGTTCATTCTCTGGCTCGAAGGCGATTTGATCTTCCCAATTGGACAACAAGACGAGGTCAAAGGAGCGATCATGGAGAGGAATTGGAATGGAGGTGTCGATGCCTCCATGCTTTCGCTAGGATCGTGTTCATTATAGGAGGCCCTTGACGTATTGCAAAGAAACGCACTTCTAGAGCGGCACGAAGGTCGTGGTCAATGCTACCAGAGGAGACTACTTCCTCGACGCGCTCATTCTCCACCTGTCGCTTCGTATCACCAACGACCCCGTCGAGGAAGTTTTTTGGAACGTCCCTCTTCTTGGAATAGACCGATTCCACTATGAACTGACGTCAGCCGACCATGCATGAATCTGTGGACACGTACATTGTAAAGGTCGTTTCACGACGCGTGACTTCTTGACAGCGAATCCTTGGAAAAGCTCTGTGAAATCCAGAATTTTGTCTTTCTCAAAGGACGGGAAGCGTTCGTAGACAGTCCTTGGCCTCTCGACGAGACGCCGAACAATGCGCACACGCCGCTGCTTGGGTGGGGCCTCTGGGGACATGACCTCCATCTTCACGGGACCCTCCTCCTCCTCCTCCTCTTTAAGTTCACGGTCGACCTCATCCTCAAAGTCCTCTCCCTCGCCGGCGCCGACCGCGCCGTCATCCTCGTCCCACTTGTCATTGTAAATCTGAGAGGAGGAAAGAGTAGGGATTCCCGATATTCCGAGCCGATTTGAAAGGCCTGCACTAGGAAGTGAGAGATCCGTAAGAATATGGTCCAGAGAAAACCCTGTCAGGGCTGATACTGCGTCGTCCTTGAGAATTGAGAGAAACAATGTGAAAAGTCAAAGACGAGTATGACTGAGTTAACAAACACACCTCATTCGGCATTTGCTAAGTGGTTTTGTGTGACCCGAGAACTGCCGTGACCTCTAGAGGGGTGGTGGTAAAGTTAACACGGTTCGATTCACCACAACTGTACCCACAACCGACTGGCACCAGCGAGGGACGAACGGGGATATCGGCCCGGGAGCGAGGGCGGGACAAACAAGTACACACAATTACATTACCTCATTGGCCACGTGGTTTCCCCGCGTCAGGTGATAGGGGCGTGCACGCCGTTAGGCAGCTGCAGTCAGCACCACACACACAACCACCATGAGACAGAGGGAACCGCAACTCGATACCGAGTCCGCCGCTAAACTTGAGGTAATACCTATTCTTCTCTCTAAATTCACCACTTTGGATCCTCTATATCTTCTAGGAATTTCGTAAGTCCGTAGAAGCTGATGCACAAGACGTGATATTCCGCATATTTCCAAGCAAGGTAATTCAGCTTTTAATCTAGGAGAAATACTTGCTTAGTGCTGTGTTTGTTTTCTTAGATTGTGTGAGACTCTGCCACACCTCCGTCGTCCTCTTGCTGACGCACCTCATTCAGGGAGCTCCAGAATCTCATCAAGTCGACCTCATCGCCGTCGTCGCCATTCCATCAGTCTCACGCGACAGAGTCTACAGACTTGAAGGTCTATCCCCCTCCAAGTACCTCTAACTCTGCAGGCGAGTCGGACAAGAAAAAGCGGAAGCGTGAAGTTGAGGAGACCAATAATCACGTTTCAAATGACACACAACACGCGCGGTTCCCCAATGTCTTTCATGCAAACCGGCACATTGCCTCTGTACACGAGACGTTAAAGAAGGAGTGTGAGCAACTGATTGATCTCACGGTCTGTTCTGCTTCTCGTTTACGGGCGCGGTGTTCCTTCTTACCATCATCCAGGACAAAGTAAAGCTGTGGATTAACTTGACCATGCCCAAGTACGCCTTACCTCCCTCCTGACTTCCTGTCCCTGACATTTGAATTAGGATAGAGGAGTATGTGTACATTGCATCCATGATTTTTCGCTCACATCTTCTCCCGCTAGTGGCGACAATTTCGGTGTGTTGATTCGGTCAATTGCCAGATGGGTGGTTTCTACTCACAGACATTTTTCAAAGGTGTACAAATTCAGGAAGGTAAGTCCTAGAGTGTCTCCGAGTACTGTATTGTTTTAATGGTATCTCCATAGAGGTCCTAAATGAATTGCACCGCTCCCAAGAGAGCGGTTATAACATGAGGGATGGTGTACGACAAAATCACTTAAACAGGGCCAAGATTTGTTCGAAGATCATAAAGTATCCTCATTTGGAGGACTATGCTGTATGCCACCCCTCTTCGTTTTAACTCATCGCTCACCTTTCAGCAGCTGGCGTTGAAAGAGCACGATGACAAACAATTGTATATTGCAAGGCAGAACCTTTCAGATCTGCGTAACGTATATGCCGTCGTAACAGACATCCTACACAAGAACATTACAAAGGTGATATTAATCTTTTCCTGATGATGTCCACAGCTGAATATCACTCGTAGCTTCGCACGCCAAAAGGTAATAACGGCGTTAGCTTGTATTGACACACTCTACTCAGCACGCGGCTGTCCTATCGTACCTGGCGGCACCCCACCATTGACCCGTTTTAGTCCCGTAACACGCACCCTGGACAGGATTGCTCATCATACAGAGATCGTTTTAAATATATTAAACCCGTTTCGTGCTGTGCTGATAACCGTCCCCGGAATTTGAGGGTGCCAATGGACCTCCTTCACGTCTGATTGTCCCTGGTGGACGAATAACAATTGAGGCGGAACATCCTGCTCGCCTTGAGGAGTGTCATCCATTACACCAGTCTCTTCGTCGTCCTGTTCTACGGCGAGATCCCAAAGTGTCACTTGATCATCTGCCCCGGACGCGGCGAAGATAGAATCCTCTGTAGGGTGCCATTCGACAGATGTGATGGGTCCGCGGTGCCATGCGAAGGATGCGACGGGCGTGGGATCAGGTGCGGTGGTCCTGGGTGAGGCGTGCGTTAACTGAGATTGCGACCAGCAACCCCCAGCCACTCACCCGCTTTTCTTCACGTTTCGTAAATCCCATACTTTTATCTCACCTTCGTCACCGCCGCTAAGGAGCAGATACGCGGTGCTTCGGCTCCAGCTGATCACATTGACGTCGCTGCTATGTGCCGTTCTAATCGCTGCGACGCTTTTCCTTCCTTTTCCCCGCACATCCCACATCCGTACGCTCTGGTCTGCGGAGCAAGACGCAAAAACTGTCGCCTCGCTTGGACTCCACTGTATGTCTTCGACACTTGATGTGTGCGAGGTAAATGGCGTATTTTGCGTGGTGAAACCCGTCGGTGTGTTTGTCGTCAGGTAGATCTTGGAATGAATGTCGCCGGTAAGTAGCCGCAGTGCGCCGGTGTCGGATGCCGCCCAGTCCATCGCAAAACCCTCGGCGCGCCCGTGGGCTTCGACGGTGTACCGAGGCTTCTCCGTGCGCTCCTTGTCTGCGGTTGCGCCGGGGGTGTCTAGTGCGTAGATGAGCGGACGCACGTCCCAGATGTGCACCTTGCCAGTCTCGGCCCAGCTCGCGACGTAATATGGCTGCGATGCTGCGGGTAGTGGTCGTCCGGCAGGAAGAGGTTGTACGCGTACGCGGTTCACGCCGCCGAAATGTGGTACAGAGCGGTAGTCGAGGGCGGCATCATCATCCAAATTGTCGTCATCGTCGTCATCGTCGTCGTCGTCGTCATCGCTCTCTGGAAATAGGACCAAACCATATGTATATTGCGGGTAATTCGAGAGCAGACGGTGCACCTCCATCTTTTTGTGTTTTGTGTAGCTGTGTCATCTTGAAGACCGATAGCTCGTTGCTCTTTGCGGCGTCTGCCTGTGACCCGGCGACGATCCACGCTGTCGCGGGGAAGCGCTGGCGCTGGTCACCCTCGTCGTCACAGAGCACATCGAACGAGAGGCAGGGCCAATTCGCATTCATCGTGTGCCGCATGATATACACCGAGTCGTCGGGCTCGAGAATTTCATCTTTACCTAGGGTGTGCACGCCCGGGATGAACACGTTCGGTGCCCGTGGCTTCTCGTCGGACTCCTCTATCGGGGGCATAACCCCATCGTCAACCTCCATGCCTGCAGAATACCGCAACTTATCATTCTGCGCAGGCGTGTAACTCAGTAAGATCATCGCACCATCGCCGCGGGCACCGTCCTCTTCGTCACGCTCAATCTCGTCTTCCCAAGCATCTTCGAACTCGCCCATCTCATCCTCCGCGGGCTTCGCGTGCGCCTGGCTGCTGGCTCTGCGGCTGACTTTTTCCGGCCCTGGAGACGGGTCTACGGCTGCACGTTTCGGCATGTCTGTCACACAGGATGATATACCGTAGCGGGTTGTTTGTACAATTCACCAACCGACGGAAGCGGCCCGATAGCAGGAATAACCCGTCGGAATTTTTTTGACTGACTAATCCCCTAGACCGCGGGCGCTCACAGCGCTCACACTCGGGGCAGTGTGCCTGCCGCGTCATGTTTGCTATGCCCTTGGCCGACAGCTCTCTAATATAAATACCTACGCTGTCTTGACAATGGTCTACAACACTTCTGTTGTCTCAAATTGCTTAGAATTCACTCGACCATGTCTTCGGTGACCTTTAATCTTCCTGCGGGGTGAATCCTTTCTCTTTTCGTTCCCAAAGCGGACAGCTCACACATACACAGTTCCTCCTGGGTTGTCGCATCTCTCTTTTCCATAGTACCTGTGCTGCAGTATCAGTTCGTGGTCGTGGCCAATGCGAGGCGAAAGGCGGGCATACGCTATCCCCAGCGTGAGTCGTGCCAAACCAGATCGTCTCAACGTCAAGGCTGACTATTATGCGAACCAGTGTACGCAGAGAAGGCGCAGCAGGAGGCCTCTAAGGATGCATTGATATTCAACTGTGCACAGCGTGAGATGTTTCCCTTTTTTTGTGGTACTTGATCCTGAGGTTCCGACTCCACAGGGGCACATCAGAACACGCTTGAGAATCTGCCCATGGTTGTCCTGTCGTGAGTTTGCCGTTATCGCGCTGTATTCGTAATTCGTGGTTCGTGGAGCTCACCCCTTCGCAACAAATAGGACTGTGATCAGCGCCATACACTATCCAATCTACGCCGCTGTTGGATGCGGAATTTGGTCCTTCATGCGTGTTCTTTACACACGGGGCTATTCCACCGGAGTCCCAAGCAAGGTATGTCTTTACTGTAAATCAACCGTAGCCAGCGGTTCTGAACGGCTGCATCCTGATATAGCGCGCTTTCGGGAGCTTGACTTCCCTCGGCGTGCAAGGACGTAAGGGAGCTCCCCTTCTGACATCTGGTGTTTCTGACAGTATTTTCTCTAGTTTTGGGTGTTCTCTCTGGCAAAGTCGTTTTTGACCTGATCAGAGCGGGTGTCTAGACGAAACCTTACTTTCCATCATTTCATTCAATACTCAACCCCAGTTCCGTCATGTTGATCCGGATGTGCAGAACTTGATGAGAACGAGTGCGATCTATGCTAACTAAACAGTGCCGTCACTAGGACGCGTAAGCTTATACATGGTTTACGCTAGTATCCATGCGGCAGCAATGTGTGATACACAATAATAATACCATGTGGATATATTCTTCTCCGCCATATGCTGGGCGGTATCGCCGAAACCCATAGCGCTGTGTACTATAGTCTGTCCTGACGCGGGGACCTTCGCTATGAGAGCGTGTCAACCCAGTACAGTATACATCGTACGGGTGCAGTTAAATTTAGCTCGTGTCAGGCCAGGAACAGAGAATCGTCGGGCCGGTGCGGTACGAGGACTAAGTACATACCCCGCCTCGCGCATGCATGTCACTCCGCTTACCTTTCACCATCTCACCCACACCCACCAATTTCATAATGTCCAAAGCACCCCTCCTTCCAAGACCTTCCCTTCCTACTTCATCCACGGATTTTGCCCTTCGAGCCTCCTCGTCCACCCTCCAATCACCAAGCGACGAGTTCACAGGCTTAAACCCCCTGCTCTTTCGATTTCGCCGCCCCAGCCTGCTTGCCCCAAAGTATATATCAGAATCGCGCCTATCGAGCCCCTTGGCCACGTCATTCTCCTCTCCACTGCGGCCCTCCTCTGCTTCAGAAGTCGATAGAGAGCGTATATGGGCAGACTCTGGTTCTGCCTCTGAGAGCTCGGAAAACACCACGCCACCCCTCAACGGAAGTGAGGCAGACAAGGACGCAGGCCAGGATAGCGATAGCGCAATGAGAACCAGCAGACCCCAGACTCCGCCCCCGCGTAATCCGTCCTCATCGAGCATGGACGTCATCGCGGAATCCTCACAACTACCACATATTCGACGCCTGTCCCACCCTGTAGGTCACGTGATTACATATCCTTTGTCTTGAAACAGCTCATGTGTGTGTCTAACACGATCCAGCTTAAGCTACCGCGTATTCTTAATTTAGTCCGAGAATCCTCCCGTCCAGACGAAAACGAGGTCAAGTCCGAGGCACAATTCCAGCGCCTCGTCGCCTCGTTCTCAGAATTACCTACGCAACCGCGGACCCCCCGCGCCTCGTCGGACAGAGGCCGCTATCCTGAAGAAGCCTCCGAGGACCGGGATTTGCAACCCTGTCAGACATCTAGCGATGACAGCGATTATGATGAACCCGATGGCATTCCGTTTGCATTCTCGGCGTCAACACAAGAACCAATCACGATTAGGACACGTACACCCGCTGCCAGCGTGAGCGGAAGTCTATGTGGCGACGATCTATGCGCAGATAGCCCTGGGGCTGCCATGGACATTGACTTGGTCAGCGTTTCTTATCACATTCTTGGCTGTATGCTTATATTGATGTGGAATGCAGCCCCCCTCGCTGTTTGGCTCACCTGCCGCAGCCTCGCTCCACCAATGGAGATATACGCCTCCACCGACGGCGTCCTCTGCCGTGCGCACGAGCAAACGAAAATGTAGGTTTTTTTTCCTTCTCCGTCTACTCGCCGTTGCTGATGCAATGATGCGTTGCAGACGACGACCGGTTCGATCCGTACCCAACTTCCTCCAAACGCCGCGCCGTCTCGCCTTCGGTATCCTATCTACGCGAGAACCACACATCGCTCTCCCCGATCTACATCCCGCGCTCGGGCTCTTCGTCGCGTACACCCATTCCAGTACCTATCACTTCTTCCGCGGCCGGATCCGTCGCGTCGTCGCCGATCTCTCACACCGGAACTCTGCCGTTTGCGAGCCCCACGATGCGTGCGACGATGGGACTTGCAAGCCCAATCACGCGGCCAATGCGCATGAGCAGACGAATAGACGGGGAAGATCGGGAGGTTGATGGGACCGGGGAGGCTGTCAATGGCCTCTCGCTCGCTTGAGTGGTTTCGATTTCGATTTCTTGTTGTATATCTCATCTTTGATGACGGAACCGGCACATGTCATGATCTCAAGGTTTTACTGATTGGCCATTTCCATCCACTGTATTTCGCGCCATTTGTATCATACTGCATTCATTGTCCCGTAGAGTCTCTCTAACCTGCACACCGTCCCATGGCATATTCGTCAATTTCGTTTATGTATTACACTGGAATTGGGTCCCCACGAAGTAACCAAAGTGAATGTGCGCCTCGTATCTGTCTCAACTCCTGTAGTCTAGCTAGAGCTGAGTCAACTGAAAGGCGTGAGCTGGCTCGTTCTAGGTTCGTCTAGCTTTATACCAAGCTATGCAACCCCCCGTAGATCTGAACACACGGATCTGCGACGGTACGCCGAACCATATCAACAAATACAACACCTCATGCAAACGAACCAAAAAAAAAAAACAGAAAACACACAAAAAAAACAATCTCGTCTTCATTCATTAGGAACTGACGTCAACGGGAAGCGCGCCTGACGCGCGGGCGACCTCGTCGACGCGTCGTCGAAAGGAGGCCCACTGCGGGCTGCCAACTACGAGGACATGATCGCTCGAGGTCGATGCGTCGAGCGGCGTGTTAAGTTTGAGGAACGGGTTGGCCGCGGCGCGGTAATAAGCCCAGTGCAACGCCTTGAATATCTACATGTCGCACGCGATGGGCAGAAGACGAGATCAGAGAATGGGGAGGGGAGAAGGGGAAAGAGAGCGCACGGAGATGACGTCGGCGTCGCGCACGACGGCATCGGAGAGCGCGAGCGCGAGCACGATCTTGAGCTTGAGCGGCGTGACGTACCCGTACACGGCGACCTCCTCGAGCGCGTACAGGAAGCCGAGGTAGCTCTCGGCGGGCACTTTGGGGGCCGCGGCGGCTGCGGGGATTTTAGCGTTCATTTAGCCCTCGGCTGTTTATATGTTGGACGGGCGTGGGGTTGCGCAAGGAGGCGGGGCTGGCTTACCGCGCTCGTCGATCACGTCGAGGGAGATGTGGGCGAGGTAGTGGTATTTGAGGAGGTCGTCAGGCGAGCTGGAGAACGCGCGCACGAGGACCGGGTGGTTCTGCGGCGAGATGAAGGCGACGGCGGCGAGGCCCAGATTCGTTTGCCCGGGCATTTGTCGATTCTCTTGAGCCGTGGCCAGTCGCCAAACTCGAAGAGTGAAAGAAGAAGGTGAATGTTCACACTGTTGTGTGCAATCGAGTCGTTTCCTTTTTCGGTGGACTTGATTCATCGTTCCCGCATTGCGTCTGCGTGCCCACGGCTACTGAACGCGCAAAACAAAAACCACAAAAACAGAAAAGTAATCCGTTCAAAGGGACTGAGCCTCAGCCATGCCTTCGGATCAACCTGCGCGTCTGACCAAGAAGCAGAAAAAGGCTACTGCCTTTCGCGAGCGTAGCGGCAAGGGCAAGGGCAAGGGCAAGCTTGACCCTGTACCCCGACGCTCGCGAACCAAGACTGGCGACTACGGCATAGACGATGACGACGACGACGACGACGCTAATGCGATACCTGCCATGGAAGATCAGGCTCCGGCTGGCGGTGTGGGCGGTGAGGCGGGAGATACGGAGGGGGACGAGGGCCGTGTTAGGGCTTCGAAAGCGGCTTTGCTTGGCGCAACGAAGACAACGAAGAAGAAGCGTAGGCGAGAGGACGGGGAGGCGCAGCCGGAGCCTGTGGCGAAGAGGGCGCGCGGCTCTACGAAGACTCCTACCGTGGCCGACGACGACGACGACGAGGCGGGTACGGGCGTGAGCGAACTGGAGACACGGAACGAGGGTAGCAAGCAGCGATTTATTTTATTCATAGGTATGTCCATCCTTTTCTTCTGGCATACACTGCGCACTAAACTGAGCGTCCTGTGCACGTCGCACATCGAAGGAAACCTTAAGTATACCACCTCACGCGAAGTGATCCAGGGCCACTTCTCTGCTTGCGGTGCGTTTGTTTCCCCTCATCTAAATACCCATCCCTCTAACTCAAAAAACACACACAGACCCGCCCCCGACAGTGCGCCTGCTCACGCCCAAGGTCACACGCACAGGCGCGACCGTCGCCAAGTCTAAGGGCTGCGCGTTCCTCGAGTTCTCAACGCGGCCCGCATTACAGGCCGCGCTCCGTTTGCACCAGTCGGAGCTTGACGGGAGGCGGATCAACGTCGAGCTCACCGCGGGTGGTGGTGGGAAGGGAGATACACGGCTAGCGAAGCTCAAGGTGCGGAACAAGGAGCTCGCGGCGCAGCGGGTACGTCAGTCTCAACATGTTCCCCCGTTTTGCTCGCGTGCTGCACACTACTCACCTACCGGCTGCCACCTCGTAGACGCGGAGGTCGCACAAGGCGGCTTCAGAGCGAGGAGAGAGCACGGCGCTACAAGAGAGTTTGCAGCCGCAACGTTTCTCGACGACATCAGGGGAGGGCGATATGCCGCGCACAAAGCGCACCTGGACAGTGAGCGACGGTGACCACGGTGACAGGAGTCGTGAGGGAAAGAAGACAAAAAAGAAGCGTGGGGCTCGGACTAAAAGCTGGGGGACAGGAGTGAATGCGTTACCTATCGGATGACCAACATTCGTATGCGTGCGAATTAGATCTATTTGACGGAAGTCCGAGCTTCGTAAGGTGCGTGGGCATAGCTATATACAGTCGCAGTGAGGCGCAGCCACAGCCGGAAAGTCTATCACGATACTAGGATAAAAATCAAAAACTACAGAGGTACCGGTTAGCCACTCGGCTCTCAAAAGCCCAGAAGGCGAACCCGAAGGGAGAGAGACTCACGAAAACAATGAGCACACCAAAGACTTTGAGCATAAGCCACCGGTTGCTCGAAATGCTCGCATAGTACTTGAGCAACTCGCGCTGCGCGCCTCCGACGTTCGACGCGATGTCGAGTGTGTCGGCGTCGATCCGCTGGACTGTCTCGCGTTGCTCTGCGACCATATGCGCGAGCTGGTTGAAGATTTGGCCAAGTTCTGCGATTGTAGTCTCGATCGACTCGATAGCTGTGGAGCGAGACTGAATGTAACTGTCCTACATGTGTCAACGCCCGTACGTCAGAGCGGTTCGTCTCAGACTAGGGCCAGGGGGAGGGACGCACCTGTTGCTCCACAAGCTCCATCTGCTGAAACGCGCCACCGCCACCATTAGGAGCGCTAATTCCGCCCTCCGCAGATTCGAGATCTAGAGCGAGCATGCCGTTATTGGGCGTCGCTCGTCCCTTGCCCTTCGCGTCAAGCCGGCCAGAGGAACCGTCACCCATGGGGTCCTGTCGCTGTGCGCTCGAAAATAGAAATGAGTCTAGAACAGGTCGGATCAGTCCGGGAGGCACGCCACCAGGAAGAGCGACTGACTCGCTGGCGCCTGGTTGGCGGCGGTAACAGCAGAGTACATAAATTGTTCTGTTCGATCTTTCGACTCTTTCATGTTCTATTTCAGGTAATTATTAGAATCGAATCGGTACGGGGATAGCCCTTGAGACAGCGCTACGCACCTGAGTCCGGACCTCCAGCACATCTTTGAACGACATACTCGTGTCTGCGAGCTTGTTCTGCAACAGCATGACGACGTTGTGGTTGTGCTCCTCAATCTGCTTCCCTTCGGCCGACTTGGAGCTACCCTGTGCCTTACGCTGTTTCACATACGCCTGGAGCGTCGCAATCTGCTTGTTAATATTTGCAATGTCTTGCTTGATGACGAAAGTGAGTTCCTAAAGTCGTCATGAGAGGTCAGGGTCATGACAGGAGGAGCAAAGCAAGAGCCACGTACGCTGATTTCAACCGGCCGATCATCGAACAGAGTTTTACGTTTCGCCACTGAAGCAGGGCCGTTAGTGGCTCTCCGACACGGAGGAAAAGGTATGAGTGCGCACATTGTGCCAGCTTTCCGAGCTTGACGGTTGTACCACCGATGTCTTTGCCGATAGCGCTGGCCATGCGGGTAAACTCGCTTTTACCGTCGGCGCGTGCTTGCTTGTCAAGAAGGCGCTGCTTGTCGGTATTTCTTACGGGTAAAGAAGAACGATTACGAATCGACTCCACGCAAGCGAGGAATTCGTTCGTACGGTCTTGTACTGGCATGCTGAAATAGATAGAATTAACGAGAAGGTAGCCGGTAAATGGAGAAGTGAAACGAGTGTGGGTGTATGCGTGGACCGTAGACACTGCTCCCTACAGGCACCGCAATCTAGAAGTGACACGTCACTGTCACGATGTGACAAATGATAAAACAAGTCAAACTGCTCCCGACTCGAAACGATTGCCTCTGGTCGGACGGTCGGACGGCACCGCATCATTTGCATGCGTTGGATGAGACTATTGGATTCTTCGACTCTGCTTAAATCCCCCCAAATTCCCCATAAGCTTTTCTTTCACAGGTTTACCCCCACTCCGCTCTCAATCCCCGTCCATACTCCCGCCGGTAGATACACCCACACAGACGGCCGAATCTATAAGATGACTTCTACTTCACCGATCCCGAAAAAAATTCTTGTCTTCGGCTCTGGCAACTTCGGGAGTTGCCTCGCGGACCACCTCGGAGACTCGGAGCACGAGGTCTCTATGTGGTCGCGTGAGAAGAGCTTTGTCGAGTATTTCAATGAACACCATAAAAACCCACGCTACCTGAAGGACCACTGTTTCCCGAACACGATCCGTGCAGTGGGACCTGACCTTCCAGATGCAGACTTTGTCAAGCAGATGGATGTCTTGCTATTCGCTATACCCACACAAGGGCTCAGGTACGGTGTTTCCCCGCATATATCTGCTAGGCGTGCATATGTACGGTCGACCTTAGGTCATTGCTGGCAAGATTACGTCCAAGTCTTGACGACGCGCACCTCCCCCTGCTCATATTTGTGAACAAGGGCATCGAGACGGACACCAATTCGTTAACACTGGAGATTATTGCGGATACCTGTGGTAAAGACATTGCCAAGGTCTCAACCTTTCTGGTAAGTGGAGCACGAGCTCAATTACCAGAAGGTCACGACTAAATCATTTTCAAGTCTGGGCCGTCGTTTGCGACAGAAAGTACGGACAAATAGTGTGGTCCGAAGAAGATCGCTGACCAAGTTTGTCTATTGTAGTCGTAAGGCGCCAGCCAACCATGGTATCCATCGCTTCCCTATCGGAAGATCACGCCGAAAGGGCCTCTCTCGTCTTTCATCAACCATGGTTCCGCTGGTTTGTCTGGTTCCCGCTGGGCGCGTAAATGAGCTTGCACTGACGGAATGCCTGGACAGTTATCGAGGAAATGATCCGATCGGGATTGAGCTGGCAGGTGCGCTTAAGAACGTATATGCGATCGCATCTGGCATGGCGGATGGACTGGGATATGAAAATAACACGAGAGCCAGTCAGTCAACATATAAAGTCCTGGGAATTCGAAACGATGCACTGATCACGAGATGCTTTGGGCGCTTTACAGGCTTAATCACGCGCGGATTGTCGGAGATGACACGGATTGGTGTGGCTTATGGGGCAAACCCTCTGACGTTTTTGTCGATGGCAGGCGTTGGGGACCTGTTTCTTACGTGCAGTTCCTTGACGAGTCGTAACTATACAGTCGGAGTCAGGCTTGGGCGTGGGGAGAGTTTGGAAGATGTTCTCAAGACTATTGGCAGCGTGGCGGAGGGAGTGACAACGGCAAAAGGACTCAAAGCTATCGCGGATGATCTGGATGTCCCGGCGCCCCTTGCGAATGCGGTACGTGAATCGTGTTCTGGGTCGAGGTGGGCTGACCTGAGGAGCGGAATGATAGGTATACAAAGTGCTGTATGAAGGTAAGCGCCGTGATTTGACGATTTAGACCCAACATCTGACTGTGGGGTTCACCCAGGCCGAGATGTGCGGGAACAGGCGCAGGCCTTGCTGGAACGACCTATGGTGAAGGAACTTGATCTACCCGGCAAATCCGGGGTTCCAGCGCGCGCGCTCATGAAGAAGTTGGGGATTGAGGAGTTTTAAAGGATTGTACGAGTAATTGTATGAAATATGAGTAAGCTTGGCGAGAGTGGTAGGGTCAGCGGGCGTCTGATTGAATGGATGTGGGTGATCATCAGATCGGATCTTGATCTGGATATTTTTTATTTTAATTTTTCCCAGGTAAATTTTTTGGGTGCGCTCGGCCGGATTGGTCCAACGCGTCCCGGCTAAAGCTGAGCCTGACTCGCACAGTGTCAGTTTCCACCAACTCTCACACTTTCTCTCTTTCACTTAGATCCCTCTCATTTCTGCTCGAGTCATGCTTTCTGACCTCCTTCAAGCCTCATCAGATGGTGACCTCAACAAGCTCAACCATCTCCTCGCCCAACCCTCCACTCTCGACATCGAGCAAAAAGGTGCGTCATTTTCTCCCCTTCCCCTCCCCCTCCCCCTCCCCTAACCCCCCCCTTTTTTGTCCCACATCACCCACTCGCCCTACTCCTCATCCCGTCTTACGCGCTTTTCTTTCGTCTCTACCCATTATCCTTAAAGACCAGGACGGTGTGACCCCTCTCATCGCTGCCGTCAAAAATGGTCACCGTGACGTGGTCAAAGCGCTGTTGGACCATGGTGCGCCACATCTACCCACTCCACATTTAGCACCCGACCAACAATGTTGCCACTTATCAGGTGCCAACCCTGGTCATGCGTCGACTCACGGCCTCCCGGAGCAATACACGTCAGATGCTAACATTGTAGAATTGCTGCGCTCGGCAGCTCTTCCCAAGGTCAATACCAACACCCCTCTTCAGGACCCGAGATTCATCCACGATCCTAACATGGGCCCTCCTAAGGCCTATTATCTACCACAACCCGGCCCCTACGCCTACTATCCTGGCATGCCGGTTCAACCCCTTCCCGAGGGTGCAATTCCTTTCTACCCCCCACCTCATGGCCCTGCCCCATCTGCAGCAACCCCACCGTCTGCAGATGACCAGTCCTCCGCCCCAGCTGGCAGCAATGTCTCTAACCTTCCTCCTCCGGAAATTGCTCGGCTCATCCCCTGCAGGTACTTCCCCGCATGCCGCTATGGTGCCTCTTGCATTTTCGCCCACCCACAGGGTCCTTATTACCCCGGCCCAATGCCTCCGCCTGCTCAATACCCCTCTCCTTACGACCAGCCTCCTTACCCTCCCAACTTCTACCCTATCCCTGCACCCCCGCCGCAGTTCCAACCGCAGAATGGCGTACCTCCCCATCACCTTTCCCCCGTCTCCCCACAGTCTGCCACGCAGCCCATCCCACCCCCACCCCCGCAGTTCGTCCACCAGCGTAACACTTCGGAGATCGTTCCTCCTGTGCAAATCCCCTTCAACCAGTCAGGGGCACCCGCACCTACACTTGGGCCTTATGGTCCCATGTCCCCAGTCTCTCCCTCGTATCCACACCCCAGTCAACTTTCCGTTCCTCTCCCTGTCCCTCCGCCGCCCCCGACCCATCCATCTCCTCCTGGCCCCCAGTCACCTACCGCCACCTACCCACAGCCACCTCCTGTTGCGCACTCGCGCTACCCCGCGGGGTCTGAACAAAATGGTGCACAAAAGTCGCCTCTACAAGAAGGCTTCAGCCCACGTGGCGATCGTCGTGTGAACGGAGGTCCGGGTTTCCGCCGACCGTCATTCGGTGGCGGCGGTCGTAAACCACCGTGCTTGTTCTTCCCTTCCGGCCGCTGTAGGAATGGGTACGGCACTCTCATATCCTTATGCTCTTGCTTAGCTTACAGCCATGGTAATCACCATATCGTAGGGACGAATGTCGCTTCCCGCATGTCTTGGCCGATGGTCATGTCCTGGGGCGAGGCGGCCGCTTCCGCTCGCCTCCCCAAAGTGCGCTCAACGGGAATGGCCACGCGAACCTTGAGGAGAAATTGGCCAACCTGTCGATCACGGAGGTAAGCCAGTTTACGGCATGCTTTGTGTCTTGCGCATTTTCACATGACACTTTCGTTGTTCATGCGACTGTAGAATGGCAATCACGCCCCACGTCAGGGGAGCAGCGGAAGCACGACTCCGTCTGAGCGCGGCCCGCGTGGTGTCAATGGCGTGCACTCGCGACCTCCGAAATCTGCGCCGGCCCCGCCAAAGCAACGCGTGCCCAACGCTGATGAATTCCCTGTCCTTGGTGGTTCGTCTACTCCGCCCCAAGTGAACGGACACACCACACACAATGGTCCGACCGCTGCGCAGATACTACAAGCCCCCGTGGTCCGTAAGGAGCTCCTGAAGTCTGACGCTGTGGCAGTCGAAGGACAGGAACAATTCCGGCCCATTGCAAGTCAGGTACGTTTCGCATTCGTGTAGGGTTTTATGCGGTGCACCGACAAAACATCATTGGATCAAAGGCCATTAAGACAGATGCTTCACTAACTCCGGTCCCTGCACCGGCGCTTTCCCACAAGCTTCCGGTCTCCTTCGCCGCTGTTGCTAATGGCGCCCCCGATACCTCGAAGGAGGTATCTGTCTCGGCATAGATCTACTCCGCCAATCCCATGCACCCCGTTTTTCCCCATCCCCATGGTGTCTCCCAACCACACGCATTAGACTTGTGTCCGTGTCTCTTCTCCGCATATTCCAGCCGTGGTCTATTTGCCCATGAAACTCTCTGACCCCGTCGGTCGTGGCCCAGCCCCCCATCATGTCTATATGTTTCAACTAACTGTTCATCCGTCAGTTTGCTGCTTCAAGTATTTAAATATTACTCGCCCTGGGACAACCGGGCTGATCCCATCCTCTCTCCCCACTTTGCACGCGTTTGTTCTCGATTATTGGCCCTTTTCTTTCAGTTTATAACCCTTGTTCGTGATCGTTGCTGCAGCCCTTTGCTCATTTACGACTGTCTGTTTGGGCTCGTTTGTGCACTTTCTACCTGGCCTTTCTTCATCTTTTTTCTCCTTTGCCTTTCATCTGGTCACAGTCCATATAAACATAAACAGACACGACATCTCATCCCCTCTCTCCTTTTCCTTTTTCCTGTTGCCGTTGTTGTCATTATCGACCTTTGCGTTGGTTCTGGAGCCATCCCCCGTTGTACACTCGTGATCCGATTTCACGCCCGTGCTCTTTTATCTGAGCAATACAATATCGCTACACTGGGTTGACCGGTGGGCCACCCAAGTTAATGTTGTTGTAAAATTTATACGCCTCGCGTTATGTTGGATCGCTTTTGGAAATGAAGGAAGTGAACACACGTGACTCAGCGCGGAGCCTAATCCACAAGGTTGGTAATGCTCCTTCCTTACTAACGCATTGGCCGAGGCGCTGAGAATCACATGAGACAAGATGAGGGGGTTGCTGCGCAGCATCTAAGCAAGCCGCGACCGCGACGAGACCTTCGATCACAGCGGGTACCACAGCTGCGTTGATGCGATGTCGGCAGTTGCACCCTCCCGGTAGCATCGTTGAGCAGGCGAGGCAGTCACATGTAAGTACAGGACAACAGCAGCGCCCCGTGAAGAATTAATAGGGCGAAACGGAGAAGGAGGGTATCTGCCGAGCGAGCTGCGCGAGCCGCAGTTCGATCGTTGACCCGCACGATCATGAATCACGTAGAAGCACGTTTGGAGATAGCCGGGCTACATGAGCCGCCAAAGGGTCCCAATGGACGGCGCTTCCGGTGGAAAACGCAGGTTAAAAACGCTGAATTTGGGTTCGAAGGCTGTGGCAGGTAAGGTGTATCACCCCTCGGCCCAACTTACCGCCTGGTCGTTTGTGACACACAGGGAAATATATGCAATCGATACGAAAGAACCACACAAGAATTGAGAACGAAAAAAAAGAATCTTTGGCTGTGCTTTGCGATCACCAAGCCCCGTAGATTTTAGGGCTGTGCTTCCGTACAAAGGGGCTGTTGGCCTCGTAGGAGCCGTGGCTACCGTGCACACCATGAAGGTGTGATGATATGGGGGTCGGGAGGGGACAAGGTTACGTATTTTGAAGATAATAAGAAAAGGAGATGAGGGTTACAAGTATCGGTCAGTCACTGCTGGGCGAATAGCGCAAGTCGCGTACTTGTGCCCCGGCCGTGCTGGATTACAGTATCGTGTGCGCAGTCTCGCGGAGATCGGTCGGATCGTGCTAAGCGCGCGGAGGCACTGCTGTCAGGGTTCCTTATATAAGTGGGTCGATTAAAGTCGTGTCTTGACCTCACATTCTAGCCCATCATTACATCGAGGGTCCGGTGATCCCATCCGAGAAGGGCCGAAAGAAAAAAAAAAAGGTATCAAATAAATCAATACTTTCAGAACTGCTATGTCCAAATCTTCGGGGAGCCACTTGTGAAGAGTAGGGCAATGCGCGTTGCAGTAACCTTCGCGAAATGCGAAACGGAAGCTCCACTGTGTCGGCCACTAATTCCGCCTTGGCACGTTGCGTGAGCCTGCCGGTTCTAGTCAAGTCGCTCCCGCCACTCTGGTAGGGTGAATGTCTGGTTATCGGGTTACCGTCAAGCATGTGAAGTTGGAGCACGACGGCGTGATGGAAGCACAGCATCGCATTAGTGGTTAAAAGAAGAGCTCTAAGCCCATATACCTTGCGCCTTTCCTCCATGTCCACGAACATCTTAGCCCCACCATCTGGAGTCTCGGGCCAATCGGCCCCAGCCCTCGTGAATCGAGTATGCACGACCTGCCTTCGTTACACCCATGGCCATTGACGTTGTTTTAAGATCAGAATCCGTGCTGGAGAGAAGATATCGACTTCAGACCCGAACGGGGACGTGTTTCAAGGATGGCGTGAGCCTGTTCCCAATGGTACACTCAGGTACTTTCCTTCCCTTTGAAGAGGCGACAGAAACTCATCTCGTGCTCCAGTGAGAAAGTCCAAGCCCTCAACGAGATTCAACTCGCCTTCTCTAACATCTCATCAAATCTGGGAAAGTTGGTACCAGTGGACCGTCCGCATGTCGTCCCTCCCGCCATCGCCGCGTGAGCTAGTTATGGCACCCTTTAGGATCTGCATCATTGGTTTATATCCGTCGGCTCAGATTCGTGCACCTCTTTTTCCTCGTGCTAATCCGTCAGCCTATCGAGAATGTCATTTCCGCAGTCTTCTTTGTCGTCTTGCTGACGAGCTTTGCTTGGCCCGTCTGGACTACTTTGAAACTCATGCATGACGAGATTAAGGTAAAGATCTTCAGCATTCCATCGAGATATCCGTTCTTTTCCACGTCCCAGCTAGCGATTGACGAATTACGCTGCAGTCCATCAAATTGGTTGTTTCGCGCCACCCTATGGTCGATCACGTTCCTGATATATACCCTATCCTCCCCGGTAATGTGGGAGAAGCAGCAGCACAACGGGAAACGTTGGAACCAAATGCGCAACCAATCAAACCAAGAGAGGTGCTACGTCCGGTCGAGCAAGATGAGCCCCCTGTGAACGTCGAGGAACCAGAACCCTTCATAATTCGGCCTCCCCAGAGCCTGAGAGCAGTGACGAGCCTCCAGCAATAATGGTCCCAACAAGCCCTACTTCGGCTGCCCAAGGGCCCAGTGGGCAAGATCAACTGAACGTCGACAACGCAGCCATTTCCATATCGCCAGCCCCACCAGAACCTGCTGTTCGCATTGAACAGGCGATCGTCGTTTCCGTCGAGCGACCCAGCCAACAACCAGAACCCTCCTATAGCCATTGGTCTTCTACTCTCCTTGAGATCAAGCAATGCATTGAACCCCTAGCCGAAGGTTCATTGCAGAGGCTCCCTCAGCCGATTCAGGTGTGTATCATGAAGTTGACTGTAGTAATATATCCTTAACCTCGCCACAGAGAGAACCATTCGATCACATTACCCTGCGCCGTATTGCTACGCGGCTACTTATGTACTGCGCTTCGCTCTCTACAGCTGACTTTACGTCTCCCAACGGCTTTTTGGGACCCACCGCCTCGGTGCCTTACTATCCCACCGGTGATATCGACCGCGATAGAAACGTCGCGTTCACCACAGCCTTGGATTGTCTCGACGAGCTGCTGGTACTTCTCACTGGCAACGCAAAAGCCGAGATTGCCGCTGCGCTTTCTGAACTCGGACAGGCGCTCAACGACCTTGGTCTGCATGAATATGCGTCGAGCGTATCCGGATTCGCATTGGAGATTCTCCGTGACCTCTACACCGCAGATCCAGATCAATTCCGTTCTCGTATCGCGTCGGTTCAATCATTACGGGGGAATATTTTGGCGGACCTTAGGCAGAATGACGATGCGGCGGGCGCAGCAGAGGAAGCAGTGAAGATTCTCAAGGAGCACGGAGGGACTCAAACCGAATTGGTATACGCTATGCTCAACTACGCCGTATTGCTCGGTTCCATTGGACGCGGGGAGCCTGCAACTGCCGTGGCATTCGAACTCATGGAATACATCGATGACTCGACAAATACACGGCCGGACATGATCCTCGTTTCCCCACTTTGCAGGCTCTACTTTTCAGATATATGCATCGAGGTCGACAGTGATCTGGCCTTGTCGGCTGTTGACAAGGCGATTGAAGAGTCTCGTGCTTCATCAGATGCGAACTTGACTGTTGTGTTCGCTGGCGCACTCCTCACTAAGTCGAAGATACTTTCTTCCAAAGGACAAAATGACGCTGCCTACGCCATCAGTACTGAGGCTGTCACTTTCTTTCGCACCATCAGCGCCGACCGTCAGGTCTTCACCCTCCTTCTAGCCCATACAGTTGCGACCCATTCTCGCCAACTCTTAGAGGCGAATCGCAAGGTCGAGTCATACTCAACTATCCAAGAGGCCCTCGAGCTCTGGCAGAGGCTACAAACCTCCGCTCCTGTCGCGACGAAACGGCCTCTAGCCTGGGCACTTTTCCAGTTGGCGAAGCACCGTCACAACGGTGCGGACAAGCAAGCACTCCAGAACGAGCTCAAGATTGCGGAGTCTGCCGTCAGCACGTTCCGCGAGGTCTCGCCCTTGGATTATGCTGGCCTCGCAGATGGACTATATCTGTACGCAGACCGGATGCTGGAACTCGACAACAATCGTGAAGCGGCCGCTTACGCGGAAGAATCTGTTCATTACTTCCGAGAAGCGAAGGAGAAGTCTCCACACAAACATGCCCTCGACTTTATATTCTCGCTCTCGCTTGCGTCAAATTGCCTTGCCTGCACCGAACGGGGCTCGGATGCCCTGGAGTATGCGAAGCGAGCCGTTGAAGCGCAGCACGAACGAAAGGGCAATGCAGATGCGCAGTATGACAATCACCTTCGCAGTCTGCTGATGGACGTCGTGTACCGGTTCACGGAGATGGGGAGGCAAGAGGAAGCCTTTCCTTGGAAGCAAGAGTTGCAACAATTCGGCATGCCAGGAGACACGGGTGAGTGACTCTGTTTGGTTAGCAGGTAGTCATGACTTAGTTGAACTGCTGCAGGAAATATCTTGGGACCACTCGCGCGGCGAGGTGGCAAGCCACAGTCCAAGAATATCACGGCATTCAGGAAGCAGACAAGCTATTGGATGGACGCGGGCAATTCGGATATCAGGAAAACACCCCCGCCCCGTTAATTACGAAAAATTTGCCTGTTAATACCCATCTTCCGTTTTAACCCCCTCCCCCCCATAATTAAGAGTAATTTGCATTTCAGTTTGAACTAATTCGCAAATTTTGAGAAATTTTGTTGAGCAGGCAACCGTACTGACGATGAGTTAGTAGCAAAAAACCTCTTTTTTGTATAACATCATCACAGCATCGCTCTTAGCTTGGACAATAGAATATACCCCAGTCGCGTCCCGTTACTGTCCGAACCTTAAATGTCGCCTGCCCCGTTTGAAGCCCACAGCCACCCCATCGGCGGAACCAAACGACTCTACACCCCAAGAAGACAAAGGCAAGGGGAGGGGAGTCACCCCAGAACCCGTTCAGCCTAAGTAGCAACGCACGTTGACCGTCAGTAGTCGTCAGTAGTGGAGACCTTGGGTCCCGCCGGCGCCAAGTTCAACATCAGCGCGACGAACTCGCGACGGGTTTCGTCCAAGGTGGATCCCTTGGCCCCGGCAACTATAACGACCTTACGAGTGGCCACCTTGGCATGGGTGGCGCAAGTGGCACCATTCACTCTGGTAACAAAGACCCTCTGGGTGGTCGCCTCGGTACGGATGACATGAGACCGCTCTCTGGGAACCCTCAGCTCTCCCCACCCACGGGTCCTCGTGGCCGTCCCCGACCCAACGAATGGCTCGGCTGCCGTCTGCGACTGGCCGCGCTGCTCGTGGCCGTCTGAGTGGCATGAGCGGCAAGGCCTGTCTCGAGAGTCTCTTGGGAGGGAGCGGTGGCTGGGCGGACGGGGTGGAGGTGGGTTCGCCCCTGGATGTTTGGCCCGACTTGTTCGGCCCAGGCAGTGATAAGGATAAGGCAGACGGCGGCAACAAAGGCCGAGGGTGGTGGAGACGACACGCCCAGAAACGGACCTGGAGTGGAATGGGGATACAGAGTAAATTGTGATGATGATGTTTGATGCATTTGATGCGTTACGAGCCCCTCGATTTTTATTTTTATTTTTGGTTCTCTCACCCACACTTTTGCCGTTGCATATGCTTTCGCTGTCCCGTCCTGTCACTGACTTCTGCATCATCTGTACAAACTATATGTACTGGCCTCATGTCTATACTGTATACGATTGATTCCTATAGTGGTTCCGACAGGGCTTTTTGTCAGTCAATTTGTTCAGCACGAGGCGACAAAGGCTCGAGAACACAAAATATAGAGTGATCCACCCACTTCACGCGTACATTAATTCTTTCTTAGTCTTTCTACGACCCGATATTCAATATCTCTCTCGACCCTGGCGGCGCCACCTCGCTGATGGTGTAAACTCCGTCCTGCCCTGCATTCACGAGCGCCCGCACCGCCGCGTCTACTTCGTCCCTCGCCACGACGAGTACGAGCCCGATCGCACAGTTGAACGCGTGCGCCATCTCACCCGCGACAATCCTGCCCGCGCATATCGCGCAGCGGAGGGCAGATGACTGCCCCCACGGGCGTGCGTCTCACTGGGAAGCCCATACGGTACGTTGTTCACGAAGTCGTCGCCAGTGGATTGCGCCACGGCTTAGACAAGCTACTCGCTTGCCGCGGGGAACACACGGCCGAGCATCGTCGTCAGCCTACGGGGTCGGGGAAGCGTAAGACGCACCGGCTTGCGCGAGCGCGGCATGCACGAAGGAGAAGCCTTTTGCTTGCAGGCCAATGGATGGAAGGCCCGGCAGGGCGGAAGGAACCGCGCGCTCGGCGGGTGCCGACTGCAAAGCCTGCGATATCGTGGTGGCCCGCGAGGCGCGTGTGAGTACGCGCACGCACCTGGCGCGTACATCTCATCCCTTAATTCTCTGTTTTTTTTTCTTTTCCCTGCTGCCGTTGTTATTGTTACCGACCCTTGCGCATCCCCGCCGTTGTACACTCGTAATCCGACTTCACGCCCATGAACTTTTATCTGAGTAGTACAATACTACTACATTGGGTTGGCCGGTGGGCCACTCAAGTTAAAGTCGTTGCAGAAATTATACGCTCGCGTGATTTTGGACCGTGTTGGTGCTTTAGGAATGAAGCTAATGAAGGATGAAATGAGGGAGGACACACGTGACTCAACGCGGAGCCTATACCCCAAGGCTGGTGAGGACAGTGATGCTCCTTCCTTGTTCGAGAACAGGCACAGACGGATGAACCGGACATCAGCACAGTAGCCGAGAGTCGAGAAGTGTCATGGGTTAGGCGCTGAAAATCGCATGAGACAAGATGAGGGGGTTACTCGTGCAGTTTCTAAGCAAGTTGGGAAAAGACCCTCGATCGCAGCGGGTACCACAACAGCGTTGGTGCGATATTGGCAGTTGCATCGTTGGGCAGGCGAGGTGGCCATGTGTAGGTACAGATCAGTAGATCAACGGCAACGCCCCCTAAGTTGTGAAGGGTCAATAGGGCAAAACGGAGGTGGGTATCTTCTGAGCGAGCTGCGGTTCGATCGATTACCTGCGCGATTAAGAGCCACTCAGAAGTACGTTTGAATATATCTGGGCTGGGACATCGCCATGGGGCTCGAATGGACGCTTCCGGTGGAAACGTTGGTCAAAAACATAATTTGGGTTCGAAGGCTGTGGCGGGTAAGGGCACATCGTTCCTCGGCTCATTTACTGACTGCCACCTGACACAGGAAAAATCGATGCAGGTGATACGGGGGAAGAACACGAAATAGGTTTTTTTTGACAATAACCCGCGAACATTAAGTCGCATAGGTTCTGGGCTGTGCTTTCGTACGACAAGGCTGTTAGCCTCGTGGCTGCCGTGCACACCACGAAGATATGGGAGTGAGGAGATGACAAGGTTACTTATTTTCGAGATAATAAAAAGAAAAGCAGGGTCGAGGAGAGGAGGGTTGCTAGTTCACAGCTGAGCGAATAATGAGTCCAGTCATCGTGCGTGTATTAGGTGCGCAGTCTCGCGGAGATCGATCGGATCCTAAGCGCTCGAAGGCACTGCTGTCGGGTTCCCAAAAATGGGTCAATTAAGAGTCGTGTGTGTTGACTTCATATTCTCGCCGGCCATTGCATCAAGCATCAAGCTTGCATCAAGGGCGTCGCGTGTTTCTCACAGGAAGATGTCCACACGTGTATTGTCCTGTCTATTTGGGGCAGGAAGGACATAGGAAGAAAACAACACAACGTTGATAAGTATCAAATAAAATCAATATTCAGACAGCTTTCAGACTGCTGTGTGTCCAATGTACAGCGCAGCCGTATGTGAAGAGTAAGGCAATGCGTATTGCAGTAACGTTCGCGAAATGCGAAATGGAAGCTCCACTATCAGTGCCTCATTCCGCCTTGGCACGTTGCAGGAGCGGCTGGATCGCTTCCGTCACTCCAGCAGGGTTCTTCTGACCCGTTTTGTACCCGCTTCCATGTCTGATTATGAGTAACTGTCAAGCATGTGTGGGTGGAGCGCGACGGCGTGATGGGACACAGCACCATACTAATGGTTAAAAGCAAGAGACCCTTACTTTGCGTCTTTCCTCCATGTCCACGAACATCTCAGCCCCACCATCCAGAGACTCGGGCCAATCGGCCCCAACCCTCGTGAATCGGGTATATCCAACCAGTCTCCGTTGCATCCACGGTCATTAACCGTCGTCATGTTTAGATCGGAGAACGTGCTAGAGAGAAAATATCGGCTTCAGACCCAAACGGAGACATGTCGCAGGGATTGCGCGAGCCCGTTCCCAATGGTTCACTAAGGTACTTTATCTTCCCTTCGAAAGGGTTTCAGGAACTCATCTCGTACTCCAGTGGCAATGCCCTAGCCCTCAACGAGATTCAACTCGCTCTCTCAAACATTTCATCAAACCTGGGCAAGTTGGTACCAGTGGACCGTCAGCATGTCGTCCCTCCCGCCATCGCCGCGTGAGCTAGTCATCACACCCTTGCAATCTGCATCATCCTCTGAGACCTGTCGCCAGATTCGTGCAAGTCGTTTTCCTCATCTTAATCCGCCAGTCTGTCGGGAATATCACCTCCGCTGTCCTCTTTATTATTTTGCTAACGAGCTTTGCCTGGCCTGTCTGGACTACTTTGAAACTCATGGATCGCCGGCTTGACGAGATTAACGTGAAGATGGACGTTCTTCAGCATTCCCTCATGGTATTGTCATTCTCTTTCACGTCCCGGCTTGCGGTTAATGAACTTACAATGCAGTCAGTCGAATTGGCTGTTTCACGTCGCCCCACGGTCGACTACGTCCCTATTGCACATCCTGGCTTCTCTGACGTAGTGGAAGAAGCGCCGTCACAACGGGAAACGTTAGAACGAAATATGCAACCGATCGAACCGAGAGAGGCGCCACAAGACGAGCCCCCTGTGAACGTCGAGAACCCAGAGCCCTTTATAATCTCAGTCACTCCGGAGCCTGAGAGGGAGGATGAAGCTCCAGCGATATTGGACGCAACAGATCCCGCCTCGGTTACCCTAGGGCCCAGGGTAGTTAATGAACCCCCAGCAATTATGGACAAACCGGGCCCTGTCCGAGTTCATGTGGAACCTAAGGTGCCTTATGAACCTCCACCGGCTACGGACAAACCGGATCCTATCCCAGTACCTGCGGAACCCAGTGGGAAAGATCAACTGAACGTCGACATTCCAACCATTTCCATATCGCCGGCCCCACCAGAACCGGCTCGACACGTTGAACAGGCAATCGGCATTTCCGTTGGGCAATCCAGCCAAACATCGGAACCCTCCTATGGCCATTGGTCTTCTACTCTCCTTGAGATTAAGCAGCGGATAGAGCCCCTCTCCTCGGGTTCGTTGCAGAGGCTCCCTCAGTCGACTCAGGTATGTATCTTGAAGTCAGCTGTAGTAACGTATCCTCATTTTCGTCACAGAGAGAACCATTCAATCTCATTTCCCTGCGCCGTATTGCTACGCGGCTACTTATGTACTGCGCTTCGCTCTCTACAGCTGACTTTGCGACTCCCAACGGCTTTTTCGGACCCGCCGCCTCGGTGCCTTACTATCCCACCGGTGATATCGACCGCGATAGAAACGTCGCGTTCACCGCAGCCTTGGATTGTCTCGACGAGCTGCTGGTACTTCTCACTGGCAACGCAAAAGCCGAGATTGCCGCTGCGCTTTCTGAACTCGGACAGGCGCTCAACGACCTTGGTCTGCATGAATATGCGTCGAGCGTATCCGGATTCGCACTGGAGATTCTCCGCGATCTGTATGCCGCGGATCCCGATGAATTCCGTTCTCGTATCACGGCCATTTTATCGTTACGAGCGAATATTTTGGTCGACCTTAGGCAGAACGATGATGCTGCGGGCGCAGCAGAGGAAGCAGTGACGATTCTCAAGGAGCACGGAGCGACACCATCCGAATTAGTATACGCTATGCTCAACTACGCGGTGTTACTTGGTTCCATTGGACCAGGGGAGAGTGCAGCTGCGGTGGCATTCGAACTGGTGGGACTCATCGACGACTCGACAGATATACGGTTAGACATGACCCTCGTTTCGCCGCTCTGCCGGCTCTGCTTTTCCAATGCATTCATCGAGTTCGACAGTGAACTAGCGTTGTCTGAAGCAGACAAGGCGATTGAAGGGTGTCGCGCTTCATCGGATGGGAACTCGAATGTTGTGTTAGCTGGGGCACTCCTCACTAAATCGAAGATAATTTCTTCCAGAGGACAGAACGACGCCGCCCACCCCATCAGCGCCGAAGCCGTGACTCTTTTCCGCAGTGCTAGCACTGACCGTCCGATCTTCACTTTCCTTCTGGCCCATGCCGTCGCGACCCATTCTCACCAACTCTCAGAGGCGAATCGCAAGATCGAGTCATACTCAACTATCCAAGAGGCTGCCGATCTCTGGCAGAGGCTGCAAACATCCGCTCCTGTCGCGACGAGACGACCCCTGGCGTGGGCACTTTTCGAGTTGGCGAAGTACCGTCGGCAAGGTGCGGACAAGCAAACACTCCGGAACGAGCTCCAGATTGCGGAGTCTGCCGTCAGCACGTTCCGCGAGGTCTCGCCCTTGGATTATGCTGGCCTTGCAGACGCACTATATCTGTACGCAGACCGGATGCTGGAACTCGACAATAATCGCGATGCGGCCACTTACGCGGAAGAATCTGTTCATTACTTCCGAGAAGCGAAGGAGGAATCTCCACACAAATACGCGCTGGACCTTATATTCTCGCTTTCGCTTGCGTCATCTTGCCTTGCCTGCACCGAACGGAGCTCGGATGCCCTCGAGTTTGCGAAGCAAGCTGTTGAAGTACAACATGAGCGAAAGGGCGACGGGGATGCGCAGTATGACAACCACCTCCGCAAACTGCTGATGGATGTCGTGTTCCGGTTCACGGAGATGGGCAAGCAGGAAGACATGTTGCCCTGGATGCAAGAGTTGCAGCAACTTGGCGCGCCAGAAGACACGGGTGAGTAGCCGTGTTCAGTTAGCAAGTGGTTGTGACTGAATGGTTGAACTGCTGCAGGAAACCTCACTGGACAACTAGCGCGGCGAGGTGGCAAGCCGCAGCCCAAGAACGACGAATTTAGAAAGCAGACGAGCATTTGGATGGACGCGAGCAATTCTGCACCCAGGTTGAACAATGGCTCCACTTCCTCGGCGGCGCGCACTTCCACTCCCGCTCCAACTTCAACTCCCGCTCTGCAATCAGACAAAGGCAAAGGGAAGGAAGCCACCCCACCGGCGGTACCAAGCGGCTCTCCGCCCCGAGTAGACAAAGGAAAGGCGAAGGAAGTCACGTCCGGGAACCCATTCAGTCCGAGCAGCGATGTACGTCGGCAGTCACTGACGGAGGAGATCTTGAGCCCCGCCGCTGCCGCTGCCGCCGCCAAACGGCGGCACGAAAAACTCGCGGGCATGGGTTCCACCCGAGGTGGCTCTTTTAGCTCCGGCAACAACAACAACGACCTTATGGGTAGCCTCCTCGGCATGGGCGGCCGCACTCCGGGTGGTGCGAGTGGCCCTCGCCCCGGTAACAACGATCTTCTGAGTGGCCTCCTCGGCATGGGTGGCGCGGGTGGCCCTCGCTCCGGTAACAACGACCCTCTGAGTGGCCTCCTCGGCATGGGCATGGGTGGCGCGAGTGGCCCTCGCTCCGGCAACAGCGACCCTCTGAGTGGTCTCTTCGGCATGGGTGGCATGGAGGGCCGCACTCTAGCTACCCCTAGCTCTCCCCCGCCCACGGGTCCTGCTGGCCGTCCCCTAGGCAGCCCGATCCAACAAACCGCCCGCCCCCCGCCTGCCACTGGCCGCGCTGCTGGTAGTCGCCTGAGTGGCATGAGCGGCATGGCCGGTCTCGAGAGTCTCTTGGGTGGCCTCGGTGGTCTCGGCCCCGGCGGTGGACTTGGTGGGCTGGGCGGACGGGGCGGAGGTGGGTTCGACCCTGATATGTTTGGCCCAGATTTTTTCGGCCCAGGCAGAGATAAAGATAAGGCCGACGGCGGCACTACTGTTACTGGCACCGGGGGTGGTGGAGACGACACGCCCAGAAGCGGGACGTGGAGTGGAATGGGGCTACAGAGCAAATTGAGCGATGATAGTGCTTGATGCGTGGCGACTCCCCCGTTTTTTTTTTGTTCTCTATCTCTTTCTTTCTTTCTTTCGCATATGCTTTCGTTGTCCCATTGTCCCATCCTGTTACTGATTCCAGCATCATCTGTCCAAAACCATATGTACTACCCTCACATCTATACAGTATACGGTGTAAGGACTGATATCGTTCTACGCTCGCAATCACACTTGCACAAGCCCGACGCCGACAAGCCAGCGACTGACAAACGCCGTCGCAGCGCCTATACGCCACCAATCTCAAGAACTCAACATCCATCACTCGAAGGCATATCCCTTAGAACCCGTAATATATAGATACAATGTATATAAGGCCTATGGCCTGAACTCGTAAAGACATCAGCCTGCGGCTGGTCACATTCCCCCTCTTGTTCTCCGTGTGTCGCGCCGACGTCTGAATCCGCTCCCGCTCCCGCATCCGTATATGCTCTGCGTACCGCCGCAGTTCAGCTTATCTCTGTTATCTCTGATCTGTCTACTACGTCTTCCCCTCAGGTCGACGGTCTAATACTCGCAACCCCTACAACGGGCTATTCCACCAGTTACTTCGACTGAAATTCCTGTTGGTCCGTTTCATTGGCTTGGGGCGACAAAGCCTCGAGAACACAAAATACAGAGCGATCTATCCAACCCACGCGTGAACTAATAGCATTTCCGCGACCCGGTGTTCAATATCTCGACCCCCGGCGACGTCACCACCTCGCCCTTGGTGAAAACCTTGTCCAGGACCCTCCGTCCACGAGGCACCGCGCAGTCGCACGTCACGTGCGGCAATGACTTTAATGAGCCGCTCGCCCGCGGCGGGTGGCACGTAGCGCACGCAGATCACCGTCGAGGTGCTTACCGGAGGCGATGAGGATGAGGGCGGTTTCAGTGTCGACAATACCAGCAGTTGTCGAAAGGATGGTAGTATAAGCACCGTACCGGATGGACTCGTCGACGCCCCAGCATTCGCTGGCGGGGAAGTTCTAGTACCAGGGCTATCCAGTTCCGTGTAAGCGTGGACATCTTAGGCTCAGAGCTCAGTGATCACGAGTTCTTACATGGACGTGTGTTTCAGTGAACTTAGCTTAGTGGAGTCGGTGCCACCGGACATCAACTCGCCATTCTTGACCGATATCGTGGTCGTGGGCGCAAGACACGACAACAAGGTCGGACGTGATAGTTCCATTTCTGAAGAGGTTGTCCGTGACTGTGGGATGGGGGTACCGCTGTCTGGAGACAAGGTACCGATCGTCAAATCGAGAGGTCCAGTCCTATGGAATAAAGGTGTCAGCGCGGGTTCAAAACCATGAGCTTCGCACTTACCCGAGGTTACCGTCAATGGCGGCGAACAAATAGTACAATTATCACAAGAATACACCCTTATCGTCATCAGAGTAGTCCTGTCCATCGGCACCAATGGGTGTCGTAGCTTCACTTGCAAGAGTTTGGGTCGTTATTGCTACCATGCTACTCGCGCAACCAAACCAGGAATATGGGATGGAAAGTCCACCGTCACCGGTGTGTAGGGCATTTTTTTAGGGCAACAGTAACGATGAAATGTATAAATTGCACTGGACAGGGCTGCTAAGGGGCTCAAGAGAGGGCTTCAGAATGGCATGGCATAGTTGATTTCAGCATATGTAACATGTGACATGCGCATTTGCGACGGTGATAACAATCCCCACCAGTACAGTCAGGTTTTCGAGCATAGAAGGTTCCGGGCGTGATGCAGTGATGGGCGACGCCCAGTATGGAAGGGCCTGTCGGACGGATGAAAATTCTCTCGGGCTAGTGCGAAGGCAGCGGCGCCAATACCAAACAAAGTTGGTGAGAAAAGAAGACCATGGTACAGCGAAATCCAAAACGATAGGCCCCTTCGAAAATTACAGAGAGCGGCGGACTTCCAACATTCAGGTGCGGGGTTCATAGTTAAGTAGAGAGCGAAATCCTTGGGATATTAGTTACCTTACGAAATTTAGGGTTATCAAATAGCTAACCCCTTCCTCCCTGTAAGTTTTGAGTTATCATCTTGCTTATCCCAGTTGCCGTATGTGAACTCCGCATTTTTTCTCCTCCCCTCCACTGGCTTTCTTGAGTGTCCCTCCCTCCCACTGACCGATGGTCTGCCATCACATATCTGGTGACCTCAAAGAGATGGCACTTTCCATGTCCCTCCAAGGTCTCCATGACTCAGAGGTCCACGAGTTCACAGGAATCAGTGAACAATCTCTCAAATGGATGCGGAGCGCACATCGTGACAATGGTACTGTTTCACACAAGGCACCCTCCCCGGGTTGGCTGCGTAAGCTCACTACAATGGAAGTAAAGGTGTGTCACAAGTTTCTCAAACCATATTTTTCGTCTCACACCATCACAGTTCCTTTGTGACTGTGTCAAGTGGCAACCTGATGTCGCCCTAGTCGAGCTGCAAACCGAGCTCTGTGAAGTTTACAGTGTCAAAGCATCACTGCAGACAATTGTGCGGTCCCTCCAATGGGAGGGTTATACCATGAAAACAGTGCGTTTTACTCCCTTCTGCTGATTAACACTCACAACATCTCCATAGGTCACACGGCCTGCTCTGGAGCGAAACAAGCAGGATCGGGAGGAATTCAAGACACTTATTAACACACATTTTAGCCCAGAGCAGCTTGTATTCACAGATGAAAGCCATTTCAATCGCCTCACATTGAGGAGGCCTTATGCGTGGTCATTACATGGTGAACGTGCCTGCCAGTACGAGTTCTTCCTCCATGGGACCAAATACTCCATTCTCCCTGCCATATCCCTTGATGGGATTCTTCACCTTGAAGTCGTCGAGAACGCAATCACTGGCAATGACTTTTGGCGGTTCATTGAGGGGCTACTCCCTCGCATGAATGAATGGCCACTTCTAAACTCAGTCCTTGTTGTCGACAATGCTTCCATTCACAAAGTCGCTGGCATTCGCAATATGGTTAAGGAACACGGCGCGTGCCTGCTGTACCTCCCTGCATATTCACCTGACTTCAATCCCATCGAACTTGCCTTCTCAACCATCAAGACATGGCTGTGCTCAAATTGTGACCATGTGAACCAAGAGCTTGAGTCCGAGAATGGTTCCATGTACAATGCATTCTGGCAAGCTGTCCACTTGGTCACAGCAGAGCAGGCAAAGGGTTGGTATAAGCACTGCGGGTACAACATCCCCGACTGAACTTTTTTTTTTTTTCAATTTTTCTATACCATACAATGCATACAAGTCTCCCCAGTGCAGCCCTCTCATGCAGTGTGATTTGGACCATAAATATATTTTAATTCAAATGTATATCTACTGCATGACTCCAACATGGTGCATCAAATGAAAAAAACATGCAAGGAACTATGATAGAATATTTTTTTCTAGGTTTCTTGGGGTCGTTGACATGCAGTGCCTCTCCAGAGCTCTCTGAGCGGTCTGTTTGGCAAGTTGCACTGACAAAGCTATCAGACCTCGAGCTGCATTGCCACTTCACTCTCCCCATCACTTCCCCCATCGATGTCATCCAATACGTCTGTCCTCACACTTGCTACCTCGCTCACCTCCTCAGTGACACTCTCACCTTTTCCGATTCTACTGAGCCATCGTAGAATCCTTTCCCGACACTCCAGTTGGATGGGAGGGTTGGGTAAGCACTCTTCCTTGTCATCTGCTTGACCCGCACTGACTCCCTCCCCCATGGGACACTCCTCCACTGCGGCCTCCTCTTGCATGGCATGCTCCTTCACTACGGCCTCCTCCTCCACTGTGGCCTCCTCTACTGTGGCCTCCTCTTGCATGGTGTGCTCGTCCATGGCGGCCTCCTCCACCACAGCGGCCTCCTCCACTGTGGCCTCCTCCTCTACTGTGGCCTCCTCTTGCATGGTGTGCTCATCCATGGTGGCCTCCTCCACCACAGCGGCCTCCCCTATGATGATCACCTCCCCCATGGTGATGACCTCTTCCACGGCAACCTTCTCTTTCTTGACGATGATCTCCTCTATGGAACTGTCATCTCTCTTGGTCTCCATGAGGCCAAGAGGGGCGAGCAGTTTGTCTTGCACAACTTGATGAAGACAACTTGCATGTCCCAAGCCCATTTCCCAGAACGTGGTGAGAAGCTCCACCGGTGTTACAATACGACTCAATTTCTTTTCTTTCTTGTTTTCTCTTGTCTCACGTGACCGTTCTCATAAGAGTCATAGTGACTCTTTACTTATTTCTCATACGAGTCATAGTGACTTTAGCCTGTTATCAAGGGGCTTTATATCTTTTGTTTCAGACGTGTTTCATACATACTGTGGACTGCGCCACAGTTACTTATTGTCCAGATGACTCGATCCTAGTACGCCGTTATGACTCAGTACTAGGATCCCTCTTTACTATAAAGTCAGGCTTGCTAGGTAGCTTGTAGCCTTAGACTTGACTTTTTGTATCCTACGGTACTCGAGCAATTGAAGACTGTGAATACTCCATATCTCACCGAACTCTCCTCTCACTGAAGAATCCTAAGTTCCACTATTGGCTTAGGCTGACTCTTCAACTCGTACATCTTCACTGAAGTTCCTCTTCGGAACTTCCCTTGACAACCAGAACCAGACCCCTTAGTGCAGCGTCTCTGTAGATCGACTTAACCCACGTCGGGTGAACGTCCCTACCGTGATGTAACAAGGGGGCACTCGAGCTCACAGTGGTGTGTCCCAACCTTCCCACACTTCCCACATGACTCTGGGGTCCACTCCTCCCTATCCATCAGCCCGATACGCTCCAAGAGTGTCATCTTCTTTTGGCTACTTGGTCCGACTTCGACATGGGGCTCCGGGGTCTGCTCCCTCTCGTCTGATTCATGTTGGACCGTGGAGGTAGTGATGCAGATGCGAAGGGCCCCTCTCTCCTCCCTCTTCTTCTGCTGCTTACACTTCTTGGGACACTCCTGGACTTTGTGCCCGTGCTTCTTGCAGTGGTAACACTTGGGCAACAACTTGCCCTCTTCGTTGTGGAGGATGGGCATCTCAGCCCGGTGGGAGGTGTGTGGGTCGACAGGGAGTGGCTCAGGGGAGTAACGGTAGTGGGTCGGGAGGTGGTACTCACGATTGAAAGAGGCATGGATGACGCGACAGGCATCTGCCATCTCCAACCTGGTCTTGCAGGCTTCATACTTGCGCTCCACCAAGACTACCTCCCTCATAATCTCGCTGACCTTATGCTGGGTGTTGCGCAACAGGCCATCTAACGTGTTCTTCAGCTCCCGCTTTGCCCTAAAGCGGTTAATCTCCCCAGTCAGGCGGGGGTTGTCGATTTCTTGGAGGGCGCAGTTCACCACAAACTCCGTCTCATGGTTCTGCGCCAACTGCCTCCAAAGGGCCTCTGTCATGAGCCCGTAGTTCTTCGCCCTCCTCCCTATCTGCACCTCTATGGTGCACTTCTCCTGTCCCTCTCCAAGGGTCCCCGTCACCATTGTTTCATCTGGCGAGTACGTGATAAATGTGGCCAAGACTATTCTTGGCTTGGTGCGGTCCAGCCCAAAGCGGGGGTTGGCGACGTAAACCGGGTAAAACAAGTGGGAGTGGGGGTCGTTATGGATGTAGCCAAGGGGCGGAGTATACTCAGCTTCCTTGACTGGAAGTTCAGGGAGCTCAGTGGCTCCGTCATCACTGTGCTCCACGATTGGAACACTCCGGATAGCCAGCTGAGGAGTAGGAGGGATGGTGCCCTCAGAGCAGGTGTCGGCGACTGATGCGGGAGGCGATGAGGCAGGGAGTTGGAGAGTTGGCACAAGGCTGGCGGGAGCAGAAGTAGTGGACATCGTATAAAGAGATAAAGCAGTATGAGGAAGGGGATGGGGTTTCTCCGTCATTTTGGCCCATCTAATATACATTTTACAGGCTTTTGACTTGTTTGTCCCCTTCCTGGCTTCAAACTCCGCTATCAGCTTGTCCGCATGGACATCTTCTGCTTTCTCCCACGAACTGTCACTCGTGGGATAGCCTTTCCACTTGATTAGGTAGTGGAGCTTGCACCCTTTTCCACGTTGCTGCGCATCTAGAATCTTCTTGACTTCGTACTTGGGTTCTTCATTGATGATATCAGGAGGCGGCCAGGTATAGTTCGGCCCATGGAACTCCATTTCCTTATAGGGTGTCAGAAGGTTCACGTGAAACACGTTATGAATCTTCCACTGTCTTGGCAGTTCCATGCAGTACACCGCTTCTGATAGCTGTTTTATCACTTTGAAGGGTCCGTGCCACTTCGGCCCAAGTTTAGCCGCTGGGCACAGGGTCTTCAAGTTGGTTCCCTCGATCCACACTTGATCTCCCTCCTTGTACGGTTGGAACTTCTTGTTCCCTTGGTGCGCAATAGCCATATCTTCTGCGCCTTGATGATATTTTCATGGCCATCTGTTCATGCCTTTTCTATGGCTGTAAGCCTTTCTTCTACCGAGGGGACCTTGCCTTTGGTCGTAAATTCCATCCTCGGTGTATACCCTATGAGCATTTCGTAGGGAGTCTTTTGGGTGGTGGAGTTTGGCCACTGATTATATGCGAATTCCGCCATTGGCAGGTACTTGTGCCAATCGTCTTGCCTTTTGTCGCACCAGAATCGAAGGTACTGTTCGAGCCATTGGTTTGTCCTTTCTGACTGGCCATCAGTTCTTGGGTGGTATGCTGTACTGATGTTCTGGTGTATCTTCAATGCTTTGCACAGGCCTTTGGCGAAGTGTGACATAAATTGGGTATCTCAGTCAGAGATAATCTTCTTTGGGGCACTGAATTGGGTGTACACATGTTTCAGGTAGAGTTCTGCTACCCCTTCCACAGTAATTGTCTCTTGGCAGGGTATAAATACTGCTGCTTTACTGCAATCATGATCCGTAATTGTGAGGATCGTGTCGTATTTGCCCAAAAGTGGCAACTTTGTGATAAAGTCCATGGCAACTGTCTCAAATGGCAAAGAGTTTTCTGGAGCGATAGGGATCATAGCTGGTTTCAGTGGCTACATGTTGATTTTGTTTGCTTGGCATGCTGCGCATCCCTTTACGTATTGCTCCACATCTTCTTTCATCTTTAGCCACCAGAAGTCCCATTTTGCCAGGGCGTATGTGTTCATGATTCCTGGGTGTCTGGCTGATGGGGTATCGTGGTAAAAGCGAATTACCCCCCTCTTCAGATCATTATCTCTGGCAACGATGATCCAGTCTGTATCATTTTTGATCTTCCACCAAATTCCAACTAGTTTGGTGAGAACATAGGTGTTTGACCATTTCTTGAGCACGTCCTGGCTCCTTTTGTTCATCTGTTGGTCTTCTTCCACCTGGTCTTGAAGGGACTGGTACTTGTGATGGTTTATCGTTGCGCTATAGTGCTCCCTTTCCTTCTGGTTGCTGGGGTTATAATATTCTGACCCCATCATTCGTGCGAAACTGAACAAGATAGGGGGTAGGACCACCAATGCTGTTACGCTTCGGTAAGCGTGGGCCTTGCTTTAGGCGATGATAAGGCGCGAGTACTCAGCTCTGGTTTTCGCTAAGTCGAACGTGGAGTCTTCTACCTCAACACGACGATGGCTTCAGCAACTGGGAAGGTATTGACAAGGCAAATCCTTATGCAGTGCGCTCCCTTCCCTTATCGGAGATGGTGGAGACGTGAAAGGGAGAAGTTAGAAACCGATGATTCAAGAAGACCAAGATAGCGACTCTTGGTCTTCCGCGACTACTACTTATACAAGATGATAGAGGGCTTTAAAGTGCCTCCCGAATGATGTTGACCTATAGCGTATCTAGCTCGAACCCTAGTATCGCTATCCTAGTAATCAGTAAGCTGTAAGTAACATGTGATACTACTGCTGACTGATAACACGTGAATGATAAAGTCCCTGACTAATGTAAACAATCATAAGCCTACTACCATAGTCAGAACCTAGTAGTAAGCGTCCAAGTCCGATCCGTGACATCACCCCCTTTTCAGGAGCGACGCCCACGGAGCCCAGGCGGTCCCATCCATCCCGCCCGCATGTCCTCGATCCTCTGCATCGCCCTGGCCCACTCCAACCTACTGATACATCTCGCCTTGTCCGTTGCCAATCGCCCCCTCGTGTCTTGTAACTCTGCTATCCGCGCCTCGAGACGCCCCATCTCCGCTCCCAACGCCCGGTAGCGTCGGATCTCAGCAATGAGACTTACGTCCTTACATTCAAGGACGGCTCGGTTGATGGCCGCGGCGTCGTCGTACCCCCCATCGAAAATGATCAGGTCTTCTTGAGCGTACCTGAGATGGGTGGAAGGGTGCACCACGTACTGGGGTGCCGCATACAGGGGTTTTGGAAACACCCTGTCGGATTCGTCAATCAGGCCGAGCACGATGGGATCGTTACTCATAATGGCCTGGACGTATTTGGCCGGGCGCGTCACGCCATCGGGGGTGGTGATGGGGAAGTGAATGTAATCGGGTCCCCGATTGACCCGGAACCCGTGTGGGGCGCGGGCGTTGGCGATGGACCCGACGGCTCGGTCGGCGAGTTGGGGACGGACATGACCCCGGTACAGAGGGGTCCCGTCGGTGGCGAGGGCGTGTCGAGTTGTATGAGGTGGTACATTAGTCTCTCGCCCATAGTAAATGTGGGGGTGCTCAGCGGGGTAGCTCTCGTCCTCGCTGTCCGTGATCTCTCCCGCCTCTCTCTCATCTCCCTCATTCGGCGTTGGGCTGTTCGTAGCTGTTCTTCCCTCCAGTCGTCGGTCACCTCCTTCCAGGACTTCTTTGGTGTCATCGCCGCCTCGTACCGTTCCCTGGCGAGCTCTGACGTCTTCACCGCGGTCGAGAGCTCGACGAAAGTCATCGACTTCCGCGGTGGTGAAGGGCCGGTCGGCGATGGGGAGCCCCGTGTCGGCGTGGAGGATATGCCACAGGGCTGGCTGTCCATCGACGTCGGGGGAGAGTCGGGCGCTGTTGTTGTTTCATCCTTGAGCGGGGAACTGGCTGAGGGTGCTATGGAACTCAGCTGGGGTGATGGGCCCCTCGGGCCCGGTTCCGTCTCCTTCAATGTTACGCTTCGGTAAGCGTGGGCCTTGCTTTAGGCGATGATAGGGCGCGGGTACTCAGCTAGGATCTTCACTAAGTCGAACGTGGAGTCTTCTATCTCAACACGATGACAGTCTTCAGCAACTGGGAAGGTATCGACAAGGCGAATCCTTATGCAGTGCACTCCCTCTTCTTGGAGACGTTGAGAGATGCGAAGGAAGGGAGACTAGAAACCGATGATTCAAGAAGACCAAGATAGCGACTCTTGGTCTTCCGCGACTACTACTTATACAAGGTAATAGAGGGCTTTAAAGCGCCTCCCGAATGATGTTGACCTATAGCGTATCTAGCTCGAACCCTAGTACCGCTATCCTAGTAATCAGTAAGCTGTAAGTAACATGTGATACTACTGCTGACTGATAACACGTGAAAGATAAATGTCCATGACTAATGAAAACAATCACATGCCTACTACCGTAGTCATAACCTGATAGTAAGCGTCCAAGTCCGAACCGTGACATCACCCCCTTTTCAGGAGCGACGCCCACGGAGCCCGGGCGGTCCCATCCATCCTGCCCGCACGTCTTCGATCCTCTGCATCGCCCTTGCCCACTCCAACCTACTGATACACCTTGCCTTGTCCGTTGCCAACCGCCCCCTCGTGTCCTGCAACTCCGCTATCCGCGCCTCAAGGCGCCCCATCTCCGCCCCTAACGCCCGGTAGCGTCGAATCTCGGCAACGAGACTTACGTCCTTACATTCAAGGACGGCTCGGTTGATGGCCGTGGCGTCATCGTACCCCCCGTCGAAGATGATGAGGTCCTCGTGGGCGTACCTGAGGTGGGTGGAGGGGTGCACCACGTACTGAGGTGCCGCGTACAGGGGTTTTGGGAACACCCTGTCGGATTCGTCGATCAGGCCGAGCACGATGGGATCGTTGCTCATAATGGCCTGGACGTATTTGGCTGGGCGCGTCACGCCGTCGGGGGTGGTGATGGGGAAGTGAATGTAATCGGGTCCCCGATTGACCCGGAACCCGTGTGGGGCGCGGGCGTTGGCGACGGACCCGACGGCCCGGTCGGCGAGTTGAGGGCGGACGTGACCCCGGTACAGAGGGGTCCCGTCGGTGGCGAGGGCGTGTCGGGTTGTATGAGGTGGTACATTAGTTTCTCGCCCATAGTGAATGTGGGGGTGCTCAGCGGGGTAGCTTTCTTCCTCGCTATCCGTGATCTCTCCCGCCTCTCTCTCATCTCCCTCATTCGGCGTTGGGCTGTTTGTAGCTGTTCTTCCCTCCAGTCGTCGGTCACCTCCCTCCAGGACTTCTTCGGTGTCATCGCCGTCTCGTACCGTTCCCTGGCGAGCTCTGACGTCCTCACCGCGGTCGAGAGCTCGACGAAAGTCGTCGACCTCCGCGGTGGTGAAAGGCCGGTCGGCGATGGGGAGCCCAGTGTCGGCGTGGAGGATGTGCCACAGGGCTGGCTGTCCATCGACGTCGGGGGAGAGTCGGGCGCTGTTGCCGTTTCGTCCTTGAGCGGGGAACTGGCGGAGAGTACTGTGGAACTCAGCTGGGGTGATGGGCCCCTCGGGCCCGGTTCCGTCTCCTTCAACCACGACGACCTCCGTCCCGTCGACAGGGGCTGTTGATGCCCGCTCTTCTTCCAGCTCGGCGGCAAAAATCCTCTCGGGGGTTCCGAGGTAATACGAAGACGACGACAAGGCGGCATTTGGGGTGAAGGGCATTGACTGATTGGAGGTAGTAGTGATGGTTGTAGGTGAAGGGGGGAATGGAGTCCTTTCATCGACTCTTCCGCTCCTTATATGTGTTTGCAGGGCGGTCTTTGAATTCTGATACTCCGCCAGGGCCTCGTCGGCGAATAGATCTTCCCGGTTAACCCACTGATTCTCCGAGTCGGGGTAACCCTTCCATTTGACCAGGTACTGTTTTTTCCGACCTCTGCCGAAATGCCGTTCGTCTAGAACCTTCTCAATTTCATATTCTTCTTCTCCTTCTACCAAGTCGGGTGGTGGCCGTTGGTAGTTTTTCCCATGAAGTGGAGTCTTGTGGTACTTGGTAAGGAGGTCCACATGGAATACTGTGTGAATTTTCCATTGCGGGGGAAGGTTGAGCCGGTAATTGACAGGGGACATCACCTATGCAACCATAAAGGGGCCATGTCTCCGAGGCACGAGTTTCGCCGTTGGTTGATGGGTGCGGAGGTGTCGTCCTTCTAACCACACGAGGTCTCCTGTCTGGAACTTCGGGCCTTTCTTGGCTTTAACCCATGATTGTTGTGCCTTGAGAATCAGTTCTTGAGCGTGTTTCCGTGCTTCTCTGAACTGTTCTGCTCTGAGCGTGACTTGGGGAATGGGTGATGGTTTATCCGTCCAGTCAGCTCGTGGGTTATACCCCATGAGGAGGTTAAAAGGGGATTTCCATGTATATTCATGTGGCCAATTATTATGGGCGAATTCTGCGAGTGGCAAGTATCCGCACCAATTATCCTGCCTTTCGTTGGTCCAAAAACGGAGGTATTGTTCTACCCACTGGTTCGTCCTTTCGGACTGACCATCCGTTCGTGGGTGATACACGGTTGAAATATTCTGTTTGATGCCCAATACTTTACATAACTCCCTGGTGAACCTACTTGCGAATCGTGGGTCTCGATCGCTTATGATCTTTGAGGGGAGTCCAAATCATGTGAAAACGTGTTTTAAGTAGAGGGTTGCAACTTCTTCTGCGCTGATTTCTTCGTTACAGGGTATAAACACCGCCGCTTTGCTGCAATCGTGATCGGTTATAGTTAGTATGGTGTCGTATCCTTGCGAGCGCGGTAACTTAGTTATGAAGTCGAGCGCTATGGTTTCGAAAGGTAGCGCTTCTGGTTTCGGGTAAATGGGGTTGAGAGGGGCTTTGTCGCGCTTGTGTTGCACTTTGATACGTTGGCATTCGGCGCATCCCTTAACGTATTCCAGTGCGTCCTTGGCCATTCCGGGCCACCAGTAGGCGCGTCCCACGAGTTGTATTGTTCGTTTGATACCTGGGTGTCCGTGAGCTGGTAGGTTGTGATGATCGTGGAATATACGTCGCTTGTCGTGGACTCCTCCAGTGACTACCCGCCGCCCGTCCTTGTACCATGTGCCTTCTATCTTCTTAAGTTGATGCGCATCTACCCAGGGCGTGAGAATGGATTCTCTTTGTTCGTATACTGGGTCTGGTAGTGCGACATCGTCGTGCGTGAGGCTGTCTTCATTTGTTTGTATATGTTCCATTCGAGCCCCTCGTACGAATATTTTATCTGGTAGTACTGTGACATCTCGGTTGTCTTCTTCTCCTTGGTCGTAGTCTGGTCGTCTTGACAAGGCGTCCGCCCTTCCATTTGCGGTTCCTTTAATGTGGTGAATCTCGAAGTCGTATTCCGATAATTCGAGTACTTCCCTGGCGACCCTTTGGCTTATCTTCTGAGGACTTCTCCAGTATTGTAGGTTCATGTGATCAGAGAAGACTTTCGTCTTATGCGGTGATCCCGCTAGTAGAGGTCGCCAATGTCGGAATGCTCTTACGATTGCTAGTAACTCTAAGTCGTAAATGTCGTAATTCCTTTCGGCTTCATTGAGGGTGGTGGAGAAGTAGCTGATTGGGTGTCTTTTACCGTTGTCTTGCCGTTGTAGTAGTACTGCCCCTATTGCGAATCCTGAGGCATCAACTTCTAGTTCAAACGGTTTACTTAGCTGTGGATGGGCCAGTACTGGTTCGGATGTAACAAGCTTCTTGAGGTTGTTGAATGCATCGTGTTCCGTTCCCGTCCATTTCCAGTCGGCTCCTTTCTTTGTCAGTTGGTTCAGTGGCTTTGCATGGTGTGAAAAGTTTCGAATGAATGCGCGATAAAAGTTGCAAAAGCCCAGGAATGATCAAACATCTTTGACCTTTGTAGGGGTTGGCCAGTCTTTGATGCCGGAAATTTTGACGGGGTCCATGCGTGTCACCCCCTTTTCAAGGATTACCCCCAGGTAATCCATACGGGGCGCATGGAATAGACATTTCTTGAGTTTGTAGTAAAGGTCGTGCTTTGCCGAGATCTCCAATATATCTCGGACTGCCGCTATGTGGTCCGTCATGTTATGTCCTACCCTTGTTGCTATACCGATGTTGTCCATGTATACCCGTATTGTAGTTCCCCGTAGCTCATGTTTTGCTATGACGTCTCGACATATGTGGTTCATCATAGTCTGGAACGTCGCTGGTGAGTTAGTTAGTCCGAAAAACATGACTGTGGGTTCGAATAGTCCGTATCTTGTTTTGAAGGCTGCTTTTTCTTCGTCTCCTTCTTTGATGTGTACATTGTTATAACCCCATCTTACGTCGAGCTTGGTGTAGATGTGGGCGTTACTGAGATCAGTGATTAGATCGGATATGAGGGGTAGGGGGTACTGATTGCGTATGGTGTAGCTGTTGATTCATCGGTAGTCCTGTACTGGGCGTAGCTTTCCGTCTTTCTTTTTAACGAAGAAGAATGGTGACGCGTAGGGGGACTTTGAAGGTCGTATGTATCCTTTGCCGAGTTGTTCTGTTAGGAAGGCTTTGAGGGCCGTATCCTCCTCTTGTGTTAGTGGGTAGACTTTGCAGTCTATGGCTTCTGGAGTTCCCTTCTTGAATTGTATTTCATGGTCCCACACCCGCGCCGGTGGGAATCGATGTGATGCTTCTTCGTTAAACAGCTGGTGATATTCGGCATAACAGGACGGTAACTCAGCTTTAACGGTATATTGTTTTGCCTGGATTGCTAGTTTGGTAGACGTAATCCTTCCTTGTACGAATTCTTCATCCTCGAGTTGTTGTACTATGTCTTCCTTTTGTTCTGTTGTGATAGCTGCGATGGTGGGTCGTATCCTATCAATCCGAGGGTTTACCGTTCGTAACACCACCGGTAGTGCATCTTCTTTGATGACGGCATGCCGCCAACTGAAGGTAGGTTCGTATGTGGCCAGCCACGGATAGCCGAAGACGATGTCTTCGTTGCCTATGTCGGTTATGAGGAATCTCATTTCTTTGTGGATTCCTTTGGTTTGCACGTCCAGATCTACGTAGTGCGTGATTAGTCCAGCTTTGTTTTCCGTGTTATCAATATTCCATATCTTTTTGGGTCTTTCCAGCGGTTTCATCCCGATTCCCATCCACTTTACAAAAGCGGGTTGTAAGAAGTTGTCGGTGGCTCTGGAGTCCACTAATGCTCTGATGTTGGCCATGGCGTAATTTGTGCGAATCGATACTGGAATTCTCATAGAACGGTAGCGAGTTATGATCACAGAATTACATTTTACTGCCCTTACCCAGGCCGATGGGTTCAGGCGCTTTGAAAATCCTCTCTTTTCCACAAGTCCTGTAATATGAGGTCTTTTACCTCGTCTTCTTCTCCGGCTACTCCTTTCATCCATTGATCGGCGCGTTGCTGTGGGGTTTCTGCTTTAGCCGCCCTTACGGGCTCTTCTTCTTGTTCGTCGTGGTAGGTATTGGTCCTTCGACTACCACTAGGTTGGTTGTAGGTGTGCTGTGGACAATTCCTACTGAAGTGTCCTTTCTGCCCGCAGGTGTAGCAGATTACTTCCCTCATATCTCGTCTTCCTCCTCGTCCTCTTCCCATATATCCCCCTCTTGGAGGGGGATTCCGAGGATGGGCTCGATCCCAATTGCCTTGGATTTCCTCGGCCCCTGTAAGTCTTCCTCGTACTCGGTCAGCGGACGTGTCCATGGCGTTTGGGTCCCTTAGGATGTTACGGGGTGGCCCCCATCCGGTGCCTCTTGTGTTCCCCCACCCTCCTTTGTTGTTACTCCCTTGTTGCCTCCCTAGGTTGGTAAGACCGTGATGCTGCTCCAGTCGGGCCTTCATGTGTATATATTCTTGTTGCCTTCTAATGACTGCTTCCTTCCATTCCTGGAAGGTTTGCGGGTTGTTGTATGTGTACGCTTTCTCGTATAGGTCCTGGGGTAGTCCGTCCGTGAAGAGATCCATCGTGAGCGGTGAATCCAGTCAATAGTTAGCTTGACGTGCCAACTGTTCGAATTGGGTGACATACGCGTCAATATCTCCTCCACTCATTTTGATCCCTCTTTTGAGCATTGCTTGGGCCTGTTCCTTTTCCAAGGTGTTTGAAAACCGCCTGTTGAAGGCTGTGATAACTTCAACCCATAAGCGTGGGTCATTGTCAGCGATTCCGGCGCTGACTTGTCGGTTGAGCCATCTGCTGGTCTCCGTGATCCAGTTGTTAACGTCCTTTCCTTGAATATAGGTGAGGAATAACATAGCTCGTCTGTAGGCGTTGGCCATGATGGGGTTATTGTTGTTGATACCCCAATACAGTTCCCATTGCGTGAGGAACTCCTCAGTTCGGTGTCGATCTCCTCGGAATATTTCCGGGGCGTTTCCAGCGAACTTGTCCGAGTGATGCCCCCTGGGTATTCCTACTGGTCCTACTCCGAATATTCCTCCTCCTCCTGGTGGCCCTCCTCCTCCTGGTGGCCCTCCTCCGGGTGATCCTCCTCTCGGTGGTCCCCCACCTCCTGTTGGAGGATCTGGTTGATCTGGTCCGATTGCTCGGAATAAAGCAGCATTGTCTGCTGTCATGACATGTCCTGTTTCGGGGTGAATGGGAAGGGTTACTTCCTGTGTCTCGGTTAGTGTAGCCATTGGGGGATAGATGGTGATCTGCTCCGCTCGTTCAATTAATTCTGGTTCCAAGGGTTCCAATGCTTGGGTGGGTTCTTCGTCTGATTCGCTATCGGAGGCTTCGGGGGTTTCAGATGATATTGAAGTGCTCTGATTTTCTCCGTCGATGGGTCCCCAGTCGTTTCTTGCCACTACTTCTTCTTTGTAAATGTCACACCTGTATCTGGAAGGTAGAGTGTCGATGACTCTCCACTCGTCGTCTTCTCGGTCGACTCTGCACCAGCAAGTTCGTTCGAAATTGAACTCAACTGGTCGTGGTCCGTGTGCTCCCCTAATTAGATACCCTTCAACTCCGTTGATACTCCCCCAGCTGGCTTGCTTGAGATATCGAACTGGTACGTTTCTTGTTCCCCTCCGTGGGATTTCGTAGGATCGGAATCCCTCTTGAATCCAAAGTTCTCTTGTGGATACTCGCGCCACGATGAGATCTTGGTCTTAATGTTACGCTTCGGTAAGCGTGGGCCTTGCTTTAGGCGATGATAAGGCGCGAGTACTCAGCTCTGGTTTTCGCTAAGTCGAACGTGGAGTCTTCTACCTCAACACGACGATGGCTTCAGCAACTGGGAAGGTATTGACAAGGCAAATCCTTATGCAGTGCGCTCCCTTCCCTTATCGGAGATGGTGGAGACGTGAAAGGGAGAAGTTAGAAACCGATGATTCAAGAAGACCAAGATAGCGACTCTTGGTCTTCCGCGACTACTACTTATACAAGATGATAGAGGGCTTTAAAGTGCCTCCCGAATGATGTTGACCTATAGCGTATCTAGCTCGAACCCTAGTATCGCTATCCTAGTAATCAGTAAGCTGTAAGTAACATGTGATACTACTGCTGACTGATAACACGTGAATGATAAAGTCCCTGACTAATGTAAACAATCACAAGCCTACTACCGTAGTCAGAACCTAGTAGTAAGCGTCCAAGTCCGATCCGTGACAAATGCCTTGTTATCTTCTTCGCCGTGTTCATAGTCCAGGTGTCGTGACAACGTGTCCGCCCGACCATTCTTCTTCCTGGCTATATGAACCAATTCGAAGTTATATTCCATGAGTTCTGCATGCCATCTTGCCACTCTTCTATTGTGGTCGCCTGGATTCTTCCAGTACAATAGATTGGCATGATCCATATGCACCTTTACTTTGAACGTTGGTTGGTGCAGGAAATGTCTCCAATGTCTGAACATTTCCACAAGGGCTAGGAGCTCCTTGTTATATACATCATAGTTTCTTTGGGCATCGTTCATGGTTTTTGAAAAGAATGCTACCAGGTGGAGCACTCCTTGCTCGTTTCGTTGCATTAGGATGGCTCCCATTGCATAATTTGATGTGTCAACTTCGACTTTGAACGGTTTCTTTTGGTCCGGTTGTATCAAAACCGGTTCTTCACATATTCGCTTCTTCAGCGTTTCAAAAGTGCTTTCTTCCTTTGGCCCCCAGTTCCATTGAACACCTTTCTTTAGTTGGTTGTTTAGTGCCTTCGCAATAAAGGAAAATCCACAGATAAATCGCCTATAGAAGTTGCAGAATCCAAGGAAAGCCCGAATATCTTTCGTGGTTTTCGGCGTTTTCCATTCCGCAACTCCAGTGACTTTAACTGGATCCATGGTGACGGTTCCTTTTTCCAGGATTACTCCTAGAAATTCGATGCGTTCTACTTCAAAGAGGCACTTGCTGGGCTTTAAATAGAGGTCCAGCTTTTGAAGGCGCTCAAGGACTTTGCTAACCAACTTGCGATGTTCTTCTTCATCCTTCTTTGTCGCAATAAGGATGTCATCCATATAGATGATTACTTGACCGGTTGCTATAAGGTCATTAAACTGCGTATTCATCATTCATTGGAACACTGCGGGGGCGTTTTTCAGCCTGAATGGCATTACTGTTGGTTCAAACAGTCCTAGGTTCGTTTTGAAGGCGGCTTTTGGCTTGTCGCCTTCTCGGAAGCGAATATTGTTGTATCCTGCTTGCACATCCATTTTGGTGAATAACCTGGCATCCTTTACTTTATCCACTAGTTCCTGTATTAGAGGCAATGGGTATTGGTTGGGGATTGTGAAGGAGTTCAGTTTCCGGTAGTCCACTACTGGACAAAGTTTTCCGTCTTTCTTTCCAACGAAAAAGAATGGTGACGAGTATTGTGATTTTGATGGACGAATATAGCCCTTGTCCAAGTTATCTTTGATGTATTCATCAAGCTTTTCTTGCTCGCCTTTAGATAACGGGTATATTTTGCAGTCTAGAGTTTTTGGGGTGTCCTCTATAAAATCAATAGCAATATCCCACGGTTGGTGTTCCGGATACCGCTTTGCCTCTTCTTCGGAAAAGACCTTCTTCCATTTGTGGTAGTGTTTCGGGACTACCTGATCCCAGGTTTTCTCTTCTTTTGGCAGTGCCTTTACTGCCATTTTGGTTGACGTCGAGCTTCTTTCGAGGATTTCTTCATCCATTTGATGAACAAAGAGTTCTTCCCTAGGGGTGCATAACGATGCAGCCTTCTTGATCCACACATCTCGTATGCAGATCACTTCTGCATCCGTTGTATATGAAAGGGTCTTGATGACAAGTGGTTGCATGCTTTCATCAAGGGTTGCGCTTCTCCAATCGATCAATGGCTGGAAGGCAGCGAGCCACGGGTACCCTAACACCATCTCATCATCTCCTAGATTTGTGATGAGGAATCTCATGTTCTGTTTCTTCTCCCCAGTCCGGACTTGCAGGTCAACGTAGTACTTGATGATTCCTGACTTATTCTGGGTCCCGTCAATGTTCCACACAATGTGGGGTCGTGGCAGCTTTAGTTTGCCAATCTTCATTCTTTTCAGGAGCTTGAAGTCGATAAAGTTGTCTGTGGCTCCTGAATCCATGAGAACTTTTCTTTTGGCCATTGTGTGTGAAGTTTGTATCAGAGTTGGGATTTGGAGACTTCGATATTTACAAACAAACATATCTTTAAACTGTAACACATGCGCCATGGCCGCCGGGTTTGTGCGTTTTAAAAATCCTCCCCATGCTCTTCTACCCAAGCCTCTTTGATCATTGCATATTTTTCTTTGGTTGAGAGGCTTTTGATGAGGGAAGATCGCACATCAGTAGGGGTGGATCCAGTTTCGGACTCTTCTTCTGATTCTTCCTCCAGTTCGCTTTCTTCGGCTTTGGCCTTACGAGCCTTCTGAGGTGGTTTCTTGTCCTTCTGCTTGTCTGGACAGTTGCGGGAGAGATGTCCTTGTTTGTTGCACGTGTAGCAATGGCCTTCTTTCTTCTGGACTTCAATGTCTGGTTTCTCTTTTGCAGTGGTCACCGCTGCTCTTCCTTGGGTTCCTTTGTTATAGTTGGAATGAGAGTGGTTGGCGTGTGTGTCCATTGCATCTGAAGCAGGGGCTGGCATCTTAATGCCCAGCATCTTTGCCAATTGGGCGGGGTTCATCTTTCCTGCTCCCTTCTTTCTTGGAGTTTCTTCATAAATCCCCCTAATATTCTGGACTGCGGTGTTGTCTGAGTGGTACTGGCGCACTCCATTGGCCCATCCTCTAAAATCCAGAGGGCGCACCACCTTATAGACGTGATCCATCATGCGGTAAGGAAGTTTGGATGCAAATAAGGAGAGTGTCGACTGAGCATCCAGAGGGTATGTTGCTTCTGCAGCAAGGGATTCAAACTGGGCGATAAATGCATCCACCTCATTTGGTATGAATGAGAGGAGGCGCAGTTTATCTTCTGCCCGTTCCCTTGCTCCCATATCCTGGAATGCTTGTTCAAAGCCTTGAGACACTGCTGTCCAGTAGAATTCGTCATTCGGGAGTCTTCCGTTGTTCATTTCTGCAAGAATCCAGTTGGTCCATCTCTTGACCCAGTCCTTTACGTTTGGTCCTTTTATGAAACCAAGCAGCAGAGCTGCTCGTTTCATAGGTATCGCCATTTGTTCAGCGTCCAAATTTGTGATGCGATACAGGTTGAATTCCTGCATGAATTGGTCCGCAAGCGATTGGGTACCATCAAAGTCAGTTGGGGGGTTTCCTCCAAGTTTGCCATTTGCCACTCCTGGGCCTGGGCCAGCACCTGCCCCGCCTCCAACAGGGGCACCACCAGGAGGGGGTCCTCCACCTCCGGGCGCGCCTCCGCCTGCTGGGGCACCTCCGCCTCCAGGTGCACCCCCACCTCCTGGGGGCCACCTCCTGGTGGTCCGCTTCCTCCTGGTGGTCCTGGGGGCCCACCTCCGGAGGGACCACTTCCTGCTGCCGTTGTCACAAACTCTTTGCTGCGTACTCTTTTTTTCTTCTTTTTTCTTATCTTATCTTCGATCTCATCTTCATCTTATCCTAAGCCCTTATCAGAGCGGACTTATAGTTATCTCTTGTTCCCATGACACGTCTTCTCTTTCACGCGCTGTCATTCCCTTCCATCACCTTCTGTGATGTTCCTTTACTTATCCACCAATGGCCTTAAGCCCTCTGGTGCACAGACCATGTATGCACGGACCACCTAGTCGAGTATATTAGCTTGTACCCGTAGGCCTTAGCCCCTTAGCTTTGGCTTCGTCAATCCACAGCTTGTTGAACTCGTCTTATCCGTGTGATCCTCTCCTTGCCTTCATTGGCCCATTTACTGCTCGCCTTGTTAGGGAGCCCTTCGAAGCTTTGAGACTTGTGCTATAACAAGGTCTCCATGGATCTTAGGTGTTGTTGCACGCAGTGCTGAACTGACTCAAGTGCCCTTAGTCTTAGGCTGGGACTTGTTACAGAACGCTCTAGAGACCACGCTCCGCTGTAGCGTGACAGCCGTAGTGCTAGCAGGGGGGTTTCCACTTCCTGTTCCTGTCCCCTTCATGAAGAATGTTTGTACTGTGGATGGGGGGACAGCCATCGTTGTTGCGGTTGCAGCTGTGGTGGTCATCTGTGTTGCCATTGGAGAACTTTTTGTATCACGTCTCTTAGCGGTTGGCACGGTATGCTGGCCTGCCTTCAATGGTGTATCATCTGGTGGAATCACTGATACTGTCGTTGGTCTGATCGATCTTCTTCCCAGGTTATACAGGGAGGGGACTGGTTGAGTAGCTGTCCAACGCCTAGTCCTGCTGTCTTGCTGTATGAAGTACCACTGCTTGGTACTTTCTTCGTATTCAATGGCAAGGTATACTGCGCTAAGTATGTCGTATACCCAATAACCTTCTTCGCCATCGATTTCCTGCCAAAGGGCTGCTCCTTTTACGTGGCCAGGAACGTCGTCGTCTGTTCTCCTCTCAATGGGAAACGGTTTGAATCCGAGAACTGATCGGGATTCAGAAATTCTTCGGCCCTTAGCCAGAGTGGCAATAGGTTCGAGAGACTTGACTTAATGTTACGTCACAGTAGGGACGTTCACCCAACGTGGGTTAAGTCAATCTACTGAGACGCTGCACTAAGGGGTCTGGGTCTGGTTGTCAAGGGAAGTTCCGAAGAGGAACTTTAGTGAAGATGTACGAGTTGAAGAGTCAGCCTAAGCCAATAGTGGAACTTAGGATTCTTCAGTGAGAGGAGGGTTCGTGAGAGATGGAGTATCAAAGGTCTTCGGATTGCTCTGAGTACCATAGGATACAAAAAGTCAAGTCTAAGGCTACAAGCTACCTAGCAAGCCTGACTTTATAGTAGATAGGGATCCTAGTACTGAGTCATAACGGCGTACTAGGATCAAGTCATCCAGACAATAAGTAACTGCGGCGCAGTCCACAGTATGTATGAAACGAGTCTGAAACAAAAGATGTAAGCCCCTTAACAACGGGCTAGAGTCACTATGACTTGTATGAGAAAATAAGTAAAGAGTCATTACGACTCCTATGAGAACGATCACGTGAGACAAAGAGAGACAAAATGAAAAGGATTTGAGTTGTATCGTAACACAGCCCCCCGTTTAGGCGCAAAGTTACTCTGGACTTTGCCTTACAAGCCCATCGGGTCATCATTCCAGTAGAGGTCATAGTTGACCTCATTGTTGTCCCAATTCTCCTTTTCTTCGTCATCGTCCCTCCCGGTGCACCTGTGGCGTTTGACGAACCCCCAACTGCCTGTGTGGCGACATGTGGGGCATTGTTCGTAAAGGGGGCACTCGAGCTCACTGTGGTGTGTCCCGACCTTCCCACACTTCCCGCATGACTCCGGAGTCCACTCTTCCCTATCCAACAACCCGATACGCTCCAAGAGCGTCATCTTCTTCTGGCTGCTTGGTCCAACCTCCACGTGAGGCTCCGGGGTTTGCTCTCTTTCGTCTGACTCTTGCTGGATGGTAGAGGTGGTGATGCGGATGCGTAGGGCCCCTCTCTCCTCCTTCTTCTTTTGCTGCTTGCGCTTCTTGGGGCACTCCTGGACTTTGTGCCCGCGCTTCTTGCAGTGGTAACATTTGGGCAACAACTTGCCCTCTTTGTCGTGGAGGATGGGCATCTCAGCCCGGCGGGAGGTGCATGGGTCGACAGGGAGTGGTTCGGGGGAGTATCGGTAGTGTGTCAGGAGGTGGTACTCATGGTTGAACGAGGCATGGATAACATGACACGCGTCAGCCATCTCCAACCTGGTCTTACAGGCTTCGTACTCATGCTCCACCAGGATGAGCTCCCTCATAATCTCGCTGACCTTGTGCTGGGCGTCGCACAACAGGCCATCTAGGGTGTTCTTCAGCTCCCGCTTTGCCCTAAAGCGGTTGATCTCCCTGGTCAAGCGGGGATCGTTGATTTCTTGGAGGGCGCAGTTCACCACAAACTCTGTCTCATGGTTCCGCACCAACTGCCTCCAAAGGGCCTCTGTCATGAGCCTGTAGTTCTTCGCCCTCCTCCCTATCTGCACCTCTATGGTGCGCTTCTCTTGTCCCTCTCCAAGAGTCCCCGTCACCATTGTTTCATCTGGCGAGTACGTGATAAACATAGCCAAGACTATTCTTGGCTCGGTGCGGTCCAGCCCAAAGCGGGGGTTGGCGACATAGATGGGGTAAAATAGACGAGAGCAGGGGTCATTATGGATGTAGCCAAGGGGCGGAGTATACTCAGCTTCCTTGACTGGAAGTTCAGGGAGTTCAGTGGCTCCGTCATCACTGTTAAGGCCTAGTGGGGCCCTGCTGTGCGATGTGCACCGAGGGTACGAGGGGGACAAGGACAGGGTACGAGGACGAGGTGCTTGGTAAGTGGTAACCAAGGTCAAGGGGGTTCTAAGAGACGAAGGTCCACGAGGGACGACCAGGGAGCAAGGGTTCGAAGGGTAAGTCAATGGACTTAGTGACGAGGTACAAGGGGCTTCGGTCAGACGGCCGAAGTACGAGGGACTAAGTCGAGCAACTTAGGGTCTATGTGTGCGTGTTGTTATAGCACAAGCGCAAAGCTTCGAGGTGGCTCCCAACTAAGGGAAGACCGACAGTGGTGATGAGACGACAAGAAGGAGACACACAGTTGAGGAGTGAACAAGTCTGGTATTCGCTAGTATGATAAACGAAGACAAGACTGGGGTATAAGCACACAAGTGGTCGAGCTTATATAGGTAGCTACTCCGTGTCCGTCCCATGAGGGGGATACTATAATAGAGAACAAAAGGCAACGCGAATGGGGAAGAAGGTAGAACAGGGAACAATAGGAAGCACAAAAGGGGAAAGGGGAAGAAGGGGAATCGGAGTAAGAGAGCGTACATGGTAATGAGTCAACAGGTTAGTACTCCGAGGTAGTCCGAGGATAAGGAAAGTGATAAGGTAAAAAGAAAAGTAAGTCCGTGGTGAGCCAGATCACGACACCAGGGGTGCATAACGATGCAGCCTTTTTGGTCCACGCATCTCATATGTGTGTCACTTCTACATCCGTTTTATATGAAAGGGTCTTGATGACAAGTGGTTGCATGCTTTCATCAAGGGTCACGCTTCTCCAATCGATCAATGGCTGAAAGGCCGCGAGCCAAGGGTACCCTAACACCATCTTGTCATCTCCTAAATTGGTGACGAGGAATCGCATATTCTGTTTCTTCTCCCCAGTTCGGACGTGCAGGTCAACATAGTACTTGATAATTCCTGACTTATTCTGGGTCCCGTCAATGTTCCATACAATGCAGGGTCATGGCAGCTTTAGTTTGCCAATCTTCATTCTTTTCAGGAGCTTGAAGTCAATAAAGTTGTCCATGGCTCCTGAATCCATGAGAACTTTTCTTTCGGCCATTGTGTGTGCAGTTTGTATCAGAGTTGGGATTTGGAGACTTCAATATTTACAAACAAACACATCTTTAAACTGTAACACACACGCCCAGACCAGAGGGGTTGTGCGTTTTAAAAATCCTTCCCATGCTCAGCATCCCAAGCCTGCTTCAACATTTCATATTTTTCCTTTGTTGAAAGGCTTTTAATAAGGGAAGATTGCATATCAGTAGGGGTGGATTCAGTTTCAGACTGTTCCTCTTCCGATTCTTCCTCCTGTTCGCTTTCTTTGGCTTTAGCCTTGCAAGCCTTCTGAGGAGGTTTCTTGTCCTTTACTTTGTCTGGACAATTTCGCGAGAGGTGTCCTTGTTTGTTACAGTTAAAACAATGGCCTTCTTTCTTCTGGACTTCAACATCTGGCTTGTCCACAGTGGTTGCAGCCACTCTCCCTTTTGTTCCTTTACAACTGAAGTTGGAATGAGATCGGTCTGCCCAGGTATCCATTGCGTCTGAAGCCAGGGTTGGCATTTTGATGCCTAGCATCTTTGCCAATTGCACGGGATTCACCTTGCCCATGCCCTTCTTCCTTGGAGTTTCTTCATAAATCCCCCAAATATTCTGGACTGCAGTGTTGCCCGAGTGGTACTGGCGTACTCCATCAGTCCATCCTCTAAAATCAAGGGGGCGTACCACTTTATAGACATGATCCATCATGCGATAAGGAAGTTTTGACATGAATAGGGAAAGTGTCGACTGAGCGTCTAGAGGATACATTGCTTTGGCAGCCAGAGATTCAAATTGGGCGATAAATGTGTCCACTTCATTTGGTATAAAGGCCAAGTGGCGCAATTTATCTTCAGCCCTTTCTCTTGCTCCAGTATCTTGAAATGCTTGTTCGAAGCCATGAGACACTGCTGTCCAGTAATATTTATCATTCAGGAGCCTTCCATTGTTCATTTCGCCTAAGATCCAGTTAGTTCATTGCTTGACCCAGTCCTTTACATTTGGTCCTTTAATGAATCCAAGTAGCAGGGCCGCTCGTTTCATTGGTATCGCCATTTGCTCAGCATCCAAGTTCGTGATACGATACAGGTTGAATTCTGTTATGACACTGCCTATTTTACTCCTTAATTCGCCTATAGGACACATGACCCTTTTTACTTCTTATCATGTGGTTGTTCTCATATGAGTCATGGTGACTCATTACCTTGTTTGGTTCTATGAGAGTCATAGTGACTCTAACCCGTTGCTAAGGAGTATATCTTTCGTTTCATACCTTAGCTTGTGATTACTGCGGACTGCACTGCAGCTACTTATTGTTTCATTGTCTTGGAGACATGATGACTAGATCCTAGGATACTATTGTGACTCCATCCTAGGATCCCTCGTAGATACTATAAAGTCAGGCTTACTAGGTAGCTTGTAGCCTTAGACTTGACTTTTTGTACTCTATGGTACTCGAGCAATCGAAGACTGCTGAATACTCCATCTCTCACCGAACGAACCCTCTCCTCTCACTGAAGAATCCTAAGTTCCACTATTGGCTTAGGCTGACTCTTCAACTCGTACATCTTCACTGAAGTTCCTCCTCGGAACTTCCCTTGACAACCAGAACCAGACCCCTTAGTGCAGCGTCTCAGTAGATCGACTTAACCCACGTCAGGTGAACGTCCCTACCATGATGTAACAAATTCCTGCATGAACTGGTCTGCAAGTGATCGGGTGCCATCAAAGTCAGTTGGGGGATTTCCTCCAAGTTTGCCATTTGCCCCTCTGGGGCCTGCCCTGGCACCTGCACCCCCGCCTGCAGGGACACCACCCCCTGGAGGACCTCCTCTGGGTGCACCCCCGCCCACAGCGGGACTTCCACCTCCAGGTGCACCCCCGCCTGCTAGGGGGCCACCTCCTGGCAGTCCACTTCCTCCTGGTGGTCCTGGGGGCCCACCTCCAGAGGAACCACTTCCTGCTGTCATAGCAGGGGGGTTTCTGCTTCCTCCTGTTCCCGTTCCCGTCTTTGTGAAGAATGTTTGTACTGTGGATGGTGGAACAGCCATCATGGTTGCTGTTGCTGCGGTTGTAGTGGTTGTCTGTGTTGCCATTGGAGAACTTTTTGTATCACATCTCTTAGCGGTTGGCATGGTATGCTGGCCTGCCTTCAATAGAGTGTCATCTGGTGGAATTGCTGTCACTGTCATTGGTCTGATCGATCTTCTTTCCAGGTTATACAAGGAGGGGACTGGTTGGATTGTGATCCACTTTCTAGTCCTGCTGTCTCGTTGTATAAAGTACCACTGCTCAGTACTTTCTTTGTATTTGATGGCAAGGTATGCTGCACTGAGTATGTTGTATACCCAGAAACCTTCTTTGCTGTCTATTTCCTGCCAAAGGGCTGCTCCTTTAATGTGGGCAGGAATATCGTTGTCTGTTCTCCTCTCGATGGGAAATGGTTTGAATCCGGCAACTGATCTGGATTCAGAGATTCTTCATCCCTTAGCCAGAGTGGCAATAGGTTTGATAGACTTGACTTAATGTTACATCACGGTAGGGATGTTCACCCAACGTGGGTTAAGTTGATCTACTGAGACGCTGCACTAAGGGGTCTGGTTCTGGTTGTCAAGGGATGTTCCGAAGAGGAACTTCAGTGAAGATGTACGAGTTGAAGAGTTCACCTAAGCCAATAGTGGAACTTAGGATTCTTCAGTGAGAGGAGAGGGTTTGTGAGAGATGGAGTATCAAAGGTCTTCGGATTGCTCTGAGTACCGTAGGATACAAGAAGTCAAGTCTAAGGCTACATACTACTTAGCAAGCTTGACTTTATAGTAAGTGAGGATCCTAGGATTGAGTCACAATAGCATCCTAGGATCAAGTCAGAGACGATAAGTAACTGCGGAATGCAATCTGCAGTAATCATAAGCCAAGTCCTGAAACAAAAGATATAAGCCCCTTAGCAACGGGCTATAGTCACTATGACTCATATGAGAACGTGAACAAAGAGGTGAAAATGAGTCGTATCGTAACACATGTATGGTTGATGGAATGGCGGGTAGAGGGGCGGGTAAGGTGGCACACCATAGGGGTTGATGGATGCTGGTGTGTTCATCGCTGAACCGGTGATGTGGTGCTGACCAGCTCCAATTGATGCAGCGTGGTGTGGCAGTGGTGGTTGGAAGGCATGTGGCTGCATGTGTAGGGGGTGGAACGGTGGTGGTGGTTGGGAGGGCACTGGTGGTAGCAGTGGTGGCAGGGGCAGCGTAGGTGTAGCCCTGGGTGATACCTCAGGAACAGGTGCAGTGCGCTGGGCCCTTGTGCGTCGTCGGCATATAGCAGGAGGCATTATGGTGCGTAATCTATCAATGGCCCACTTGTGCCAAAGTACTTACTATTTATACACAGTACTTCAGGGTGTGTGTGGTGTCTTGCACGGTTGCTGTTCCTCTCAAACATCCGCTTTTTGGGACCTGTAACAAGATGACATCGCTTGTGAGTATTGGCATTTAAATTACTAGTCGTTGTCAGCGTATAACAGTGGTCCACAATGCCACCTTTGAGAACGCAGGTGCTGCTGCACACATATGACCTCTCTGCATTGCCATGTGAGTTGCTTTGCCTCAGATATATGTAAATTTCACTGAACATCTTTGCATCTAGCCATGCACACAGCACCAACTCACCAGTTGCCACCCACTGCTATGTGCAAGCGACATTAGAAACCTTCAACATCGCATGACAGCAGCAAGCTGTAACACCCATCTTTCAATACATCACATACTCCTCTTTCATCGGACAATATATATTTGTTTCTATAGTACTGTGTGGTCGTGTCACAAGGGGCAATGTGTGGTGCATCTTCTGGGAGCTCGACTTAGCACTGAAAACCTGTGGAGATTACTTATCTTTATTTTTATTATTCTTATTATTCTTATTTTTTAATTACTACAATATTTTTGGGTGTGAGAAAAAAGCTCGGCATGAGCTGATAAGTCATGTTCAATCTCAGCCTGTGTGTGTAATTTTTGGAAAAAGGGCCTATCGTTTTGGATTTCGCTGTAAATGTTGGGACTGACCTGACACCTCGAATTGGTCATAGTCAGTGGCGCGTGTGGACACGATCCGTTTTGACGTACCGCCGGGGGCTTTCGATCGACAACTCGCTTGCAGCGCAGATAAGTTCGCGGTAAGCAAAAAGCAGGAATGCACACGTGCTCAGGAATACAGAGGGGAAACACAGGTAACAACCCCATAAACCTAGTGTTTAATACAAGTGTCTGTTTGGTTGACATGTCGTTATTACTCCACGCTATTTAGGCAATTCCTTCTTTAACAACTGAACGACCTCCTTAGCTGCACCCCATGACTGTTGGTAGCCAGCGGGCCTAGTGGATATCAGCCCGGGCATTAGGAAATTCGACCTCATCGCTGACCCGAATTCGTATGCATGAACGACTAAAATCGACCTTCTCTTCCCCAAGTCTCGGACAGTTTAGGCACCAGCGCACCCTTGCTCGGAGGGTCAACAAATTGTGCCTCAACCCGTGGCCCCCTTCACACCCAGGTCGGGGCCCCACATTGTGAGTCTGAATACGCGTAGTGGGCTCAGCCAACGCAGGCACCAGTTCCTTCGCCCGGGCCAGGATGTCGCGCGCAGTTGGAATGCTGAGTGACGTGTCCCAGTTGTTAGGCTAAATGACCCTCTAACCAAAACCATGCCAGGTGTAGAGGCCCGTGGTATCAAATACGTTACCTCGGTGGCGTCTGGTGTCGCTCATTAGGAGTTCGAGCAATGGGCAGCGTCGAAGTCGCTTACCATTTGGCAAACTGGCTATACGCATGTTTACATCTGGCGCGTACACAAGCACGACCTGACCTCGTATCCTCTACACCAAGAAGGGGACGTGCACCTAGGGCCGACATGCGTGGGTATATCATCATCTCTCAGATTTGTTCGAGAGGCTCACCAAGTGAGGTCGCGTTGATTACTGCACCACTCTCTCCAGCCAATTCGCTGGCTTCGTCTAAACCAATGACCCAACGTCTCATAAAACTAATACCTCTACCCTCTAACTGTGACTTCAGCCATGGGAGATAAACCTCAGGATTCACTGAATACGTGTCAAACTGTACCCCACATCTCGCCTTGAGTGACAGGGGGTGGTTACTAGGCAATACGTGGAACTGATGCAGATCCGGGTTAGTTCGATCAATTGGGGCTGCTGGGCTGGTTTACATCGCGTACGACACTCTTCCACCTAGATGCCTTCTTCTCGGCATCTTCCACTCTAAAATATATCCGGGACGGAGGTTTCTGCGAGCCACATTGTTCGGAGTGTGGCAGATGACAGTTGCAGAATATCGCACCTTTACTAACCCCGTGGGTATCATACTCCAGAATTTATCGCTGGAAAGCCATGACTAGACATCAAACGTGCTTCGGGCATATTATCTCCTCGACGTATAATGTATGCTTTTCCCAACTGATAAGGCGATCGTCGGTTGTCAGAGACGACTAATCGGCAGCCTACAGACGAGAAGGTGGACACAGCTAGATTACAAGAGGTGGCTCACAGCCCGCGGCTTAGCATATGATTAACTACTGAGATCTATCAACCCATGCGCATCGATCTCTGCCCCGGTCACCAGAAATCATTCAGATAAACATAAACTCATCAGCGCTTACTGTAGCGGCAAAAGAAAAGTAGGCCGCGTTTGCCAGACTTGTCACCTCGAAGACCAAGGGCTACACCCCATGCACGGCTGAAGCCGACCGCGCCAGGCGCCTTCTTCGGTGTCGTCATGCGAGGGCCAACTTCGCCTCTGCTCTCGGCCTCTCATTAATCTCATTATCGAGCCGTGCAGCCGCCCACTAGCGTTCACCCCCCACTTTAAGTTCAAGAACGGGATCAACAACGATGAGGAACAATGCTGTCTCTCTGCCTTAATTCGCTTACCACGTTGAGGTGCTTGTTCGTCTGACCGTTAGTGCAAGTAACTAAATACCTTAGATTCGATCCCAGAATTCTGCGGTCAGTCCCAACCGCAAGTGGATGATGGTCCACCGCGCCTCTGCAATCTCCAACCTGGAAACGTGGGGCGTGCCGGTGTTCCCCTCTTCCAAAAAGACACTTGAACAATACCCGTTCGTGGCCGCGACGTGTAAGGCGCTCGTTGCCACTCTCTTCATGGTCGCCTTTCTTACCAGTTCCAGATTCTTCAACCGTTTGCGCTGAGGCCGTATCGTACTTTGTACAAGCCGCATGAGCATAAATTTTTCATCACTCCGTAGTCGAGTAGTTGGCTAGCTGTGAATTGAAAAAGGACGAGGGCTTATTCACTCTGCAGATCCCAGAAACCCAATGCCCCCTGAACTACTGAGCGTGTCGTGTCGTGGCACATGCGATGGTGGCTGACAACCCCACCACCACAAAGAAAACGACGACGCAACAGCTTGCGCGGCACCTCGCCAATGCGAACTGCAAGCAGCGCGTTACCCAGATCACAACTACGGCACTGCCACTGGGGGACTCCCAGCCGACGCGAGCCGCATGCAGCCGAACCACGAAGACGGCGGTGACGACGACGTTGGGGGTGCTTCGCCGACCCAAGTTTCATGCGCCCCCAAATACGATGAACCGCGACTCAAATGCATGCGACTCCAATGACAATGACAACGATGTCGCGGCTGGCTGTACTCCACCAAATCAGGCTAAAAGCTGTACGCGACCCGAACAACGATAACGACAATGGTACCACTGGGGGTGCTCCGCCAAAGCGAGTCGCGGGCTGCGTAGCTCCCGTTTAGAACATCGGTGCAACTGTGTGCGACCCCGACCACGACAATCACCCCAGCGCGGCTGCTCAGGGCCACGACACCAGCGAACAGAGTGGAATAGGTGACGCTGTAACTATCCCGGAGGTGTTCAATTACCTTCTGAATGCCGTCTCGGCCAGCTTGCAAGGTGGCACCCTGAGTGGTCAGGTCGACGGTAAATGTGGTGCGCTTGAACTTTTGAAGGATCTGCTCCTTCGTCAGTGGGTGCACCCAGCACTTCTACCTCCCTCATACCCCGGACCAAATTTCCCGCTCGTGCGGCGAGTCAGTCCAAACTATCTCACATGTGATCTTTAACCGCCCCACATTCAAAACTGCCCACTGGACCTGGGGGCGTCTTTATGCTAGTGGCAGGTTCCTGATTCTCAAATGGCTTTTTGACCCACCCCTCACATACCATTGGCCTGCTGTCGTTTTCTCCAGGAGGAGACCAGGATGCGCTAAACCGTCAACAACCCGGGAGCCTTGATAGGCATACCCTTTCCGTCCTTCCTTTTTTCTACATTCCTTGAGGCGAGTCCTCTGCGAGGGCATCACCGGCTCTGCTTCAATTCATGAAAACGTTCCCCCACTCAAGGCCACCCAGCCTTCCCGACATTAACCGTCCTCGAGTGGGCGGACCCACAGATGACTACAGAAGTGGTCTCTTTCCCACGCCAATGGTTCATTCTGGCGCTTGTAAGTCACTCAATGCTCTAGTTCCTCTCCGACCCTCGTCACTGTAAACGCAGTTCTGACCCGACTCATCCTCTTGGGCACGGTGCAAAGCTTGTCTGGGATCCGGAGATGGTCAATATAACTATCCTGAACCCAGGGGCGTAGTGGATCGTGCGTGTGTTGACTTCTCCACTTTGTTCCGGTGTTGATCAAGATTGCCTTTTTTACGCTGTATCAGGGACCATTCGTACGACAGCAGGCACGGGCCGTGTTTGCTTGCTATCCCGTCGACGCTGTGCGGGCTGCGCGCCTGGCCGTGGGTGACGTCTCCGGTGTCGAGCTCGATTGGGACTGCCCGAAGCCATTTTGGCCCATCCGGGGCATGGGCGCTAACCTGACGAACCCGGAGTTCCTTTGCTCTATCCTCACCACCCTCTGCCACTCGCCCCTTGAATCTCGTCTTCGCGGACTCGAAGATCCGCCAACTCCCAATGCAACAAGGCACTCGCCCCCATGGAGCGCATCATCAACACGAGCAACAATTGCCTTAAAGTCCACTGCCGCAAGCGCAACATGTGCCCGCGCGAGCGTGCGCTCGTCCATCGCCTTGAGGAGATCGTCGGCTTCGTCAAAGGTCTTGGGCGCGGCGTCGCGGTCGTCAGATACAGCGATTGCGTCGGCTTCGAGGGTGCGCGATAACCGTCACGATTGCCATCGCTACTTGGGCAAACCCTGGCGATGAGATGCGTTCACGCACGTAAGATCTAGCATGAGATCAGGGATCCTGAGATACGAGCATAGGCTCGGAACGCGATCGTTTAGGAAGTAATCGAAACTATTATGATCAGGGTGCTGCGACAAACCCGACAGTTTTCTCACATCAACCGCTCGCCGACCTCAAGGCACCTTCGTCTTGTTCTCCCCGCCTCGTACGTGGCGTTCCCTTCCCTTCCCACCCCGCTCTCGTTCAGGCTCAACTACTGATCCGGTCCTGCGGTTATAGTACAAATACCTAGACAACCACTGGACGTCGACCAAGTTCTGGTCTCCCAGTTCGAGAGCCGCGGGTCTACCAACAAGGCGTTACGCAACGCAATCATCAACTACACCGATCCCAACGCACTCATGCATAACTAAGTCAGATTTCAAGTCTTTCGCGGAGGGCGCCAGTGGAAATCTTTATGTTCTTGAGGTATTTTTCACAGATTCGCAAGCAGTTTTACCACGAGAAGCGGTTCCCGGTCGCGTGGGGTTACGTGATTTCTGCTGACCCTGAAGCAAGTTACGGTGGCGACTCATCAATACGTTGCCAGTGACTGACAGTGTCTTCAATGTGTACTGCCTCAATGAGCTCTTATCTAACATATCACATCACACTTCAGACTACCTAAAGAAAATACATGGATTACTGTAGCGGTTGCGTCTAGGTGTTTAACTGATGTTAATACAATTAGTCCAACTCCGCCCATGTACGAAAGTAGAAAGATCCATGCGGGTTTCATATTCGCCGGCAACCCAGATACTACTCGGGTAGTGAAGACCCACCCTATGTATTCGTGGGATCCACATTAAGAGTTCACCATTACTACCACATATCCATCCCTCGTCATTGATCGCGGATTGGTCAGAGAAGTCGACACGTCCTGTAGTTTCCGTGTTTCCTGTCGTAGCATTCGACATACGAATTGTTCGATCGTCCGAGCCTGAGACGATGCGCTGGCCATCTGGCGAGAATGCCACAGACCTGACCCAACCCGTGTGTCCAGTGAATGGGCCTGCCTCGGTCTCACCCGTCGTGGCGTTCCACATGCGAATCGTTCGATCGGAAGAGCCTGAGATGATGCGCTTGCCACCTGGCGAGAATGCCACAGACGTGACCCAATCCGTGTGTCCAGTGAATGGACCTGCCTCGGTCTCACCCGTCGTAGCATTCCAAACGCGAATCGTTCGATCGCCCGAGCCTGAGACGATGCGCTGGCCATCTGGAGAGAATGCCACAAATGTGACTGTATCCGTGTGTCCGGTGAATGGGCCTGCCTCGGTCTCACCCGTCGTAGCATTCCAAACGCGAATTGTTTGATCATCTGAGCCCGAGACGATGCGCTGGCCATCTGGAGAGAATGTCGCATACCTGACCCAACCCGTGTGTCCGGTGAATGGGCCTGCCTCCGTCTCACCCGTCGTAGCGTTCCAAACGCGAATCGTTCGATCGTCCGAGCTTGAGACGATGCGCTGGCCATCTGGCGAGAATGCCACAGACGTGACCCATTCCGTGTGTCCCATGAATGGACCTGCCTCTGTTTCACCCGTCGTAGCGTTCCACATGCGAATCGTTCGATCGTCCGAGCCTGAGACGATGCGCTGGCCATCTGGTGAGAATGCCACAGACGTGACCCAATCCGTGTGTCCAGTGAATGGACCTGCCTCGGTCTCACCCGTCGTAGCATTCCAAACGCGAATCGTTCGATCGGCCGAACCTGAGACGATGCGCTGGCCATCTGGAGAGAATGCCACAAATGTGACTGTATCCGTGTGTCCAGTGAACGGGCCTGCCTCTGTCTCACCCGTCGTGGTGTTCCACATGCGAATCGTTCGATCGCCCGAGCCTGAGACGATGTACTGGCCATCTGGCAAGAATGCCACAGACGTGACCCAAGACGTGTGTCCGGTGAATGGGCCTGCCTCCGTCTCACCCATCGTGGCATTCCACATGCGAATCGTTCGATCGTCCGAGCTTGAGACGATGCGCTGGCCATCTGGAGAGAATGCCACAGACGTGACCCAATCCGTGTGTCCGGTGAATGGGCCTGCCTCTGTCTCTCCCGTCGTGGTGTTCCATATGCGAATCGTTCGATCGCCTGAGCCTGAGACAATGCGCTGGCCATCTGGCGAGAATGCCACAGACGTGACCCAAGACATGTGTCCGGTGAATGGGCCTGCCTCGGTCTCACCCGTCGTGGCGTTCCAAATGCGAATCGTTTGATCGCCCGAGCCTGAGACGATGTGCTGGCCATCTGGCGAGAATGCCACAGACCTGACCGGATCCGCGTGTCCAGTGAATGGGCCTGCCTCGGTCTCACCCGTCGTGGCGTTCCGCACGCGAATCGTTCGATCGCCCGAGCCTGAGACGATGTACTGGCCATCTGGCGAGAATGCCACAGATGTGACGGAATCCGTGTGTCCAGTGAACGGGCCTGCCTCTATCTCACCCGTCGTGGCGTTCCACACGCGAATCGTCCGATCGCCCGAGCCTGAGACGATGCGCTGGCCATCTGGTGAGAATGCCACAGACGTGACCCATTCCGTATGTCCGGTGAATGGGCCTGCCTCTATCTCACCCGTCGTGGCATTCCACACGCGAATCGTTTCATCGTCAGAGCCTGAGACAATGCGCTGGCCATCTGGTGAGACCGCAATGGAGCTGACATAGCCCCCAATGTCCGAAATCACCAACCCCATGGATGGCCAGTGAGACAATCGCCCTCGTTCGATGCATACGATTCGAGGAAATGAGTTCGAATAATGTGCAGAGACAAGAGAGCAAGCCGGCGCAAATGGTAGAGCAGAGAGATAGATGTGTGGGGCACTCTTTGCCATGGTCCTCCCGAAATATCGTATAAATACAGAGGCATCGTCGACGAACAACCTGAATGTCGCTAGCTCTGTCTCAGAGACTCGTTGCTATTGTGGCTATTAGTTCTTCACCTTCCTCATCGAATCAACAATTATACTCACCCCTTGACCAGAGCGTAACCACGCCTTCAGAGTTGAGCATGCGGCCGAAGCAAGACCTACGTTGCTCGTCAAGCTAAGGGCCTCCAACCAAAACAGAAATTTCTTCTCAAAGAAAGTTCGAAGTTTTCGAAACAGGTCACTTTCAAGGTTAATATGTTCCAAATGGCCGTCCCAGAAACGACAGGCATACAACAGAGCAGGTGGAATGTGTCCAGCAATCCGTGAATTAAGGCCGTGTACATCATTGTTGGCGAGATATGATGACTCGAGATTACAGATATTGAACTTGAGGTCGTGGAGCACCAGATCGACACAGGAATGAGCCAAATCATGGTGGGAATGGCGAAGGTCTACATAAAAGTTGCCACTCTTCTCTTCGTTTGTTAGGAAATCGCGGAATGATGTGTGGAGAGGAATGATGGGAAGGCTTTCGTTGGATGAATTGACATTAGTAAACAACGAACCTAGGCGACTGAGCAACATAATAATGGCACCACGGTCGTAGCCATCGTCGTTGTCGTCGTAGGGGGCATATTGTCGCAAAGTGGTTAGGGAGCTAATAGTGAGGGGTTCAATTGCAGCAAGGAGCTGTCCAACGACAGAGCAGAATAGGAGCCGCGCTGCTTGAACTGTGAAGTATCCTTCGAGGACTTCTTTATATAGCTCATCCAACGGGTCTTGTCCATCGCGACTTGCATGGGATTTTAGAAGATGCTTTATGACCTTTTTCTTGCTATAACCGAAGCGCTCCGGAGGATCTAGGATGAATTGACTGGCAACTGCCGCCCACTGAAACAATCCCTCTGCCTTCGCGGCCAGTGCGTCCCCATGATTGCTGAACTCCTCCGAAGGGAGCCTATCCCGAAGGAAGGCGAGAATATCGTCGTTCGTCTTTGCAGCCAGTTCAGAATCGTTCATGCGTTTGACCCTGACCAATGGCGCTCCAACGAGTGCAGACTCGATGCTGCCCTCTGGTCTCGAGGTAATGAGCACACGGAAGTTTGATGGGAGTCTGATAAGATTTTTGGCGAGAAATGTATGCAATCCGGTTCTACCAGTTGCATCCCCACTCTCATCCAGGGCATCGATCACGACAAGAATAGGGCCGACGATGTGCAGATCCTTAAGCGGTTCCAGAATGAGGGATTCAAATAGGGTATCATAGTCACGGGCTCCAGTTCGAAGAGAGGAGTTGCTCTTTATAACCCTTCCAAGTGCGGCTTTAAACGAAGGATAGCGGTCGGAGAGATCGCGAGCAAGAGTCGTGAAGAGGCGATAAACCCGTTTGGATTGCTCATTCCGCAAAAAGATAAAGGATGATGTAAGGCGATGCATTTTGTTGAAGCGATGTGCGATCTCGTGTGCAATCGATGACTTTCCCGTGCCTGCTTGCCCAAAAAGAACAAGACAGCGCTCCGAAGCGGGATCATTCACCCAACTGACAATGAAGTCCAGGAAGGCTGTGCGTGTTCCCGTAAGACAGCCCTTCTCAGGTCTGAAGCGTGAGCCTGTCCCATATGGAATTTCTCTGATTTTTGCATCTAGTTCTATGACGAGTATCAGATCGATTACCCACAAACCCAGGACCATTGGGACTACGTACCAGCGTCTGAAACGTGAGTAAATATCTCGTCCACCTTGGCCGAAAGTATTCCCACGCCGTCTCGAATTTGGAATGCAGTTATCTCCGTAATGATGGTAGCCTGATCCACGAAAGCCCTTCGATGTTCGACAAGCGCGGAGGACAGATCCTCAATTTCTTTTGTGGCTCGACCACCCATATTCTTCAACGTTCGCTTCCCTAAAAATCAAACGTCTACACCGACCAATGGAGGAGATGAAACAACATACAGAATTGTGAGTCCTTTGCATACGATTGAATAAAGTCACTGCAATTACAGACATCCTGAAGCATAAGAGTAAGGATTTTGGCTTGCTTTGAGTCGGGCTTGATAGATCTCAAAGTTTCTTCATGATGCGCGAAATCAAACGCGTCGTGCATGGCTTCAACTAGGGTTAGCACATTGTCGTCACGTTCATACTGTTCTAGGAGTGTCTGGCACCCGAATACAAATAGCGTAAGATTTATCTTCCGACAACAACGCAAACAGATGCACCTCAGGGATGACTGAAACCAAGTCATATGCCATCTTTGCAAAGGGGTGGAGCTGAGAGCGAAGGTTGGCCCAGTTGAGGAGAGGCGAAATGGATATGGTGCGCACCTCCACAATCGAGCTTATTGTGTCCATCACCCACTTGATTCCACTAACAGTCGATTTCCATGTATCCTTTTGGTCAATTAGCTCTTTAGCCTCGTCGGCGCGACGGAGAGCAATCGGAGCGTTCTCGGTAGGCACGATCTCTGCCTGGTCATTTGGCATGGGAGTACCGGGCACGTTCGCTGAAACATCGATCGTCAAGTAGAGCGTGACCGGGGGTATCGATTGTCTGGCGTCCCCCTCGCTATTACCGAGAACAAAAGGAACATCTACACGTGAGAGGTCTAGTTAGTTGAATGAACGGGAAGGCTAAACAAAGACAGACCGCTCTGGGACGTGACAGGTATCGATATCTCACGCGTTCCAATAAGGATATCGGGACGTGCCGGTCTCCTCGCATGAAGACGAAGTATGAGTCGTGAAGATCGCTGTGTAGAACTGAGTAGAATTTTTAACACAAAATTAATATTGATAAAGGAAAGTCCTACAAGGCGTCAAGCCTCCGGTCCCACTGTACCGTCTGCCCATCAGTCCGAACGCTTTCCGTCTTCTTCATTGTCGCACCATCGGATACAGTGACAAAGTACTGCCTCTTCAAAAACAGATTCTTGATACGGGGGACATTGTGCGCTCGGAGGACTAATGAAGAATTTAATACATATCGAGAGATGAGCGAGTCAGGATTTAAGTACATACCAGTCACCTCAACACGTAGCTGGAATGGGCCTCCTTGCGATTCAGCAATTCGAGCGCTGTCCGAAGACGGTTCTTAAGTTAAAATTGCTATACAACAAGAAGGGATCGACGCACCCTCTTCCTGAGTTTTGCGACGCTGAGGAACTAGGGCTGGCCCAGGTTGTGGGTTACTGTCAATAAGCTTACAGGCCAACGGCCATTCACGCACAAATTCGGGAACATTTTCTCGTGCTCCAAATCTTTTACAGCGGCTATAATGGATAGGAGAGTGTTTTGGGGGTTAGAGTGAGCGTGCGGTTCGAGCGTCTATGTGGCCTTTTTTTTTGAGACCATTTTTATTTCCAGGACAGTAAGTACTAATGGTACAAGAGCGGTCGTAACTACTTATCTGGTGTCAGAGGCCGTAATTACTGTGCAAGCGAGGGTAAGGTGCGGGGCTCAGGGTCCGCTACGCAGGAGAATGTGGTAGGGGTTATCTAGGGCACCTCCCAGAGGAGCCGGGTAATACAGGATGTAAACCGAAGCAGATGATCGGTTAGTCGCAGCAGTAGGTAAGTGTCATGGTCCATTAAGGAAAGAAAGGTCCACGACAGGTGCGTACTTCCGCGTGATTTCCACGCCATGGTCCGCTCCGGACCAACATCAAGGTTCGGTCTCCGCCCCAAACATAATTTTTATTGCTCCCTCGAGCAAAGAATTTCGTGACTATTAGATAATATACAAAATTACAAATACACAAACATGCAATTTTTAAGTTTGTACTTAACAAAAGAAAATGTATTTATTAGCTAATACAATTTACACACTTTTTTTCTAAGTCAAAATCTAGCTGGGGGAGGGTGGGTTGAGTAGGGTTGTGAAGGAGGCGCGCGCGTGCACGTACCTGGCACGTCAATCCCGGGCATCTTGGCGGTCTCTCCTCTGGTGTCTGTGATCATAACTTCTCTCCTCTGCCTTTCATCTGGCTACAGTCCATATAAGCATGAACACACATGAATCTCATCCCTTTCTTCTCTTCTCCTCTCTTTCCCTGCTGCTGTTGTTGTTATTACCGACCTTTGCGTTGGTTCTGGGACCATACCTATAGTACATTCATGATCCAACTTCACGCCGATATTCCCGAGAAATACAATATCCCTACACTGGGTTGACCGGTGGACCACCTAAGTAAACATTGTCGTAAAATTGATACGCTCGCGTGATGTTAGATCACCGAGCGCGGAGCCTATTCCCGGAAGCCGGAACAATAATGCTCCTTTCTTGTTCGAGAACGGGCACCAACGGGTGAACTGGGCATTAGCGCATTAGCCAAGAGTCGAGGATGGTTGGGGGTTACTGTACGCGTTAAAAACCACATGAGACAAGATGAGGGAGTTGCTGCGCAGCATCTAAATAGGCTGGGAAGAGACCCCCAATCGCAGTGGGTACCATAGCCCTGGTGGGGCGATATCGGCAATTGGATCGTTGAGCAGGCGAGGCGAACACACATAAGTACAGACCAACGGTTGCGCCCCGCTGAGACGTGAAGGGTCAATGGGGCGAAACGGAGAAGGGTATCGGAGAGCCACAGTTCCATCGTTCACCAAGAGTCACTTGGAAGCACGTTTGGATATAGCAAGGCTAGGACATTGCCATGGGGTCCCAATGGACGCTTCCGGTGGATATGCGGGTCAAAAACGTTGAACTTAGGTTCGAGGGCCGTGGTAGGTAAGGGTACGTCGCTCAGTACACCTATTAGCGGTAGCCTAATATAGGGAAAATTCTGTGCAGGCGATACGGGAGAATACGAACAACAACAAGAAAATACTAGTAACAGGTTTCTTGGGAATGCCCCGCGGATATTAAGTCGCATAGGTTTTGAGGCTATGATTTCGTACAACAAGGCTGTTAGCCTCGCGGCTTCCGTGCGCACCTGGTGATATGGGGGTGGGGAGATGGCGAGGTTACGTATGCACAAGATAATAAAAGATATAGCAGCGGAGAGGAGAGGAGGGTTAATTTGTGTCGGTCGGTCACTGCCAGTGGCCACCGTTGAGCAAATGGCGCAAGTCGCGTCCTTGTGCTAGCCTGAGTATTGTATCGGGTGCGCAGTCTCGCGGAGATCGATCGGGTCGTGTTAAGCGCGCGAAGGCAGGGTTCCTTATCATGGTGTCGATGTTAAAGTCATGTGCGTGTTGTTTTGACTTCATGCCCTCGCCTATCATAGCATCGAGGGTGATCCCACGTCCACACGTGTATTATCCTCTCTACTTGAAAAGGTATCAAATAAATCAATATTCGGACGGCTTTCAGAACTGCTGTGTCTGATGTACAATTCTTCGCGCAGACGCATGTGAAGAGTAGGGCAATGCGGTTTGCGGTAACCTCCGCGAAGTGGAAGCAACATTTAACTGTCAGTGCCTCATTCCGCCTTGGCACGTTGCGTGAGCAGGCTGCGTCGCTTCCGTCACCCCAGTAGAGTCCTTCTGACCTATTTGTACCGGCTTCCACTTGCAGGTCTGATTATGAGGTGTGCGGTTGGCACGCGACGGCGTGATGGGAGCACAGCACTGTACTAGACAGTTAAAAGCGAGGGTCCCCAAGTCCACGTACTTTGCGCATTTCCTCCATGTCCACGAACATCTCAGCCTCAGCGTCAAGAGACTCAGGCCAATCGATCCCAACCCTCGTGAATCGAGTATACCCAACTAACCTTTGCTGACACCCACGGTCATTAACCATCGTTATTTTTAGACCGGAATACGTGCTGGAGAGGGTATATCGGCTCCAGACGCAAACGGGGACATGTCGCAAGGATTGTCCGAGCCCGTCCACAATGGCACACTCAGGTACTTTAGCCTTGTTCCCTCCCTTGTAAGAGATTTATCTCGTGACCCAGTGTCAGCGCCCTGGCCCTCAACGAGATTCAGCTTGCTCTCTCAAGCGTATACTTGAATCTGGGCAAGTTGGTGCCAGTGGAGCGTCAGCACATCGTCCCTCCCGCCATCGCCGCGTGAGCTTATTGTGACGCCCTTTGATATGCGCCATCAACTGACATCCATCGCTCAGATTCGTGCAGCTCTTTTTCCTCGCACTGACCCACCGGCCTATTGAGAATATCATTTTCGCGGTTTTCTTTATTCTCTTGTTGACGAGCTTTGCCTGGCCTGTGTGGACTACCTTGAAACTCATGGACCGCCGGCTGGCCCTGCTCGACGAGATTAACATGAAGATGGATGATCTTCAGCTTTTCATGAAGGTATTCATCATTCTTTTTTCATGCCACGGCTAACGATTGAGGGATTACACTGCAGCCTGTCAAACCGGCAGTTTCGCGTCGCCCTAGGGTCGACTCCGTTCCTGACATATACCCTGTCTTCTCTGGTACGGTGGAAAGAGCGCCACCACAACGAAGAACATTGGAACCAAATGTACGACCGACCAAACCAAGAGGGGTGCCACAGGATGAATCCCCTGTGAATGTCGAGAAACCAGAACCCTTCATAATCTCGGTCACCCCAGGGCCTGAGAGAAGCGATGAGCCTCCATCAACTACGGACAAGCCGAACCCTATCCAAGCTCATGCAGAACCTAAGGTGCATCATGGTCCTTCAGCACCCTCGGACAATCCGGTCCCTATCCCAGTGCCAGCAGGACCCAGTAGGCAAGATCAACTGAACGTCAACATCCCAACCATTTCCGTATCGCCAGTCCCACCAGAACTGGCTCGACATGTTGAGCAGGCAATCAGCGTTTCCATTGGGCAACCCAGTCAACAACCGGAACCCTCCTATGATCATTGGTCTTCTACTCTCCTTGAGATCAAGCAGCGGATAGAGCCCCTCGCAGAGGGTTCATTGCAGAGGCTCCCTCAGTCTGCTCAGGTATGTATCTTGAGGTCGACTGTAATAACATATCCTCAACTTCACCACAGAGGGAGCCATTCAATCTCATTACCATGCGTCGTATTGCTACGCGGCTACTTATGTACTGCGCTTCGCTCTCTACAGCTGACTTTGCGTCTCCCAACGGCTTTTTCGGACCCCCTGCCTCGGTGCCTTATTATCCCACCAGTGATATCGACCGCGATAGAAACGTCGCGTTCACCACAGCCTTGGATTGTCTCGACGAGTTGATGGTACTCCTCACCGGCAACGCCAAAGCAGAGATCGCGGAAGCGCTTTCTGAACTCGCGCAGGCGGTCAGCGACCTTGGTCTGCATGAATATGCGTTGATCGTATCCAGATTCGCATTGGAAATTCTCCGTGACCTGTATGCTGCGGATCCGGATCAATTCCGTTCTCGTATCGCGTCTATTCAATCGTTACGGGCGAATATTTTGGTCGACCTTAGGCAGATCGACGACGCCGCGAGTGCAGCAGAGGAAGCAGTGACGATTCTCAAGGAGCACGGGGGGACTCAACCCGAATTGGTATACGCTATGCTCAACTACGCCGTATTTCTCGGTTCCATTGGACGGGGGGAGAGTGCAGTTGCGGTGGCATTCGAACTCGTGGGACTCATTGATGACTCGACAAATATGCGGCCAGACATGATCCTGGTTTCGCCACTATGCCGGCTATGCTCTTCAAATGCATTCATCGAGTTCGACAGTGATCTAGCGTTGTCCGAGGTTGACAGGGCGATTGAAGGGTCTCGTGCTTCGTTGGATGCGAACTTGAAAGTTGTATTAGCTGGGGCACTCCTCACTAAATCGAAGATACTTTCTTCCAGAGGACAGAATGACCCCGCCTACGCCATCAGCGCCGAAGCCGTGACTCTTTTTCGCAGTGCTAGCGTCGACCGCCATGTCTTCTCCCTCCTTCTAGCCCATGCCGTTGCCACCCATTCTCACCAGCTCTCCGAGGCGAATCGCAAGGTGGAGTCATACTCGACTATGCAAGAGGCTGTCGAGCTCTGGCAGATGCTACAATTTACCGCTCCTGTCGCAACGAAACGGCCCCTGGCGTGGGCACTTTTCGAGTTGGCGAAGTACCGTCGGCAAGGTGCGGACAAGCAAACACTCCGGAACGAGCTCCAGATTGCGGAGGCTGCCGTCAGCACGTTCCGCGAGGTCTCGCCCCTGGATTATGCTGGCCTTGCCGATGCGCTATATTTATGTGGAGATCGGATGCTGGAACTCGACAACAACCGCGGTGCGGCCGCTTGTGCCGAAGAGTCCATTCGGCACTTCCGAAAAGCGAATGACGAATCACCACACAAATACTCGCTCGATCTTATATTCTCGCTCTCGCTTGCGTCATCTTGCCTTGCCTGCACCGAACGGAGCGTGGATGCTTTGGAGTATGCAAAGCTAGCAGTTGAAGTGCAACATGAGCGAAGGGACGACGCGGACGCGCAGTATGACAATCACCTCCGCAAACTGCTGATGGACGTCGTGTTCCGGTTCACGGAGATGAGCAGGCAGGAGGACGCGTTACCCTGGATGCAAGAGTTGCAACAACTTGGCATGCCAGGTGACACGGGTGAGTAACCCTGTTTGGTTAGCAGGTGGTCGTGACTGATTGGTTGAGCTGCTCCAGGGAACTTTACGAGACGACTGGTGCAGAGATGACAGCCCCAGTCCAAGAATGACCACGGGTAACATGAAGTTCATCCCTAACAGTGATCCAAATGTTTGGGTGTATCTGCTACTTACATACGATGAAATGAAAACAAAAAATTCGATGAGGACATAGTCATTAGCTGAGGGTCCAGAAGTGTTGTTGTAGGCTTTGAGGATCGCATGAGACAGATGAGAGGGTTGTTGCGCAGTATCTAAGCAGGCTGGGACGAGACCCTCGATCGCAGCGTGTACCACAGCCCAGGTGGTACGATGTCTGCGGTTGCGTCGTTAAGCAGGTGAGACAGGTACGGACCAACAGCGACGTCCCCCGAGCAGTGGAGGGTCATTAAGGCGAAATGGAGAAGAAGGGGATCTGCCGAGCGAGCTACGGATCGGTGGTTTACCAGAAGAGCCAATTAGAAGCACGTTTGGATAAAGCCAAGCTGGGACATTGCCATGGAGTCCCTATGGACGCTTCCGACGGAAACATGGGTTAAAAGCGTTGAATTTGAGTTCGAAGGTTATGGCGGATATGGGGTCATCGCTCCTCGGCTCACTTACTGGCGGCTGCCTGACTTGGGAAAAAATCTATGCCGGCGATACAAGAGGACATACGAGAACTATAAAAAAAAAAAAAGAATGACCTTTTTAATTGGCAGTGGCTCTCGCGATATCAAGTCGTACAGTATTGTGGGCTGTGCTTCCGTGCAGAGCTGTTGGCCCCGTGGTTGCCGTGCACACCACGAAGATATAATGATATGGTGTGTGTTTTCAAGATTATAAAAGGAGGTGTAGGGTTGAGGAGAGGAGGGTTATTAATATCGGTCTACCCGAGTCACTGTTGAGGGAATGGCACAAGTCGCGTTTTTGTTCCAGTACCAGCTGCGCAGTCTCGCGGTGTTCAATCGGATTGTGCTGAGCGCACGAAGACACAATGGTCGATTAAAAATCGTGCGTGTTGACCTCACGTTCTCGCTCATCGCCACATCAAGGTCGCAAGAGAGGCTTTGAAATAGTGTCCATGTCATGCCTGGGGCCTCTTCGGATGAGAGTCACATCTACGAATCCATTGCACATATCCCATGACCTCGAGCCTACTCAGACAGAATTGTGTGGTGCTATCGAGATTGTGAAGATCAGGGGGTGTGGACAGCCAAAATTTTGAATAGATGTCTTTTTTGTGTGATCCTAAATCACATATCATACTTGGCGGCAGAAAGGATGACAAGAACTTGTTGATCTGTCGTGATCTTAGGAATGTGACATGTGAAAGTATGTTCAGGATGATTTGCATGACTGCTGTGGGTCTCTGTGCACGGAGAGTAAGGCAATGCATATTGCAGTACCACTGTGTCAGTGCCTCATTCCGCCTTGGCGGCAGGGTGCTTCTGACCTGTTTTGTACCGGCTTCCACTGGCATGTCTGGTTATGATTAACTGTCAAGCGTGTGCGGTTGGCGCGACGGCGTGATGGGGGTACAGCATCGTTCTAGATGGTTAAAAGCAAGGAGCCCCAAGTCCACATACTTTGCACCTTGCCTCCATGCCCACGAACGTCCCAGCCCTACCGTCCAGACACTCGGGGCGATCGGTCCCAACCCCCGTGAATCGGGTATGTCCAACTAGCCTTTGTTGACATCCACGGTCATTAACCATCGTTATTTTTAGATCAGAATACCTGCTGGAGACAAGATATCGGCTTCGGATCCAAATGGGGACATGTTGCAGGGATTGCGCAAGCCCGTTCCCAATGGTACACTCGGGTACTTTATCCTCATTCTATCCCTTTTTAGAGACTCACCTCGTGATCCAGTGACAGTGCCCTAGCCCTCAATGAGATTCAACTCGCGCTCTCCAAAATCTCATCAAATCTGGGCAAGTTGGTACCAGTGGGCCGTCAGCATGTTATTCCTCCCGCCATCGCCGCGTGAGCTAATCATCACACCCTTGCAATCTGCATCACCGTCTGACACCTGTCGCCAGATTCGTGCAAGTCGTTTTCCTCATCTTAATCCGCCAGTCTGTCGGGAATATCACCTCCGCTGTCCTCTTTATTATTTTGCTAACGAGCTTTGCCTGGCCTGTCTGGACTACTTTGAAACTCATGGATCGCCGGCTTGACGAGATTAACGCGAAGATGGGTGTTCTTCAGCATTCCCTCACGGTAATTGACAGTCTCTTTCACGTCCCGGCTCGCGGTTAATAAACTACAATGCAGTCCGTCGACTACGTCCCTATCATACACCCTGGCTTGGTGGATGAAGCACCGTCACAACGGGAAACTTTGGAACGGAATATGCAACCGATCGAACCGAGAGAAGCGCTACAAGACAAGCCTCCTGTGAACGTCAAGAAACCAGAGCACTGTAAGATCTCAGTCACTCCTGAGCCTGAGAGGGAGGATGAGCCTCCAGCGATATTGGACGAAACAGATCCCACCTCGGCTGCCCTGGAACCCAGGGTAGTTAATGAACCCCCAGCAACTGCGGACAAGCCGGGCCCCATCCAAGCTCATGCGGAACTTAAGGTGCATCATGGCCCTCCAGCAACTACGGACAAACAGGGCCCTGTCCCAGTACCTGCGGAACACAGTGGGCAAGATCAACTGAATGTCGACATTCCAACCATTTCCGTATCGCCGGCTCCACTAGAATCGGAGCGACACGTTGAACAGGCGATCGTCGTTTCCATTGGGCAACCCAGCCGACAACCGGAACCCTCCTATGACCATTGGTCTTCTACTCTCCTTGAGATCAAGCAGCGGATTGAGCCCCTCGCCGAGGGTTCATTGTTGAGGCTCCCCCAATCGGTTCAGGTATGTATCTTGAGGTCGACTGTAGTAGCGTATCCTCAACATTGTCACAGAGAGAGCCATTCGATCTCATTGCGCTGCGTCGTATTGCTACGCGGCTACTCATGTACTGCGCTTCGCTCTCTACAGCTGACTTTGCGTCTCCCAACGGTTTTTTCGGACCCCCCGCCTTAGTACCTTACTATCCCACCGGTGATATTGACCGCGATAGAAATGTTGCCTTCACCACAGCCTTGGATTGGCTTGACGAGCTGCTGGTCCTTCTTACTGGCAACGCCAAAGCCGAGATCGCCGCTGCGCTTTTTGAACTCGCGCAGGCGCTCAACGACCTTGGTCTACACGAATATGCGTCGAGCGTATCCGGATTCGCATTGGAGATTCTCCGTGACCTGTACGCTGCGGATCCGGATCAATTCCGTTCTCGTATCACGACCATTTTATCGTTACGGGCGAATATTTTGGTCGACCTAAGGCAGAACGACGATGCCGTGGATGCAGCGGAAGAAGCGGTGACGATTCTCAAGGAGCACGGGGAGACCCAACCCGAATTGGTATACGCTATGCTCAACTACGCGGTGTTACTCGGTTCCATTGGACGCGGGGAGAGTGCAGTTGCGGTGGCATTCGAACTCGTGGGACTCATCGATGACTCAACAAATATGCGGCCAGACATGATCCTGGTTGCGCCACTCTGCCGGCTCTGCTCTTCAAATGCATTCATCGAGTTCGACAGTGATCTGGCTTTGTCCGATGTTGACAAGGTGATTGAAGAGTCTCGTGCTTCATCGGATGGGAACTCGAATGTTGTGTTAGCTGGGGCAATCCTCACTAAATCGAAGATACTTTCTTCCAGAGGACAGAATGACCCCGCCTATGCCATCAGCGCCGAGGCCGTGACTCTTTTCCGCAGTGCTAGCGCCGACCGTCATATCTTCACCTTCCTTCTGGCCCATGCCGTCGCGACCCACTCCCACCAACTCTCAGAGGCGAATCACAAGGTCGAGTCATACTCGACTATGCAAGAGGCCGTAGAACTCTGGCAGACGCTGCAATCCATCGCTCCTGTCGCGACGAGACGACCCCTGGCGTGGGCACTTTTCGAGTTGGCGAAGTACCGTCGGCAGGGTGTGGACAAGCAAACACGTCGGAACGAGCTCCAGATTGCAGAGACTGCCGTCAGCACGTTCCGCGAGGTCCAGCCCCTGGATCATGCTGGCCTTGCCAATGCGCTATATCTATATGCAGAGCGGATGCTAGAACTCGACAACAATCGCGATGCGGCCACTTACGCGGAAGAGTCCGTTCAGTATTTCCGTGAAGCGAAGAACGAGTCTCCGCACAAACACTCCCGCGGCCTTGTATTCTCGCTCTCACTTGCGTCCTCTTGCCTTGCCCGCACTGAACGGGACGTGGATGCCCTGGAGTATGCGAAGCGAGCCGTTGAATTGCAGCATGAGCGAAAGGGTCACGCGGACGCACATTACGACAATCACCTCCGCAACCTGCTGACGGATGTCGTGTTCCGGTTCACGGAGATGGGCAGGCAGGAGGACGCGTTACCCTGGATGCAAGAGTTGCAACAACTCGGCATGCCAGGAGACATGGGTGAGTAACCCTGTTTGGTTAGCAGGTGGTTGTGAATGAATGGTTGAACTGCTGCAGGGAACATCACGGGACAACTGGCGCGGCGAGGTAGCGAGCCCCAACCCAAGAACGACATGGAACTCGGAAAGCAGTCGAGCTATTGGACCAACGCGAGCAATTCTGCACCGAGGTTGAACAATAATTTCACTACCTCAGCAGCGGCAGAACCAAGCAGCTCCATGCCACGAGTACTGGCAGAGGAGGGAACCTTGAGTCCCGCTGCCACCGCTCAATATCGGGACGACGAACTAGCGGGCATGTGTTCCCCCCGAGGCGGCTCTTTTGGTCCCGGCGACAACAACGACCTTATGAGTAACCTCCTCGGCATGGGTGGTGCGGCTGGCCCTCGCTCTAGTAACAACGACCCTCTGAACGGCCTCCTGGGAATGGGCGCCATGGGTGGTGCGAGTGGCCCTCGCTCCGGCATCAACGACCCTCTGGGTGGTCTCCTCGGCATGGGGGGCATGGGGGGCCGCGCTCCAAGAAACATTAGCTCTCCCCCGCTGCCCACGGGTCTCGATGGCCGTCCTCTAGGCAGCCCAATCCAAACCGGCCGGCCGCCGCCTGCGGCCGGCCGCGCTGCTGGTGGTCGTCTGGGTGGCATGAGCGGCATGGCCGGTCTCGAGAGTCTCTTGAGCGGCTTTGATGGTCTCGACCCCAGCGGGTTTGGTGGGCTCGACGGACGGGGTGGAGGTGGGTTCGACACCGGGATGTTTGACCCGGATCTATTCGGCCCGGGAAGCGATAGGGATCAAGCTGACGGCAGCAGCAACGGCACCACTGGTACTAGCACCGAGGGTGGTGGAGACGACACGCCTAGAAGCGGGATGTGGAGTGGAATGGGGATACAGAGCAAATTGAGCGATAGCTGACGACTGCTTCGTTATTTTTGTTCACTCTCTCAGCCTCACGTCTGTACTGATCGGTTCCACTAGTTATTTCACGGAGTGTTTTGTTAGTCTGTTTCCTTAGCGTGAGGGCGACAAAGCCTCGAGAATACAAAATAATACAGCGCGATCTATCCACTCCACGCGTGCATCAATTCTTTCTTAAACCTTCCACGACTCGGTGTTCGATATCTCGACCCCCGGCGACTCCACCACCTTGCCGATGGTGTAAACCTCGTCCTGCCCTGCATCCATGAGCGCCTGCACCGCCGCGTCCAACTCGTCCCTCGCCACGACGAGCACGAGCCCGATCCCACAATTGAACGTGCGCGCCATCTCTCCCGCGGCGATCCCGCCCGCGCGCATGAGCCAGCGGAAGACCGGCGGCAGCGTCCACGCGCGGGCGTCAATGCGCGCACCGAGCTTTCCTCCAGGCAGCGCGCGCGGCACGTTGTCCACGAAGCCGCCGCCCGTGATGTGCGCCATGGATTTGACGAGCCCCATGCGCGCCGCGGGGAGCACTTGGCGCGCGTAGATCGCCGTCGGCGCGAGCAGCGCGCGGCCGAGCGTCATCGTCGCGTCGGCGCCGTCCCACGGGCACGGTGAAGCGTAGGACGCACCGGTGCGTGCGAGCACGGCGCGCACGAGGGAGAACCCGTTCGCGTGCAGGCCGGTGGACGGCAGGCCGAGCAGGACGTCACCTGGACGGACGTCGTCCCGCGGAAGGAGTTGCGTTCGCTCGACGGCGCCGACTGCGAAGCCTGCGAGATCGTAGTCTCCTGTAGTGGTCAGCAGGGCGCGGTGTTATTGAGCGAGTTTGAGGAAGGATGGGACGCGCACGCACCTGGCGGGTACATCCCTGGCATCTCGGCGGTCTCTCCTCCGATGAGCGCACAGCCTGCTTGCTGGCAGCCCTGAGCGATGCCCTTGACCACGTCGGCGGCGAGGGCGACGTCGAGCTTCCCGCAGGCGTAGTAGTCGAGGAAGTACAGCGGCTCTGCGCCTTGCACGAGCAGATCGTTCACGGACATGGCCACCAGGTCAATGCCTTGCGCGCAAAACCTCATTCAGTTCCTCTGCTGTGGGAAAGGGGAAAGCATGGCCACGTACCGACAGTATCGTGGATCCCCGCGTCGATCGCGACACGGAGCTTTGTGCCGACGCCGTCCGTGCCGCTCACGAGCAATGGGTCGGCGTAACCCGCTGCCTTGAGGTCGAAGACACCACCGAAACCCCCGATCTCGGCATCGGTGCCCGTACGGCGTGTTGCGCGCACGTAGGGCTTGATCACCTCGACAAGTGCATTGCCTTCATCAATTGAGACCCCTGCTTGTGCATAGGTGAGGCCTGGAGCGGCTGGAGTCACTGTCTTCAGCCCCCTTTATGAAGGACTCTGTCAACTGCGCCTGCCTTGCGAAAGGCTGACGAGACCCACCGATGAGCAATGTCCCGACGATATACTTTCCCATCAAAATTTACTTGTGCCACGCCTTCATATGCTCTGTCAAGGGCCTCCTGCAATGACGGAGCATAGGCTGATACTGCGATGACACGGCCACCTGATGTCTGCACTGAGCCTCCTACTTTGGTTGTACCTGCATGGAAGACTACCACATCTACGAAAAACGTTAACTCTGCGAGAAAGAAGACAGAAGTAGACTGATTTTACGGGAGGGAACATCTCCAACGGTGATAGTTTTTCCCTTTTCAAAACTGCCCGGGTATCCAGAGGAGGCTAATACCACAGAAACGGCAAAGCCCGGCCGGAATGTCAGCGCCACAGAGTCCAGTCGACGTTCAACGCAGGCCTGCAAGGCTCAAGAGCGTTAAAGCATGGTGACCCCAATTTTAGGGTTCTCACCAGAATGACTGCGGCCAGATCCGTGTCCTCGGAGAGGAGCAGCACCAACGCTTCTGTTTCTGGATCTCCAAAGCGCACGTTGTATTCCAGCACCTTTGGTCCCGAGTCCGTCAAGATGAAGCCTGTGAATAGGAGGCCGACAAAGGGGTAGCCTGATCCAAAGTCGCCTGAGCCACGGTAGCACGAATGGACGAAAACCTATGAACTGACCTTCTCTCCGCATCCCATCGATCGTTGGCTTTAGCGTCTCGCGGGTGATGCGCTCCATGATGGCGGGCGTCGCTACCGGCGCAGGTGCATATGCGCCCATCCCGCCTGTATTGAGCCCCGTATCGCCCTCCCCGATGCGTTTGTGATCTTGTGCTGCCGGTAACGGAACAATTGTATAACCATCGGAGAACGCAAGCACAGAGATCTCTGGCCCAACGAGCAACTCCTCGACAACGACCTCATCGCCTATTAAGGCAAGAGGTTGTCTGGGTGTCAGTTGAGACGTAGTGGAGGGTGACGCACCTGCGGCTCCAAACGCACGCGTGACCATAATCTCCTTCAGGCCTGCGATGGCCTCTTCGGTCGACTCTGGGATGAGTACGCCCTTTCCCGATGCGAGACCGCTGGCTTTCAGTACAACCTTGTGACCACACGTTCTGACATACTCGATCGCTTGGTCTACCTGTGCCGAAGTAAACACACGAAAGGCGGCAGTGGGTATGGCATGTCGGGTCATAAACGCTTTTGAGAAAGCCTTGGACCCTTCCATGCGCGCTGCGAGAGCGCTTGGGCCGAATACAGGGATTCCGACTGTTGCACATATATGCGGCTTGAGTACAAGAGAGAGTAGAGACGCGTCGATGGGAGGCACCTTTGCGGAAATAAGACTCTACCCCGTCGACCAACAGTTGTTCTGGACCTGGAACAACGAGATTGATCTTAACGGATGTTTCAGCAAAAGAAAAGTGAGGATTGTGGACGCTCACATCATTTGTGACTGCCCAGTTGACGAGGGTTTGAAACGACGGATCTGGCAGAATTACATTGGATACTTTGGGGGACGACTCTGTGCCGCCATTGCCGGGACAAACGAAGATGTGGCTGACAAGGCTCGACTGTTGAAGCCTCCAGGCCAAAGCGTGCTCTCGGCCCCCTCCACCTAGCACTAGAATACGGAGGGTCATGATGAGGTGGACTGTGCAACAAGGTTAAACTCTGCATTGGACAGAAAGATAAGATAAAATAATGTTTCCGCGGTGCTGACGTTGTCGGTTCAGATTCGGATCAACTCGCCATGGCTGCTCTGGACAACTCTGCATGCAAGGAACAACGAGGGACCCCTAATGTTAGACAGGGCAGACCATTGCCTGATGCGCATGCACCACTCGGGGCTTTCGTGAAACCGGGCCAAGTCGGCCGGCGTGTGTCTAACGTTAATTGTGGTTCGAACACGTTTTTTGTGCGGTTCGGTTAATTTAATTGAGCGGTGTAGACTTCGCAACCTCCAACGCTCGTCCACCGGGTCTTCCAACCCGATTCCAATGCTCCTCCTCTGACTCCATATTCCCCCCGAATGGACTCTTCCCCTTCATCCGCCTCTCACAATCCCAAAAGTTCTAAAAAATCTCTCTTCTCCCGCAAGCCTGTAAAGAGATCCAGCGTAGACGCTCCCTTACCATTATCCACCTCTCCACCCGACCACTTTTCCCCCCACGACACTCTAACCGAGTCTGCACTTTCGCCTATCCCCGTATCCCGAGAGCCCTCGTCAGACACTTCATCGTTAAATCGGAATCGTTCTATAATCCCAGAGTCTCTCAAGGAGTTACCCTCATGGTACCAAACAGAGGGCGAGTGGGCAGCTGCGTCCGCTCTTCAGTTTCGTGCCAGGTACCCCATACACAATCCAGTTGGCCCCCGCTTTTACAGGAATGTCCACCTCCTCCCCCCAAGCAGACCCTCCTCCGTCTTTTCCCCATCCTTCCCTCCAATGTCCACTGAACCCGCGTCTGCACCTGTCGCCGTTCCCAACTGCTCCCCTTCGGGTTCTCCTCTTCCTACTCCCAGCTCTTCCCAAACCCGCATCATAGATCCCTCTGGGAAGGTTCGCACTCGCAAAATATCCAACACCGCGCATGACAACGTCGACTTGCTCGACGCTTCTGACCCTTATGGAACCAACTGGCACCACCAGTCACCTTATGATGGTTTGGGCTTGAGCAGTGACCGGGCCGCAGTTACACCAGACCCTGCAGACGTACGTGCATCCAATCATTTCATCATTGCCCAAATTAATGATTTACCTTAGTCGCGACCCCCGCCGCGTAGCCGATCGCGCATGTCCAGCCTTAACGCCGGTTCTCATCATAAGACCACGACACCTTCACCCTTGTCTCAATCCACTCCGGCGATACACATTTCACCCGATCAGGATCCACCACCCGTCACCCGTAGGCTCACCAAGCGACGGAGACCCTTCGACGGCATATTTGGCTTCTCTCACGCGAACCCACCCGATTCCTCCTCCAGTACCACCTCTTCTCTCTCACCGTCCACCCAGACCGTGACCAACAGGATTTTCAAACGCCAAAGCATATTCAAATCTGCCTCTACATCTTCCATTCCACAAACCGTCTCCAATGCATCCATCGTTCACTCAGAGAAGAGGCAGAAACGTGGCTCTGTGCTTGGTCGCTTCGCCCGCCGTTTCAGCATCATGCGGCGTGTCACTCGCGGACATTCTCGTGGCGGCAGCCTCGATGCCAGCAACGACTGGCCCCGTGGGGAGACACAATCGATACAAGTCACCGATGGTGGGTCGACCGTGACACGCCCAGCGTCTGTGGCGAGTCCCGTGTCCCCGTCCGAGAAGCGCCAGAGTACACGCGTGCCGCCACCTCGGGCAGAGACTACCCCGTCTCCGGATTCTCCTCCTCTTGAGACACCCGAGGAAGAGCAAACACAAGACGATGTGCAAACGCAGGATGCAAGCCGTGACTCAATGTCTTCACTCCAAGTCCCTTACTCCATCGGACGTCTCACCATCGCCAACCCTGATTCCCCTGGTTCTACTGATAACTCTCCTGTCAATCAAAGTTACCCTCTCCCCGCAGGCAAGACAAGCCCGGTTCCCGCGCAACCACCGATACCCATTGTCCAGGCGGGTCCATTGGTTGAGTCGCCCTCATCTTTGGCACCTCCTTTCAATGGTTTTGGGGCTGTTCCTCTGGCGACCCCATCTAATCCGGTAACGCGTGTGACTTTGGTGGATGAGGGTCCGAAATCGCGGCCCCCCCCTCCGTCTTCTGCACCAGCCCCAATCCCCCGCGCTGCGCCAAGAGGTGAAAAGCGCGCACCACTCTCCTCACCGCCGTCATCTTCACCCATTCCTACGTCGCCCATTCCTACGCCGCCCGCTCCGTCACCACCCACCCATCCCTCAACTGCCAAGGTTGCTGCATCATCACCACCAACTGTCGATGGCTCGCCGTTGTCTCGCGCCTCTATCATCGTGAACCCACCGACTCCATACGTTGAGCCCACTCGCATTAAAAATTCCTCCGAGAATGTGCAGGTGAGGGCACCACCCGCCGTTCACTTGTCAATCCCGTCCCCGGTTATCACACCAATTGGTCCTACCTCCCCCCACGCTACGTCCCCACTCGAGTCTCATAGACCTCGCTCGCGCGACTCGTCCCCGACGAAAAACCAAGGTTCGCGCCACACCAAGGCAAGTGGCTCTGTTCGCAGTCGTGAGACGGAGACATTCCACCTCGTGCGGAGTCCGAGCGCGGGGACTATGCAACCCACCGGGGAAAGCATCATCGTAGGGCGTGAACAATGGGAGGTCGTGGGCGGAAGCGCGCAGCGCTCTAAGACAAAGAAAGAGAAAGAAGACACGAGGCGGAGCCACGCTGAACCGGATCGGCGAGCGAGCAAGCGGCAGGAGAGAACGGCCGAAAAGGTAGCTTCTTCGCTGAGCGTTCCGGGGTGATCCGCCAACTAACCTATTCTGTCGTCTCCGAAGGTCCCTTCCTCTGTTCCCTCGAAGAGCGAGTCGCGCAAGTCGCGGACGAAGGAGGGTAACTCGAGCCGCAGGCACTCGAGTCAGGCCGTGGAGGGCAAGGATCACGTGCGTCGCTCTGCGACCACACCTAGTGCGCGCCCAAGTGGCGTACCCGCATCTGTAGCCGCGCCCATGGCTGCACCTGCGCCTGAGCGTCGTCCGTCACAGGGCCGCCGCCCGACGTCGGAGCTTCCACCGGCAGCGGAGATGAACGCGGTGCGGGCGCGCGAGGTGTGGGAGATGGACCGGCTGTGGAAAGGCAGGAGCATGGCTTACGGTCTCGAGGGTCCGCACGTCGTTTACGCACAATCCATAGGCGACGTTAGCTCGACGACGAGCGTCAACGCGCTGGGGCACGGCTCGACGCACACCTCGTACAAGCTCCAGCAGGGCTTCCCATTTCCCACTGCTGCTGCTGCTGCCGCCACCACCGCCACCACCGCCCCGGGAATCTACTCGTCGCCGTCGCCGTTACCGCCGTCGCCGCCGCACCCACAGCAGCCCCATCAACAGGCGATGCCGATGAAGGGGTCGTTGTACGAGTTCCCATCCGGCGTGAGGAGCTATCCGGACCTGGCGACCATCCCGAGCATCGGCACGCCGGACAGCACGCCGTCGCTCCCGTCACGCAACCCGCTGCCCCCGCCGCCGCGTCAGTCGACGTATCGCCCGGGGCCGGTCCCGGCGTCCTTTGTAGAGAGGGACGATGGCGCCGCTGCGGAGTATTGGAGCAAATACGCCGGCGTGGGCGTCGTCTCATCGACGCACTGAACGTACCCCCACACCCTCCCTTTTTTCCAAAGAAAAAAAAAAGACAAAAAATAATTCAATCACCCTTTGGCTCCAACCACGACACTCCACGACCCACAACACCACATGCCACGTCACCTCTTTCATCATTCTTCACTTGAACTCACCCCATCAAGCCCATTCATCGATTTACTTTTCCTTCCTGGACTTTTTCCAATTCGATATCCTAGTTTTTTTTTTTTCTCTTTTCCTTTTCAGGTCACCCCCTAGCATTTGATTCCCCCCATTTGAGACACCCTGCGCCATCTAGACGACAAGAGAGAGGCAGAACAGACACAGATATTCCCGCATTGCTGACGATTCCCGGCCGCACCTGCACTTTCCACGTCATCGTTTGTCCGCCCCCGCCGCTTGGCACACACACAACCCTTGGCCCCGGTGGCGTTTTGCTTTCTCTACCAAATCGATGAACACCAACGAACCAACTGGCAACTAATAACCTCCTCCCCTTATCCCTGACGCTATGCTCTACACCTGGATCCTTTTTTCTTTCTTTCTTTTCTCTTTTTTTTTTTTTGTTGACATACCAGTCCCCAAGGCGGTTGGCGCACGCATATAATTATGGACTAGTTTGTGTGCTTTTGTACTTTGACTTATCTTGGCAATGACAATGAAGGCAACATTTCGAACGTGACACCATTAAATCCCGATGCCCATAAGAGAAAAATTCGTGGGGTTGTGAGGATGTGAGTGTGAGTGGAGAAAAAAGGGGGACAGTGATAGTGATATGCTAAAAACGTGCATCGAGGCATTATGTACACTTGGAATCACGAACTCGTTCCGTGACATTGAAGGGAAAGCAAGATTAAGAAAAAGATGTACATGCAGGAACTTCATAATGGATGAACATACACATATATACATGGAACGAGCAAAGTAAAAGAAAAAAAATTGGAATGGACCGGAATGGAAACGGAAACGGAAACGGAAACGGAAGAGACAGGCGGAGCGAACGTTCATGGTCACGAGAAGGCGTGGGGATCAAGCGGGAACTGCGTGTCTGGGTAGTCCTCCCACACGTGTTCTGCATCGAGGAAACGCCGCAGGCGCGCGACCTGCGACGACAGGTGTATCACGATGATCTGCATCTTGATGTCGAGCTGCAGCCGCAGGATCTCCTCGCACGCCTTGAGCGCCGCCGAGCGCGTCGAGACGAACATGTCCCCGGAGATCCCGAGCCGCTTCAGCTCGTCGATCATCTCGCTGAACTCGGCGCACCATGCGAGTACGCCCAGCTGAAAATAGTGACGGAGTAACAATCAGAAAAAAAAAACTGCAGTTGGGGGAGAGTGGGGGGAGGGAGGGGGGGGGGCGGATGATAGCAACGCAACGCACCTGTCCGTACTGTTTGAAACGTCCGAACAGCACGTTGGGCGCGGCCTGGAGGGCAAAGTCACACATCGCATTCTTTTCGATAACGCTCGGGAGGGGTGTATAGGGCTCGCTTTGAGGGAGTTGAGGCTGGGCGGGGTGCTAGGCGCGAGAGAGTCGGCGACACGTAACGTGGGGGTGGAAAAAAAAACGGAAAGACCTCTGATCGCGGCGGAGGGTCTTTGAACCACTCATAGCTCGCATAATCCACTTCTCCCCCAAAGTCTACCGTCTCTGCGGGTTTGCCAAACGCGTTGAAAGACATTTATTTCGATGGTTGGATTAGAAGTGATAGTCTATATGTATGCTTTACGAGTGTGCGGGGTACGTTGAGGTTGGGCGATGTAGCGAGGCCGGGACGGGGCGGTGGAGGAAGAGGAAGATCCGGTGGTGTCAAATCCAGCGGAGGCTAGCCACCATGAGTCAGCACGTGCCGCTTAGATAGGCGCCCACACTCACAAACAGGCACAATCTCCAGAGGTGGAAGTCGAGAGACAGTAGGCTTGTTCGTTACCGCCAACCGATATGAATGTGTGAACGAGCGGGTCTGTAGTTTCCGGAATGGTTAGGATTGGGAGAGAAAAAAAATAAAGAAAGCGACATTCCTTTGGGACTTGGGCACGTGTGGTAAGCTTGATTGGGGTCTCCTTCTGTTTCTGGTTATGAGGGCGAGACTTTTTCCTGTTCTCTACTAAAGAGCGACGGTAATGGGTTATAGTAGCTTTCGTCACGGACGACGAGCGTGATCGGGGGCGAGCAGCTGGGTTGGAGGGAACAGCGGTGATAAGCCGCGGCTGATTGGAACGGCTACGCCTCGGTCGACTGCGCGTCTGGATGACAGTAGTGTCGGAAGGAGTCCTGCTCGACGGAGTAAGGGACCTCAAGGTGATGTGACGGGGTTTAGAGTCTTGTATGTTCACTCGCCCTCTAAGAAGCACAACTTCGCCGCGGAGACGCAGAGGTGACGAGATAGTTGAGGACGACGTTGAATGTGTTTGAGTGGCCTTCTGCCGATGGATCGTGGAACCGTTGTCGGTATCTGAGCCGCAGGCAGACCTGGATGATGAAAGAGAGGGTGCTTCCACCTTCTTGGCAAGTGCAATCTCAAGATCGCGGACGTTCCGCGATAACCAAGACGGAGAGGGTGGGATAGAAGAATAACGATATTCGCTGATGGGAGAGACGGCGGCCGACTCGGTCAAGGTAGAGGGATCAACAAAATCGTAGCTCTCGCGGGGTAATGGTGGAAGTGGTCGGTCCGGGCACGGAAGATGAGCAGGTAGAGCGGGGGCTACTACTTGCGTATCGGCAACGGCAGGAGGTGATGTGAGTGGCTCGGGTGTATCGCGCTCTGCCGTCAGAAGTAGAGTAGGCGCGGATATGAATCGGCTACGCCTATTATTATTATTATCGTCACTGTGGAGATGAGATGTAAGGAATTCTTCTAGAGACGCGTAGAATGAGTGGACGGACGGGTAGGCGCGCGAGAAGCGCGATATACGGGGAGTAGCGTGTGGGGTTTCCACTGCCGGGAAAGAGATATCGAAAGCCTCTGGATGAAAGTCGGGCAACAGATGGCTGCGCTCGGTGTTCTGTAGTAGTGAGGACGATTGGAGCTGGTCGAGGGAAACGTGAGCCACACGTGTTGTCGCTCGCCGGGTTCTGCGCACAGAAAGTTCGGAGACCGGTGTTCTAAATGACGTGCGTAGCGTCTCCCGGGTTTTGTTTCCGAACCGTTTCAATGTCGCGCTGGCTTTAGTCAGAGTCCTGATGGAGCGATGTGTGGTCGATGGTGTTTCCGTTCGGGGCTGAAGTGGAGAGGGAGACGGTGAAGGATTGGGGAACGGAAGATATAAAGGGGATAGAGGTGGTGGGTGCACGGATGGCGGAGGACTCGGAGGTGGAGCTGTATGGACGGACTGAACGGACGGTGTAGGCGAAGGTGATTGAGAGTGGGCGGTATAAAAAGACGCCGAAGAGCCAACCCGTGTTGTGCCCGCGTCGGCGTTGATTACAGATATGACCTCTGCGGCTGTCTCTGCACGGAAAGGGTCGCGATCGTAAAAGATAGACCCGTCGTCGTGGACGGGTGTGACGGGCTGAGGCTGAGGCTGAGGTACGGAGAGGGGAGCCTTGGAATTAGGTGTGGGGATAAAAGTAGGTGGAAGTGGGAAATCGAGAACGAGTCTGAGCTCTCTGGGATCGGTGTTCCGACGTGAGGATTTACGAGACCGCCTTGATGTCTTGCTCGTCGTGCGAGGACGTGCCTGCGACGGTTGAGATGCAAAGGCAGAGTCGGACTCGTGAGTCAATTGCGTTTGCGTCTGCGACGACCCGGCGGCTCGATCAGCACCTTCGACTCCGAGAGGCACGTCGTCAAGACTGATGGCGTCGAAATCGTCGACCCAATCCTCTAAATCTTCCTCAACTACCGTGCTCAATCCCTCTGCACCTTTCCCGCCCCCAACTGGGTGTTGATCCGGATTTAGACGCGTTAAATCCTCAGGAGTGGGTTCGGCGGCTGGCTGCTCGGTCGAGCCGCCCGTCGTAGAGCCACGAAGGCTACGCACGAGCTTCGACCGCAGGAAACTCTTGGACCCGAACGTCGCGTCGTCGTCAAGTCCGGGGTAGAAAGGACTTGCTCTGGGGAAGAGACTGACGCCGCCGTTCAGACGACGACTTTGTTGGCCAGGGAGCGCCCGAGCGGCGCGACTGGAGCGTGTTCGCCTGATGGGGGCAATCAGACCGAAGTCACCGAACACACACCCTGGAAGGACAATGAAAGAAGTCGTGCATTTCGGCCTCATGTCCAAGGGTGGGCACCTTGCCGAGAGGCGGTGCATTTTTTCGCCCTTCATATCCCACCCAGCAACACCCACTGAATATACAGACCGACGAAGGAGCCACCTCAGGTCGTCGAAGCAAGTGGCTCTGTGCAGCCACATCCACCTCCCAGACGAACTTCCGTCTGCATCATCATGACCGGTTTCATTAAGGCGCCGTCGGGCTTCCGTCCGCAACCCGATTACACGCCATAGGTTCTGCCTCGCACCACTAGTTCCACGGCCTGCCCGCCCGTTGATGTCAATGTCTCATGAGAAGGGTGACGTATTAACCTAGAGAAGCGTCAGTCTCGTGCTGTGGCAGGCCTTCCCCAGCGGCCACTAGTCACTCTTCACGCGTAAGTGAAGTTCATGTTTCCCGTCTCTTGCCTAACGCGTTGTCACATGTAATTCTAAAATCCGATGTACTCCTTGGATCTTGGTTTTCTCCACCCGGTTTTGTCGCCGTTAATGTCACCCTCACCCTCTACTGCCACAGCACCGCCGAGGCTGATTTGACGGCCTGTAGCCAGCGAATAGGAAGGCGGGAAGAGGTCGGCATCAGTTGGATTACGTTGGGGAATTCAAGAACAACCCCCCGACGTGGATGCTGCGGCCTTAAAGAACCCTAACCTGTCGGCGTAGCCGACCGCTCATTATGGCTAGGTAGATTGTTTCGGTTGTGAATCCTTACAAATCGATTGCGCACTTCGATACCTATCATTCGGCCCACATTAACAGCCCACCAGGATGGAGACCCCGAGAATGTGGCAGTGGCAGGAAGCATCCTCAAGGTGTTGTTCGAGTGTTCAATAAAACAAGTCTCGCTGAGGGCCTAGTGCGTCGCAATACTGCACTGTCCAGATGCAGGCAATAAGCCTAAAAGCACAAATGAAGTCAACTCAGAGAGCACTTCGGGATTCTAGTCAGTAGAACTATTAGATTATATACAAGCCTTCTGAGTTTGTAACGTGGAGTCGAAAACAGCCAAATTTTAAAGTAAGAACCTTGATGGTGAAGAAGAATGAAATGAAAAGGTAAAGACAACTCTCGCTAGAGCAACAGTGGCTGCCGCTCTCCTTGGCCACGCGGTGCACGGCGCAGAATGCGCGCCCGTACTCTTTCGAACGCTTCTCTCAAGCGAGTAGTAACAGTGGTGCTACCACTGGCTCCGCGAGTGAAACGCGAGGTAAGTATCTGGGCTGCCCAACCTGCGCCTAGAAGCGACCATACGATGGTTGCGTGGAGAGCTTCGCCTCCCCACATATAAAGGGTACGGCGCTGGTCGAATGGCCATTGCACGCCCACGAAACGCGACCAGGAACCAGATCCGAATTGGAATGGTTCTCGTATCCCTTGACCGGCAACTCCACTCGCACCTTGAGCACCACCATCGCAGAATAACACCATGCTTCCTGCTTCCTCGGCACGCGCCTTAGCCTGTTCCCACATCGCCATACTGACGTCGCGGTGCCATGTCTGCGCAGGGGCGAGGATAAGGGCAGGGCGTGAATCCAACGAACTGAATATAGATGGACTCGAAAAATCGAGACATATTGCAGCTGTGAGTGGGATGGTTCGCTCGTATGGGGGTGCTGGGGTCCACTTCTTATTCTTGTTGGTCCCACGAAGCTCAAGTTCGTACAGCTCTGGCTCTCTCTCGGATTCCGTAAGGGAGAAAGATTCTGCGACTATACGGCATAAGTGGGTGCAATAGGAATTCTGCGGTTAAAAGACATACTTGGCACCAAATTGCGCTTGTAAAATTCGGCTACGGGCCCATCTGGCCCCACCAAGACCAGGCCGTTCCGCCACTTGCCCTCACGGGCGTGCTCCCAACCAGCTTCGCGCGGAACAGGCTCCGTGAAAGTGACACCAACTAGAGGACCTTTGATTTCTCGTTGCACTCTTGCGAGCGCCTCCTCCCGCTGAACGCTCGTCTCGAACCTCAACGCACCCTCTGGCCAGAGAAGGATACGAGCACCGGTAAGGTGCTTGGACTCTGCGATGAACATGTCCAAGGGGGAACTTCCATCGCCTGGTAACGACGGATGAGGGAGAACACATCCAACAGAGAGAGGCGTGGAGGACGTAGACCACGGTAAAATGGGGAGAGCGGGCGAGAAGAAAGACGGGGCGGTCAGGGCTAGGAGAGCCGCACTAAGGAAAAGTGCGTGACGGCCTTGCGAGTTGGCGGGCTTGATCTGCTGAGGCTCAGAGTTCGAAGTAAGGCTTGGAATAAGAGGGCCGCGCGATTCAAACTCCTCCACGGGTCCAATAAACCAAGCGCCAACCGATTCAGCGATTACTATTGCATAAGCACCGACAAGCCAGTTTATCCCCCACGTCCCAAAAAACGGTCTCGTCCACTCATAGGACTCAAAACCAGTTACTGGTGTCCATGTGACAAGGTGACCGACGGGGCTGGCATGGGAGACAATCTGCCAGACAGTGGCCCAGACGGCAGGGAAAAATGTAACCCTTGCCCAAGGTATGCTGAGGCGGGGACTGAGGCGGTCTGACAATAGGGTGAGAAATGTTACAGAGCACGACAAAGACGAAATGAGCCATAGTGAAGCAACGGAGGAAGCTGCCGACGATAGGGCATTGACCGATGCCATGATATGAGAAAGGGTGGAGGCAAATGAAATGCCCATAATTGCCCAAAACATTGTCCTGGGAACATGGGGGCGAGGGACAATGATGCGTGTGAAGACCAATAGGGTGGAGACAAGAAGTACCAATGGAATGAAAGAAGGAGTAGGAGAGAGCGCAAAGATGGCCAACTCCGCAGAGAGGATAGGGAAGACGATGTTGGGGTGTTTGGTGAATATGATCTCCTTGAAGCGGACCATTTGTGCTGAGTTTCTGTCTATAGAAGAACTCGGTGTAAGTATCGTATGTACTCTTTGATCTTTAATAGGTCAGCCTTATGAGAGTTGCGCAGCTGTACTGGGCGTCGTACACTGACTGTCAGTTGCCTTATCCCCTCTGTATGCTGCGAGCCTGCGGCGTGCGGCTGCGCGTTTGCTGCGGTTGCGGTTGTGTCAATCAGTCACGTGCTGGGAAGGCGGAAATTGCCGAAAGAGACTGTAACGTCATAACCGCCAGTGGTGTGCTGAATTGCCAATGCACAACTTTCCTCAGAATTTCACTTTTCGAGAGCGCGGATTAACGTGAAGTGACGAGTGGGGAAACAGACCCTGGCCCATATGGGCTGTTGGATATGTCGTTGGCGTGGTGGCCAGGATAATCACTCGAGCGCTTTCTTACCTCCGTAGTATCACCAGCATGAGGCACATCAGTCTTCTTCGAATTCCTTTTTTCTTCCTTGGGACGGCCATCCGCCGAGCGTGACCGCACAGGAACGTGTGGCGGATTATCTGACGTCGGCTGTGCCGTACTGGGGGTGCTACTCCGTCATGGACTCATTGCTCTAGACTGGTCGTGCTAGGTGCCAACCACCCGACAGGGCGGTACTCATTGAGTGCGACCGACCATCGGCGACCACGTTTATCGCCTTGGGATCTTTATTGTGGCGTTATATTTCAGACATCTGCTTCGTACCGGTATGAGTGACAAAGGCTGCTTAGTCGCAGGGTACCGGTACGATTTCTCTCACAGGTACGTCCTCCGAGTCGGCAACCTTGTTTTTTTGTTGATACGTTGTTTGATGCATGTGTGAAGGTGGCGCACCTGGACTGCCATGCTCAAACGGTCTTCATTGTCTCTGGTTCAGCTTACAGGACCACTTTGCAGGGCTGCGTTGATCCACGGAACTGCGTTTCCCGTACGAAACATTCCCTTCGCCCGACCGGAGTTCCCCAATCATTTATCCTCATCGCGCGTTTAACATTGGAGTCCGCGTGATTTTTGCCTACTCGTGCGATGGATACACTGTCTACACCGACGCAACTCGGATCGGGCGGGAAACCCGGTGGCTAGGATTTGGACGCAAAGTTGACCTCCCGGGGTAATGAAAACCCTCATCCTGAGGACCGCTAGACTTTGAACGCCGCATCTAGGTCCCCATGCGCAATCTTTTTTTGGCGCATGCGCACCGAGTCGAACACCACGTTCTAGCCCCTTCCGTTCGAGTCCGAAGGTCATCTTCGGGTGGGATCTATCTTCTACCCTGACAGAATCCGCTTTCGGGAATATTGATACGAGGGTGGCCAGGTGACGCATGCTATTGGCAGCTCGGGGATTGGGGGTGGGGCTGATGTTTGTTCAAACGTTTCCCCAACGGAGTTCTACAACTCGTGTAACAGATACGGGACCTCGGCATCAAGCGGCCCGACGGTTTGGGTGCTCATGCGCTCACGGTCTACGAGTACGCTCGGGTTGCCGTCATCTTACGTCGTCATTCTCGAGCGTATAAAACCTCTCATGGGGTCGCCCAGCAACCTTAGATCTCACTCGAGTATCATTAACTCCTCAAAGCCATGACTGAACTCGTTGCTTCTGAGCCAGCCCCCTTCATCCCCGACAACTTGACCCTCCCGCAGTTCTTCTTCGACTCTGACCATTCGTTGAAGGCAACTCGCCCACAAGGTGTCCCCTTTTTCATTGATGATACTACCGGCAGGGCTGTCGACTCCCGAGAGGTAAGTTTTCGTATTCAGCCCTCAATGCAATTGCTCGAGCTTTCTCCCCAGGCTCGCAAGCGAGTTGATGGACTAGCAAATGGCTTGAGTCGCAAGTGGGACATAAGTAAGTGCTAGTTAAAGCAACGACTTGCGGATGACTGACGACCATATCAGAGCAAGATGAAGTTGGTGTGTATGCTTTCCTCATCCATAAGCGACTATCTGATTCCCTCCAGTCTGTCTCTATTCCCCTAACCACATGGGTGAGCGCGTTTCCACCCCATCACTTCCGGTCCGCTAATATCTTTTCGATAGATTACGCCGTTGTTTTCTGGGCGCTGCATAGGCTTGGCGCTATCTCTACGTAAGGTCATCTCAATTTCTTTTAGACCTTTCTCTTATGTCGTGACTAGCAACTCGAACCCGGCATACACAGTTGATGAGCTCACTCACCAACTCAGGCTTACCAAGGCTTCCACTATCATCGTTCACTCCCAGTTCCTGAAGACTGCTTTGGAAGCCTCCAAAGAGGTCGGCCTTCCTGCCGAAAGGGTCGTGATTATGGACCAAGCCACGTTCGATGCTCCCCACACAACTGTTGAGCAACTAATTCAAGATGGTTTGAGCCACAACGCGAACTTTGTTGAGAGAAAACTTGGTGAGGGTGAGGGAAAGACCAAGATTGCATTCCTCTGCCTTTCAAGTGGTACTACCGGTCAACCCAAGGTAGGGTTTCCTTTCCTTTTACGGACCTCCACAGCTTAGAGAACATGGATGTGCAGGCGGTTGCAATTCCTCACTACTCGGTCATCGCAAACACTCTTCAAATTCGCGCGCATAACTATACTGTAGAGACGAAGGCGAACGTCCCGACGGATCTGTGGAGGTTCCGGCCAGGCGATGTTATAACGGGCGGTGAGTCTGTCTTGTTTTCTCTCTTTTTGCGCGTGGTGTATCTAAGATTGTCTTTCTCCAGTACTTCCATTCTTCCGTGAGCCATTCCCATAGCTGTTAGACTCTGGCGTATTCTGATACTGTCTATTAGACATTTTCGGTCTTATTCTGAACGTACGTCATACAGAACTAATTGTCTTATTCTGGCTCGCTAATTGTAGTTTTCTAGGTTCATGTCATGTTGTACTCTGGCGTCAGTCACCCATCCCTGCAGGATCCGCGTTTTGGACCTGACCCCTGTCTGTCATCTGACATAGATGTCGGTTGTTATCACACCCAAATTTGGCTGGCCAAGCTTCTTGGAAAGCGTGAGGCGCCACAAGATCACCCATCTCCTGTTCGTATTTCGAATTCTTCTTTCTTGATTTGGAAATTTACGAGCCAAACTCGCAAGTGTTGTTCCGCCGATGGTCGTTCTGCTTTGCAAGGTAGATAACACCAATCCCGTCAAACGAACCGGTCGTCTCACACAGTTTCATTGACAGCACCCTGCGACGAAAGACTACGAGGCTGAACTGAAGAACATCCGTTTCTGCTTCAGCGGTGCTGCACCTCTTTCCCCTGAGTTAGCTAAACAACTTGAGAAGGTTCTACCCAATGCAAGCTTGGGACAAGGGTTCGGTGTGTTTGGCTCCATCAAGTCACTTATTCTGTGTCCCTGATGTGATCTGTGATAGGCATGACTGAAACCTCGACTGCGGTATCCATGACCCCCGTGCTTCAGAAGATTGGCAAACCAGGCAGCGCTGGTGTTGCAGTTCCCGGTGTCACATTCAGGATCGTCAAGGAAGATGGCACCCTCGCGAAGCTTGGCGAACGTGGCGAACTGGTTGTCAAGAGCCCATCCAATGCGCTCAAGTACTGGGAGAACCCGAAGGAGTAAGCCCCCCCTTCCTATCTCCCGCATTAAAAAGTAACTTATGGTGCGCCCAGAACGGCCGAGACTTTCCTAGAGGGCGGGTGAGTATCTTCGAGAATATTATACCAGTGCCACTGGTAACTGACGTTTCGGTCTTTTGTAGATGGGTCCGCACGGGCGATGAGGTTGAATTCGACGCTGAGGGCAACATCTACGTCGTTGACCGTCTCAAGGTGGGGTGTACCCTCCCTTGTTGGAAATAATCGCTGACACAGATCGCTTCCGTCCTCAGGAGTTGATCAAGGTTCGCGGCTTCCAGGTCGCCCCCGCAGAACTCGAAGGGCACCTCTTGAGCCACCCCGACGTCGCCGACGTGTGTGTCATCCCTATCCCAGATGAATTCAGTGGAGAGTTGCCACTAGCCTACATCGTGTTACACCCGCCCGCCGCTGTTCGTGCGGCATCGAGTACGGCCGAAACCGACGCCCTCAAGGCAGAACTGTCCAAGGTGAGACACCACAGGCTATGACATAGTGTCTTCTGACCATTTCGATCCCCCAGTATGTGTCTGACGTGAAGGTTCAATACAAGTGGCTCAAGGGTGGCATTGAGTTCATTGATGCCATCCCGAAGAACCCCAGCGGGAAGTTGCTCCGTCGCGTGCTCCGCGAAAAGGCGAAAGCAGAACGTGCTGCCGCTGAAAAGGCGAAGGCGACGTTGTAAACTTCAATAGATAGCAGGGGTTCGGCCATGTTCGATCGTCACACATGTAACCTAGATTTCTGTACCCTTTTAATCCGATGATCAGTTGTTGTAACATCAAGGTGTGCTGAATCCGAAGTGCAAAAACCTGCTGTCCCCAGTCTTTGGAAGCAGTCTCCGCAAGTGCTCGCAAGCAGGCTCGTGGAGATGGCCCGCCTGTGGTCAAGGTGGGTGCATTGGGGAATGGGGACGGCTCCAGCAACAGGACGGAAGAGGACCGAGCAGAGGATGCAGCCTCTGTGTTGTGTTGGATGGTCCTGCCGATGGTGTACAGCGAAGGCAAAACCAGTAAGTCTTTGATTGGTTTTTCGTCGCACGCTGATTATAGGACGCCGCTGCGGTCGTGCAGACTTTGCGCGGACAAAAGGGGGCTTCCTTGGCTCCTGTGTCTATAACAAAAGTGAGTAAAAAGTTCGATCCAGGTGTTGCCTCGAACTGACTATTCTTCGCATCTATTTTCTTCTGCTCGGGTCTGGGCAGCCAATCCAGGTCGTGAGGTTCAACGCCCTCATGTTTCTGAGAGCGTCTCCGAGTCAATCACTAGTTGTCGATCTTGCTTTTGGCGACACCAAAGGCGGGCTAGGAAGCAGCTTCACACAGTGAGAGATTTTGTGTGCGGTTTTGTTGCCAATGGCCTTGCCAAGCTTGGTGATGTCTTCGTGCTCGCGTGAGTGTCCCATAGCCAATCCCCATAACCATCTGAGTCTGACTCCCGCAGACCGCCGGCAGGCTTGAAGCTTGAGGCCTCGAGGAACGAGAACCTTGCACATGACAACTTGTCCCCCGTCATAGTCTTTTCATTTTCATTTTCAGTCTGGAGGTCGACCGCGTTACCGGCATTGTCCCATAGTTTGTCGGTGTATGACGGGTGCTCCTGTAAGACCGACCCTCCTGCCTATACTGTTCATGCTTTTATGATAGGGTTTGTGCACGTCAAGCCAGATTATTGAAAGGATTGATTTAGACCAATTTCGGGGCCCAGGCGCTTAAAAAGCAGGGCGGCCAACCGTTTGGGGGTAAGTGTGAGACAGCTGAGCTTCCCTACCCGAGTACTACTCGTACTTGTAGTGGCACGCAAGCCTCATCACGGTGCCAGTCCTGATCAGCACCTCCAGAACTTGTGCGCTAAGCTTTGCCTTTACCAGTATCAGCTCACGGCTGCGGCCCTAGTCTTTGGGGACCCTCAGTCCTATTAGGAAGTCGGTGGGAAGCCCGGCGCATCGCTGTCAGCGAGTACCCACCATTCAAATGCGGAGTTCACACTTCACCGGTTCACCTCCAGCTGTAGACATGCAATACCATGACGTGACAATAGGCGCCTGAACATCTGTTTTCATATCGCACTGGCACCATCTTCTCTGCTTCTCTGCGCCGAGTGTCGAGTGGGACATGTTGACACCCCCCAGCGCTATTTTTGAATTTAATGGACTGGCACTGGCACGCAGCGCGCGGCACACATTCAATTAGTGCTCACTAACTCAGTTGCCTCAATTGATATGTACCCGAAAAGGTGGTTGCGATAACGTCACATGACATTGGGCCCGTGGTGTGGCGATCGCGTTTGTCCCTTCCCCAGAGTGGAATCGGCCAGAGGTGCTTCTGTAACGGCGCTTGCTGAGAGGCGACTCTCGGGAGCGTCCCATTTGCACGCACACGCACCTCGGCGGGTCGACGAGTCGATCATCCCATGACCCAAGACGCAGACAATGGCACCGTTCATGTAGCCAAGTTGGCTCTGCGCGCTGGAGTTCGGAGTGTTCGGAGTGCTCTACAAGGGGGACCGTGCCGCCAGGCGGTTCGACCTCCAGCGCTCAGGGCACCCGTACTTCATTATCAGTACGATTCTAAGATTTTAATATGATTCGGCATATAGCTGAGAATAGTAAATCAGAACCGTGCGCAGACCTATAACGGCACCAGAGACTACAACTACGCTACACCTGCGCGCTTGAGGCGGCGGCGGTCTCCATATACCATCTCAGGCAATTTTTTTTCTTGGACTATGAACCTACTCTTGCCCGTATTTAAGAACCATGGACGCACCGCATTGCCAGCCCTTCCAGACTGCCGATAATGCCTACGGACACTCTGCATACTTTGCAAATCTCTGCGATTACATTGGCCTCCTTGTCCGGCCTCTTCGGTGAGCGGGCGTATCGTTCTGTTATTGCGTGGCATGAGTAATTACGTCACCAATATAACATAACAGGAGTATACTTCGTCCTGTTCGTGCTTGCAGTCTGGTCGACGTACCGACAGGGCACGTTGTCATCAAAAAGGCTAAGATGGGTCGCCATCCTCCTGTATGTGCAGCCGTCGCCTCTGCTATGTCGTCGTATCTCACCTGTTTTTTTTACATAGCTTCTTAACCCTCCTAGCTCATTTTATCACGCGCTCTCTTGAATTCTCGCGCGCCCGCCTTCAAAATAGCTCGGACAGAGAATTACTTAGATGGTCAATCCCCCTAACGGTTGTCGGGAAGTAAGTTGCCTCAAATGCTGTCACCTCGACTACTTAGGTATCTGTTCTTTCCAGTGTCACAACAACCACCGCCGTGAGTTCCTAGTCTGCCACGCATTTCGTGTCTTATGTGTCCTGCATTCAGGCCCTCTTGTCCGATGGGACCTTGGCGTGGCGCTTCTATGTCATTTTCGATAAGAAGAAGTGGGCCCTATACCTTCCTACAACCGCAGTTGTGGCGAATGCTTGTGAGTTACGTACCAGTCTCATTTGTTCTCATCTGGCTTATATTTTCCGTTTAATGTCTCGACGTAGTACTCTGCTGGTCTGCGGATGTCCAGCATCTCGCTATCTATTTCAACAGAGACTTCTACGAGAACACTTTACTTCCGGTGACTCTGAAAATCACCGTAGCTTGGGGATGGTTCATATTCGTCACCAACACTTTGATGACGGGGGGCATTCTGTACAAGATCTTGTGAGTGCGACGACTTATTGCTTTTGCGTGACCATACCTAACTTTGTCCTTCTAGGGGCCCCGCTCGCGCACGGCGCGGTCTACGTAAGGACGGTATGGAAGTGGTTTCCAACCGAGAGCCCGACAAGGCCCTTCGTGCGGTCATCGAGTCCGCTCTCATCACTTGGGTTGGGATTCTCATCTACGAGATCACGTCACTCGCTCCGACGGGTCATATCACTGTACGTAACCATGCGTCTCGAATCGCAAGAGATTCTAAACGAGGTTGAACAGACGGACCTTAATGTTGGATACGTCATGTTGGCCATTATACCCATATTCTTCGCAAGTGGATTTCCTTTGACCGCAACCTGCACGAATGCTCACTTGTCTTTCACTTAGGGGATCTCGCAGAGCCTGATCACGGCTCGGGTGGGCTTGACTAGGGAGCCACGAACTCCAAAGTGTAACGATTACCGGTCGTGGCGAGTAAGCGCCCATCTGAATCGGAGGATATCAACGTTCCACGCTTCCACGGATATGTCGACCAAAGCAGGTTCTCGGATAGAAGCGGAGACTGTGACAGAGGAACTCACGTGAAGTGGTCATTTGACGTTCGCCCGTGTGTCTGTCTTCTCTGTATCCCCGTTCATATTCGAGCTATTCACACTTAATGAGTTCTTTCGTTAGTCTAATGATTACAGTAAAAAAGCTTTGTATGTGCTAGTTAATGATGTAGGGTAAGACATGCGGTCCATTGCCAAGTACATGTGCTAGACCTAAGTAAGGGATGCCCGGGTGTAGCTATGAAAAGAAGCAGTGTTATAATGAAAATGCGATCGACAACGTTCTATGTACGGACGCTAATTTAAACTTAAGAATGGTGATGACGCACCTATTCCTAGAAAGCCCCCACCGACAGAAGTGGGTAAAGTTTATCTCTTCCCAGATCAGTACATGTCACAAGAAAAGAAGGGGCTTTTTTCTCCAACACTTCTGCGAGTAACTGGAGAGCACAGCAGAAGAAGGCAGAAGGGCGTAGATTACTGCCGAGAAGACTACGGCATCCCAAAACGGAGTGGTAAGTCTCGATACAGGAAAGTATACAATGGGATTACGCGTCCCCTTTTCCGCGTGATAACAAGCTCCAGCCTTCGTTGAACTTTGAGGATGACAATGAATGAATTAGTCGAACAAAACAAGTCGTCGCAGTTGAGGTGGAAAATAGAGGGGAGTTGTACTATTTGGAGCTCGAGGGTTGGCCTTATTAGTGCCTCTCCTCGCGCCCACTCAGACACCACACTCTCGAGCGTGATCCTTAAAATGTCCCGTAGCGGTATGGTTTAATTACGATGGGACAATATCAATTAGGAAACGCGTTGGTATCTCGACCAGTTAAGTGGATACAGTCCAGCGGGGTCACAGAATTGCCGACGAGATCTACCAATACCTTCCCACACATATCGTGCCAAGCAGCGATATCAACGTTATCAACTACGGAACGTACGGAACCGTGGAAAACTATCACTGGAACCTGGGACTGGGGGTCTTTTTATGACAAAATACCTAAATGAACACAAAGTTTTCCACATCACAGCGAGAACTTAAAGTCCTCACTGTCCCCTACCATTTTCCCTCAACAAAAGACTCAAATCTGGCTTAACAATGCGAATCGTAGGTCTAGGTTGGGGGGGGGGGGTTTCGGTTTTTCACTGAAGGACCGATCCCCGGACCCAAAGTATGGGGCTAAGGTGGAAATGCACTAAAAATATGATCGCATGCTAAGCCAGAAAGGAGCTGAGCGAAGTTACTTTCTACTCAAGCGTGTTCCGAGACTAGGTGTCGACTTTGTCGATAGTGACTTTGCTTTGTGAGATATTGTCTCCGGGGCTTGGAATTTCATTTGCTCATGTTTACGATCCGCAGACAGATTTCATTGAGCCATGTTTATGATCATCTGCCGAAGTACTGACCTTGGCATATGACCTTGCAAAGCCAAGGTGATTGATGCAAAGCAAGGTGATATAAGTGCTGAGCGCTGAGCACTGAGCGCTGAGCACTTGCTTTTTCAGAGGCGGAATCTCATCGCAGAATAGGAGCACCCTCAGCAAAAGCAATATATCAGAGAACATGCTACATAGGGCTCTGTACTCTCAGGTGCGCGAAAATGGATCCAAAAAAAAAAGAGCCGAGCGCCGCTGATACCGACTAGAAGCGCCACTCTATGAAAATAAAATTGTACCTGAAGATCAGTTTGCCATGCATGTGACGGCGCTTAAAATAATTTCCTCGGAGTCGACTGAGCCGATGCGATTCTGCAACGCGCTTGTACTAGCCGGCAGACCAAACGGGCGAAACTAAGGAAGCCTCCCATTTGCCATTTCCAAACACTTGGTGCGACAAAGTTGCCAAGTTCGATCTTCCAACGACTCGAGAACTTGATGCAAAGTACCACCCGTATCGGTACGTTCTCTCAGGCGAGTCAGTCCTGCACACCGCATGTTGTCCAGAATGCGTTGAAAGCGGGACCGTGAGGCCTTGGTGTTTTAAAGGCCCGGAGCAATTGTAGGCCCGGAGTAATTGTAGTTGCGTCATTAAGATGATCATACGTATGGCTGGCAAGAGTAAATCAGGATCGCGATCACAAGCAGATAACGATTGATGGCGCGCTCGACGCTACAACATTCTTGGGTCGGAGGAGACCGCTAGATATGGTCTAGGCGAATAACTCCAAAAGCTATGAACCGCCAACAACCAGACCTCTCCCGTATTTAAGAACGACGGGGCATAGTACTTTTTCTCTGACACTGCTGGACCGGCGACAATGTCTGTAGACACTTTGCAAAACTTGCAAATCACTGCGATTGCGTTGGCCTCCTTGTCGGGCCTCTTTGGTGAGCGGTCACATCGTTCTGGTGTTGCGTAGCGTGACTAACCCCCACCAATACAACAGGAGTGTACTTCGTCCTGTTTGTGCTTGCAATCTGGTCGACGTACCGACAGGGCACGTCATCGTCAAGAAGACTGAGATGGGTCACTATACTTCTGTATGTGTGGCCATCGACTCTGCTATATCATGTGTCTCACCTATTTTTTCAAAGCTTCCTGGATCTCCTGATTCATCTTATCACACGCTCGCTTGAATTTTCGCGTGCCCGGCTTCAAAACGACACGGACAGAGAATTGCTCAGATGGTCAACCCCACTGACGTTCCTCGGGAAGTAAGTCGCCTCTCTCCAGAGGCCGTCGTCTCAAGTACTTACGCCTGTGTTTTCCCAGCATCACGACGACCTTCGCTGTAAGTTCTGGGAATGTTAAACCTTTCGTGTCTTATATTCGTCCCGTCTCACATTCAGGCCCTCTTATCCGATGGGACCTTGGCATGGCGCTTCTACATTGTTTTCGGAAGGCAAAAGTGGGCCCTGTATCTTCCTGTAACTGCCGTCATGATGAACACTCGTGAGTTCTCCGCCCGTCTGCTCGTATCTGACTTATGCGTTTCCATCCCTTGTCACGACGTAGTGCTCTGCTGGTCGGCAGACTTCCAGCACCTCGGTATCTACGCGAACCGAGACTTCTACGAGAACACTCTACTTCCGGTAACCCTGGATATCACCTTAGCCTGGGGCTGGTTCATATTCGTCAACAACACTTTGATGACGGGAGGCATTCTGTACAAGATCGTGTGAGTGCGACGATTCATCGCTTTTGCGTGAGGATACCAAATTTCGTCGCCTCTAGTTGGGCCAACCGCATCGTGGGGGGTATGCACAAGGGTGGACTACGGATGGCTCCCACCACTCGAAAGTACAACACTGCTATTCGTGCGATGGTCGAGTCCGCTTTCGTCACTTGGATTGGAATTCTTATCCTCGAAATCGCGTCACTCGCTCCAAGGGGTCATATCACGGTATGTTCCCATGTGCCTCGAGCCGCAAGGCATTCTGAAGGAAGGTGCACAGACGGAACTTGACGTTGGATACGTCATGTTGGCCATTATACCCATATTCTTCGTAAGTGAAATGTCCTTTGATTGCGACCCACGTGTTTTCTCACTGATTTTCTTTTTTTTTTTTTACTTAGGGCATCTCGCAGAGCCTGATCACAGCTCGTCTGGGCCTGACGAGGGAAGCAGGAACTTCGGATACTCATGAATACCAAATGTCGCAAGCGAACGGCCCTCAGGGATGGAGACCACGATTTGAGGATTCGGGTTCTCAGGCGGAGCTCTCAGAAACGAAGGCCGTGACGGTGGAATTCACGTCCACTACTTTTGTCGGGTAAACGCCCGTTTGTCTGTACTTTCTGTGAATGTTGGCTGTATTTTCGACCCAGTTCATATCCGCTCGTTTCCGGGTTAAGTTATATTTTTGTTAGCCTAATAAGAAAAACTATTCCAACAAAGTCAATGACCTGGGGAAACGCAGCCCCGCGTACTAGGGCATCAGGGATCCCAATGAAAAGCCCAGGTAGTCATTGAATGGAGAAGTAACGCGATTGAAAAATGCGGTTCCTGATGTGATGCACACGGAGCGCGCCACCTGAGTGAGAGGTCTCCTAAACAGCTACGTTACTATACCTAGACAGAAACTCCACAGAAATGCAGTACATTTTTCCTCAAACGGCCGAAGAAATGTAGTGTGAGACACCGAGCATCAAATTTAAAGCATACTCATCGCGCGTCTTCCTGTCCGCGTGATAACGTGCTTTAGTTCCCTTTGTCGAACTAATCAAGGAAGGCGATGGGGCTAACGTGGTCGCGACCGATGAAACGATTCTAAGAAGCGACGGAATCACGCTTGAAGCATTGTTTAAGAATTGTGCGTTCCATTTGGCACACTAGAAGGCCCACGGTAGTGGTAGTGGTAGGGTTGAAGGCCGCTATAGTGTACGGCTGACTGCGGCGTCACGGCGCCGACCCTCAAATTGACAATCGTGACCCCACAACGTTAGCGAGCGTCGACCAACCTTCAGAGACCTCAGAACTGAAACTATGGAAGATGAACAAGAGGCAGAGCTGCGCAACCCATTCCCCTCGCCACCTTCCCACTACATCAACTTCACTGCGCACAATCTGAAGCTTTTGTCGTTGCTCAAGGAGCGGGTGGAAGGACAAGAAACCTCAGAAACGACGCAAAAAGAAATCCTCTCTGATCAGAGTGATGTGCCAGACTGGCCTCTGACCTCGTTGGAGAAACCACGGGTGGACTGGATTAAGGAGGATGGCTATTACAATATATTTGGCGATACGTGGTTTGTACGCCGTCCCCGAACGTCCTCGCTCCAAATGAGTTGTGACTCTGTCATGATAAGCTCAAGGAGACAATTCCCACCCTTGGAGAGGTTGGCGGACACCAACTGTACCCACAGGACGCCGCTGCAGGTATGAAAACACTAACTTTCTTTTTCGACCCGTTCGGAATCTATACACTCTACGACAGACCGGCGCCCCGCACTCCTATATATTCTGAAGTCCATGCTTGTTACGTATTCTTCCTTCCTGAGGGCACTGCTCGCGCCACCGCCGAGTACGACGTCGACAACGCCGCCGGAGTGGCACCGCCAAGTGGAATGGATCACCACTCTGGCCCAAAACGTCATGGCGGCTGCAAACGACCTGCGGCCGGTACAGGTACGTTCGGACAGCATTTGTTTTTCCCCCCCTTGCTTGTGACGTCGTTGAGAAGAAGTGGGTCAGGCACGGGCGAGCCTCGAGTTGATGATGAAACGCCAGCTAGAGCTTCGAAAGGAAGAGGCGAGAGCCATCCACGAGTCCGAGGGTCCCCCTTTCCCCCCTGACAGCTGAGTTGAATGATACGCGCAGGAAATGCGACTCCTTGGAAACGCAACTTTCACAGCTACGCGAAATGGCAAGGAAAACGTCGGGACAGGTCCCAGAACAGGTCCGGTTTTTTGTTACTTTCTGCTGCTCCACGATCGTGAACTGTTTGTCAGGCAGGTGACGAAGTACTTGTTCCATCGACCGAGGTGTGTGCCTTGAGTGTCTGAGGAGACGTACTAGGCACTGATTACGCCTTCTTTGTTGCTGTGGCTCTAGTTCCCCTTATTGCCTGTCGACGTCATCAATCGCTGGGCGGAAGAATTATAGATAGTTGTCGTCAGTTTTTTCTTTGTACAGATCATTCCGTTCCTATGAAAACGCATCATTCTTGATCACCATGCGATTACACCCGGGGCGTTCCATTAGAATCGGCTATAACCAAATTGTGCAAGCGTGGGAAATTTAACGTAAACGCCTCACAATCGCGTTCGACTTTACCACAGTTTGAATAAACATCACTATTCGTGAAGAACAGCTAGTCATGGCTTTACGACGGAGAATAGGCATCAGCACTGCAACTACTGAGGCGGCTCGCCGTCAGCTCATGCAACCAGTGCCGTGCTGGGAAAAGGTCTGGGTAGTGCCCGAAAAAGCTGCACCAGGATCTACCCTCAAAGTGTTGAAATGGGTCAAGACGAACAAGGTTCAGGTGCGTCTGATTGGTGAATCTTGTGAGACAGGATTGCGCTCTAACGATGCAACGGCGCGACAGCAATTCAGCGACGACGAAGGGGACGTCAATGAGCCACTGGCACCTCTCCCCGACGAGCCCGAGGTGGTGGAGGGTGATGAGGACGTGGAGCAGGAAGACGCCACGCAGTCCATCCCACCAGAACCGGTTTCGCGGGACGTATCCGAGCCAATAATTCCGAAGGACGAGTTGCCCTCGAAAGTGTCTTCACCCAAACCCCATCCATTGTCCATATCATTCCAACCCCCTCTTGCGTCGGATCAAGTAGGCGACGATGGCCTTGACAACCCGTTGCAGGGCCTCGAAGACGATCTTACTGGCCAAGTGGACGTTGGTGACACGCTGGGAACAACGGATCTTGTGGATTTGGATCTGTCACAACTCGGACCGGATGGGACGGCCTTCGAGGCGGCTGGTGACTTGACAGAAATAGAACCGGGGGATAACCTACTCGGAGGCGACATTCTGGACACGAGTAGTATGGCGGACGATCCATTCGCTATGCAAGCGTCTTAGTACTTTATAATGTAGTGTAGCAAATACAAGATGGACTCGAAATTAAACCCAAAACGTGGCTGGGTCGGAGCGACAATCCTCGACTCGACTACCCCCGCCCTGACCCCGCTTGACCGGTTGACCCCCCGCATCATTTGTAATAAATTTACGTTCTCTGACGTTAATCCCTCGGTCGGGTCATGAAGGCAATGCTCGGCCCAGCGGCTATTTACAGCCCCCACGAAATGTGAAGGACTCCCCCGTCCCTGACGTCTTTTATCCACTCTCTATTCAGTATGACTGAGTTTGTATCACCCGGAGACCCTCTGCCCTACGTTCCCGACAATCTCACCCTCGTCCAGTTCGTGCTCGACTCGTCTCATCCGTACAGACCGCTTCGCCCCCAAGGTGTACCCTGGTTAATCGAGGATGCGACAGGACGCAAGATCGGTCTCGAAGAGGTGACTGTGGCTTTCTTGTGAACCTTTCCGTACACTGCTCAATGTTTCGATAAGATCCGAACTCGCGTCCTTGGGTTGGCGAACGCGCTCAGCTTGAAGTGGGGCATTCGTGCGTTGCCTTTTTTCTTACTAGTAGTCGTTTTGCTTCTAGGCTCACCAACCGACCGATCGACTTAGGCGAGAATGATGTTGGTAGGTGATCTGAACCTGACCAGGTCGATCAAGCAGCTTACAACGCCCGCGTAAAGTCTGCATATACAGCCCAAATCACGTCGGTGCGTTTCAACTTGCACTCCTTTCCCGACGGACTTTGTTCATTACGTGACGGCCATGAATCTTAGATTACCCCACTGCCATGTGGGCCACTCACAGACTAGGTGCTATCGTAACGTTTGTAGTATTTCCGTGTTCTTCCTATCATCTTTTGATAGCCCCATCCGTATAGCGGAGCAAACCCCGGTTACACTCACGAGGAACTCACCTATCAGCTCACTACGGCAAAGGCCAACATTGTTATCGCTCACCCGGATTCGTTGCAAGTTGCTCTCGTAGCGGCACAGAATGCGGGCATTCCGCCAGATCGCGTCATTCCACTTGATACCATTCGTGGGCCCCGGCCGAGCGTCGTTGGCCCCGACTTGCACGAATTGATCGCTCACGGACTCGCGCACCAACCTTACTTTATGGAGAGGACGCTCAAGCCGGGCGAAGGGAGGACGAAGATTGCATTTCTGAGCTTCTCCAGTGGCACAACTGGCAAACCGAAGGCGAGCAGTTCGTTCGGCCGATGATTTCGGTTTAACGCCTAACGTTTCCTATGCAGGCGGTGGAGATTCCTCACTATGCTCCCATCGCGAATATCCTCCAGATGGCCGCTTGGTGGAAAGTGAACGACAATAGTATTCCATGGGAAGATCGACGGATTCGCCCGGGAGATGTCACCATGGCTGGTATGTGCACTTTTCGTCTTGATTCGGGGATCTTAAAAGTCGAACGCGTTCACAGTATTACCGTTTTATCGTAAGTGCGAGCTCCCAGAGATATTGTCTAGATACTGACAGTACATGGGGTCTTAGACATCTATGGCCTGGTTATCAATGTAAGGCTTGGTCCAATTGATATTTGATCAATCTCGCTGATTTGGGTAATAAGCTGCATTTCGCCTTGTTTTGCGGGGTACGGGTTCTCTCCCATCCTTTCTCTTGGGGGTTACTCACGTCATTGTAGTCGAGTATTGTTGTGGTTTCCAAGTTCGATTTTATCGCCTTCCTAGAGAGCATCAAGAGACATAAGGCAAACCATATTCTGTAGGTTTTCATTCTTCCTAAGAGAATTTTTTTTTACATGTGTTATGAACACAGAGTGGTCCCCCCAATGGTTGTATTGCTCTGCAAGGTATGATAACATTATTCCTTCTCGTTGCCTTGGGTCCCTCCCTGAACTACTTGATAGCATCCAGCGACAAAGAATTACGACTTGAGCAGTATCCGCATGCTGTTCTGCGGTGCTGCCCCGCTTTCTGCAGAACTGACCGATAGCGTTGTAAAACTTTTACCTAATGCGTTCGTTGGACAGGGCTATGGTTCGTACCTGAACCGAAATCGTCTCTTTTCGGGAGGTTGAATTCTGCTCTAGGTATGACGGAGACGAGCACGGCAATTTCCATGGCCACACTGTCTCAAAGAGTCAGCACACTTGGCTCTGCTGGTCAACTCGTTTCTGGAGTGCGCGTGCGCGTCGTCAAGACTGACGGGACGCTTGCGAAAGTTGGTGAGCCTGGAGAACTTATGGTTACTGGCCCGTCCATGGCCCTACGCTATTTGAATAACGAGAAGGCGTGAGTGATTAGTTGCTTTTATTTTCTTTTGAGTATACTTATTCCCATCGGTGCAGAACCGAAGAGACCTTTGTTGATGGGTACGTCCCTTCATCTTAGATACAGGAAGCTGTGCACTGAAAGCACTCCGCAGATGGGTTCGCACGGGTGATGAAGTCATCATAGACAAGAACAACGACCTATTCATCGTAGATAGACTCAAGGTAGCTCCTTTTCTTTCATTGTGGTCCTTCGACGTTGATGATGGTGTGCTTTCAGGAAATTTTGAAAGTTCGCGGCTTTCAGGTCGCCCCCGCGGAGTTGGAGGGCCATCTGTTGAGCCATCCTGATGTCGCGGACTCCTGCGTCGTTGGCGTCCCCGACGACTTTAGCGGAGAGGTTCCGCTCGCGTTCGTGGTGCTCTCCGCCAACGCGGCTAAGAGAGCATCTGAGGGTGAAGCTGCAACTGCGAAGATCAAAGCCTCCATTTTGAAGGTGTGTTTTTCCATGCACTGTGCACTGATTGCACAACGACTGACTTGCTCTGATACGTAGCACGTTGCGGATCATAAAGTCGCGTACAAGAAGTTGGCCGGTGGCGTCGAGTTCGTTGATACCATCCCAAAGAACCCGAGCGGGAAGCTGCTGAGACGAGTCCTTCGGGACAAGGCCTTGAGTTTGAAGAAAGCCCAGGCACAGGCCGGCCCTGCTAAAGCACGCTTGTGAAGGTTGTCTTGTACCATACACGAGCATGGTTACTGTAATATTGGGGGGCCATGTACTAGGTCATTTAGTCGTCAAATCTATAAATTGCTGACATAATCGCGACGAGTTGTGAGTGAAAGCGAACAAACACACAAGTCATACGAACCACCAATGGTGAGACGAATCGCGTCCCAAGTCCACAAACAGGCCTCTCGTCTCACGCGTGCTGGTCTTATAAAAACCCCGCCAGTGTGGTACCAAGCAGTCCTCGAGCACCCGCCGCTCCCTCTTCCTGCCCGTGAACCGCCTTCGCGAACGTCCTACGACAGCGCACCGCCAAAGCAGCACGCTTTTGCAGCGAAAAAGACCCCGGGCCCACGCCCGCTCGCGGTCAGCTACATCGAGGACGACATCCGACGCCAGTTCTTCCGCGACCACCCGTTCGAGTCGTTCCGCCCGCGGAACCTCACCGAGGCAGGCGCCATCGAGGACGAGCACCCCACCAGCGGCCTGCAGTGGACGCGGCTAAGCCAACGCGGACGGAACCCTTCGCCAGAGGAGTACGTTGCTCTGTCCCGCCTATTTGCCTGCCATATACTTACTTAACCTGCCCCCCCCCCCACGTCAATCTCTCACACACACAGTGCCGTACGGTTCGCGCTGAACATGCACCAGGCGCACGGCCTCGCGCTCAGCGACGCGTACGCCGCGTCCGTCGCGCAGTTCCGCACGCTCCGCGCTGCCCAGCACGTCGCGACGCGCTTCGCGGCGCAGCAGGCGGCCGTCGCACACGGCGCGCGCTTCGGGCCGTCGGCGACCACGCGCGGCTTTGAGGCTGAGGGCGCAGTGCTCGAGGCGGATGAGCGCCGTACCGAGCGGCTCGACGATAGCACGCGGCTTGCGCGCCGGCGCTGGCGCATGACGCCCCTCGGCGCCGGCAGCAGCAGCAGCAGCGGCAGCGGGGGCGAGTGGAGTCGCGGCGAGGAGTACGTGCGGTTGTGGAGGGAGGGCGTGCGGCCGGATTATTCGCCCGCGTTGACGGAGCCCGTTGACTCGACGCTCTCTAAATTTGACGTGGCGATCTCTGCGGATTTCATGGGCACTCGCGGTCGTCACACATAGATTTTAGTAAAAAATTTTAAACTACTCCTATGCGGATATAACCCTATTCTTCAGCGACTGACGTGTTCCACGCACACACACTGAGTATCAGTGCACGAGAAGATCTCGTGTGCAAGTTGGTTCTGTGATGTACTACGTATGGTTGGGCGGGACGGCACTTCACGGGCTGTTGCGTGGCTCAGAAACTTCATCTGCAATGTCGTCAACTCTTAATTTCCAGCTGTTGCCCGGGCTCTTCGGGCTTCAACGTCTTCTGACCCCCGTTAGCCGACATAATACCCGGGCTCCTCGCAGCCCCTATGAACAGCCATCGGAGAAACGGAAAGTAGTACGCCTTGCTCGGGTCCAGCGGCGAGACTCAGCACTGTCTCCACGCACACCACATATACAGGGGGAACGGAATGAAATGAGGGAGGCAGTGACGGCATCAACGCCCATATCGTACAACGTGGTCATGCTTTAGTCCTAGCCTGCGCTGCCTGTGCCGCGTTCACCCCCATCCACGTCTTCTCCACGAGGCCGAGGAGCTTCTGCATGTCTGAACTCCAATCGTTCATCACGTCCTCTGCACTCCGCTTGTTGCGGAAGTTCACGATGCCTGCCGGACGGTCGATACGCGCCCAGACCGTGCCTGCGACGACTAGTCGACAGAGTGTGTCCTCTGCCTGTTGAGGGGTGAGGTCGAGAAGAGTGGTCAAACGCGCGAGCGTGATGCGGGTATAATATTTTGCGATGACCCGCACGTTCTACGTCATGGATGATGAGCATAGCAAAGGTGGTGGTGGTGGTGGTGGCACGGAATCCGCACGTACATGCTCTATCACCCGTGTATGCAGGTCCTCCCAGTGCTTGTCATTCGTGAAGACCTCTGTTTTGCGCAAGAACGGTCCGAAAACATCTACGATGCCGGGCCATCGCATGAGCTCGTCAGTGATGAAGGATTTTATCAGATTACTGAATAGGTGTCAACCGAAAGTTGCCCATGCTGTACTTTGGCGAAGAACGCACTATTGGACTTCCAACTTCTCGAGCGCTGGGTCTATGAACAACCGGTGCATCATGTCCGATTGTTCGTTGTCGTGGGGAGAAAGTGCTACATAGTAAACAATGTGCTCAAGAGCCTTAAAAAGATGTCAGATTGAGAGGTACGCGTAATCGGATCGCCGCGTACCGTCTTTCCCTTGCCTTGGACATCCTCCTTTATAGATGGTGTCTCCCAGACCTTGTGGTAATATTTTGCAACGTCCAGGTAGGCGTGATGCCGCAGGCCGTATTGGACCATCATGTCATAGAACTGTAATTTAATTTCCTGACCACAGTAACAATTAGAGTGCGGATCTCATACCACTTGGACACGACGCACCTCATTCCCTGGCTCTTTCAGGAATCGCTCATTGACCTTTCGGCTCTGCACGCGCAACTTGACCCATTCTGGCTCGCCGCCATTGAGAGCACCCTTGTCGCTCTTTCCGGCATTTGGGCCCTCCGTGTCTTTCAGTCGGGCCACCTCGAGGAGTAGACGCATCTGTTCCAAGATGAACTTGGTCTTCTCTACGCGCTCCATTGAAGAGTACGTCTCGACCTGAAGGTCTGACAGTAGATCGGAGGCCGTAATAAGGGAGTCGCGGGGCGGCGCTGTTTTAGGCTTCGGGTTTCGGTACAGGGCTTCATGGTGGTGGGCAAGGGAGAGCGTGACGCGAGCCCGCGGTGTCTCCAAGAATAGCTAGATAGATGGGCGCGTGAGTACAGGAGACCCGCTTAGTGGTGCAGCTGAGAGTGACGCGCCTTGCCCTCCGTTACGGTCCGCAGCGTCTCGACCAACTCGAGCCAATTTTCGGTCCCGTCTCTTTGCTTGATCTCGTCCAGCCAGGACATGGCCAGCTCCACCATGCCCTGGATGGCGCCTTTCAACTGGCCGTGCTTCTTGCTTAGCGTGTTGATGCTCGAGTTGAGCTGCGCGTAGTCCCGCGCGTCGTACTCCAGTTCGATGATCGCTTTCACGAGTCGCGTGGTCGACTTCAAGTCAGAACCCTGAGAGACACCAAATGATAATGAGCTGCAGGATATATCAAGAGGAAGAACGACGGCTTCACATTTCTCGCTTGCTTCTCGAGGGTGAAGAGCTTGTCCAATGCCTCCTGGAGGTTCCCAGCCTAGAGCATCGTGAGCCTAAGACTAGAGTCCTCTGTAGTAAGTGGGGAGCGGACCTGTGCAAGCACTGTGGCCTGAGGAAGCAATTCACCGACTTCGAGTGTGAAGTCTTTTTGCTGGAGCTTTCCGCTGCTGCCCTCGGACATGGTGTTAGGTGAAGCGGTGGGCGCACTCAGTCGATTCGACCAGGACTGACGCGTCCTCGCCGCGATAGGGTTAGGGCTTCCTTTTTTAGTAACCACGATCTCTGTGGTCGCGCTAGGGGGAGTTCCTGCCTCAACGCGATCAAGTTCGTCCTTAGACTTCTCAACACGGCCTGGAGGTTCAAATGCGTGAGATTCATGAGTATCGTGTCCATATGTAAGATCATTGCCCGCCGTGCTGGTGTTCGACATCTCCTAAGTGCAAAGAAAAAAAAAACAACAATAGCGCATACAGGAAAACATGAGCGAAACGAAGGCCATACTAAAGAGCATAAAATCATATACAGACAGGAACGATGTCGGTGTCCAGACCCGCGCCCGAATCCACAGGCAGCACCTTTTCCGACACGACGGACCCCTCGTCCTCCTCCTCCTCCTCCTCCTCGTGAAGCTGGGCCATGTCGGCACGAGTTTTGGACACATGGAAGGGGGTCATCGCCCAGACGTCTTGCATGCGTGCGGTCACGAAATTCGGACCGAAAATCATCGTCTTCCACGCGAGAGAAATCGCGCTTCCGACGATCGTAGGAACGTAGACTTGCGGTATGTAGTGAGTTTGCTTTGGTGGTGGGGCCGAAGAAGACATCTCCGCCTCGTCCTCGGGGACGTACATGACTTCACTGTACTCCGTGGTCGCGTCCACGGACGCCGAGACCATCTCGACGACCGCATCGATCTCCCGCGAGACCATAGGAGGCGATGCCATGACGCCCTCATCCACAGCCGACGGGACGGCGTCCACTCCCTGACTGACAACGGCGGGCGTAGCGTCGACCGCAGTAGACCTGGCGCGCGGCCATGCCGAAACTGCCTTTTCGGTGGTTCGAGGTGCGGCCTGCGTCGCGGTGGCAGTGGTCTTGGGCGCCGCCTGGACGACACGCTCGCGCATAACGGGTTTAGCCTCGACGGCCTTATCGACCATGTGTCGCGGCTCGGGGAGCTCGGCGCGCCCGGCGACCCAGCGCTCGGTGAGACGCACGTCTTGGAGGGGGGGGAGCATCTCTGCCACGCGCTGCCAGCCGAGGGCGTGCGTCTCGATGAACCCGGGACGGTTCTTCTCGTGGAACCACCTGAGCGTATCGGCGTGTGGCGCCAGATGCGACAGTGCCAACGCGGCGGTGAGCGGCTCACGCACCCACGAGTGGCCGAGGTGCAGCTTGAGCAGCGTGCGCGAGGATACGACGCGGTGCAGGTACATCTGCGGGTCGGCCGCGTCCCCATTCACGACGACCGCAAGGGTCTCGAGGTTGCGGCAGCGTGCGGTGAGCTGCACCAGACCGTCGAGGGTAAGGCTGGGCGGTCCGGTGGAGATGGGGAAGCGTGCGGTAGGGCAGAGGCGGAGAATCTCCAAGTTGGGGCAGGCCTCGGCAAGCTGCGCGACGTCGGAGTTCTGGATGATGACGGATTCGGGGAGGTCGATGTCGAGACGGGTGAGGGAGGGAAGACTGGTCAGCGATTCAAGTGACAGCCTGCGGGAAACCGCCTCCGCTCTGGCCGTCGAGCGGACGAGGTCGTTGAAGCGGGATGCACCACTGGCGGAGACCTTCAAGGACTGTAGGCTCTCTCCAAAGGACTGCGAAAGGAGAACGCAGAGGTTGCGCCAGTCGGCTTTGTCGAATGGATCCTCGATGATGAGCTCCAGCTGCGTCAACGGGCTGGCGATGCGCCGGAGGAAGGCGACGACGGCGGGGAGCTCGCCCGTAAGCTGCAATGACCTCAGTGCCACGAAGGCGCCGCCGATCGGTGCACGGTCCTCGACAGCAGCACGCTGTTTCGCTTTCTTCATTGACTTTTTGATCTCGGTAAAGTCGATGTCCTCGCTAGAGAAAACGCCGCTGTCACGCGATCGGGCCGAGTTTGGCGTGCTGAACCCAGAACCTGAGGCTCCAACGTGTCGGAAAAACTCGTCCACAGATTTGCTTGGGCGACCCGTGAGGTCCAATTGCAGGGCCCGCAACCGCTCGAGAGAGGCCAACCAGCGTCCGAGGCTGGGCGAAAGCGCGCCAGGCGCCATCAACGCCACTTTATCGAGGTCTGTTTGCGGAGCGAGCTGTCGTGGGATGTCGTCCGGCAGCGGCACGAGCGAAGTCAAGGTTAGGGAGCTGAGTTTTGTGCGTCGCGAGATATCGGCGAGTACATCGCTAATTTGAGGGATGCGCGGGGTGATCTCGAGTGTGAGGTTCTGCAGTTCGGGGTTAAGGAAAAGGTGGAGGTGGTCAAGCCCGGCGGGTGTCTCGATGCGCCAGACGAGCGTGGTGAGGTTGGGAAGAATGTAGGTACGCGGACGGTGTTCCTCGATGATAGAGAAAATGGAAGGAGAAACGCTCTTGGAGCCTTCGTCGTAGGTGAGGCGACGCACGCGCTCGCCATATTGAGTGACCTTCTCCCAGTGCTCTGGGGCTGGTGGTTCAGCCTATGCTCTCGTGTGAGACTTTCACAAGGTCCAATGAATCGGATTAGCTCACTAGGCCTAGCCCGGGGCGCTTGGCCCTCTTAAATAGGTGGTTCGGGAATAGAGAAATAAGGGGAACGAGATTATCCAGCTCTTTCCACAACAGGCCCAGCCCTGGCTCGACTAATGCCTTCGACACTCTTGTGAGTCTCGACAGGGTCCTCTTGCCGTTGGGGCTGTCCAGAACATATTCCATTAATTTATAGGTGACTTCGGGGTCACGGATTAAGCCAGGGGCTTTAGGAGGCTCCTGCTTCTGCTGTTTCTGCTGTTGTCTAGCACCACGGCGGGGAGGCATTATAATAGTCGTCAAGCAAAAAAGCGGGAGCTAGTCTTGAATAGTCGTTAGGTGTGGATGAGAGGAAAGAGCGATATGGATGTCGGGGTTGCGGGTGGGAGGTAATAACTGTTGTGCAAGAGGGACACGTTGAGAAGGGCAGGGCTACGCGAACCAAGGCATGTGGCCATGCTACGGTGAGACCGTCCATACAGACGTGATGGATGCGCCAAGTGGGCAGTAATGAGCGTGGGGAAAGCCGAGGGATGCCTCACGGCAAGACCATGAGGGACGTATACCCGGCAGGGCACCCCCGTCTGTGGGACGAGGTTTTCGCAAATACGATCGTGTAGAGGCGTTTGAGGACGCGGACACATGCTAAATTCGTGGTTCACGCGCGGCGAAGCAGGCGTATAAACACCACTATAACGCACAGCCTAGGGTGAATTGCGGAATGTCAGTCTGGGGTGCCACTGCGCGCGGTATCCACGTGCCTCACGTGGTCGCGTGTACATGCCATAACGGCGCGTAGTCACTCAAATCATTGTCTGTAATCCCGCTCAAATACCAGCGCAAAGGTCGTGCAGACGAACGAGTGACATACAAGGTGCGCGGACTTGACGTTATAGTTCCCCTGTCTCCCATGGTATGGGTTCTCCTTCCCAATCATCCTCAGCCTGAGAGTCACTTGCATCATCTATCTCGCCCACGCCCCAAATATCCCCACCCCTCTGTGCGTCATAATTGCTCGTGCGTTCACCGCACAACACACCACGCACCACGCTGGCATCGCGTGTGGTCTGCGCTTTAGATGGAGAAAGTGCGAGCAAGCGGCGCAGGTCGTCTGGGAGGTTGACTACAAAGTCACCTGGCGTATCATCGATCGTGGGACCCGGGCTTGACTGTCGGTCATGCGCGCTGAAGCCAAGAACGGGGTCTAACTCCTCCGCTGACGTGTCTGCGGCACGGCCTGATTTACGCAGTTTCCAGCTCCACTCGCGGATCTTTACGTTAACATCAGCGCCATCCTCGTCTTCACATTCCGAATCCTCCGATAACTTGGATCTTTTACCGATTGGGCCGTTCACTTTTCTCTTCCCTACGTGTGTAGAACTAGAGCCGGCCGGAGGCGGGGAGGGCGGTAAAAGGGCGGGGCGGTGACCAGGGCAAAGGGTATCGCGAGCGTCGGACTCTGTGTCAGCGAGTGAGGATTTGGTAGCTGTCGTACCCTGTGGGCGTTCCTCCTTACGATCGGCTTGTATAACCTGCTTTGGCCCCATTGGTTCCATAGCACCGAAATTGTCCTTCTTGCGGGACGCAAGGCCATTGGGGTATAAACGCTTTTCAGTCCGAGCTTTCGCACTAGATTTGACGGAATTTCCTTCTGAAGCCTTCATTTCGGGGGCTTGATGATTATCAGAGAGCGTCTCAGAGTCCGAAGATCTCGACATGCTCGTTGCACGTTGTGATTTCGACCCAAACAGACCGAGACCGGAATTAGATGGCACCTTTCGTGATCGGGGACGTCTATCCTGAGTAACGACATCGCCAGCTCCTCCCTCAAATAGGAGCTTGAATGCGCCGCCCTTTGGAAGGGGTTTCATTGGGGAATCAGCCACAAATGAAGAATCTGCCAGTTCAGCCACCGCCAGATCACTACTATCGCTATCTTCGGCGTCGAGTGTACCCATCTTCGGAAAGGAAAGGGCGTCAGGAAGAATACGCTGGCGCTTCTCTTTGACAGGCGAGGGTGAGACAGGTTCACCACGTAGTCGTTTCCGAGCTCGAGAGACAGTGTTACTTTGCTTGGATTCCTGGGGCGGATGCGTAAGACCAACAAGCGTCGGAATGGGCGGGAAAGGATCGGGAGATAGGGTGCTTGATGTCGGAAAGAGCGCCTGTTTAGCCTTGCGCGGAGTCGTGAACGGGTTAGTGGATCCATCAAGACCAGAGAGAGAATAGCGTGCTGTATGCTTTTCTTTATTCTTCACGGGAGAGAAGGGATTGGATCCGGAAACGGTTACAGTCTTGACTGCGCGTGATCTGGAAATGATATTTTGGGGTGCCTCTGACTTGGGAGGGACGGAACGTGGAGGTGTTGAAGGGGGGATAATTGGATTTTCTCGGAAAGAATTAGTGGCGTTTCCGGGCTTGGAGAGCTTCTTGTAAAGCCTATACTTATCGGCTGTACTAGGTGGTAATGATGAGCCGTGGATATGTCTCGGGGATGAGCACCACCAGGATCGTACCGAATCCTGCATTCTTAATATCATCGACCGACGGTGCATGACCGTGTTCCGCCTTAAACTCCCTCTCAAAGTACTTGAGTTCTGCGCGTAGAGCGAGTAAATCTGAGCTCATTGGGATGGATGCGAACTTGAACGTGGACTGTCCCGCACGCGCACCGTTGAAAGAGATACGTGGGAGTGATACCGGGGTGGACGGGCCGGGCGAGAAGCGAATGAATCGTGGCGCGTGGCCCTTGCAGCGTCGTGGCCGAATTGAATGGGACCGTGGCCGCCGTTCACAATTGACGGTGACTGAAGGTGAAGGTGAAAGTGAAGGTGAAGGTGTGTTTGTCACGGTGCTTGTGTACGGATGAAGGGAGTTGGGCTATTCCTCCCTTGAACTTCATCTTTTCACTCTGATATCTCCCTCCCATTTTCCCCCCATTTCCCCATTAACGCAGCCTCGTATTCGGCTCTGCCTTGGATCCCGTCTTTAAAACCTGCGCCGCGGACTTGTTCCTTTTTCAAAAATCGCTCCCCACTCATCATCGGCTCTGATGGCCTCCGGTGCCGCCTATCCCTCCTCCGCTACCTGGGACTATTCCGCCGGCTACCCTCATGATGACCCCCATCCAGAGTATGCTCCTTATACCTATGCGGGGACGCTCCAGCAATACGCACACCACTCGTACCCCCATCAGGTGTGGGCGCCACCGTCACGATTGTCCTTTGATTCCTATCAAGACTCCCCGTACATGCAGCCTTCCCACATACCATCCCATTCTGCCTCGCCCCCTTCTTTGAGGCACTCGTTGGTAGACGACCCCGCGTTTGCTCCAGATCCCAGTATCAACCCCGACCATTGGTTTGGTCAAGGGGGTATGCTCTCTCCAACGCCTTTCCCAGTCCGCTCTCATTCTAGCTCGGACCTTCCACGTGGGTTTGTGCCACTATCCGGCCCTGTCCCCAATCCGTCTGGCCGTTCACACTCGTATCATGATGACTCCAGGGGACCACCGTCAGTAGCCCAATCTGTTTACTTTGTACCCCCCTCCGCTCGGTCGTCTTCCTCTACATCCGACTCCTCCGTTTCTGGTTCTTCTGCTCTCCGGGCTCCCTCGGTCCCTCGGTCCACGGCCCATAGTTCGGACAGGGTGTACGAATTTCCAGATTCCACTTTCCGCTCTACCTCAGCTACAGGTGCGCCAGCAACGTTTCCGGATGAAGGGCAGTCGCGTCCCCGGAATGCCAAGCACCGCCCTAAACGCCGCTCGGCACCTGCTGCCGAACCCGTGAACGACTACCCCGAGGTTTCTGGCACAGTTGTCTCATCAGTTGAACACTTTACCGCGAACGACGACCGGACCTTCCGTAACGGTTCATCATTGTCAGTTTCATCATCATCAGCCCTGCCCCCACCTGGTCTTTCAGAACGTCCAAAAGAGGGCCGGCCACGAACCTCGAGTCGAGTAAACCCCGCTGATCTGGACTCAATTGACGAACTTGACGAGACTAATCCATACGGCTTTAACCTTCACCACAAAGGCCCTTACGAGGCTGTCGCTGCCATTCTTAACGAAACAAACCCGATTGACTCTCCTCTGTTGCGCATAAAAGGGATACAACAGCAGGTTTCTGCTGGTTCCCCTCTTCGTCCGTCTCGGAGCACCCAGGTTCGTATTGTGGCATTCATTTATTCGTCTTTTCACGTCCTATTTAGAGTGAGCCCAAGGCCAATCCCATGGCCTTAAATTTGAAACCAGGGCAGATTCTCCAGAGCTCTATCTATCAACCAACACGGCCATCTCATTATCCCCTTGAAAGTGCTCTCGCTACATATCCCCAAGATCACTATATCCGTCCGTCCCACGCCCCGGCTGAGCTTGCAAAAGTAGATTACGATGCGGCTTCCGTTAGATCTCCATTGCGTCGCAACCAGACACTTCCCGTCCCAAGCCCGGCTCGTGGGCCTTCCGAGCAATCTCACCATATCCAGCCCCCTGTGGGACCCGAGGTCCAGACTTACAATCATCCATACCCTATAGATCCGAGTATATATCAGCCCCAACCCCCACCCCCTACCAGGAGTCAAAACAGCGCCCATCAGCCTCAGACGTCTCGGTACACTTCAGAACCCCCAAGTCCCATGCCACCTCATCCATACCCCCAGCGTACTGGATCTGATCACGGCCTCAGACGCCATTCCTCTTACACTGACAACATCCCGCTTTCCTCAGAGCCTTCAACGGCTTCTGCGTTCCCTCCAGAACACCCTCCAACCCCGGAACTTGATCAACGCCTTTCGCGTACCCTGTATCTTACCAACCCTGATCATGGCCCAGATGCTCCTCACCGCCGTTCGCGCGCACTCCCACTACCGTCTGCTCCCGAGGTCATTGATCCGTCGCGTGAGCTACGCTCAGCGCCGTCCTCCCAGAGTCACGCCGATAGCTTTTATGGTGGTCTGCCTCCGCGCACTCCCGCGCCGACAGAGACCAGTCGCCGAAGTCCTCCGCGCAGTTCTCCTCCAGCCTCCTCGACATCTTCCCGCCAGGAAAAACCTCGACGCTATGAGCCACCGTCACAAACTCTGGCTGTGATGACTGGCCAGCATATGGGACACCCGGGGTCTGCTACGTCTGCCTCGTCGTCCCGTACGTCATCAAGTCCTGCACCACGGCACGTGCCGAAGCGTCTTGTGATGCCAACGCCACTTGCCGCCTCTGCCGAGAACGCCACTCGGGTGCGCCCCCCAGCGTCCTCACGTGCCAATGACGGCGACCCTCGACGACCTGCTCAATTGCTGCGCAAGCGTAGCGCACCCGGGGCCATACCTCCTACTCAACGTCACGCTAAGCCGTCGCAGCCGCCGGCGACGGTGAACCGCGGAGTACTTTCTTTCTTCGGGTTCGGCAAGGGCTCTAAACCGACTGTACACGAAGTCCTCCGTGTTACTGAGCCGTCGAAACATGTGATGAGTGAAAAGCAGCAGCTTCGGGTGCGTGCACATCAGGAGCCTCGGAAGCTCAGCAAACGCAAATAAGTAAGCCCGCGTACTCTCGTTCTAATGCCGTTCGCCGTGAGTTGTGCGTCTCTACGTCGAAGTTTGTGTCGTCCCTTCTCCTTGCCTGACTTTGCGTCCTGTCAGAATAGTTGCGTCTCACAAATGCATTTGTAGACTGACTGTATCCGTAAACTAACGATCTGCTCGGCCATGTCTGGCCGGTGGTGCTGTGTTTTATCTCTAAAACGACGTATGTATTGATGATCCGTACCTATACGCTCGAAGTCACTCTGGATAATTTAGTGGGGAGTGCCTATTAGGAACGAGCGTGTAGATACAATGTATATAACGATCAGAATGATTGCCGGAACATGAACTGGAAGCTGTATTGTTTTGTATCTGGATCCCAGTGTGACCAGTTCCAGTAGCCCCCATCATCGAGCTCGTCTTCGATCTCGCGCGCTGGGATACGAAAGGCAATTGTCTCATACGGCTCCGCAGCCACCTATCCGCCAAAAAAAAAAAAAAAAAAACCAAGACATGTAAGCCACACCCGGTTCAAAGCACAGCTCGTGCACGTACGATGAGATACTGATATGACTTGTTTGGAGGTTCTCTCTTCTGTTCCCAGGCGCTCATGAACCGCCTGCGCGGGATGACGCCCGCCTTGATCTGCGGCAGGTGGATCTGCACCATCATGCCCTCCTTACCAGACTCGCGGTCGCGTACTTTCGTCACGCGATAGCCCGGCCGCCCAATCTTCAGGAACACCTTACGCTGCACGCTCGACTGCTTCGGGGCGACCTGGAGCTCGCCCTCCTTCATGTCGCGCGCCGCGCGCCGCGCGAGGTTCGTCTGGTGCTTCTTGCCCTGGGTGTGTGCGAGGTACGAGCCCTCGTTTGTGTGGAGGGTGAGGCAGAGACGGCATTCCAACGATCCGAGATGGTTGCGCAGGATATAAGGGTCCTAATACGACGGCGCCCGCCGTTGAGGTGAGCGAATCATGGGGCACGACAGCGGTTCGTCCGAAACGCACCTTGTTCAGGTCGACGACACCCATGGCGATTTTCCGCAGACGCTCTCGCCTGTCGATGTTGGTCTCCGACGCCCCCGCGACACCACCCCCGCCAAACTTCGAACCGACTCGATTCTAGAGGGTAATAGAACTTTTATTAGATGGGAGACGGTGGCGCGTCGACACGATAACCAACCTGATAATCTGGGAAAGAAAGGTCAGTACCGTAAACAAGCTACCTTTCAAAACTGGACATACCCATTTTGAGAGATTTGTACCACTAACTAAGGAGAGTCACGGTGGTATGTCTTCGGTGGTGCACGGCAGTCGTGAGTGAGAAAGGTTGCTGAGGTAATGAGGAAGATTTGCTATAGAAACGACACGGTCCGGATCGCCGTCTACTGCAGACGGCCAGAAAAAAAACAAGTGGATTCTTCTGTAATATGGTCTCCAAGAAGAGAGGCTTGGAGGATGCCACTTCTCCCAGAGCGAAGAAAACCAAGTCTGCGGAAGGGAGCGCGGACAAGAAAGAAAGAAAGGAGAAAAAGGCCAGTCGGAAAGCCGGGAAGCCGGAGTCATTGCAACGTACCTCGGACGTTGTGCCAGAGGAGATTGATTTTCCTCGAGGCGGCGGGACAACTTATACACCCCAGGAGGTGAAAGCCATTCGCGCAGAGGCTATAAAGGAGGCCGAGGAGGAGCTGTTCAAGGTTCGAGAGCTGTATCTAAGTATGTATGCGCTAATTCCTACAGGAAGTCTCTAGGAGAATGCGCAAAAAACAAAGAAGGCGCGTAGGAAGTCAGACGCCAAAGGTAAAGGGAAGGCGGTCGACGACGGAGAAAAGAAAGCAAATGCCATACGAATAGAACACCTAAATTATAAGGTGCGTTGCAGGTGGCCATGTGCGAAGGCTGATGTGGACAATCCTTCCAATAGCGCATTGCTGTGGGGATGAAAATACTTGCGCAAATCGTCTCTATTGAACCTCTGGCTCTAGTGGTTTCCCTGCCAAACCAGTTGTATGGCCATGTGCCAATCACCCAAATCTCTTCCGAATATACTTCCGGTCTGGAGTCTATGGACGCCGACGATGAGCTACCTTCCGACGAAGAAGCGGAAGGGGTAGACACTAGGACGCCTCGCGTGCCTGACCTTTTCGACCTCTTTCGACCTGGGCAGTATCTCCGTTGTGTTGTAGTTGCTGCACACGCTGCTGGCGCGACAAAAACGGCAGCTGGAACTGGGCGAGCGAGAGACGACGTTGGAAAGGCCAGCCGGCGGGTGGAGCTGAGCCTCGTCCCTGAGCAGGTGAACGAAGGTGTAGTAAAAACAGACTTGAAGTCTGGTTTCGTGAGTAATGACTACGCGCCGCTTTCGTGAACAACTTGCTCATACAAGCGTAGGTCACGTCTGCCTCTGTCAAAAGTATTGAAGACCATGGGTACATTCTTAATCTTGGAGTCCCAGAAGTTTCAGGATTCTTGTCTTTCAAAGACACGAAGAAGGCTCTGGAGAGCTCAGAAAGACTTTCTGTCGGCGCTATTATCGACGTCTCTGTTCTGAAAATGTCGAGCAATGGGCGGACTTGCAACCTAACGATCATTCCTTCTACCATAAGGGTTTCCCATGTATGTCCACGTCCACTCTTCACCACCCTTATAGTAAGCTTGGCCTGTAGCTAACCGAGGTCACTAACGTGAAATCGATTCTTCCTGGACAACTGGTGCAATGCCTGATCACGGCTGTCTCGCCCCTCGGGCTGAACGTTCAAGTTCTAGGGTACTTTGAAGGCACTATAGATGAGTACCACCTTCCATCAGGCGACCCTGTAGACAACTTTAAGGCCGGGAAGAAGGTTAAAGCAAGAGTACTGTATGAGATTCCGGGTACATCCCCTCCGCGCTTTTCCCTCTCACTCGCCTCCCACATCGTCGCCCTGGAGCAGAAATCCGTCAGTGCAGGAGATGGTGACGGGGATACCACGAATATTGATGAGGCATACCCCGTCGGCACCACGCTGGAGTCTGTGAATATCATCAGGGTAGAGCCCGAGCGCGGTCTTCTGGTTGACGTGCAGGAGGGCATCCAAGGATTTGTCCACGTGAGTGTTTGCTATACTCTGCCTTCGACCAGTTCGAGCCCTCCTAGATCTCCCACACATCCGACGACTATGTTCCTTCGTTATCTGCTTCATCTGGCGCATGGAAAATCGGTGCTTCTCACCGTGCCAGGGTCACAGGGTACCATCCTTTTGATGGCGTCCTTCAGCTGTCGATGCGTGCATCGGTTTTGGAACAACAGTTTCTAAGAGTCTCTGATGTCCGAGTCGGGGAGCTCCTCAAGGGCACCGTCAAGAAACTGACAGATGGCGCCTTGTTCGTGTCCATCTCCGGGAGCGTAGATGGCGTCGTCTTCCCCAATCATTATGCAGACATTATGTTGAAGCATCCGCAAAAGAGATTCAAAGAGGGTGCGAACATCAAGTGTCGCGTAAGTTCACTCCCACCGGGTGCCGAAACCACTCGCCGACTATTTGTCCTTTAGGTTCTTGTTGTCGATCCTGAGAGAAAGAGGGTCGCTTTGACAGCCAAGAAGACTCTAGTTGAATCAGATCTGCCTCTCGTCCCTCGCTTAGAGGATGCTGAAGTAGGAATGGTGACCCATGCTGTTATCTTCAAAATAACAGATAAAAGGTTGCTCGTGGAATTTTTCAACAACATCAAGGGTTCTATTCCGTTCAAGGAAGCCGGGTAAACAAACAGCCGTGCAATGCTTCTCGTTGCTGAAACCCCCCCGTTAGCGAAAACCTGGTTGGTCCCTTGTCCAACAATTTCAAGGTGGGAAAACCGGTCAAGGTTCGCATTATCTCCGTGAATCCAGAGAAGGGCAATATCACTGCAAGCATCCGCCGTGCCGCGCCTAGTTTTGACATCATCGTTGCCGACATCAGCGCCGTCGAGATTGGCACCAACGTCGAGGGTGTGGTGGCCGATATCCACAAAGACAATGCCGTCTTGTCTCTCAATCCGTCGGACATCCGCGCACTTCTGTCTTTGAAGAACTTGGCGAACCATCGTAACCTCTCTGTATCTCAGTTACGGTCTTCCCTTAAGATCGGAGAGGTGCTCGATGAGCTCGTTGTGGTGACACGTAATACAGAAAAGGGCTTCGTGATTGTCGCGAGCCGGCCCAAGACCAAGCCCGCGATAGAACATAAGCAAGTCCTAACAATGGACACGGTCGAGATTGGGCAGGTTGTCGGTGGACGGGTACTCCGCCACTTCCACAGTGGCACGGTCGTCAAATTTTCTGGCAAGATTACGGGTACCCTGCACCCCACAGACGCATCAGACGATTACGAAGCGGGCACACCTTTCCCGGCCCTCGACTCAATCATCAAGGCGGCGGTGATCTCGATCGACAAAGACAAGAAACAACTCGTTGTATCCAGCCGCACATCAAAAACTCAGCCAGACGACGACCTACCGGTGGTGGACCGGGAGATCAACAGTGTTGAAGATTTGAAAGTCGGCGAGACCGTCCGCGGGTTCGTTAAGAGCATACCAGAACACGGGCTATTCGTAACACTGGGTCGCACCATCGACGCGCGAGTGCAGATTAAAGAGCTCTTTGACGAGGTAATGGTGTTAGTGAATATCGCATCTGGACCCATGCTTACATCCGTACCACTGACAGTTCGTGAAGGAGTGGAAACCTCGTTTTCAAGTTAACCAGCTCGTGAAAGGCCGTATCTTGAGGTCAGCTATTTTTCTTTCCCTTTAAATGCGACTCACTGCAACTGGTCCTTGATCTAGTGTCGATCCTGTCAACAAAAAGGTCGAACTGACCTTCCGCTCGGGAAGCTTGTCGAGGTCGGCTAAACCTACTCTTTCTCTGTCAGACTTCCAGGAAGGCCAAAAGATCAAGGGTCGCGTCAAGAAGATCGAAGATTATGGCCTTTTCATCGAGATTGAAGGAACCAAGGTCTCCGGGCTATGTCATAAATCCGAGGTATGCGTCAGCTGCCTCTTGGTGTCACGTTACCGTACTGAAAGACGAGCCAGCTGTCCGACAACAAAAACGCGGACACTGCGCTGGCCCTGCGCAGTTTCCGCGAAGGGGACATCGTGCAAACCATCGTCTGCTCAGTTGACCTCGACAAACGACGTATATCGTTCAGCCTGAAACCTTCTCACTTTACGGACGAAGATTTCCGACAGGTGGTCGATGCCTCTTCGGACGAAGACCAGGGGCCGCTGGGCGTCGTAGAGGATGTTGAGATGTCAAGCGGTGGGGAGGACGGCGACGATGACGTAGACAGTCAATCGGCCTCAGAAGAGGGCGAAGGTGAAGATTCCGAAATCGAGCCCATGGTCGTGGATATCGACACTGGCCCCCAAAGCCTGGCCCCCCAACCATCCAACGCCACGCCCGCAGCCCGTGATGCACGACCCGTCCTAAAGCTTAAAGGCGGCTTTCAATGGTCCGGCGACATCCCACAAGAAGATGTCGGTGACACAGGATCTTCCGAGGAGAGCGACAGCGACGACCAACAGCCCGACAAGAAGAAGAAGCGGAAGAAGAAAAAGCAGATCGAAGTCGACCTCACCGCCGACATGCACACCAAGACGCCAGAGTCGAGCAGCGACTTCGAGCGCGTGCTGCTCGGGTCCCCGAACTCGTCGTATCTCTGGGTCCAATACATGTCGTTCCAACTGCAGCTGTCCGAGATCGACAAGGCGCGCGAGATCGCCAGGCGCGCGCTGAGCACGATCAGCTTTCGCGAGGAGGCGGAAAAGCTGAACGTCTGGATCGCGCTCATGAATCTGGAAAACGTCTACGGCACCGAAGAGTCGCTGGAAGGCGTCTTCAAGGACGCCGCGCGGCATTGCGAGCCAAAAACCGTTCATCTCAGACTCGCGTCTATTCTCGACGAGTCCGGGAAACACGAGGTAAAATAAATTTTTTATCTATCCTTCCTCGTGCACCCCCAGCGTCCTGTCTGCTTACTGCGCCGGTCGGCCGGCCGTGTTTGTCTTATTGTAGAACGCAGAAGAACAGTTCAAGCGGACGTGCAAAAAATTCGGGCAAAGCTCCAAAGTCTGGACGTTATTTGGCGAACACTACCTGAAGCGGGGCGACGTAGAACAAGCCCGGAAGCTCCTTCCCCGAAGCCTGCAGAGTCTAGAAAAGCGCAAGCGTGAGTCTCTTCCACCGAACCGGGGAAGACACGACGAACCGTTTTTGTTTGTTTGTCAGACCTCAAGACCATCTCCAAGTTTGCTCAGCTGGAATACAAACTGGGCGAACCTGAGCGAGGAAAGACGTTGTTCGAGGGCATCGTCGACACCCATCCCAAACGATGGGACATCTGGTCGATATACATAGATATGGAGGCAGGGCAGAACGACATGCAGAGCATCAGGTTCGTCCAGGATCCCCACATCTGACGGTTGTCTTAGCCTCATCACCGCAATTGGAACCCCTTCTTTTCCTTCCTCAGAAACCTCTTTGATCGTGTGCTTGCCCGAAAGATGACGAGCCACAAGGCCAAGTAAGCCTTCCACTTAAAAAATGATCGCCGTTCCTAATAGGATAGCCGCATCCGACAGGACTTTCTTTAAGAAGTGGCTCGCGCTGGAGAAAAGGATCGGCGACGAGCAAGGCGCCGAAGCGGTCAAAGCAAAGGCCATCGAATGGACACAGCGCGCTGCGGCACACACGACAGGAGATGAGGCGTGATGATGTTCATTCTGTGCCAATCCGTCATTGTATTGACACCGCAAGCAAGCAATAAGCTCGACGATATTTACTGCTCCAGAAATATATATATATCACACAAGCAGAGGAAGCAGGGCCGCATAATTAGAGGGGATAGGAAAATAAAAACCAACAATGAGTGTGAGCGACATCGATGGGTCGAGATCGAGTAGGGTATATGTGCTTTAAGAATATGAGAAACGCGAAAGCGAACAAGGTAGACATGGACATGAGGGAAGCGAACCGAAGCAAGCAGAATGGAGGCTGATGAAGCAAGCAGGCAGGCAGGCAGGCAGGCACAAAGCAAGCAGGTGTCGATCAACAACGGGACGGCACGGCCAACATCAAGGCCGCGAACGTGTGCGTTCGTGGCCATGGTTACTGTAACTTTGCGACTCGAAATCGCTGGGTGGTCGTCGCGCACCGAGAGTATTCGTGAACTGGCGCTCCCAGTTGTCAAAGTCGCCGTTCGAGATGCGAGAGCCGTAGTTGCCGCCGTCGGAGCTCGCGGTGCTGACAGGCCGGTCCGAGATCGAGATGTTCGACGCGCGGTGGTCGCGGCCAAAGGCAGGTTCGTCGTCCTCGAGGAGGAGTCCGATTTTGTGCGAGAGCTGCTCGTTCTCGCGCTTGAGCGTGTTGTTTTCGTTGCTCAGTCGCTCGAGCAACGACTCGTCGTGACCGCCACGTGCGACCACCAGCGCGGACTTCTGCTGCTCGACTTCCTGCTCCAACTCCTCGACGCGTGAGAGGCGTTCGTCGGACTCTCGCTGAGCCGCAACAAGGTTGTTCCGCATGTTGCCGAGATCCTTCTCGAGTGACTCGATGCGCAGTCGCAGGTCCTTGTTTTCGCTGATGGCACGTTGTGATTGCCGCTGCATATCGATTAGTTGGCTGCGGAGTGATTCACTCGAGCGGCCATCATCCGACATAGGGGTCGCACGGCCATTGACACGTATGCGAGAGTTCGACTCGGCACCGCCAGACGATCCGCGCAACGAGTCCACTTCGGTGAGCAGATTCGTGTTAAGGCTCTTCTGCTTCATCAGTTCGTCCTTCATGCGCCGATTCAACCGCTCCGTCTCCCTATCAAAGACAAAGCACATTGAGACCGATCACTCATGGTCTACACGCGAATCACACCTACTTCACAAGCTGCACCGCTAGGCGGTAGTCGTCCTCCAGCTGCTGCATGCGTGCCTTGTAACTCCGTTCCACGTCCACGGCCGTCCGCTCCGCCTCCGCGGCTCGGGGGACGCCAGAAGAACCGTCGTCCAAACCGTTGCGGATAAGCGCCGGGCTCTGGGTACTACGCAGGCGATCGAGCTGCGTCGACATCGCGCTGACCTGGGCGAGCGCGTCCTGCTTCTGGCGCGACACCGTCTGCAACTCTCGCTCCGTCTTTTCCTGCATGCGCGTGAACTGTACCACCTTCGTCTCTAGCTCTGCAACCCGGGAGGCCGTCTCGCTTTCCGTCTTGGCTGGTAGACCGTCGTTGTTGAGTACAATGTCGTTCTCTGCCAGGTAGTTCCGCAGCATATCCAGCCGCAAGGCGGCATCCGCTGCCTCCTTAGCTTTCTGCTTCAACTCCAGCTCGCGCGAGGCGAGATCCTGGCGTGCGCGCCCGCTTTCCGCGACCGCATTACTGAGCTGGGTTCGAAGACCTGTAATCTGAGTGCGTAAGCCGAGAACCTCCGCTTCGCTGTCACGCGTCTTGCGACGCTCCTGCACAAGGTCCCCGTGCGAGTCTTCTATTCGTTTCGTTGCGTCTTTGAGCATAACCCGCAGAGACGCGACCTCGGCTTCCATAGCTTGCACGCGCTCGACGTGTCCACGTGTGAGTCGATCCTCGTCTGTTTTGAGGTCGCGGTGCGTGTCGAGGAGTTCACCCAGGCCGGTCGTCGTCAGAGCACGGAATGCATCTGCCTCTTCTCGACTCTTGGCCCACGCGTTCTCGGCATCTGTCAGCCGCGAACGTAGCGACTCCAGTTCGGACATCCTCGTCTCGAGTTCGCCATGCAGCTCCGAAAGCTCCGCCACGTACTGCACAACCTGCTCGCGTGTGCGTTGGTTCTGTTCATCGACCTCGCTAGCTCTGGACGTGGCTTTTTGCAACGCGCTTTGAGCCTGCTCGAGCGCCCGCACATGCTGTTCACGCGAGAGTAGCAATTCGTCGATCTGTGCTTGCGCGTTCACTAGCTCGGCCTCCTTCTGCTCAGCCAATGAGGTCTGTGTGAGCAGTTGGCCCGCTTGCTCACGGAGCTCGGCATCGAGCGTGGCATGGCGCTCCTGCACATCCGTGTGGTCCCGCAGCACGAGTACATGCGTCTCTTCGAGCAATCCTGCGCGCTTTGCTGCCTCCTCGGCATTTGCCTCGGCCTGTTCGAGCAGGTTGCTCTTGAGCGCGACCTCGTCACTCAGCTGCGCCAGGCGGCGGTCACGCTCGACTTGTGCAGCAAGCGTGACCGATAGTTTCCGCTCGAGTTCCGCAAGTCGCTCACGCTCTAACCGAGCAACTTCCCCCTCGGACGACGCCTCAAGTGCCGCAAGCTTCGCACGGTAGTACGCCGCCTCTTGGATCGCACCGGCCCGATGCCGTTCGGCTTCACTAATTCGCAGTGACGCATTGTGCGCTTGCTCGGTAAGGCTCGCCTGTGCGACGGTTCACACGGTTCAGCCGCTGGACAATGCGAGGAAGTATCGAGATGGCGTACCTGAATACGTCCGTGGAGCTGCTTTAAAGTGATTACCGCCTCGGCTACTTTTGGCTGCTCGTCGGCGGGTCTCTGGTCCTCATCGCCATTGACGTAGATGAACCCAGCACGGGAAGCTCGCGCGAGTGCGGCCGTCATCCAAGCCTCACGGCGGCGCAGTGTCTCGAGTTCTGTCTCGCGGGCTTTGAGATCGCGAATGAGATCGGCCGTAACATTGCCCGTGGAACCTGGTTTTATCCCATGTCCGTGGGTGAACCCATTTACCGAGGCAATATTCGGCTGTTGTGGACCATAGTTCTGAGGATCGGGGGATCTACCACGGTCGCGCTCGACAAGGGGCGACTCGGAGCGCTGATGTTGTACAGTTTTCACCATGCCCTCGATGCTAACAGGGCCTGCGGGTGATGCCGTGCGTGAAGGGGGGCTGCGGGCGCGCGCTTGGTCGGGCGACAGCGCACGCTCACGAATTACCGATTCGGTTGAACCCTCGCCATCATCACCACCCCCGTATAGACGCCTTTGCTTTCCATTCACGGCCGCGGAGTGCGATGGGCCGTTCGGACTGGGGCGTTGCGCCCGTGCATTGGGTGGTGAAGTTGCACGACGGAACTCCTCGGAATCGTTGGCTTGCCGAAAGGGTGAAGCAGCCCGTGTTGCCTGAGTCCCCGATGAGGAAGTCGCCGTGGGCTGTGATTGCTCTTGGCTAGGGAGGCCAGTCGAGGGCTTGCGCGTGAGCTGGTTCTTATCAGTGGGTTTGGGAGCATTGGGGTCGGGCTTCGGATACTTGATGTGCTCTGCGTTCTAACTTGAAAAGCCAATCTAGGTGAAAAGGTAACAACGAACACGTACTCGTGTCAAGAACGTGAATAAGAGCAGCCTCATCCATTGCGGTTCCTCCAGAAGACTCTCCTCCGAGCACAAATACTCGTGTTCCATTAGAAGCCATAGCATGTCCGGACCTTCCGGTTGGACTTGGCCCCATATTCTGGAACATGAACCATCGCTGGGCTGGTTTTTTTCACGGGTGAACAAAGATGGGTTTTCGGGAAAAAGCGCCACCCCACTCACTGGACAGCTTGAAGGCGGTCAAGTCGCTCAAGTCGGTTCCATCGACGCCACGTCCACCAAAGACGTACATAACGTCGTCAACCAGAGCAGCTGCATGCCCTTCACGCGGAGAAGGAATGTACCCGGTACATTGCAGCTCAGTCCAATTTCGTGTCGTGATATCGAAAATCCATGTGTCATTGTAATGATATCGACCGTCAGTGCCGCCAAATCTGCAGAACATGTAACGAACAGAGATCAAAGGGAGGGAGGAAAAGGAGCGACAAACATGATAATACGGTCTCCATGAGTCACCGAGGCATGACCTGTCCTTCGAGGGGGCTTGTCATTGCCAGGTACAGGTTCGTATGACTCCCAGGTAGGTCGTGCCTTTACTGAGAACGGCTCAACGATAAAAGCGGCTGAGAGCAGCAAGAAGCGGACGTACAAGAGTTCAAGTCGAATGCCCACATATCATTCAAGAACTCCCCATCGACCTGACCTCCAAAAATGAAGAACTTGGAACCAACCATTGTCACGGCGTGACCATAGCGGCCAACGGGACCGGGACTATTGATCACGACTCGGGTCCACTCTCGCGAGACTATAGCACAATATACACTTATCAGCTCGGGGTAGTTTCGGGATGAAACAGCGGACACACCGAGATTAAGCAGGTAGAGTGAGTCATCCTGCCGCTCATTAGGCACTACTTGGCCACCGGTATTGGTGTCACCTCCCCAGACCAAAAGGACGCTACTGACGAGGGCACTAGCATGGCCAACACGTGGGCTGGGGATCTCGCCGCTCGTTTGTAAAAGAGTAGCCGATAGATCCCGTGTGGAGAATACATATAGATCGTTGCGTGCGGACTCGTGCACGAGACCGCCAAAAAGAAACAATTCACCAGCAGCGGTGGCCGTCGCAGGAAGTGCATGACCATACCGAGGGAACGGTGATGGGGACTGTCCAGTGGGAGGGGGAGCGTTCTTGTTGAGGAGAGTGGGGGGTAAGAGGTTCAGACGGCGTGCGGTCCATGGGTAGACGGCGCGCTGTTGCTGTTGCTGTTGCGTGGAGGGGTGTGACTGGGACTGTGTGGAGGGGACTTGCTGCTGTGGCGATGGCTGTTGAGTTGAATGTGATGAAAGACCACTGACGGAGGGTGAGGTAGAGGGAGAAGGATTGACTTGAGGGCGGAGGGAAGGCGGGGGCTGGTTGAAGGTGCCCGGTATGTTCTGGGTGGGAGGGCTGTTTACAATTAGAACGGGAGCAAATGCGGACGGACAGCAACGGGTTTACATGTCGGTCTCGCGGGGGACTTGTGCAGGCTGTGGCGCTGCTTGCACCTGGTGCTTCTCCTATTGAAAGTGAAGTGGGAAGAAAAAGAAGAAATAAGGGGGGGAAAAAAGGTCAGAGTTGAATGTGGGAAAGAGGGACCATGGGAGAAACCGACATTCTTCTTCCGGGAGAAGAAGGACATTCTCCTTGACCTGGGACGCAAGAAGGACGGTATGGCGGAGAAAAGGTAGTGGTCGGGGACGGAGGGATGGAGGGAAGGAAGAAAAGGGAGGAGTTGTGGGACTGAGAGGTGCAGCGAGTGATTCGCCAATCTTTCTTTTGCGGCCAACTTGGAAAAAGGCCAAATCCCAATGTAACAACACTCGATTCCCATTTCTGGATTATCGTTCTCACACTACTTCCCAACTAATGATGCTCCCCGACGACTCTGAATCATGATCCCGTTTTCTATGTAACATCACCCGTTCTCGAGATGGGAACAGTCTATTGCAATCTACACCACCCACATCAGCACGTGCTCTCATATCATGTCGTGTGCGGTCCTGTACCTACCAGGCAACGCGCAAATGAAAATGGGTGTTCTGTTCATAGTAATTACTAACCACCTTTGTCCAAAGCGTGACATAACCATAACTCACTCAGTTGGGTTGGTCGCTCTCGCGAGACCTGTGTTGATTTGATCCTTGGTTGTTGTAACTACAAAAATTTAATTATCGAGTTAAAAGAGCACATTGTTGGGTTAGCTCACCGTCTTGCACAGTTGGCTGAGACGGGAGCACGGAAGGTAGTTTTGGACGTGTTGTAGACATTTTGGCCAGGGGCAGTTAGTGATTTAGGTTCGCTATCCGGTTGTCAATGGGAGTTTCTGTAAAGCGACATGTGAACGTGAACGCTTACGGAGCCACACCAAATGTCGGAACTTATTCGCTCAACCTTCAACCAAAGGCTATGACGCCAGTTGATCTTGTTCTTCATGAACACCCATATTTATTCGCCCTCGTCCACGAGGAAACACTGGCCAGAGCCGAATATGTACACCTCAAACAACGTGGGCGCGACTACGCTTCGTTTAGACACCAAACTTAGGCCACGTCCCCTCGACCTGAACCTCTCTCCAGACGACATGCCCACACGTCCCCCAACTTCGCAACAATCTCCTCACAAGTCTCCACATCCTGTCTTACGCTGGTTTGGCCAAAGCGACGACGGCGCCGCCGTGCAGCTCCCCGAATCACGGCCCCTCTCCCGCTCGGCCTCCCCCTTGCTAAACTTGCTTGATGCCCTCACATCTCCTCTCCCTACCCTCCAGCGACCACCAAGGGCTGTTCCTCCATCCATACCTCTATCTGGTTCCCCACTCTTCCTCCGCAGTCTCACTCGCGCGACGCTCCCGATCGCGTCCCTCTCCAACCCCACACCTGCTGCGCGTCCCTTTGATCCTCCAGAAGATCCTCAATCTCCGGGGGCACCTATCTTCCTGCAACACTCGCATCCAGATCGTTCCTCCTTAGACACACTCCGTTCTCTCCGCGACCGAAGTAACGGTTCGTCGGCCCGCCTCCCATCTCAGTGGGGCTTTGCCACCGCCTCCTCTCCGAGATCCCTCTTTGGCACCCCCTCGGCTCCCTCCTGGCGACCATTTCAGACTGACAGTAAAGAGACCACCGATCGTCTACTCGCGGAGGAGGATCGAGCTCAGACGGTCGAGGAGGAGCAGAGCCAAATCCGCAAGAAATGTACGTATCTATCGCGTGTACGCCTTCCTATCTTCTACTCACCTGATCCTTCTAGATCTGTCACCAAAGTATCCCATCGTATTTTGTCACGGTCTCCTTGGTTTTGATTCGGTTACTATCGGTCCCGCCATCGCGCCTCTAGAGGTGACGCATTGGCGAGGCATCAAGGAGGTACTACACGCGAATGGAACCGAGGTTCTTATGACCCGCGTCCCTGCGACAAGCTCTCCCATTGAGCGCGCCAAGGTGCTCGAACAAAAGATCGAGGATATGTATGCTGGCCGTTCAGTTCATCTCCTCGGTACGTCTACTCTGTCTTGAGTCAGGCACCGTACTTATATCTATGCAAGGTCATAGCATGGTGAGCTTTCCACTATCGACTACTAATGGCGGCCGGTGCTGACTTCGGCGCGCAGGGCGGCCTTGACTGCCGTTACCTCGCCACAAACTTACATACCCACACCTTTCGCATCCTTTCTATCACTACGATATCGAGCCCACATCGTGGATCCTCTTTTGCGGATGTCTTTCTCAAAACCGTTGGTCCAGAGCGCTTTTCGTCCTTCCTCTCACTCCTCGACATGCTCCCGAACGGTGGCGGCGATGGTTCGGCGTTTAACTGTCTCACGCCAGCAGCCATGCGCGAGTTCAACGAGCAAACGCCGGATGTACCCGACGTAAAGTACTTCAGCTGGGGCGCAGTTTATAGTCCAGGGTTGATCGATACGTGGAAGTGGGTGTTCTCTCCTCACTCGCCACGAACGTTTTTTTATCCAAGCGCTCACACCTCGTACGGTGCAGATGGCCACACTCGGTGATTCTCGAGAAAGAGGGTCCTAACGATGGCCTCGTCTCGGTCGACTCGGCAAAATGGGTAAAGTTCGGCACCCTCCTTATACGTTCGTGTTGGGCTCAAAACCTTTTTTTTATATATCAGGGGACGTATCTTGGCACGGTCCAGGACGTAAATCACCTCGACCTCGTCGGGTGGATCAACAGCGCAAGATACAGCTGGGCGCGCCTTCGCGGGCGCGACATCAAATTCCGTCCGGCGACATTCTACCTCGCCATGGCAGACCACCTCGCGCGCGAGGTGGACGGCGTGCAGCCCGAATTGGAGCCTGTTGAGGAAGACCCGTGGGATGCATCGTCTGATCGAGAAGATGGCGATGGCGACAGATAGGCGTTCGGTGGTGGCAACCATAGAATATGTCTATATCTATACCTGCATGTATTTAGCGGCGATACCATCATAGTGTATGAACAGCATAATAGATAGGGCGGCCAACAGATATGACTCTGTGTGGATTAAAGATGAGCAAGTTCGTTTGGAAAGCGTGGCCAAAGGCAGCGGGACCGGTCCGATGACATCACTCGAAGTTGGTGTCAGCTGAGCCCACTTTCTTTGACAGGCGATGATGAAGTGTGCTAATAGCAAGCTCATTAGAGGCGGGACCAATCAAGGGACCAATCTCCATCGAGAAATTTGTCAAGGGATGAAACGAACTGTTCGCCTTTTTGGTGATCAGAGAGAACATTCTTAAAACACTTTCACACAATTGACACTTCATAACTTGCATAGGGTTCCATTAAGGGGCTCTCCCATCACGTCTCTTCATTGAATTCCGCACAGTATCCGATGCGCTGTACCTCGGGTGTAAAGGGAGCGATGACGTTCATTGATCTGATCAGAACGTACAGAGTCCAAGAGACCCTTCGGCCCAAGGTAAGGAATCAATAAATTTCTATTAAACCCAACAAATTTCTACAGACCCTACCCAAGGTCAGACCCTTGGACACAGTGTCTGGCCCCATTGACCAGGGTCAAAGGTCAGATCCACTGTACCCCTGTGTTCAAAACACTGGTGGGTGCCATTTGAACTGTGAATTTTTTTCGCTGCAACCAAGCCAGGAGTCAAAAGATTGAATGTGATACTTTCGAGACTTGACGACTGGGTGTGATGTGTTCACCAAATCGACTTGGGTGGCTTTCTGCTCACGTCAGTTGCCCCGCTATGCTCGGTGCACTGCGACAGCGCCCGGTCCAGGTGGCAACGAGCGCAGAGCGGGGAAGGCGAGGGCTCGCCTACGCCTGGTTGTTCTGAGTTATTCGCCCGGTCGTTTGTTTTTGCGTCACCTGTCGTATACGATAGCTACGGCGGCTCAGCGTGCTAGAACCACATCGGCGCCCCCTACTGTGACTGACGCAAAGGTGGCGCTCGTGTCGAAGGTGAGGAACAACCGACGAGTGCAGCTCCCAAGACTAGCCCACATACATACAATAAGGTGCGCAGCGACTGCACGCTTTGATGAAGACGCTAGCCAGCTTCCCCCTTGCCTCCCCTTGCCTTGGGCCATAGACCGCGTCGCCTCCAAATGCCCCTTGCAAACTCAATTCCATAAACTTAAATCAATGTACTACACTCTAAAAACATTTACTACCACGATGCGAACGAAACCTACGACGTATGATGTAAGGAGCCAGGGTTGAACTCGTCCTTACTCTATAGCGTGAATTCAACACAATGGCGATCGACCCATATCACACCAGGTCAGCAGGGTTGAGCCGGCGTTGGGGAGTGAAGGGGTTAGTGCGAGTATATAGGTGTCGTCCCAAGCGAAGGACGTAGACAGGCAAGGAAAGTGGGGGTGCAGACTCGGAAAATATAATGGCACAAAGTCGGTTCGGTGAAAGTACGCGGGAACGTGAGACAGGATCAGCGCGGGTGCGATGTACGAGTCGGCGTTCACGTGAGGTTATCAGGCGAAACGTTTTCGAGAACAGCAGATTGATAGTGATAAACTCGGGACACAAGAGCCGGGAGTTATAAATACATGAGAGGCGAGCCGCAGGATACAGGCGGGATACAATAGATAGACCGTTCTAATACGCAGCACAGACAAGGAGGAAAAGGGCGGATAGACAGAGGACGCGTTGTAAAGTGCTACATCGGGTTATGTACCCGGATGCACTATAATAGACTCCAAAAAACAACAACAACAATAGGTAGACACAATCACAGGTGTTACAATGCAAACACAACTGTCAGAATCGAGAATGAAACATGGACGAAACCGGGTATCGTGACCCAATCCCTTGAGGATCGCGGCCGATACCAATACCCAACCACCACCAGAATAAATCGCCACTACTACAGCGCCTGTCGGCGGCTCCAATAATGTCGATTTACCCAGGTGCCGGGAGGAACCTCGCGCACGTTGGTAAGAGTGGGCATAGTTGCGTTACTTGGCCCAGGATAAAACCAAGACGTGGCCGCCACCACTAGGTAGGTGCCTGTATGGACGGAAGCTTAAACCACAATATGAACTTTGAGAAGCGACGACGCACTCATGAATATCATGCCATCCGGCGGGGTGCCCCCCTCGTTTTGCAAGAAGAGAGCCAAAACCACTAGGCCACATGAGCGCTAGGGACAGGCAAATTGTGTTAGGGCTCACTGGAAAGGGCGTGCACAGTGGATCCGAACAAATCAAAGAAGCCAAATGATTTGCCCATACCCCACGCGGCGATAGTTACAAGACTAAAGGAAAATAGGCATTATTTTAATGTAAAAATGAGAGGGATACGCACGGGATTGTAAAGAACGTCATTTGCTAACCATTGTCCGAGCCAATGAACCGCGAGTCGTAATTGACACAAATCACGTACCATACTCAAGGCCTCGGCAATAGGGAGGTCTCTGCACGGCCTGCCATTGACGGACGCGGTAATTACGGCAATGGCGTCTGAAAGGTATCAATAAGTCCCCAGGATGCATTGGCATGTGAGGATGCTGAAATGTTCGACCAGGTAGGCGAGGGCTTACCGGGCACATTCGTGACCAAAGGTGAAATAACGAAGCCGACAAACCACTTGCTCATCAGTGAGTCCTCTGTTATACGCTGGAGAGTGTCATCGAGAAATATGGTCATGACGACAAGGAGCTAGTATAGTTTATCATAGATAGTGTCGGTACTCGGCAAGACCACAGAGGGTCATAATTGACATACCCCGCAAGAACCAAGCAGAGTAATAATAGCAATAGCGACAGGGATTTTCGGCGTTTTTGTCCCCGAAGGTTGTCCCTCCGAAGCACCGGACCCCAAAGAAGCATCCTCGCCAGGTGAATTTGCAGTGGGGGAGGACGCATCAGCAGGATTGGCAGTACCGTTGCCAGTTGCAATCGATGTTGGCCCACCCTCTCGAGGCTCTGCATCCGAACAAAATGACACATATCGGTAAGCACGAATACTACCCAGAGTCTTACCTAATAGTTGGGATATGGTATACCCAACGTAGGCTGATGAAGATGACCATAATCAGAGAATGAAGCACACGGGCACTGTGGGAACCTACTGAAAACCACGATAGTTGGGATCTAGACCAAAGTTTAGCATCTTCCGATAACGCAACCGAAGAAACGACGGACAATGGAATCCGTTAAATGGTTATGTGTGGCTCCTCTCCGTTCCGCGTTCGGTATCTCGTTGACAATGTTTACAGGATTGAGTGTAGAGGGGAGGGTTAAGGCTACGAAACCTAGTATCGCCATAAGAGACTTGGAATAAGAAGTCACTAAGATCATCGCGATTGGCCCTCGTTAGGAGTGAATAAAAAGGTGGCTGCGTACTCCTATTGAAGTGCTGGCCCGGGAGGCGAAACCTTCCGAAGATGAAACACAAGCCGGGTATTAGAACTAGGAAAAGATCCAAATTAGTGTTCAATCGTCGAAACTGTTCAGTGACTTGCACGTCTTGACGGTGTGGGACCCTAGAACTAGGAGCAAGACATATTGTCAGAAACAGAATGACTTTACGTCGCATCTAGATCGGGGCTGCTACATTTGGCACACAGATGGATATCACACTTGGCAGACAACACACTCTTTGCTCAGTATGAATGTAATACTTACGGGATGCTTGTACAGCCTGTGGTTCGCCTCTTATGAGGCCAACCACCTAACACATCGCATCCATTAGTATCGTCGCCAGAGCAGCAAAAGAAAATGGCTCGTGCTTACAGCTACGAGAGCCTCAACACTGGGCAGTGGTGTCAGCGTGGCTCTCAGTGTAATACCGACAGGTACTTACGCATTCATCTCGAAGTGTCAGGTTAGCCTATGGGTTAGTACACGACACAATCACGAGACTCACGGTGGTTGCATGAAGTAGACATCCAGTCATTTCCCTACAACGTATTGCCAGGTCATCGGTTACGAAGTTAAGAAGCTACGAGATTGTTACGACCGCGTTTCAACAACGACATATGGTACACGAACATAGACGAGAGGGTGTATCGCGATGACCAAGACTTGGAAGGAATTTAGCAGAGGATCACCCGCATGTTGGACCTCGACCTACGTGTAAAGCCCGCGAGGTCGTTCACGTGGGAGAAATGAAGTGTGCACTGCGTAGAGTAAATTGATCATTTACTATTAACAATGCAAGGCTACGTACCGAGACTGGGATGAGAACTAGAGGCGTTCCGGTCGGCACCGTAGCAATAGCTGGTTAGAGATAAGAGGACAAAGAGTGAATGGAGACAAACTAGAGGTTGCAATTGCGGCTAACAAGCCCGACCTAATGTCCGAGGATTCTTCTGAAAGTTTCCAGCGCCGGATTGCTTCAGTGAGTAGAAGAAAAGGTGCTCTTATCAGCGAGTGAATAAGGACTTTCGTTCTAGAGGGGATGAGGTGTGTGGAATGAACGAGACCATGAAGGACGTCTACAGCATCTGAAACAATCCCTCCTGTGGTATCTGGAGAGACAGCTTGTGGGGGGTATACAACAGGCAACCCAAGCCCCGTCTGGGACTCAAAGTCCTCTAGAAAAGATCCCGGATGAGTGATATTCGTTGGGCCGCGAATAGACGAGCTCATGAACATGTGAGAGGAAAGGTGAGAAGGAAGTGATAGGCTTCTTCAAGCAGTATGCTAGCCACCGATTTAACGGTCTGAAGGGTTTGGGAACATCAGACCACGAATACGCATGAATAACAGGTGCCGCAACACGCGGGTAAAGCGTGGCCAGCACGCCGAGCTAGTTAACGGTTGAACCACGTAAATCAGGTTCGACTTGTAAGTTCAATCAAACTCGCGGGTGTTTTACGCGTGGTTTCACACGAGGTAGGGGGAGGGACACATCGCTCATGGATTGGGAGTGAGGGGGTGAAAGCTAGACCTGAGGCCTGAGCCTGAGATCTGAGACCTGACCCAGGACCACTTCGCTGGCGAAAACATACTAATTCTGGGTTGTAATTGTAGACGGGAAAGCCCGGCGCGTCAAAAGCTTACGTTTACAAACCTTCCTTTTTGAGAACGTTCGAACGTTCTCAAAAAGGAAGGTTTGTAAACGTAAGCTTTTGATCCATCCAACACCGGTGCAGAAACCAGCCCGACAAGCACCCACTAGAGCGCTAGACCTCAATCGGGGTCGTGTCTTCAACGTTGCTTCCGCGCCTTCACGGCCACCCATAGCGCACTGCCTCGCAACGTGCCGCTTTACATATGGTCGCTTATTCAAGCTTCAAACTTCAAGTTTTCATGAGACACCACAAGTCAACAGGGGTCCGCTGGCTGGTAATATGAAAACCTTGAAGGCTTGGCGCTCCTACTCTCATGTTACGCTCCATACTCCACTACTATTAGGAGGATATTCGGTCTGTCACGGCGCAGGCTGCCTGCAGTATCGAGAAACCGATGAACGTGGGAGGTGAAGTGGTCATAGGAAACGTTATTTTAGGCCTCCGCAACCAGACGTATGCTGCTTGTTCAAGCGAGGACGGCTACTTCCGCCCCCAATTTTGGACATACCCTTCTGCTGTCGCCCCTTACGACAGCAGAGTGTATTTTCTGAGCGTCCAATTCCCACACCCATCACGGCAGATTAGCCTTGCCCCCGACGCCTCCCTAGGATCGTGCACATATGTGCGCAAAGCTGTGCGCCCAACTATTTAGGGTCGAGGGCTGTCATCCTCCTATTCGAGTATCGATTACACGTCACGCCTGCACGACACCACACTGCGCATCGCATTCGAACTTGTAATATACTCGTTATACTGAACACCTGTACATTCCTTCCCTTCTCGCCTGTGTCCTTGCCAATGACAGTGCCAAGCCTTGATCAGGTACTCACTGTAATCCACCAAATTCAAAACTCAGTAGAAGTGGTAAGTTTACAATCCAGATGGTATAAATAACGCAATTTACCACTTTTGCAGATTGCAACTAGCCAGAAGCAGTCCCAGGAAGCTTGGAAAGAGACCTTAGATGACTTGACTCAACTAGTCACGCTCGTGCAAGGTTGTAGAACTAGGGAATTTAGTCCACAGCTACAACCGGCGCTAAGCGCCCTTCAAAGGTGCTGCTATGTGTTTGACGTAATCATCTAGCTGATCCGCTCCAATTCTCAGCGATCTCAATATAATATTTGCTGAATGCCAACGCCGTGCAGCTCATTCCATCAAGAGAAGGGGTCTCATGCGTGTCTCTGCTGTATTGCCCAAATGGGTGGTCGGCAAGTTCACTGCGCGCGAATTTGTGGGTCTTAGAGAGAAGATACATTATACTCATACCAACTTTGAGGTGAAATAGTCTTGCTGTTCGTCCCCCTTTTTAATTGCTAAAATGTCATACCTTTAGATCATCATCAGACAACCTGAGAGGGGGCGTAGCCAAGAGTCAAGCACCGCCGGGCCGAGCGGGCTGTCGCAACAACTCACGAAGCAAACTAGTTCGCCGGTCAGCATCGGGAAACGCGTCCCAACCCCCTCGAAAGGAGCAACCGTTGCGAGCTACAGTGCACCCCAAAAGGTATATGTGTATGGGGGTACAGTCTCATCTCCTGGTCGGGCCATAGAGACACCCGAAATTTATGAGAGGTCTGACGAATGGGGAATGGACGATACTGAAGACTGGGTCGCTATTTTAACGGAGATGCGAAACAACGTTCAAGATCTCGCCGGTTCTCTTGTTGGGCGGGTCCAGCTCGGCCGTAAGGACGGGAGGGCTGCCATTTCTCATATTTCTAATACGTCTGGCTCCAAGGTATATCCCGCTGCTTGTTACAGACACTCCTTTTTCATGACTCATGAGATCCGGTGTCAGGGAGTTTATTCGTCCGGCAACAACAATCTTGCGCTCGAATTGCGACGGATGGAGAACCATTTGTTGATGCAAATCACGTCATTTACTCCGCCAGATCTCTGCTCTCCACATGATCAGTTCCAGGCCGCCAAACTCACGCCTTCTTATCCGATCATCGTCTCCGGCCACAGCTGGGATGTAGCCATTGGACGTGCTACCGAACTTTTCAACTCCGTAAACATATCTAATATGGACATGAGGAGTCCTGAAGCAGCAAGCGCGTTGTTTGACCTCTCGCAAATTCTCGAGGACCTGTGTATGCACAATTATTCATACACTGTTGCTACGTGGGCTCTGCAAATCCGCCGCGGTCTATACCATTCGGATAAAGACATGCACCGTCGTAACCTTGCTTCTGTTCTTTCTCTGAAAGCCAGGGTGTTAGGTAGAGTTGGCAAGATCGATGGCGCCATAATCGCCGCAAGAGAAGCCGTACAGTTATGTTACGAGGACCAAGTACTTCAGGGTGTTCAACTCGCCAGGGCCTTACATATCCAAGCTTCGTTACTCAATTCAGCCGGGAGGAAGTCCGAGGCTAAGGCCGTGGCAATAGAGATGGTGGAAATCTTGGCTGCTCTTGGGGACGAAAAGCCCCATCTCAGACTATTCCTGTCTCTGGCCCGGGCCTTCCTCTCGGATCTTCTCGCGGACATGGATGAATATTCTGATGCGCTGGCCACGGCGCAAGCGGCGATTAAGTCCGCTCGCGCCCTAGTAGGGGTGGTGGATTCCCGGCCGGCGCTTGCGATTGCTCTCCTCGTCCGAGCTCGGGCGCTCAGCGCGCAAGGAGAAAGGGGTTCTGCATACGTCGCGGGCGTGCAAGCAGTCAGGCATCTCCGTGACTTGACCTCCGAGCGTCCCAGGTATGCGACGTCATTCAGTCGCGCGCTCGTCCTTTCTTCGCGCCACCTCCAGACAGCGGGATTCTACTGGGAGGCGCGGAAGCACGCAGAAGAGGCGGCGGAGCTCTACCGGAACCTGCACACCTCCGCGCCCCAGGCGTTTGCGCGCCACTACGCCGAGGCACTCGGACACCTCGTGCAGCTGCGCACGGCCGAGGATAGCGAAGAGGCAGAGGTGTTCGACATGGCGCAGCACGCCGTGGGCCTGTTCCGCGAGGCCGCGCTGACCGACTCTGACACGCTGGCCACCGTCCTCGTCGTGGTCGCGAGCAACCTTCTCAAGGCCGGGAGGGCGCAAGAAGCCGCGGCGCCCGCGGAGGAGGCTGTCATCATCCGCAGACGCAAATGGTCGCAGAACCCGGACCAGCACGTCCCCGCGTTCGTCGCTGCGCTCAGGCTGGCGTCGTCCTGCCGCCCGGGCACCGCAGAGGGACTGGGATACGCCAAGGAAGCGGTGCGGGTGCACAAGGAGCGGAAGGACCTGGACCGTGGCGCACACCAAGACCTGCTTGCGCATTTACTCATGGACGTCTTCTCCCGGCTGACGGAACTGGGACGTGAGGTCGAGGCCATCCCGTGGAAGACGGAAGCAGCAAAGTTAAATATGGACCTTGTCGAGAGCACTGACCGTCCCGCGGCCCATCCCAAAGGCACTCCTGATAGTATCATGGGTCGTGGATCCGAAGCTGAAGACGATAAAGAGAAAGCATAAATAAATTGAGTCTATTTTCGTGTTATCTATCCCGCAGTATGTGTATGTTGTTATTTATATGTTTTTGCTATCGCCCAGGACGTTGCTGCATATCTATGTTGTTAAGTTACCTAGCTACCGTATATACCTAGGATGGTTCCAGCTTATATTATACAAAGAATAGACTATTTACCACCCCACACAATGGGCTGCAATGCCGAGTTCTCTTTCAGCCGATCGATAGTAGCGTCGCGCTCTGAGTGTATCTTCAAAAGATTCCCGTATCTGATTCGGTACAACATCTGCACCGTACACCGAGTCCGCATTTATTCAGATCACATATACAAGAAAGGAACGGTACAGAGATACCGACTGTTCTATACAGGCCCTGGCAGCCTGGATCTCGAAAATGCGCCTAAGGGTACACTACATATTACATACAGTCTTCTATTGAACCACTTCGGAGGGATAGTTGTTGGGGACATCATCTGTACAGTTGAACGCATGACTTTCAACTGAGAAGTTTCTTGACGCCGTCGATGTCGTGGAGGGCCTCCAAATCGGAGCTGCCTGAAGCATAAAGCGGCTGAGCGTCTAGACACTAGGGAACGAGGTCCTGCAAGAACGTTCATTGCTCACCTCCGACATGTTTCTGCTCTACAAAAGGGTGCAAACAAATCCTTAGCAGAGCGATCAACAGATGTACGCGATTGCATACATACTTATGAAGACGTTGGGAACGGTCCTCTGGCCCGTCTTATCAAGCAAGTAACTTTGGAGAGCATCGCCGTCCTCTCTCTTGTCGAGCCTGGATGATGGCGTCAGCATATATAACATCATTTAGAGCGATGGCAGTGCAACAGACTCGAAGACTGTCAATTCAGCGTCGGAGTATTTTGTCTTGATAAGGTCCTTGGCCTTCGTCGAATACGGACACCAGCTCTTCGAGAAAATAACAACCTGGCCTTTAGCTACGGCATTCTGCGGTCGTCGGTCAGATTAGGGAACGAATCGTTCTCATGCCCGTTGTAACTCGCCTCGACGATATCTTTGGGAGTGGTCATTGGTATCAAGCGAATAAGTTGTCGAAAGATATGAGAAATCTTGGTGGTGGGCACGGACTGGAGACGGGAGGCTATATATATGGCGATTGTAGGCCAGGCAGAACAAATTAAAGGATGTCTGAGTAAAGAGCAAAGGTTGGATTAGCAAGCAACGCCTCGGATCACATGTCTCGCGGCGTTGTCGGTCTCAGTTTGACTCAAAACCTCGGCGGGCAGGCAGAACGATGAACCGGCTGGGCTAGTAGGTCTAATTCAAATGATATACAGCACACAAAGTCCAAACAGAACCCCACATGCCAACAGTGTGGCTCAGGATTCACTTATATTCGCCGCTCTCTTCTCTCATCATTTTAGTGGGCTGAAAGGCAATGGTGTCAAAACAAGCGAATCCATCGACCGTGCCAGCTGCGAAGTCTACGGGTCACGTAAGTCGGGTGGTAACGGACGAGAATGCCAAGACGTGCCTTGTGTACGGTGTCTGCCCACCCATCCTCCTGCCACGCGCGTTCACGCATCTCCTTGCGGGTCTCGAGGTCTCTGCGTTTCAAAGAGGGGCGGTCAACGCCGCCCGAAATAACAGTAGCTAAGGTGTGGACGCACTGGTACTGCCAGAGGTGGTAAACCTGGTGCAGCCGACCAACTTGTGCGTACCATGCACCGACAGGTCGGACAAGTTTCCTGCGTGCCTCAATGCCTTTCCGCCTGTGTGGTGTACAATGTGAGCTAAACAGTAGCCGAAACGCGGTACAAAGAGCGAACCATATTGCCTCCCACTCAAGCAATGTGCCAGGGCTCAACTGGTACGCGCGCAACTCGAAGATGCCGCCTTCTTCATGGGGTGGAGAGGTGGGCAAAAAGGCAAATTCCTGCGCAAGCTGCGTAGCCCGGGATCGAAGAAAAGGTCTAAGTGCGTCGTGGGCCTTCTCGTGCTGAGCGGGAGTAAGGAAAAAAAACGCGGAAGTCTAAGAGATATGTAACGGACATCAGAACCCGGAATCTTCTTCCACGCATTGTCTAGGCCGGAGTGGTTTTCATACTCCAGGACGTGGTCTAGGTGACGATCAGCAGTAGGCCCACCGTCAAGACGCGTCAACATACAAAATGTATCTTGTTCTCCGATAATAGCTTCGAAGTTGCCCGAGAGTTTGATGTGAAGCTCCGGATCGTCTCGCAAGCCGGTGTAGTACCGCTCGCTGTGTCCAGTGAACAACCCCCCCGTCTGTGACTAGATCATTTGAAGACGTACGCGGCTTTCTTATACTCCTTTACACTGTCCGGCTTGACCCGATGGACTGTGGGCAACACGGTATTGAGTACCGGACTTGGCGACGTGTGGATGAGACGCACTCTCAATGCCATGGAGGTACTTCCCACGCGCAATGATACGCGAGTGGTGCTGCGTTTCAATATCACCAGCTTCTCTAGCATCTCGCGAGCCATGTAAGATAGACTGGGCGCGAATGGCCGACACTGTCAGCGCGCGGGGTCTGGCGCGGGGGTGCGAGGCAGCTACCTGTACACAAATGGCGCGTCTGGAAACAGGGACTACATGGCGAGGAAAAATTGTGGCTAAGCGGGAAAGCATATTAGCATATACTGAGGCGAAGATGGGAGGAGAGTGGGTCGATTCTGAGAGGAGGGGCAAAACCCCACACAGAGTGCGAACGTGATCGGTTGCCGTCCGTCCCGTTCTTGTTGACGTAAGCACAGTATGATGTGGCCAAGCAAAATTACCCAAAATAAACCACTCAACGGGCCGAATATATTTCCTATTTGATAAGTTATTCCCGAATGGATGTTTTTTTTTTCTGTGATAAAGGATTTTCAGGGGTTTTCGTGTCAGGCAAGTGCACCAGTCACCATCCATTGCTAAGCAAATCTCCATTTGTCTAGGTGCTATGTCCCCTTATCCACATCTCATACATACTCCATCTTTCCACTCTATCCCCAGTAAGACGTGCTCTGAAATATCTTGCACCGGATTTAGATCCAGTGCTGAGGTCCCCTGTTCCTATGCTGCACTCTAGAAGCTGATTTCCCATCCTCTCCAAGTCAACGCGAACACACGCAAGTTCGCCAGAAAGAGCGGTCTCGATCTCTTGTAAATATACCGGAATTGATAGCCAATAAGAACTCACCCATTTGCGACCTTCAGGCGACGTCTGAAACGTGCATGTCTGGAGAATACGAGCTGTTGCCTCATCGACCAATAATACGATTTGTGTTTGAGCGTATAATGCGAAGACGTCACGCAGCATGTCCAAGGTTATGGTATTACCCCGGGTTGCGCCTGTCTAACAATTAGAAAGTTGACGTTGAGCGTGGAAGAAACGTAGTACTCCGAGGGCTTCGGAATGCGGTGTCTGGCTTGCCATCCACCGCAAACGAAGGGGGATAAGACGAGTAATGTGCGATCTTATCACCGAGTGTTCGCAAGTTCCGTTCTTCCACATCCAGCATATCTTGAGCACGTTCGCAGAAGTGTTCGATCTCGTTCGGGAGCAAATAAATAGTAGTTTCGAATAGGCAAGGTCGACCCAAGCACACTGCTCGTCCCTGAGTGGGGGCGAATGACCCCTCGGCGTTGTCTGGGGAAATAAACGGGTATTTGACACCAGCCGCGCGCCCGCGGTAGACCTCGCTGCCCAGAACTGTGTCAAGATAATAACACGCCTTGAGCTAGAGAGACATCATAAATCTGAGTGCCGCAAGGGGAATAACGTGCACTAACTATGTACTTCTTATTCCTTGCATGGCCTTCGGAACCCACAGTGAAACCCTGTCCACCGGCCAGTTCAATTCCTTGGTCAAACCAAGTTTCCGGGGGGCGATTTCTCAAGACAGTAAAGTAATTGTCCGCCATCTTTACTTCTTCGTTCGAAATATTCAAAATTTGCAGTAGCGAGAGGAACTCGGACGCAACAGAACGGTGCATCATGGTCCCATGTCCCAGCCATGAGAAAGACGTGTGAAGAGCATTGGCATTATTACCAGCGTATACAACCCGTAGGTCGCTGGATAGACGTTCATGAGGGGGGAGTAGGTACACAGCAGACGGCCTCCTGAGCTCCGTGACACGTGCGTGAAGGGTCTGGATAACTTCCGGAAGAACCAGATAGTCGTCGTCCTGGAGCACCTGATGATGAGTACAGTCAAAGGGGCTCAGGAAGCTACTACTTGAACGAAGCAGAATTCGGAACCCGACTGGGAACAACCCAGGAATCGTGCATGGAAGTACATGTTCTCCGCAGAGTTGACGATCCGTAATTTTTCTTCCGAACAGGTGGTCGGCAAAAAATCCTAGCAATCACGTCGATAAATGAGAACAGCCTACGAGGACGCAACCATATGGCCCACAAGATATGTCAAAGGTTTCGGATTGTTGTTCCACACTAGGACGTGTTCTATGATCGGATCCAGCACCGATTTACACAGGACAGATGCGATACGTCGCACATTTTCAAATCGCGACCAGTTTAGCACGACAGCGACCGTGTTTCCTGTCGATCTGGCTGTTCCGTGCCACGGTGGCGAAATGTTCTCGAATTGCATCCGGGTATCATTGCGATATGAGCCTGGTGCCAAACGTAGCTGAAATTCGATGTTCTGCTGCGCACGATCGAGAGATTCGCCTGAGAGGGTTTGCGGCTCTCCCGGACGAAGTACCGAGATGAAGGCGAGCAGAAGGGAGATGGAGGCTATGAAAAGAGACAAAGAAGCGCACCGAATAGACAATAATAGAGAACGTGGCACGCCGTTAGTGACCATGGCCGTGCACTGGAGTGCTTGGTGGTGTGCGTGTGGCATGTGGCATGCCACACGCGAGTGATCTGATGCAGCATGCCCTTTCGGACGCTCTGATGATCGCTCCAAACTTCGCCGGTTCACCAGCTAAGCGATATCGCGAGAAATGGTTCGGTAAAGTAATGACACAGGTACAACATCGACGAGTGCCTGGTTCTGGCACACCGTACGCGAAAATCGCGAATTGGAATGCCAATCGTGGTACGCTAGAATGAGACTGAGACAATGCGACTCGACTCTCGTCCATAACGGTAAATTTCAGTGCATCCTGTCCGAACCTCACGGGGCCCATCCTTCCGGGCCCACCCCTCTGGAATTTGGGAGCAGTGCCTTGATGCAAGGCAGGCCAAAGGACTAGAGTCACATGGGTTTCCACTAATACCCAGTCCATCGGTTTGAACCAAGACAGGGACGATTTCGCAGAAGCTACAGGGGTAATACGTATTGTATGGAGACCGCCGAGCCCGCCCGCAAGGGACAAAGAACCATGTACACGGGGAAACCCCCACTTCGATCCGTCAGCCTACGATACTTAGGCCAACCTTGATTGAAATAGGGTCTGTGGCGCCACCACCACATCCCCGGCCCATCGATCGGTGTGAGCACCGCCGCCGAGAGCAGCTGCCGTTACGTTGTGGCGACAGGGTGACAAGAGAGGTATGACACAATCAGATGATAATGCCGAACGTCAAAAACATCTCGAGAAGGAAACTTACTCCCTCGAAGCATAGTAGATGATGATAAGGACGGCGACCCTAGTTGCTTCGTTGACACGCTCACTCTTGCGTTCACTTTGTTTGACCAAGACCTGCCATTTCGGTTCACCCCTTGGGACTGGATCCTCACACGAGAAAAACGGTTATGGGCGAGCTTCACATGGCAATATTGCCCGTCATCAAGGGGCATCCCTGCTTTGAGGCGATCCTATCATGGTGGTACGTATTCAAGGAACCTGGGGGAGGGGTTCTCCTTTCGGCATGGGGAACGAAACCTTCACCACCCCACACGGTTGATTGTTCCTTCATTGTGTCCGCGGTCCTGTTTTTCAGTTTAACTCGTCTTCAAAACGAAAATCAATTTTGTGAGACAGCCCCCACGTCGTAAGGCCAGTGTGAGAGAGAAGGGATACCTAACTTCCCGCCGGGCCGATTGTCCTTGAGCCTCGTCGTTTCACGCAGGTCCTTAACCCGCAACGGTCATCGCATCATCGGTTAGGCCCAACAGCTTCCCCTTTCACCACAGCACTGCCCCAGTACTTCCGCAATGACCCTCACATTTTTAGGGACGCTCACAACGGCATCGGTCAGCATACCCGGTGGTGGTGATGCCTAGCCTAACCCGACAGTCATCAGTTGCGACAAACTCGTCATTCCTCACGATTATTTTTTTTGGTATCCGCATTTGTATTCCGCAGCACACGCCCAGGATCAAGACGGTGTTCTCATACACGAGACCGCTATAGATAAGGGTTTCGCCAAGAGACTAGTATCTGCCGGGGTGTGGACGAGATCCGTGAAGGCGGAGTCATGCAAGGCCATTTCAACGGCGCCCGCGGGATGGTTTCGCCCTAGAAGGGTCGCCAATCACTTTGCTTCACAGGCCTCCGTGACTGCGTGCGTGTCTTGGTCTCCTTTAGGAACTCCAACGCGACTCACTGCTAGCGCTTCAATTCTGCGCCGGTCGTTTGGGGGATCACCGGCCCGTTCTTGCTGGGCTTAAAATCTACCAAATGCAAGGTAAGAGCGCGGAGCTGTCTCTATAAGTCCATTGTCCGATGGACGTCGAGAAGCGTCGGTCGGAGTCGACAGCCTAGTGATCTGGCGGATGAACTATTGGACCGGAGAAAACTCCCCGCGAAGTGAATGTGGGCGGTATTCGTCACTACCCGGACACCGCTGACCCCGCCCGTGCACGATGACTGCCCACTTTCCCCTTCCTTCCGGGGGGTGACGTGGTCATAGAGTCGTTCTCCACTTGTCCAGGAGAGCCCGCCGGCTGTATCCCACTAACCCGAAGCAGCAGCGGCATGTCCTACAAAGGTAAACCGAAGCACTCTTGGCCTCAATCCCAAAAGTCACATGTTGTGGGCCATGCGAAGCCTGAGCGACACCGAAGTTCCTGGATTTTTTTAGATATCAAAGTACGCAACACATGCGTGTTAGGTCCGTCGCAGAAACAGGAGCACATCGTGGAGCGTGGCGGGGATCTCGGACGCACCCCCAACACCGACCATGCGAGACATCTTAGCATGGCCACAGGCAACACGGCGCAATACAGTATGATTGCGTCCCATGATTTGATTAGGGGATGATGGGAGCATCGGAATCATCAATTTGTCGGACATCACTTGGTTCGAGTAGCTGGTTTGGGGTCACCGCAGACGGGTACATTAAGGCAGCGTCTCAGCTCCTCGTGGTCCCAAATTAAAGTTCCTATCGTCGGATGCACTTGCATGGCGCGAGGACGTCCCCCCATCAAACCTGACAATGTGTAGATGATACCGGGCTTCTCAGGAGGCTGGGGATGGCCGGACAGAAATCGTCAGTTTTCATTAACCGTGTCTAGCCCCTCAATAACCAGCCCCTCTGCCAGAATTCCCTCCTATGATAGCCCCCACGCACAAACGGGCTTCCATCCGACAACGTGATGTGGGAAGGTTTCTCTACCTTCATTTCTCTTCCTTCACCTACTCTCGTCACCGCCGCCCTTGCTGAGAGGTGGGCACATAACTACTGAGGAGTATCCGGTGATCTGCCCCTTCTTGGGTTCGCCTATTGGAAAAAAATTCGATCGGTGGCACTGTCTCGCGAACCTTTTTAAAAAGGATGAAGACGCGTTTACGTATCAGGCGCAGTAAGTATACAGGCTAATTCTAAGACGCGCCTAAATGAGGGGTCGTTAATCAGTAGAGAGGGAGGGGTAAAGACGGTGTTATTGGGCCTGGCTGAATAGGAGTGCTTCGTGTCCGTCCTTAGGTAGTTAGTCGCGGTCATCTGAACTTTTAGCCCCCTCCTTTTGGTCTCATGCAAACTCGAGTGGCGTTGATAAAGCCGCCGATTAAGGCCTTGTCCTCATACTGTCAAAAGGGTCCGAAGAGGAGATGAAGGTTGGGTAGGACTTTGCGTTCTCTGGGCTCTAGGCAGCGGGGGTAGAGGGGGGAAAGAAGTGATCGATGATATAATTGATAACAATATCTCCGCGAATCCGCGATGCATTCGGAGCCGCTGGGCCATTGCCTCGCGTGGGACTCCGTTTGGAAGTCAGGGCAAATTAATGTGCAACGCTTTGCAAAGAGGCCCCCGCGCACGTACAAGGGTCATTATTTTGCGCAACTGGCCTACTGAAGCGTTAGAGCCCCTTTACTGCCCGCCCGCCCGCCCGCGTCACATCGCGCGTCCTGTTGCGCTGGCATGGCATGACACGCCAGAGGGGTGTGGCACAGGCACACACGCCGTAAACCAGATCTGCCACAAAAAGTCTGGAACACACACACGATCAAATTCCCCGCTGCTGTACGTTAGATGTATTCGATAGGTATAAGGTATAGCATCCTCTTTTTTTTTTTTTTGGCGGTCAATATTTTACTTATTTTTAATATGTTGCGACAAGTCTCCCCCGCCGTCGCACGCAGAGTACAGGACGTTTTTTTCGGGTGTGGTGGTGTGGTAAGAGTAGGCATGCGCAAAGATGGTGGCGTGGATGTTTGTTGAATGACGCGATGACGGGTTTGTGGGGGGGAAGGGGGGAGGTGCAAATTAAAGAGGGTCTTGCCCCGGAAGAAAAGAGCGGGTATGAAGACCCCACCACACCCCAAGCGATAGGTGACGTCACTACGTATCGAGCAACTCAGTGGGGAGGCCAGAGCAGCGTCTCTGTTGGCCATTATGGATTAATGCGTTGGGTCATTCTGGTCACAACGAATGTTCAGCGATGGATCAGTTACTATCAGTATCGATCAAGAAGAGCATTTCAAAAAAGTGTCTCAGCTTTTTCTTTGACCTGTGAAAATGATTCGTCACATGCACGATATGAAGACTCGGAAGAACTGCATTAGTTCTCGTTTGGAAGTTCGTTACCAGATCACTACCACGCTCTGGAACTTGGGTTCATTTTAGGGATCTTTCTTCTATGATCGGCTTGCCCCAACTCGAACGGTCTTGGGGAAGGTCAGGCCACAGGTTACTTTTTCTTGAAGGAGTTGTCATGTTACAAACATAGTAGAGATCCGCGTACTAAACAGTGAACTATACGTAAATGGGTGGGACTAGTGATACACATAGGGCTCAGACCACTAACTGAACTAACTTTAACGGAAAGGATGGGAAAAAAGTCTATAAACTTGTGGAATGAATGAATCCACGGGCGCAATCAAGCGGTCACCAGTGGCCCCTTGGGGCACCAGTCACTAAGCCGAGCTCCAGGGAGTCCTCCACACCATTTACCTTCTCCTTCCCACATAATCCGACAAATCCGACACGGTCATAGACACGCTGGGCGTTGTTGCTATGACCGACATAAAGCGTGACGCTACGCTTCCCACAATCGACCAAGAGCCTATTGGTGGTACAAATCATCAGCATCAGTCGTACGTACGACACGTGATAAGGGCCGGCCACGAACCGCTTGGTCACGTTTCGGACGAGATGCTCTGCAAATCCCCGGAGCCTCCATTTGGGAGTCGTGAATACCTTGGTAATCGCAGAGACATTCTGGGTGCTACGGGTGACAGCACAGATGGAAGTAACCTCCCCCTCGGATTCGTAAACCCAGATGAGACCTTCGGAGATGAGTTCCCGTGCCTCAATCACCGCAGCATCGATCTCAAGTGGGAAGTAAACCTATAAAAGGAATGGCCAAGTAAGCCAACAGGACGGCCAGCGTGTGGCGGGACGGGCGCACCGAATCATCCGCGAATTCTTTACAGAGCTGGGCAACAGCAGCGACATCTTCGACGTTTGCTCGGCGGATGTGATCTCCGGAAGGAATAGGTTCGACCGCCTCTTTGAACGTCTCCAAGTTGCAGTACGTGTAATGAGCGGCATAGAACGGCTCGGGCTCGATAGGGCACTTGACAAGATCCGACCAACACCTTGTAAATGACTTGACGAGCGGTGTCACGCCGAAAACGGAGAAGACACGCCGCGGGGGGACAACGCCAAGGAGATGCTCCGCGAGAAGTTCGATGCGCGGCGTGAGCCATGAGGGTGATATCGGAGTAGGGGTCTTTGGCGTCCAAAGAAATACGGGGTAATCACCAAGCGTGTTGCTGACACATGACAGGACGATGTCCAGCGTTGGAGGAATGAATGGAGACGGAGACGACCACACTGTCAGCCAAAAGGGCTCATTGCTTTTGACCTTGGGACGTGTCACGGGGTTCTGAGCTGCTCGCGTCCTTTGCTTCCACCAGCTGCTGACGTCGGACTCGTTGGTGAAATGGCACCCAGTCAGTGCCGCTTCGCTTCCGAGAAGCTTGAGGGCATGCGCAAACACGATGTTTGCGGATTCTTCGTGACGACGAAGAGTGGGGAAGGTTGCAGACAGGAAGTCGGCAGGAGAGTCGTGCTGAACGACAAGCGTGTTTGCAGATAAGCGAACGGGAGTGAGGCCGGGCATTGTGAAGTGAACAGATACAGCACTACCGGACCACGAAGTAAAGTCTAGGGCGGTTGACTGGAGAGTAGGTTGGTGATGGGTTGGATGGACATGGTGATGCGGGGCACCTTAAATACCCGCGCGGTGCCACAAGCATTTGCTGCCAGTACTCCGTTCTTGGAATCATCACCGGCAATTCATAGGAACTGAAGGAGAACAATATCCTGTGCAAAAACTCCATGTGTGTAAGGACGAGTTAGGAAGTATAGCGCAGACCTTGTTTGAAATACAGATCACTCTGACTCCTCCGATGCCGACGAATTGGCTCTGGGTTTGAGCCGCCTAATGATGCGTCCCTGTACAGGATTGCCAGAGGGCACGTTGGGGGCCACGAGAAGCGAGATGAAAATAAGATTGAGCTAACAGATCAGGACTTTAAAGCCACCAAGGTCGAATAAGGAAATGCTACATTCATAGAAGATAGAAAGAGAGTGGAGGAGATTACGTTGTGTATGAAAGAACACCGTATTATTGCGCGTCCCCGGCGGGTGGGTGTGCAAATGAAACGGGACCCTTGCAAAGTTTGATTACAACTGTTGTAGTACCCGTCCCCGTCACCGTCACAGTGACTTACTGTTTCAGGTTGGCGTCTTTGCGCCCTCCGGCGTTCTGGTCCCGCTCATGGCGGCCACCCAGTCATAGCATAGTCCTTGCCCTTTGCTCAAATAAAATAATATATATATATATATATCGACGAGAACCCGCATCGGGTTACGTACAAGATATCCTACGCTGTCCCCATGATTGCACAAGGGGGACCGGTGCTAGATGCAACGATACGATCGGAGGGTTGACGGCATACCACCACCATCCACCATTGGGCGAAGCCAGGGCATTGGCGGTCACGAGTGGGCTGTTGGTCAGCGAGATCTCCTCCGGTGCCTATGATGAGCGGTGATGAACTCCTCGGAACGTGCGCGTTTATCCCAATAAGAGCAAATTCAGCCGAGAGGGGGGCGTGCATCTTTCAGGGATCTACCCTGCATAACCTGTCCAGAACCTCACACCCCCCTGGCCGTCTTGGTGGGAACTATGACTATTTTTGCACATGTAGACGAAGAACGTTGGGCCTCCGGGGTCCTATTTTTGTACGATGAAAACCAATGATGGGGCAATGAAGGCCCTGATTGGCCAGCCCTGTGCCCCAGGGATCTTTCGGACAGGACGCAACACTCGTACCCGCGCCAACCTCGGAGATGATTTCAATCCTTTTGGGTCTTAATAGGGTACTGAATACTTTACCCACAGACGGCCACCACCTATACGGACATCTGAGTGGGCTGTGGGAAGCTGCAGGTTGTCCGTGCCACTGCCATCCCACGGGCCGCCAAACTGGCTTGTAGCAACGATCAAACGAGCACCCCAGCAATGTGACAGGGGCGGGCGGGGATGGCCATCAAAGCTCGATCTGCGCTGTCTGATGCGACGACACCCATTGTGAACGGCATGGGAAGAAAACGCCCCGGAGCTTGAGTCACTCAAGCAAGGATGCGCTGACCAAGAAAAGGGGCTCAGTGGAAACGGAAATCGAGCCTTGGCCGTGCACGGTTCGACTGCCTGTCGCGCGCGTCAAGATGCTGCGCTTAACGCCACCAATTAAATACGGACGACAATTGTGTAGTAGCTCTCACGGAGGCAGTCGCGTCCAAGCCCTTACGGAAGCATCAAACGTCACAAAGTAAGCTCAGTCGCGAGTCCAAAAGGTAAAATCTAGCGAAAACGAATTATTAATTAACGCGGCCATAACTGACGCATTTCGGAGCTGCGCCCACCTGAGAACGTAACGCCACCTCAGCACGCTGCACGACTGGAAAGATATCACTGCTGTCTCATGCTGGCACTGTTCATGCTGTATAGTCTAGCCTCTAGGGGCTCTTAGGGGTGTGTATTGTCAATAAGGAGATGGGGGCCTCTCAGGGGTCACTTCATTTCATGAATCGCGGAACTGGTTAGTCTCCGCTATAAACGAGCGAACGTCTGATTCGGTCTCAGGTTATTTGGAACATGCTCGCTTCTAAGGAAAAGCGGCCGTCAATATGGCCTTAGGACCGAACGCGCACCCTTGGTTCGGTGCAGCATAATTAAAGGAAAGGGAAAAACTGCCGGCATGGATAATGCAGTACAGTGCTGCAACGTGTCGCCCTCAACTGATCTTGGGCTAGCATATTGGAGCACCAGCTGTCGTGCCTGTAGACAAACGCGCGGACGGAAACAAAAGCGGGTAAGGGCCAAGCTAACCCTTACATCACATTAAACCCATAACCAAAGATTGGGCGTAGTCCAGCTGCCAATGTTTCTTGTTCGAAGCCTGGAAGACCCGGATATGATTCCATTGGTTAGGACACAGCAACGTATCATGCTATATCCCCGTGATCACGATAAACATATGACTCAGCGTAACATTAAACACATATGATTGCGTACGCCGATAAGCGATGTCTATGAATCCTTGGCGGGTTTACCCTTGGTGGGAGGTCTGTCCACCAAAGGGGGGAAAGTGGGAACAGGTGATCTGACGAAGGTAAGGAGATCGCTGGCGACCAGTCCTTCGACGAGCCGGCCGACCTCCTTTCCCTGTGACCAACACCCAAAAATCGTGAGCCATCGGATCCCGGCGATGCCGTGGGGGAGCGGAAAGGGGAAAAGCCCACGAGTCTACGTCCCCGAGACACCCAGACGATACGAATCGAAGAGATGAATGAAAACACGTACGTCTTGCAACCTAACGACGGTTGGAAGGTATCGAATGCGCCACGGTGCAGCGCGGAAGAAGTTTGCCTCCGTTTTCCAACTATGATGGGGAAACAAATGCCGGTTAGGGCCGGAGCCGGGGCCGGTAGCACGCCAAAAAAAAAAAAAAGAGCGCGGGTTGCAGGGTGAGGCCATACACAGTGTGTATAGATTTAGCGTACGTGAAGGAGTGCTCCCTCTTTTTTAGCACCACTTTTTCTGACCCCGACCCCGATCGGGGACGGAGGGAAGGAAGGGGCGAGAACGCACTCTAGTATCTGTCCCACGTAAACGATCAATCCGGTTGGGCCATCGGCCGGTGCAAAAGTGCGTTCGATGATTTCTTCCACATTACGACAGTCCTGGTGGCAGTGATGCCGGAGGATGAGTATAAATGCGGTGAGGGGTTGGCCGAGCACCAGAAGTACGCATACGTATACGCGCTGGGTGGGGCAGAGTGGCGGTGTTCCGCCTAAAGGAGGTACTAGTAGAATAACTCACAGAACACCACATCCTGCCATCGTCATCACGACTAGCGTAGAAGATGACAAAGTTCTGTTTGACACCCTCGAATGAGGAAAGTTCAAAGGGATCCTCGATCGTGTCGAGCGGCATTATGGCGGTGCGACGACGTACACGATATTACTGATCACTGGACAAAGGCCACAGTGCGACATACCAAGACAGCGCCTTATGTAAGCGCAATCATCCAATTCACTCAACCTGATAAGAAACAAACAAAGTGTGTTGTTGAGGTAGCAGTATTGTATGAGTGACGATGCATGGAAAAATTGCGCGAAAAAAAAAAAGAACACTACAATCAGGTTGAACTGGGCCTACAGCTGGTAAAAAAAAGGTCCAACGATTCAATAAATCAAAATGATATTACAGTAACTGTAGCCACGGGGATTTCCGTGACGGTCCCTAGTGACCTAGTCACTGCAGCCCACACAACCTGTTGTGGCTTCGGCAGGAGGAACGCTCGACATCGTTGGTGAGGACGCAGGCACGGCCGAATCAGAACTGGAGCTCTGCGAGTACGAAGACATGCTCGAGTAAGAACCCGGACTCTGCGTCTTGTCTCCATAACCAGCAGAGGTGGTCGTAGTCGACCAGGACCAGGAAGGCGACGGTGAAGCGTAGGTGTTGTAGTTATCGCCGTTGCCCGCCGAGAGACCCCACATCGTCTGGCACTTGCCAAGGCACTGGGCAAGCGCAGTCTCGGCCACCACGGACGTTTGAACCAAAGTCTGCGTCTCGACGTCTGTCTGGGTCATTGTTTTGATGTTCGTGTGGTCCTCCGTGACTGTGCTCGTCATGGTGTCAACGAGAGTCTTGGTCTGAAAAATTGAGCCTATGAGTACGAGAGTCAAGAAAGCATGGGATCAAAATTGACTGACGTTGTCAATGACACGGGTCGACAAGAGAGTCGAGATATAAGTCGTGGGCTCGACGACTGTCTTGACAGAGACGGCAGTGACAGTCTCGAAATCTGTCTCGGTGGAAACGTATGTGCGGAAATCAGTCATCGTCTTAGTCTCCGTCTCCTCGATGGTCTTGGTCTACGCGTATTGGGTCCCAAATTAACATAATCTTCAAGAGAAAAAAAAAAAGAACGCACGTTGTCAATAACCCGGGTACTCACAACCGTTTGGAGATAGGTCGTAGGTTCGACGACGGTATTCACGTATGTCTTAGTCACGAAGTCTGTCAAAGTCGAAACCGATAATTTGGTCTCAGTGTCTGTGAGTGTCTTTGTGTCGGTCTTGAGGTATGTCTGGAGCGAGGTGAACGTTGAGGTCGCAGTGAGCGTGTGCTCCAGAGTCTTTGTGCGATCAATGATCTCGGTAGAGACCCAGACACGAGTAGTGGGTATGACCATCGTCTTCGTCATGAAATCTGTGATTGTTTCCAGGTCTGTCTCCGTCTTGATATCAGTGACCGTCGAAGTGACCGTAGTGGGGTAAATCTTCGTCTACACATCTTAAGTCTGGATAGGCACTCCAACCTCTGACAAGGAACGCACCTCAGTCATTGTGTTTGTGACGGTCATGGTATCCGTCATGGTCTTTGTCTCCGTCATGGTTTTAGTGACGGTAACTGGGGGCGCCTGATAGCAACTGAGAGAAACGTAAATGAGAGGTTGATCCATAGCCTTTACGATGTGGTGCTTACGATGATTGTGGCGGCTGGTAGCAACCAGACGTGGCCCACTGATAGCCGAATCAATGTAATGCAGAAAAAGCGATATGATGCGAATACGCACCCAAGATTCCGTGCTGGTGCAGCTCCCATCATACCCTTTTTGGTAACCATACCCACAATCCATGCTCTTGTAGCCTCCGGCCATAAACGAAGAGTAAGGCATGTCATGAGCCTGCGGGGGTGGTGTATACTGTGCAGGAGGGGGCGAGTATGAGCCATACTGGTTGTAGGGAGGAGCGGGAGGATATTGGTTGTCGGACGGAGACGAGTACGACGGGGGCGGAGAGTAGGAAGGGGAAGGGGACGAAGAGTCATAAGGACTGGGACTAGGTGAAGACGAAGTGACAGCAGGAGGTGCGCCCGAGTACGAGGACGAGGGGTAGGACGAGGACGAGGAGTCCGACGAAGCAACGGAGCCAGGCGCCATCATGGCCTCCGGGACGGGGACCATGGTGACGACCTGAGCAGCCGCATAAGTTGCGAGGGAAAGGCACACAGCGAGAGAGATCATTATGATTTGAGGAGCTGGATCAAGTAGGCGCCAAAAAAGAAAAACGAAAGACTAGGGCAGAGTGAATGGCAATGATAGCGGTCTACGCTAGTGTACTGTCTCGCAGCAATAGAAATAAGTGCTTGGTACGGCGCAAGCGCACTGAGAAGGAGCGGATTAGAAGAGTACACGGACAGTCGAGAAGAGAATGAATACTGACCGCTGGAACGAATAAAAAAAACGAAGAGAAGAGGGATAAAAGCGAAAGAAAAACGAAAGCGGAGAGGAAAAGGGAAGGGAAAGGTTGAAGAGGTTCACATGGGATCAGGATATATGAGTGTTTCGAGCATCGCGGAATCATGGCGGCCTGTCTCGGCACACTCTGAGAGCGGGGAATTTAGCATCAGTTACCACGCTTACTACTGAAATTGACATTTTGGGCGACTGAAGGGTCCTAATTGGCTGCTCATAAACAGAGACACTCGTTTCAGTTGTCTTTTCTGATCAGTGGTCGGGTGATCCGGCAGTCGTCCTTGGTGCTTGGCTGTGTTCCTAAGGCGATGAAGACTAATTTCAATTGGTTACGATACCAGTCCTGTAAAGGTATAGAGTCGTACGGAGTTTACCTCTACTGTACCTATCTCTCTATGTCCCATCTCTCCCACTTCATGTGGCTGACGGTGTTCGTCGCCCGATGTCCCCATGGACGTCTAGGAGGATCTTCAGTGCATTCCGTGCCCGTGTCTTTGCGATCTCCTCCCCACGCGTTGTAAGCGCCGTCTCCACTTCCCGGGGTGCCTCTTTCCATGGGTACTGCCACCACGATAGGCAATCAGACCACAAGGTTCACATCACAGATTTGACAGATGACTTACTGGAAGAAGCTGTTGGATGTGAAGCGCAAGGTATCAACGTCGCAATCAGTATCATATTTACGGTGTCAATAGTCCCGTAAAACATCACCTTGTTTAGATACTCATATGCCACGAGTGTGAACCCAAACTGGGGGGAACTCCGGATTATACGCGCTGGTCCACCCTTGAACAGTGCTTTGAATCCCTCCTCGCGATCTAACATGGTTCATGGTATAAGCGAGACGATAACTCGGATGACCCAACGTTACATACAGATCTTGGCAAATGCATCAGCAAGGCCCTTGTAGCTTGTCTGTCCCTTCCGAGCTTCAACTTGCAACCGTGTCTTGACGACGTCTGTCCCACGCGAATAGGATGTCAGCCATTGTTCTTATTAGGTATCCACATGAAGGTTCCGTACCCGCCGGCGTAGTGAGGTAGGCTGCGGGCATGCCACTGAGCGTCAATAGAAGCCATCAATCCGTTGATGTCAGTCAGACAACCCCGAAACGTGCCATGGCAAAGCGCGTACTCACGCTATCGCTGCAGAGGTTAGAGTTTCGAAAAAGGACAACGTTTTGCCGTGGTACCCCTCATGGAAGACGTCCTTCTTCAGGTGAGAATACGCGGGAAAGTAGATGGCCGAAAATGGGATGTCACGCAGCAGGCACGCAGAAGCGCCACGATATAGACCAAAAAGCCCGAGTTGGCGCACGATATGTATCGCACCGCGTGGTGCAGCACCCTCGATTGCCGCCGCTTCGCCTTGAATTTGTAGTCGGATTTTCCTAGACATTCGTGTAAGCGTCTCCTGAGACGCAGACCATATACCGCTCCAATAATACGCACACAATTTCCAGCGGGTTCGTGAATACCTGCCCGGTGTTTTTTCAGCCGTTTCATGGTCTAGATCAATCGACTGGCACTCACCACTTGGCAACCACCGGCAGTGCCACCGGCCACGAGTTCCCAGAATGGCGATATCCGGCCCGTCTCCGGGTCCATCGCCCTTCCACGGACAAGGTCGTTCACCGTAAGTTTGATCGCTTTTTCGGGCGCTACACCCTTGGAAACCACATTCAGCGCCCAACGTTTGAAAGTGAATATCATAGGATACTTACAACTAGCTGCGGCCCAAGACCACGGTAAAACCCTAGAAAGCCTTCATTACGGAATACTTTCTTGACACAGTCCCAGCTGTTCTTGTATAGAAGCTGGCCGACGATAGTACTCCGCTGGTTCTGCATTCTAGTGGCGAGGATACGTCATTAGCGGATAAAGTGAATCCAAGGTACAATGATGGCGCGTACCGCGTCTACAACGGGTACAACGGGCAGCGAAAGAGTCCCGGGGATCTCGGTCAAGCACTCCTTTCGGAAATAGCACCGCCCATACCTTCACTGAGTAACGAGGTACGGTTGGCATTGGGTCGACTAAACAGGCTATATGTAATGACGCACCAAGATCTATTGGGTATACGATGGTTGCTCCAAACGCACCCGCAACACCTTCCGTTGGATCTTAGTGCAATGTCCTTGTAAATCTGAATGCACGCACCGCCTTGCGCGAACTTATAGGCTGAATGCGCAATATTCGATAGCACACTCGATGCTGTAATACCTGTGGCTTTGTCGGTCGTTACGTCCTCACTGTCACCTGGCGCACGCCAGCGCGGGTCGAGTAGTTGTGCAAAGTCGATAAAGGCCAGACGCTGGCCCGCAGCACCACGACCGGCGAAGTGGAAGATGATGAACGCTTCCATAGGCGTGAAGAGCGAATAGCGCGATGTAGCTGCGGCGTGGTTCAGGAAGTCCGTCTGGTCAATGCGCCCATCTTTGGATTTCGCGGTAGCCTCGTGCAATACGCGTTCGACCATGTCCATCTCTGCGCGGTTGTAATAGGGCTGCTCATATCGATAGTTTGACAATCCAAGCTGAGAACGTACCTCTAATGACGTTATGACACGCGATGACCTCAGAATACGAGATATTGCCTCCAGGAGACAGTGTGGTAAGGGTTGGCAGAAGCTCTGTCACGGCATCGGAAAGCTTGTGGCCCGCCAGTTCCTGCAGAATAAAACGCCGTTGTAGTCGTAAAGCTGGATAACAGCCCCGGAATAACGCACGAGCATGATGCGTTTGAACTGGTCCGGCCGAATGAGTCCATCCTGATTCTCATCAAAGTAGTGGAACGCTTGACGCAATCGTTCGCCTTGAAGACCCTTCATCAGTTGGGTGAATTCATGGTCTGTACGATCCGTCAGCGCTGCCTCCAACGATGTTCGTGCAGAAGGCACCCACATCCGAGAACATGTGCCCCGTTTTTCTTTCCAAGGTAGAGCTTGACCCAGTCGCTAAACACCCATTTAACTGATTAGTATCGCCACGCGCCAACAGACGCAAGTGCGCACCAGTCAAAATCGAATGGAATCGCGTCAGGACCAAGGTTAGAGGAGAAAACGCTCTTGAACTCGTCGAAGGTGATAGTACCGGAGCCATCCCTGCGTGCCGCAGTCCAGACATCAGCTGTCAGACCCGGCATAGAAGTGTGGACATGCGCATACACATCGAAATACTGGAAAGCCATGTAATAGTCCGCGTCTGGGCGTTTGAGCAGAGCTTGGAAGACTACAAAGTCGTCCCAAGCCAAAAGGCCCCGCTTTGCGACGTCCGCGACGCGAAAGAGAATGGCAAACTGCGCGCGGCTGATACGCGTGAGGTCGCCCTTCGGCGCGATCGCGTTCACAAACTGGTCACGATCTAGGAATCTACCACCGTGACCGCGACGGTGCGCACGCATTCAGCGACATTTCGGAGACGAGCGGGCAACCGATGGGGGACATACTTTTCGCCACTGACAACGGTTTTTGCGTTCGTGTCAAAGGTCCGACGCCAACGCTTCAGCTCCGACTCTTGTGCGCGCACGGCACTCTTGACGGTCTGCACGACGCGTGAGGCGGCACCCCCATTGGTATTCCCGGAGTCTGCGTGCACTGTGGGCAAAGGATTGGCGGTGGACATGACGGATAGTCAATTAAAGACTGCAGATGTGTTCTGAGTCAACGGCGCTGCACGGAAGCAGGAATGAGAGTACTGGTTCGAAGGCGAATATTGTATAGTCTATGTTGTCTGTCCGTCTATGCGGGAGGTATCCAGCTCTAGTTAGTTTAGCGTGGTGTAGAGTAGTTGTGGGTTCGGGTAATGGGAGAGAGCGGAAGGTGCGGGGCAAACTTGCATGCCAGGACCAATGATCGAGGTCTTTCTCGCCAAAGCAACATTTTTTTTTTAGTTCGTATGACGTAAACATTAAATCGGCACGAACAAACCCGGCCTCTCAATTGTCCCGTTGACGTTGACGGAGAAATGTGACCGCCATGAAAATCGGGCGGCAGGGTGGGTCAAGGTCAAGGTCAGACCCCGAGGAAGTATATAGTATCAACTGGGCGTAAATCCTATCCACGTAAGTTATCCACTACGGGACCGGCTCAGGAGGTTGCCCAAATGCGGTCGCGCGAGGCAGACGGAAGCTAATGCAATACATGTCCTTATTCGGCGCGACTGACCGCACTAAATGCGCCTCAACCTCGTGCTCGGCGCTCAACGTGCATCCCAACTGCTCTTCAACACGCTGTCATGCGTACCGGTCGTGCCCGTCAGTACACGCGGTCAACTCACGGAATCGACGAGGCACGTACTTGACGAATATCTCTTTCGGCGGCATCACGATCCAGTTCGCGAGTGAAACAATGGCAGTGCACCATCGGCATCACGTCATACAACGCCTTTAGATCAACATCTGACCCTGGCGATGGCGCAAATATGCCACGAAATGCGTCAAGGAACGTGATTGCCGAGTCGGGAAGATTCATGACGAAGTGTGAAATGCGCTTGCGCGGAGATGGAGGTGGCAGAGGATGGGAAAAACCGCGTGATTGCTGCCTTGCCTGTGCACGACGCTGTGATTGTGAAGGTGTTGGTCCTGAATACCCAGGCAAGGGGTCGGCTGCAACCCATCTCGCCGCGTGTTGGATGAAGTCGCGTCCGTCAACACACGATGCGCGCACACGATCAGAGACCTAGTCGATGCGTTCAGCTAAGATCAACAGATGTGATGTGATGCGATCGACTCGCCTTGTTATCTCTGATGTTGATGTCGAGATATTTGTAACTCTCGGGATTCAGATCGTTCGCCAACACCGCACAGCCCTTTTTCGCCGCGGGTAAAGCAAACGGGCCGACACCAGCGAACACGTCCGCTACCAGCTCGTCCGCTTGGAACATATTCACAAGGCGTGCATGCTCCGTATGTAGCCGTGAATTCCAGTATACACGTGAAAAATCAAACTTGAAACGGCAATCGGATTCGATCTGTCCTGAATACTTAAACACGGCTGAGGGGAAAATGGCGGAGAACCGACGTGTTCAACGACGTAGTCCGGCTCTCCGGCCAAGAGCTCCATTTTGAAAAACCGGAATTGAGTATCGATCGAGTCGAGCTTATTGACAACCGTCCGCAAGCGTTTGTTTTTCTACAGGGAAAGTTTACAAAAGGAAATGTGTCGTTAGCAGCTCACTCACGTCGAGGATAACCTGGCCAATGATGTGTTTGTATGGGAGATATTCATTGTTGAGGTTCATGTGAGCTGCGTGGCACAATAAGTGATCTGGTCCAGCAGAGATCTACAGGGCAGACTCCACCTAGATGTCCCGTGGCCGAAAAACCTGATGGAGAACCGTCAAGGAGTTCCTCCGGAAGAATCGCGTTCAGGATATCGTCTACGGATGTCAGCTTGAAAAAACACGGGGCAGTCTAACGTACCAGCGTTCCAGTAGTCGTAAGTGAGTTCGATATTGTGTATTGTCAAAGTTGCACTTTGTAAACTCAAATATGACCGAGCATCCACAGATAGGCCAGCTAAAGCGCTTGGTTGTCAATCAGCACCACTGGCGATATAAAATTGACGAGGTGAGAGTTCTCTCCAGACGCACCTTCTTGCTGAACACGAAACAAAACGAGCTTATTATCGCCCCGCGGATGCTCGGCATCCGCAATCACGCTAGGTATCCTTCGCAGATTGATGAGGAAGCTTCATCGGGAACAAGGCGCGTGAGCAAGGGATAGAAGCAGGGACTCCTTTCGATTGGGTATCCCGACGGAGAGGAAGTGGGCTGACCCTCGCATCACTTCGGCCTTGAGTACCAAACCCGTTTTGGCCGCGGGCATGCGCGCGGCGAGTACAGGAACTGTTCTGTGGAACGCGCTGCGGTCGAGCGTGTCCTTCATCCAACGCGCTTGGGGCGGGGAAGTGTCTATGGTAATATTTCTGTGCATGTTGTGTGCATCTAAATTGTAGAATGACCGTGGATGGCGCAGCACGACGTTCAGCTGGTGAGACCTAATGGAACGAAGGAACATGCGCAGTGGCCGTCGCCTGGCGCTAGCAGGAAATCCGTGAATGTAAGAGAAAAACGTAAGCAAGGCTGCAGTTCCCCTTCCTCCGCCCTTATCACGGTCATCATGTCGCCTGCACCCCAGGTCCTTGCGCACCTCGTCGATGTTCACTGCCACCCAACGGATGCACCCTCTACCACGACGTCCTCCGTCGAATCCCTCCCATGCACGCTCTGCGCAATGTCGACGCAGGCGGGTGACCAGTCCAAAGTCGCCGCGCTCGCGCGCGCACATCCCGATCGCGTCGTCCCCGCATTCGGCTACCACCCCTGGTGGGTACACAGGATATCCCTGAGCGCGCCCGCAGGCTCGGTCCCGGACAGTGCCGCGCACTACCGCGCGCTCTTTCTCCCCGATTCGTCGTCGTCGTCGTCGACGCCCCCCACCGCCAAGCTCGAAGCCGCTTTTGCGCGCCTGCTTCCCACCCTCCCGCCGCCCATACCCCTCGCCGATGTCCTCGCCGACGTGCGCACGCACCTCACCGAGTTTCCCTCTGCGATGCTGGGCGAAGTCGGCATCGACCGTGTCGCGCGTGTCCCCTTTGCCAGTCCCGGTGCGCCCGACAACAACGACGATGACGAAGGGGCAAACGGAAACGGGAGCGGCCGCGGGTTGTCGCCGTTTGTGACGCCCCTCGCGCACCAGATCGCCGTCCTCGAGGCACAGCTCGCCCTCGCCATCGAGCTGCGACGCAACGTGAGCATGCACAGCGTCAAGGCGCCCGCCCAGACGCGCGCGCTGTTCGACCGCATGGCGGCGGCGCACGGTGCTGCGTGGTTCGCGATCAGCGTCGACGTGCACAGCTGCAAGTTCAGCCCCGAGGCGTGGCGCGAGATTGGGGTGCGTTCGTTCCTTCGTCCCCCACCCACCTAGCTTCCAGTTCCCCTCCCCTCCGCCGGGGAGGAAGAGGAAGAGGGGAGGACTGTCTGCTGATGGCGGTCGCTTAGAAGCACCACCCGAACGTATACCTGTCGCTTTCGACGGCCATTAATGGCGGCATTCCGGACTTCGTTGCCCTTGTCCGTGAGTGTGCACCGTCACGACTTCTCGTCGAGTCCGATTGGCCGGATGCGCGCGACGCACCGGCACGTACTTGGGACATGGCGCGCATGGTTGCGGACATTCATGGCTGGCCAATTGAGGACACGTGGGAGGACGCACCGCCCTCAGACGAGACGAAGTGGGGCGTAATCAGGCGACTCGAGTCGAACTGGCAAGCGTTCGTAAAAGGTGGGCATGTGGCGCCGATTCGAGGACTCAGGTCGCGAGAACGACGGAGGCGAGATTACAGTCTTGATTTGGTAGAGAGTGATACAGAAGACGAAGGTGAGTTGAAAGTTTCGGCGTGACGTCTGTCGAGTGGGTTGTACGACACCATCAATGAGAAGTGACAGTAATAAATCTGGTTTCACTATAGAGCACCTAATGGTATCCGACATCAACTCGCTCTGAATGCTATGGACTATCGAAACATGTAACGCAATAGGAAGAATATACAAATACCAATCAGACCTCCAATGAGATATGCGTCGCGTCTACGGCGCTTGTGAATCATGGAAAGAATGTTGTTTATACCCGGTACTGTGTCTGATACATGAACGAAGAAGCAGATAGGCCGTCAATCAACAGCCATTACTGGAAGAAGAGGGAAGGCATCGAAGGGAACTTACTGACTACCCCAACCATACGCGTCTGGATGGAACCGAGCGAAGAACGTTGGCGTGAAAACTCCGCACGGGTCTCGTGGGCTTGTCTGAAGGCACATGAATCGAAGACAGCGTCGGAAGAAACGAAGAGAAGAGTGTGTTAGAAGACACGAGGATAAAGGCAAATAAATAGATGAGAGCGCACTCTAATGTAGCATCGATCATCTGGTGTGAGCTGTCAATATGCCCCCGTTCCGCGAGTAACGCCTCCGCAGCAGAGGACTTGTATGCACTGCAGTAATTATAGTTCACCGACGTGGTCTGGAAGGGAAGCGAGAGGGCACGCACTCGATGTCGTTGCGTACGCCGCTGAGCAGATTGGCTTGATCAACGGCAGCCTGTACGTTTGCCTGAAACATTGCGAATGAGGAAAAACAGAGCGAGGGTGGTGGTAGAGCGGGCAGATGCGCACCTTTGTCCGCCTGAACTCCCTCCCGTAGTCCTGATACACGTCTCGGTGGCGTTGGATGGCCCGCATCATAGATTGCGATGGGGGGTTGTCCGAGTCCTGGGTGATGGCATCCAATGCCGCATTAGTCTCGCCTAGCTGCTCATCGCAAGCTCCGGTTAGCATTCGAGTCCAGAGGCGTGGAGCATATGGCTCGCACCTTTTCGAGAAGGTCTTCGACTTCGCTCTCGGCGTCCCGCCAGGATGGGCCGGCTTCGAGGTCATGCTCTGCTCCTGAGCGAGAGATGGAGGCTGCAAGACGGGCATATGAAGTGAGCTTTGCGTCGAATAGAGACTCGAGGGTACGGCAATGTCGATGCAACGAGTCGTAGGTGGCCATGGGTGAGAGAGGAGGGGATAGATTACATAATATGTGCCTGTGGGAGGGCGGGGATTAACACGTTCGCTAGTTCGTTCGATAACTGTGTTCGCACCGACCGACTGACTGTAATGTGCTGTGTGCTGGCCAGTTTTCACGACACGACACCCGATTCGATGGAAACTTCACTTCCCTTTTAACGGCCTTCCGAGGCGATGTCGGATCCATTTAAGCCCCTCTATGCTCCTCTCCTCGCTTGGTCTCCACCTACCCTCTCCACCCATCTCACTGAGCCATGGTTCTCTGCCAACCCCCCTCCCCCCACCTCCAAATGACCCGTACCGCCTCCCTCCGTCGCGTATCCAACCCGAAACCACCTCTCTATTTCCAATGTGATCCCAAACAGATCACCTTCGTCAGCACGACGACGCCTTACGAGAAGCCCAATGCGTCGGGCCTTACCCCAGATCAGACGCGTATGCTCCCAGAACGCACGATCGACCCTGACGGTCCAGAGGCGCGCGTCCTGCGCTCTCTCCGGGAACTTTATTCCTGCAAACCCCAGAAAGTGCGTCCCCGCCGCCGCCGCCTCTTGCATATTCCAATATTTGGTCCTCTGATTCTTCTCTCCTTCTCATTTCCGCAGATCTCATATGAGGTTTATACTCACGACGCGGTCTTCCACCACCCTATCGGCATCGCACGCGGGATAGACGCCATCCGTGCACAATTTGACGCGCTCCCAAAGGTAAACTTACTGTAGTACATCGTCCAAGCGCCCCGTGCATTATTGACACCACCAATAGCTCTTCCCACGCTCCGACATTCAAAAGCTTCGTGTCCTCGAGAACCCGCCGGGCACGCCAGCCGGCCTACTCCTCATTGATCAAGACGTCGCATATTTCCGCAACGCCCAAGCCACTTCTCCATTTAAGGTTGGGGATTTCCTAGCCTGCCATAATACGCCGGTTGACTGAGTGTCCTAGGTCGTCAATTCGCTTCTCACCCTTCAGCTCGACGACACACACCAGGTCATTCGTCATACTGAGGAATGGAACCACAAGACCGAGACCACCGCCGACGATGGCTTCCTCGGTATGCTCAATGAGCATCGCAAGAAAATGACCGCGGGTTTGTCAAAAGAATTCATGTCGAAGGCGTGATGATTGGTGACCCAGTACATTTATTGTATCTGTACCTGTATCTGTACAAATTTCTACACCTTCATGTGGTTGCACAGGGAATCGAGATGACAGTTATGTATCGTTATTGTTATCCGAGTACGCCTCCCTTCTAGCATTCCTTTCGATGCGGAACCCTAGCGTCGGTCTTTCTTTCTCAAGAGACTAGAATTTTGGAAGCCAACTCTTGGTGGTCTGCTTCGCCGCAAGCAGTTTGGCCTGCGCTAACATATTCTTGCTCCCTTGTTCTAGAGAGTTGACGCTCGTTTCTAGGTCATTAAGCATTTCCCTGAATAATGGTAGGGTCAGGCATCTCGAGTAAGATAGTTAAGCAAAACGCCTACCCGCGCTCAGAAACAGCTGCGTGCAGCCTGTCGTACAGAGCGCCCCTCGTGCGGGCCGTGGATGCGGCGACCTCCCCGGTCTTGCTCGGTCCAGCTTTCCACTCCGCGTAGCTACCTTGGGCAGCGCGAGGCTCAGGCATTTCTGGTACGGGTCTGTCTGGCCCCGCCACTAAAAAAAAAAAAAGAACGCCATTCAGCCCAGCACAGGAATTGAGAAGAAGAAAAAAGGACTCGTACAAAGCGCGTCGATCTGGTCCCCAGTCACGACATTCGAACCGACGAGCCCGCCAAGCCAGGAACGCCAGTCTGCAGGGCCGAGGCTCACGGGTGCAGGCGCGGGCCGCGCCGTGTGCTGCGCACCGTCCTTGCGCTCCGTGAGCGAGACGAGCGGCACGTGGTGTCCCCGCCGGATGTTGAAGAGAGAATCGAGGCGCAGGCACTTGACTGGAGACGGGGACACGGAATCTGCTGCGGCGGTGCTTGGGGCGGTGCTGGCTGCCTTGGAAGACAGGACGGACACGGCAGCGGCACTATTTTGGGAAGGTGCCGGGGAGGCTGCGCGTGCTTGTGGGGAAGCTGCGCGTGCTCGTGGGGACGCAGGGGGGTGCGTGGTATCGTGGAGAGGGACGAGCGTGAGGAGGTCGCCCGTGTGGTCCACTGAAGGAGGGCTAGTGCGTAACATTATTTGGTACCCCGGTAGAGCAAAGGGTATGACTATGCGATATGGACTTACATCGGCGAAGCGTCAGGCAATGGCATCGTATGCAGGAATTCCAGCGCCGGGAGCGAGTAGACGAGGACCTCGCGCTTGTCCGTGAATACCGCTAGCGCGTAAGACCCTGAAGTGTGTTCGGTCAGCCACTGACATGTGCGGGTGAAATATTGTAGAGCAATCACCGTTCCGGTCGACAACTTGCGCACCCACCGCGCCACCCGCTTTAGAGCCCCACTCGGCCTTCGCTATTCGGTCATCCCCGAAGTCCGCCAAGCATCGTACGGCCCTCGTGCCTACCACGAGCAGTAGGCACCGCACGCCTTCCTCAGAAGTATCTTTGGATGTTTTGAACTCGAGCGCGACGGCAAGGCGGGCTTTGTCGGCCCTACATGGCGCGCCCGTATGCGCATCGAGGACGAACGTGCCACGGGCCAGAGGTGCTAACACACCTTCTGTCTCAGATGGCGCCGAGGGTATCGACCAAGTACCATCTCCACCTCGGACAAGCGTATATACGTGAATGTGCCCAGAAGCGCGGGCGGCCACCAGTCGTATTCGCGGTGTCGCGTCTATGAAGGATGGAATTTTAGAGTGCCTTCCGAGGAACGGAAAATAATTTACCTGACTTGACCCCACTGATCGCCCACGCGAGACTCGACACTGGGTCAGTGCCGCTTGAGTTACGGTGCATGAATGAATGACGATAGGTGGACTGTGGAGCTTTGGCGACCCGTAGCATTACCCGTGGGCCACGCATGTCGATGACAGACAGCGACCCGTTCGCATATGCGACCGCCGCGAAGCCTGTCGAATATATGTAGTGGAACAATAAAGGCGAAATCGAACAGGGTGCTCACCAACATCTGATATTGAGAAAGCGGTGACTGACGCCTCGGCTTTGATCAAGAAGTAGGGCTTGAAACGCAGACCCTCTGCGACCGGCACGTGTTCTAGTGACACAAGTTGGTTGTCAGGTAGCTCCCTTCCAACAGCGCCCTGGCGATCTGTCATCCTATAGAGTAATACCTCTCCTCCGCTGAGCACGAGAGCAACTTCCAGCGATTCAGTGGCAAGCTGTACATCGTCGATTCGCGCTTGCGCTGCGGAACTGGCAAGTCCGTGTGTGGCTACCTCTGGAGACCCTATGAGAGCGAGGACATCCATAGAGAGATCGGGAAGGGCGCGAGGAAATGCAGACGTAAAGGGTGACGACGAAGAGGGGATAAGAAGTTGCACAGATACGTCCAGGAAACGTATCGAGAGATCCGCGTTGCGCGTAATAACAATGCGATGGGGTTCGAACTGCGTGGCTACCACGTCAGAATTGAAAGCGAGCATTGTTGGGCAGCTACCTTGGCGTGTTTGATCGCGCCGGCGATTTCTTCTTCTGGAGTAGAAATGCCGCCTTCTAGAAGGAGGTCATCTGACCCGGACCCACTAGATCTTGAAAGTGTCTCATATGCAATACGATCGAGCGAAAAGAGATCGGCGTCCACGACGGCGTCTGGTCCGCTCCACAGAGAGGGGGGGAGACGAAGCTTCTTGGGCTCTTCGTTCACGGTCATCGACTGCAAAGTTGTGGCCAGGTCCTGCGCAAGGGCTTCATTGTCTTCCTTATCACCGTCCTTCGTTTCTTCTGTACTTTCAGACGGCGTGGGGGCGCTTGAGAGGAACTCAAGAGGGGGAAATTGCTGTGCCTCGAGCGCACGGGTCTCGTCCCCGTTTTCAAAAAGCATCAAGATGGCCGTGGGATTCCAGGTGCCACCAAAGTGAGGACTGTCTCGTGGCGTGAGCAAGAAGTCCTGAGCAAGGCCAGGCGTAGGATAAAAGTACGCGCTAAGCGGGACCAGAGAGTCCCGCATTGCGTCCCGAAAAAAAGGGTGTAACGATTGGTCATTAGAAAAGGATGGTGGGGCGGGAGGGTTGAAGGCAGGGAGCCAGAGAACGTTGATTCCGGGGGGGTCGTGATTGAATTGACCACCAAGAATGGTTAGAGAGGTTTCGCCACCTCTTGGGTCGTATGAGTTGGGATAACCACTCCAGGCAAGTTTGAAGATAGCTTCTCTGGGTTCATGGGGTTTACTCGCAAGCCTTGGAGGGCCGTCTTCATCGGAAAGATACTGTCCTAATTTCTCACCATCTACTTTGAGGACGTCGACCTCATCCAAGGTCCGAACCGTAAGTGGCTGTGTGTCGTCATCCACCGCCCAGAATGATATGGACCCATCCACGTGGCCGATAGCGAAGAAATGGCCAGCGGGATGTACACAGAGTGAAGAAACATTGGGCCTCCGATGCTTGAGAAGGTCCTGATTAATGACAACCTCAGTGGTCCCGCGCAATAGAAAGCATAAAGATGAGTCACAGGGTCGGTATATCCTAAACCTCCTGGTGCCCCCGCAGGTACGAGAAGCTCATATGTACCCAACGTCTTCTGTTCTTTCTGTAACAACTTTCGTCAATATATCTCCTTTGATCAACGCGATATATGTATTACAAGATCGATGAACACAACACCACCTAAGGAATGCAGATTTCAGCCAGGGAAGAAAGGGACAAACGAACCCATTTGAACGAGTACCTCCATACGCAATAAATACAAAATTGAGGTTTCTTGGATGCACAACAACGTCGACAGGGGTCCTCCTGTGCAATACATCAGCGATGCTTCGAGACTGTGGTACTCGCACTCACGACGTCGGATCGGTATTAACATACATCCCACTAGTGGCTAATTTCTTCTCGTAGGTTTCCCAGGCGTTTGGGATGACGTACGTAGAAACACGCCGACATAAAAGGTCGTACGATTTGATCTCTCCAGATTCGAATCCGATGAACGCCTAGAGGGCGAAGGTTTCAGGGAGGCTCGAAGCGTGAAGGTAACTGAAGAACCAACATGGGTATGGGAGGGAGAAAGCGTGAGGCAGCTAGAGACGGCACACCTTCAGCTTTAAACATCTCTCAGACTTGAGTCGAAACTGACGTTACTGGTCGGTCAAAGCGCATGCTAGCTTCTAGTTTGATTTGTCCATGCGATGTAAGATCCCATAAATACAGCTTGTCATCAACATCTACACACCTATTCAGAGCGGGATCCACAGCTAAATGCGCGCTATACTTCTCACCGATACACACGAGCTTGAAAAGATTCGTCGCGAATTGCAAGAACTTGACAGGTGTAGGTGATGACAGCGACAAGCTTGTCTCAACACCAGGGGCACCAAAGATTCGGATTGTCCCGTCAAATGTACCTGTTGTGCTCAATATAGTCTATTGACCAGAATTGAGTGAACCATACTAACCTATCGCAAGAACACTGGACACAGGATCGAAAGCAAAAGTGGAGGCGTTCAGGACATGGTCGAGGGTCCTGAGTGTCCCGACCTCCCAGTCCTGTCTTTCTCGCAAATCCGTCGAAAGATCCGTGAGACCGCGACTAATGGTCTTGAACATCGTCTAGTTTTCAGATTACTTCTCCGCTGGTGACTGCGATGATGGTCGACGTATTTACACCGGCGTAGCACTTCAAGTTACGTTACCGTAAGCGGTGAGGTGATCGGGAGGTTGCCAGGGAGTGGCTCGTGATTATAATTTCTGTTCTTCGCTTCGCCACGGATCAGTCAAGAGTCCATACGAAATAAGCCATATGCATGTGCGTGTGCATGTGTAATTGCAGATTGATAGGAAATAAATACAACGTGACGGATAACGATACATGCGGCGACAACGATGAGACTAACTACCAAAGCTCCATGCAAGTAATGTCCGAACCCTTGTCCGAGCCTGAGTCAAGGACCTCTTTCAGCAGCGCCAGGCCGCGTTGAAATCACTCTAGCTGTCGCACCGCTACTAGATTGCGAAGGTTTCGACATGGGCACACCCAGCCAACTTCGCTTGACCTTGACATCAGCTGGCGGCTGACCTCGCGGGCTGTTTGTGACATCAGAAATTACAGTTGGTGTGGGGGTCTGAGCAGCAGGCCCTGGCGCCATGAGTGTCGTCAACGGGCGAGCCGTGGTATTTCGAACGGGTGTAAAACCTGTGCGAGGGCTCTTTCGCCTCCTAGGCGTAGTTGCGGCATTATGCTCCTTGACAAGCACTCCCTCGGACGTGAACCCTTGCACAGGTACGGCTTCATCTCCGTCGTCTGGTGCGGCTCGCTTTTTACCAACGACTACCGCTGTCGGGAGTGGATCTTGGTGTACAGGGGGGGTCTTCTTTGCGGGTTCTGGTGTCTTCACACGGAACACAGATGATGCACGTCGACCCTCGGGGGTTTTACGGCTAACGAGCGCAGAAGGGCCTGACATGGTGCGAGAACGAGAGGGGGAGACGGACGGGACTGCCGAGACCAGAGGTGACGACCTCGTGTGCTGCGCTGCAGTACTAGCAAGAGGTTGTTTAAGAGGTGGACTTTGTTTAGAGGTGGACGCCGCATGTTGCCCCGGGTCTTGATTGGCAGCACCATCTCTGAGAGTTGCTAGCTTGGCCTGCAGGGTTTGCACCTTTCTGGAGAGTGTTTCGACCTTGGCCGTCAATTTCTTCTTCTCTTTGTGAAGTCTAAGAGTAGCACATGTTAGTCACCGCATGGGGCGAAGGCGATTCGAGGCACTTACTCAATGAAGCGGTCATCGTTTTCTTCTATCTCTTGCGTCTTCGAGCGCATCAATGCGTCCATATACCCGATCTTTCCTTCGAGTTCTTGGATCCTTTCGTCTTGCCTCGATGCTGCCTGCAGATTTTGGATCTCCTGCTTGAGGGTGGCCATCGCCTGATCGTGTTGTGCAGCCTGGAAAGTGAGCCGCATTTCCGCTGCTTTCCCATCTCGTTCAGCGTGCGCGAAATTCTCTTTGACTTCTTCGAGTTCTGCCTTTACGATGTCAGACTCGTGTACGCTGGGAAAGAACAGTGTGAGCGTGGAAGGAGAGCACGCAGTCGGGATATGGCAGACCTATCCTTGAGCTGGCTCTCGAGATAACGCTGCATAGAGAAGGTGCGTTGAATCTCGGATTCGAGATTGGTGTTCTTTGCCTCGAGCGCGTCCTTCTCCTCCATCGCGGTCTGAAGGCGGGTCTCTAAATCGTCGAATTCGGCTTCAAGAGAGGACAATTGGGCTTGAGCAGCATCTTGCTGTGCACCAGCGTTCTCGCAGCGTTCAGCGGATTCTCGGAGTTCCGTTTCGAAAGCGGCACGCATGTGTTTGGTGTCCGCGATGGCCTTATCTAGCTGTGCGCGAAGGGAATCGGCCTCAGTCTGGAGTCGCCGCAGACGCTCTTGAACTTGAACTAATTCTGTTGTGTGAAGGGACTCGGCTCGATCCATTTTCTCCTGGAGAGCATCACGTTCTTGGAATAGTTCACGGACTCGGTCTTCCGTGGAGTCAGTGGCACGGGAGAGGTCAGTTCTCGCTTGTCGCAGAAGGGTTTCCAGGTCATCCTTCTCGCGCGTCGTCTGCCGCAACTCTTCCGTAGCGATATCAAGGCGATTTTGGATACCAAGCACCTGCTTTCTGTGTTCTGTTTCGTGGCTCTGGAGATCTGCAATTAATATGCCGTCTGCGTCCTGTTGCTTGGACATGGTATCGAGGCGGCCCTCGAGCTCGGCGTTAGCTGCAGAAAGTTCTAACGAAGTTTTCTCCGTCAGTGCGTGCGCTTCTCGGGCCTCCTGAAGGTCTACGGCAACTTGCTGCAGCTTGCCCCGCAAGGATTCGAGTTCCTCCGTGTGATGGGTCTGAAGCTGAGCGATCTCCTCTTTGATCGCGTCAGCGTCGGCGCGAAGTTGATCGTGCTGTTCCGTAGCAAGACGTAGCTCTTTCCGGGATTGGGCTAGCTCGCCTTCCAGTTCCGCGCACGACTGGCTAAGATCCGTGTTTGCTGCCTGTAATTCAGCAACTTCGGCCGAGTGCCGAGCTTGTTGCTCAGTGCTTTCCGCGAGCCCCCGCGACCGATCTTGTAAGGAACTAATCTCCTTGAGGCGATCATTGAGCTCAGCCTGAGTGGCTGAGAGGAGGGCACAAATCCGGTCTCGGTCCTGTTGTACGGCACGTCGGTGTTCTGCGTCGGTCGTTCGAACGACTGCGAGAGCGACAACAGCATTGCGGGCCTCTTCTCTGTGAGCGACAGCTGCCTTCTGGGCCAGTTCGAGTTCCGAGGCTTGTCTTGTCAAAAGTGACAACGCAGAATCACGTTCTGCAGAAATGAACTGAAGTCTTTGTGACATGTCTAGATTTGCGGCGCCCCCTTCGTGGGCGTGGGCGCGCAGACGGGCAATAGACGACCGTGATTGGGCCAACGTAGAAGACCAGACCTCGACCAGAGCAGACACCTCGCTATCGCGTTGTACTTCAAAGGACTGCCGTTGCGTCTCCAGAGTCTCCATGGCGTCCTCTAGGTCATCTGCCTTCCTGAGCGCGCGATCCCGCGCTTCCCGTGCATCGGCGCAATCTTCCACCATACTCTCCTTTTCTGACATTGATATCTCGAGCTCGCTCGTCATCTCGGCTATGCGGTCTTCCTGGAGCTTGAGGTTCGTTTCGAGACGCTTGATGTCGTGTTGATGGATACCAATCTGTTCTGTACGGCGGGCTACGCGACCCTCCAGATCTTCGATCTGCTCCTTCAGTTTGCGATTAACTTGGACTGCTGACATAGAAGAGAGCTGTTTGTTCTGTAGATCGCTATAGCGTTGCTCAGCTTGCTTGAGTGAATCCTGAGCCGAAACTATGTCGCCTTGGAGGTTGACGAGTTCGACTCTGAGCGAGTTACGGTCAGACTCCGCGTCTTCGAGGGCATTCGTAGCGTCTGCGAGTCTAGCAGTCGTGCGCTCATGGCTGGACTGCAGTTCTTGGTGTTGTTCTCTAATGCGATCACTTGCCGTGATCTGAGACTGCAAGTGTTCGACCTGGAGGAGTAGATCGTCGCGCTGCCGCTGGGTGTCGTGTAAGCTGATGGTACTTGACTCTAGCCGAAGCTGTAGGTCAAGTAAAGACTGTTGTAAGGCGTGCGATGTGCGATGCGACTCCTCGCTCGAGGCCATAGTGTCTTGTAACTGAGAGCGGAGGTGGGAGATCTCAATAAGTGCTTGGTCCTTCGCCTCGCCGTCGTGATCGACGCGAGTCTGCAAGTGCCCTACCATGACTAGAGACGCAGAAGCGATGAGACCGAGTCTAGATGACTCCATTGCCGACGAGGACAAGTCCGTATGTGAGCGCGAGCTTGCCTTCGCCAACCGCTCGAGAAGTTCTTGGACTTCACTCTGGAGCTGAAGAACCCGCGGATCTTCAGTAGGTACGGCCGCTTTAAAGGACGAGACTCCAGAGTTTATTTGGTTTTCGAGCGCTTCGATGGTAAACTTGGACTCAACCTGCAGGAATTCGAGCTGTCGGCGTAGTTCATCGCGCTCGCCTCTCAGCCGATCCACAGCAGTCAGGAGCTTCTCTACTGTCTCAACACCAGTCACGGGGCCATCCTGAGTGTGTCCGGGTGTAGTACTTGAGGTGGGAGCTGAAGAGTAAGTCCGTTAGCTGCTTCCTATGAAGGGAAGGAACAGATGATGTACTCGGCTTAGATCTAAGAAATAAGATTTTTTCTTGTTGGACGCTCACCTGAGCTTTAAGAGATCTGCCGAGGATGAGAATACGTTAGGCGTGCAAGTCATCACTGGCGTACCTTTCCTGTACCTTCAACGAGTGCACAAGTGAGTCCCTATCATCAAGAGCTGTCTCGAGGTTCCGGACATGGGTGTGCGATTCCTCCAGCGCATCTCGGACTTGTCTCATATCCCTATTGAGACCAGCATTCTTCTCCTCGAGACCTTTGACTTTGCTGATCTCTGCCGCGAGCCTCTTCTCTGCTTTCTGTAGCGCGGTTTCCATCGTTTTGAGATCCTGGGTTTCCGACAACAGACGTTCCAGAGCCTGTACTTTAGCCTCTTCTTCCTCGACCCTCCGGATGAGCTCCTCCTCGCGCTCCTGTGCAAGACCAAGGTCTTCTCCACCCGATAGTCGCACAATCTCCTCATCCTTGCTGACCAATCTTTCTTCCATGTTCTTCATTTCGTCGGCCAACCTACGCTCGAGCACGGTCCTCTCGTTCTCAACTCGGACGAGGTCCTCCTCGTTGCGCCTGAGTTTCTCTTGGGCCTTCCCAAGTTCGGCCTGTAGGTTTAGTACCGAAGCCCGTGACTCGCCAAGGTCCCGCTCGAGTGTGGTGATCCGGATATCCGAGAGCGAGGAAGATCGCGCGCGACCCTTCCTCTTGGGTGTCGCGGCGCTGATCACCTGCTGGAGGTTCACCTCAAGTTCCCGCATGCGACGCTCGAGAGCAACCTTTTCGTTTCGTAAGTTTGATATGATCGAGTTGGAAGCGGTCTCGCGAGATGATACGGATTCGAGTGCTTGTTGGAGCTCTCGTCGGGCGACTTCCTCTTGTTTGCCTTTCTCTGCCACAGAGCGAGCAGACAAGTCTGAGTTCTGCCGCATGACCCTCTCCTTATCCAGCTTTACCCTGCATTCCCTGAGATCCTCGTCGAGCGAATGCGCCCTATCGGCCTCCTGGAGCAACTAAATGGTCGCAGCGCGTTGAATCCTGGCTCAAATCCAAGGCAACTCATAGCGCACCTTACTGGTCGTCTCATCGAGTGCGACCCTGTTGTCTTCCAGGGCACTCTTTGTCTTCAATAATTGCCCATGTAGAGTAGAGTTGCGGCTGTCTGAGGTTGTGGTAGAATATGAGTTCGACAAGGTGGAACGATGAAGCTAATCACAGATGCCCCCAACCTTGCTCCGCAATGTGCTTCTTCAAGAATATTACTTCCTCTGAATCGCGTTCGTAGTCGATATTCCAAGCCACCATGGCGAGGAACCAGGGAAGAGGAAGAGGTAGTGCTACGAGTCTGGGGTCAAGTGATGAACCAGTCAACTTGGCGCGTCTTATCACATGATCGCGTCTCCTACTCTAGTCGCAACTTGGATCCACTCTCAACCAGCCATGTCAATCATCTACAGTACTGTACAACATACATTACAAGTTCCCGGTGATCTAGAGTATAACCCGTCCCAGGATACGGTTTTTGTTCATAAACTACATATCAACAGAAGGCGCCGTTTGTCTCCCACGACTCAGTTCTGGGGACGGCACGGGTGTTGATTTCCCTGACGACGCTGGTGAAGCGCCCGATGATAGTTCTACAACACGCCGCCCTCTCACTGCTAGCGAACCGGTGCGACTCTGGGAGGGAGTCGGTGTAGCAGAGTCCATTGTTGGAGGAGCTGGGCGGTTCCATGGCAATTTTTGCATGAGCCATCCACTCCAAGTGCGCGCGGCGGCCTGCTGCTCGCGCTCATCTCGTTTGCGTTCAAAGGCAGTGCGGTATCGCTCGTACGCTTCCCGGAAGCCACGTTCCACGCGGGACGAGAAAATGAGCTCCCCACGCGGATTTGTTGTCGGCGGTATCGATGGCATCGGGACAGTAGAAGATGACCGTTTTCCCAATCGCGTGGGAGAAGACGACCTGGCTCGGCTTGGGGGCACTGACCTATCGGAGAAAGAAGGACGTGGGAAAAGGTAGGAGAGTGGGTCGAATGGGGATCTGCGGGGCGCTTGGCGCAGGTTGAGGTACATGTTGAAGTTGCGCAGTGCACGATTTACGCGAGGAACATAGCTGCAGGCATGGAATGAGCAAGTCTGAGCAACGAAAGTAGTTGAGATCGTACCGATTAGCGTAGCCTATCTTTTCGGAATATAGGCCAGTTGCGAAGAAGAGGAGTAATGTCGTCACGGAGACAAAAAGAAGTCCAGATGCAACGTATGGGGGTAGGTGTACTTCAGCATCTGGCCCATAGACACTTGGAAGGGTGCGGCGAAGGAAGTACTGGTAGGGGACCGAGAGAAATGACGTGTTCAGAAGGACTTCACAAAGCAGGAAGATGATGACGATCATCAGTTGAGCAAGAAAGACTGAGTGCATGGCGCCTTGTCAGGGAGTATTGTTAGTAGGAGGTGGAACGCACACTGATAACGAGACTTTCTGCGGTTGAGGGTGAGTGCGTTTGTCTTCAATCGCTCTTCGAAGAGCAAAAGGTCTCTGTACGTCGCCTGGTCATTGGGTGGAAAGAAGGGGGAGCCTGAAGGAGAGCGGGTAGACTTCTTCGGCATGAGATGGGCGACGCTGGTGAGTAGTGTCGCCCTCGCCCTGCACTGAGGGGCAACTCCGATTCGGGCCGAGAACAGCCGAGACATGACAATTCCGAGGCTCCGTGCGACGGCGATGCGGCGCTGATTGTGGCGCAAGTCTACAACATCTGAATTACATTACACAAGGCAAGTGACCACGGTACAGGGATGCTCGATGTCGACGTATGAATGGTATGCAAGTCCGGAGGCAGGCGCAGATGGTATGCCACACTGAGACTGAACGGCCTGTAATACATGTAACAATTACGAAAAATAAAAGAGGGATTGCGTTTTTGTGAGGAAAAACTGGGTCATAACCCGTCGTCAAAGCACAGGAAAGCGAGAAACAAGACAATCTTGAATCTCTACGCGAAGCGGACTTTCTCTCCAGGTCGACCCTCGGAGAGAAGAACAACAGCCTACAAGGTTACGGGTGAATGGATGAAACGACGAGAATGTGAAGGAGCTCACGTATTTGCCACTGATCTTCCAGCCAGGCTCTTCCTTGTCCAGTGTCTCCGCGGTCTCGTCGCTTTCAAGGCCGACGACAACGTCACTCTTAATGGTGCGAAGAGAGCAGACTTTTGGTGCGCCCGCCGCGCTCGCCATCGGGCCAATAGCAATATCGAAAGGTGTTGATGCGGGGGCAGCACAATCATATGTGAGCTTGCGGTGATTCAAATCGCCTTTGAAGAAAACGAGGTCTGAGCGTGACAAGTGCAAGAAGAGATCCGGCGCCTCGCTGTGAAGCTCCCAGAACGTGTAGCCAGTGCACCAGAACGGGTGTTGTTCGTAAACCCATTTGCCCTCACGTTCGTATTGCTAGCGGCGTACAGAAGTGAGCATCTCTGTCTCGACGAGCAGGAACGCGTGCTCGCATACCTTCCAGCGCAGACCGAGACGACGTAGAGACTCCCGCTCCTGTTCAGTCGCCTTCGGGAAGAGGTGGCCATAGACCATCGTGTTTAAGAGCCATTCCCAGTCTTTCTTGGTTACATCCGAAACAAACCAAGGGTATCTCTTGCCATGGAAACGGATCTGCTTCGCTAGACCACTCTGAATGAGGAAGTCGGCTGATATGGATTGTTTTAGACAATTCTATCTGTGTTTGAGCGTATTGTGGCACGAACCGTAAACGCAATCGCAGTATAACTCGAAGCCCGCATTGTCGAGAACAAAGTCGATGCGCCCACCCGTCTTGTCACGGAGTTCCTTGACACTGTCCCACAGTTGATTGAGATGATTTCCAAGGATGTTTTTCTCTGTTGAAGCGAGGTGGTCACCACCGGTGGATTGAAGAGATTTGATTTGCTCTTCAGTCATATTGATGAGTAACGAAAGGTCTGTTGAATTTCCCCAAAGGCAGACTGGAACGAGAGTCAGTATTTACGCAAAAATTCATCAGAGCACTTTGCAGACCTTGCGTCAGTTCAAGGAACATGAGACGTTCGGCATCCAACTTTGCCTCAGGCAGCTTTCCGGACTGGGTAAAGGGTTCGGCGAAACGCATCGACAGTTCGAAAACGGCGTCTGATGAGCGAGAGAAGGTATCGCACTAAATATCACCCGGGTTAGTATCACCGAATAGGTGCTAACGCAGTACTATCACCTTCTGTCTGTAGAATACATCGTAATCACCCCAATACTTGCTGACGGTGAATGCCTCGCGCAGCCGGCGATACTTGTAAGCCTCGGCGAAAAGCCATGGGGCGTTCATGAAATCTTTCCCTGAAGAAATCCGTCGTTTAGACAAGGCACACGACAGCACGCTAGTAGACAAACCCTGGAAGTATTTGGCAATCTCTTTGTTCCACAAGGCGACGTCGGCCTCACCATCGTCAATTATGGGCCGGAGTTTCTGGTTCCCGGATAAGTCTTGCATGAGAACATCCATGCGTTCGACACAATGGACCAAATCAACAATCTTCTCCTCAGATGATTGCTCATTGAGAGTGCGAGTAGCGTCATCAATAGCTTTCCCGAGAATGGTAGGGAGGCGAACGCCCATGGTGGCATGCGCGAAGGAATACTCATGGTATCCGCGGTAGGCTGGCCATGGAGGGTTGTTTGGATCGACCTGAAAGGAAGGCGCGTTAAACTCTTGCGGTGAAGTACGAGACAACACTTGTAGAAGCTCACACGGGTGGGTGTACGTGGCCAGGGGCCTTTGATGTCCTTCTTTGAGGGGAGGTGGCCTAGATGAAGGGTGACCTTTCCGGACTTAACGGGAGGGGCGGCGTCAGGAACAACGGTAGACATTGATGAGATATGGGTAGTCGTTGGTTTGGCAGAGTCAACCTCGTCGTCAGAATGAGCCGGTGGTGTCGGAGGGAAGTACTCGAAGTTGGGTGAATCGAAATCGCGAGCTAGAGAGGCCATTGAAATTATCCACACTAGTGAGGATGGGGGAGACGGCTCACTCAAGCTGAGCCGTTCTTATATGCGCTCGGAGGAGAGAGATGAGATATTCCCTGATTTTTTGGCACATTTTTTCTCGCGACGAGTTGTCCTCTTTAAAGGGTTGGATCGATGACATCATATCGCTTTCCACTGCCATAACCGTAGTTAGCCTTACAGTTATAACCTCAGCCTCGATCACCGGCTCATCCTCGTCGAATACAGCAGTAAAGTGCTCACTTTCAATCCTCCGAAATCTCCTCGCAATACTGATTTATTTTTTTTGAGCCCCACAACTCATCGATCGTGTCACGTAAGTGCTCCTCGTTCGATACCGATAACACCGCCCCACTTTCTTTTCTTCCACTGATTGTTTCCTTTTAGCTACACCGCATCCGCTTTTCTTTATTCCCGCGCCAAATTCGCATTTGTTAACCCCCTAAGACGTGTAAGGGTGGGACGACCGGGACTTAGGCCGACCAACCCGCTTTTGTCCATCACAACAGTTGGGCGCCTCAATTCATTTTCAGTGGCTCCACCTTTCTTTTCGGAACCAACTTGGGGCACAAGTCGCTCGCTCCTCCACCTGCCCTCTTTTGAAAACTCGTCTTGCTTTCCTGGCCTAGTTACCCTCTATGGTAACCTGACCTCTACTCGTCCTAATAGGGACAATCAACCAATGTGTCCTCCTTTCGTTGTTGCGTTACCCCGACTACACCCCGACCGGATGCACTCGCAATAACAACTCACTTTCTTTCCAACATTACAGCTCTCTCGCTCTGCTTGGCGCGTTCAACCTATGTGTCCGTCCTACCGGCACGTTTGTGCAGTGATATCATGTCACCATCTATCGCGTCCAGATTTTCCCGTTACAAGAATATCGAACGTATCCACTCCCGGTTCGCTCGGTGAATGCGTCACTGTGCCGCAACGTCATTGCAGCCCCCCCCATCCAATAGATGCGCTCGACAGTTCCGACGAGCTTGCGGCCATTGCTATTGCCTACTCGGCACCCGGTGATTGGTGCCAGTCAATCGTTTTATCCACACTACGTGTGACCATCCGACTTCTTCGCAATAGTGGTATCCGTTTATCCCCTATGTCCGTTCATTGTGAGGCTATCGACAGGTTTCAATCACCAGCAACAACTGTCGAACACGCGCAATGTCTTTATTAAGTAGCCTAGGTCCCGTGCTTTCTGTGCGCGTTGGGTACGTGCGCTTTGCAACGTGTCATCCTCGAGGTTTGCTGTATATGAGCCTCGTATGGTGTCTGTCCTCTCCCTTCCTTTTTCCGTCTCAGGTCAATCCCATTGAGCTTCATACATACCTACATTCTCTTTACGTCTACTTTTTGTGCACCCCATTTTTAAGCTTTATCGCTCAACTGCCACTCCTGTGGTCTACCTCTTCCCAATCCTCTGTCTTACCTCGCAATGCCCTCAAACTCTGAAGTAAGAGTTACGCCTTACGGGATCCCGTATGTCGTCGAGTTTGCCAACGTATCCATTTGGCCTCGACCCCCCATGGTCCATGCCGATGTTGCCTATCACATATCGGATCTCGTACCAAAACCGTCACTCTCGAGGTCCAATACGTTGCCCACTACCAGCACACGTAAACCATTGCCGTCCCTGCCCCTGCCCGTGCGAAGCAGGTCACTGAAGCTGTTCGGGAGCAAGACACCCGCCGCACATGTCAAACCCGAATTGGCAGCAGAAGGTCCAGACTCGACGCGACCCGTAATCCGCAGAAATCCTTCTTTGACTGCCGACGCACGCAACTCGGCTCACAGGCACTTCAAGATTTTCAATGACGAATTCTCCGCATCAGAAGAGACCCTCGTGGAGCCTGAAGTCGCAGGCACCTTTCCACCCCCAATGCACACAGTTCCATCAGAAAATGGACTGTCACTCCGGACAGGCGGGCTGTACATTCAGTTTCCGACGTCTTCGCAGACGAATTCCGAGGACCCATCTGGCACTCCATCGTTGCCCACGATATGGTCGGAGACGGAAGGAACGTCGCAGGCCGATTTCGAGAAAGCCACGCGCGCACGGCTCTACCGCTTGAGCCGGGCCATCTCAAAGGCCGTCTTGGCCGCAGGGATGGAAGCCCCACCGAAACCCACGAGGAAATTCGATGCAGAAGTTAGCGCCGGGGCAATCAGTGGAGACGCCCGTCTCGTAAAGGGGGGTCGGGGCCTATTCAAGGGCACATATGGCCAAGTGCGTGCCGCCTTTCGCGCCGCGGGCCTCGTGACCACACCATGTGGAGAAGACGGTGTCCCCGACGGTAAGTGGACTGCTCTCCGTCGCTTGTCACACAACTGACCGGTGTTCTGTGTTTTCCACAGCGACGCGTCTAGGCGCCCTTTTTATCGCGAATCCTGACGGGCGTGGCGCCATTGTATTCACCAAGGTTGTCATGTGGGGTTGAACGATGAGCGGGGCGCATTTCTTCCGTTCGCTTCCTTATTCTCGATTTGGATTCGCCACCCGTGCGTCTACGACTGGGACCTGCTTGGACTTACTTGTCCAAGAGAGGCCGATGAACAGTGGATAGAACAGGATGGGAAACCTTTTATCGCGCTGTGCGCTTAGATTGAGGTACGGACTTTTTGCATCAATCTCCAGTAACGCAGTTTACTTGCCTTATGCTGAGAGGTCTGCTATCGTTATCTGCCACTTGACGTACACGTTTTCGTCCCGTTCAGGGCAACAGGCTCCAGTGGACCAGCCAGGGACGATTCCATTTTTTGTTTTGTTGGAGAAGCGATGTATTAGATAGCAGAAGATGTCACTAGGTTACCTAACATTATCTAACAGCCCTGGGCGGCCTATCTAACACGCTGAGTATGAGAGATCGCCCAGCCGTGGCCTCCCGCTGGTAGTGGATAGAGTGGAACTGTTGAACATTGCCCAGGGGTCTTTGACCACCTCAAGTACGAAGTGCCGGGTCCTGTCGAAGTCGACGAGATCATGATCCTGCCATGAGGAGATATCCCCAAGGTATGGCTTGGATGTGAAGAGAGAAGGGCGCCTGTTGTGCCCATATACCCCAAAGGGAATTGTTGCGCAGGGCGGGCGCGAGAGGTGAAGAAATGTTGAAGGTTGCGCCCTTCAAAAGACTCGGGGTAGATCCAGGCGGCACCAATATCTGCGTCATGGTTCGTCAGTCGGTCCTCGTAGCCTCGTACTGCCACTCCCCTTATCCCACTCTCTCCCTGCGGAGGACTCTACGGACTGAATTATACTATTCGCTCGTCATGGCCGCCACGAATCTTCCCGCGGACAAACACCGGACTTAGGTCGGTCAATATATGCCGGGCTGTCGATGTAGTAACTTATCTGCGCACACCAGTTCTAGCGACCCACCCGGTCACTGACTAGTAGCGGCGGCAGCGAGGCAAACGGCGAAGCCGTAGCACACCGCAGAGTGTCGATAGTGTCGTGCCTGATGGCAGCACCATCGACGTCTAATAGAACGATGTGGCTGCACGCGGCTGGCAACGGCAATGGTGACAGTGGCATGTGGGGGAGCAGATGTGGGAGCAGCGACGGCCGCGCACGTAGCCGCGCGGTGGATCATCGACCACAGGCGATCACCAGTGGTCGCGGTACAATGGTTGGTGGGGAAACATTGTACATTGTCACGTGCACTGTCGTGCGCCCTGCCTATGTCGATGCCAGGCTGGCTATACGGGCCAATGTAAACGGTTGGGTCGCTAAGGCAATACCCTTAAGAACGTGGCAGCGAAGGAGGCAGCGGGGTATGGTGACCCACGCTATTCCCAGGTAGTTTCTAGGGGCACCGCCAGCAGGAAGGCATGACTTCGGGGCAGAGGACGGTGCATTGTCATCCGCCACGGAGACATGGATAGTGGGGCCATATGCGAGAATTCACGGTGGAAGTGGCAACGACAGCACAATGGAGGCGCCGTTCTCTGTCATGACCATGTTGTGGTGATCGGATATCTGCTCACCAAGCTCAAAGGGTCTAGGTATGGTGTGCAATCTTCCCATTAGCTAGGGTAGTGTAGGGTAGGGTCGTCGATTAGCGCCCAATAGGCGCCAGTTGACAAAAATCTGTCAAGGGCCCACCGATCCCCCGCATACTCTGGCAGATGGCCGTCCACGAAGCAGGAAGGATGAGAACGCGCATGTATGGTTTCCGTACCAGTGTACTTGTATGTCAAATCAACTCTGTGACGTCGGCGTGGGATCTAGATATCCAGGTCCCGCCCCACCTCCTCGTCTACTGTCCCAGCTCACACTCACCGTTACCGCCGTCGAGCCTGAAGCGATTATCTCCAACCACCACAACACGGGTAGATGAACGCATCGGCTACAGCTACTAGGGCGTACACGCCACACCGACTACCACACCTTCCTCTGTCTATCCTGAACCGCCCCTTGCGTCCACATCTGCCTCGGTGTCACCATCCGCGGTGTGCAGCCTGACCCTGACCCCAACATCAAGGGCGGGTCGTCCGTCATCCGGCGACGTCATCTATGCTGCGGATGGCATCAAGAGCTCGACACAGAAGACCGTTACAGGCCGTAACGATACACCGATGCACACGGGCGACGCTCAAGCAGCCCTCTCTTTTTGCGAACTTGCGATTCTAGGATAGTGCAAATGTACTTCAACACAGCGTAGCGCGCGACCATCCCAACTGACCTCCTGCTCCGTGATCCCGAGCTCTGCCCATTCATGGAGACCCTGGAAATGATGGACGGATAGCCCCTGATGGCCCGATAGGTACAAGCTATTTCGCGAGCCGTGAGCACCCCCAACCACGACGGCAGTGGTGGCGCCGGCGTGGCGACAATGATGACAGCAGTGAGGTGACGAAGATAGTGATGACGGCGGAGGCGGGGGCATGGACATGCTTGTAGCTACCTTCCTTTGTAAACTACTAATAGGTCCTTGCAATAAGTGGATTTCCTCAGTATTTTGCGAAATGTGTGACAATTTAGCTCTAATACCTCTAGGTCCTCTAGTGTTTCTAGACAATTCTGCTCGCACAAGGTCTGCTCAAACTAAGCTCTAAGGGAGCGTGGTTTTCGCATTCAAGTTAACTAAGTGGGCGTACAGAATTAGCGCTCAATAAGCCCTGGTAGACAGGAATCTGCTAAGGGATCGCTCTAAACCCCTGTATGGGCGTCTAAGTTCCTGTGATCCCCTTGCGCACAATTTTCTAAGCCGCTGCAGAGAATTTGCGCAGAAACGGTCTGCTGCGACCTTCTGGATGTTGAGAATGACTATCGGCAGTCCGGCTACATGTAAGTAGAACACGTCGCCTAAAAAGGACAGAGAGTGAGTCACTCAGTCAACAGCATAAAGTATCATACCAAACTCCTGCTTCCACCTCATAAAATGGAGCCATTACTGGCTACGCAGCTGGAGAGCGCTGTCTAGGAGAGGTAGACCTGTTGGTCCCAGCAGAAGTTTTCGCCATGGGCTCTGGAGATAACGTGCAGCCAAGAAAATAGCAAAGCCAACTGCGGTCCCGGATGCTAAAACTGGGTGCTGCCGTAACACCTCACTGACCTCCAAGGATGACAGTTTCTTTGGAGTGATAGTCATACCCTCAGACAAGCGCGACAACAATTCTGTGGTGCCATCGTGAAGCCGAATTCATATACTGTAGTACTTCGGTAGCTCGCCAGAACAACTAATGCCGAGACCAATACCGGATCACGGAAGATTTGACCCCACAGGCTTCACATGAATCGGAGTCTTTCTTACCCGTTCCAGAATAATGGTATCCCTTCTGTGCAGCGAAAGTACAGTAGGAACATCCAAGTCGAGCGGGAACCCGGAGACCGTGCTACCCACGCAATATTTGGAACCCACTCTTTTATTTACCTCGAGTTTGGACCAACTAGCTAACGAAGGTCGTCACGTGGACTTTACTGGGTGAATAAAGCGGGAGATGAAGTGACCAGTCGTCTGAGCGCGAAGATGAGGAGCCTGAAGTCAGACACGAGGATGTGCCAGTTGCCCTTGATAGCATTTCCAGATGCCATGTAGGGACTCAGCGTAACTGCAGGGCCAGTACCCAGGTAGATATGCGCCAGGTAACCTGATGATCGCGTAGCTAAGGTAGGACCGAGAGATGGGGGGGCACACCTGCGCATAATTTCCGCTGTGAGGGCCCTCAAAGACCCGGGTGGGCTCAACAACCTCGATTTGACCAGCGACTATCTTGACAAGAAGGGTAAGGAAATCCTTGACTCCAGTCCCGACTTGCCGGAGAATCACTTGAGAGGGAGAAAGGAGACACAGGTATCGTGGAGTGCTCAGAAGGTTTTTTGAGGACCAGAGGAGAGAGATTGTGTTGGGACAGAAGGGACCCAGGACCCAGATAGCCGGAAAGAAGGCATAATAGTCCTGAGCGCGTGACGCACTCGAAAACCTACGACACGAATGTTTTATGTAGGGTACTCAGTGAGTCCATTTTCGCTCCGTCACCATTCATAGATGTTAGATTCCTTGGCATCGAAAATTCCCTGAGTATCGGTGCAGCAAAATTTTGACTGGGGAATGGTGGGTGATTAACAAGAAGGTCAAGGAGTGAGTGAAAACAAGAGCGCAGCGTCATAGGAATAATATGATATATAGGGGAGTGGCACTACCAAAATCAACGAGGGCTTGCAGGACGCACAACTACTTTTCGAAGGAAAGCCTGCACATCTACAGCTCGGTCCTTTCGGGTTACGAAGGTATCTGTTGTTCCCAGCCCTGGACAACTCACTTGACAGCCCTGACCCGTGGGAGTGCGGGGTAGGTTGGGCGGTGGCGGTATCATCAGACAGCGCGTGGCTACCTTAGGCGCTCGCACCGCACACTCACTCTGACCCTCAAAACACTCTCCTATCCATTATAGCCGCTGTACAAGATTTGGAGCACGGGAAAATGTTCTCGAATTCGTGCGTGAATGGCCGTTGACCTGTGAGTTTATTGATAGTGACCCACAACCTGGGCCAGCCCTAGTCCCTCGGCGTCGCAAAACTCAGGAAGAGGGTGCGTCGATCCCTTCTTTTTGTATAGCGATTTTTACTCAAGAATCGTCTTCGGACAGCGCTCAAATCGCCGAATCACAAGGAGGCCCAGCCCAGCTACATGTTGAAGTGACTGGTATGTACTTAAATCTTGACTCGCTCATCTCTCCATATGCATTAAATCTCTCCGTTAGTCCTCCGGGCACGCAATGTCCCCCGTATCAAGAAGCTGTTTGGGAAGAGGCGGTACTTTGCCACTGTATCCGATGGTGCGACAATGAAGAAGACGGAAAGCGTTCAAACTGACGGGCAGACGGTGCAGTGGGACCAGAGGCTTGACGCCTTGTAGGACTTTCCTTTATCAATATTAACTTTGTGTTAAAAATTCTGCTCAGTTCTACACAGCGATCTTCACGACTCGTACTTCGTCTTCATGCGAGGCGATTGGCGGGTCCCGATATCCTTATCGGAACGCGTGAGATATCGATACCCGTCACGTCCCAGAGTGGTCCGTCTTTGTTTAGCCTTCTTATCCATAAAACTAACTAGACATCTCACGTGTAGATGTTCCTTTTGTTATCAGTAATAGCGACGGGGATGCCGGACAATCGACACCCCCGGTCATGCTCTACTTGACGATCAATGTGTTGGCGAACGTGCCCGGCACTCCCATGCCAGATGATCAGGCAGAGATGGCACCTACCGAGAACGCTCTGATTGCTCTCCGTCACGCTGACGAAGCCGAGGAGTCAATTTTCCGAGAGGATACGTGGAAATCGGCTGTTAGTAGAATCAAGTGGCTGATGGACACTGTAAACCCGATTGCGGAGGTGCGTACTATAACTATTTCGCCCCCCCCTGACTGGACCAACCTTCGCTCTCAGCTCCACCCCTTTACGAAGATGGCATATGACTTGGTTTCGGCCATCCCTCAGGTGCATTTGTTTGCGTTATTGTCTGAAGGAAACACTTATACTATAGGTATTCGGGTGCCAGACACTCCTAGAACAGTATAAACGTGACGACAATGTGCTAACCCTAGTTGAAGCTATGCACGACGCATTTGATTTCGCGGATCATGAAGAAACTTTGAGATCTATCAAGCCCGACTCAAAGCAAGCCAAAATCCTTACTCTTATGCTTCAGGATGTCTGTAATTGCAGTGACTTTATTCAATCGTATGCAAAGGACTCACAATTCTGTATGTTGCCCTCATTTCCTCCATTGGTCGGTGTAGACGTATGATTTTTTAGGGAAGCGGACGTTGAAGAATATGGGCGGTGGAGCCACCAAAGAAATTGAGGATCTGTCCGCCGGCCTTATCGAACATCGAAGGGCTTTCGTAGATCAGGCTACCATCCGTACGGGGATAACTGCATTCCAAATTCTGGACGGCGCGGGAATACTATGGGCCAAGATGGACGAGATATCCGCTCAGCCTGAGTGGGTGTCAAGCTACGTTTCAGACGCTGGTACGTAGTCCTGATGGCCCTGGGTTTGTAGGTAATCGATCTGATACTCGTCATAGAACTAGATGCAAAAATCAGAGAAATCCCATATGGGACAGGCTCACGCTTCAGACCTGAGAAGGGCTGTCTTACAGGAACACGCACGGCCTTCCTGGACTTCATTGTCAGTTGGGTGAATGATCCCTCTTCGGAGCGTTGTCTTGTTCTTTTCGGGCAAGCAGGCACGGGAAAGTCATCGATTGCACACGAGATCGCACATCGCTTCGACAAGATGCATCACCTTACGTCATCCTTTGTCTTTTTGCGGAAGGAGCAATCCAAACGGGAGACTTATCACCTCTTCACGACTCTTGCTCGCGATCTCTCCGACCGCTATCCTACGTTTAAAGCCGCACTCGGAAGGGTCGTAAGGGGCAACTCCTCTCTTCGAGTTGGAACCCGTGACTATGATACCCTATTTGAATCCCTTATCTTGGAACCGCTTAAGGATTTGCACATCGTCGGCCCTATTCTTGTCGTGATCGATGCCCAGGATGAGAGTGGGGATGCAACTGGTAGAACCGGATTGCACACATTTCTTGCCAAAAATCTTATCAGACTCCCATCAAACTTCCGTGTGCTCATTACCTCGAGACCAGAGGGCAGCATCGAGTCTGCACTCGTTGGAGCGCCATTGGTCAGGGTCAAACGCATGAACGATTCTGAACTGGCTGCAAAAACGAACGACGATATTCTCGCCTTTCTTCGGGATAGGCTCCCTTCGGAGGAGTTCAGCAATCATGGGGACGCACTGGCCGCGAAGGCAGAGGGATTGTTTCAGTGGGCGGCAGTTGCCAGCCGATTCATCCTAGCTCCTCCTGGACGCTTCGGTTATAGCAAGAAAAAGGTCATAAGACATCTTCTAAAATCCCATGCAAGTCGCGATGGACAAGACCCGTTGGATGAGCTATATAAAGAAGTCCTCGAAGGATACTTCACAGATCACGCAGCGCGGCTTCTATTCCGCTCTGTCGTAGGACAGCTCCTTGTTGCAATCGAACCCCTCACTATCCGCTCCCTAACCACTTTGCGACAATATGCCCCCGACGACGACGACGACGACGACGACGGCTACAACCGTGATGTCATTATTACGTTGCTCGGTCTCCTTGGCTCGCTGTTAACTAATGTCAATTCATCCAATGAAGACCTTCCCATCATTCCTCTCCACACATCATTCCGCGATTTCCTAACAAACAAAGAGAAGAGTGGCGGCTTTTATGTGGACCTTCGCCATTCCCACCGTGATTTGGCCCATTCTTGTCTCGGTCTGGTGCTCCACGACCTCAAGTTCAATATTTGTAATCTTGAGTCATCATATCTCGCCAACAACGATGTACAGGACCTTAATTTACGGATTGCTGAACACATTCCGCCTGCTCTGTTATATGCCTGTCGTTTCTGGGACGACCATTTGGAACATATTGACCTCGAGAGTGACCTGTTTCAAAAACTTCGAACTTTCTTTGAGAAGAAATTTCTCTTTTGGTTGGAGGCCCTTAGCTTGATGAGTGATGTGGGTCTTGCTTCGGCCACGTGCTCAACTCTAAAGGTGTGGTTAGCCTCTGGTGTTATGTCATGGTAGGGATATTCACCCGATGTGGGTTAAGTCAATCTACTGAGACACTGCACTAAGGGGTCTGGTTCTGGTTGTCAAGGGAAGTTTCGAAGAGGAACTTCAGTGAAGATGTACGAGTTGAAGAGTTCGCCTAAGCCAATAGTGGAACTTAGGATTCTTCAGTGAGAGGAGAGGGTTCGTGAGAGATGGAGTATCAAAAGGGTCTTCAGATTGCTCTGAGTACCGTAAGATACAAGAAGTCAAGTCTAAGGCTACAAGCTACCTAGACAGCCTGACTTTATAGTATCTACAAGGGATCCTAGGATGGAGTCACAATAGTATCCTAGGATCTAGTCATCATGTCTCCAAGATAGTGAAACAAATAAGTAGCTGTGGCGCAGTCCACAGTAATCACAAGCTAAGGTATGAAATGAAAGATATACTTCTTAGCAACGGGTTAGAGTCACCATGACTCTTATGGAACCAAACAAGGTAGTGAGTCTTCATGACTCATATGAGAACGACCACGTGATGAGAAGTAAAAGGTGTCACGTGTCCTAAGGCGAAATGAAAAGGGAGTAAAATAGGCAGTGTCATAATATTAGCCTCTGGTCAAGGGGTGAGAATATTTGTTGATTCAATGAGGAAGGTGAAGAACTAATAGCCACAATAGCAACGGGTCTCTGAGACAGAACTAGCGACATTCAGGTCGTTCGTCGATGATGCCTCTGTATTTATACAATATTTCGGGAGGACCATAGCAAAGAGTGCTCCACATATCTATCTCTCTGTTCTACCATTTGCACCGACCTGCTCTCTTGTCTTTGCACATTATTTGACCTCATTTCCTTGAATCGTATGTGTGGAACAAGGGTGACTGTCTCACTGGCCACTGTCGGAGTTGCTGATTCCAATCATTGGGGGAAACACCAGTTCCATTGCGCTCTTGCTAGATGGCCAGCGCATTGTCTCAGGCTTAGACGATCGAACAATCCATGTGTGGGATGCCACAACAGGAGAGATGGAGGCAGGCCCATTCACCAGACACATGGGCTTGGTCACGTCTGTGGCATTCTCACCAGATGGCCAGTGCATCATCTCAGGCTCGAACGATTGAACAATTCGTATATGGAATGCCACAACGGGTGACATGGAGGCAGGCCCCTTCACTGGACATACATCTTCGGTCTCATCTATGGCATTCTCACCAGATGGCCAGCGCATCGTCTCAGGCTCTTCCAATTGAACCCTTTGTGTGTGGAACGCCACGACAGGCAAGATGGAGGCAGGCCCATTCACCAGACACATGGGCTCAGTCACATCTGTGACATTCTCACCAGATGGCCAGTGCGTCGTCTCAGGCTCTTCCGATTGAACCCTTTGTATGTGGAATGCAACGATGGGTGACATAGAGGCAGGCCCATTCACCGGTCACACGTCTTCAGTCACGTCTGTGGCGTTCTCACCAGATGGCCGGCGCATCGTCTCAGGCTCTTCCAATTGAACCATTCGTGTGTGGAATGCCACTACAGGTGAGACAGAGGCAGGCCCATTCACTGGACATGCGAATTGGGTCAGGTCTGTGGCATTCTCACTAGATAGCCAGCACATCGTCTCATTGGGAGATGGTTCAATTCGTATGTTGAAAGCTACGACAGGAAACACAGAAACGACAGGATGTGTTGACTTCACTGACCAATCCACGATCAATGATGAGGGATGGATATGTGGTAATAATGGTGAACTTTTATTGTGGATCCCACAAATGCATTAGGCAGGTCTTCACTGCCCAAGTAATATCTGGGTCTCCAGCAAATATGAAACCCATATGGATCTTTATACTTTCGTATATGGGCAGAGTTGGACTACTTGTATTAACACCAGTTAAATACTTAGATAGAGCCACCACAGCAATCCGTGTGTTTTCTATAGGCAGTCTAAAGTATAATGTGATATGCTAGATAAGAGCTCGTTGAGGCAATACACATTGAAGACACACCCAGTCCGTTGATGAGTTGCCACTGTGACTTGCTTCAGGGTCAGCAGAAGTCATGTAGCTTCATGCAACCGGGAACCACTTTTTGTGCTTGTGAACATGTGAAAAGTACCTAAAGAACATAAAGATTTCCACATAATAGCAAGAAGTCCACATTGTCCACTGCTACTTCCCTCCGTGCAAGACTTAAAGCTTAAAGTCTGACTCAGCTGTGCATGAGCACGTCGCCATCGCATTTGGCTTTGATGATTGTGTTGCACAGCACCTTGTCGGTAGACTTGCGACCCTCGAACTGGGAGACCAGAACTTGGTCAACATCCAATGGTTGTCTAGGTATTTGTACTATAACTGCAGTACCAGGCCAGTAGTTAAGTCTGAATGAGAGTGAGGTGGGAAAGGAAGGGAGCGCCACGTACGAGGTGGAGGTAGAACAAGATGAAGGTGCCTTGAGGTTGGCAAGCGGTTGATGTGGGAAAACTGTCGGGTTCGCCTAGGCAGATGGCAACCATAACGGGATCTGCACCGGTCATTGCTCACCCTTGAAGCCAGTGCAGTCACTGTACTTGACGACTGCAACGTTGCACCCAAGACCCTTGATGAAGTCGACAACCTCCTCAGGGTGATGGACAAGCGCATGCTTACGCGGGTGCATGTTACGCTTGCGGCAGTGGACTGTAAGGCAAATGTTGCTCGTGTTGATGATGCGCTCCATGGGGGCGAGTGTGTCTTGTTGCATTAGGAGCTGGTGGATCTTCGGGTGTGCTGTGACAGTGATTCAAGGGGCTTGTGTGTTAAGGCCTAGCGGGGCCTTACAGTGCGACGTGCACCGAGGGTACGAGGGGGACAAGGACAGGGTACAAGGACGAGGTGCTTGGTAAACGGTAACCAAGGCCGAGGGAGTTCTGAGAGACGAAGGTCCGCGAGGGACGACCAAGGAGCAAGGGTTCGAAGGGTAAGTCGATGGACTTAGTGACGAGGTACAAGGGACTTCGGTCAGACGGCCGAAGTACGAGGGACTAAGTCGAGCGACTTAGGGTCTGTGTGTGCGCGTTGTTATAGCACAAGCGCAAAGCTTCGAGGTGGCTCCCAACTAAGGGAAGACCGACAGTGGTGATGAGACGACGAGAAGGGAGCACACAGTGGAGGAGTAAACAGGTCTGGTATTCACTAGTATAATAAACGAAGACAAGACTGGAGAGTGAGCGTACAAAGTGGCTAGGTTTATATAGGTCGCTACTCCATGTCCGTCCCATGAGGGGATACTAAAGGAGAACAATAGAAAACGCGAATGGGGAAGGAGAAGAAAAGGGAACAAGGGGAAGTACAGAAGGGGAAGGGTTAGGAAGGGAACTCGGAGTAAGGAAGCGTACATGGTAGTGAGTCAACAGGTTAGTACTCCGAGGGGAAGCAAGTATGAGTCAAAGTGATATAGTAAAAAGAAAAATAAGTCCGTGGTGAGCTGGATCACGACATCACCCCCGCTCTTGGTAGATGCTTCCACGCATCAATCACCTCGGTCCTCCGCCTCCCAATTGACGTCGTCGTAGACATTGTAGTCGTTGTCATGAGTGTCATGCCCATAGAAGGACTGCCAGGCTTTGAAATACCACTCACAACCACCGTTGAAGCGTTTGTGCTTTGGAGGGACGTGGCACCTCTCTCCATCAAAGCATCTAGAGTGTGGGTAGAAGCACTTGTATGCAGGGTGACCGATGTTGTCACAGTAGAAACAGCGCTGCCACATGGGGCAGTTCTTAGAGGAGTGGGTGACATTGGGGACGCGGCACTTGGTGCACTTGAGGGCAGAGGGGCGGACGGGCTGAGGATTGGGAAGGGGGGCCTTCTGGGAGGCGTGGGACTCGCGACCCTGGGTCAGGATCCAGCGGGACACGCCTGGCTTCTCTTCATCATGAAGCCATGGCATGGGGAAGCGGGCGTAACGCTCCCCTCCTGGGTGTTGGTCCTCCAGATACTCCCTGATGGGAATACCAGAGGACGCCATTGCGTCGTCGGTGTAGCGTGGGTGAGGAATGTAAGCGTTCCCCATAAGATAAGGATGAAGGCGCGTGCGCGCCTGTGATGTGACCAGCCTCTGCCGGATAACTCCTGACCTCCTCCTCCAGTCATTCCAGGCATCCGCCAAGTCCCTCTCCCGCTCCAGTAGAACGCGGTGTTCCTCTTCCAGGAATCGGTACCTGTCTATGTCAGCATTAACCCCAACATCGTTGAGGACCCTGAGGCCGGTTTCAATGGCCTCCTTGTCAGGGTGGTCGGTGTGGAAGGGGGAGAGGTCGGCGTTATCAGGGTAGGCAGGGGGGGGTCCGTGGAAGGGGGCAGCGGTGAGGGGAGCTCCATAGTCCTGGTAGTGGCCAGTGTCCCTGCGGCGTTCTAAGACATAGTGGTTGTGGCCCTCGCGGTCCCATTCATAGCGAATGTAATGGGGACGCTTAGGGGTGCCATCCAGCCCGGTGATTGAAAAGGAATAACGAGCATGGTTGGCTCGTCGTGAGTCGTAGATCATGAAACTGGCAGGGGGGTCGTCAACGGACCTGTCATTGCCCAGGTCAATAGAAGAGGCGGGTGATGGTGAGTGGGAGAATGGCGTGAGGGGGCGACGAGGCTCGGGGGTATGGAGACGGAGATAGGCAGGGGAGTTGATGCGAGGAGGGACAGGGAGAGGTTCAGGGGATGGAACAGGAGACTGGATACGGTCGGCCAGCGGAAGGGGGTTGCCTAGAGGAGACCCAGGAGCACCAAAGGTTCCCTCAGAAGGGATAGGGGATGTGGCACGTGAGCCGATGTGGTCAGCAAGAGAGCGGTCGTTGGTGGTAGCAGGGGAGGTAGACATAGTGGTAGGACAAGTAGTGGTGGGTGACAGAGTGATAGAACGGATGATGAGCAGAGTGGGGGAGAAGGCAGGGTTTAAGTATGGAGCTACTCCAGGTCCATCCCAGAGGGAGCGGATGGAGCTAGGATTTTGCCGATGGAAGTTGGTGACAAGTTGGTCAGCATGAATGTGAGCTGAGGGTTCCCATGAGTCATGGGCCTCGGAGAAGCCCTTCCATCTGACCAAATACTGCAGTTGGTTGCGCCTGCGTTGTGACCCTAGAATCTGCTCCACTTCCCACTCCGGTTCCCCATCAATCAGGTCAGGGGAAGGTTCCGTGAAGTTCAGACCATGCTCGGGTGTTTCCTTGAAAGGGGTGAGAAGGGAAGCATGGAAGACGTTATGTATCTTCCATTGCGGAGGGAGCTTAAGACGGTAAGAGGTATGTGAAATGGCAGTGGTGACTAGGAAGGGGCCATAACGCCATGGAGATAGTTTGGCAGATGGATGGGTGGTGTGAAGGTTCCGGGCTTCGAGCTAAACTCTATCTCCGACACAGTAGGGGGTGAAACGAGTGTGTGACCTAGTCATGAGGTCCTGCGAGCGCTTGATAGCGTCTTGTGCCTGCTGGCGTGCTTCCTTTATCTGCTGCATGCACTGGTCAACAGAGGGGACGGTGGAGAAGCGGAAGGTTTGGTGAACGCGTGGGGTGTGTCCCATAAGGAGGTCAAAAGGGGTCTTCTTGGTGGTGGAGCTGGGCCAGGAGTTGTGTGCAAATTGTGCAAGGGGGAGCCAGGACGCCCAGTCATCCTGTTTGTAATTGGTGAAGATGCGGAGATACTGTTCCAGCCATTGGTTAGTGCGTTCCGATTGGCCGTCAGTTTGGGGGTGGTAAGCAGTACTAATGTTCTGATCGATGTGAAGTAATTTGCAAAGTTCTTTGGTAAATGCGGAAGTAAAATGAGGGTCTCTGTCCGAAATGATGCGTTTGGGAAGTCCATAATGGGGAAGTACGTAAGTAGCGTAAAGTAATGCTGTTTTCTCAGTGTCTATGGTTTCGTTGCAGGGGATGAATATGGAGGCTTTGGAGCAGTCGTGGTCCGTAATTGTAAGTATAGTATCGTAGTTGGAGGATAGGGGGAGCTTTGTAATGAAGTCCAAGGCAATGGTTTCGAAAGGAAGGGAATGGGGGTCTGTGGCAATGGGGTAGAGCGGTGGCTTTGGGTTGGTAGGGTTATTTTTGCGTGATTGACAGGTGGCGCAGCCCTTGATGTAGTTGGTGACGGAGATTTTCATGTTTGGCCACCAGTAATCGCATGAGATAGCCCAAAGGGTCTTGGAAATTCCAGGGTGTCCGGCTGTGAGAGAGTTGTGATATAGGGAAATTACCCCCCTCCTTAGATTGTCATTTTCCACGATGACAAGGCGTGAGCTGTTCCAGAGAAAGCCTTCCTTCTGAGTGAGGTTGTGAGAGAGCGTCCATCTAGAGAGAAGGTCCGGCTGTTTGAGTTGGTGGGCTCGTGCACGATCATCGAGGGAGGAGGAGAGGGCAGCATTGACAAAGAGCGAAGGGGGGAGGACAGTGACCTGGTCATTGTCCGCTGAGCCATCATAGAAGTTGGGGCGCCTGGAAAGAGTGTCGGCCTTATTGGAGGCTCCAGGTTGGTGAACGAGTGTGAAATGGTAATCTGCCAGTTTGGGGAGGTATCTGGCGACGCGACGATTAATGCGTTGGGGGTTACGGTAGTATTGGAGGTTCTTGTGATCAGTGAGGACGGTGATGGGATGGGGGGATCCTGCTAGGAGGTGACGCCAGTTCTCCAGGCCACGAACGACGGCCAGGAGTTCTCTGTCATGGATATCATAGTTCCGTTCTGCCTCAGTGAACGTCTTTGAATGGAAGCCGATGGCACGGGATTTCCCCCTATGGTCCTTCTAAGAAAGGATCGCCCCAGTGGCGAATGCGGAGGCGTCGACTTCTAGTTGGAAGGGTTTAGACATATCTGGCTGGGAAAGGGCAGGATCGGAGAGTACATGGGAGATGAGGGCGTCAAGGGCGTGGTGACATTCGGGAGTCCATCGGAATGGGGTCTCCTTCTTCAGGAGTGCGGTAATGGGGCGGGCGATGTTGGCAAAGTTCGGGATGAAGGGGCATTGGTATCCTAAGACACCCAATGTGCTTCTGACCTCTTTAAGGGTTTTGAGGTTGCGTGGCCAGTCACGGAGGCCATCTGCTTTGACAGGGTCAATCTTGATCTGGTCACCATCTACGATGATGCCAAGGTATTCAATGCGGGGTTGTTCGAAGGTGCACTTGGAGGGTTTGAGGAAGTAAGATTCAACTTCTAGGAGGTCAAGGACTTCATGGACAATGGTGCGGTGGCGTGATAGGTTGTCATGAGTAGCGATGAGGATGTCATCCATGTAGATGAAGAGTTCCTTGGGGTATTTGTCCTTGAGGTGGCGGAACATGCGGTTCATGGTGCGGGAAAAGGTAGCGGGGGAATTGGTGAGGCCGAAGAACATGACACGAGGTTGAAAGAGGCCGAAGGGTGTTTTGAATGCGGCCTTCCACTGATCTTCTTCTTTGATGCGGATATTGTTATAGCCCCAGCGGATATTGAACTTGGTGAAGATCTTCTTCCCCTGGAGCTGTTCGAGGATGGTGTTGATCAGTGGGAGAGGGTACGTGTTGTGGATGGTCCATGAGTCAAGGGGTTTGTAGTCTTGAGTGGGGCGTAGCTTGCCATCCTTCTTTTTCATGAAGAAGAAGGAGGAGGCATAGGGGGAGTTAGATTCAACGATGTAACCTTTCTCCAAGTGTTCCTTAATGAACTCCTTGGTGACTTCTTCTTCGACCGGGGTGAGGGGGTATACCTTGCAATTGATGGTGGCGGGAGCGTCTGGTTTGAGGGTGATGGCATGGTCATCTTCTCTGGCAGGGGGGAAGCGTTGTGCAGCTTTCTCAGAGAAGACTGTGGCATGGTGCTGGTATTCGGAGGGGATGTCGGTTACTGGTGGGGTTTTAGAGGCGATAGCCTTCTCAGCCCATTTCTGAGCGATGCTGTTGATCTGGGGGTGGACGTGTTTGTGATAAGAGACGGAGTGGAGTGCGAGGTCCCCTCCTTCGAGGGTGTTGGTAGTCCAGTCGATTCTGGGGTTGAATCGTTTAAACCATGGGTGGCCTAGGATGAGGCGGTTGTGTCTGAGGTTGGCGATGTATAAGGGCATTCTTACTGCTTGTGCCCCTTGGTTGATGACGAGGTAGGTGAGGTGGGTAATGGAGCCCGCTTGGTTGAGGGTTCCGTCTACATTGTGGACGAGGCGGGGGGTGCGTAGTTCTTGTGTCCCAAGGTGTAACTTTGAGACAGTGCGAGTGTCGATGAAATTGTTGGTTGCCCCACTATCAAGGAGGACTTCTACTTCAGCCTTTCCATGCCACATGTAAATTTGAATGGGGATTGTCATTGAATCGTTCTTCGTACTATACATGGTGCTAATGGTTGCCTTGCTCTCGGCTGTTAGAGTTTGGCATTGTGAAAATCCTGGTCATCCAGGTATTCTCCTCGCTCTTCTTCGGTCATGCTGGCTATGATAGCCGCAATCTGTTGAGCCTTGGTTTTCTTGGGGACACTGGTAGAGGGAGTGGTGGAAGTGGTGGTGGAGGGTGCAGTGGTGGATGAGGTGGAGGTGGTGCGAGCACTGGAGGTGCTCTGGTGCTGGGGGCATTCGCAGGACATATGTCCCTGACGACGACAACGGAAGCAGCGTCCTTCTTTTGCTAGCTTCTCGCGTTCTTCTGGGGTAAGCTTCTTGAGCTTTTGGGGGGTGCTGGTGGTGGCATCTACGTCCATGGGGACGATGCCATGGTTGTGGGACTGGGTGTGACGGGGCTGTGTGGTGTGTGAAGTGGGCTGGAATGGGATTCTTTTTTTGCTAAGGAGGAGGTTAGAGTTGCGCAGCTCGCGGGTTCGCTCTACTTCTCTTCGTGCTGCATTCTTCCACTTGTCCATGGTGACAGGCCAGGTATCCCTATAGAGGACATGACGGTGGATGGACTCTTCAAGTCCAGCTTTGAACTGGGCGATGGTGCCCTTGGCAGTGGGTTCCCATTCAGCAGCGGTGGTGAGCCGCTCAAAGGTGGCGATGTAGGTGTCAATGTCGAGGTCCTTCATGCGAAGGTTCATAAGTTTCTGATAGGCCGATTGGGCGCGGGTGGAGTCGGCCCAGGCACTCTTGAAGTCAGCCTCAAAGGTGTCCCATAGAACTTTGTCAGTGCGGGCAATGGGGGTGGTAGAGTGTTTGACTTTAGCGATGAGGCCTTTTTCTTGGGCCTCCACCCAGTCAGTGACGAGGGGTCCCTGGATATAAGACAGGGCAGTGAGGATGCGCAGGTAAGGTTGCGCCATGATGTCGATGTTGTCATTGAGGGCCCAGTAGCGATGGAACTGGCTGAGGAAGGTGCCGCTGAGGGTGCGGTCACCAGTGAAGATGTTTGGAGCGACTGATCGGAGTGCTTCCGATGTGATGGTGCGGGTGGTCATGGTGGTAGGGACTGTGACTGGTGCGGTGGTTATGGGTGGCACAGGTGGAGTGGTGGTAGTGGGTGCTGTGACAGGAGTGGGGACGCGTGGAATAGAGGGAAGAGCCAGTGGTTCGATGGTGGGGAGTGCGTTGTCTGGGTTATTGGGGTCAGTGGGTAAATACCAACCAAGTCCTAGGTCGTGTTCTGCTGGGTCTGCTGGGACAGCATGTGCTGGAGAGGCGAAGAAATTTGCGCCTTCTCTGGTGAGTGGGTACCAATGATGGTTGATGAATTCAACTGGAACTGCTTTTCCGTCGTGATTAAGGTAATATCCTCCTTGTGGATTGCTAGGGAAAGTAGACCAGTAGGCGGAGCCAATGATGTGGGCAGGGAGATCTGCTTTGTGGCGATGGGGTACTCGGGTGGGGTGAATGGGATCTAAGGTGATGAATAAACTAGCCACGGTGTTTTCAGGGTGCTGTGGGTCAATGGGTACGAAGGAGCAGCAAGCGGAGTTACTGCAACAGGGTAGAAGAGTGTTGTCTTATGTTAAGGCCTAGCGGGGCCTTACTGTGCGACGTGCACCGAGGGTACGAGGGGGACAAGGACAGGGTACAAGGACAAGGTGCTTGGTAAACGGTAACCAAGGCCAAGGGAGTTCTGAGAGACGAATGTCCGCGAGGGACGACCAAGGAGCAAGGGTTCGAAGGGTAAGTCGATGGACTTAGTGACGAGGTACAAGGGACTTCGGTCAGACAGCCGAAGTACGAGGGACTAAGTCGAGCGACTTAGGGTCTGTGTGTGTGCGTTGTTATAGCACAAGCGCAAAGCTTCGAGGTGGCTCCCAACTAAGGGAAGACCGACAGTGGTGATGAGACGACGAGAAGGGAGCACACAGTGGAGGAGTAAACAGGTCTGGTATTCGCTAGTATAATAAACGAAGACAAGACTGGAGAGTGAGTGTACAAAGTGGCTAGGTTTATATAGGTCGCTACTCCATGTCCATCCCATGAGGGGATACTAAAGGAGAACAATAGAAAACGCGAATGGGGAAGGAGAAGAAAAGGGAACAAGGGGAAGTACAGAAGGGGAAGGGTTAGGAAGGGAACTCGGAGTAAGGAAGCGTACATGGTAGTGAGTCAACAGGTTAGTACTCCGAGGGGAAGCAAGTATGAGTCAAAGTGATATAGTAAAAAGAAAAATAAGTCCGTGGTGAGCCGGATCACGACATTGTGGTGGAGGGTGGTGAGGATAGAGCAAAGGGACTCCAGGTTCATCAGAAGGGTAGCGCCTGTGCCCCAGATGGGCCAAAAATGGCTTCGGGTAACCACAATTGAGCTCGACGCCGTAGACGTCACCCATGGCCAGGCGCGCAGCCTGCACAGCGTCGACAGGATGGCAAGCAAACGTGGTCCATGCCTACTGTCATATGAATGGTCCCTGATACAGCTTAGAAAAAAACAATCTTGACCAAGACTGGAACAAAGTGGAGAAGTCGATACATGTACAATCCACTACGCGCTTGCATTCAGGATAGTTATATTGACCATCTCCGGATCCCAGACAAGCTTTGCGCCATGCTTCAGAGAATGAGTCGGGTCAGAACTGTGTTTAAAGTGATGAGGGCTGGAAAGGAACTAGAGCATTGAGTGACTTATGCGCATCAGAATGAACCATTGGCGTGGGCAAGACACCACTTCTGTAGTCATCTATGAGCTCGTCCACTTGAAGATGGTTGATGTCAGGAAGGCTGGGTGGCCTTGAGTGGGAGAACGTTCTCATGAAGTGTAGCAGAGCCATTGAGGTCCTCGCAGAGGACTCACCTTAAGGAATGTTGAAAAACGGAAGGCCAAAACGGAAGGCTGAAAAGGGTATGCCTATCTATGCTCCCAGATTTGTTGGCAGTGTAGCGCATCCTGGTCTCCTCCTGGAGAAAGCGACACCAGGCCAATGGGATGTGAGGGGTGAATTGAAAAGCCATTTGAGAATCAGTGACCTGCCACTAGCATGAAGACGCGTCCAGGTCCAGCATCAGCAAATAAAAAGGGGAATTATAAGCGATTATAATCGCTTATAATTCCCGAAAGCGGTGAAAGTGGAGCCTGACTTATAAGTCTTGAAAGTGATTACAGCTGTTCACTGCTTTTGTAATTCAATGGCAATTTGCTGGAAAGTTGTAATTGATTTCGCCGATTTTAAAAATTTACATCGATTGTATGCACTTATAATCAATTTTAAACAATAACAGTTACAGCCGTTTTCAAAACGATGGAGTGCTAATTCAAAAAAAGGTCGGTAGCAGGTTTTTGGGAACTCCCATTGGCTGAAATGCCAGGGGTTTACCTTTTTTTTTTTAATATTATTTTTGAAGTAATAATAATTAAATACCGAGAAATGACCCATCGACCAGATAAAAAAAAAACATAAGTGTAGCGGATGACTTCCGGCTATGTTGACAGAGGGGTCGACTTAGAACGCTGAAGTTGAAGGGTAAAAGGGGTGAACTGCCTGTTTCACACTATCAGCATAACATGGAGATAAATCATGTGCTAACCTACAAAGTGACGTGGAGTGGAGCAGAGACAAGGTGTTCCCTTTGCAGGGAACCAGAGCGAGGATCACGCAAAGGTAGGTTGAGAGGGAAATCCAAAGAGGACAAGTTAGATTGTAGCGCTATCTAATACAGGCTTATATACTGTAGTACTTGGTCTGTGCGGAGTCATAAGTGCCACGCTTACTAACTACTGAGTAAGGTCTATGACTCAGGTGATGACGTGTCACTATTGTGCTGACTGATGCACTGTAATCCTCTTTGACTCAGAGGATGATGCGTTGCTGAGTAATGGTACTTTCTAGCACATAATGTACATTACCTGAATGTTCTACAACGTTCTACACTATTCTAACCAATTGTATTGTACCGGACGTAAATAGAAGGATCTTCTCATGATCCTGTGACGTATCCATACAATGTGACTCTTGGGGTTCATGTGACTTCCTGCACATGACTTGACGCGTGTTGTGCACATGACCGCACGACTTAGTGAAAATAACTGGGCTCTTATGCCTGAGATGCCCATATGGCATCGTATAAATAGATAAAAATATGAAATAAAAATGTAGCAACTGATGCGGCCATGACATTACCCCCCTCCTAAGGAGCAACATCCGCATTGGCATCAGTGAATTCTTGAAGAGGTTGCCAAGGCAAGGACACATAAAGGAGTGCAGCTATCTTTCTGGGAGCGCCCAGATTCTTGGAGTGGAACTCCGCTACTTTCTCTGGGGCATGCTTCAAGCTGCTGCTGGGCTCCCAAGTGTCTTCTCCTTCACCGTAGCCCGTCCATCTGACAAGATATTTGAGAGTGCGACTAAAGAGTTTACTGTCTCTTATGTGGTCCACCTCGTACTCTTCTTCTCCGTTGATTTGGACTGGCTCGGGTGGTGGTGGCAAGAGGCCATTGACCTCATTTCCTCTGTAGGGGCTCAGGCGATCCACATGGAAGACTTTGTGGATTTTGAGGGCAGGTGGCAGATCCAGCTCGTAGTCTACTTCACTCTGTACTCTAGTAACTGTGAATGGGCCTAGTTGCTTAGGGCCTAACTTAGACAAGGGCTGGTGGATCTTGATCTGCTTTGCCTGTAACCAGACTTTATCTCCGACTTTGAACTTGTAACTTTTAAGTTCGGGGTCGGTTTGCATATGCTGTTTACTTAGGCGTAATGCTGCTTTGGCATCCGTTCTCATGGAGTGCATGTGCTGGAGACACTTGTTCAGTGTTGGGATGCCTGTTGGCCTGCCTGGTGGAATTGTGAAGTCGGGTGTCGTGATCCGGCTCACCACGGACTTATTTTCCTTTTACTATATTGCTTTGACTCCTTCTTGCTTCCCCTCAGAGTACTAACCTGTTGACTCATTACCATGTACGCTTCCTTACTCCGAGTCCCCCTTCCTAACCCTTCCCCTTCTGTACTTCCCCTTGTTCCCTTTTCTTCTCCTTCCCCATTCGCATTTCCTATTGTTCTCCTTTAGTATCCCCTCATGAGATGGACACGGGGTAGCGACCTATATAAACCTAACCACTTTGTATGCTCACTCTCCAGTCTTGTCTTCATTTATCATACTAGCGAATACCAGACTTGTTCACTCCTCAACTGTGTGCCTCCTTCTCGTCGTCTCATCACCACTGTCAGTCTTCCCTTAGTTGGGAGCCACCTCGAAGCTTTGCGCTTGTGCTATAACAACGTGCACACACAGACCCTAAGTCGTTCGACTTAGTCCCTCGCACCTCGGCTGTCTGACCGAAGCCCCTTGTACCTCGTCACTAAGTCCATCGACTTACCCTTCAAACCCTTGCTCCTTGGTCATCCCTCGTGGACCTTCGTCTCCTAGAACTCCCTCAGCCTTGGTTACCGTTTACCAAGCACCTCGTCCTCATACTCTGTCCTTGTCCCCCTCGTACCCTTGGTGCACGTCGCACAGTAAGGCCCCGCTAGGCCTTAACATAAGACAACACTCTTCTACCCCGTTGCAGTAACTCCGCTTGCTGCTCCTTTGTACCCATTGACCCACAGCACCCTGAAACACCGTGGCTAGTTTATTCATCACCTTAGATCCCATTCACCCCACCCGAGTACCCCGTCGCCACAAAGCAGATCTCCCTGCCCACATCATTGGCTCCGCCTACTGGTCTACTTTCCCTAGCGATCCACAAGGAGGATATTACCTTAATCACGACGGAAAAGCAGTTCCAGTTGAATTCATCAACCATCATTGGTACCCACTCATCAGAGAAGGTGCAAATTTCTTCGCCTCTCCAGCACATGCTGTCCCAGCAGACCCAACAGAACACGACCTAGGACTTGGTTGGTATTTACCCACCGACCCCAATAACCCAGACAATGCACTCCCCACCATCGAACCACCAGCTCTTCCCTCTATTCCACGCATCCCCACTCCTGTTACAGCACCCACTACCACCACTCCACCTGTGCCACCCATAACCACCGCACCAGTCACAGTCCCTACCATCATGACCACCCGCACCATCACCTTGGGAGCACTCTGATCAGTTGCTCCAAACACCTTCACTGGTGACCGCACCCTCAGCGGCACCTTCCTCAGCCAGTTCCATCGCTACTGGGCCCTCAATGACAACATCGACATCATGGCGCAACCTTACCTGCATGTCCTCACTGCCCTGTCTTACATCCAGGGACCCCTTGTCGCTGACTGGGTGGAGGCCCAAGAAAAAGGCCTCATCACTAAAGTCAAACACTCTACCACCCCCATTGCCCGCACTGACGAAGTCCTATGGGGCACCTTTGAGGCTGACTTTAAGAGTGCCTGGGCCGACTCCACCCGCGCCCAATCGGCCTACCAGAAACTCATGAACCTTCACATGAAGGACCTCGACATTGACACCTACATTGCCACCTTCGAGCGGCTCACCACCACTGCTGAATGGGAACCCACTGCCAAGGGCACCATCACCCAGTTCAAAGCTGGACTCGAAGAGTCCATCCACCATCGTGTCCTCTATAGGGATACCTGGCCTGTCACCATGGACAAGTGGAAGAATGCAGCACGAAGAGAAGTAGAGTGAACACGCGAGCTGCGCAACTCCAATCTCCTCCTTAGCAAAAAGAAAACCCAGTTCCAGTCCACTTCGCACACTACACAGCCCCGTCACACCCAGTCCCACAACCATGGCGTCGTCCCCATGGACGTAGATGCCACCACCAGCACCCCCCAAAAGCTCAAGAAGCTCACCCCAGAAGAACGCAAGAAGCTAGCAAAAGAGGGATGCTGTTTCCGCTGCTGTCATCAGGGACACATGTCTCGCGAATGCCCCCAGCACCAGAGCACCTCCAGTGCTCGCACCACCTCCACCTCATCCACCACTGTACCCTCCACCACCACTTCCACCACTCCCTCCACCAGCGCCCCCAAGAAAACCAAGGCTCAACAGATTGCGGCTATCATAGCCAGCATGACCGAAGAAGAGCGAGGAGAATACCTGGATGACCAGGATTTTCACGATGCCGAACTCTAACAGCTGAGAGCAAGGCAACCATTAGCACCATGTACAGTACGAAGAACGATTCAATGACAATCCCCGTTCAGATTTACATGTGGCACGGAAAGGCTGAAGTAGAAGTCCTCCTTGATAGTGGGGCAACCAACAATTTCATCGACACTCGCACCGTCTCAAAGTTACACCTTGGGACACAAGAACTACGCACCCCCCGCCTCGTCCACAATGTAGACGGAACCCTCAACCAAGCGGGCTCCATTACCCACCTCACCTACCTCGTCATCAACCAAGGGACACAAACAGTGAAAATGCCCTTATACATCGCCAACCTTGGACATGACCGCCTCATCCTAGGTCACCCATGGTTCAAACGATTCAACCCCAGAATTGACTGGACCACCAACACCCTTGAAGGAGGGGACCTCACCCTTCACTCCGTCTCCTATCACAAACACGTCCACCCCCAGATCAACAGCATCGCTCAGAAGTGGGCTGAGAAGGCCATCGCTTCTAAAACCCCACCAGTAACCAACATTCCCTCCGAATACCAACGCCATGCCACAGTCTTCTCTGAGAAAGCTGCACAATGCTTTCCCCCTGCCAGAGAAGATGACCATGCCATCACCCTCAAGCCAGACGCTCCTGCCACCATCAATTGCAAGGTATACCCCCTCACCCCGGTTGAAGAAGAAGTCACCAAGGAGTTCATTAAGGAACACTTGGAGAAAGGTTACATCATTGAATCCAACTCCCCCTACGCCTCCTCCTTCTTCTTCGTGAAGAAAAAGGATGGCAAACTATGCCCCACTCAAGACTACAAGCCCCTTAACTCATGGACCATCTGCGACACGTACCCCCTCCCACTGATTAACACCATCCTCGAACAGCTCCAGGGGAAGAAGATCTTCACCAAGTTCAATATCCGCTGGGGCTATAACAATATCCGCATCAAAGAAGAAGATCAGTGGAAGGCCGCGTTCAAAACACCTTTTGGCCTCTTTCAACCTCGTGTCATGTTCTTTGGCCTCACCAACTCTCCTGCTACATTTTCCTGCACCATGAACCGCATGTTCCGCCATCTCAAGGACAAGTACCCCAAAGAACTCTTCATCTACATGGATGACATCCTCATTGCCACTCACGATGATCTATCACGCCACCGCACCATTGTCCATGAAGTCCTTGACCTTCTAGAAGTCAAATCCTACTTCCTCAAACCCTCTAAGTGCGCCTTCGAACAACCCCGCATTGAATACCTCAGCATCATCGTAGATGGTGACCAGATTAAGATCAACCCTGTCAAAGCAGATGGCCTCCGTGATTGGCCACGCAACCTCAAAACCCTCAAAGAGGTCAGAAGCACATTGGGTGTCTTAGGATACCAATGCCCCTTCATCCCCAATTTTGCCAACATCGCATGCCCTATCACCGCACTCCTAAAGAAGGAGACCCCATTCCGATGGACTCCGGAGTGTCACCACACCCTCGACACCCTCATCTCCCATGTCCTGTTACGTCACGGTAGGGACATTCACCTGACGTGGGTTAAGTCGTTCTACTGAGACGCTGCACTAAGGGGTCTGGTTCTGGTTGTCAAGGGAAGTTCTGAGGAGGAACTTCAGTGAAGATGTACGAGTTGAAGAGTCAGCCTAAGCCAATAGTGGAACTTAAGATTCTTCAGTGAGAGGAGAGGGTTCGTTCGGTGAGAGATGGAGTATTCACAGGTCTTCAATTGCTCGAGTACCGTAGAGTACAAAAAGTCAAGTCTAAGGCTACTACTACCTGGTGAGCCTGTATTTATAGTAAAAGTAATAGGGCATCCTAGGATAGAATGATAATGGCATCCTAGGATCGAGTCATCGAGCAATCACAATACGAACTGCGGCGCAGCCAGCAGTAATCACATGTAGGATGTGAAACAATAGATATAAGTAACACTGATATATCTGAAACAGTAGCCCCTTAGCAATGGGCAAGAGTCGTCATGACTCACAAGGGAAAATAAGTAAAGAGTCACCATGACTCTTATGTGAACCAAACAAGTAGCAAGTCACCATGACTCACATGAGAATGACCACGTGATGAGAAAGTGAAAAGGGTCACGTGTCCTATAGGCGAAATAAGGGAAATAAAATAGGCAGTGTCATAACATGTCCTCTCCGATCCTGCCCTTTCTCAGCCAGATATGTCCAAACCCTTCCAACTAGAAGTCGACGCCTCTGCCTTTGCCACTGGAGCGATCCTTTCTCAGAAGGATCCTAGGGGGAAATCCCGCGCCATTGGCTTCCACTCAAAGACGTTCACGGAGGTGGAACGGAACTATGATATCCATGACAGAGAACTCCTGGCTGTCATTCGTGGCCTGGATGTTACGCTTCGGTAAGTGTGGGCCTTGCTTTAGGTGATGATAAGACGTGAGTACTCAGCTATACGATTCGTATGGTCAAATGTGGGATCCCAAGTCCTATCACATCGATGTTCTGCAACTGGGAAGGCGCTCTTGGTAAGCCTTATGCAGTGCACTCTTCTCCGTATTCTCCTAAGGCGTAAGGAAGAGGAGACGAAGAGGAGTCTGAGAAACTGATGATTCAAGAAGACCAAGATGGCGATCCTTGGTCTTCTGCGACTACTACTTATACACGATGATAGAGGGCTTTAAAGCGCCTCTCGAATGATGCTACCCTATAGCGTATCTAGCTTGAACCCTAGTATCGCTATCCTAGTTATCAGTAAGCGTATAGTAACATGTGATACTACTGCTGACTGATAACACGTGAATGATAAAGTCCCTGACTAATGTAAACAATCACAAGCCTACTACTGTAGTCAGAACCTAGTAGTAAGTGTCCAAGTCCGGTCCGTAACATCACCCCCTTTTCAGGAGCAACGTCCCCGGAGCCCGGGCGGTCCCATCCATCCCGCTTGTATGTCTTCAATTCACTGCATTGCCCGTGCCTGCTCCAACCTACTGATGCACAATGCCTTGTCCGTTGCCAACTGCCCCCACGTCTCCTGTAACTCCCTTATCCTGGTCTCCAGGCGTCCCAACTCCGCCCCGAGCGCTCGGTACTGCCTGATCTCCGCGGCGAGACTTACGTCCTTGCACTCTGCGACGGCCCTGTTGATGGCCCCGACGGTGTCGTACCCATTGTTGAAGAGGAACAAGTCCTCCTGTGCGTACTTGATATGGGTGTCGGGGTGCACCACGTACTGGGGGGTGGCATACAGGGGCTTCGGGAAGACCCTGTCGGACTCGTCGATCAAGCCAAGCACGATGGGATCGTTGCTCATGATGGCTTGGACGTATTTGGCCTGGCACGTCACACCGTCGGAGGTGGTGATGGGGAAGGAAATGAAATCAGGTCCTCGATTGACCCAGAACCCGTGAGGCGTACGGGCGTTGGCGACGCTGGAGACGGCGCGGTCGACAAGCTGGGGACGGATATGACCCCAGTAGAGGGGGGTCCCGTCGGTGGTGAGGGCGTGTCGGGTCGTATGAGGTGGAGCATTAGCTTCTCGGCCATAGTGAATGTGCGGGTGCTCAGCTGGGTATCGCTCGTCCTCACTATCCGTGACTTCTCCCTCCTCTCTCTCATTTCCCTCATGCGGCGTTGGGCTGTTCGTAGCTGTTCTTCCCTCCAGTCTTCGGTCACCTCCTTCCACGACTTCTTCGGCTTCATCGTTGCTTCGTACCGCTCCCTGGCATGCGCGGACGTCTTCACCGCGGTCGAGAGCTCGCCGAAAGTCGTCGACTTCGGCGGTGGTGAAGGGGCGGTCGGAGATGGGTTCTCTGGTGGCGGCGTGGAGGATGTGCCAGAGGGTAGGCTGGCTGTCGACGTCTGGGGACAGTTGGGCGCTGACTGCTCCACATCCTTGAGCGGGGAACCGTTCGAGGGTGCTGTTGAACTCAGCTTCGGTAATGGGTCCCTCGGACCTGGCTCTGTCTCTCGTAGCCACGACAACCTCCTTGGTGTTGGCAGGGGTTGCTGGTGCCCGCTCTTCCTCCAGCTTGCAGGCAAAAATCCTCTCGGGGGTTCCGAGGTAGTACAAAGGCGTCGAGAGGGCGGCATTAGGGGTAAAGGGCATTGATCGGTGGGGAGTAGTAGTGATGGTGGTAAGTGGGGAGAATGAGATATTGTCGCCGGTTCTTCCACTCCTTATAAGCATTTCTGGTGTGGTCTTTGAATGTCGATACTCTGCAAGTGCTTCATCGGCGAATAAGTCTTCCTGGTTGACCCACTGATTTTCCGAGTCAGGGTAGCCCTTCCATTTGATTAGGTACTGCTTCTTCTGTTTCCTGCCGAAATGCTGTTCATCTAGAACCTTCTCAACTTCGTATTCTTCCTCTCCATCTACCAAATCGGGTGGTGGCCGTTGGTAGTTTTTCCCATGGAGTGGGGTCTCATGGTACTTGGTGAGAAGGTCCACATGGAACACTGTGTGAATTTTCCATTGTGGGGGGAGGTTGAGCCGGTAGTTAACAGGGGACATCACCTGTTCGATTGTGAAGGGCCCATGCCTCTGGGGCGCGAGTTTCGCCATTGGTTGGTGAGTGCGCAGGTGACGCCCTTCTAGCCACACAAGATCTCCGAGTCGGAATTTCGGACCATCTTTAGCTTTGACCCATGACTGCTGCGCTTTGATGATCAATTCTTGAGCGTGTTTCCGTGCTTCTCGGAACTGTTCGGTCCTGAGCGTTACTTGGGGTATGGGTGATGGTTTATCCGTCCAGTCAGTGCGTGGGTTATACCCCATAAGGAGGTTGAAGGGTGACTCTCGCATGTATTCGTGTGGCCAGTTATTATGTGCAAATTCCGCAAGGGGTAGATATCCGCACCAATTATCCTGTTGTTCGTTTGTCCAGAAACACAGATATTGTTCTACCCATTGGTTTGTTCGTTCTGATTGTCTGTCGGTTCGTGGGTGGTATGCTGTGGAAATGTTCTGCTTGATGTCCAGTATCCTGCAAAGTTCCCTCATGAATCTGCTAGCGAACTGGGGGTCGCGGTCACTTATGATTTTTGTGGGGAGTCCGAAATGGACGAAGACGTGTTTCAGGTACAAGTTGGCGACTCCTTCTGCACTGATTTCTTCGTTACATGGTATGAAGATTGCAGCTTTACTGCAATCGTGGTCCATGATCGTTAGTATGGTGTTGTAACCTCGAGATATGGGCAACTTAGTTATGAAATTGAGGGCTATTGTTTCAAATGGCATTGCTTCTGGTTTAGGGTATATGGGATTGAGGGGTGCTTTGTTCCATCCGTGTTGAACTTTAATACGTTGGCATTCGGCGCATCCTTTGACGTATTCCAGCGCGTCCCTTGCCAATCCCAGCCACCAGTAGGCACGTCCTGCCAGTTGGGCAGTCCTTTTGATTCTGGGATGTCTGTGAGTGGGAAGGTCGTGATGGTCATGCAGTATACGTCGCTTATCGTGTATTCCCCCGGTTACTACTCGTCATGCATCTTTGTACCAAATCCCATCTATTTTCTTGAGGCGGTGGGCATCTATCCATGGTTTCAGAACGGTTTCGTTCTGTTCGTATACGGGATCTTCTAGTGTTACATCCTGAGGGTCGAGATGATCCTTGGTGGTTCGGATTCTTTCTACATGGGTGCCTCATATGAAGATCTTGTCCGGTAGCACCGTGACGTTGCTATTGTCCTCTTCTCCTTGATCATAGTCCGGTCTTCGCGACAGCATGTCCGCCCTGCTGTTGGCCGACCCCTTGATATGGTGAATCTCGAAATTGTATTCTGATAGTTCGAGCACTTCCCTTGCTACCCTTCGACTGATCTTCTGAGGGCTTCTCCAGTACTGTAGGTTTATATGATCTGAGAAGACCTTCGTTCAATGCGGTGATCCTGCGAGTAGCGGTCGCCAGTGTCAGAAGGCTTTGACTATTGCCAGTAGTTCTAAGTCGTAGATGTCGTAATTCCATTCTGCTTCGTTGAGGGTGTGTTACGTCACGGTAGGGACATTCACCCGACGTGGGTTAAGTCATTCTACTGAGACGCTGCACTAAGGGGTCTGGTTCTGGTTGTTAAAGGGAAGTTCTGAGGAGGAACTTCAGTGAAGATGTACGAGTTGAAGAGTCAGCCTAAGCCAATAGTGGAACTTAGGATTCTTCAGTGAGAGGAGAGTTCGGTGAGAGATGGAGTATTCAAGGTCTTCGATTGCTCGAGTACCATAGGATACAAAAAGTCAAGTCTAAGGCTACTACTACCTGGTGAGCCTGTATTTATAGTAAAGTAAGAGGGCATCCTAGGATAGAATGATAATGGCATCCTAGGATCTCGTCATCGAGCAATCACAATACGAACTGCGGCGCAGCCAGCAGTAATCACATGTAAGATGTGAAACAATAGATATAGGTGAAACTGATATATCCGAAACAGTAGCCCCTTAGCAATGGGCAAGAGTCGTCATGACTCACAAGGGAAAATCAGTAAAGAGTCTCCATGACTCTTATGAATCTAAATAAGGTAATGAGTCCTCTTGACTCATATGAGAAAGACCATGTGATGAGAAAGTCAAAAAGGGTCACGTGTCTTATAGGTGAAATGAGGAAGGGAATTAAAATAGGCAGTATCATAACACAGCCCCCCTTTCAAGCGCAAAGTCACCTCGGCTTTGCCAAATTAAGAGCCCCCTTGATCCAATTGAGGGTCTTCGACTCCTTCCCGAGTCTCTTCTTCTTCTTGCCTTCCTTGGCATTTTCTTTCTTCATCTTCTCTCCCTCTGTCATCATCGTCCCAGCCTCAATGTTTGTTCTTCTGGGTGGTCCCCCTCCCTCTTCCTTTTTGACCTCCATGGTGACCCAAATTTCTATTGGCGTTACCATTTTCTGGTGGAGTCTCCAGGACCTGTTGGCGAGGGGGTGAAGGAAGCCAGTACGTCGGCTTGCTTCCACTAATAGGCCAGCTGATGGGTAGCACCTCTCTTTGCTGTGGCTGTTAGTGTCTTGGTTCTTGTGTCGTGAGGCTGGTCGTCCCTCTCCTACGTTACTGTCTTCAACAGTAACACATCTCCCACTCTTCTTGTCGTCCCATCCTCCAGTGTATGTGGTCTGGAAATTCGCGCCCACACCAGTTACAGTACTTGTGACCGGCGGCAATGGCAGCCTTCTTAGGTGAACGCCTGGCTCCATTCCTGAGTCGTTCAAAGGTGGGGTTGTGAATTTTGTTCGTGCTGTAGGCCGGACAGCCTGTGATTGAATATGCGCGTCGCGCCAAGGTACGATGACAGGTGGGTGCCTCCTTGTCTTTGAGGGCTTCTGAGTAGAGACACAAGTCATAGCTGGGGATTGGAAAAGAGTGCATGGCTTATGACTGGGATGAGATGGAGGAGCTATGGTGGGAGGTGATGAGGCAGGGAGTGTTGGTACAGTGCTGGTGGGAGCAGATGTAGTGGATAGCGTATAGAGATTGGAAGCAGGATGTGGAAGGGGATGTGGAAGAGGATGTGGAAGGGGATTTGAAGCAGGATTGCGTTCCTCTGTCATTTTGGCCCATCTTATATATGTTTTATGGGGTTTTGACTTGTTTGTCCCCTTCCTAGCTTCAAACTCCGCTATCAGTTGGTCTGCATGGACATCTTCTGCTTTCTCCCACGAACTGTCACTCGTGGGATAGCCTTTCCACTTGATTAGGTAGTGGAGCTTGCGCCCTTTCCCACGTTGCTGCACATCTAGAATCTTCTCGACTTCGTACTCGGGTTCTTCATTGATGATATCAGGTGGCGGCCGGGTATAGTTCGGTCCGTGGAACTCCGTTTCCTTATAAGGTGTTAGAAGGTTCGCGTGAAACACGTTATGAATCTTCCACTGTCTTGGCAGTTCCACGCGGTACACCGCTTCTGATAGCTGTTTCATCACTTTGAAGGGTCCGTGCCGCTTCGGCCCGAGTTTAGCCGCTGGGTACAGGGTCTTCAAGTTGGTTCCCTCAATCCACACTTGATCTCCCTCTTTGTATGGTTGGAACTTCTTGTTCCCTTGGTGCGCAATGGCCATCATCTTTTGTGCTTTGATGATATTTTCATGGCCGTCCGTTCGCGCCTTTTCTATGGCTGTAAGCCGTTCTTCAACCGAGGGAACCTTGCTTTTGGTTCCAAATTCAAGTCTCGGTGTGTACCCTATGAGCATTTCGTAGGGGGTCTTTCGGGTGGTGGAGTTCGGCCATTGGTTATGCGCGAATTCCGCCATTGGCAGGTACTTGTGCCAATCGTCTTGCCTTTCATCGCACCAGAATCGAAGATACTGTTTGAGCCATTGGTTTGTCCTTTCTGACTGGCCATCAGTTCTTGGGTGGTATGCCGTGCTGATGTTCTGGTGTATCTTCAACGCTTCGCACAGGCCTTTGGTGAAGTGTGACGTAAATCGGGTATCTCGGTCAGAGATAATCTTCTTCGGGGCACCAAATCGGGTGTACACATGTTTCAGGTAGAGTTCTGCTACCCCTTCCGCAGTAATTGTCTCTTGGCAGGGTATAAATACCGCCGCTTTACTGCAATCATGATCCGTAACTGTGAGGATCGTGTCGTATTTGCCCAAGAGTGGCAACTTCGTGATGAAGTCCATGGCGACTGTCTCAAATGGCAAAGAGTTTTCTGGAGTGATAGGGATCATAGCTGGTTTTAGTGGCTGCGTGTTGATTTTGTTTGCTTGACACACTGCGCATCCCTTTACGTATTGCTCCACATCTTCTTTCATCTTTGGCCACCAGAAGTCCCGTTTTGCTAGGGCGTACGTGTTTGTGATTCCTGGGTGTCCGGCTGATGGGGTATCATGGTAAAATTGAATTACCCCCCTCTTCAGATTGTTGTCTCCGGCAACGACGATCTGGTCTGTGTCATTTTTGATCTTCCACCAAATTCCGACTAGTTTGGTGAGAACGTAGGTGTTTGACCATTTCTTGAGCACTTCCTGGCTCCTTTTGTTCGTCTGCTGGTCCTCTTCCACCTGGTCTTGAAGGGATTGGTACTTGCGATGGTTTACCATTGCACTATAGTGCTCCCTTTCTTTCTGGTTGCTGGGGTTATAATATTCTGACCCCATCATTCTTGCAAAGCTGAATAAGGCAGGGGGTAGGACCACCAATGCCTTATTATCTTCTTCGCCTTGTTCGTAGTCCAGGCGTCGTGACAACGTGTCCGCCTGACCATTCTTCTTCCCGGCTATGTGAACCAATTCGAAGTCATATTCCATGAGTTCCGCATGCCATCTTGCCACCCTTCTATTGTGATCTCCTGGGTTCTTCCAGTACAATAGGTTGGCGTGATCTGTATGCACCTTTACTTTGAACACTGGTTGGTGCAGGAAATGTCTCCAATGCCGAAACATTTCCACAAGGGCTAGAAGCTCCTTGTTGTATACGTCGTAATTTCTTTGGGCATTGTTCATGGTTTTTGAAAAGAATGCTACCGGGTGGAGCACTCCTTGTTCGTTTCGTTGCATTAGGACGGCTCCCATTGCATAATTTGACGCGTCAACTTCTACTTCGAATGGTTTCTTCTTGTTACGGATGGACTGCCTCGGTGCATTAGTATAAGTGATATTACGAGTTTCGGAGTTTCAGACTCTTACTTACCGGTTGTGGCTACAGTAGTAAGCAGTAATCAGTCACGGACTTAGTATATCAGTCAGCAACTCAGCAATCACATGTGATTGCTGAGTGATTCCTAGGATCGTTGTAGTAGGGTTCGCGCTACATACGCCATAGGACAGTATCATTGAAGAGGCGCTTTAAAGCCCTCGCGTACATATATAAGTAGTAGTCGTCGAAGACCAAGACTCGCTATCTTGGTCTTCTTTGAATCGTCATTGCTCGTTCCTCTCAGATCCTCTACTCTCTCCTCTTCTCCCTGTGGGCTATTCTGAGCTGACGACTTGTGCTTCACGTTTGGAAGCAAGCCACTACTTTAGGCCAGCGTGATATTGAAGCTCTGCTGCTAGCCTCATCGTTACGTTAAGGGAGTCCCTTCGTATTCGACTTAGCCGATTGCTTGAGAGACCCTCCTAGCGCCTGTCCCAGGTCCAAGTCGGACCAACGTCCCGACGAGACGTAACACTTCTGGTCCGGTTGTATCAAAACCGGTTCTTCACATATTCGCTTCTTTAGCGTTTCAAACGCACTTTCTTCCTTTGGTCCCCAGTTCCATTGAACGCCTTTCTTCAGTTGGTCATTTAGTGCCTTCGCAATAAAGGAAAAACCACGGATAAATCGCCTATAGAAGTTGCAGAATCCAAGGAATGCCCGAATATCTTTTGTGGTTTTCGGCACTTTCCAATCGGCAACTCCAGCGACTTTAACTGGATCCATGGTAACGGTTCCTTTTTCTAGGATTACTCCTAGAAATTCGATGCGTTCTACTTCAAAGAGGCACTTGCTGGGCTTCAAGTATAGATCTAGCTTTTGAAGGCGTTCAGGGACTTTGTTAACCAACTTGCGGTGTTCTTCTTCATCCTTCTTTGTTGCTATAAGGATGTCGTCCATGTAGATGATTACTTGACCTGTTGCTGTTAGGTCATTAAACTGCGTATTCATCATTCGTTGGAACACTGCGGGGGCATTTTTCAGCCCGAACAGCATTACTGTTGGTTCAAACAGCCCTAGGTTCGTTTTGAAGGCGGCTTTCGGTTCATCGCCTTCTCGGAAGCGAATATTGTTGTATCCTGCTCGCACGTCCATCTTGGTGAACAACCTGGCATCCTTCACCTTATCCACTAGTTCCTGTATTAAAGGCAACGGGTATCGGTCGGGGATTGTGAAGGAGTTCAGTTTCCGGTAGTCCACTACTGGACGAAGTTTTCCGTCTTTCTTTCCAACAAAGAAGAATGGTGACGAGTACTGTGATTTTGACGGACGTATATAGCCCTTGTCCAAGTTATCTTTAATATATTCATTGAGCTTTTCTTGCTCGCCTTTAGATAACGGGTATATTTTGCAATCCAATGTTTTCGGGGCGTCCTCTGTAAAATCAATAGCAATATCCCATGGTTGATGTTCCGGATATTGCTTCGCCTCTTCTTCGGAAAAGACCTTCTTCCATTTGTGGTAGTGTTTCGGGACTACCTGATCCCAGGTTTTCTCTTCTTTTGGCAGAGCCTTTACTGCCATTTCGGTTGACGTTGAGCTTCTTTTAAGGATTTCTTCATCCATTCGGTGGACAAAGAGTTCTTCCCCAGGGGTGCATAATGATGCAGCCTTCTTGATCCACACATCTTGTATGCGGATCACTTCTGCGTCCGTTGTATATGAAAGGGTCTTGATGACAAGTGGTTGCATGCTTTCATCAAGGGTCACGCTTCTCCAATCGATCAATGGCTGGAAGGCAGCAAGCCACGGATACCCTAACACCATCTCGTCATCTCCTAGATTTGTGACGAGGAATCTCATGTTCTGTTTCTTCTCCCCAGTCCAGACTTGCAGGTCAACGTAGTACTTGATGATTCCTGACTTATTCTGGGTCCCGTCAATGTTCCACACAATGCGGGGTCGTGGCAGCTTTAGTTTGCCAATCTTCATTCTTTTCAGGAGCTTGAAGTCAATAAAGTTGTCCGTGGCTCCTGAATCCACAAGAACTTTTCTTTCGGCCGTTGTGTGTGAAGTTTGTATCAGAGTTGGGATTTGGAGACTTTGATATTTACAAACAAACACATCTTTAAACTGTAACGCATGCGCCATGGCCGCTGGGTTTGTGCATTTTAAAAATCCTCCCCGTGCTCTTCTGCCCAAGCCTCTTTGATCATTGCGTATTTTTCCTTGGTTGAGAGGCTTTTAATGAGGGAAGATCGCACATCGGTAGGGGTGGATTCAGTTTCGGACTCTTCTTCCGATTCTTCCTCTGTTTCGGCCTTGGCCTTGCGAGCCTTCTGAGGTGGTTTCTTGTCCTTCTGCTTATCTGGACAATTGCGGGAGAGGTGTCCTAGTTTGTTGCACGTTGTTACGCCTTGTCGTAGCGCTCGTTCAACTTGAACGAATTCCTAGGCGAGAAAACAGTGAACACGACACAAGTCAAATGTAGAGGCGACTTCCTCAATACAATGACGGGGCTAGCAACGGATCTTCTAAGTCACGTTGGCCCAAAGTGATCTTCGACCTGCCGCTGTATATGCCGGACCAGGTGACGACTGCACACCACAAGGAAGGAGACGAGAAGGGAGTAAAGGATGCGATGTGGAAGGTCAATGACAATTGAAGAAGACCAAGATGGCGTGTCTTGGTCTTCGCCGACTACTACTTATACAGATACACGAGGGCTTTAAAGCGCCTCTTAAATGATGCCTATCCTATGGCGTAAGTAGCTCGAACCCTACTACGCCGATCCTAGGAATCGCTCAGCAATCACATGCGATTGCTGAGTCGCTGACTGATACGACTAGTCCGTGACTAATTACTACTTACTACCGTAGCCACAACTGGTAAGTAAGAGTCCGAAACTCCGAATCACACTATCACGATTACTTTGCTAAGTCCGAGGGGTCAACCGTAACATCACCCCCTTTTCAAGGGGCAACGCCCACGTTGCAACTAAGTCGACCGCGGCCAGTTCCTCGTACCTTGGCCCAACCCGATCCAACCCCCCATGCGCTTCTCCACTTCGTCCATCAAGTTAGCATTCTCCATACGATGTATCACCCCCAACTCCTCGGTACTGAGCCGTCCCCACTCCTGCTCCAACTCCCCCATACGCTGCTCGATCCTGGTGATCGCGGAGCGAACCGCGCGGTACCGTTGGACCTCCGCCACGAGCGAGACGTTCTTGCATTCGCGAAGGGCGCGGTTGATGCGGTGCACCTCGTCGTACCCGCCGTCGAGGATCATGAGGTCCTCGCGTGAGTAAGAGGGTCGCTCCTCGTGGGGCCCGAAGCGATAGGAGCGCGTGTACAACGGTTTGGGGAAGACGCGGTCGGACTCGTCGATGAGCCCGAGGACGATGGGGTTAGGTCCGAAGATGACCTGGACGTATTTGGCAGGGCGCGTCACGCCGTCGGAGGTGGTGATGGGGAAGTGAACATAATCGGGTCCTCGATTGGCCCTGAACCTGTGTGGGCAGTGAGTGGCTCGGACGGTGGAGACGGCCCTGTCGTCGAGCTGAGGGCGAATGTCTCCTCGGTAGACAATGTCCCCGGCGGTGGTGAGGGCGTGTGGCGTGGCGTTGGATGGGGCGTCAGCATCTCATCCGTAGGAAATGTGGTCATGCGCATCTGAGTACCACTCGTCATCGCTCTCAATCTCTCCCTCCTCGCCACCATCTCCTGCCTCCTCGCCTTCGCTTCCGACAGCTGTTGATCCCTCCAGTCGGCTACGACCTCCTGCCAGGGCCTGGTTGGTCCCAACCCTCGGAGGTATTGGGAGAGGTGGGGACTCGGCCCGTCCATTATTGTCGCGAGCTGCGCGAACCTCGGCTCCTCGGTCCAGTGCGTCCCCAAGAAGTTGGATTTCTCGGGTAGTGAAAGGGACCGGAGAGGTGGGAAGACCATCGGCGTCGAGGATGTCCCAGAGAGGGCCTCCCTCGTCGTCGGACAGTCTGGCGGCGTTGGCTGGAGTGGCTTGAGCGGGGAATCGCTCGACGACAGCTGTGAACTCAGCTCGGGTGATGGGGGTCTCACGTCCCCCTCGGTCTTCTTCAGCCACGACGGCTTGGTTGGTATCTTCTCGGCGTTCTTGTGTGCGCTCTTCTTCCAGCTCGACGGCAAAAATCCTTTCGGGGGTGCCGTGGTAGTATTGGTTGAGCTGCGAGAGGGAGGCATCGGGTGTGAAGGGCATATAGGGTGGTTGGTAGGTGTGGGTAGATAGTATTCGGGAGGAAAGGAGGTGAGAGGACTCGCCGCGTTGGATGGGTCTTTTATCCTTTCGTCGCCCTTGTTCATACTCCGCCACGGCCTCCTCGGCGAATACATCTTCCTTATCGACCCACTGATTGTCGGAGTCGGGGTACCCCTTCCAGGCCACGAGGTACTGCAATTTCCGTCTTCTGCCGTGAAGCCGATGGTCCAGAATCTTCGAGACTTCGTACTCTTCTTCCCCATCGATCAAGTCCGGTGGGGGTCGTGCGTAATTTGGTCCGTGCATGGGTGTTTCGCGATAAGGCGTGAGAAGGTCGGTGTGGAATACGGGATGTATCTGCCACTGCGTGGGAAGTTCCAATTGATAGTTTACGGGTGACATCACCTTTATGACACGGAAAGGTCCGTGGCGTCTTGCAGCTAATTTCGCGGTTGGCTGATGAGTCCGGAGATGACGTCCCTCTAGCCACACCTGATCCCCTACGTGATATCTGGGCGCTGTCTTGGCGTGAACCCATGACTGCTGCGCCTTCGCGATAAGGTCCCGGGTTCGTTGTCGCGCTTCTTTTAGCTGATTAGCGCGGGTCGTTACGTGTGGAATGGAGGAAGGCTTATTGGTCCAATCAGCCTGCGGGTGGTACCCCATAAGGAGTTCAAAGGGTGTCATCTTCGTGGCCTCATGGGGCCAGTTATTGTGCGCGAATTCCGCCATTGGTAGATAGTGGTACCAGTTGTCCTGCTGTTCGTTAGCCCAGAAGCGTAGATACTGTTCCAGCCATTGATTGGTTCGTTCAGACTGTCCATCCGTTTGTGGGTGATAGGCTGTTGAGATATTCTGGGTGATCCCCAGAGTCTTGCACAGTTCCCTCGTGAACTTGCTAGCAAACCGAGGATCCCTGTCGCTGATGATAGTAGTGGGCAGTCCGAAACGTGGGAATACGTATCTGGCGTATAGTCCGGCCGTTTCTTCGGACGTGATCTCCTCCACGCAGGGTATGAATATCGTGGCTTTGCTGCAATCGTGATCGGTGATAGTCAGTATTGAATCATATCCCTGCGATAAGGGGAGTTTAGTAATGAAGTCCATGGCTACGGTCTCAAACGGGAGGGCGTCAATCTTGGGGTATATAGGTTGGAGGGGAGCCCGTGTAGGCCGGGTGTTGACCTTGATTCGTTGACATTCCGCGCATCCCTTGACGTAGTCCATGACATCCCTTCGCAGCCCGGGCCACCAGTATTGTCGTTCCACAAGGTGACCTGTCCGTCGTATTCCTGGGTGTCCGTGAACGGGCGAGTCATGAAAGGTGCGAATGATACTTCTCTTGTCGTCTAGCCCCCCAGTGACTACCTGTTGTCGTCCGTCTTTATACCAGGTCCCCGATACCTTCTTAAGGTTATGTCCGTCTACCCATGGTCGTAGCGTTGCCTCATCTTGGGGTTCCTTCTGTTGTCCACTCGTGATTTGCAATGTCGTTAGAGCTCGCGCGAAGACGGTGTCGGGCAGGACTGTGACGCCTTCGTTGTCTGACTCCCCCTGGTCGTAGTCCGGTCGTCGTGAGAGGGCGTCGGCTCGTCCATTTGCCTTTCCCTTGATGTGGTGAATTTCGAAGTCGTACTCGGAGAGTTCTAACACTTCCCTTGCTACTCGTCGGCTGATTTTCTGTGGCGATCGCCAATATTGCAGGTTCAGGTGGTCTGAGAAGACTTTGGTGCGATGAGGGGATCCCGCGAGTAGGGGTCTCCAGTGTCGGAAGGCCTTGACGATAGCGAGTAGTTCCAGGTCGTATATGTCGTAGTTTCGTTCAGCAGTGTTAAGCGTGGAAGAGTAGTAACCGATGGGATGTTTCTTGTTGTCTGCCCCCCGCTGCAGGAGTACGGCCCCTATTGCGAATCCGGAGGCGTCAACTTCCAGTTCAAAGGGTTTACTCAGCTCAGGGTGTGCTAGTACTGGTTCCGACGTTACGAGAGTTTTGAGCGTTTGAAACGCCTTGGCTTCTTCTGGTCCCCATCGCCATTCGGTTTCTTTCTTTGTTAGGTGGTTGAGGGGTTTGGCGTGAGAGGCAAAATTGCGGATGAATGTGCGGTAAAAATTGCAGAAGCCGAGAAAGGAGCGGACATCCTTGACTTTGGTGGGTGTCGGCCAGTCCTTGATGCCCGCGATTTTGACAGGGTCCATGCGTGTCACCCCCTTTTCAAGGATTACCCCCAGGTAATCCATACGAGGCGCATGGAAAAGGCATTTCTCGAGCTTGTAGTAGAGGTCGTGTTCGGCAGAGAGTGCAAGGATATCCGTGACGGCGGCGATATGGTCTGCGAGGCTATGGCCGATGTGAGTGGCAATACCAATATCGTCCATGTAAACACGTATCGTAGTGCCCAATCGTTCGTGTTTCGCGATAACGTCTCGACAAATGTGATTCATCATAGTTTGGAAGGTGGCCGGCGAGTTGGTGAGGCCGAAGAACATTACCGTAGGCTCAAAGAGTCCGTACTTCGTCTTGAATGCAGCTTTTCCTTCATCCCCTTCCTTGATCCGAACGTTGTTGTAGCCCCATCGCACGTCAAGCTTGGTATATATGTGGGCATTGCTCAAATCCGTGATGAGGTCGGTGATGAGCGGGAGGGGATATTGGTTGCGAATCGTAAAATCGTTGACGCGTCGGTAGTCCTGTACCGGGCGTAGTTTTCCGTCCTTCTTTTTGACGAAAAAGAAGGGGGATGCGTACTGTGATTTAGAGGGGCGTATGTACCCCTTCTGTAGTTGCTCCGTAAGGAATGCTTGTAGCGCCTTGTCTTCCTCTTGCGTAAGTGGGTAAATTTTGCAATCGAGGGCGTCTGGTGCCGTGGGTTTGAACTCGATAGCGTGATCCCATGCTCGTGCAGGGGGAAATCGATGAGAGGCTTCTTCGTTGAAAAGTTTTGTGAATGGTGCGTACTCGGGTGGCAATACTGCTTTTGTAGTATACTGCTGCGCCTTGATGGCTAAGTCAGTGGATGTGGTGCGTAGCGCTGCCGGTCCTTCGTCTTCGAGTTGCTGGACCGCTACTTCCTTCTCTTCGGTGGTGATTGTCGTCCGTGTACGACGGTATTCTGGTGGTTTGATTGATCGCAATATGATGGGGAGTGCGTCCTCCTTGATTGTGGCGAACCTCCATGACATTTGAGGTTTGTAGGTGGCGAGCCAGGGGTATCCGAGCACGATGTCTTCATTTCCAATGTTGGTAAGAAGGAACCGAAGGGTTCGGTGCACGCCTCTGGTTTGGACGTCCAAGTCTATAAAGTGGGTGATGAGTCCCGCCTTGTTTTCTGTGTTGTCAATGTTCCATATTTTCTTTGGTCGGTCGAGGGGTTGGATCCCCAGGCCCATGCGTTTGGCGAATGCAGGGCATATGAAGTTGTCGGTGGCTCCCGAGTCCACCAATGCTCTTATGTCGGCCATAGCGTAATTCGTGCGAATTGAAACTGGAATTTTCATAGAACGATAGCGTGTGATGATAACCGAATTACAATTGACTGCCCTCACCCAGGCCGATGGGCTCAGGCGTCCTGAAAACCCTCTTGTTTCCAGAGATCCTTCAAGATCATGTCCTTTACTTCGTCAGGTTCTGCCGCTACTCCTGTCATCCAGTTTGTGGCCCGCTCGCGCGGGGTTTGAGCCCTCGAGGCCTGGATGGGCTGTTCTTCCGGTTCGTACCGGTCTGCTTCAGTGCGTCGATTATAGGTGTGCTGTGGGCATTGTCTGCTGATATGACCTTTCTTTCCACAAGTGTAACACGTAACTTGGGAAAAGTCTCTTCGCCCTCCTTGTCGTCCTATAAACCCTCCCCGCGGCCGTTGTTTGGCACGGTACTGCTCGAGTATTTCTTCTGCGTCAGCGAGACGTCCTCGAATGCGGTCCGCTGAGGTGTCCATGGCATTGGGGTCTCTTGGGAGGTTCCATCCTGGACCTCCTCCCCCGCCTCCCCGTCGTGATTGATTACCGCGGTTTGGGGTTGATCCCCCCGCCGATCCTCGGTGTTGCTCGAGGCGAGCCCTCATGTGGATGTATTGCTGCTGTCTCTTCATGACTGCGGTCTTCCAGTCTTCGAATGTCTGCGGGTCGTCCAGGGTAAAGACCTTCTCGTATAGGTCACGCGGCAGTCCGTTTGTGAAGATGTCGAGTGTTAATGGGGAGTCTAGACGATAGCCAGCTTGTCGTGCCAAGGTTTCGAAGTTGGTTACGTACGCATCAATATCCCCAGCGGTCATCCGTATCCCCTTCTTTAGTGCCGCCTGGGCCTGTTCTCGTTCGAGGGTGTTCGAGAATCGCCTTGTGAAAGCGCTGATGACCTCATGCCACAGGCGTGGGTCGGAATCATTTATTCCTCCGGTGACCTGCCTATTGAGCCATCGGCTTGTGTGAGTAATCCATTCGTTGACGTCTTTCCCCTGGATGTAGGTGAGGAACAGCATAGAACGCCTGTAGGCGTTGGCCATAATAGGGTTGTTGTTGTTAATCCCCCAATACAATTCCCACTGGGTGAGGAATTCTTCTGATTTGTGTCGATCTCCTTTGAACACCTCTGGTGCATTTCCTGCGAATTTATCAGAGTGACCTCGTCCGTGAGGGGATCCAACTGGTGGTACTCCCCCGAATGGTGGCCCTCCTCCTGGCAATCCTCCTCCGGGTGGTCCTCCTCCTCCCGGGCTTCCTCCGCCGCCTCCTGGTGGGTCTGGATGGTCTGGTCCTATCGCCCTCATGATGGCCGCATCGTCGGCGGTCAAGGGTTCCCCAGTGACGGGGTTCATGGGCATTTGTATTTGACTCAGGGGTTCTTCAGTGATAGTGGCCATTGGTGGTAGAATAGCGATAGACTCAGCTTGTTCGATAAGACTGATTTCTGCTTGGTTTAGTGGTGAAGGGGATCGAGATGGTTCGTCGCGAGACGCGTCTTCTGATACTTCGTGAGTGTTTTCGGAGTGGCTTGTGTTTTCTTCTCCGTCAAGGGGTCCCCAGTCCGATCGTGGGACTATTTCGTCGTTGTATATATCACAGCGGTGGTGGGATCGTAATGGGGCGATAACTTGCCACCGGTCTAGGATGTAGTCGACCGCGCACCAACACAGACGGTCAAAACTAAACTCAACTGGGCGTTCTCCCCTTCGTGTTTCGATGACGTATCCTTCTACTCCGCTAGGGCTGCTCCAATAAGCGTTCTTCAGGTATCGGATTGGAACGTTACGACTGCCTCGTCGTAATAGATTGTACGGATGGAATCCATCGATTTCCCACTGTTCTCGAGTTGTTACTCTCGCCACAATGGTAGGATCTTGGTCTTAATGTTACGCCTTGTCGTAGCGCTCGTTCGACTTGAACGAATTCCTAGGCGAGAAAACAGTGAACGCGACACAAGTCAAATGTAGAGGCGACTTCCTCAATACAATGACGGGGCTAGCAACGGATCTTCTAAGTCACGTTGGCCCAAAGTGATCTTCGACCTGCCGCTGTATATGCCGGACCAGGTGACGACTGCACACCACAAGGAAGGAGACGAGAAGGGAGTAAAGGATGCGATGTGGAAGGTCAATGACAATTGAAGAAGACCAAGATGGCGTGTCTTGGTCTTCGCCGACTACTACTTATACAGATACACGAGGGCTTTAAAGCGCCTCTTAAATGATGCCTATCCTATGGCGTAAGTAGCTCGAACCCTACTACGCCGACCCTAGGAATCGCTCAGCAATCACATGCGATTGCTGAGTCGCTGACTGATACGACTAGTCCGTGACTAATTACTACTTACTACCGTAGCCACAACTGGTAAGTAAGAGTCCGAAACTCCGAATCACACTATCACGATTACTTTGCTAAGTCCGAGGGGTCAACCGTAACACACGTGTAGCAACGGCCTTCTTTCTTCTGGACTTCAATGTCCGGTTTCTCTTTTGCAGTGGTCACTGCCGTTCTTCCTCGGGTTCCCTTGTTATAGTTGGAACGGGAGCGGTCAGCGCATGTGTCCATTGCATCTGAAGCAGGGGCTGGCATTTTAATGCCCAGCATCTTCACCAATTGGGCGGGGTTCATCTTTCCTGCTCCCTTCTTCCTTGGAGTTTCTTCGTTAATCCCCCGAATATTCTGGACTGCGGTATTGTCTGAGTGGTACTGGTGCACTCCGTCAGCCCATCCTCTGAAATCCAGAGGGTGTACCACCTTATAGACATGGTCCATCATGCGGTAAGGAAGTTTTGATGCGAATAAGGAGAGTGTCGACTGAGCATCCAATGGGTACGTTGCTTCTGCAGCAAGGGATTCAAACTGGGCGATAAACGCATCCACCTCATTTGGTATGAATGAGAGGTGGCGCAGTTTATCTTCTGCCCGTTCTCTTGCTCCCGTATCCTGGAATGCTTGTTCGAAGCCTTGAGACACTGCTGTCCAATAGAATTCGTCATTCGGAAGTCTTCCGTTATTCATTTCTGCAAGGATCCAGTTGGTCCATCTCTTGACCCAGTCCTTTACGTTTGGTCCTTTTATGAAACCGAGTAGCAGGGCCGCTCGTTTCATAGGTATCACCATTTGTTCAGCGTCCAAATTTGTGATTCGATACAGGTTGAATTCCTGCATGAATTGGTCTGCAAGCGATCAGGTACCATCAAAGTCGGTTGGGGGGTTTCCTCCAAGTTTGCCGTTTGCCACTCCTGGGCCTGGGCTGGCACCTGCCCCGCCTCCAACAGGGGCGCCACCGGGAGGGGGTCCTCCGCCTCCAGGTGCGCCTCCGCCTGCTGGGGCACCTCCGCCTCCAGGTGCACCCCCACCTCCTGGGGGGCCACCTCCTGGCGGTCTGCTTCCTCCTGGTGGTCCTGGGGGCCCACTTCCGGAGGGACCACTTCCTGCTGCCGTAGTGCTAGCAGGGGGGTTTCCGCTTCCTGTTCCTGTCCCCTTTGTGAAGAATGTTTGTACTGTGGATGGGGGGACAGCCGTCGTTGTTGCGGTTGCAGCTGTGGTGGTTGTCTGTGTTGCCATTGGAGAACTTTTTGTATCACGTCTCTTAGCGGTTGGCACGGTATGCTGGCCTGCCTTCAATGGTGTATCGTCTGGTGGAATCGCTGATACTGTCGTTGGTCTGATCGATCTTCTTCCCAGGTTATACAGGGAGGGGACTGGTTGAGTAGCTGTCCAACGCCTAGTCCTGCTGTCTCGCTGTATGAAGTACCACTGCTTGGTACTTTCTTTGTATTCGATGGCTAGGTATGCTGCACTGAGTATGTCGTATACCCAATAACCTTCTTCGCCGTCGATTTCCTGCCAAAGGGCTGCTCCTTTTACGTGGCCAGGAACTTCATCTTCTGTTCTCCTCTCGATGGGAAACGGTTTGAATCTGAGGACTGATCGGGATTCAGAAATTCTTCGTCCCTTAGCCAGAGTGGCAATAGGTTTGATAGACTTGACTTAATGTTACGTCATGGTAGGGACGTTCACCCGACGTGGGTTAAGTCGTTCTACTGAGACGCTGCACTAAGGGGTCTGGTTCTGGTTGTCAAAGGGAAGTTCTGAGGAGGAACTTCAGTGAAGATGTACGAGTTGAAGAGTCAGCCTAAGCCAATAGTGGAACTTAGGATTCTTCAGTGAGAGGAGAGTTCGGTGAGAGATGGAGTATTCAAGGTCTTCGATTGCTCGAGTACCGTAGGATACAAAAAGTCAAGTCTAAGGCTACAAGCTACCTAGCAAGCCTGACTTTATAGTAAATAGAGATCCTAGTACTGAGTTATAACAGCGTACTAGGATCGAGTCATCCGAACAATAAGTAACTGCAGTGCAGTCCGCAGTATGTATGAAACACATCTGAAACAAAAGATGAAAGCCCCTTGACAACGGGCTAGAGTCATTATGACTCGTATGAGAAATAAGTAAAGAGTCATAGTGACTCTTATGAGAACGATCACATGAGATAAAAGAAAAGAAATTGAGTCGTATTGTAACACCTTATGAGACGGACATGGGGTAGCGACCTATATAAACCTAACCACTTTGTACACTCACTCTCCAGTCTTGTCTTCGTTTATTATACTAGCGAATACCAGACTTGTTCACTCCTCAACTGTGTGCCTCCTTCTCGTCATCTCATCACCACTGTCGGTCTTCCCTTAGTTGGGAGCCACCTTGAAGCTTTGCGCTTGTGCTATAACAACGCGCACACACAGACCCTAAGTCGTTCGACTTAGTCCCTTGCACCTCGGCCATCTGACCGAAGCCCCTTGTACCTTGTCACTAAGTCCATCAACTTACCCTTCGAACCCTTGCTCCTTGGTCGTCCCTCGTGGACCTTCGTCTCCTAGAACTCCCTCAGCCTTGGTTACCGTTTACCAAGCACCTCGTCCTTGTACTCTGTCCTTGTCCCCCTCGTACCCTTGGTGCACGTCGCACAGTAAGGCCCCGCTAGGCCTTAACATCGGGGGTGTAGCCATACAGGAGCTCGAATGGAGTGTGTCCTGTTGCTGAGTTGAAGCAACTGTTCACGTCGAATTCCACTGTAGGCAGCAAATCGACCCAGTCATCCTGTCTCTTGGCAATAAACAGGCACAGGTAGGCTTCCACCTCTTGGTTTTTGCACTCTACCTGGCCATTTGCCTGAGGATGATAAGCAGTCATTAGGCCTGACTCTATCCCTAGACACTTGTACAGGGCACGCATGCTCCTTGCAGCGAATTGGGGTCCCCTATCACTTATGATCTTCTTGGGGATCCCATGCAAGGGGAAGACCTGCTCGAAGTAGATGGAGGTGACTCCATCGGCTGTGATGTGAGAGGTCACCAGGAATAGGTGGATTTGCTTGGTGTAGTGGTCCACTATGTTAAGGATGGTATCCTTCCCGCGTGACATTGGTAGGGGGCCGATCAGATCAATCCCTATGATCTGCCAGGGGCCTTCAGGGACCTCCTGGGGGTGTATTAGTGCCTTTGGGTGTGTATCCCTCCTGTAGCGTTGGCACTTGTCGCATCCCTCTACGTACAAGGTCATAAAACCTCCCATGCATGGCCACCAATAATAGCGGCTCACTAACTCCAGGGTTCCATTCTTACCGGGGTGTCCTGTCATGACTGAGTCGTGGCATGACTGTACAATGTCTCTCCTGAGAGACTGGTCATTTGGGATGTATAGTTTCCCCTTGTAATAGACAAACCCATCATCTTCCTCCCAGAGGGCAGTGCCATCTGTCAGGGCCTTTGGTGCTGACTTGTTGATACTTTTAAGTCCTTCTAGCACCACTGCTTCCTTCTGACTGGTGTTTCTGATTCACTCTGTGAGGGTGTCCACTTGTGGTTTGAAGTGGAGTTGTGCTGCTGCAAGGAAGTGCTGAGGGCCCAATACTTGGACCTGGCGATTGTCTTCCTTGTCTGAGACGTAGTTGTGGCCGAACCAGCTAAGGGCATCAGCCTGCATAGACTCTCCTTTTCTGTAGGTGATTTTGAATATGAACCGACTAAGATAGAGGGCCCATCTGGCCTGTTGTCAGTTGAGGTCACGCATAGTGGCCCACCACTCTATATTCTTATGGTCGGTGATCACCTTGAAGGATTGTCCTTCTAGGAAGTGTCTCCAGTCCTCAAGAGCTCTTATGAGACCTAGCATTTCTCTATCGTAGATCTCGTAGTTGCGCTCTTCTTTACTCATAGACTGAGACCAGTAGGCAATGGGGTGCCACGACCCATCGGGGTACTTCTGTGATAGGATTCCTCCTGTGGCGAATCCTGAAGCATCTGTTTCGACTCTTATGGGTAACTGTAGGTCATAGACCTTAAGGATTGGTTCTTGAATGAACTTCTCCTGCAGTTGGTTGAATGCTTCTTGTTGTTCTTGATGCCATTGCCATGGCATCTCCTTCTTAGTGAGATCATGTAAGGGTCTCACGATGTGAGAGAAGTCCTTAATGAATCTCCGATAGAAGTTGGCGAACCCTACAAATGCTTTTACTTCTTTGAGGTTTGTGGGTGTAGGCTAGTCTTTGACCGTGGCTACTTTGCCGGGGTCCATTTGTACTTCTCCTGGGCATATTATCATCCCCAGGTACTCCATTTCTCGCTTCTCGAAATCACACTTTTTGGGTTTAAGGTAGAGGTCATATTTCTGCAACCTGTTAAGAACTTTGTGTACTACTTTATGATGATGTTCTAGGGTGTTGCTATAGATGAGGATATCATCCATATATATGGCGACCTCTTCTTGTGTGATGAGATCAGCGAAGACTGAGTTCATGAGGGATTGGAAAGTGGCAGGGCTGTTAGTCATGCCAAAATACATAACCTTGGGCTCGTAGAGTCGTCGGTCAGTGACTATAGCACCCTTCCATTCATCTCCCTCCTTGATACGGATATTATGGTATCCCCACCGAACGTTGAACTTTGTGAAGTACTGGGCTCCCTTGAGCCTGTTAATGATATCAGCTGCGAGAGGCAAGGGGTAGTGGTTTTTGATAGTGATTTTGTTTAACCATCTGTAGTCCTGCATGAGCCTTAGTTTTCCGTCCTTTTTCTTAATGAAGAACACTGGTGAAGCCATCGGGGACTTAGATGGTACCAGATATCCTTTAGACAGATGCTCCTGCAGGAACTTATCTAGTTCCTCTTGCTCGTTGGCTGACATAGGGTACGATTTGATCTTCCAGTGTTTAACTGCATCTGGTTCTAGATCGATCGTATGGTCCCATGGTTGGTGCTCAGGGAGTCGCTGGGATTCTTCTTCAGAGAAGACCTTACTGTATTTGTGGTAGTGTTCTGGGACCATTTCTTCAAAGGTCCTAGTGCCTTTGGCTTTGATTGCTTTTTCAGCAATCTTCTGGGAATAGGTGAACCCAGCAAGGCAATAGACTTCTTCTTGTGCGTGGTCCAACACTTTCTCTGTGAGGAGACGGTGGTGTTCCATCCAGTTAGCCATAATGTGCATCACCTCCACCTCTAATTCCTCGGAAGGCTGTTCTCTGCTGGAATTTAGGTGCATGGTGCCTTCTTGCCAATTTATAGCGGGATTTTGCTTTCTTAACCAGGGGAGCCCAAGGATAACTTTCTCTGGTCTGAGGCTGGTGACGAAGAAATCACATTTCTCTTCATCTTTCCCTACTTTGAGTTGGAGTGTTACTTTATGGGTGATACTTCCGGCTTTGTTGGGAGTCCTATCAATATTATAGAGAAGGATGGGGTGCGAAAGCGGTTCTTGCCACATCTTATGGCGGTTGGCATACTTCTTATCCAGGAACAATGCAGTTGCTCCTGAGTCTATCATAGCTGCTACTTTTACGGTACGATGACGACCTTTTAAATAACACGACACATGAAAATGGGACACTTTGTCTTTGGTTTCAGAAATAATTACAGAATTTAGTGCGGCATCAGAATTCATCACTTGCTGCACTGCTACAAACGGAGCGGTAGAGACACTATTTGAACTATTTACAAAGTTCATCTCAGGCAGTATAGTACAGTCCTTATGAGATGTAGATAATGTGGAGTCAAGGGGAACCGAAACATCAGAACATTCTACTACTTTACATGTGGTAATCTCAGTCCAAGGTATATACAAGTCCAAAACCAATACCGAGTTGTATGTACCTGCAGGGGAGCTAGTCACAGCTAGCACTAGTCCCCAATCTAAAAAGACGCCTTAAGGGCGTTAATCTGTTGCTCTTGGCTTTTGAGCTGCTCCATCATTTTGGCCAGTAAGTCCATGTGCGTCTTACTATCTATGGCCAGAGCGACAGTGGTGGCAGTGGCGGTTTGTGTATTTGAAGAGGTACTGTTGGCTGTGGCTGCAGTGGTCGCAGACTTGGCCATTTTCCCTATATATTTGTTGTATCAGACATTGCTCCTATGCCCTACCTTCTGGCAATGGTTGCAAACGTCGCGTTCGTGTTTGCCGTCCTTCTTAGTGTGGTCTTTCGACCCACACCCATAGCACTTCCCATTCATCATTTTGCGGTAGGTGGTCTGATTCCTGACCTCCTTCCCACTCCCCCCTTGGCGCGTCACGTCTACTTGCATTGCATCTGGGTGAGAGGACCTGCCTCCTGGTGTTGTGGCCCCTTTGTGCCCCTTTTTCTCAGCATTGCGCTGCCTCAGATGTTGATCTATCGTCTGAGCAGCTGTGCGCAGCTCGTCGAAGGTTGTGGTGGGCATGCTAGTTATGGGTAGGATGTCCTTGATGCGTTCATTGAGGCCGTCATAGAACCTCGTTCAATGATCCGCATCTGACCATCCTGACTGCTGGGTGTACTGGTCGAACCGAGACTGGTACTCGGCCACCGACTGTTTCCCTTGTTGTATATTCTTCAGCACTTCTTGCACTGCTTCTGATGTGTCAAGAGGGATGAACCTCTTGACAAAGGCCTTCTCAAAGTTGGCCCATATGCCTCTAAAAGGGTAGGCCCCTTTTGCGATTTCTTCTAGGTGGGGTAAAGCCCACGTGCATGCATCTCCTTCCATTAGATTGAGCACTGATCCTATCCACTTGTGCTCCGCTCGAACCCACATATTTGTGGCCATATCGAAAGTGTTCAAGGCATCTTCTTGTGCTAGGCCCCAGTTGAAGAAGGTGGTGAGGAAGTGCCTAGCTTTGGCGCTTCCTCCTTTGCTGTCCCATGGTTTGGGCCTTGCTACTGTGTCCTTGGTCTTACTACTACTGGCAACACAATGGGCGGTGAGGGCTGCGACCTGGGTGGACAGGTCGGTGACGGTTTGGGTAAGGGTACCCATGGCGTGTGAAAGATGGCCCAAGATCGTCTAGATCTCAGCTGTTACGCCTTGCCGTGGCGTTCGTTCGACTTGAACGGATTTCTAGGCGAGAGGACAGTAAGCGTGACACGAATCGAACGTAGAGGCGACTTCCTCAATATGACGACGGGGCTAGCAACGGATTTCCTAAGTCATGTTGGCCTAGATAGACTTCAACCTGCTGGTGTATCTGCCGGATCAGGTGACAACTACACACAATGCTGAAAGAGACGAGAAGGGAGTAGAGCGTTCGATGCGAGAGATCAATGGCAATTGAAGAAGACCAAGATGGCATTTCTTGGTCTTCAACAACTACTACTTATACAGGTCCACGAGGGCTTTGAAGTGCCTCTCCAATGATGACTATCCTATGGTGTAAGTAGCTTAAACCCTACTACGCCGATCCTAGGAATCACTCAGCAATCACATGCGATCACTGAGTGCTAACTGATACAACTTAGTCCATGACTAATTACTACTTACTACCGTAGTCACAACCAGTAAGTAAGAGTCCGAGACTCTGAATCACGACATCACGATTACTCTGCTAAGTCCGAAGGGTCGACCGTAACATCAGCCATGGTGGGGACAGGGTCAGGTGCTGCTGATGTAGACATGGTGGTGGCGACGGTTTGTGATGGTAATATGTATTTGTTTCTTTCCTTGTCTGAGAGGGTCTCCCAGTCTACTATTTGGGAGGTTTCTTCATCAGACGGAGGGGGTGTGTATGACCGTCGCTGTTTTCTACGCTGCTTCCGACTCTGTGGACTCGCCACTGCTGCTTTCTATGGAATCTGAGAAGGAATACTCGGTAGAGTTATTCCTGTGATGCACGAATTGGATGGGGGATGCCCTTAGAGAGTCCAGGGCTACTTGTTCTTCTGCAAATGTGTGGATATCATCGACGGTGAATTCCGTTCCTGAGATTACTCCGTGTGGGAACCACTGCCTTATTTTGCATCTGAACTGACGATTGAGGGCGTATGCATTTATGATAAGGTCGACGATGTTCTCAGGCACAAACTGTGCTTCGCGTTCTTCAAGTAGGGCCCTTTCTTCTTCGTTAAGGGTGTGTGTATTGGAGAGGGCTTGCTCTGATACTGCGATGGTGGGAGTAGGAGAAGGAGGGGGTAAAATTGGCGGTGAAGCTGATGGTGCTGGAGTGGCAGGTCTCTCAGGTGGACTGTGGGGTTCTGAGGCCTGCGGTGAGACTATAACAATGTCCCTCCTTCTTCTAAGGATGCGATGGGCAGTTGTGATGGCATGGGAGAATAAATGAACCAGTTTGGAAACTGGGGGTGGGTTGTGACATCAAGATACAACTGCTGTGGAACACTAAGCAGAGGGGATGTGAGCTCTTCCAAGCGAGACCAATAGACACCGTGTGTTTCAACAGCACCCAAGGCTGTGGCGGATATAGAGACTCTGGAATAATGTAATGGTATTCTTCAGGAACCCAAGGCTGTCTGCCGCAGTCTCCTCAACCTATTGGCTGCCTCTCACCTGGCTAGGGCTCCTACAACACTTCTGCTTTGGCGCTCTCAGTTGTTGCAGGCGAAGCCTGGCTGGTTATCACTCCTGCAAGGGCTTAGCTCCTATGGTAGGGAGTTCCCAATACAAGTACCCAATGATGTACACTCAAGCGATACACCACTATAGGCAAGCAACGGCTATGCTGGCTTTACAGACACTAGCACATTACCAGATCAACACAGAATCTGATGCACGACGGCCACAGGCAGTGTGTAGGGGGTATGAAGAATCTGGACTGGTTGGACGTCAACCACCCTATAATAAAAGAGAACTTCGCCAGTAAGCAAAGTAGAAAATGCGAAAGGACGAAGGATAAAACTTGTCCTAATGTAGTGGATGACTTCCAGCTACGTTGACGGAGGGGTCGATTCAGAACGCTGAAGTCGAAGGGTAAAAGGGGTGAACTGCCTGTTTCACACTATCAGCATAATGCAGAGATAAATCACGCGCTAATCTACAAAGCGACGCGGAGTGGAGCAGAGACAAGGTGTTCCCTTTGCAGGAAACCAGAGCGAGGATCACACAAAGGTAGGTTGAGAGGGAAATCTGAAGAGGACAAGTTAGATTGTAGCACTATCTAATACAGGCTTATATACTGTAGTACTTGGTCCATGCTGTTACGGTCGCACCGGCCATCTAGTTTGACTTGAACTGGGTTCCTCAGAACGCTTGTATTGCACGTGACAACCAAGGCAAAACCTCTGCAATAGTGGTTGCAACTGAGAGACGAAGGGAAAACTGAAGAGAAACGGCTCGCTAAGAAGTGGCACAACAAGACAACGTCTAAGGGTTTGGTGAAGAAGACCAACTAAGGCCCTTAGGAAAGCAGGAGGGAACTGTGATGCGGATTGTTGAAAGAATGGTACGAATTCTCCAAGAACTCAAGATAGGGAATACATGCGAAGACAAGCTAGTACTTATACTACTAGTGGATAAGGTTCGGACTCAGCACGAACCTTAAGTCCTTATCTCTAGCCAATAGCCATAAGGGCTCTGGCTCCACAAGCTGAAACACGAAGGAGAAACATAATTGGACCGCCCTATCAAGGCACCGACATCCATCAAACACGAGGCTGCGCCCATACAGTACACGAGGCATCCATCAGAAAGTTCATCAGAAGGCAGGCACCAAGGCCTAGTCCATGTCGTCATCAACCGGGTAACCGGCTGCAGCATACCCGAGGCACACACGCTCAGGTGATGCCTCGCGTGATGAGTCACGTGACTCTGGGCTATCACGCCCGTAGAAGTGCGTGTACATGGCGCGCGTGCGAGCTTCATCTTGCTCGTAGGGGTCGTCAGCTTCTTCGTCGCTACTCTCAACAGGAGTGCGGGACTTAGCTGGTTCGGGACGCAATGTCCACATGCTCAGGTCTCCCTTTCTTATCAAGGCCTCTCTTAATGCCTCGGAATCCAGGGTTCGCTCATAGTTGTCCAACGCGGGCCGGCTCGGGCAGCTCGGCAGCATGCTTTCTCGGGAGCTCAGGATCTCGGCCGTAACACATGCGGAGTCATAAGTGCGGCGCTTACTAACTACTGAGTAAGGTCTATGACTCAGGTGATGACACGTCGCTATTGTGCTGACTGATGCACTGTAATCCTCTTTGACTCAGAGGATGACACGTCGCTGAGTAATGGTACTTTCTAGCACATAATGTACATTACCTGAATGTTCTACAATGTTCTACACTATTCTAACCAATCATATTGTACCGGACGTAAATAGAAGGATCTTCTCATGACCCTGTGACGTGTCCATACAACGTGACTCTTGGGGTTCATGTGACTTCCTGCACATGACTTGACGCATGTCGTGCACATGACCGCATGACTTAGTGAAAATAACTGGGCTCTTATGCCTGAGATGCCCGTATGGTGTCATATAAAATAGATAAAAAAACAAAATAAAAATGTAGCAACTGATGTGGTGTTACGATACGACTCAATTTCTTTTCTTTATTTTATTTGTCTCTCTTTGTCTCACGTGACTGTTCTCACAAGAGTCATAGTAACTCTTTATTTATTTCTTATATGAGTCATAGTGACTCTAGCCTGTTGTCAAGGGGCTTATATCTTTTGTTTCAGACTTGTTTCATACATACTGTGGACTGCACCGCAGTTACTTATTGTTGTGATGACTCGATCCTAGTACACTATTGTGACTCAGTACTAGGATCTCTATTTACTATAAAGTCAGGCTTGCTAGGTAGCTTGTAGCCTTAGACTTGACTTCTTGTATCTTACGGTACTCAGAGCAATCCGAAGACCCTTGATACACCATCTCTCACGAACCCTCTCCTCTCACTGAAGAATCCTAAGTTCCACTATTGGCTTAGGCTGACTCTTCAACTTGTACATCTTCACTGAAGTTCCTCTTCGGAACTTCCCTTAACAACCAGAACCAGACCCCTTAGTGCAGTGTCTCAGTAGATTGACTTAACCCACATCGGGTGAACGTCCCTACCATGACATAACATTAAGTCAAGTCTATCAAACCTATTGCCACTCTGGCTAAGGGACGAAGAATTTCTGAATCCAGATCAGTCCTTGGATTTAAACCGTTTCCCATTGAGAGGAGAACAGACGACGAAGTTCCTGGCCACGTAAAAGGAGCAGACCTTTGGCAGGAAATGGACGGTGAAGAAGGTTATTGGGTATACGACATACTCGGCGCAGTATACCTCACCATCGAATACGAAGAAAGTACCGAGCAGTGGTACTTCATACAGTGAGACAGCAGGACTAGGCATTGGACAGCTACTCAACCAGTCCCCTCCCTGTATAACCTGGGAAGAAGATCGATCAGACCAATGACAGTATCAGCGATTCCACCAGACGATACACCGTTGAAGGCAGGCCAGCATACTGTGCCAACCGCTAAGAGACGTGATACAAAAAGTTCTCCAATGGCAACACAGACGACCACCACAGCTGCAACCACAACAACAACAGCTGTCCCCCCATCCACAGTACAAACATTCTTCACGAAGGGGACAGGAACAGGAAGCGGAAACCCCCCTACTAGCACTACGGCAGTAGGAAGTGGTCCCTCCGGAGGTGGGCCCCCAGGACCACCAGGAGGAAGCAGACCGCCAGGAGGTGGCCCCCCAGGAGGTGGGGGCACACCTGGAGGCGGAGGTGCCCCAGCAGGTGGAGGCATGCCCGGAGGCGGAGGACCCCCTCCTAGTGGCGCCCCTGCTGGAGGCAGGGCAGGTGCCGGCCCAGGCCCGGGAGTGGCAAATGGCAAACTTGGAGGAAACCCCCCAACCGACTTTGATGGTACCTGATCGCTTGCGGACCAATTCATGCAGGAATTTAACCTGTATTGAATCACGAATTTGGACGCTGAACAAATGGCAATACCTATGAAGTGAGCGGCTCTGCTGCTTGGTTCCATAAAAGGACCAAACGTAAAGGACTGGGTCAAGAGATGGACCAACTGGATCCTTGTGGAAATGAACAATGGAAGACTCCTGAATGACGAATTCTACTGGACCGCAGTGTCTCAAGGCTTTGAACAAGCATTCCAGGATATGGGAGCAAGGGAATGGGCAGAAGATAAACTGCGCCACCTCTCATTCATACCAAATGAGGTGGATGCGTTTATCACCCAGTTTGAATCCCTTGCTGCAGAAGCAACGTATCCCCTGGATGCTCAGTCGACACTCTCCTTATTCGCATCCAAACTTCCTTACTGCATGATGGACCACATCTATAAGGTGGTACGCCCTCTGGATTTCAGAGGATGGGCAGATGGAGTGTGCCAATACCACTCAGACAACACCGCAGTCCAGAACATTAGGGGGATTTACAAAGAAACTCCAAGGAAGAAGGGAGCAGGAAAGATGAACCCCGCCCAATTGGCGAAAATGCTGGGCATAAAGATGCCAGCCCCTGCTTCAGATGCAATGGACACACGCACCGACCGCTCTCATTCCAACTATAACAAAGGAACCCAAGGAAGAGCAGCGGCGACCACTGCAAAAGAGAAACTGGACATTGAAGTCCAGAAGAAAGAAGGCCATTGCTACACATGCAACAAACAAGGACATCTCTCCCGCAACTGTTCAGACAAGCAGAAGGATAAGAAACCACCTCAGAAAGCTTGCAAAGCCAAGGCCGAAGAAAGTGAACCCAAGGAAGAATCGGAAGAAGAGTCCAAAACTGAATCCACCCCTAACAATGTGCAATCTTCCCTCATCAAAAGCCTCTCTACCAAGGAGAAATACGCAATGATAAAAGAGGCTTGGGTAGAAGAGCATGGGAAGGATTTTTAAAATGCACAAACCCAGCGGCCATGGCGCGTGCATTACAGTTTAAAGCGGCTGAAAGAAAAGTTCTCATGGATTCAGGAGCCACGGACAACTTTATCAACTTCAAGCTCCTGAAAAGAATGAAGATTGGCAAACTAAATGTTACGTCACGGTAGGGACGTTCACCCGACGTGGGTTAAGTCGTTCTACTGAGACGCTGCACTAAGGGGTCTGGTTCTGGTTGTCAAGGGAAGTTCTGAGGAGGAACTTCAGTGAAGATGTATGAGTTGAAGAGTCAGCCTAAGCCAATAGTGGAACTTAGGATTCTTCAGTGAGAGGAGAGTTCAGTGAGATATGGAGTATTCACAGTCTTCGATTGCTCGAGTACCGTAGGATACAAAAAGTCAAGTCTAAGGCTACTACTACCTGGTGAGCCTGTATTTATAGTAAAAGTAATAGGGCATCCTAGGATAGAATGATAATGGCATCCTAGGATCTCGTCATCGAGCAATCACAATACGAACTGCGGTGCAGCCAGCAGTAATCACATGTAAGATGTGAAACAGTAGATATAAGTGAAACTGATATATCTGAAACAGTAGCCCCTCAGCAACGGGCAAGAGTCGTCATGACTCACAAGGGAAAATCAGTAAAGAGTCCCCATGACTCTTATGAGAACCAAACAAATAGCAAGTCACCGTGACTCGCATGAGAATGACCACGTGATGAGAAAGTGAAAAGGTTATCACGTGTCCTAAGGCGGAATGAGGAAGGGGATTAAAATAGGCAGTGTCATAACACAGCCCCCCTTTTAAGCGCAAAGTCGCCTCGGCTTTGCCAAATTAAGAGCCCCCTTGATCCAATTGAGGGTCTTCGACTCCTTCCCGAGTCTCTTCTTCTTCTTGCCTTCCTTGGCAATTTCTTTCTTCATCTTCTCCTCCTCTGTTGTCGTCGTCCCAGCCTCAATGTTTGTTTTTCTGGGTGGTCCCCCTCCCTCTTCCTGTTTGACCTCCGTGGTGACCCAAATTTCGATTTGCGGTACCGGTCTCCAGGATCTGTTGGCGAAGGGGTGAAGGAAGCCAGTATGTCGGCTTTCTTCCACTAATAGGCCAGCCAATGGGTAGCACCTCTTGTTGCTGCGGCTATTAGTGTCTGGGTTCTTGTGTCGTGAGGCTGGTCGTCCCTCTCCTACGTTACTGTCTTCAACAGTAACACATCTCCCACTCTTCTTGTTGTCCCATCCTCCAGCATATGTGGTCTGGAAATTCGCGCCCACACCAATTGCAGTACTTGTGACCGGCGGCAATGGCAGCCTTCTTAAGTGAACGCCTGGCTCCATTCCTGAGTCATTCAAAGGTGGGGTTGTGAATTTTGTTCGTGCTGTAGGCCGGACAGCCTGTGATTGAATATGCGCGTCGCGCCAAGGTACGATGACAGGTGGGTGCCTCCTTGTCTTTGAGGGCTTCTGAGTAGAGACGCAAGTCATAGCTGGGGATTGGAAAAGAGTGCATGGCTTATGACTGGGATGAGATGGAGGAGCTATGATGGGAGGTGATGAGGCAGGGAGTGTTGGTACAATGCTGGCAGGAGCAGATGTAGCGGATAGCGTATATAGAGAAGAGGCAGAGTGAGGAAAGGGATCGGAAGCAGGGTGAGGAAGGGGATTCTGTATGAGAGAAGAGGCAGAGTGAGGAAGGGGATTGGGTTCCTCTGTCGTTTTGGCCCATCTTATATACGTTTTACGGGCTTTTGACTTGTTTGCCCCCTTCCTAGCTTTAAACTCCGCTATTAGTTCGTCTGCGTGGACATCTTCTGCTTTCTCCCACGAACTGTCACTCGTGGGATAGCCTTTCCACTTGATTAGGTAGTGGAGCTTGCGCCCTTTCCCTCGTTGCTGCGCATCTAGGATCTTCTCAACTTCGTACTCGGGTTCTTCATTGATGATATCAGGAGGCAGTCGGGTATAGTTCGGCCCGTGGAACTCTGTTTCCTTATAAGGTGTTAGAAGGTTCGCATGAAACATGTTATGAATCTTCCACTGTCTTGGCAGTTCCACGTGGTACACCGCTTCTGATAACTGTTTCATCACTTTGAATGGTCCGTGCCGCTTTGGCCCGAGTTTAGCCGCTGGGTACAGGGTCTTCAAGTTGGTTCCCTCAATCCACACTTGATCTCCCTCCTTGTACGGTTGGAACTTCTTGTTCCCTTGGTGCGCAATGGCCATCATCTTCTGCGCTTTGATGATATTTTCGTGGCTGTCTGTTCGCGCCTTTTCTATGGCTATAAGCCATTCTTCAACCGAGGGAACCTTGCTCTTGGTTCCGAATTCAAGTCTCGGTGTGTACCCTATGAGCATTTCATAGGGGGTCTTTCGGGTGGTGGAGTTCGGCCATTGGTTATGCGTGAATTCCGTGTTATGACACTGCCTATTTTAATCCCCTTCCTCATTTCGCCTATAAGACACGTGACCCTTTTTGACTTTCTCATCACGTGGTCTTTCTCATATGAGTCAAGAGGACTCATTACCTTATTTAGATTCATAAGAGTCATGGAGACTCTTTACTGATTTTCCCTTGTGAGTCATGATGACTCTTGCCCATTGCTAAGGGGCTACTGTTTCGGATATATCAGTTTCACCTATATCTATTGTTTCACATCTTACATGTGATTACTGCTGGCTGTGCCGCATGTTACGCCTTGCCTTGGCGCTTGTTCGACTTGAACGAGTTTCTGGGCGAGAAGACGGTAAACGTGACACAAGTCAAACGTAGAGGCGACTTCCTCAATACGATGACGGGGCTAGCAACGGATCTTCCTAGTCACGTTGGCCCAAGTAGACTTCAACCTTCCGGTGTATGTGCCGGACAAGGTGACAACTGCACACCATGATGAAAGAGACGAGGAGAGAATGAAAGATTCGATGTGGAAGATCAATGGCAATTGAAGAAGACCAAGATGGCGTTTCTTGGTCTTTGACAACTACTACTTATACAGGTACACGAGGGCTTTGAAGCGCCTCTCCAATGATGACTATCCTATGGCGTAAGTAGCTTGAACCCTACTACACTGATCCTAGGAATCACTCAGCAATCACATGCGATTGCTGAGTCGCTGACTGATACAACTGAGTCCGTGACTGATTACTGCTTACTACCGTAGCCACAACTGGTAAGTAAGAGTCCGAAACTCCGAATCACGACATCACTATTACTTCGATAAGTCCGAGGGGTCAACCGTAACACTGCAGTTTGTATTGTGATTGCTCGATGACGAGATCCTAGGATGCCATTATCATTCTATCCTAGGATGCCCTCTTACTTTACTATAAATACAGGCTCACCAGGTAGTAGTAGCCTTAGACTTGACTTTTTGTATCCTACGGTACTCGAGCAATCAAAGACCTTGAATACTCCATCTCTCACCGAACTCTCCTCTCACTGAAGAATCCTAAGTTCCACTATTGGCTTAGGCTGACTCTTCAACTCGTACATCTTCACTGAAGTTCCTCCTCAGAACTTCCCTTTAACAACCAGAACCAGACCCCTTAGTGCAGCGTCTCAGTAGAACGACTTAACCCACGTCGGGTGAACGTCCCTACCATGACGTAACATTCCGCCATTGGCAGGTACTTGTGCCAATCGTCTTGCCTTTCATCGCACCAGAATCGAAGATACTGTTCGAGCCATTGGTTTGTCCTTTCTGACTGGCCATCAGTTCTTGGGTGGTATGCTGTGCTGATGTTCTGGTGTATCTTCAACGCTTCGCACAGGCCTTTGGCGAAGTGTGACGTAAATCGGGTATCTCGGTCAGAGATAATCTTCTTCGGGGCACCAAATCGGGTGTACACATGTTTCAGGTAGAGTTCTGCTACCCCTTCCGCAGTAATTGTCTCTTGGCAGGGTATAAATACCGCCGCTTTACTGCAATCGTGATCCGTAACTGTGAGGATCGTGTCGTATTTGCCCAAAAGTGGCAACTTCGTGATGAAGTCCATGGCGACTGTCTCAAATGGCAAAGAGTTTTCTGGAGTGATAGGGATCATAGCTGGTTTTAGTGGCTGCATGTTGATTTTGTTTGCTTGACACACTGCGCATCCCTTTACGTATTGCTCCACATCTTCTTTCATCTTTGGCCACCAGAAGTCCCGTTTTGCCAGGGCATATGTGTTTGTGATTCCTGGGTGTCCGGCTGATGGGGTATCATGGTAAAATTGAATTACCCCCCTCTTTAGATTGTTGTCTCCGGCAACGACGATCTGGTCTGTGTCATTTTCAATTTTCCACCAAATTCCGACTAATTTGGTGAGAATGTAGGTGTTTGACCATTTCTTGAGCACTTCCTGGCTCCTTTTGTTCGTCTGCTGGTCCTCTTCCACCTGGTCTTGAAGGGATTGGTACTTGCGATGGTTTACCATTGCACTATAGTGCTCCCTTTCTTTCTGGTTGCTGGGGTTATAATATTCTGACCCCATCATTCTTGCAAAGCTGAATAAGGCAGGGGGTAGGACCACCAATGCCTTATTATCTTCTTCGCCATGTTCGTAGTCCGGGCATTGTGACAACGTGTCTGCCCGACCATTCTTCTTCCCGGCTATGTGAACCAATTCGAAGTCATATTCCATGAGTTCCGCATGCCATCTTGCCACCCTTCTATTGTGGTCTCCTGGGTTCTTCCAGTACAATAGGTTGGCGTGATCTGTATGCACCTTTACTTTGAACGCTGGTTGGTGCAGGAAATGTCTCCAATGCCGAAACATTTCCACAAGGGCTAGAAGCTCCTTGTTATATACATCGTAATTTCTTTGGGCATTGTTCATGGTTTTTGAAAAGAATGCTACCGGGTGGAGCACTCCTTGTTCGTTTCGTTGCATTAGGACGGCTCCCATTGCATAATTTGACGCGTCAACTTCGACTTTGAATGGTTTCTTCTGGTCCGGTTGTATCAAAACCGGTTCTTCACATATTCGCTTCTTTAGTGTATCAAATGCACTTTCTTCCTTTGGCCCCCAGTTCCATTGAACACCTTTCTTTAGTTGGTCATTTAGTGCCTTCGCAATAAAGGAAAATCCACAGATAAATCGCCTATAGAAGTTGCAGAATCCAAGGAAAGCCCAAATATCTTTTGTGGTTTTCGGTGTTTTCTATTCCGCAACTCCAGTGACTTTAACTGGATCCATGGTAACGGTTCCTTTTTCTAGGATTACTCCTAGGAATTCAATGCGTTCCACTTCGAAGAGGCACTTGCTGGGCTTCAAGTAGAGGTCCAGCTTCTGAAGGCGTTCAAGGACTTTGCTAACCAACTTTTGGTGTTCTTCTTCATCCTTTTTTGTTGCTATAAGGATGTCGTCCATGTAGATGATTACTCGACCAGTTGCCGTTAGGTCATTAAACTGCGTATTCATCATTCGTTGGAACACTGCGGGGGCATTTTTCAGCCCAAATGGCATTACTGTTGGTTCAAACAGTCCTAGGTTCGTTTTGAAGGCAGCTTTCGGTTCGTCGCCTTCTCGGAAGCGAATATTGTTATATCCTGCTCGCACATCCATTTTGGTGAACAACCTGGCATCCTTCACCTTATCCACTAGTTCCTGTATTAGAGGCAACGGATATCGGTTGGGGATTGTGAAGGAGTTCAGTTTCCGGTAGTCCACTACTGGACGAAGTTTTCCGTCTTTCTTTCCGACAAAGAAGAATGGTGACGAGTATTGTGATTTTGATGGACGAATATAACCCTTGTCTAAGTTATCTTTGATGTATTCATTGAGCTTTTCTTGCTCTCCTTTAGATAACGGGTATATTTTGCAATCTAGCGTTTTTGGGGCGTCCTCTGTAAAATCAATAGCAATATCCCATGGTTGATGTTCCGGATATTGCTTCGCCTCTTCTTCGGAAAAGACCTTCTTCCATTTGTGGTAGTGTTTCGGGACTACCTGATCCCAGGTTTTCTCTTCTTTTGGCAGAGCCTTTACTGCCATTTCGGTTGACGTCAAGCTTCTTTTGAGGATTTCTTCATCCATTCGGTGGACAAAGAGTTCTTCCCCAGGGGTGCATAATGATGCAGCCTTCTTGATCCACGCATCTCGTATGCGGATCACTTCTGCATCCGTTGTATATGAAAGGGTCTTGATGACAAGTGGTTGCATGCTTTCATCAAGGGTCGCGCTTCTCCAATCGATCAATGGCTGGAAGGCAGCAAGCCACAGGTACCCTAACACCATCTCGTCATCTCCTAGATTTGTGACGAGGAATCTCATGTTCTGTTTCTTCTTCCCAGTCCAGACTTGCAGGTCAACGTAGTACTTGATGATTCCTGACTTATTCTGGGTCCCGTCAATGTTCCACACAATGCGGGGTCGTGGCAGCTTTAGTTTGCCAATCTTCATTCTTTTCAGGAGCTTGAAGTCAATAAAGTTGTCCATGGCTCCTGAATCCACAAGAACTTTTCTTTCGGCCGTTGTGTGTGAAGTTTGTATCAGAGTTGGGATTTGGAGACTTTGATATTTACAAACAAACACATCTTTAAACTGTAACGCATGCGCCATGGCCGCTGGGTTTGTGCATTTTAAAAATCCTCCCCGTGCTCTTCTGCCCAAGCCTCTTTGATCATTGCGTATTTTTCCTTGGTCGAGAGGCTTTTAATGAGGGAAGATCGCACATCAGTAGGGGTGGATCCAGTTTCAGACTCTTCTTCCGATTCTTCCTCTGGTTCGCTTTCTTCGGCTTTGGCCTTGCGAGCCTTCTGAGGTAGTTTCTTGTCCTTCTGCCTGTCTGGACAGTTGCGGGAGAGGTGTCCTTGTTTGTTGCACGTGTAGCAATGGCCTTCTTTCTTCTGGACTTCAATGTCCAGTTTCTCTTTTGCAGTGGTCGCCGCTGCTCTTCCTCGGGTTCCTTTGTTGTAGTTGGAACGAGAGCGGTCGGCGTGTGTGTCCATTGCATCTGAAGCAGGGGCTGGCATCTTAATGCCCAGCATCTTCACCAATTGGGCGGGGTTCATCTTTCCTGCTCCCTTCTTCCTTGGAGTTTCTTCGTTAATCCCCCAAATATTCTGGACTGTGGTGTTGTCTGAGTGGTACTGGCGCACTCCGTCGGCCCATCCTCTGAAATCCAGAGGGTGTACCACCTTATAGACATGGTCCATCATGCGGTAAGGAAGTTTGGATGCGAATAAGGAGAGTGTTGACTGCACATCTAGGGGGTACGTTGCTTCTGCAGCAAGGGATTCAAACTGGGTGATAAACGCATCCACCTCATTTGGTATGAATGAGAGGTGGCGCAGTTTATCTTCTGCCCGTTCCCTTGCTCCCATATCCTGGAATGCTTGTTCAAAGCCTTGAGACACTGCCGTCCAATAGAATTCGTCATTCGGGAGTCTTCCGTTGTTCATTTCCGCAAGGATCCAGTTGGTCCATCTCTTGACCCAGTCCTTTACGTTTGGTCCTTTTATAAAACTGAGTAGCAGGGCCACTCGTTTCATAGGTATCGCCATTTGTTCCGCATCCAAATTCATGATTCAATACAGGTTGAATTCCTGCATGAATTGGTCCACAAGCGATCGGGTACCATCAAAGTCGGTTGGGGGGTTTCCTCCAAGTTTGCCATTTGCCGCTCCTGGGCCTGGGCCGGCACCTGCCCTGCCTCCAACAGGGGCGCCACCGGGAGGGGGTCCTCCGCCTCCGGGCGCACCTCCGCCTGCTGGGGCACCTCCGCCTCCAGGTGCGCCCCCACCTCCTGGCGGTCCACTTCCTCCTGGTGGTCCTGGGTGTTACGCTTCGGTAAGCGTGGGCCTTGCTTTAGGCGGAAGTATGGCACGAGTACTCAGCTTTGTGACTTATCGAAGTCAAACGTGGGATCCTAAGTCCAAACACGTTGATGTCCTTGCAACTGGGAAGGTACTCTTGGTAAACCTTATGCAGTGCAGTCGTCTTGGCAGGCCTCCCGAGTGAAGAAAATTGAGGCGATATGATGAAGAACCGATGATTCAAGAAGACCAAGATGATGATCCTTGGTCTTCCACGACTACTACTTATACACGATGGTAGAGGGCTTTAAAGCGCCTCCCGAATGATGTTGGCCTATAGCATATCTAGCTCGAACCCTAGTATCGCTATCCTAGTAATCAGTAAGTGTATAGTAACATGTGATACTACTGCTGACTGATAACACGTGAAACTGACTGTCCCTGACTAATGTACACAATCACGAGCCTACTACTGTAGTCAGAACCTAGTAGTAGGCGTTCGATAAGTCCGGTCCGTAACATCACCCCCTTTTCAGGAGCGACGCCCACGGAGCCCGGGTGGTCCCATCCATCCTGCCTGGATGTCCTCTATCCTCTGCATCGCCTGCGCCTGCTCCAACCTACTGATGCACCATGCCTTGTCCGTTGCCAATCGCCCCCATGTCTCCTGTAGCTCCCGTATCCTCTGCTCCAGGCGTCCCAACTCCGCCCCGAGGGCCCGATACCGCCTGACCTCCGCGGCAAGGCTCACGTCCTTGCACTCGGCGATGGCCCTGTTGATGGCCCCGACGGCGTCGTACCCATTGTCGAAGAGGAACAAGTCCTCTTGGGCGTACTTGATGTGGGTGTCGGGGTGTACCACGTACTAGGGTGCGGCGTACAGGGGCTTCGGGAAGACCCTGTCAGATTCGTTGATCAGGCCGAGCACGATGGGATCGTTGCTCATGATGGCCTGGACGTATTTAGCCTGGCGCGTCACGCCGTCAGGGGTGGTGATGGGGAAGGAAATGAAATCGGGTCCTCGATTGACCCAGAACCCGTGAGGCGTACGGGCGTTGGCGACGCTGGAGACGGCGCGGTCGACAAGCTGGGGACGGATATGACCCCAGTAGAGGGGGGTCCCGTCGGTGGTGAGGGCATGTCGGGTCGTATGAGGTGGAGCATTAGCTTCTCGGCCATAGTGAATGTGCGGGTGCTCAGCTGGGTATCGCTCGTCCTCACTATCCGTGACTTCTCCCTCCTCTCTCTCATTTCCCTCATGCGGCGTTGGGCTGTTCGTAGCTGTTCTTCCCTCCAGTCTTCGGTCACCTCCTTCCACGACTTCTTCGGCTTCATCGTTGCTTCGTACCGCTCCCTGGCATGCGCGGACGTCTTCACCGCGGTCGAGAGCTCGCCGAAAGTCGTCGACTTCGGCGGTGGTGAAGGGGCGGTCGGAGATGGGTTCTCCGGTGGCGGCGTGGAGGATGTGCCAGAGGGTAGGCTGGCCGTCGATGTTGGGGGACAGTCGAGCGCTGGTGGCTCTGCGTCCTTGAGTGGGGAACCGTTCAAGGGTGCTGTTGAACTCAGCTTCGGTGATGGGTCCCTCGGACCCAGCTCTGTCTCTCGTAGCCACGACGACCTCCTCGTCGGCGGCAGGGGTTGTTGGTGCCCGCTCTTCCTCCAGCTCGCAGGCAAAAATCCTCTCGGGGGTTCCGAGGTAGTACGAATTCATCGTGAAGGCGGCATTTGGAGTAAATGGCATCGGTGAGTGGGGAGGAGTGATGATGGAGGTATGTGGGGAAGATGAGGTATTGTCGTCGGTTCTCCCACTCCTTATAAGTGTCGCTGATGTGGCTTTTGAATGTTGGTATTCCGCGAGCGCTTCATCGGCAAATAGATCCTCCCGGTTGACCCACTGATTCTCTGAGTCGGGGTAACCCTTCCATTTGACTAGGTATTGCTTCTTCCGTTTCCTACCGAAATGCCGTTCGTCTAGAACCTTCTCGATTTCGTATTCTTCTTCTCCGTCTACCAAATCGGGTGGTGGCCGTGGGTAGTTTTTCCCATGGAGTGAGGTCTCGTGGTATTTGGTGAGAAGGTCCACATGGAACACTGTGTGAATTTTCCATTGCGGGGGTAGATTGAGCCGGTAGTTGACAGGGGACATCACCTGTTTGATGGGGAAGGGTCCGTGCCTTCGGGGTGCGAGTTTCGCCGTTGGTTGGTGCGTACGCAGGTGATGTCCTTCTAACCATACGAGGTCTCCGACTCGGAATTTTGGCCCATTCTTGGCTTTGACCCATGACTGCTGCGCTTTGATAATCAATTCCTGAGCGCGTTTCCGTGCTTCTTGGAACTGTTCGGTCCTGAGAGTCACCTGTGGTATCGGTGATGGCTTATCCGTCCAATCCGCGCGTGGGTTATACCCCATAAGGAGATTGAAAGGTGACTCCCGTGTATATTCGTGCGGCCAGTTATTATGGGCAAACTCTGCGAGGGGTAGGTATCCGCACCAATTATCCTGTCGTTCGTTTGCCCAGAAGCGTAGGTACTGTTCTACCCATTGGTTTGTTCGTTCTGATTGCCCGTCGGTTCGGGGGTGGTATGCCGTAGAGATGTTTTGTTTGATGTCCAGTACCTTACAGAGTTCCCTCGTGAATTTGCTGGTGAACTGGGGATCTCTGTCACTTATGATTTTCGTGGGAAGTCCGAAGCAGACAAAAACGTGTTTCAGGTACAGGTTGGCGACTCCTTCCACGCTTATTTCTTCGTTGCATGGTATGAAGATTGCTGCTTTACTGCAATCATGGTCCGTGATTGTTAGTATGGTGTCGTATCCTCGAGACATGGGCAACTTAGTTATGAAATCGAGGGCTATTGTTTCGAACGGCATTGCTTCTGGTTTGGGGTATATGGGGTTGAGAGGCGCTTTGTTTCGTCCATGTTGAACTTTGATACGTTGACATTCAGCACAGCCTTTGACGTATTCCAGTGCATCCTTCGCCAATCCCGGCCACCAGTAGGCACACCCTGTTAATTGGGTGGTTCTTTTGATTCCTGGATGTCCGTGAGCAGGAAGATCGTGATGGTCATGTAATATACATCGCTTATCGTGTATTCCTCCAGTTACCACTCGTTGTGCGTCCTTGTACCAGATCCCATCTATCTTTTTAAGATGGTGGGCGTCTATCCATGGTTTCAGGATAGTTTCGTTTTGCTCATACACGGGGTCGTCTAATGTTATGTCCTGGGGGTTGAGGTGATCTTTGGCGGTCCGGATTCTTTCTACGTGGGCGCCTCGTACGAAGATCTTGTCCGGTAGTACTGTGATATTGCTGTTGTCTTCTTCTCCTTGGTCGTAGTCTGGTCTTCGTGATAGCACATCCGCTCTGCCGTTGGCCGATCCTTTGATGTGGTGAATTTCGAAGTCATATTCCGATAATTCAAGTACTTCCCGTGCTACCCTGCGACTGATCTTTTGCGGGCTTCTCCAATATTGTGAATTCATATGGTCCGAGAAGACCTTTGTCCGATGTGGTGATCCTGCGAGTAGCGGTCGCCAATGTCGGAAGGCTTTAACAATTGCTAGTAGTTCCAGGTCGTAGATGTCGTAGTTCCGTTCTGCTTCGTTGAGGGTAGTTGAGAAGTAGCCGATGGGGTGTCGCTTCCCATCGTCTTTCCGTTGTAGTAGTACTGCCCCTATTGCGAATCCGGATGCGTCAACTTCTAGCTCGAATGGTTTACTCAGCTGTGGGTGTGCTAGTACTGGTTCCGAGGTGACGAGTCCTTTGAGTTTATTAAATGCGTCGTGTTCTGTCTTCATCCATTTCCAGTCGGCTCCTTTCTTTGTCAGTTGGTTCAGTGGCTTTGCGTGGTGTGAAAAGTTTCGGATGAATGCGCGATAGAAGTTGCAGAAGCCTAGAAATGATCGAACGTCCTTGACTTTCGTAGGGGTTGGCCAGTCTTTGATGCCGGAAATTTTGACGGGGTCCATGCGTGTCACCCCCTTTTCAAGGATTACCCCCAGGTAATCCATACGAGGCGCATGGAATAAGCATTTCTCTAGCTTATAATAGAGGTCGTGCTTAGCTGATATTTCCAGTACGTCTTTGACTGCCGCTATGTGGTCCTCGATACTTTTTCCTATGTGTGTTGCAATACCAATATCGTCCATATATACCCTGATAGTGGTCCCTCGAAGTTCGTGTTTGGCGATGATGTCCCGACATATGTGGTTCATCATTGTCTGAAAGGTCGCGGGGGAGTTTGTCAGTCCGAAGAACATTACCGTAGGTTCGAATAGGCCATATTTGGTTTTGAATGCCGCTTTTTCCTCGTCCCCCTCTCGGATGCGTATGTTGTTGTAGCCCCATCTTACATCGAGTTTGGTGTAGATATGGGCGTTACTGAGGTCTGTGATGAGATCCGTGATGAGGGGTAAGGGGTATTGGTTGCGTATCGTAAACGAGTTGAGGTGTCTGTAATCTTGCACCGGTCGTAACTTCCCATCCTTCTTTTTGACAAAGAAGAATGGTGACGCGTATGGGGATTTAGATGGTCGTATGTATCCTTTGCCGAGTTGTTCCGTTAGAAAGGCTTGGAGGGCCTGGTCTTCCTCTTGTGTAAGTGGGTAGACTTTGCAGTCTATCGCTTCGGGTGCTCCTTTCTTGAGTTGTATTTCGTGATCCCAGACCCGTGAGGGTGGGAATCAATGTGATGCTTCTTCGTTGAAAAGCTGATGGTATGCTGCATAGTGGGATGGTAACTCAGCTTTTGTGGTGTACTGCTTTGCTTGGATTGCTAATTCCGTGGAGGTGGTCCTTCCCTCCACGAATTCCTCTTCCTCCAGTTGTGCGATGATTTGCTTCTTTTGGTTTTCGGTGATTGCTGCCGCGATGGTCAGTCATATGATTCTGGGGTTGACAGTTCGAAGAACGACCGGTAGTGTGTCTTCCTTAATCACCGCGTGTCTCCAGCTGAAGGTTGGTTCGTATGTGGCCAGCCAGGGATATCCGAGTACAATATCTTCGTTTCCGATGTCTGTGATGAGAAATCTCATCTCTTTGTGGATTCCTTTTGTCTGTACGTCCAGATCTACGTAATGAGTGATTAGTCCTGCTTTATTTTCGGTATTGTCGATATTCCATATCTTTTTGGGCCGGTCCAGCGGCTTCATCCCGATTTTCATCCTTTTGACAAAGGCGGGTCGTAGAAAGTTGTCGGTGGCTCCAGAGTCCACCAATGCTCTGATGTCGGCCATGGCGTAATTTGTGCGAATCGATACTGGAATTCTCATAGAACGGTAGCGAGTTATGATCACAGAATTACATTTTACTGCCCTTACCCAGGCCGATGGGTTCAGGCGCTTCGAAAATCCTCCCTCTTCCACAAGTCCTGTAGTATGAGGTCTTTTACCTCGTCTTCCTCTGCGGCCACTCCTTTCATCCACTGGTCGGCGCGTTGCTGCGGGGTTTCTGCTTTGGCTGCCCTGATGGGCTCTTCATCCCTTTCGTCGTGATAGGCGTCTGTCCTTCGACTGCTGCTGGGTTGGTTGTAGGTGTGCTGTGGGCAATTTCGACTGAAGTGCCCCTTTTGCCCGCATGTGTAACAGGTTACTTCCCTTATGTCACGTCGACCACCTCGTCCTTGCCCTACAAATCCTCCTCTTGGTGGTGGGTTTCGGGGGTGAGCTCGATCCCAATTGCCTTGGATTTCTTCTGCTCCTGTGAGCCGCCCTCGTACCCGGTCTGCCGATGTATCCATTGCGTTTGGATCTCTGAGGATGTTGCGGGGTGGTCCCCATCCAGTACCTCTTGTGTTCCTCCAGGTTGTGTTACCCCCTCCTTGGGGTTTTGCTTGGTTTGCAAGACCTCGATGTTGCTCGAGTCGGGCCTTCATATGTATGTACTGTTGTTGCCTTCTGATGACTGCTTCTTTCCATTCCTGGAAGGTCTGCGGGTTGTCGTATGTGTATGCTTTTTCGTATAGGTCACGGGGTAGTCCATCCGTGAATAGATCCATCGTGAGCGGTGAATCCAGTTGATAGTTAGCTTGTCTTGCTAACTGTTCGAATTGCGTAACGTACGTGTCTATATCTCCGCCTGTCATTCTAATTCCTCTTTTCAGCATGGCCTGTGCTTGTTCTTTTTCGAGTGTGTTTGAGAACCGCCTATTGAAGGCGATGATGACCTCCGTCCATAGTCGTGGGTCGGTGTCGTTGATCCCGGCGGTGACCTGCCGGTTGAGCCATCTGCTGGTCTCCGTGATCCAGTTGTTAACGTCCTTTCCTTGGATGTAAGTGAGAAATAACATAGCTCGTCAATATGCGTTGGCCATGATGGGGTTGTTGTTGTTAATGCCCCAGTACAGTTCCCACTGAGTGAGGAACTCCTCTGTTTTGTGTCTGTCTCCCTTGAATACTTCTGGGGCGTTTCCAGCGAATTTGTCGGAGTGGTGTCCTCCGTGTATACCGACTGGTCCGATTCCGGGTATTCCCATACCTGGGGGTCCTCCTCCTCCTGGGGGTCCTCCTCCTCCTCCTGGAGGTCCTCCCTGTGGGGATCCTCCTCCACGTGGTAATCTTCCTAGGGGCTCTCCACTTCCTGCTGGTGGGTCGGGTTGGTCAGGTCCGATTGCTCGGAATAGTGCGGCATCATCTGCCGTCATAACGTGTCCTGTCTCGGGATGTATGGGGAGTGTTACCTCCTGGGTTTCGGTTATTGTAGCCATTGGGGGATAGATCGTGATTTGCTCAGCTCTTTCGATGAATTCTGGCTCTAGTGGTTCTAATGCTTGTTCGGGTTCTCTGTCCGATTCGTTGTCTGATATGCTGGCTTCTTCTGAAGGTGCGGAAGCGCTTTGTGCTTCTCCGTCGATGGGTCCCCAATCGTTTCTTGCGACTACTTCTTCTTCGTAAATGTCGCACCCATATCTGTAAGGTAGAGTGTCGATGACTCTCCACTCCTCGTCTTCTCGGTCGACTCTGCACCAACAAGTTCGTTCGAAATTGAACTCAACTGGTCGTGGTCCGTGTGCTCCTCTGATTAGATATCCTTCGACTCCGTTGATACTACCCCAGCTAGCTTCTTTGAGGTATCGGATTGGTACGTTCCTGTTCCCCCTTCTTGGGATTTCGTAAGAGCGGAACCCTTCTCGGACCCAAAGTTCTCTTGTGGATACTCGCGCCACGATGGTAAGATCTTGGTCTTAATGTTACGCTTCGGTAAGCGTGGGCCTTGCTTTAGGCGGAAGTATGGCACGAGTACTCAGCTTTGTGACTTATCGAAGTCAAACGTGGGATCCTAAGTCCAAACACGTTGATGTCCTTGCAACTGGGAAGGTACTCTTGGTAAACCTTATGCAGTGCAGTCGTCTTGGCAGGCCTCCCGAGTGAAGAAAATTGAGGCGATATGATGAAGAACCGATGATTCAAGAAGACCAAGATGACGATCCTTGGTCTTCCACGACTACTACTTATACACGATGGTAGAGGGCTTTAAAGCGCCTCCCGAATGATGTTGGCCTATAGCGTATCTAGCTCGAACCCTAGTATCGCTATCCTAGTAATCAGTAAGTGTATAGTAACATGTGATACTACTGCTGACTGATAACACGTGAAAGTATAAGTCCCTGACTAATGTGAGAATCACAAGCCTACTACTGTAGTCAGAACCTAGTAGTAAGCATCTGAGTCCAATCTGTGACACCATCAGCCGGACACCCAGGAATCACGAACACGTATGCCCTGGCAAAACGGGACTTCTGGTGGCCAAAGATGAAAGAAGATGTGGAGCAATACGTAAAGGATGCGCAGCGTGTCAAGCAAATAAAATCAACACACAGCCGCTCAAACTGGCTATGATCCCTATTTCTCCTGAAAACTCTTTGCCATTCGAGACAGTTGCCATGGACTTCATCACGAAGTTGCCACTCTTGGGCAAATACGACACGATCCTTACAGTTATGGATCATGATTGCAGTAAAGCAGCGGTATTCATACCCTGCCAAGAGACAATTACTGCAGAAGGGGTAGCAGAACTCTACCTGAAACACGTGTACACACGATTCAGTGCCCCAAAGAAGATTATCTCTGACCGAGATACCCAATTTACGTCACACTTTGCCAAAGGCCTGTGCGAAGCATTGAAGACACACCAAAACATCAGCATGGCATATCACCCAAGAACTGATGGCCAGTCAGAAAGGACAAACCAATGGCTCGAACAGTACCTTCGATTTTGGTGTGATGAAAGGCAAGACAATTGGCACAAGTACCTGCCAATGGCAGAATTCACACATAACCAGTGGCTGAACTCCACCACCCAAAAGACTCCCTATGAAATGCTCATAGGGTATACACTGAGGATGGAATTTACGACCAAAAGCAAGGTCCCCTCAGTAGAAGAAAGGCTTACAGCCATAGAAAAGGTGCGAACAAATGGCCATGAAAATATCATCAAGGCGCAGAAGATGATGGCTATTGCGCACCAAGGGAACAAGAAGTTCCAACCGTACAAGGAGGGAGATCAAGTGTGGATTGAGGGAACCAACTTGAAGACCCTGTACCCAGCGGCTAAACTCGGGCCAAAGCGGCACAGACCCTTTAAAGTGATGAAACAGTTATCAGAAGCAGTGTACCATGTGGAACTGCCAAGACAATGGAATATTCATAATGTGTTTCACATAAACCTTCTAACACCCTATAAGGAAACGGAGTTCCACAGGCCGAACTATACCCAGCCGCCTCCTGATATCATCAATGAAGAACCCGAGTACGAAGTCGAGAAGATTCTAGATGCGCAGCAACATTGGAAAGGGCGCAAGCTCCACTACCTAATCAAGTGGAAAGGCTATCCCACGAGTGACAGTTCATGGGAGAAAGCAGAAGATGTCCACGCGGACGAACTGATAGCAGAGTTTGAAGCTAGGAAGGGGACAAACAAGTCAAAAGCCCATAAAATGTATATAAGATGGGCCAAAACGACAGAGGAACCCCATCCCCTTCCACATCCTGCTTCCTCTCTTTATACAATGTCCGCTACTTCTGCTCCTGCCAGCCTTGTCCCAACGCTCCAACTCCCTGCCTCATCGCCTCCCGCATCGGTCGCGGATACACACTCTGAGGGCGCCATCCCTCCTACTCCTCAGCTGGCTATCTGGAGTGTTCCAATTGTGGAGCACAGTGATGATGGAGCCACCAAGCTCCCTGAACTTCCAGTCAAGGAAGCTGAGTATACTCTGCCCCTTGGCTACATCCATAACGACCCCCACTCCCATTTGTTTTACCCTGTCTATGTCACCAACCCTCGCTTTGGACTAGACCACACTGAGCTAAGAATAGTCTTGGCTATGTTTATCACGTACTCACCAGACGAAACAATGGTAACGGGGACTCTTGGGGAGGGACAGGAGAAGCACACTATAGAAGTGCAGATAGGAAGGAGGGCGAAGAATTATGGGCTCATGACAGAGGCCCTTTGGAGACAGTTGGCACGGAACCTTGAGATGGAGTTCGTGGTGAACCGCACCCTTCAAGAAATCAATGACCCCCACCTGACCAGGGAGATTAACTGCTTTAGGGCAAAGCGGGAGTTGAAGACAACATTAGACGGCCTGTTGTGCGACACCCAGCACAAGGTCAGTGAGATTATGAGGGAGCTAGTCCTGGTGGAGCACGAGTACGAAGCTTGCAAGACCAGGTTGGAGATGGCTGACGCTTGTCGTGTCATCCACTCATCTTTCAACCGTGAGTACCACCTCCTGACCTGCTACCATTACTCCCCCAAACCACTCCCTGTCGACCCACGCACCTCCTGCCGGGCTGAGATGCCCATCCTCCATGACGAAGAGGGCAAGTTATTGCCCAAGTGTTACCACTGCAAGAAGCGTGGGCACAAAGTCCAGGAGTGCCCCAAGAAGCGCAAGCAGCAGAAGAAGAGGGAGGAGAGAGGGGCCCTTCGCATCCGCATCACCACCTCTACAGTCCAACAGGAGTCGGACGAGAGGGAGCAGACCCCGGAGCCCCGTGTCGAAGTCGGACCAAGTAGCCAGAAGAAGATGATGCTCTTGGAGCGTATTGGGCTGTTGGATAGGGAGGAGTGGACCCTGGAGTCATGTGGGAAGTGTGGGAAGGTTGGGACGCACCATGGTGAGCTCGAGTGCCCCCTTTATGAGCAGTGCCCCGCCTGTTGCCATACAGGTAGTTGGGGGTTTGTCAAGCGTCACAGGTGCACCAAGATGGATGACGATGAAGAGAAGGAAAATTGGGACAACAATGAGGTTGACTATGACCTCTATTGAAATGACGACCCGATGGGCTTGTAAGGCAAAGTCCGGAGTAACTTTGCACCTAAACGGGGGGCTGTGTTACGATACGACTTAATTTCTTTTCTTTATTTTATTTGTCTCTCTTTGTCTCACGTGACCGTTCTCACAAGAGTCATAGTAACTCTTTATTTATTTCTCATACGAGTCATAGTGACTCTAGCCTGTTGTCAAGGGGCTTATATCTTTTGTTTTAGACTCGTTTCATACATACTGTGGACTGCACCACAGTTACTTATTGTTGTGATGACTCGATCCTAGTACACTATTGTGACTCAGTACTAGGATCTCTATTTACTATAAAGTCAGGCTTGCTAGGTAGCTTGTAGCCTTAGACTTGACTTCTTGTATCTTACGGTACTCAGAGCAATCCGAAGACCCTTGATACACCATCTCTCACGAACCCTCTCCTCTCACTGAAGAATCCTAAGTTCCACTATTGGCTTAGGCTGACTCTTCAACTTGTACATCTTCACTGAAGTTCCTCTTCAGAACTTCCCTTAACAACCAGAACCAGACCCCTTAGTGCAGTGTCTCAGTAGATTGACTTAACCCACGTCGGGTGAACATCCCTACCATGATGTAACATGCGGCCATGACAATAAGTCTGATATTTTTTCCAATCAGAAATTAGATAAGTAGTTATCTTCATTCTCCACAGACACCACTACCAACCCATTTTGGGATGGCGCTCCATCGTTTTGAAAACGGCTGTAAAACCCAAAAAAATTACAACAGGCTACTCACTTACAACCTTTTGCCCTTCCTATTATATTTAATTACCAATTATTCATTAAGCACCACACTACAGAAGTATTAATAAACTGCATTCCTATGGATTCGAACACGCACCCTCATCACAAGTGCTAACATAATAATCTAATATAACAAGTATTACCACTACACTATTAGTGCTATTAATCTATACACAACTATATCATACTTAAATAGTAGGACTTAAATACACACTCTGTAATGTGCTACATAGGGTTCTGCACTTGGAGGTGCACGATAATGGATTCAAATAAAATAAAATAAAAAAAGTGCTTACAATTTGGCTGTAAGTGTCATCTGAAATTGTGTGCACTTACAATTCAACTGTAAGAATTGTCCGAAAATTATATGTGCTTACAATTTGGCTGTGAGAATTGTCTGAAATCACATGTGCTTACAACTTGGAGTGTTTCTATTAACCCAATTATAAGCAATTACAATTTCACTGTAATAATAATATAAGCTTATGTCTACCTATAATCTACATAAGAACTTTCAGTTTTGGTAAGCACATAAAATTTTTACTTTTATTTGCTAATGAGTGGGCAGTGTAGAATGTGGGGCGGTTAAAGAGCACATATAAGATAGTTTGGACTGACTTGCTGCACAAGCGAGCAATTTGGTCTGGGGTATGAGGGGCTGGGTGCGCCAACTGATGAAGGAGCAGGTCCTTCAAAAGTTCAAGCGCACTGCATTTACTGTCAATCTGATCACTCAGGGTGTCGTGATCCGGCTCACCTTGGACTTTCTTTTTCCTTTTACTATATTGCTTTGACTCATTACCATGTACGCTTCTCTACTCTGATTCTCCTTCTATCTCTTCCCCCTTTCGCTTTCCCTTTGTTCCCTTTTAGTACCCCCTTCATGGGACAGACCCGGAGTAGAGACCTATATAAGCTTGACGATGTATACGCTTATTCCTTAGTCTTGTCTTCGTTTATCATACTAGCGAATACCAGACTTGTCTACTCCTTTCTGTGTGCCTCCTTCTCGTCGTCTCACCACCACTGTTGGCCCTTCCCTTAGTTGGGAGCCACTTCAAAGCTTTGCGCTTGTGCTATAACAACGCGCACACACAGACCCTAAGTTGTTCGACTTAGTCCCTCGTACCTTGGCCTTCTGGCCCAAGCCCCTTGTACCTTGTCATTAAGTCCATTGACTTAGTCCCATCAAAACCCTTGTTCCTTGGTCATCCCTCATGGACCTTTGTCTCCTAGAACTCCTTTGGCCCTGGTTACCTTTACCAGGCCTCTCGCCCTCGTACTCTGTCCTTGTCCCCTCGTACCCTTGGTGCACATCGCACAGTAAGGCCCCGCTAGGTCTTAACACAGGGTGCCACCTTGCAAGCCGGCCGAGACAGCATTCAGAAGGTAATTGAACACCTCTGGAATAGTTACAGCGTCACCCATTCCACTCTGTTCACAGACGTCGCGCCTCTGAGCAGCCATGTTGGGGTGATTGTCATGGTCGGGATCGCACACAGTTGCATTGATGTTCTAAAGGGGAGCTACGCATCCTACGACTCACTTGGCACAACACCCCCAGTGACACTATTGTCATTATCATTGTTTGGGTTGCGTACAGCTTGCGGCCTGATTTGGCGGAGTACACCCAGCCATGATATCATTGTTATTGTCATTGGGGTCCCATGCATTTGAGTTGTGGTTCATCGTATTTGGGGAATGCAGCTTGGGTTGGCGAAGCACCCTCAACGTCGTTGTCACCGCTGTTGTTGTGGTTCAGTTGCATGCGGCTCATGTTGGCACGGAGTCACCCAGTGGCAGTGCCGTGGTTATGATTGGGGTAACATGCTGCTTGCAGTTCACATTGGCAGAGTGCCCCACAAGCTGTTGTATCACCATTTTCTTTGTGGTGGTGGGGTCGTCCACCACCATCACATGTACCACAACACAACACGCTCAGTAGTTCAGGGGGGATTACATCTGTTGTCGGCAGAGTGAGTAACCCCCCAATCTTGTTTCAATTCACAACCAACCAACAATTCGACCACGGAGTGATGAAAAAGGTTATGCCCACACCGCTTATGCAAAGTATGATGAGGCCTCAGTGCAAACGGCCGAATAATTTGGAACTGGAAAGAAGGGCGACCGTGAAAGGGGTAGCAATGAGTGCCTTACACGTTGTGGCCATGAAGGGGTATTTATTTATTTATTTATTTTGAAAGAATTTATATTCCGGAGCAGTATATACAAAGCCGGTCTTACATGAAGTAAAGTTATGTAGGGTGGATGGGCAAAGAGACGACAACAGGTGGTGGCACTAGCGGGATGTGGTAACTAATAGGTGGCCCTCCCAGAGGGTCATGGGTAATGTAGGCATAAGTGAATATACACGCGTGTGGTATGTAATCAGACCATGTAAAGAGAAGTCCAAAATGAAAAGGTTGGGTGGAGCTGAAAGAGAAGGGGAAAGGACTCACACGCTAGGGGTCACCCATGGGTGGGGGAGACCAGGATTGGAGAGCAGTTAGCCAGGGTCAAATACCCAGGCTGGGTGGACAGGCAGATGTGGTAGGTCGGGTAGTTCTGAGACGGGCCAGGAAAAGGCCTTAGACATCTAAAGGAACATGATGAAGGATTGAGCAGTGCATCGTGCTGTGCTCAGGGAGGGGTGGATCTCGTGGGAGTGGTGTTCATAGTACGCTTGTGGAGCACAGCCCATGATAACCGAGAGGTCGTGGGAGGCCATTTGCTCAATGCTGTAATGTTGTCTGGTGCGGTGGTAGTGTGGGCACTCATAGATGACATGGTGGGTAGAGAAGGGGAGTCCGCATGGGCAGAGGGAATTCTTGGGTGGTAAGTCCTTTCGGTGACGGAGGGCATAATCTGAAGAGAAGGAGTGGTATACTCACTGTGGGCATTTCAGGATGTTAAGTATATTTTCATGCTGATTCTATAAAAAACCCATTCCAAAAAAGCCCTAAATGTGCTTATATGATATAATGTGAACCCATTTACAATGTACTCTTCAATTAAGAATAGATTTTGTTATCAGATGTATTGTGATCTCATTAATAATATAATTATCCATATAACCCCCATGTACTTAGCATGTTTATTAATAATATTTTTGATTTATTCATGGTAATGATATAGCAGAAAATATTTATAATATAATAACTATTTTCTGTCATATTTCATTAGGGATACATCCAGCATGACACCCGACATCAGAATATTGTGAGTCAATGACTTGAGATGTCTAGACTTGGGACATCAAAATTGGGGGCTCCCTTACAACACTAAGCACCTTGTCCCTATGTTCTGACCCCAGGCTGTATCTCATCTCACATTCTCCCCCTTTGCACTCAGCCCAGCCAGGACCAGCCACCACCAGCCTATCAGCAAAGTCGAATCCACTGGAAACACCTGGCATGAACATGTAGTTCTAGTAATAGGACCTAAACATCAAGTAACTCTAGTTATCCTGGTGTCTTACTGTCACGTTGCCGTTGCCACCACCATCATTGATATTGTCGTCTTTATGGTGTACGGGGTCACCCATCTCTTTGATGTCTATGGGTGTCTGCATGAGCTGCTCTCAGACCATCAACTTTCTATCCCTGAGTTGGACGAGAAACGTACCCTATCTATAGGGAGTATATGTAGCAATGGATATCCCTTTATGTGTACAGGTGTTACTGCAACATGAGAGATAATATTTGAAGGTTTGATGATGGTGGGTTATGCAAGCTCTCTTTGGCATAGAAAGCTGCTGGCAAAGCCAAACCCTCTATACATCTGATCAGAATCACTAAGCTCGGGTTGAAGTAAACCATATGGTCGCACACAAAGGTAAACACCTAGGAGGCAAGGTTCACCCTGGGCAGCGGTGGAGTGTAGAGGAGGGGGCAGGGAATAGAGAAAAATGTGTGTAATCTGGCCTGGCTCTGGGTGGCCTGGTGCATTGGGAGCATCACCCACTGGCAAGGGTTGGAAAAGGATATGGCTGTTACGAGTTCTGTGGCTCAGTGTCGAATATTGAACGCCATGAAGAGAAATGTTGTCTAGAAACTTAGCCCCATGAGATATCCTTGAACCACGTAGGCCATCTAGACTGGTGGAGTCTATGGTGACCACATGCTTGCGCTTCAAGAAGCAAATAAATGATTCTAGCACAGGATTAGGGAGGCTTGATTTATGCAAACGTGTTCTATCATACACCAAGTCAGGTTGTTGGTGTGTGAGGTGCACCACATTCACCATATGAGCCAAGTGTGTCCCATGGACATCTTCAGAGTGGATGGCCTCATATGCTTCTACAAGGTTACTGATGTGTGAGCGCACCTCATTGTCATCTGAGAGCATTGCTTGGAAGTTTGCTTCTCTCATGGAGCTATGTATGAACGTTGACTCAATTTCACCTGGTTGATATAATGGCCATGGTGAGGGCTCTGGACACTATTAAATCTAGAACTGCTAGTGAGACACTAACCAAGCTTCATGTTGTGGTTCTTGCTCTGCATAGAGTGAATGTATCGCTCATAGAATGCGGCACTATGTGTGTGTCCTGGTCCAAATCCCTGCAGGACATCTCTGTAATGCAAGGCAGCATGGTGGATTGGCTTCACTTTTGCAAGCTTGTATAACAATTTGAATGTGGTCACGTAATGGAAAATGTAGTCCTCATATAGCTTGATCTCTTTCTTGGAGATTAAGTGCAAGTTCGCAATCTGGACCACACGCACTAGGTCCATGAAGTTATCTAGCTTGCTGTTCTGGTCCACAGGTGCGTCACTACCTCCCCGAAGTCTGATCAATGTGATAGGAAGGTGGACTGTGCAGATGACCTTCCAGTTGTTTGCGCTAAGCTTGCCCCATGCTGCTGTACCCCAATTACGAGGGATGTCCATAACCCAAGATGGAAGTACAGTCAGGGCCATGTCTGCCCAAATAGCCTCCATGACATCTTTTCCAAGGACTGTGCCAGTGGTAGTAGTAGCAACCTTTTTCTTCTATGCAGTATCCTCTGGAGCAGGGGTGTTGGCCTCTATCTATTTGGCAGTGAGACCCACCAGTACATCTAGTACTACGTTACACACTTACCCAAGCAGTGGCGGCAGAGTACAATTCTTGTTTTTTGTAAAGCCTATGTAGCTCTTCTTGAGACATGTGGCAGTAATCTTGACAAACAAACTGAAGAACAATCTTTTTGGCCTGCAGCACAGTACTTGGAGTGGCACGATTGACAAGCTGTTCGAAACACTTATCAATAGCCTTCTGCTCATCCTCTAAGGGACACATTTCTTTGCCAAGGGTGTCACCGACATGATGCTTAGAATACTCTCGAAGCGGGTAAAAGGGGATTGATTGATAAGAGACTCTCAATACCATACAAAGATGCTCTAAGCTACCTTATATATAGTATTGGCTGGCCTTTTGCCAGCTCATTGACACATATGGAAACCACTTCTGAAGAGATACCAACAACCTTATCTACTTCTTGTCTAGTATCATCCCTACTTCTTCTTCTTTCTTATCTCTTACTACGTGGCATTGTGACATTACCCTCCGTTTAGATGGGACGCCGGCCCAGCCGTCCGACGTGGGAACCTCCGGGTGCAGGAATGCGAGACGTGGAGATTTGAGGGGTGTACGATATGAGGTTCGCAACGTGTGTGACCCTTCGCGAGGCCCGAGCTTGTTCGAGTCGGATACGACTGAACAGAAGTTGTTGCTCGTAAGAGTCGAGCTCGGTGCAGAGCTGTCGAATGTATGTGTTGAGGCTAACAACGTGAGTGTCGAGGCGGCGGTATTGTCCGACTTCCGCGCACAACCCCCAGTCTCCGGTCTGTCGCACGGCGGTACACAAAAACCTCGCGATGTCGGCGGTACTACTAATGGCTTGAACAAACCAGGCATCCAGGGGTGGGCTAACTTCGGTCGGGGGTCTGTAGGCTTGCGCAAATAATTCATACGCATAGACTTTATCATACTTCCCTCCCTGCATCCCATACACCGTACTGCTGTCGAGCCCTCCAAGGCGTACGAATGGAGGTTTGATGATGCGTCCTTTGTTGTCTTCATCGGGGATCGTGAAGCCATCACATTGTCCCACATTTGCCTCGTAGTCGTCTGGGATTGGGACTTCACGGAGTTTCTGTTCGAGGTCCATACGCCTCTCGCGTTCAACCAATGTGATGCGTATTTGATCATCGTAGCGGCGTTGATAGCGCTTGGTGGTGACTGCCAATCCTTGAGCCACACGCATGGCGAGGGCGGCGTCGATAGGCCCTCGTACCGAATCGAGCGCAGCGAGTGTGCTAGAGGGGGATAGGTAACTGTCGTCCCCAAAGGTAAGGTCTTCCAGGCGGGCCTGTTCCGTAGCTCCGAGGAATCTGTCGGGCTGTGCAATTGGTGACGGGTTTCTAGTTGTGGGGGGTGTGAATGGCATGCGTTCCGTCGGAAATGGAGTCCCAAAACGTGTTGGTGGGATGGCGGGGTCGATGTTCTCTTTGTCGGAGTCGTCGTTGCTAGCCGGCATGGTGAGCAAGGGGGGTCGTTCTGGAGAGGAGGTGGGGGATATTTCGATGAGATCCCGAACGACCTCAGAAGGGATGGCGTCGAGAGTTGCTGAATCCATGAAGCAGAGCGATGATGTCCAGGTTTCGAATATCGCTTCTTCTTATACGACACCGGTTGTTGTAATGGATGTCTTTGGTGATATTGCTGCACAAGACGCGGCGCAAAGACTTGAGTGCTCGGTTCCCAACTGTCATCTGCTCTGGAGTACCCTTTCCATCGGATAAGATATTGCAGCTGTTTGTTCCTTCCATGGAATCGATGACTGATAACGGCCTCGACTTCGAGTTCTTCCAATCCTTGTATGAGATCTGGAGGAGGCCTTGTGTCGTCAGCGTGAGGTCCATAGGCCTTAGTGACATAGTATGGCGATAGAAGCAAAGCATGGAATACATCATGTATGGTCCACACGGTAGGGAGGCGTAATTGATACACAACCGGCGATACTTCTTTGATAATCATAAAAGGCCTGTATCTTCTTGGCGCTAGTTTCTTGCTGTGCACCGGAAGAGTAATATTGATGGCTTCAAGCCATACCTTCGTCCCCACTGTGTATTGTTGTGGAGGAGGAGCTTTGGCCGCCGCGTTCAAGGCGGCGATAGCACCAATCCGGACCCTCTGAATCTGTTGTAATCGTTCCTCCACTCTCGGTACGTGTGAGCGAAAGGCTCTTCCTGGAGTCACTGTGGGAGTGTAACCGAACAAAAGTTCACTCGGTGCGTAACCCGTGGTGCCGTTAACTCGTCCATTGTGTATATTGGTCGCTAATGGTAACCAATCGGCCCAGTCGTCTTGCGTGAGAGTGACCACTGTTCATAAATATTGTTCAATCCATTGATTTTTTCGTTCGCTGAGTCCATCAGTCCGGGGGTGGAATGCCGAAGATATATTTTGGGAGATCGTGAGACGTTTGCATAAGGCTTTCACGAAGATGGATGTGAACCTGGGGTCTCGATCTGAGATGATTTTTCATGGGAACCCGAACCACTTGAACACGTGAGTGTAATACAGACCGGCTACTCCTTCTCCGGTGATGGTGGTCGTGCACGGAATAAAGATGGCCGCTCAGGAACACCCGTGATCTACAATCGTGAGTATAGCATTGTACTTTCCACATTTCGGCAGTTGTGTGATTAGATCCATGGCTACTGTCTCGAACGGTAGCGATCCTTCTTTCGAAGGGATACGAAAGAGGGGAACTTTGACATGATGCGTCAGAACTTTGTTTTGTTGGCAGACCGAACAGCCTTTAACATAGTCTTCAATGTAGGCGGCCATCTTGGGCCACCAATAGTCTTTTGCTACTTGGCATTTCGTTTCATCGCGCCCAGGATGTCCGGCGGTGGGTTGGTCATGATATTCTCACAGAATTGCTCTTTTTACCACTTCTGTATCTGGTACGACAAGTTGGCCTAGTTTGCTGACCCATCGTGGGAAACCATCCGACTCTTTGCGTAGTTTGTAAGGCTTTATCCAACTTATAATCTGTCCTTCTTGTCGGAACTGAGCTTGACAAACGAATTGATACAAGTCGTCGATGGGATCGGCTATGTTGAGGAAGACGTCGGAAGGGAGTAGCGTGAGATCTTGATTATCATTATCTCCCGTATCTACTCCCACTGGCCAAGACAAGAGATCAGCAACGGTGTTCCATTTCCCGGGTACTTGAACTATCTTTAATTGGTAATCTTGCAGCTCGTTGAACCACCTTGCGACCCTACAATTGACTTTCCTTGGCATTTTCCAATACTGGAGGTTTGCGTGATCAGTAAAAATGGTAATCACGTGTTTTGCCCCTCCAAGGTGCATACGCCAGTGGGTTAGGGCTTTGAGTACCACCAGCAGTTCTCTTTCGTAGATGTTGTAGTTGCGTTCGGCTGGTATGAAGGTGGCCGAGTAGAATGCTATTGGGTGTAAAAACAGTTTTGAAGTTCGAGGATTTGGCGAATCACCCTCCTGTGAGAGTACGGCTCCCATGCCGTACGCCGATGCATCTGTAGCGATAAAGAAAGGTTTTTCATAGTCAGGCTGGTGTAAGATGGGTTTGCTGCAGACGAGCATTTTCAACTTAGTAAAGGTGGTTTGCTGTTCATCGGTCCATACGAATGGTGTATCTTTCTGCGTGAGTCTGATAAGTGGTCTTGCGATTGTCGAATACCCTTTGATGAAGTATCGATAAAACCCCGTGAATCCGAGGAACGCGCAGACGTCGCGTACGGAACTCGGCTGTTGCCAATCATGGACACCTTTGATTTTCGCATCGTCCATATGTATCGATCCATGGCGTAGGATGATGCCCAAGAATTCGACTTCTTCTTTTTCGAAGATACACTTTTCTGGTTTGAGGAACAAATCGTTAGCGGCTAGCTTTGCGAGTGTTTGATGTACCCATTTACAATGATAGGGGAGGTTGGCTGTAGTGTGTATTAGAATGTCATCCATGTAGATCGTTATCCACCCTTCGTCGATTTCGGTACGGAACAAGGCGTTCATCATGGTTTGGAACGTTGCAGGTGAATTTGTTAGACCGAAGAACATCACTCTTGGTTCGAACAATCCTTCGTTAGTGATAAATGCCGCTTTCCATTTGTCCCCGGCTTTGATGCGGACATTGTTATACCCCCAACATATGTCGAACTTGGTGAATAACGCCGCATGGCTTACCCAAGCGATAAGTTCCGGAATTAATGGTAATGGATATTGATTGCGGACTGTCCATTCATTCAGTCGCCTATAGTCTTGAACCGGCCTCAACTTTCCATCCTTCTTCTTGATAAAAAAGAACGGTGAGGTGTAAGGACTTTTTGATGGTCGAATATATTGCTTTTGCAATTGTTCGCATAGAAATTCCTTGAGCGCCTTCTGCTTGTCTTGCGATAATGCATAGATCTTACCCGGCATTGCAGTTGGCGCCCCGGGTTTCAATTCAATTGCGTGATCCCATTCTTTGGGTGTGGGAAAGCGTTGAGCTTCATCGTTGCTGAAGATCTTGCAGTGATTGCGATATTCTTCGGGAACAACTCCCTTCCCTCTGTGTGAACCTGCTTGCTCTGCCAATCTGGACGCTAGTGTTTGCGTAGTAGAACTCTGTATATAGAGCGCGGTAGCTCTCGGGTCGTGATTGGTGAGCACGATGGGTAGTTGTTCAGCATCGATCCATCCTCTACTCCAATCGATCTGGGGTTGATACGCGGTGAACCAGGGATATCCGAGGATGATCTCGTTACTCCCTAGATCGGTGATAAAGAATCGCATTTTTAATATCTTTTGGCCCGTACGAACAAAGAGATCTAAGAAAAATGTGATTGATCCATGTTTGTTAGGGGTACCATCCACGTTGTAGATCAGTCGCAGTTGGTCGAGCCGTTTTGCTATGATGTTTAACCGTTTTGCGGTGGATACGCTGAGGAAATTTTCAGTTGCTCCTGAGTCGAGCAGTGCGCTTAATTCAGCCCTCTTAGAGTCGACAGCTAGATAGACCTTCAATGTCATTGATCGTCTATTTGCTAAGTACATTCGTGGCGACTCTTGGGACCTGATCTAGGCTGTACGGATCAGGCCATTGTAAAACCCTCGCCCTGCTCATACATTGTGGCGAGCGCTTTCATTTCTTCTTCGGGAAGCTGTGCAATGGCTTGACGAATGTCAACAGCAGACAGTGTACTAGATTCTTCTTGTGGACTTGATTCTGTGATTGTGGCGTTTCGTGCGTTCGGGTTCTTGTGAGTAAAACAGTTTCGCGCGATGTGGCCTATCTTCCCACATGCGAAACATGGCCCTTTTTGTCTAGGTTCCTCCGTCTGTGTGGCTCGGACCCAACCGCCAGTCCCTCTCGGTGCTTGCCCTCTTCCCACATCCATAGGAACGGGTACATTGTTAAACGTGCGAGGGGTGTTGCTTGAGTTATAGGTTGCACGTGGCTGTTGTTTGAAGCCTCCGAACAGAGTCGGGTGCTGAGGGGGAGGGGGTCCGCGTGGTGGTTGCCATGACCTGGTCACTGGTCCTTTCGTGGTGGTGTTCTTTCGTCGATCCATAATCGACTTCATTAACTGGTGCGATCGCGTGGATTCGATCACTCTTTGTCGAAGCTCAGGATAAGTGTACACATAGGGAGGGCGTAAAGCATCTTCAAGGACCGATCGTGGCAAGCCATTCAGAAAGTGTTGAATGGTGGCCAGGTGAACAAGTGAATAGTCAGCCTCGCGAGCGAACTGCTCGAAGTCTGCAATGTATACATCAGCGTTTGGCCACACCATACGAAGGTCTTCGATTTTTATGCGTGCTTTTTCAGCCTTTTGGGTATCCTGAAACTGATCTCGAAATCGAGCGAGGAACTGCACCCAGGTCTGTACGTCGTCTTGTGTATGGGGATTGAGCGAGTCCAGCCAGGTTCCTTGGTCCCTTGCCCAGCCATTAACGAGTTCTCCTTGAATAAGCGTTAATACGAACACTATTTTCGTAAAATGTGACTGAAAGAATAGATTCTGATGATTAAGACGAAAATACGTCTGGACGGCATCGATGAATGCTTCAGCTTGATCTCTATCACCATTGAATACAGCTGGTAAGGCCCCTAGTGTCTTTTCAGTCCCACTGGGTCCTAGTGCGCCTCCAAACGGGAGTCCTCCGCCGCCACCTCCGCTTGGAGTTGAAGCGTTCGATGGGCTACCTCCTCCTCCGTGTCCTCCGCCACCTCCTCCACCTCTGTCATCCGGCGGTCCTTGCCCCTTGCGTGGGTCACTGCTTTTGCCCAAGTAACGGCCTTGACTAAGAAAACCTGCAACCGAGTTAGTCGGGAAGAGAGCTGACTTTGTCTCTGAGTCGGCCTCCGTGATTTGAGTATGCGCGACCGTGGTTGTCATATCTGGGAGAATGGGAGAGATGCGGAGAGTGTCGGGAATGGGTATGTTTCGGTACATGGCTTGGTCAGGAGTGTTTGAGCGTGGCAAGTTATCAGTAGAGAGCACTGAATAGCGATTCTGGGGGTCTACAAAAACGAGGTTGCTCTCGTCGTATGCTTCAATGTCGAGTCTCCGATTGCCGTGGTACGTGGGGCAATGGCTATCCGTAAGATCGATGTCTACCTCGTATAACGCTCCATTGTCGTTAAACAAATGCATGGGGGTACTGGTGATGTCGTCTGGTCTCTGGTCGTAGACTAGGTGTGGTGCTGGGATGTTACGATACTGGCCTTCTGTTGCCAGATACACATGAGGGTTATGGGGTCGGTCAGCGTTGACCCCGAAATCTCTGATATAGAATCTGTCAGACGTCGTGAAAATGGAAGAATTGAGAGTCTAATGTCACCGACGTGACACTTAGAATACTCTCGAAGCAGGTAAAAGGGGATTGATTGATAAGAGACTCTCAATACCGTACAAAGATGCTCTAATGTTACGGCCGAGATCCCGAGCTCCCAAGAGAGCACGCTGCCGAGCTGCCCGAGCCAGCCCGCGTTGGACAACTATGAGCGAACCCTGGATTCCGAGGCATTAAGAGAGGCCTTGATGAGAAAGGGAGACCTGAGCATGTGGACATTGCGTCCCGAACCAGCTAAGTCCCGCACTCCTGTTGAGAGTAGCGACGAAGAAGCTGACGACCCCTATGAGCAAGATGAAGCTCGCGTGCGTGCCATGTACGCGCACTTCTACGGGCGTGATAGCCCAGAGTCACGTGACTCATCACGTGAGGCATCACCTGAGCGTGTGTGCCTTGGGTATGCTGCAGCCGGTTACCTGGTTGATGACGACATGGACTAGGCCTTGGTGCCTGCCTTCTGATGGACTTTCTGATGGACGCCTCGTGTACTGTATGGGCGCAGCCTCGTGTTTGATGGATGTCGGTGCCTTTATAGGCCGGTCCAATTATGTTTCTCCTTCGTGTTTCAGCTTGTGGAGCCAGAGCCCTTATGGCTATTGGCTAGAGATAAGGACTTAAGGTTCGTGCTGAATCCGAACCTTATCCACTAGTAGTATAAGTACTAGCTTGTCTTCGCATGTATTCCCTATCTTGAGTTCTTGGAGAATTCGTACCATTCTTGCAACAATCCGCATCACAGTTCCCTCCTGCTTTCCTAAGGGCCTTAGTTGGTCTTCTTCACCAAACCCTTAGACGTTGTCTTGTTGTGCCGCTTCTTAGCGAGCCGTTTCTCTTCAGTTTTCCCTTCGTCTCTCAGTTGCAACCTCTATTGCAGAGGTTTTGCCTTGGTTGTCACGTGCAATACAAGCATTCTGAGGAACCCAGTTCAAGTCGAACTAGACGGCCGGTGCGACCGTAACATCTAAGCTACCTTATATACAGTATTGGCTGGCCTTTTGCCAGCTCATTGACACGTATGGAAACCACTTCTGAAGAGATACCAACAACCTTATCTACTTCTTGTCTAGTATCATCCCTACTTCTTCTTCTTTCTTATCTCTTACTATGTGGCATTGTGACAAAGGGTGTGAACTGACACAATCTATGTTACGCTTTACCTATAGCGTGTGCTTGACTTAAGCACGGGGGAGGTGGCGGAGTTAGTGCTAAGTCGAAGTCTAATGCAGAGGTGCTTCCTTCAATGCAAAGACGAGGTCACGGCGGACGTCTACTAAGTCACACCGGCCTATATTGCTCCACTTGTTGAAGTACAAGGAGCACCACATGACGAGTCGAGATAGCAAGAAGGGATAGGAGACTCGCAAAGAAGATCCGAAGTGATAAGGCAATCTCGAAGAAGACCAAGATAGCGAGTCTTGGTCTTCTGCAGCTATCATTTATACAGTTACTCGAGGGCTTTGAAGCGCCTCTCCAATACACGTAGACCTATAGCGATACTACCTCAAACCCTAGTACCGCTATCCTAGGAATCACTCAGCAATCACATGTGATCGCTGAGTGCTGACTGATGAAGAAGTCCGTGACTAATTACTACTTACTACCATAGCCACAACTGGTAAGTAAGAGTCCACGCCACATCAGAACGTCTTGACTACTACTTCAACCGTTATCTCAATCTTACCGACGGCCCGTGGGCCCGACCATGACAATCTAGGAAGGAATCAGGTTGCATGTATGGCAGAGATGGGGGAATGTTGATAGCACACCAAGTCGACACTCCCCTCACATGTGTCCCAAGACTCTGTGTCTTTGTCAGTTTGAGGTACTGAAAAACCATAGAAATGTCCCCACGTGTTAGCCCCACAGATGGAATCCTTGGCAGTCAGATCATGTTATGCTACAGCGGAGCGTGGTCTCTGATGTTCTGTAACAAGTCCCAGCCTAAGACTAAGGGCACCTGAGTCGGTTTGGCACTGAGTGCAATGACACCTAAGATCTGTGGTGATCTTGTTATAGCACAAGTCACAAAGCTTTGAAGGGCTCCCTAACAAGGCGAGCAGTAAATGGGCCAATGAAGGCAAGGAGAGGAACACACGGATAAGACAAGTTCAACAAGCTGTGGATTGATGAAGCCAAAGCTAAGGAACTAGGGCTTATGGGTACAAGCTAATATACTCAACTAGGTGGTCTGTGCATACGTGGTCCGTGCACCAGAGGGCTTAAGGCCATTGGTGGATAAGTAAAGAACATCACAGAAGGTGATGGAAGGAAATGACAGCGTGTGAAAGAGAAGATGTGCCATGGGAACAAGAGATAAACATAAGTCCGCTCTGATAAGGGCTTAGGATAAGATGAAGATGAGATCGAAGATAAGATAAGATAAAAGAAAAGAAAAGGAGTACGCAGCAAAGAGTTCGTGACATTACCCCCCTTCTAAGGGGCGAGTTCCACATCACCAGAGATGGTCCTCACTGCAGAGGGATGAGTGTCATGAAAGTCCCACATGATGTCAGGGGCATGAAGGTGGTCAACAGGCTCCCAGGTGTTGTCAGTGTCAGGATAGCCCTTCCACTTCACCAAGTACTGCAACTGTTGGTGGCGTCTCCTAGAGTCAAGGATCTTTTCAACTTCAAACTCTTCAAGACCATCAACAAGGTCTGGTGGGGGATGCGTGAAGTTGGGGCCATGTTCTGGGGTTTCTGTGTAAGGGAGGAGGAGCGACGCATGGAAGACTGGATGGATCTTCCAGGTAGGAGGGATGGCAAGCTGGTAGACAACATAGGAGATGACTTTAGTGACAGGGAAGGGGCCATAGCGGCATGGTGCTAGCTTTGCAGTGGGGTGGGAGGTGTGCAGGTTCTTTGCTTCAAGCCAGACAAGGTTGCCTTCTTTGTAAGGGGTAAATGAGGAGGTGTTAAGGCCTAGCGGGGCCTTACTGTGCAATGTGCACCAAGGGTATGAGGGGACAAGGGTGGAGTTTGAGGACAGGGTACTTAGTAAAGGCGACAAGGGCCGAGAGGGGTGCCTAAGGCATTGAGGGTCCACGAAGGATGACCAAGGGGACAGGGTTTCAAGGGGCTAAGTCGAAGGACTTAGTAACGAGGTACGAGGGTTTTGGTCAGAAGGCCGAAGTACGAGGGACTAAGCCGAATGACTTAGGGTCTGTGTGTGCACGTTGTTATAGCACAAGCGCAAAGCTTCAAGGTGGCTCCCAACTAAGGGAAGACTGACAGTGGTGATGAGACGACGAGAGGAGCACACAGTAGAAGGGACAAACAGGTCTGGTATTCGCTAGTATGATAAACGAAGACAAGACTGGAGGATAAGCGTACAAATGGTCAGGCTTATATAGGTAGCTACTCCAGGTCCATCCCATGAAGGGGATACTTAGAAGGGAACAAAGGGAACACGAAAGGGGAAGGAGAAGAAAAGGGAACAAGGGGAAGTACAGAAGGGGGAATGGAATAGAAGGGGAGTCAGAGTAAGGAAGCATACATGGTAATGAGTCAACAGGTTAGTACTCCGAGGTAGTCCGAGGGTAAGGAAAGCGATAAGGAAAAAAGAAAAGATAAGTCCGTGGTGAGCCAGATCACGATGGGTTGCTTGTAGTACTGGAGGTTGGCATGGTTGGTATACATAGTGATGGGGTGGGGAGAGCCAGCGAGGAAGTGTCGCCATTCTTTGAGAGCGTGGATGACTGTGAGGAGTTTGCGGTCATGGATGTCATAGTTGTGTTCAGCAGCGTTGAACGTCTTGGAGTGGTAGGCAACAGGGCGCAACTTGTTATTGGAGTCGCGCTGGTATAGGATGCCCCCAGTGGTGAAGGCAGAGGCGTCAACCTCGACCTCAAAGGGACATTCAAGGTTAGGCTGCTGGAGGACAGGGGCAGAGGTAAGGATTGTGACAAGGCGGTCAATGGCCACGGAGCATTCTTCAGACCAAATAAATGGCTGATCTTTCTTTAGGAGCTGGGTGAGGGGGTGGGCAATGGTGGCGAAGCCAGGGATGAAGGGATGTTGGTATCCAAAGACACCAAGAGTGCTGCAGACTTGCTTAACACTCTTCAAGACACGAGTGTTACGGTTGACCTCTCGGACTTACTGAATGTAATAGCAATGTCGTGATTCGGAGTTTCGGACTCTTACTTACCAGTTGTGGCTACGGTAGTAAGTAGTAATTAGTCACGGACTTGTAGTCTCAGTCAGCAGCTCAGCGATCGCATGTGATTGCTGAGTGATTCCTAGGATCGGTGTAGTAGGGTTCGAGCTACTTACGCCATAGGATAGTCATCATTGGAGAGGCGCTTCAAAGCCCTCGTGTACCTGTATAAGTAGTAGTCGGTGAAGACCAAGACACGCCATCTTGGTCTTCTTCAATTGCCATTGATCTTCCACATCGAACGTTCTATTCCCTTCTTATCTCTTTCGTCGTGGTGTGCAGTTGTCACCTTGTCCGGCATATACACCGGCAAGTCGAAACCTATTTGGGCCAACGTGACTTAGGAAATCTGTTGCTAGCCCCGTCATCGTATTGAGGAAGTCGCCTCTACGTTTGACCGTATCACGTTCACTGTCTTCTCGCCCAGGAATTCGTTCAAGTCGAACCAGCGCTACGGCAAGGCGTAACATTAAGACCAAGATCCTACCATCGTGGCGAGAGTAACAACCCGAGAACAGTGGGAAATCGACGGATTCCATCCGTACAACCTATTACAACGGGGCAGCCGTAACGTTCCAACCCGATATTTGAAGAATGCCTACTGGGGCAATCCTAGCGGAGTAGAAGGATACGTCATCGAGACGCGAAGGGGAGAACGCCCAGTTGAGTTTAGTTTCGACCGTCTGTGTTGGTGCGCGGTCGACTACATCCTAGACCGGTGGCAGGTTATCGCCCCATTACGACCCCATCACCACTGTGATATATACACCGACGAAGTTGTCCCACGATCGGACTGGGGACCCCTTGACGGAGAAGAAAACGCAAGTCACTCCGAAAACACTCACGAAGTATCAGAAGACGCGTCCAACGCCGAACCACCTCGATCCCCGTCACCATTAAATCCCGAAGAAGTTCGCCTTATCGAACAAGCTGAGTCTATCACCATTCTACCACCAATGGCCACCATCACTGAAGAACCCCTGAGCCAAGTACAAATGCCCATGAACCCCGTTACCGGGGAACCCCTGACCGCCGACGATGCAGCTATTATGAGGGCCATAGGACCAGACCATCCAGACCCACCTGGAGGGGGAAGCCCGAGAGAAGGAGGACCACCCAGAGGGGGACCACCCGGAGGAGGACCACCAGGTGGAGGACTACCATTCGGGGGAGTACCACCAGTTGGATCCCCTCATGGACGAGGTCACTCTGATAAATTCGCAGGAAACGCGCCCGAGGTGTTCAAAGGAGACCGACACAAGTTGGAAGAATTCCTCACGCAGTGGGAGCTGTATTGGGGAATCAATAACAACAACCCCATCATGGCTAACGCTTACAGGTGTTCCATGCTTTTCCTCACCTATATCCAAGGAAAGGATGTCAACGAGTGGATTACTCATACCAGCCGTTGGCTCAATAGGCAGGTCACCGGAGGAATAAATGATTCCGACCCACGTCTATGGCATGAAGTCATCAGCGCCTTTACAAGACGTTTTTCCAACACTCTCGAACGAGAACAGGCCCAGGCGGCACTAAAGAAGGGGATACGAATGACCGCCGGAGATATTGACACGTACGTGACCAACTTCGAAACCCTGGCACGACAAGCTGGCTATCGTCTAGACTCCCCATTAACACTCGACATCTTCACGAACGGGTTACCACGTGACCTTTATGAAAAGGTCTTCACCATGGACGACCCACAAACATTTGAAGACTGGAAGACTGCGGTTATGAAGAGACAGCAGCAATATATCCACATGAGGGCCCGCCTTGAACAACATCGAGGACCAGCGGGGGGGTCAGCCCCGAACCGCAGTAATCAATCACGACGAGGAGGCGGGGGAGGGGGTCCAGGATGGAACCTCCCAAGAGACCCCAACGCCATGGATACCTCGGCGGATCACATCCGAGGACGCCTCGTGTTACGGCCGAGATCCCGAGCTCTCGAGAAAGCACACCGCCGAGCTGCCCAAGCCGGCCCGCGTTGGACAACTACGAGCAAACCCTGGATTCCGAGGCATTAAGAGAGGCCTTGGTGAGAAAGGGTGACCTGAGCATGTGGACATTGCGTCCCGAACCAGCTAAGTCCCGCACTCCCGTTGAGAGCAGTGACGAAGAAGCTGATGATCCCTACGAGCAAGATGAAGCTCGCGCGCGCGCCATGTACGCGCACTTCTACGGGCGTGACAGCCCAGAGTCACGTGACTCATCACGTGAGGCATCACCTGAGCGTGTGTGCCTCGGGTATGCCGCAGCCGGTTACCCGGTTGATGACGACATGGACTAGGCCTTCGTGCCTGCTTTCTGATGGACTTTCTGATGGACGCCTCGTGTACTGTATGGGCGCAGCCTCATGTCTGATGGATGTCGGTGCCTTTATAGGCCGGTCCAATTATGTTTCTCCTTTGTGTTTCAGCTTGTGGAGCCGGAGCCCTTATGGCTATTGGCTAGAGATAAGGACTTAAGGTTCGTGCTGAGTCCGAACCTTATCTACTAGTAGTATAAGTACTAGCTTGTCTTCGCATGTATTCCGCATCTTGAGTTTTTCAACAATCCGCATCACAGTTCCCTCTCGTCTTCCTAAGGGCCTTAGTTGGTCTTCTCTACCAAAACCCCTTAGACGTTGTCTTGTTGTGCCGCTTCTTAGTGAGCCGTTTCCCTTCAAGGTTTTCCCTTGGTTTTCCCTTCGTCTCTCAGTTGCAACCACTATTGCAGTGGTTTTGCCTTGGTTGTCGCGTGCAATACAAGCGTTCTGAGAACCCCAGTTCAAGTCGAACTAGACGGCCGGTGCGACCGTAACACCTCGCTGACGCAGAAGAAATACTCGAGCAGTACCGCGCCAAACAACGGCCACGCGGAGGGTTTATAGAACGCTGAGGAGGGCGCAGGGACTTTTCCCAAGTTACGTGTTACACTTGCGGAAAGAAAGGTCATATCAGCAGGCAATGTCCACAGCATACCTATAATCGACGGACCGAAGCAGATCGGTACGAACTGGAGGAACAACCCATCCAGGCCTCTCGAGCTCAAACTCCGTGTGAGTGGGCTACAAACTGGATGGCAGGAGTAGCGGCGGAACCTGACGAAGTAAAGGACATGATCTTGAAAGATCTCTGGAAACAAGAGGGTTTTCAGGACGCCTGAACCCATCGGCCTGGGTGAGGGCAGTCAATTGTAATTCGGTTATCATCACGCGCTATCGTTCTATGAAAATTCCAGTTTCGATTCGCACGAATTACGCTATGGCCGACATAAGAGCATTAGTGGACTCGGGAGCCACCGACAACTTCATACGTCCCGCATTCACCAAACGCATGCGCCTGGGCATACAAGCCCTTGAACGACCAAAAAAGATATGGAATATTGACAACACGGAGAATAAAGCGGGACTCATCACCCACTTCATAGATCTGGATGTTCAAACGAAGGGTATACATCGAACCCTTCGATTCCTCCTCACCAACATCAGAAACAAAGACATCGTGCTAGGATACCCCTGGCTTGCCACCTACGAACCTCAAATGTCATGGAGGTTCGCCACAATCAAAGAAGACGCACTCCCTATCGTACTACGATCAATCAAACCACCGCAAGAATTCCCCACTGTACGGGCGGCCATCACCACGGAAGAAAAGGAAGAAGCCGTCCAGCAGCTCAAAGATGAGGGGCCAGCCGCGCTACGGACCATGTCCACCGACTTGGCCATTAAAGCGCAGCAGTATACTACAAAAGCAGTATTGCCACCCGAGTACGCATCATTCACGAAACTCTTCAACGAAGAAGCCTCTCACCGATTTCCTCCTGCGTGAGCCTGGGATCACGCCATCGACTTCAAACCTACGGCACCAGACACCCTCGACTGCAAAGTCTACCCACTCATGCAGGATGAGGACAAGGCGTTACAGGCATTCCTCACGGAACAACTGCAAAAGGGGTACATTCGCCCCTCTAAATCGCAGTACGCATCCCCTTTCTTCTTCATTAAAAAGAAGGACGGAAAGCTACGCCCTGTACAGGACTACCGACGCATCAACAATTTCACGATTTGTAACCAATATCCTCTTCCACTTATCACCGACCTCATCATGGACCTGAGCAATGCCCATATTTATACCAAGCTTGACGTACGATGGGGCTACAACAACGTTCGGATCAAGGAAGGGGACGAAGGAAAGGCGGCTTTCAAAACGAAGTACGGGCTCTTTGAACCCACGGTGATGTTCTTTGGCCTCACCAACTCACCCGCCACCTTCCAAACCATGATGAATCACATTTGTCGAGACGTTATTGCAAAGCACGAGCGGTTGGGCACCACGATACGTGTTTACATGGACGATATCGGCATTGCCACTCACATTGGCCACAGTCTCGCGGACCATATCGCCGCCGTCACAGACATCCTTACCCTCTCCGCCGAACACGACCTCTATTACAAGCTCGAGAAGTGCCTCTTCCATGCGCCTCGAATGGATTACCTGGGGGTCATCCTTGAAAAGGGGGTGACACGCATGGACCCAGTCAAAATCGCGGGCATCAAGGACTGGCCGACACCCACCAAAGTCAAGGACGTCCGCTCCTTTCTTGGCTTCTGCAATTTTTACCGCACATTTATCCGCAATTTTGCCTCTCACGCCAAACCTCTCAACCACCTGACAAAGAAAGAAACCGAATGGCAATGGGGGCCAAATGAAGATGAGGCGTTTCAAACGCTCAAAACCCTTGTAACATCGGAGCCAGTACTAGCACACCCCGAGCTGAGTAAACCCTTCGAATTGGAAGTTGACGCCTCCGGATTCGCAACAGGAGCCGTACTCCTGCAACGAAAGGCGGACAGCAAAAGACACCCCATCAGTTACTATTCATCCATGCTCAACACTGCCGAACGAAACTACGACATATACGACCTGGAACTACTCGCGATCGTCAAGGCCTTCCGACACTGGAGACCCCTACTCGCGGGGTCCCCCCACTGCACCAAGGTCTTCTCAGACCACCTGAACCTGCAATATTGGCGATCGCCACAGAAAATCAGCCGACGAGTAGCAAGGGAAGTGTTAGAACTCTCCGAGTACGACTTTGAGATTCACCATATCAAGGGAAAGGCAAATGGGAGAGCCGACGCCCTCTTACGACGACCAGATTACGACCAAGGGGAGTCAGACAACGAAGGCATCACAGTCCTACCAGACAAAGTATTCGCACGGGCTCTAACGACGTTACAAGTCACTGGTGGGGAACAGAGGGACCATCAAAATGAAGCGACGCTACGACCATGGGTGGATGGACATAACCTTAAAAAGATCTCGGGGATCTGGTACAAGGACGGACGACAACAAGTCGTCACTGGTGGGCTGGACGACAAGAGAAGTATCATTCGTACCTTCCATGACTCGCCCGTTCACGGACACCCAGGAATACGACGGACTAGCCATTTGCTGGAGCGACAGTACTGGTGGCTGGGACTGCGGAGGGATGTTATGGACTACGTCAAGGGGTGTGCGGAATGTCAACGAATCAAGGTCAACACCCGACCTACACAGGCTCCCCTCCAACCTATATACCCCAAAATTGACGCCCTTCCGTTCGAGACCGTGGCCATGGACTTCATTACCAAACTTCCCTTATCGCAGGGGTATGATTCGATACTGACTATCACCGATCACGACTGCAGCAAAGCCACGATATTCATACCCTGCGTAGAGGAAATCACATCCAAGGAAACTGCCGGATTATATGCCAGATACGTATTCCCGCGTTTCGGACTGCCCACTACTATCATCAGCGACAGGGACCCTCGATTCGCAAGTAAATTCACGAGAGAATTGTGCAAAACTCTGGGGATCACCCAGAATATCTCAACAGCCTATCACCCACGGACGGACGGACAGTCCAAACGAACCAATCAATGGCTGGAACAATATCTACGCTTCTGGACTAACGAACAACAGGACAACTGGTATCACTATCTGCCAATGGCAGAATTCGCGCATAATAACTGGCCTCACGAGGCCACGAAGATGACACCCTTCGAACTCCTTATGGGGTACCACCCGCGGGCTGATTGGACCGATAAGCCCTCCTCCATTCCACACGTAATGACTCGCGCTAATCAACTAAAAGAAGCGCGACAACGGACACAGGACCTTATCGCGAAGGCGCAGCAGTCATGGGTCCACGCCAAGACAGCGCCCAGATATCAAGCAGGGGATCAGGTGTGGCTAGAAGGACGTCATCTCCGGACTCATCAGCCAACCGCAAAATTAGCTGCAAGACGCCACGGACCATTCCGCGTCATAAAGGTGATGTCACCCGTAAACTATCAACTGGAACTTCCCACGCAATGGCAGATACACCCCGTATTCCACACCGACCTTCTCATGCCTTATCGTGAAACACCCATGCACGGACCCAACTACCCACAGCCCCCACCGGACTTGATTGATGGGGAAGAGGAATACGAGGTCTCGAAGATTCTAGACCACCGGCTCCACGGCAGAAGACGAAAATTGCAGTACCTCGTGGCCTGGAAGGGGTACCCGGACTCCGACAATCAATGGGTCGATAAGGAAGATGTATTTGCCGAAGAAGCCGTGGCGGAGTATGAACAGGGACGACGAAAGGATAAAAGGCCCCTCCAACGCGGCAAGTCCTCTCATCTCCCTTCCTCTCGAATACTGTCTACCCACACTCGTCAACCGCCTTATATGCCATTCACACCCGATGCCTCCCTCTCGCAGCTCAACCAGTACTACCACGGCACCCCCGAAAGGATTTTTGCCGTCGAGCTGGAAGAGGAGCGCACACAAAGCACCCGAGAAGATACCAACCAAGCCGTCGTGGCTGAAGAAGACCGAGGGGGACGTGAGACCCCCATCACCCGAGCTGAGTTCACAGCTGTTGTTAAGCGATTCCCCGCTCAAGCCACTCCAGCCAACGCCACCAGGTTGTCAGACGACGATGGAGGTCCCCTCTGGGACATCCTCGACGCCGATGGCCTTCCCACCTCTCCGGTCCCTTTCACTACCCGCGAGATCCAACTTCTCGGGGACGCATTGGACCGAGGAGCTGAGATTCGCGCAGCTCGCGACGATAATGGACGGGCCGAGTCCCCACCTCTCCCAATACCTCCAAGGGTTGGGACCGACCAGGCCCTGGCAGGAGGTGGTAGCCGAATGGAGGGATCAACAATTATTGGAAGCGAAGGCCAGGAGACAGGAGATGATGGCGAGGAGGGAGAGGCTGAGAGCGATGACGAGTGGTACTCAGATGCGCACAACTACATTTCCTACGGACGAGATGCTGACACCCCATCCAACACCACGCCACATGCCCTCACCACCGCCGGCGACACTGTCTACCGAGGAGACATTCGCCCCCAGCTCGATGACCGGGCCATCTCCACCATCCGAGCCACTCATTGCCCACACGGGTTCAGGGTCAATCGAGGACCCGATTATGTTCACTTCCCCATCACCACCTCCGACGGCGTGACGCGCCCTGCCAAATATGTCCAGGTCATCTTCGGACCTAACCCCATCGTCCTTGGGCTCATCGACGAGTCCGACCGCGTCTTCCCGAAACCGTTGTACGCGCGCCCCCATCGCTTCGGGCCTCACGAGGAGCGACCCTCCTACTCGCGCGAGGATCTTATGATCCTCGACGGCGGATACGACGAGGTCCACCAAATCAACCGCACCCTTCGCGAATGCAAGAACATTTCGCTCGTGGCGGAGGTCCAACGCTACCGCGCGGTTCGCTCCGCGATCACCAGGGTCGAGCAGCGCATGGGGGAGTTGGAACAAGAGTGGGGACAGCTTAACACGGAGGAGCTGGGGGTAATACATCGTATGGAGAACGCTAACCTGATGGACGAAGTTGAGAAGCGCATGGGAGGGTGGATCGGATTGGGCCAAGGTACGAGGAACTGGCCGCGGTCGACTTAGCTGCAACGTGGGCGTTGCCCTTTGAAAAGGGGGTGATGTTATGGTCGACCTCTCGGACTTACTGAATGTAATAGCAATGTCGTGATTCGGAGTTTCGGACTCTTACTTACCAGTTGTGGCTACGGTAGTAAGTAGTAATTAGTCACGGACTTGTAGTCTCAGTCAGCAGCTCAGCGATCGCATGTGATTGCTGAGTGATTCCTAGGATCGGTGTAGTAGGGTTCGAGCTACTTACGCCATAGGATAGTCATCATTGGAGAGGCGCTTCAAAGCCCTCGTGTACCTGTATAAGTAGTAGTCGGTGAAGACCAAGACACGCCATCTTGGTCTTCTTCAATTGCCATTGATCTTCCACATCGAACGTTCTATTCCCTTCTTATCTCTTTCGTCGTGGTGTGCAGTTGTCACCTTGTCCGGCATATACACCGGCAAGTCGAAACCTATTTGGGCCAACGTGACTTAGGAAATCTGTTGCTAGCCCCGTCATCGTATTGAGGAAGTCGCCTCTACGTTTGACCGTATCACGTTCACTGTCTTCTCGCCCAGGAATTCGTTCAAGTCGAACCAGCGCTACGGCAAGGCGTAACAGCAAGGCCAGGATTTGAGGCCTTCAACCTTGGCAGGATCTACGCCAATGTTGTCACCTTCCAGGATAAGGCCAAGGTACTCAACACACTTCTGCTCAAAGAAGCACTTTTCTGGTTTCAGGAAAAGGGACTTGCCCTCTAGGATGTCCAAGACTTCATGGACAACAGCGCGGTGGAGGGGAAGGTCGTCAGGGGTGGCAATCAGGATGTTATCCATGTAGATGAAGACATGGCTGCGACTAGCATCATGGAGCTAGGTGTGGAAGATGGAGTCCATCATGGTCTGGAAGGTAGAGGGGGAGTTGGTGAGGCCAAAGAACATTACGCGGGGCTCAAAGAGCCCTTCTTCAGTTTTGAAGGTGGCTTTCCACTCATCGCCTTCCTTGATGCAGACATTATTATACCCCCAGCGGATATCGAACTTGGTATAGAGGTGCTTGCCTCAGAGATTCTCGGTGAGGGTCTTAATGAGGGGAAGGGGATAGGTGTTGCGGATGGTGTACTGATTCAGGCGACGATAATCTTGGACGGGACAAAGGCGGCCATCTTTCTTCTTGATAAAGAAGAAAGGCAAGGAATAAGGGGACTTAGAGGGCACTATATAGCCCTTGGCAAAGTGTTCATCTAAAAAGGTGCAGAGGGAGTCTTGTTCATTCTTGGATAAAGGGTATATTTTGCAGTCAAGTGAGGAAGGAGCATCAGTGGTGAGGTCAATTGCATGGTCCCAGTCATGTGACGGTGGGAACTGCTGGGACTCCGACTCAGAAAACACCTTGCTGTGGCAACAGTACTCCATGGGAATTTTTTCTTCGGTCAGCAACTCTTTTCTGCAATTGGCCTTGATGGCCCATTCTTGGGCTGCATGGATCTTCTTGGCTGCTACTGGGATTTCTGACTGTTCTGGCTGACTGGAGGAGGCGTTCAAGACGCCAGACTGAGGGATTCGGAAGATGAGGGACTTGCCCTCCTCAAGGAGAAGGTCATCACATTCGAGCGCGCAGCAAATATGAAGGGCAGCCATGCAGACGGCTAGGTAGGGGGATAGGGCAGGGGAGGGGCTCGCTCCGGACACGCAAGACAGCTGGTCAAGATGCTCCAAGGGCGAGGGCGCAATCATGGTTGATCGGCACGGAGGGTGGGTTGGAGGAGAGGCGGCAGAAAGGGTGGATAGGTGGAGGGGCTCAGAGGTGAGTGTCCCATTTGCCCAGTCGATCTTGGGGTTGAAGTATTGAAGCCATGGATATCCCAACAGAATATTGTCGCTTCCAAGGCTCGTAACGTAGAATTGTTAAGTTGTTGTGGTATCTCCTAGTTGCACCTTCAAGCCAATATATTCTGTTATTTTGCCAGCTCTATTTTGTGTGCTGTCAACATTCTGGATCACTCATAGGACATCAAGTTTTTGAGGATGGAGGCGCAGCCTTTCAACTATGCAGGGATCAAGGAAATTTTTGGTCGCACCGCTATCAACAAGTGCGATCTCTTTGGCCGTGTTTTGTACTGATCAGAAATTAACTTTTATTTGCAGACTGTTCTTCCTTTTCTGATACAGGTACAGTTTCGATACTCTAAGTGCTCACACCCAGGCCGACGGGTTTGAGCTCAAGAAAAATCCAGGTCATCAAAGAGGGAGTCGAGTAGCTCCTCCCTCTCAGCAGTTTTCATTGCTCGGACTTGGGTGGCAAAAGACGGCTTGTCAATGCATGAGGAGGTGGAGGCAGACAGAGCCACGGGCATGGATGGGGAGGGGGACAGAACGGCCAAGGCAACGTTTGCGATGGCGGGGGAATTTTTGATGACTTCCGCAGTGCACACTGATGCATGACCACAGCGTGAATTGCTTAAACAGAGAGTTGTGGCGCCTGAGTTGGCGTGGGAGGTTTTCTTTGGGCAGTCCCAAGAGACATGCCCTTGGCCGAAGCAATGGAAGCAGCGGCCTTCGGAACGACAGCGCTGCATCTCCTCCTCGGTGAGGACAATGCAGACACAATCAACGTCCATCATGTTGGGATCTCAGGTGGGGGCATGGTGAGTACTTTGCTGGGTTCTTCCCTGGCATTCAACAACTGATGCCACTGTTCTTTAGTCTTGCCGCCGATTCTTTTATCTCCACGGTCAAGGCCGACTCAGGCATGCAACATCACATATTTGTGTTGTTCTTTCTGGGCTGCCTCAACCCATTGATCAAAGGTGTCAGGGACTGTATGTTACGTCTCATCAGGACGCTGGTCCGACTTGGACCTTGGATCGGCGCTAGGAGGGTAAATCGGCTAAGTCGAATACGAAGGGACTTCCTTAACGTAACGACGAGGCTAGCAGCGGAGCTTCCGTGTCATGCTGGCCTACAGTAATAACTTGCTTCCAAACGTGAAGCACAAGTCGTCAGCTGAGAATAGCCCACAGGGAGAGGAGAAGGGAGTATAGGATTCGGTCGGAAGGAGCAATGACGATTTAAAGAAGACCAAGATGGCGAGTCTTGGTCTTCAACGACTACTACTTATACATATACGCGAGGGCTTTAAAGCGCCTCTTCAATGGTACTATCCTATGGCGTATATAGCACGAACCCTACTACAACGATCCTAGGAATCACTCAGCAATCACATGCGATCGCTGAGTGCTGACTGATATGCTAAGTCCGTGACTAATTACTGCTTACTACCATAGCTGTTAAGGCCTAGCGGGGCCTTACAGTGCGACGTGCACCGAGGGTACAAGGGGGGCAAGGACAGGGTACAAGGACAAGGTGCCCGGTAAGTGGTAACCGAAGCCGAGGGAGTTCTAGGAGACGAAGGTCTGCGAGGGACGACCAAGGAGCAAGGGTTCAAGGGTAAGTCGATAGACTTAGTGGCGAGGTACAAGGGGCTTCGGTCAGACGGCCGAAGTGCGAGGGACTAAGTCAAGCGACTTAGGGTCTGTGTGTGCACGTTGTTATAGCACAAGCGCAAAGCTTCGAGGTGGCTCCCAACTAAAGGGGTGACCGACAGTGATGATGAGACGACGAGAAGGGAGCACACAGTGGAGGAGTGAACAGGTCTGGTATTCGCTAGTATAATGAACGAAGACAAGACTGGAGAGTGAGCGTACAAAGTGGCTAGGTTTATATAGGTCGCTACTCTATGTCCGTCCCATGAGGGGATACTAGAAAGAGAACAATAGACAACGCGAATGGGGAAGGAGAAGAAAAGGGAATAAGGGGAAGCCCAGAAGGGGAAGGGCGAAGAAGGGGACTCGGAGTAAGGAGGCGTACATGGTAGTGAGTCAACAGGTTAGTACTCCAAGGGGAAGCATGAATGAGTCAAAGCGATATAGTAAAGGAGAAAATAAGTCCGTGGTGAGCTGGATCACGACAATAGCCACAACTGGTAAGTAAGAGTCCGAGACTCCGAATCATGACATCACTATTATATTGGTAAGTCCGAGGGTCAACCGTAACACTGTATCTCGTTTCAGGATGGCTGATAAGAGGCCTCGAGCAAGACCTCTGGAATAGAGGTTGATGGTGGCCACAGCATCAAGAGCATAGCCAGCCTTCATAGCAAGTGTACGGAAGGCGGCGGTGTAGGAGTCAAGGTTGATGCCCTTCATCTGGAGGGCCTTGAGGGATTGGTAAGTGTCTTGTCTCTCAGTAACATTGGTGAATGCTGATGTGAAATCAGCTGTGAACTAGTCCCAGAGTGCCTCATCTGACTTGACGAGGGGGACAAAGCCCGTATGGGCTGTGGTTTTGGTGCAAAGGGCCTCCATTTGGGCATCAACCCAATCATCAACAAGGGGTCCTCGAATAAAGGACATGGCAAGAAAGACTTGTCGGTAGGGGTTCTTTACCAATTCCGACTCAATGTTCATGCCACGGTAGATCTCGAATTCGTGGACAAATTTCTTTGACTTTTCTTGAGCACCTTCAAAGATGGTCGGCATGTTTCTGCTAAGCTTCCCTCCTGACTGAGGGTTGCTTCCTGTGGTGCTGGACATGGTGGTGGATGGGATAGTGATCAGAGTGGGAAGGATGGGTGTTGTTACGGTCGCACCGGCCGTCTAGTTCGACTTGAACTGGGGTTCTCAGAACGCTTGTATTGCACGCGACAACCAAGGCAAAACCACTGCAATAGTGGTTGCAACTGAGAGACGAAGGGAAAACCAAGGGAAAACCTTGAAGGGAAACGGCTCGCTAAGAAGCGGCACAACAAGACAACGTCTAAGGGGTTTTGGTAGAGAAGACCAACTAAGGCCCTTAGGAAGACGAGAGGGAACTGTGATGCGGATTGTTGAAAAACTCAAGATGCGGAATACATGTGAAGACAAGCTAGTACTTATACTACTAGTAGATAAGGTTCGGACTCAGCACAAACCTTAAGTCCTTATCTCTAGCCAATAGCCATAAGGGCTCCGGCTCCACAAGCTGAAACACAAAGGAGAAACATGATTGGACCGGTCTATAAAGACACCGACATCCATCAGACATGAGGCAGCGCCCATACAGTACATGAGGCGTCCATCAGAAAGTCCATCAGTAAGCAGGCACGATGTCGTGATCCGGCTCACCACGGACTTTCTTTTTCTTTTACTATATCGCTTTGACATCTTCTCGGACTTCCTCAAAGTACTAACTTGTTGACTCATTACCATGTACGTCTCCCTACTCCGATTCTCATTCTATTCCTTTCCCCTTCTACGCTTCCCCTTGTTCCCTATTCTACCTCTTCCCCATTTGCGTCTCCTATTGTTCTCTATTAGCACCCTCATCATGGGACGGACACGGAGTAGCTACCTATATAAGCTTGTCCACTTATACGCCTATTCCCTAGTCTTGTCTTCGTCTATTATACTAGCGAATACCAGACTTGTTTACTCCTCTACTGTGTGCTCCTTTCTCGTCGTCTCATCACCATTGTCGGTCTTCCCTTAGTTGGGAGCCACCTCGAAGCTTTGCGCTTGTGCTATAACAATGCGCACACACAGACCCTAAGTCGCTCGACTTAGTCCCTCGTACTTCGGCCATCTGACCGAAACCCCTCGTACCTCGTCACTAAGTCCCTCGACTTACCCTTGAACCCTTGCTCCTTGGTCGTCCCTCGCGGACCTTCGTCACTTAGACTCCCTCGACCTTGGTTATCGTTTACCAAGTACCTCGTCCTTGTACCCTGTCCTTGTTCCCCTCGTACCCTCGGTGCACGTCGCACAGTAAGGCCCCGCTAGGCCTTAACACACGAAGGCCTAGTCCATGTCGTCATCAACTGGGTAGCCGGCTGCGGCATACCCGAGGCACACACGCTCAGGTGATGCCTCATGTGATGAGTCACGTGACTCTGGGCTATCACGCCCGTAGAAGTGCGCGTACATGGTGCGCGCGCGAGCTTCATCTTGCTCGTAGGGATCGTCAGCTTCTTTGTCGCTGCTCTCAACGGGAGTGCGGGACTTAGCTGGTTCGGGACGCAATGTCCACATGCTTAGGTCGCCTTTTCTCATCAAGGCCTCTCTCAATGCCTCAGTATCGAGGTCCTGCTCGTAGTTATCCAACGCGGGCCAGCTCGGGCAGCTCGGCGGCGTGCTTTCGCGGGAACTCGGGATCTCGGCCGTAACAGGTGTGAGGGATGGTGGAGCAGCAGTAGGAGATGGTGGGGAGAGTTCTGGTGCAGGCTCAGGGAATTCTTCAAACTCCCGGGGTGGTATGGCTGGAGGTAGGATAAGGTTGTCGTCAAGAGCTAGTGGCTCTTCAAGAGGTTCTGTGATAGATTGCAGGGAAGTGTTCCCACATTCAGAGCAACTAGTGTGTGCTGAATGAATTGAGTCTCCACTAGAGGAGGTATCTGAATCAGAGGAGTCTGCATCTGAGCTTGAGCCCAGAGATGGTGCTCAGAATCGGTTACTAGGTCTAGGAGGAATGGTAGCTTTGGCTTATGTCACACTACAGCGGAGTGTGGTCTCTGACGTTTTGTAACAAGTCCCAGCCTAAGACTAAGGGCACCTGAGTCGGTTCAGCACTGAGTGCAACAACACCTAAGATCCATGGTGATCTTGTTATAGCACAAGTCACAAAGCTTTGAAGGGCTCCCTAACAAGGCGAGCAGTAAATGGGCCAATGAAGGCAAGGAGAGGAACACACGGATAAGATGTCGCAACAGCGCAGTCTATAGGACAATCTGGCACACCAGCAAAGTGAAATGAGCTGGTGTGCCAGTGCATACAACGCACACTTTAAATACATGTCGATACTACTGTAGCTACTAGTAAACACACATATGTACACTGTAGATACTCGTAATGCATGCAGACCGAGCCACTGGCTCAAACGCGAAAATTGTATGTGTGAGCTATGTTAGTCTAGGAGAATGTCTCAGATCAAAACATATTGATCATAACTAAATAAGTGTGTTAGATCAGTGTCATAGACACAGATCTCTGTTTCGTATATATGCTAACTACATTCTAACACTAGCTAAACACCACAGGGGTGTGTGCTCAACGTAGACACACTAGCCAATCACCACTAGGGTGTGGCTTGCCCAGAGGTGTTATGCACACGAGTGCACCCCACTCCGACATAAGACAAGTTCAACAAGCTGTGGATTGACGAAGCCAAAGCTAAGGAACTAGGGCCTATAGGTACAAGCTAATATACTCAACTAGGTGGTCCATGTGTATGTGGTCTGTGCACCAGAGGGCTTAAGGCCATTGGTTTATAAGTAAAGAACATCACAGAAGGTGATGGAAGGAAATGGCAGCGCGTGAAAGAGAAGACGTGCCATGGGAACAAGAGATAAACATAAGTCCGCTCTGATAAGGGTTTAGGATAAGATGAAGATGAGATCGAAGATAAGATAAGATAAAAGAAAAGAAAAGGAGTACTGTTATGACACCGCTTATTTTAATCCCCTCCCTCACTCACCTTAGGACACGTGATAACCTTTCACTTTCCCATCACGTGGTCGTTCTCACACAAGTCATGGTGACTTGTTACTTGTTTGGTTCCATAAGAGTCACGGTGACTCTTTACTGATATTCCCTTGTGAGTCATGACGACTCTTGCCCGTTGCGAAGGGGCTACTGTTTCAGAGATATCAGTTTCACTTATATCTAGTGTTTCACATCTTACATGTGATTACTGCGAGCTGCGCTCCGCAGTTCCTATTGTTTCGTTAGTGATTGCTCGATGACTCGATCCTAGGATGCCATTATCATTCTATCCTAGGATACCCCTTTACTTTACTATAAATACAGGCTCACCAGGTAGTAGTAGCCTTAGACTTGACTTTTTGTACTCTACGGTACTCGAGCAATCGAAGACTGTGAATACTCCATCTCTCACGAACTCTCCTCTCACTGAAGAATCCTAAGTTCCACTATTGGCTTAGGCTGACTCTTCAACTCGTACATCTTCACTGAAGTTCCTCTTCGGAACTTCCCTTGACAACCAGAACCAGACCCCCTTAGTGCAGCGTCCTAGTAGATCGACTTAACCCACGTCGGGTGAACGTCCCTACCGTGACGTAACATTAAGTCAAGTCTATCGAACCTACAACCACTCTGGCTAAGGGACGAAGAATTTCCGAATCCCGATCAGTCCTCGGATTCAAACCTTTCTCCATCGAGAGGAGAACAGAAGACGAAGTTCCTGGCCACGTAAAAGGAGCAGCCCTTTGGCAGGAAATCGACGACGAAGAAGGTTACTGGGTATACGACCTACTCAGTGCAGCATACCTAGCCGTCAAATACGAAGAAAGTACCGAGCAGTGGTACTTCATACAGCGAGACAGCAGGACTAGGCGTTGGACAGCGATTCAACCAGTCCCCTCCCTGTATAACCTGGGAAGAAGATCGATCAGACCAACGACAGTATCAGCGATTCCACCAGACGATACACCGTTGAAGGCAGGCCAGCATACCGTGCCAACCGCTAAGAGACGTGATACAAAAAGTTCTCCAATGGCAACACAGACGACCACCACAGCTGCAACCGCAACAACAACGGCTGTCCCCCCATCCACAATACAAACATTCTTCACGAAGGGGACAGGAACAGGAAGCGGAAACCCTGCTAGCACTACGGCAGCAGGAAGTGGTCCCTCCGGAGGTGGGCCCCCAGGACCACCAGGAGGAAGCGGACCGCCAGGAGGTGGCCCCCCAGGAGGTGGGGGCGCACCTGGAGGCAGAGGTGCCCCAGCAGGCGGAGGCGCGCCCGGAGGCGGAGGACCCCCTCCCGGTGGCGCCCCTGCTGGAGGCGGGGCAGGTGCCGGCCCAGGCCCAGGAGCGGCAAACGGCAAACTTGGAGGAAACCCCCCAACCGACTTTGATGGTACCCGATCGCTTGTGGACCAATTCATGCAGGAATTCAACCTGTATCGAATCACAAATTTGGACGCTGAACAAATGGTGATACCTATGAAACGAGCGGCCCTGCTACTCGGTTTCATAAAAGGACCAAACGTAAAGGACTGGGTCAAGAGATGGACCAACTGGATCCTTGCGGAAATGAATAACGGAAGACTTCCGAATGACGAATTCTATTGGACAACAGTGTCTCAAGGCTTCGAACAAGCATTCCAGGATACAGGAGCAAGGGAACGGGCAGAAGATAAGCTGCGCCACCTCTCATTCATACCAAATGAGGTGGATGCGTTTATCGCCCAGTTTGAATCCCTTGCCGAAGAAGCAACGTATCCATTGGATGCTCAGTCGACACTCTCCTTATTCGCATCAAAACTTCCTTACCGCATGATGGATCACATCTATAAGGTGGTACGCCCTCTGAATTTCAGAGCATGGGCCGACGGAGTGCGCCAGTACCACTCAGACAACACCGCAGTCCAGAATATTCGGGGGATTAACGAAGAAACTCCAAGGAAGAAGGGAGCAGGAAAGATGAACCCCGCCCAATTGGCGAAGATGCTGGGCATTAAAATGCCAGCCCCTGCTCCAGATGCAATGGACACACACGCTGACCGCTCCCGTTCCAACTATAATAAGGGAACCCGAGGAAGAACGGCAGCGACCACTGCAAAAGAGAAACCGGACATTGAAGTCCAGAAGAAAGAAGGCCGTTGCTACACATGCAACAAACTAGGACACCTCTCCCACAACTGTCCGGATAAGCAAAAGGACAAGAAACCACCTCAAAAGGCTTGCAAGGCCAAGGCCGAAGAAAGCGAAGCAGAGGAAGAATCGGAAGAAGAGTCCGAAACTGAATCCACCCCTACTGATGTGCGATCTGCCCTCATCAAAAGCCTCTCCACCAAAGAGAAATATGCAATGATCAAAGAGGCTTGGGTAGAAGAGCACGGGGAGGATTTTTAAAACGCACAAACCTGGCGGCCATGGCGCGTGCGTTACAGTTTAAAGATGTGTTTGTTTGTAAATATCGAAGTCTCCAAATCCCAACTCTGATACAAACTTCACACACAACGGCCGAAAGAAAAGTTCTCGTGGATTCAGGAGCCACGGACAACTTTATCGACTTCAAGCTCCTGAAAAGAATGAAGATTGGCAAACTAAAGCTGCCACGACCCCGCATTGTGTGGAACATTGACGGAACCCAGAATAAATCAGGAATCATCAAGTACTACGTTGACCTGAACGTCCGGACTGGGGAGAAGAAACAAGACATGAGATTCCTCGTCACAAATCTAGGAGATGACGAGATGGTGTTAGGGTACCCGTGGCTCGCTGCCTTCCAGCCATTGATCGATTGGAGAAGCGCGACCCTTGATGAAAGCATGCAACCACTTGTCATCAAGACCCTTTCATACACAACGGATGCAGAAGTGATCCGCATACGAGATGCGTGGATCAAGAAGGCTGCATCATTATGCACCCCTGGGGAAGAACTCTTTGTCCACCGAATGGATGAAGAAATCCTCAAAAGAAGCTCGACGTCAACCGAAATGGCAGTAAAAGCGCTGCCAAAAGAAGAAAAAAGCTGGGACCAGGTAGTCCCGAAACACTACCACAAATGGAAGAAGGTCTTTTCTGAAGAAGAGGCGAAGCGATACCCGGAACACCAACCATGGGATATTGCTATTGATTTTACAGAGGATGCCCCGAAAACCCTTGATTGCAAAATATACCCGTTATCTAAAGGAGAGCAAGAAAAGCTTGACGAATATATCAAAGATAACTTGGACAAGGGCTATATACGTCCATCAAAATCACAATACTCGTCACCATTCTTCTTTGTGGGAAAGAAAGATGGAAAACTTCGTCCAGTAGTGGACTACCGGAAACTGAACTCCTTCACAATCCCCGACCGATACCCACTGCCTTTAATACAGGAACTAGTGGATAAAGTGAAGGATGCCAGGTTGTTCACCAAGATGGACGTGCGAGCAGGATATAACAATATTCGCTTCAAGGAAGGCGATGAACCGAAAGCCGCCTTCAAAACAAACCTAGGACTGTTTGAACCAACAGTAATGCCATTTGGGCTGAAAAATGCCCCCGCAGTGTTCCAACAAATGATGAATACGCAGTTTAATGACCTAACAGCAACTGGTCAAGTAATCATCTACATGGACGACATCCTTATAGCAACAAAGAAGGATGAAGAAGAACACCGCAAGTTGGTTAGCAACGTCCTTGAACGCCTTCAAAAGCTGGACCTATATTTGAAACCCAGCAAGTGCCTCTTTGAAGTAGAGCGCATCGAATTTCTAGGAGTAATCCTAGAAAAAGGAACCGTTACTATGGATCCAGTTAAAGTCGCTGGAGTTGCTGATTGGAAAGTGCCGAAAACCACGAAAGATATTCGGGCTTTCCTTGGATTCTGCAACTTCTACAGGCGATTTATCCGTGGTTTTTCCTTTATTGCGAAGGCACTAAACGACCAACTAAAGAAAGGCGTTCAATGGAACTGGGGACCAAAGGAAGAAAGCGCGTTTGAAACGCTAAAGAAGCGAATATGTGAAGAACCGGTTTTGATACAACCGGACCAGAAGAAACCATTCGAAGTAGAAGTTGACGCGTCAAACTATGCAATGGGAGCCGTCCTAATGCAACGAAACGAACAAGGAGTGCTCCACCCGGTAGCATTCTTTTCAAAAACCATGAACGATGCCCAAAGAAACTACGATGTATATAACAAGGAGCTTCTAGCCCTTGTGGAAATGTTTCGGCATTGGAGACATTTCCTGCACCAGCCGGCGTTCAAAGTAAAGGTGCATACAGATCACGCCAACCTATTGTACTGGAAGAACCCAGGAGACCACAATAGAAGGGTGGCAAGATGGCATGCGGAACTCATGGAATACGACTTCGAATTGGTCCATATAGCCGGGAAGAAGAATGGTCGGGCGGACACGTTGTCACGACGCCCGGACTACGAACACGGCGAGGAAGATAATAAGGCATTGGTGGTCCTACCCCCTGCCTTATTCAGCTTCGCAAGAATGATGGGGTCAGAATATTACAACCCCAGCAACCAGAAAGAAAGGGAGCACTATAGTGCAACGGTAAAACATAGCAAATACCAATCCCTTCAAGATCAGGTGGAAAAGGACCAACAAACGAACAAAAGGAGCCAGGACGTGCTCAAGAAATGGTCAAACACCTACGTTCTCACCAAACTAGTCGGAATTTGGTGGAAGATCGAAAACGATACAGACCGGATCGTCGTTGCCGGAGACAACGATCTGAAGAGGGGGGTAATTCACTTTTACCACGATACCCCATCAGCCGGACACCCAGGAATCACAAACACGTACGCCCTGGCAAAACGGGACTTCTGGTGGCCAAAGATGAAAGAAGATGTAGAGCAATACGTAAAGGGATGCGCAGAGTGCCAAGCAAATAAAATCAACACGCAGCCACTAAAACCAGCTATGATCCCTATTGCTCCAGAAAACTCTTTGCCATTCGAAACAGTCGCCATGGACTTCATCACGAAGTTGCCACTTTCGGGCAAATACGACACGATCCTCACAGTTACGGATCATGATTGCAGTAAAGCGGCGGTATTCATACCCTGCCAAGAGACAATTACTGCGGAAGGGGTAGCAGAACTCTACCTGAAACACGTGTACATCCGATTCGGTGCCCCGAAGAAGATTATCTCTGACCGAGATACCCGATTTACGTCACACTTCGCCAAAGGCCTGTGCGAAGCACTGAAGATACACCAAAACATCAGCACAGCGTACCACCCCAGAACTGATGGCCAGTCAGAAAGGACAAACCAATGGCTCGAACAGTATCTTCGATTTTGGTGCGATGAAAGGCAAGACGATTGGCACAAGTACCTGCCAATGGCGGAATTCGCGCATAACCAATGGCCGAACTCCACCACCCGAAAGACCCCCTATGAAATGCTCATAGGGTACACACCGAGGCTTGAGTTTGGGACTAAAAGCAAAGTCCCCTCGGTGAAAGAAAGGCTTACCGCCATAGAAAAGGCGCGAACAGACGGCCATGAAAATATCATCAAAGCGCAGAAGATGATGGCCATTACGCACCAAGGGAACAAGAAGTTCCAACCGTACAAAGAGGGAGATCAAGTGTGGATCGAGGGAACCAACTTGAAGACCCTGTACCCAGCGGCTAAACTCGGGCCGAAACGGCACGGACCCTTCAAAGTGATGAAACAGCTATCAGAAGCGGTGTACCGCGTGGAACTGCCAAGACAGTGGAAGATTCATAACGTGTTTCACGCGAACCTTCTAACACCTTATAAGGAAACGGAGTTCCATGGGCCGAACTATACTCGGCCGCCACCTGATATCATCAATGAAGAACCCAAGTACGAAGTCGAGAAGATTCTGGATGCGCAACAACGTGGGAAAGGGCGCAAACTCCACTACTTAATCAAGTGGAAAGGCTATCCCACGAGTGACAGTTCGTGGGAGAAAGCAGAAGATGTCCATGCGGACAAACTGATAGCGGAGTTTAAAGCCAGGAAGGGGACAAACAAGTCAAAAGCCCGTAAAACATATATAAGATGGGCCAAAACGACAGAAGAACCCAATCCCCCCCTTCACTCTGACTTCAATCCTCATACGCTATCCACTACATCTGCTCCCACCAGCACTGTACCAACACTCCCTGCCTCATCACCTCCCATCATAGCTCCTTCATCTCATCCCAGTCATAAGCTATGCACTCTTTTCCAATCCCCAGCTATGACTTGCGTCTCTACTCAGAAGCCCTCAAAGACGAAGAGGCACCCACCTGTCATCGTACCTTGGCGCGACGCGCATATTCGATCACAGGCTGTCCAGCCTACAGCACGAACAAAATTCACAACCCCACCTTTGAAAGACTCAGGAATGGAGCCAGGCGTTCACTTAAGAAGGCTGCCATTGCCGCCGGTCACAAGTACTGTAACTGGTGTGGGCGCGAATTCCCGGACCACATACGCTGGAGGATGGGACGACAAGAAGAGTGGGAGATGTGTTACTGTTGAAGACAGTAACGTAGGAGAGGGACGTCCAGCCTCAAAACACAAGAACCCAGACACTAATAGCCGCAGCAAAGAGAGGTGCTACCCATCAGCTGGCCTATTAGTGGAAGCAAGCCGACGTACAGGCTTCCTTCACCCCCTCGCCAACAGGTCCTGGAGACCCCACCAGAAACTGGTGACGCCAATCGAAATTTGGGTCACCACGGAGGTCAAAAAGGAAGAGGGAGGGGGACCACCCAGAAGAACAAACATTGAGGCTGGAACGATGACGACAGAGGGAGAGAGGATGAAGAAGAAAAGACTCGGAATGAGTCGAAGACCCTCAATTGGATCAGGGGGGTCTTTCGGTTTGGCAAAGCCGAGGCGACTTTGCGCTTGAAAGGGGGGCTGTGTTATGACACCGCTTATTTTAATCCCCTCCCTCACTCGCCTTAGGACACATGATAACCTTTCACTTTCCCATCACGTGGTCGTTCTCACACAAGTCATGGTGACTTGTTACTTGTTTGGTTCCATAAGAGTCACGGTGACTCTTTACTGATATTCCCTTGTGAGTCATGACGACTCTTGCCCGTTGCGAAGGGGCTACTGTTTCAGAGATATCAGTTTCACTTATATCTAGTGTTTCACATCTTACATGTGATTACTGCGAGCTGCGCTCCGCAGTTCCTATTGTTTCGTTAGTGATTGCTCGATGACTCGATCCTAGGATGCCATTATCATTCTATCCTAGGATACCCCTTTACTTTACTATAAATACAGGCTCACCAGGTAGTAGTAGCCTTAGACTTGACTTTTTGTACTCTACGGTACTCGAGCAATCGAAGACTGTGAATACTCCATCTCTCACGAACTCTCCTCTCACTGAAGAATCCTAAGTTCCACTATTGGCTTAGGCTGACTCTTCAACTCGTACATCTTCACTGAAGTTCCTCTTCGGAACTTCCCTTGACAACCAGAACCAGACCCCCTTAGTGCAGCGTCCTAGTAGATCGACTTAACCCACGTCGGGTGAACGTCCCTACCGTGACGTAACAAGTACGCAGCAAAGAGTTCGTGACAGAGGAGTTGGGGGTCATACACTGTATGGAGAATGCTAATCTGATGGATGAAGTAGAAAAGTGCATAGGAGGATGGATCAGCCTTGGTCAAGGTACGAGGAATTGGTCACGGTCGCTTGAGAGCAATGTGGGCGTTGCCCCTTGAAAAGGGGGTGATGTTACGGTTGGCCCCTCAGACTTATCAAAAGTAATAGTGATGTCATGATTCGGAGTTTCAGACTCTTACTTACCAGTTGTGGCTACGGTAGTAAGTAGTAATTAGTCACAGACTTGTGGTATCAGTCAGCACTCACCGATCACATGTGATTGCTGAGTAATTCCTAGGATCAGTGTAGTAGGGTTCAAGCTACTTACACCATAGGATAGTTCCCGTTCAAGAGGTGCTTTAAAGCCCTCGTGTAACTGTATAAGTAGTAGCTGTGGAAGACCGAGATTCACTATCTTGGTCTTCTTCAATTGCCATTGACTTCTCTACTCGCATCCTTCTCTCCCTTCTCGTCTCTCTCACAGTTGTACTATCGCGTCACCTGATCCTTCATGTGCGAAGGCAGGTTGAAGTCTATTTGGGCCAACATGACTTAGAAGATCCATTGCTTGCCCTATCGTTGTCGTATTGAGGAAGTTGCCTCTACATTCAACTTGTACCGCACTCACTGCTCTCTCGCCTCAGAAACCTGTTCAAGTCAAACAAGCACCGCAGCAAGGTGTAACACTCTCTTTGTTTATGGATGTCATAGCACAAATAAAGTCCAAAAGTGGCTACAGAATAGAGAAAATGGAAAACCAGAAGACATATGGAACAACAAGCAGCTCTAAAATAAACACAAACATCACCTGTTTCACCATGTGGACAGGGTGAGGCACAAGTGTGACAGTGCACTTGACCAGGTGGGAATGGAATGGGGGAGAAAACTCCACCCAGGAAATTTTTCCATCCTCTGCCTTTTGAGCAGAGGTGATATTGAGCATGAGGTTGGCCCGAGAGAGGAACCAGCAACGATGGAAGATGTTGAGGATGTCGAAGACCAAGAGATCAACAGCCTCAGGAGGGGACCATTTGCGCACCACTGGCTTCACCAAGGGTCAGTCAGGACCAAGGGAAGGTGGTCCAGCAGGGAGGGGCATGTGGGTCTTCTGCAGTAGTGCAGGGAGGGGAGTATCAACAATTCCCCCAATATCATTGGGGGTGCGAGTGGAACTCATAGAGGAGATGGTGGTGGTAAGAAGACAAGAAGGTGCCACGAAGGGGTATTGTTCAAGGGTCTCTTGGAAGAGGGGAACACCGGCACGCCCCACGTTTCCAGGTTGGAGATTGCAGAGGCGCGGTGGTCCATCATCCACTTGCGATTGGGACTGACCGCAGAATTCTGGGATCGAAGTCTAAGGTATTTAGTTACTTGCACTAACCGAACAAGTACCTCGACGCGGTAAGCGAATTGAGGCAGAAAGATAGCATTGTGCCCCGTCATTGTTGATCCCATTCCTGAACTCGAAGTACAAAAAAATTATGGTTGCTGAAGAGTGAGCGCTAGTGGGCGGCGGCATTGCTCGATAACGAGAGGCCGAGAGCAGAGGCGAATTTGGCACTCATTTGTAATTCCACGCACGACGGCACTGGCGAAGGCGCCTGGCGTGGTCAGCCTCAGTCGTGCATGTGGGCTGTCAAAGTCGTAAGGAGTGTAGCAATCGGTCTTCAAGGTGATAAGTCTGGCAAACCCGGCCTATTTTTCTTTTGCCGCCACAGTAAGCGCTGATGAGTTTTTATCTGAGTGATATCCGGTGACTCGGGCGGGGATCGATGCGTAGATCCGGGCTAGTACTACGGGTTGATCTCCTTAACTTCAGTCATCCTCCCAACCTAGCTACTACAGGGTTCATTGGAGTTGGACATCTTGAACACGCCGGTTCAGATGTCACAGACTCATGTTGTTATACTCGGGGCAGGCGTTATTGGACTTACTGTTGCCCATGTCTTGACTGAGGATGCGGGGTTCAAAGTCACGATCGTAGCGCGAGATATGCCCGAAGACCTCAGTAGTCAAGCATTTGCTAGCCCGTGGGCTGTGAGTCACCTCTTGTAATCTCCGCGCTGTGTTCACCTTCTCACCTGTAGGGAGCCAATTGGTCGCCTCTAACAACCGACGACCGCCTTATCAGTTGGGAAAAGCATACATTGTACGTCGAAGAGATGATATGCCCGAAGCACGTTGATATCTAGATATGGCTTTCTAGCGATAAATTCTGGAGTATGATACCCACGGGGTTAGTAAGGGTGCGATATTCTGCAACTGTTATCTGTCACACTCTGAACAATGTGGCTCACAGAAACTTCCGTCCCGGATATATCTTGGAGTAGAAGATGCCGAGAAGAAGGCATCCACTTGGAAGAGTGTCGTACGCGACGTAAGCCAGCCAGTCCAGCAGCCCCAATTAATCGAACTAAACCGGATCTGCATCAGTTCCACGTGTTGCCTAGTGATCACCCCCTGCCACCCAAGGCGAGATGCGGGGTGCAGTTTGACACGTATTCAGTGAATCCTGAGGTTTACCTCCCATGGCTGAAGTCACAGTTAGAGGGTAGAGGTGTTAGTTTTATGAGACGTCGGGTCGTTGGTTTAGATGAAGCCAGCGAATTGGCTGGAGATGGCGGTGTAATAATCAACGCGACCTCACTTGGTGAGCCTCCCGAACAGATCTGAGAGATGATGATAAAACTTATGCATGTCGGCCCCAGGTGCACGTTCCCTCCTTGGCGTAGAAGATACAAAGATGTATCCGATACGAGGTCAGGTCGTGCTTATGTACGCGCCAAATGTAAACGAGTGTGTAGCCATGGTGCCAGAAGGTAAGAGACTTCGGCACTCCGCCATTGCTAGAGCTCCTAATGAGCGACACCAGACACCACCGAGGTGACTTATTTGATACCACGGGCCACTACACCTGGCATGGTTTTGGTTGGAGGGACGTTTCAGCCTAACAACTGGGACACGTCACTCAGCATTTCAACTGCGCGCGACATCCTGGCCCGGGCGAAGGAATTGGTGCCTGCGTTGGCTGAGCCCACTGCGCGTATTCAGGCGCACAATGTGGGGCTCCGACCTGCGCGTGAAGGGGGACCACGGGTCGAGGCACAATTTGTTGACCTTCCGAGCGAGGATGCGCTGGTTCCTAAACTGTCCGAGACTTCGAGGAAGAGAAGGTCAATTTTAGTCGTTCATGCATATGGATTCGGGTGAGCGATGAGGTTTTGAATTTCCTTATACCTGGGCTGATCTCCATTAGGCCCGCTGGCTACCAACAGTCATGGGGTGCAGCTGAGGAGGCCGTTCGGTTGCTAAAGGGGAATTTGCATAAATAGCGTGGAATAATATCAACATGTCAATCAAAACAGACATCCGTATTAGTGCCATGTAGGCACTAGGTTCATTGGATTTTTACCTGAATTCTTCATCTGTATTCCTGAGCACGTGTGCCTTCAACAGCAAAATATATTTGACTTATGGTTACTAGGGAAGCTAGCGCACACTAGATTTGGTGCTGCTAGTGCCAGCTACTAGTGACATTCCATTTTCCTGAAGTTCCAGTTTTTTTGCTTCTTGCGAGCTTTTCTGCGCTGCAAACAAGTTGTCGATCGAAAGCTCACGATACGTCAGAACAGAACGCCCCCACATGGCGCCAGTGACTATGACCAAAGGGGTTTCACTCCCAATATGTCCAACATTTACATGGCCTTCTTTTCTCACCAACCATTGTTTGGTATCGCCGCCGCTGGCTTCGCACTAGTTCGCGAGATTATCACCCCTCCGACAGGCCCTTCCATTTTGTGCATCGCCCACGATGTCCAGAACCTTCTACGCACGAAAACCTGACTGTCCTAGTGGGAGTTGCTATCACCGTCTCAAAAAAAAAACTCCGTTCTCGACTGCTTCGGAAGCATCTGCGCGTTGTCACATATGCTGTAATCAACTTGTACCATGCCATCCCGAAGCCCGCTCTTGAGCCCCTTAACAACCTGTGCAGTGCAATTTATTCATTTCATCGTTATTGTCACCCTAAAAAAATGCCCGATATACCGGAGACGATAGTCTTTCTATATTCCCGGTTTGGTTGCGCGAGCAGCATAAGGTAGCAATAACGACCCAAACTCTCGCAAGCGAAGCTACGACACCCATTGGCGCCGATAGACTGATGACGATAAGGATGTATTCTCGTGACATTATTTGTGCGCCACCATTTGATATTCATTGCGCGCTCATCTATTGATGTGGAAGGATCCGCTCAATTTCTCGTGTACCGGATTTTTCTGCGACGAAACACGGCCGAAAATCCTGACGCTTCACTGGTCCTACTTTTCCTAGAACGGTAAACGTTTCCCACGTTTCAGGTTTGTTGACGTTGTGCGTATTCCCGCGGTCTGAAGGCAAAGGACTGAGCTCGAGCCTTGTGTGGGCCACCTTAGAAAGCTTTGATTCGTAAGCCACTGGCCGATCTTCTGTTGACCCCCACTCACCCCCAGGCTTCCAAGTTTAGGCCCTACTTTGATCCTGGACAGCTTGTAACTTATCGACGTAGTATCTGAGAAGGATTCGTTCCATGGGTTGTGGACCACCGTTAAGCTGGCACAGGAGCTCGCCGACTACCTAGCACTCTTTTCTCCAGCCAGTGCGACAGTGGACCCACAATCCACGTAGTTCTATATCTCCATAATTGGATCCACCTCCCAGAAACGAGCGAAGATAAAGCCCAGTTCCCTCTACGATAGTGTCACCAGCTCCGAGTACAAGGCTCAGCACCCCAGTATCTGAGGCTGACAATCTTCTCCACTTTTTCGGTCGATATGCTCCAGCTTGCTATCACGACCACAAGCTACGTGTTCTCAGTTCTTGCTTCGTACTTCATCAGAACGGGAGACCTCACGTGAAGAAGTTTGCGCTTCCCTTCCTACGTACTCTCAAATATTCCGGAACGCGAACCCGCTCGCCATGCCATCTTAAACACGCGCCTCGCGATTTCCCCCGAGCAGCATTGTGCGGTGCTTGTACTTTAAGGGAAGGTTTAGGTCCTGACTGTCCTCCGAGCTTAGGTCTTCTAAACTATAAAAGCCCATTAACATCCCCATGAGTCGCTGTGATTCAGTTGTGACTCACTCCTGCCTCCTCAAATTCGCCCTCTTGTCTCAACTCGAGCCATGTTCCCGATCGCCTCTCTCGCTGCTTTCCTCTTTCTGGTTGTCAGCGTTGCGGCGAAGCCTATTGTCATTCGCAAACCACTGGTCTCATTGTCCTTCGCTCGACGCCTCAACATCACCGGTGCACACGACCTCGTCAGAAAGGATCAGGCTCGAGCAAAAAACCTAGCTTCTATCGCCAAGGCAAAACAGAACGGCACCTTGAGTTCCAATGCAGTCGTCGGCGTCGGTGTGACTAACGTCGGCATCGTTTACGTGGCCAGCGTCGGCATTGGTAGCCCCCCCACCTCCTGTGAGTGACGCTGCTTCATCTCTGGCCTGGATTCCGTGACTCGCTTTAGACGATCTCCTCATCGACACGGGAAGCTCGAATACCTGGGTAGGGGCTGGAAAGGCCTATGTTCGGACTAACACCAGTGTGCAGACACAGGATCGTGTGGTAGGTATCTCATCCTCGGACCAGTAGTCCAGCGCCAACTAATCCGAGTCCCTATTCGTCAGTCTGTAATATATGGGTCTGGGTCGTTCTTTGGTGAGTTTCTCTCCGTCATGAAAGTCATCTATGCTATGTTTCTACCCCCCTTTCTTAGGCACCGAGTTCTTGGACACTGTGACGATTGGCACTGGGCTCGTTATTCCCGAACAATCCATAGGTGTTGCCGAAATATCCAGAGGCCTCGATGGTTTTGATGGTATCCTCGGGTGAGTGCGAAGCTCATTGTTTTGAACCGCGCTGACACTTTTATTCCATAGGATCGGACCTGTCGGCTTGACGATTGGTACCTTGTCTCCAGGCAATGGTACCCCCATCCCCACAGTCACGGACAACCTCTTCAGGAATGGAAATATCACGTCTGACCTTGTTGCCGTGTCTTTTGGGCCCACGACCACGACATCGGTCGAGAATGGCGAGTTGACGTTCGGTGGCACCGACTCCACTAAGTTTACTGGAACACTCACGTTCATGTAAGGATGCGTGGCCACTGGGCTATAACCCTAAGATGTCCATGCTTACATAGAACTGGACAGCCCCGGTACGGAAACTTCCCCCGCCAGCGAATACTGGGGTATCGACGAGTCCATCCGATACGGTGAATCCACTACCATCCTTTCGACAACTGCTGGTATTGTCGACACTGGAACCAGCCTCATCCTCATCGCCACCGGTGAGCGCCCCGTTTCACTTGACTAGATGCTGCGCACAAACCAATGACACTTGCGCAGACGCGTTCGACCGCTACAGATCAGCGACTGGCGCCGTCCCTGACGACGCCACGGGTTTGCTCGGGATCACCTCGACTCAGTTCAACAACCTTCAGTCGCTCTTCTTCACAACCGGGGGCAGGACATTCGAGCTCACCGCGAACGCGCAGATCTGGCCGCGCGCACTCAATACGTTCATTGGCGGCAGTTCGGGCAGCATCTACCTAGTCGTCAACGACATCGGGACCCCCACGGGCTCTGGATTCGACTTCATCAACGGATACACTTTCCTTGAGCGGTTCTATTCCGTCTATGATACTAACAGCAAGTGCGTCGGCTTGGCCACCACCCCGTTCACCACGGCCACAACAAATTGATGGGGATCAATTTGGGTGGTTACGCCGGATCTGCAGCATCTGGACGGACAGAGTACGAAAGTGTAATTCTATTGGGATCAGTAAATTGCTTCCCTCTCTTTGGTGTTTCCCGTAGATACCTCGTGTCTTCCCCTTGGTGTAAATTTACCCATCAGTACATGCATGGATCCACCCCACATGAATATTGGAGTGCGCTATAAAGGCTGAGGTTGGACAGACCGAGTTACTGCGTCCGCCAAGCCTCGTGGGTGTATGATCTAATTCGTGTGCCGGCAACTCTGTCATCGTACGATAGAACTTTTTTGTGGAGAAGCAAGCGCACGTAGACATGACGTAGAGTGCTCGCATTAATCTATTGGATGTGCATACTGATATATCTAGAAAATGTGGATACGTACAAACCATATCAACCAAATCAACGACAGCAAAACCTCGGACAACCAAAATCTCCGTGTCTCGCAGTCGTGCTCCCACTTCTCGCGTGGAGGTGGATTTCTATTCGTCCTCGAGCTGTTGCTACTATTGCCACTATCGCCCATGATATTGAAAAATCGGCCGAACATGCCCCCATCCCTCACTTGACTGGGCCGGGGACTGCCGGACCCACTGGTCGGGCCATTGAATGGGTGATGTTGTAACGTGGAAGTCACGTGAAATGTTAGGGGGGGCTGAGTCAGCAAGGCCAGATGACAATCGATGTGCACCCGATTGGGTCTGATCGAGGTCAACGATGCCGACGCCGGTGCAAAGTTCAGTCGTTTTCACACACAGAGTGCGCATATCAACGGTTGACCGAAATGCCTATCCCTTCGCACCTGTACCTTCCTTACTCTACTCGTGCTGAACGGTGCACAATTTACAAATGACCACTCGTCCGCCCGTCGACACCCCCACCCCGATCGAGTACGGAAACGCCTCGTCGTTCTGGGTAGAATACCCATCCGGACTCGTAGACCTCACGCGCACCACTCACCTCCCCGCCACCGATGGGACGACGAAGGCCACAGACCCCCCGCCTCTCTCTCCGGGCCAGCTCGACGTCCGCGTCGACGGCGAGGGGCGGCACCGGTCCGTGAGGATCAGCGCGGCCGCTTCCGCCTATGTCATCATCGACATGCAAAAGTATGCACTCCCGTCCGATCTACGTATGTACGATACCTTAATGGCTGCGGGGCAAATGAAAAGCTACTTTCTGCACCCGGACATACGGGATCACCCCACGGGCCTCGCTTGCGTGGACCCGCTCACGCGCACCGTCGCCTCGTTGCGCTCGCACGGGGTGAAGATCCTCTGGACGTAAGCTAAGCACACACCGCTCGTGACCGCACGGTGCTCCTATGCGGCTCGTATCAACCAGTCGATCAATCATTATTTATTTATTTTTTAGGAACTGGGGACTGACGGACGCAGAGCTCGCGACGCTGCCGCCTGCGCTCGCGCGCGGATTCTCCAGGGGTAAGGGCGGGGGGTTCGGCTCCGAGATGGGCGGGAAGTGGGGAAGACTGCTCATGCGCGGACAGGCCAACGCCGAGCTATACGACCCGCTGCAGGAGCTGTACCTCCAGGGAAAAGCGGCGGGAACCGATGTGTGGATACACAAGAATAGGTGAGTGTAAATCGTGTGAGCAGCTGCCCCTGCTCCACCCACAGACCCACCGATCGAGACAACAAAAAATGAGATCAAAGGAATGTTCTTACGAGTGTTGGATTTTCACAGGATGAGCGCCCTCTGGGAGGATCGGACGGATTTAGATTCGTATTTGAAGGAGAACGGGATCACCACGCTGCTATTCGCCGGCGTGAACGCAGATCAGGTTTGAGTACTTTCCCCTCCGTGCACGCACCCTGCCGTTACGGTATGCACGCCATTGACGGCTGCCCTCACAGTGTGTCCTCGGGACCATGGTGGATGCCTACTTCCGGGGATACGACGTCATTCTCGTCACTGACACCACCGCCACGACTTCTCCCGCTGGCGGTCTCGAGAACGTCGTATACAATGCCGGCAGAGTGAGTGAACTTGCCCTTGGCAGGCATTTTGCTATGACGAGACCCTATTGGCACCACAGAGCTATGGCTTCCTGACTGACAGCGAGCGCATCAACGGTGCCGTATCCACCAAGTAAAGGCGTGATGATAGGGAAAGTACATGGGGTTTCATACAAAGTGTCCGTGCGTGTATATCGGTACAAGGAGCAATGATAAGCCGGTCTCGAGCAGTCGTCGAGCGGCATGTAGTGGGCCGATAGCTGTCCGATGTGTTATACTTAGGAACAATACCTTCGACAATTCTCCACTGCGAACAAAAAATGTGTAAGGGGCTCCGCCCCATCCACTCGTAGATCTGCACGCGCTGTGTGGACTTCTCCTGCGAGGAACGAAAGCGACGCCTAGACGGTCGTCGTCTGAGGCGTCGATTTCAAGAAGCCCGACGCAGCCGCGCACCGGACTTGCGGTTTTCGACCTGGTGCGTGAACAACGCCGCAGGTGGGACTCGAGGCAGTGCGACTTTGCGGTTGTGAACGCTTCCATCTTGAATAGAAGTGAGCGCGGTCCCCGCTTCCGAAGCTGGGCTCTCCAAAGGCGAGTAATGCGCATGCGAAGACGATGACGCGCTCACGGTGAACGAGCGCGTACCGTCCGAGTCCACGGGGCTGATTAGAGCGCCCTGAGATTCTGCGTTTCCATCGACCCGCCCGACCTTGTGCTCCTGGCCGGACTTGGTGCCAGAAGGTGTCCTCGTCAACCAACCAGAGGACTCTCTTTTAAGCGACGACGATGGCAAGTTCGCAACGACCTCCTTTGGGTAAAGCGAGTCGGTGTCCACGTCCGCGGACGAGCGACGCAGTGAGGGAGGATAGACCGACGGCGAGGATGCCCGCGACAGCGACAGATTCAGGGCATTCTCCCGTGGAATCTTTGCGAAGTTCCGAACTGCCAGCAACCTCAAAGGGGAGCGCGGGGGGAGTCGGGGTGGCACGTTCGAAGGCGGGGCGATCTGGATTTGAAGGTGCTCGCTGGGAGCGCCAGTGGAATGCCGATTTACGGCCCGCATATCGTTGCCGTGCGCACCTATACCCGCATACGGAACGGGGACGCGATACGACGACCTGCTTGATCTGCTTGGCGCACGCTCTACCGGCGGTGACGGAACAGGGGCACCGTGCGCCGCCGGGGGGCTATCTTCGCTGCGATTGAGTGAGAGGCTGATCGAGCTTTGAGATACGCTGGCCGGGTCGCGCGGGCCCATAAACCCGTGCCAACGGACGTTGGGCGCGGCTTGCTCGCGCGTTGCGGGGTTCCCCGTGACATCGGAGAAAGGATTCTGGATCGGTCGAGGGTGGGATATTTCCGGAAGCTGGGTGCCACGACGTTGAGCTCGCCTTTGCCGTCGGCGGAAGCAGCAGAAAAGCAGCAGCGCCAGGCCGGCGACGGTGAAGCCGGACGCCAGAAAGACACCAACAACGGCGGCATGATTCCCAAAAAAACTAGATATGACACACTAAGCAACGGGCTTTCCACGATGGAAGGTGTGTATGACTTACGAATCTCCGCTGGAAGCAGAGACGTCTTGCCTCGGCGGATTAGCAATCACATGGGTCACAGTGACCACCGTCCCGTCCGGTAACGTAGAAAGTCCTGAGGTGGTGATGAGTGGAGGCGCTGTTATGGTTACATGGCTATCAGTAGTTTCGGTTATCGAGACGGGCGTCGAGAAAGTCGACTCTGGAGCGTCCGTTACCGTGCTTGTAATTGTCGAGTGCGTGCTCTGTAGGATGTCCAGGCCTGTCGAGAACCCTGTCAAAGAAGCCAGTGAAAACGGGGCGACAGGTGATAGTCCGGAAGCACTGCTAGGCACTGCGAGCAGGGGAGGGGAAACGATGTCGGGTAACTTTGGGACTCCAGGGGGTGTGGGAAAGGATTCAGAGGGCAATGTCGTAGTATGGGCCGGAGCTGGGAAGGAGGGCAAGGGCAGATTAGGTACCGTGACTGCAGACCGAGACGAGGTCCGAGACGAGACGGAAGCACTGCTAGGGACTGCAGGCCTAGCAGGGGGAACGGTGTTGGGTGATTTTGGAGCTCTGGAGGCCGTAGGAGAGGATTCAGAGGGCCATGTCGTAGTATGGGCCGGAGCTGTGACGGGAGGCAAAGGCGGATTGGGTTTCACAACCGTAGGCCTTGACGAAGTTCTCGGTGAGGCGGAAGGTGATGACGACTTCACAAAGGTAGGAGGGGAGCAATCTGGAGTTCCAGGTGCTGACGAAGTGACAGGCCGGCTGGAAGGGGTTACCACAACGACACGGCTAGACGAGGTCACAAGTACCCCGGACGACTTGGACGAGACAGGATGCAGTGACGATGTTGTTGACACCATGGAAGTTTTGGTAAGCTCAGTCTCAGATATGTTCAACGCATGGTGACTCGCTCTGGGAGAAGAACCACTCGTTGGAGTCAGACTAGTAGAGGGTGTGGTCGTATGTGTGACCGGGTGCAAAACACAAATCACCGTAGAGTTGAACAAAACGGTCGTCGCATTCGTCGCATTTGTCTGGCCAGGCAGAGCTGATGGCAGCGGGGCGTTTGTCAGAGACAAACCAACAGCTGGTGGAGATAAAGTGGAGTTGGTAGAGTCAGTCCCGTTGACGTTGACGACGTAACACAAAGGCAAAGTGGAATTCAATACTGGAGAGACAACAGCTGGACTAGCGAGGGGTCCTTCCACAAAATGAGAACGGGATGTGGGCACCACAGATCAAATGCAGCTTACCTGGTCTGCTAGCAGGCGTCGTCGTACCAATCGTAACTACGCCCATGGCACTGGGAGACCCTCACCCTTGGGACACGTCGCAGTTGGGAGATTGTGCCCCTAGGAAGGATGGGCAAGACCCGAGGGAGGTTTCATTTCGCAACTGCCGGCATATAATGCGGATATGCGAATGGGTAGGCTTCGAAAAAAGACGGAGTGAAAGAACGGCATTGCCAAATTCTCAGCATTCGTATGGCCGTTCCCACATGGCGTGTCCGACTCGCATGAGTTGCGACCAGTCTCCGTCAGAAGATTACGGCTCAGAAAGGATAGCTGGGAAGCCGAGATGAAAGGTGAGAGTGGACGCTGTGTGGTCAGTTGGGCGTGACAGAAAACCCACCTGGTCACTTCCAATTCAAGCGGACGGAAGCTTTGCTGCGCGCGGGTATCAAATCAGCCAGTTCTCTATTATAAGTCACTTGTTCCGACTGGTGAACCACTACATCGTGGACATGTCGCAAATACAGCGCGCAAGTGCAATTACTCTCTGTATCGTAGAACTACGTGAGAAGCTAACTAACAAATGGGCAAATGAGGTCCTTCGTAAATTGGCGTGAGATAGGGAAGTGGTTATATGGGTCATCATGATGTGACGGAGAGGGTATGAGTGAGGACCGAGTACCAAATACTGACGCAATGAAAGACAGACAGACAGTGGTGCACATGTGAGCCGTGAAGATCATAGATGGCGGTCATGCTGTCCCCTTCAAAGACGGTCATCTAATAAAGAGGAATAGAAGTCGAGAGGCACACACCAGAGCGAATGTCTATGGTCATAGACGACGCACTAGCAACACCGTCGCCCTGCCCCTGGCACCCAGTTCTTCAACCCAAGCTTTCCAGGGCCTCGCCGACGACCCCCGCTCAGGCTTCCAAAGCTGAGCCGACTGGAACTGCTGACGCGTTGAAGGGCACGGTCGCCATAGCTCACACCGCTTCCCGCCTTCTCTGGATCTAGTGCTCCCGATTCTATCGACAACAAAATGGACCGTGCTGCGAGGAGGAATGGAGCCTCCACGTTATCGCCCGTCAACGAGGATGTTTCGAGAAAATGGACACCTGTCATGGTCAGTGAACCCTCAACAGCCATCAGACACGAAACGTACTGTGCTCGGCTGCCCATCTGCTTGCCTCCTCCCATTCCACCTCCCGTTCCTCGTCTCTATCCGACTTGTTTCCGACCAGAACGACAACAAGATGTGGGCTTGCCAGTGCTCTCGCGTCCGCTAACCATTTCGACAAGTTCATAAACGAGTCCCGACTGCAGAGCGTGGGTTGTTCAGAGCTTCGTCCCGCACAGCGACAACGAATGGGCCATACTTCGTAATGTCATAGACCAGCAAGGCTCCAGCGGCCCCTCTGTAGTAGCTACGAGTCACGGATCTAGAGGGACATAGGGTCACAAGATGAGGACTCCCAGGCCGCGGCACTGTCTCTCACGGACCGGAATCTTTCTTGCCCGGCGGTGTCCCAGAGCTGATCGGAGGTGGGTGAATCAATTATCTGGGAAGCAGAGGATGTGGGCGCACCTGCAACTTTATGCGTTTCTCCCCTAATTTGACGGTGCGACTGGAGAACTCAACGCCAATCGTGTGTTGGGAATGGGCCTTGACTAGACAAACAGATGGCAGACCGTTCACGGTGCAAATTATGAAACGCGTACAAGAATTGTGAGTGAAGTGGTGGAGTAAGCATGACTTTCCGCTCCCCGCTTCACCTATGGGCAGTTTCAGAATGTGGGTAGATAGACGGATGATTGAGTCGAACCAATTATGATGTACTTCATGAGGAAGTCTAAGAGAGGACTTGAGTGAAAGCCGGACCAGAAAGGGGATACAAACCGTATGTCTCGACAAGCTCTGTAGCTTCTGCAGAGTAATCGTCCATATGGCCCGTGGAGACCCTTACGAGCCAGCTGAACTATGCTTTTGGTCAACCCGATCTGACAGATCTGTCTGTGGCTGTGGGAATCCCGCCGGCCCGTGATTTCATAACGCTACCAACCCTTCCAAGGGACCCAAATATCTACAACTTTGTCCTTGTCTCCTGTGCTCGAGTCCGTGATATAGTACCAAGGATGCGCCGCCGCTATGAGACACGCGTGTTGTCCGATAATTTCCACCGTGCCCCCCACCTCTAACCCTGCAGGCTGGCTGGCGTCCGACATGTACGTCAGAATGCCATGCTCCTGGGATATCCTGCCGAGTCTCCATGGTTTGTCAATGACCTCTCCATAGCCCCTTATAGGCCCTGTATCCTTGCTCATGGCGATGCCGCCTGCGTCGCACAGCGCCTCGTCGGTGCCATCCACCCCACGTCCTGGGTAGTACGAGATGACGGTCGCGAGTACTCTCTGAGCTATGCTCTTGCGGTCGATAAGTCCCGTGTTTAGCTGTTGCAGATCCAACATGGGGTAATTGCCTGACGGCGAAGGCGCGTCAACTCTTTCCGTCCCCCAAAGACAAGCCGGGCTATTGGTGACGATATACTTACCTGCATGGAGCTCCAACGTGCCGTAAAGCAGCGACTGCAGCCGTGCTCTCGTCTCGGCAGACGCGCTATGTGCAGTTGGAGTTGACCCAACGGACAACACGAACTGAGGGCGCCCGACTTTGCCGCCGGACCAAATAAGTATCCGATCTAAGGCCATCAGTGCAGCTTGATTGACAGTTTCGACTTCGGAAGTGAGGAACGATGATGCCTGTGACGGTGAGGTTGACCCGTACGAATCTCCGGCGTGGCAGTAGAAGCCATAGAGGGACACCGTCGAGGTTCCGTGAATGGTTTCCAACAGAGTTTCGAAGGCTGCGGAGCCTGGCACAACCCCCGCTCGTCTGTGTAGACCGTGGTGACACCACCTCCTCACTACTGTAACGGTAATTAAACAATTTGCTCACTTTTGTTCCCCGTCTATTTTCATAAACGCGGACCATTGCCTCTTAATAGGTCTCGTATTTTCGAAGCTGTTCAACGCCTCTATTTGTCCCGGATGGTCCACGAGGAGGCGAACAATTGCCCCGTCCTTCGCCACATCGTCCCATAGATCCGATAGGTCAGCAATCTTATTGACTGCTATGGGTAGCCCGTATAAGATCTGTCCTGTTATTAGGTCATAGGCACCGATTTCTGATGATCATTGCGCACGTCTTTCACTACGCCCTCGGCGACGAGTCCAGAATTCACCAGTTCCCAAGCTTCCATCACCGTTGACACCACAACGGCATGGCTTGTGGCGGAATTGGATACAAGCTGGAGCCTCGTTCCCTCGGCAGTCTGCCAAGCAATATATTATTATGAATTTATGCTAAAACCCACTGGCGGAGAATTATTTTTACCTTGTGCGTCTTGAGGTGAGCCCTGAACTCTGCGCCGTACCCCGCTGCGTTAGCGTGCATCTTATCGCAATTCTTCGCGAAGACTGTGCGGTCTATCACAAGCGCGGGGGTCCTCAGTTCACGTAGATGCTTCCCAGCGAATTCGGCGACCAGGGCCGGCTTTTGAGAACGGCCGACCAAATGGAAGGGGGTCCTGGTCTGTGATGGGGGCGTCGACATATTCGAGGGGCGTTACACACCACGCGCTGCCTTGAATCACCTTCTTATTAGAATGTTTCTTTTCTTTTCTTTTCTCATATCCCTTCTCTCTGGGTAGTTCGGTCCGACCTGCCCAGATTCTGTCTAGATGACTCTTATCGGATCGGGGGCTCGGGACGGCACTGTCGGAACACTTCCCCGTCGGCCCGCGCTTACTCCAACCAGGCCCACTCCCCCTCATTTCTGAACTTATTTGAACCTCCTTTGCGCCTTGGTCGCCCCTCAGTTCCGCCAATAGCCAATGCCAAATACCTTGCACCCCTCAATCATCCCTCGACTTGACCCCGAGTATGCTGCCTTTCACAACGAACACATAGTCCATCTCCCCCCGGTGCACGAGTTACCCTGGGACCCCACAATCCGCAACATGCCTCATGTTCCAGGCTCTTCTGCACCCCTTCCGGTGGGGAGGGTGGAAGACTATCACCTTAGTAGGTGCAAGGTCCGCGTGTTCACTCCCGAAGGTCCTAAACCCGAGAGGGGATGGCCGGTGTTTATATTCTTCCATGGCGGTAAGTCGTTCTTTACGTCCCTCCGGCGGTAAAAGTTGTTCTCATACTGCTCACCCTAGGTGGGTGGACGCTCGGTAACATCAATTCCGAGGGTGCTTTCTGCACGAATATGTGCAAGGGTAAGGGATGCCGTCATTTATTTCAATAGTTCAGAGTTCTGGTCAACGCTAATCGACCCTTCAGGTGCCGAATGCGTGGTCGTCTCAGTAGACTACAGGCTCGCACCAGAAAACCCATATCCAGAAGCTGTGGAAGATGCTATCGAGGCATTGCAATGGGTATGGGGACAAGGAGCGTCCACGTTGGGCATTGATACGAGGCGTATCGCTGTCGGCGGCTCGTCCAGGCACGTCGCGTCTGGTGAAGAAATTCTCGTAAACGCTGACAGCAGGAATACATAGTGGAGGCAATCTGGCTGCAGTGCTCACGCACAAAGCAGTGCAGCTATACCCACCTATTCCGTTGACTTTTCAGTTGTTAATAGTTCCTGTAACAAACAACACGGCCTCGGCCTCGGGTGTTCCGCATGCGTCCTGGCGCGAAAATAGGCACACACCCTGGCTATCGCCCGCGAGAATGCTGTGGTTCCGCAGACAATACCTTCCTCAGGAGTCGACGTGGGCACGTTGGGATGCTTCACCATTGCTCGCACAGGACGAAATGTTCCGCAGGGTGCCAAGGGCTTGGATCGCAGTGACGGAGTTGGACATACTTCGCGACGAGGGGATATCATATGGGAAGAAATTATTGAAGGCTGGCGTTCCTGCCGAAATCAAGACCTACAAGGCGGCACCACATCCGATTATGGCTATGGACGGTGCGTACCACTCTGTGCAATACACCCATAATTTCCCTGTGCACTCAATATCTTTGTTATTCTATGTGAAGGGTAAGTTGTTGCAGTTTATGGGCGATATCCGGGCTTACAGCTCCGCAAAGCGTGTTGCGCGTCGGAAAGCAATTGGTCTCGGACGCAGCAGCAGCTCTCGCCCAGGCATTTGGAACAACGCAACAGGCACCAAACGCATTGGTTAGAAATCACGAGTGATGTGAGCTTTGATGATGTGACATCCCGCAAATCCTGATCAGTATGTGGGCTGGAAATGAGCGAGGGAAGGCAGCGTAGTGTATTAATCTTAGCAAGTAAAATGGCATAAAGCCGTAGTCTCGATATCACTTGATATGACACACTGGGCAATGCAGGATGTTGTCTGCCGATGTGGCAAAAATTCAAGCAGTCTGTCAAAAAAACCATAACAATTTGCAGAACTGCACAGTTGCCGCGATCTACTTTTGACAAGAATCAAGCGCATCGATATGTTAAAAGAATGCATTAAGACCTGCCTCTGTGCATGTGTCCGTTTAATGAGCTAGGAGGCTCAAGGCATACACCTGCACAGAAGAAAAAGAAAAGCGGAGAGTGATCAGTACGGAAACATAGTTCTAAGCCTATTTCGCTGTTTGGGTTTCTGTTTATTACGTCCCAGTGAATCAGTAAAAGGAAACGGTACTTGAGACCTAGCAACTAGAAAAAACTTGGTTGTTCACTGATGGGCCTGCATGATAGCGTCGGAGATGAACGCCGCAGTGACTTGTTTGCCGCCGAACCAACGTCCATTTAGACCTTGTAAGGCCTTTCTAGAAGCGTCGATGGTGCTGAATTTCACGTAGATCTCCCCCTGATCCGCTTCAGTAACCAGGCTGCGCACGAATACCTCGCGACTTACCTGTGACTCCCTTTCGATTTTGATACGTTCAACAGGGCCATATTTTCCTTCGCACTCGCCCTTGACATCGTCGGCGAGTTCCTTGTCCCAATCGGCATCCGTCTCCCTGTCAAATCATGAGGGATAAGGTCGACATTCATGTGTAATGACACCACGTACTCCTCGGGACTAAACATATTTTTGAGCAAGACACAACGAGATTCCATTGCCTGAATATTGGGCCTCGCCCTGCAGAAGTCACGTCGATCAGTTATGAAAGGTTTTTGGACAGACGGATTACTGACACAGGCTCAAGCTTGGAAGCAGGCTCGATCCTAGCAAGTTTTTGCATCAGTGCTTGGCGAGATGCTGCATTCAGATTACCGCCTAGGGAAAAATAAATAAATTAGTACCCCTGTTCGATGACGAGGGTGGCGTATTTACCGCCCGCTTCATCCAGTGAATCCTGAGAAGTATACTTGGTGGTTCCTTTCTCATGGACGGTGTTGACGCGAAGCTAACAAAGAAACGGTCTCAGCGGAGAGATTAGCAACAGGTTGGCGCCTATTACCGTCCGGCCAGCGAGCTCGAACCCGTCCATCTGCTCCAACGCCATTCTTGCATCTTCTGCTCTCTTATATCTGGGTGAAGATAATGCAGGAAAGTAATAAATGTTGCAAGACAAGATACGTACTGCACGAAGGCATAACCCTTGCTTCGCCCAGTCACAGGATCTTTGTGAAGGTCTACAAACTCCAGTTCTCCAAAAGGCTCGAAAACTTGCTTAATGTCACCCTCCGTAAGGTTGAAGTGGAGTGAGCCAACATAAAGCCTAGATAGTGACGGTGATTAGGTTCAGGGAGACGCGAGTCCAAACGGGGCCACTTACTGCATGGCTCCTCCATGCGGAGCACTGACACCAGGAGGAAGGTTCAGGTTGCTGCGCAAACGCCGATAAGAACAGTTTCATGCCTCGGCTAAACAAGTTACGTACCCATCCCCCGGGTGGAGCCTGTTCCTCTCGGCCTCGGTTAGCTGAACCATGATTGGCAAACCCATCACGACTGTGCCACTGAGCGAAAGGGCCTTATCGACGTGTTCGATTGACCGGAACTCCACATAGCCGATTCTGCATCAAATATGGTCGGTACCTAGCGGACACGCCAACCTAAAGGAAACTGACCCTTTGGAACGTCTCGATAACCTGTCTGTGACAATTCGGGCATCAAGAACGGTGTTCTCGCCCAGTTTGTCCTCAAAGAAGTACCCCAGATCACGAGCCGTGAGACGCGCAGCGAGTTGAGACACAAATACCGACCGAGCTTCAGAGTCATCCTCCCTGGGTTCATCGTTCATCGGATCATCAACTGGTGGAGGCTCATAGGTAGGAGACTTCCGCCTGAAATACGAGCCGGTCATTAGCAGACTCGTAGGCCACGACACGAAGAAAAAAGACGTACGCCAACGGGGGTGGGGTCGGCTTGCGCCGATGGGTGTCATCCTCATGACGGGGGCGGCGCTCGTCACGGCGTGACCCACGATCCCTCCCGTATCTGGGTGAGTCGTCGAATTCATCTCGGGGATCGCGAGAATGCCTGGAACGTCTATCACCATAACGATCTCGGGAATGACCTCTCTCAGGACTCTTGCGTGGGCTGTCCCGAGGAGGGGGGTGAGGAGGGGCTTCATCTGCACTTTCCTCGCCACGCTTCCTCTTGTGACGGTCCTCCAAGATGTCATCTCCGTCTTCTTCACGCCTGCGCCGACGACGGTCTCTTTCATAATCTCTATCTCTGTCACGGTGACCGTGTCGGGATTCGTGGTCACGATGCCTTCGCTCCCTATCTTTATCTCGTTCCCTCTCTCGATCCCTGTGGGACTTGTCGCGCGAGCGGCTACGCCTGTCGCGCCTGTCATGACTACGACTCGACCTTCTCCTGTCGTCGGACCCTCTTTCGCGGCGCTTTTCTTGACGGTCTCTTTCTCTAGACGGCGACCGATGGGACCTGCGGGTTCGCATAGTGTCAGAAGAGTGATCCCTGGAGCGAACACTACTATGCATCAGAAATGTGTACGAGAGAGAGAAAAAAAAGGTGCATACGATCGCTGATCAATATTTGTTGTGGCACCGTTTTCAGACATTCCGAAAAAAAAAAAGCGAATGAACAAAGATCGGTGTCAAAAGCAAACCTCACAAAGGCGGCGCGAAACCAAAAATACCTTATGTAATGTCCAAAATTGGTCAGCCCGCCCTCTCCTCTAGTATTACGTAATGTCTATGCCACTTATTGCTACACAAACTATGATTACGGCCAAGCATCCAGTGAAAATTCATGCACACTTTTAAATAATCTCAATCCCTTTAGCCCTTATTTTCTTATCGGTAACATCTGTGGGTTTGTTACCCAATGATACCGGTCAATGTCTGCAGTGACCTTCAACCTGGACGTTGAGGTGGCCAGGAGGTACCCGCTGATACACGAGACAGCCCAAAGATCTGGCATTTAGTGAGAGGTGCCACACATATACGTTCGCGACAGTGCTCAAAGCTTATTGGGAACGTGCGCTAGTCCGAGAACGAATCTCCAAACGGTTATCTCCCCGGTCACCGTCTTCCCTCGACTTACAATAGCTTCCTGATGCAGATAAATACATAATAAGTGCATCGGGACAAGAACGCTGATACGATGCTGTAGTTGGCGATGAAACTCAGGCATAGTCAAAATACAAGTAGGATCTGAACCACGGGATATGTATATTGCACGACTCGGCATTCCCAGTGGCCATGGTAGATGACGCGGTACAAGAGTATGACTACGTGGATGTATCTGCACCAGTAGATAAGCCAGATACGAGGGAGAACGAGGCTCTTACTCACAATAGTAATACTCGTCGACGAGTGGCATCCAGTCGCGTAGGAAAGGGCCGACAATGTGCAATACTGGCCACTGCGCACTGGCGTCGGCAAGGGATTCCAACTTGGGGCTACGAAAGCGAACTTCAGGATTACAGGGTCGCGAGGGTAACAAAGAAACATCGTACCGCGTCCAGCTCTCCCAAATAGAGCCGCGAAAGAGATACCAGAAGAGATCGCGGTCCCTCCGAGCGTACTCCTGGCGCTCAAGAGCGGACGAGTTTGAAGGTGTACGACGTAGATTGCGCGATAGGAGCTCGAGGGCAAGAGAAACCATGAGAGGTTTGCTCGATTTGCGCTCTCGATCGGACGAGAGGAGAAGCACTGGTAAGATCTCGGTCAATCGAAGTGAGACAAGGAAACGAGGGGTCTTACCGTAAATGAGCGGTCGCAAGATATAGACCCCCTCAGCAATCCACTCTTGAGGGGCCAGTAGGGGCTTGACGAGCGACGTGGGGTTCTTTACGGTCGATGTCGTCAGAGCCTTGGACAGAAGAAAGTCTTCGACCACGGAGGTCCTGTTGGTAGGAGGCGGTGCGGTGAGGAGTGGGTGGGGTGGCAACGGTTCATGATTGTTCCGCAGATGTTCGGGGGTGCCTGGGGGCGAGGAGCCCAATGAGGAAGGAGCGAGAGTTGGTGATGAGTGAGCGGAAGGGGAAGGCAAGTTCTCAGGCTCAATGTCACGCTCGGGGATAGGTGGGGACATTAACGGTCGGCGTGTGATGCGCAAAAGGGTAAACTTGAGTACGACCCTAAGTGGGATTCGAGGTGTGAGCATCAAGACGCTAGTACATTTGACTAGGCTCACTTGAGTGCCTCCAACGCCGCAATTGCCCTCCACCGGCTCTTTGCAACGACCTTCCTCTGAAGACCCATCTCCAGAAGGAGCTCAACAAAGCGGATAAGCTCAAGCGCTCTCGCCGCCCATTTGTAACGAGCGTGATTTTCTGCCCACGCACGAGTGAATCGTGAGTGGAAGCTGGGGGGAAGAAGAGGTTTATATTTTGGCTCGCTCTCTACGGCCCTGGTAAGCAAGGTATCGTGGTACATGCTTAGGGCGTTGAGAGACGCAGACACTGTGGAGACACGGTAAAAGGGTGAACGATGCGGAGATAGAGAAACACACGAACAGCCTTCAGAAACGAGCTCAGCATCCTTAAAACGACCTGGAAGCAGCCAAGTAACACCGCGAAGCGTCGATTCAAGAGAAGATATTGTGGATACGTTCCGGATTAAAAAGGACTCATAATGAGAGAGAGCAGAAGGCATTGAAGGTGAGTGGGAAGATGAACACTAGTGAGTATGTTGAGTGGGGGGAACAGGGACCGGTCCGTCCGGACTTGGATTGGGGCATCTGTGCCGAAGACTTCTCACGTGAAACTGGTGACTGCTTGGGTGACTCAGTCCATGGACTTGTTATGGTAGACTCTCCGGGATTAAAACTCGAAGCTACGTGGACAGATATCCTCAATAAATTCTCGAGTCACTCTACTGGTTTTTTTCGGATTTGATTTGGACAAAGGAGACCGACCACTCGAGTGGGTCACTAACTGTCCCACGGGGCCACGAGGCCAAAGTCTGCCCAAATTTGGTTGTCCTGGAGGCTGTTGCGCAAAAAACTCGAGCAAGTTGAGCACCCCCCACCACGCCCCTGCCACCCACACCCCCGCCTGTGTACAGCAAAGCCTGCTTGTGTCCGTGTATATATATCAAATCCCCAGTACATTCGTCTTTCTGATCAAGAAACATGTCCTCCGCCCACCACGACCATGCGGCCTTGTCTTACTATCAAACCAGCCCTGTCCGCGGCCAACTCGAGCCGTACGAGTCTCAATCCCGGCAGGGCTGGCGTTATCTTCAATGTACTGATACCCCCAATGAACTCAAGGTATGCCGTGCACTACCGACTTGGAACGGGAACGTTGCCCTTATCTTCTGTTCCAGGTCTTGTTGCCCCCAAAGACCGCGCACTTGTACAGCCAACTTCTCCAGCACGAAATATCGGAGCTGGAAAGGGGCAGACGCGCTGACTGGGATCGCATCGTTCACATACGGCACCTGAAAGACCGTATGATTCGCAAGTGCCAGCGCCTGTCACGCATGGCGCACACTGCCGGAGCCGTCCCTGCTGCTTTCCGCATAGTCCACGCTCCGGCCGACTTCCGTCTCAAAGAAATGGAGCGCTGGATGCGCGAGCAGGAGCCGCGCAGCAAGAGTACGAAGGAGGTTCGGCGGCAGCCTTCCGCGGAAACTGCAAACACACAGTCTCAGACCTCGCACCCGCCATACGCTCATGCACAACCCTCTTCCCGCACTACGCGCGCCCCACGTGCCCCCACATCTGCGACTTCCGCGCAGCGCGCATCATCGTCTCGCGCACCCGGCACCCTCAAGCGACAAGGATCTGGCTCGACACGCAGTTCCAATTACGTCGGATCACGCGCGTCAACCGACTCGCTCCGCCAAGGGCTATCCGTTCATGCCCCAGTCCTCCCGTCGAAGCACCCTTTCTTATCTCCCGTCGCCGAGGAACGCCCCGAGTCTCCCCCACAGATCAACGTACTCCCGGACCCTTTTGGCGACACGCCACAACATGGCGGTGAGGAAAGCGCGTTCACAAGTCCCGCAGCGGCGCGTGAGGGCGTTATATCCCCAGATCCTCTCCCGCATCTCTACCGCCCGCCAAGCATACATGTGCCAATGGCCGAGATGGCAGCCGTCATGATGGCGGGACAGCCGGAACCTCTCATGGTGCCCCACCCGGAGTTTGCGCAACCTCCACTGGCGCCAGGGATGCCTCAGATCACTATCGAATCATTCCTACCGGCAGAGCCGCTGCCGGCGGGCATGCCCCAGCCTGTGGTGCTGCCAGAGCCCATTCTCGATCCAGATCAGCCCGTGGGTGGGCAACCGCGTCCTCCCCTCCTGCGGCGCCGTAGTAGCCTCAGACAAGGTGGGGGGCGTTCGAGCGTGAATGGCACACCCAAGGTGGTGTCGTGGGCCATGGACCGTGATTGGGCTGACCACCTGACCAACTTCGACCACGTCGTTTATGCTGCCGAGTTTGCCAGTTCGTCTTTTTTTTCTTTCAGTATTTGATTTTTCTCGAGTTCTGATATTTGGGGTAGGCAGCGAACTCGAGGAAGCTCGCAAGAAGTTCCAGGAAGAAATTTCTGGTGTGCAAAATCTGCGTATGACACTCGCGGGCGCGCTTGAGCGATTGCGCCTCGAGTCAGATACATTGCAGCGCGAAGAATCTATTTTGCGAGAACACGAACATCGTATGGTTACAAGCTTTGAGCGCTTGAAAGAGAAGGAAGCACATTACAAAGAAAAGGGTAGGTTTGGACTGGTTACTTCTGGCTGCATCTGACCCTGATAATTTTTTCGGTAGTTCAAGCCGTTGTCGATGAAAGCAAACGCGCGGTCATCGCAGCTGATAACAGGCGTGAGAGCGCGGCGCCCAGCTGAGCGGTGGAGCCCACGCGTCAATCAAGGTGTACACCTCGTAAACGTTAAACCCTATCGGCGCCGTATCGGTACCAATCGGTCGAGATTCTTCCTTCCCTTGTGACTACAACCTTGCTTCCATGTATACCCAGTAGATCGGGCGATAAGAGATGTCGTTGTTTGTGAACCATACCATTATGCTATGTACATAGATGCCTTTTCTTATGAATCGGATCCGTTACTTTCACGCCTTCCTGAATTGTGTTGTCCGCCAAGTCACTGCTATCCTTGGACCTGGATATGATCTGCTTGTAGCGCGGACCGAACCAGCCGAGACACCCGCGGGGCGCACTCTAATTAATTTCAACTTGGGAACAACTCACTTCCTGGTTTATTCAAGTTCACCTCACCCTTGGAAAAACAATTAAAAAAAGGTCAAGTATGGGCGTTCGCACACCTTTGACTTCTCGGCCGGTTGATCTGTTTTACTTCATTTTCTTCGTGGTGCGTACAAACGTTCTTCGCGTCCCACTCCAGGACTAACACGCTGCCTCTTAACCCTTTCTTCCTGATCCCCGCTGGGCGAAACACGCCCATGGACACCAATGAACCCATATCGTTCGACTATTGATTTAATTTAATTTTAGATTCACATACCTGCCACGCTGCTGATAGACTGCCAGGCGATATGGCCCAAGCAATTCGTCCCCAAATCTGTGCAGGCTCTCCCCCCTTGGTACGTCGGCATGTCAGGGGACCCCTTCATCGGTGGCGCCATGGGCATCTTCGGAAACGGGTCTGAGCTCGCGTGGTTCAAGTCCTTCCTCTACCTCGAAGCGTGCGTGCTTGTGCCCTCGCTCCACACACCACCGTGACCAACGAACCTTTTTTTTTTTTTTTTTGGTTCGTCTGGATCGCTTTGACAGCCTCTTTCAACTCCCGGTTTTTGTGATCGGCGCTTACGGCCTCTGGAAAGGTAAGAGGGGCTGCATGCGCGGTGCATAGCTGATCGTCGTGCCCATTCATATTTTTTTTCCAGACTCGCGAAAGATTTACGGCCTCCTCGTGCTGTACGGCGCCTCTACCTGCACGACGACCTTCGCATGTATTGCCGCCGTCCTTGATACCCCCACCACGTCCGCTGCGACCATCGCGCAAAAGGTCGTCGCTGTCACCCCCGCACAGCGCGCCATGCTCCTCTCCAGCTATGTGCCATTCTTCATCATCCCGCTAGTCCTTGCGGTGGAGATGGCAATTCGGCTGCAGAAATTGGCATCTGTGGGCATTCGCGCGCTCGAGAGTTCTAAAAAAGACTAGAGCGTAGAACCTGTACCCCCAAGCTTATCGTCTTCTACCTTATCGTGGACGAATATACGTGTGACGAACTGGACGTGAGTTGCAGCGGACCTGCTCTGAGCACGACGTGGCTCTTGATGCCAGCGTTTGGTCGATGCCAGCGCCGACATGGGTAATCGTGCCTGCCTGTCTTAACTCTTCCATCGCTTCTCTACGAAGGTTGCGATGAACAGCAATGTCGATAGACGTAAACTACAACGCGCGTCCATGCCTCCATTTTGCAGTCACCCACCAGTACCTGAACAAACCAAGAAACGAAGCCTGGATGCACAAAACGATCACCACGACCACCCCAAACCACCAGTATTCCCCATCATTATTGCGCGGAATTGTGACATTCATCGAGAACACACCTTTGAAATCGTCATTTCATTCAGTAATTTTTAAGAGGGCCAAAACGTTTGACATACCAAGGGGTACCATAGCCGGCAACACCATCACGGTGACGAGTGCAAGGATGAACGCTGCTTGGTCACCCCTCGCGCGGGCGCGTAAAAGGTCGATGCGCAAGTTCTGTAAATAGGTCGGATGCGATTGGCTCAGCATCCGCTCATAGTGCGCAAGCGACTGCTGCAAAGTGAGGATGTGATCTGCGCGGGGATAATGCACATATATTGGCCTGCGTGAGCCCACAACAAAAAAAAAAAATTTAAAAATTCGCGGTGTTGCGGCGCTGACCTTGGACGTCGCCGAGATAAATGCCGACTTCCGGATCGTCGCCAGCGACCAGCCCGTCCGCAGTGGTCAGTCGCTTGCGAATCCCCGCGACTACCTCTGGTTTGGTCGCCAACACGCGGGCCACGGACGTGACCAGCCGTCTCGTTCGCGCCATGCGGCGGAGATCGAAAGAGGCACGGCTAAAGCTCGGTTCGGCGTTGCGCGACTTGCTTCTCGGGGGCTTGAAGAGGCCGACGAAGCGGGAAAAGGCACGCCTCGTGCGCCGCACCATCAGACCAAAGGTCGGCCGGGGAAGGGAGAACTGGGTTCTCGTTGTCCTGATGGAGGCGACATCTCTGAAGAACAGATGCTTTTCGTCCGCAAGCGAGTTTGGGGGAAGGGATTTCTCCTCGGACGTAAGTAGCCGAGATGCCCGTGCGTGCGTCAAAGAAATGGAAGGTACGGTCACGGTAGACCCTGGACTGTCCTCGTTGTACACAACGGATTCTATTGCAATCACTTCTTTTTCAATCTCTTCCACGAAAGGAAAGAACGAGTCGACGATTGAATCGAGAATTCCATGTGCAATCCAAGCTAGGCGTAGCGTGAACCGTAAGAACGGGGCCCGTTGTAGATAAACCTATTGGAGCATACCAGAGGATTTACGAGCAGTCTGTGCCGTGGTTTGAAGTTTTCCCCGAACACGGTCTAGGTGCTCTACAAATAATCTATGTTTTTATTTATAAACACATTTTAATGAGATTATTTACCTGAGATGTTCGAAAAGTGGAACTATAATGGAGTTGTTGATAAATGGGGGTATACATGGATACACAATCGCGACTCACGGAGCATATACCACCCCGAAATACAACCAGGTACACATTAATCTCGTTTACAACCCCGTGGTCTTGAGGTTGAGAACTGCTAGTCTTCTGACTGATGGCATCGAAGCGCTCGGGGGCAGTCGAGGATTCGAGCGCGCGGAACACAATGAAATAATAACCGAGCTTGGGAAATAATTCCAATTTTTCGCGCGGCTCTCGTTGTAGAATGTCCTCCAGCGTCAGAGGGTGAAGATGTAATAACTGTCTTTCGAAGTTGGCTCGAATCTCAGTCAAATGGAAGGAGGTGCTCACTCTGCCCAGCGTCCTCATATCCTCCCATGATGGGTTTGCCACATCAAGCCACCAAGCTGGGGGCGGCTTTCCGGCGTCCGGGTCCCTCAGAGGCATCGGTGGGTATTTCGGCACATTCGATGATGGTGGCGTGACCGAGGGCGCTTTGTCTTTCCCTTTCTCCAACCTGTGTGATGCCCCATCAGGCGCGTCGCCATGAGACACTTCACCAGCCCCATCCTGGCGAGTGCGGCCCTGGTGGGGATGCGATTGATGGGGACAGTCGAGTTCGGGTACCGGTGTGCGCCCGCGGTGTCGTGGGCGGCGGGACTTGCCGTGTCTCCGGAGTAAGTTTTCCAAGTGCGGGAGCATCAGGTCCAGCGAGAACGTGCGCACGGCTTGCTGTCTCTCCTCGACCGGGCCAGGGTCCTGCGAGGGGTCATTTGTAGACGGAGAATAGAGGTTGAACTCGCGAGGGACGGTCCGGCGAGCCTCTCGGGCCTTTAAGCGCGCCGCGATCGTTCGCTCGGACAGCGTGCGTTGCTGGATGTCGGCGGCGCTGGAACGTCGGCGCTTGCGACGCGTCGATTTGTTGGCCGTGCGGAAGGACGAGCGAGAAGAGTCCGAGGAGGTATCTGAATTTAACGATGAAGATGAGTCCGCCCAGTTTGCGCGCGCCCAGCGAGTGATCGCTCGCTCCAAGCGAGTAGCGATGGCACCAAGACGCCCACCAGCAAGGCGAAAGGTGCTTGTAGATGCGGTGAAGGATGGACTTTGAGGGGGTACTGACTCTGGACCTGACCCTTGGGACGTTGGGTATTGAACTCCACGGTATATGTCGTGATCGGTCATCTCTTCACGGTCAATAATAATTCTTGGAACAGTCTCTTGCGGGGACAGCTGAGGAACAAACGATACGGAGTGCTCCATGGTGAGTAAAATGAGCAGGGGGTGAGACGACGGGGCGCGAGGGGGCGACAGCGGGGAGGTGAGAAAGGAAAGGCCATGAGGCGAAAATGTATGCGCCCACGGATTTTAATCATCATGCTCTCACTCAACCACACGTGGGTCAACCCGCCTCTGGCCTAGTGCATCAATTCACACTTGATCATAGCACATTGTATACTATTGTCATCTAGGACTCTTGATGCAGTAGTGCCAGCTGGCGATGTAAAACAAAAGGGAAAATAACAGCACAGCAACCAACATATTAATACAATGCACCGAGTGCATTAAAATACCGTGAGAACACGAGACCCAAGTGAAGAGTAACCAAGACGCCATCACTGCCTTCGCGATTGCAATCTATCCTTGCGCAAGGAATGGTCAACATCATCACAAGCCTGCCGAGCCCCGACGGTCAACAAAGATCCTATCGCCATGGCATCTCTCGAGCGTGGGGACTGATCGACAGAATCACTATGGGAAGAATAGGGTGAAGGTGGCCCTTGAGGCGATGATGACGTATATGAAGTTGGTATGGAGCGATACGTGGACGGCGGAGATTCCGATGTTCGAAAACGCTTATGTGAATGCAAGTGCGAACGTGAATGGGTATGAGTGGAACGTTGACTTGGCGTATCATCTGAGTTGTATGAGAAATGTGCGGTCGGTGCGTCAGGTGGACTAGGGGCGTGATAAACACCGTTTTGCTGCGACGATCCCGTTGGTATTGGTGCCGAGGGGAACGGAGGATCTTGCGTCTGCTTTGAGGATATTTGATAATATTCGAGCATAGAGCGATGAAGGGACGCGACGGATGCAATCCTCTATGAAGGTTTGGTTACAGAGTTGGCATATGATAATATAATCCTGTTGCTGTTACCTGATCCTCGGCGCTCTTGGCATTTAACATGGCCATTAACATTTCTCGGTCACCGTCGCCACGGGAGCGGTAAGCCCCAAGAATTTCGCGAAGGGTGGGAGGTGGTGGCTGGTAGAGGAGGTGTGAGAGGGGAAAGGATAGGGAAAGAGGGACACGATACCTGGTCGAGTACTTGCCATGTCGAAGCAAGAAGAGAGGTGGATGAGTGGGAGGGGAGGGGATCGGTCGGATGAGAGGTAGAAGCGATGGATGTCATGGGGAAGGAAAAGCGAGGGCGAGAGCAGCCAAGGCAAAGCCAGGTCTTTTGAGCGAAAGCCAAGTATCTTCGCCCATCCGTGCTAGGGGTAAATTTAGAAATGCCAAGCCAATGTTCTATTTTTTTCTTCATTCGATGACAGGGCCGAGGGCTGCGACCAAGTGGGAACCTGCGTCTGTCCACAGCATGTTCGCGTCCAATTTACACAGATACGAAGGCCACAGACGTCAGCCAGGTGCGCGACCGCGAGATCAAGGGCAGAGGCCAGAGGCAGGTCGTCCAACATTAAGCACGCTCTATTTTTGTACCTTGCTCTTGGCATTAGCACACTGTTCCATTACGTAACACATCCCACATACACCGGCGAGATCCGGTCACGGTCATACAATACAGCACCAAGTTACATCGCTCTTTTTTTAATCTTTGCCGACCGAATCTCTACTTGCCACAGGATGCTACGTGCGCAGCATCAACTGGAGGCGACCAACTCCGTCACCAGGTACCCTCAGAAGTCTATTGGCCTTGGTCTTGGCCATATCGTCATGGATCCGAGCCCGAGCGTATTCAGAACCCTTCACACTTCCTTGTGTCTTTTTATAGATCGGGTGTCAGAGGCGACACGTCCGTGGAAGAGCCCAAGGCAGCCGGATCTTGAGACCCGAACTGGCTGATTGTTCGCGCGAGCACTTCCCTCCAAGCGAACGCATATATGTGTCACCGCACCGCACACAAGTACACTGCCACTGATGTAGCGACGACTCACATAATTTTGCACAATCGAAAGTGAGGGAATCACAGAATATCCGCTCATGGTGTGCGGACTACTAGTTTCAACAGTTATTGATGCGGCACAGCGGTTCCTGGCGACAAAGCTTTATACACATGTCTTCATCCTCTCGACTGTCTACGAAACATATCCGGGCTCTCATGACACGTTTGGGGCCGCTGATCCGAAAGGTATGCCCTCACCCTGCCTCATCATGTGCAAAGCGACAGCGTGGCAGCAGACTGGTTGGTCAAGCGGCCTTCGCCCGCCTAACCTTGGTCTCTGCATATCACATCCAGAACCGGTGTGCGCACGTAAATCTCTTCATTGGCCAGATTATGCAACTCGCCTGCCTACCCCGAGCGATCTGAGGCAGTGTCCACTTTGAGGCGAGTCGTTACGTTCCAACATTGAATGTTCGAGCTTGAGACAGTGACCGATTTCCAATTGGAAAACGCCAAGACGTCAAGGACCAGGACCAACGGTGTTACCACTTCCGTATTCGTACGCACTGTAATTCTCTAGCCGCTGCCAAGTTTTCTCGTACTCAACTCCTCATTCCGTATCCCACCAATTTTGGAACACTTTTCCCGTATCAACAGCTGACATACTGTAATGCCCAGTTTCTTCTGATAACGTCAGTTATTGAATGCAAAGTGGAGCTCTGCTTTACAACAAGAATGCGAACGCGCCCGTGATATTCCTTATTTGATGTCAGCTACTGGGGCAACGAAAGGAACGCAAGGCCCATCAACAGTCCAATCTCCGGCAGTGCCTGGGTCACCCATCATCAGAATCGGACCTGCTCTCGGTGGGGCGCAACACGCCCATTGTTCTCTTTGCCCGGAACGTGGGTGGCTCACTACTTGTAAGCCTATTCCTTCTCGCTGTGTGCTACTGGGCAAAGTAACCCGGGTACGGAGGAGGAACTTGTGCTAGGCAATGTGATTGTAAAGCCGACAGAAGATGACGTCTTAAGTGCTAAAGTGTTGCTGGACCTGGGCCCAGTCCCAGAACAGGCACTTGCTGATTGACGCAGTACGGGGACTCAAAACGGTTCTGGGCCAAGGTAATACTCATCAACACAACCTGAGAAATACCGCGATAATCGCCACCGACCTGGAAGGTTGGTGCGGACTAAGCAGGGAATGTGAGGTCATTTGTTCTCGACACCAAGACCGTAATGGTCGCCGATTGAGGGACTGACACGACCCAGTTGCCGCAAAGGGAACAAGGTCGTGTTACTGCATGCCTGCAAGGCATCGCAGATCACGACACCTCCGAAGGACGGGACTCTTCCTCCTCATTATCGCGGCGATGCCGCTCAGCGTTGCAAGGGGCTCTGTTCGACCCCTGCTGCAGTACTCTGCGAAGGGCACCAACATGGGCTTCTGTCACTTTACTTGTTGGGGCTGAGAGCCCTTGACAATTGTCCCTGCAGCGAGCGGCGTTGTACAAGTTGAGCGTCCAGTCCATGATACACGTATCCCCACCTCGGCGCTCATCTAATGCCGAAGACCCAATCCCGGAAATCAGAAGAGGCTGACCGAAACAGCGTTGGGGATTTTGCAAAGTCCACATCTGAAAAATATCGGACCGGGATTCGGTTCAGGAATTAGCAATCGACGTGGCGGGGAAGAGGCGATCTGGGGGTCACCACAGGATTGTACGTAAATTGCGTCAAAATTAGCCGTGTACACAAACGGAACCCAATGTAAGCACCATGAGGCCGCCGAGATTATAGTAGCCTGCAAGACTCCAAATTTGGTCTATAAAATCCGCCCAAAGAGCCTGGAACCTCACTGTTTTATTACCGTAGCTCCGCCTGCGCGGAAGCGAAGCTCGTTCGCAAAAGCAGCATACTTGCAATGGTGCCTGACTCGATATCGAGGTCGACCCTGCGAAGATGGATGAAACTGGAACAAGAAAGCCATCGCAAATCCCGGTAACTAGACACTCATCGACGATAACAGACCCAAACGGCCTTTGTCCTGCTGCTCTCTCCCAGCTCAGGAACAGGTTTCCATACGAAAATTGCCAATGTCATGTCTGGGCTTGGCTATCGCCGCTGAACCCCACGCAGAGCCCCCTGCCCCTCCTGGGCTTGCGCCTCATGGTTCTTACCCTCTGATTGGCAAAACAAAACTTAAGTGTCGTAATCTCCAGGAGCCGGCGAGCCGCGCACGCAATTCGGCAACACTGATGCTGGAAAAGTGATGTTTCTCAGTGGGTGTTGCAAATCTGCGGTGTGGGTCAGACAGGGGTCGGAATGGAGTCCCCTACAATCGCCAGGTTTGGCCCATGGCTTGGCGATGGGAGCCGCCCTATTGCTGGAGAATACAAGGGCGGTTTGGATGACGCTAACAGCATTATCCTGACCGATCTCCGAGCACACTGGCTAGGATAAGTGGTATGGTCGACGTAACACTGTCTCCAGTAACTGTGTCATCCTCCATTACCGAAAACCAAGTCAGCACCACGACAAGCTTAGTGATGGATAGTAACACTGTCGGTCTCCTACCCAGATACCAGGCCAAGCACCTTACGCACATTGTCGAGTCGGGGTCAACGGGCACCGTTTCAGATGAATTGAAATGAGGTAGCAGGAAAAGGTTGTTGGTCCACTGTTGGGGAACCAATGGGGAATCGGATGCCCGGCACGATACGATTTGACTCTGACTGGACGCCGTCCATTGCATACGCTTATACTAAAAACTGCATAGCTCGAGCTCCGTGAAAACACTTGCAATCAAACAAAGATATAGGCGCATGGCGCACGGGGACAAATGTGGACATGCCCTGCGAGCCTAGACAAACCAGAGACGCCTGTCATCCGCAGGGAGAGACCCACCGAGGCACTCCAGAGGGGGCACAAATCCATTATAGTTTTCAAAGATGGGGTGTATGCATGTCGCGATGAGACTCGACATTGTCACGTGCACGGTGCTTCACTTTCTCGCAGGGCTCAAGACCCACGAGCAGCCCTGGGACGATATCATACGCTCGGTGCATGCGTACTGCCCAGCTTTTCGGAGAAATGTAGTCCCAAGAGAAATATATCATTATAGCACATGTCCCAAGAGCCCACAACGTCGTGTATGATGCCCGCCTAAAGACAATTCTGGATAGAATAAGTACACTGAGATCACGGTGAGTGCCGCTGACAGCCTGGACGGGTCTATACATAAGTCTTTGGAAGAATCTACACCAGAGATCCCTCATTCTCATCGACCGCAGAGGAGCTTCTTACGGGATCTGGATGATGAATTCAACGTCTTGTCGGCAGGCAAGCAAAGAATGAGAGGATACCAAAGTAAGGATGAGCTTGCGCTTCTCGAGCGGTCAGACGGTCTTGGTGGTCGTAGCGAAGGAGCTTGTCCAGGAAATCAATGGCTTCGTTCGTGATGTATCGCTGGTTCTCGGAAGTGATGAATCGAGTCCACGGTTTCCTTGGATACCTGCGCGGCCGAATAAGTTGAAAGGTAATACGATCTTTTACCTTCCCTACTCACCTTCCCAAGATGTCGTCATATTGTGCATCGAGCTCGATGTCATACTTTTCGAGGTATGCGTATAGCTCGTCCGTTCCCAGAACCTTGGTAATTTTTACGAGCTGATCGTAGTTGTCATGACCGTGGAAGAAGGGCTCTTTTCGGAAAATCTGAAATCCATGTATGGGTGAAACCATCAAGGTAGACAGGGGTTGACGTACCATTGATGCGAACATGCAGCCAAAGCTCCACATATCCAAACTGTAGTCATATTCTTGAAAGTCCACGAGTAACTCTGGCCCTTTGAAGTAGCGCGATGCAACCCGAACATTGTACTGAGTCCTTGGATGGTAGAACTCTGCCAAACCCCAATCTATGAGTCGCAGCTGCGGCCCGTAAAGGTTATACCGAAGAAGTTAAGCACATCGGAGAAAGCCACACCTTGCGTCGCTCGTGATCAATCATAACGTTGTGTGGCTTCACGTCGCGATGCATGATACCCTTGGAATGGCAGAAATCCAATGCCTGCAGAGATTTGAGAAAAGATGCAATGTGCGAAAAGGATCGGTGATACCTTTAAGAGCTCCAGCATGTAGAATCTAACATCCATATCACTGAAACGAGGATAAAGGACCTTAAAGTCGATGTTGTTGACGTATTCGGTAATGAGGCTGGGAATCTTGGACAAGGGATCCCGCACGACATCGAGCAAAGCAACGACGTTCGGGCCGCCAGCGAGATTTTGCAAAATTTTTATTTCGCGCTTGATTTTCTTCTTCTTTACTGGCTTCAGCACCTTGATGATGCACTTTTCGTCGTTCGCTATGTTTATTCCCTCAAAGACCTGGAGGGGGTTCGAGGTTGCAAATGGCGTGAGGCATGAAAGAAACGGACTTCGGAGTACTTTCCCCGTCCAACCTTCCGAACAATCTCATAGTGGTCCTGGGACCCCCATTGAACCTGAAGGTTGTCTGGAAGAGATGAACCATGGAGGTTGCTGGGGTAAGTGGGCCGCTGGGAACGCACCGTACTCGTGCCATGATGGGCCCAGTTTCGCATTCACATCCGCGTAGATCCGCGCTACTGAAGTGGCTGCCGCGCGACCCATCGAGAGCCCACAGAGAGGAACGTGGAAGGAGGTCAGAGGTGCATCGTGCCTATCACGCTTCACTATGAACTATTTGGGGAAATATCTCCCACGCTTATCGGACTCGGCTATTCCGATGTCGATGAGGACCTTCCTTCCTTTCGTTTCGACTGTTCGATGTGCCAGTGCCAGTGCCAGTGCCGGTGCCATCCTCCGAACCCCCCCAAAAACTGGCCAACTGATGTTCAGTACATGACCATTCCCTGCTTTCACTCCTCGGTATCGGACAGCGCGTTGTCGTTTCTGAGAGGAGCTAGCTCGAGGCGAACCCCACTACCTCCTGCTGCCCCACACTCACTTGGTGTGATCCGTCCAATCACGGATCGTTCACATCCTGCCCACGGACAGCACGGATTATTCGCGGCGCGGAAAATCCTTCCGCGAACACTTATTGTCGAGTATATTGGCGAAGTACACTCCGATGAGCGACTAATGTCCGACTACGACGTTTCGCTCTATCGTTTTGCAGGAAACGGTGAAAACATTGGGGTGGACGCAAGTAGCATGGGAAACGAGGCCCGATTCGTGAATGACTACCGCGGTATCCGACCAAAACCTAATGCTGAGTTTGCAGACCGGCGGTCGACCGGTGGGGACCTCAGAATGGGGATCTGGAGTCTGGCTGAGGGAATAAAGAAAAGCGACGAAATTGTGGTATCATACGGAAAGGGTTGGTGGACAGCTCGGTCTCTATCTTGAGCTGGAATGGCTCCACGGACGCTTTTCCTGGCGACTGGTGCATCAGAACATTCGCCGCATTCTCGAGCACATTTACCGGTTTACCTCTAGAGATATTGCATTACAGCTGTAAACTTAAATTAAACGATAGACCTTGTAACTTTAACCAGGCGCGCCCAACGAATCAAGCTATTCAATATTCGCGGTGGCGATACAATGAGTTCTAGGCCTTTCATTCTGGTTGTTGTCATAAGCGAAGGACAAAGAAGCCTAGCACGTGCGAAAAGGAGTAATCGCCTCAACAATCCGGGGTTGCAACGCGGGGAGCTGAGCGATCGACAATTTACGGAAAGAGAGAGTGTCATAAGACGACAGTTTTTCTCACACTGGTCGAGCGCAAACGACATTGATGAAACGGCGTTCTGTAATGTGCAGGTGGGGGCCGCGGCTTATGATTATGGCTATGTGGAGAAAAACCGCCGGAAGTCGCGAGAATGGCAGAGTAATCAAAGATTAGATTGTCGGATATTGAGAGACGACAGGATGAAGATGAAATAGATGATTTGTATCGTAGTAAAAGCACCGCGTCTGTGGGTGGCAAGTCGGAAGCTTTTGGGGGTTCATATTTGTTGCACGTGCCGCTGAGAACCCAGTACCAAACAGAGACACACAAACGCGACCAACGCGCTTTTGGTCCTCATCCTCGTTCGCTGTGCGATGTTCCTCCGTTTACCTTCTCAAGGCGTTAATTCTTTTATCTCATATTACTCATGCGCTCGCTCTGCAAGGCGCTTATCGTACGCCCTCCATCACACTCCGCACCCAATATCGCCAAGCAGTCCCCAGAACCAGTTCAAGGTAACTAACCCCCCTCCTCCTTGGTCACTCGTGACACCATCTTGATTGCGCGCTGTTGTAGCGGCTTTTTCATGCATCTAGGCTGTCATATGCACCGAAAGACCCTTACCAAGTTCTCGGCGTAAATAGAGATGCATCTCCTGCTGAAATCAAGAAGGTTTATTTTTCTGTGCGTGACTCTATTGTTCTCTTGCCGTGCCGTTTCCAATTAACACCTTGTCATAGTTGGCCCGGAAATATCACCCGGACACAAATCCCGACAAGAACACGCAGGAAAAATTTGTCGAAATTCAAGAGGCCTATGATGTGTGTCAGTGGTCCTGGCCGTTGCTGCGTACGCCCTGACTAGGACCCTTAGATTCTGAAAGATGAAAAGAAGAAGGCCGCTTTCGATCAATATGGTGCGGCTTCACAGCAGCCCGGCTTTGACCCAGAAGCATTTGCACGCAATCCTTTCGGAAGCGGTTTTGGGTCACCATTCGGACGTGGTGGCGGGCAGTCCGACCTCTTTGACCAACTCTTTGGTGCACTTGGAGGGAGAGGTCGTTCAGGTGCTTCTGCATTTACTCAGAACGTCAAAGGTGCAGATATCGAAGCCACCGTTGGAGTGAGCTTCATGGAAGCAGCCAAAGGCACATCACGGACTATCAAAGTGAACCCAGTCGTCAATTGCAGTACATGTACCGGGACCGGACTCAGATCAGGATCTCAACGCTCAAAATGCCCTACATGTAACGGCTCGGGCACTAGGACGTTCGTCATCGACAGCGGATTCCAGATGGCAAGTACATGTCCGACCTGCCAGGGTGTGGGAACCGTTATACCCCGTGGACACCACTGCAGGGAGTGTGATGGCATTGGTAAGGTAAGGGGTCGCAAGAGCGTCAAAGTCGATATTCCCGCTGGTCGGTATCTTTCTCTCGAGCGCTTTCTGTCGGTTCTCTATGGTTACCGTGGCTACTTGCAGGGATTGAGGACGGCATGACCATTCGGGTCCCAAACGCCGGCGATGCGCCAGACCATGGCAAGGGTCCCACTGGGGACCTTCTCGTGCGCGTCAATGTCGCCTCCTCAAAGATGTTCAGGCGGCAAGGTTCCAATATCTATCATGATGCTCGCATACCCCTTCACACCGCGTTGCTGGGTGGAAGGGTTCGGGTACCTACATTAGACGGCGATGTGGACGTTCGCGTACCTGGTGGTACCCAACAAGGCCAAGAAATGGTTCTCAAAAATCGTGGGATTCAGGCCGTATTCGGCGGAGAAAAGGGTGACCTGTTCGTAACCTTTACGGTGCAAATTCCAAGGCAAGTGTACCAGAGTATAGGGGGTGGACGTTGTTCCGAATGTATTGACGAACCTGTCAGATCGCTGACGGATCGTCAACGAGAAATTCTTCAGGAGTACGCTGATGACGTGGAAGGCCGAAGTGTTCAGAAGTCCCCGAAAGAAACTCAGGAACCCCCAAGAAACGTTGACGTGAATGGGTCGACATTCTCGACGAGTTCCGATTCCAATGCGTCGCTCGATCATGACAATGGTACGGCAGATTTTTCTTCTACAACCTCAGACCGGACGGGCGACAGTTGGTTGTCCCGCTTACGGAGGAAAATCCGAGACCTTACGGGGTCTTGATTATTACACGCAATTCTCGGTTTGGTTTTTCATTTTCATTTACGAATTGGCGCTCGCAGGTAACGGAGAGAATAGGAACAACGACGCTGAATCGGACACACGGGAAAAGAGGAGAGCAACCGGGTGGTAGAAAGGAGGAAGCTAACATTAGAGCATTTAATTTAAATTTCTAGTGAAAATAAGAGCAATTTTCCAAAGTAAACCAATTAATTTATTGAACATGTACTGTCACGACCCTATGACCCTATGGACCACGGTTGCGGTTATCGGAGAACTACCCACACCGACTCTTGACCTTCCCGATCTCTCCTCCGGGAGCAGGGGTCCTGCAGCGTGTTTCTTTACGTCTATTACATCCATCGAAGCATTCGACGATCTCAGCTGGTGACTTGGCTCTCGACTCCGCCACCGGCGCCTCCCTCTCTGTTTACCCGCCCCTTCTCCAGCTATCCACGATAGCACCCGCCGTCATGAATCTCTTGTGGGAATCTTAGGAGTAAAGTGAAAGCTTCTTCCTTTCTGGGTCTCGGCCGGAAGTCCCATAATGCCACCTCGCCGTCAACCTTTTTTATTTTATTGGGGATCGTACCTCGTTTGTTAGCCTCGTTCGGCATTCTTTTTCTGTCCGTCAGCGTCCAAAGAAACTATGTATGCGCCATACGTAGTGAATACACTTTCCCTCATTGGTGTCAGTGAGCTTAACACACGTCTGCACTGATTTGGACATAGCGACCCTCAGGAAGAGTTCTGCCATGCAACTATATTCTCCGATGCCCTCTTTTCCCTTCAGGTCGAGATTTTAATTCCAGCGAGGCAATATCTCAGAGGTATTCCCCCCCCCCTCAGCACCTATAAAATGCTCCACACGGCGAGTGCTTTCTCCACTGTCTTTGGACCACTTCCCAAGAATACCTCTCCATCTAAGACTTCCGTCACTGACATCCATGCTCCATCTCCTCCGTTGGCCATCTCGTTCAGTATTGAGCGACGATAGCATTCATCGAGGATCCGTTTTGTCGGACGAGAGGTGTAAAGCTGGATCTCTGTCTCCCGCTACATCTAGCGCGGCGTCTTCCGCTACCCATCTTCCCGAAGCCGCAAGCAAAACTCATACTCTTCCTTACTTTGTTGGGGAGAAGACCAACAGAAATCTTGATGGCCCACTCCATTCTCAACCTTTGTCCACTGTGCGGATTCTGATGGCACACATTGGGTAACGCGTCTTCCCAAATAAAATAAAGCTGCATTCGTTCGATCTTACTCTCCCACAGCGCGGCCTTAACATTGTTCCTCGCAACGACCGACGCAGTATGTGACAGCCTGAGACTTCTGCATCGATGCTCTTCCTTACCGAAAAAAATGACACAGACAATTGTGTCCACATGCTTGCCAACCATCATACGAGAATTCGATGGTTCACAATCCGATTACACCTGGATCGGCGTTGCCTATCTGCTTACCCAGACTGCATGTCAGCCACTTTACGGCAGGATTTCTGACCTTACCGGGAGGAAGGTGAGTGAATTTGATTTCAGGACCCGATAGCAGCTGACCCAGCGTTAGTGTATCCTTTTCTCAAGCATCCTCGTGTTCGCTCTCGGTTCCTTACTGTGTGGCGCTGCTCGAGTGCGTAATTCTCTGGCGATCGCACTCTCGTGGTAATATTTTCCCAGGACATAAAATGGCTAATTGCCGCACGCGCGTTATCTGGCGTGGGTGGAGGGGGAATAGTATGCTCCGTCTGGGTCATTACTTCGGAGATTGTGGAGGTTCAGAATAGAGCGAAGTGGTCTCAAGCCCTGAGTGTCACCTGGAGTTGTTCGGCTATAGCAGGCCCACTGCTCGGCGGCTTATTTAGTGGTAAGCGGCAACCACTTAGATCTGGCCTCCGTTCTCATCCAGATTGTCAGGTCATGGTTCTTCCGCATTGAGTTGGCGATGGGCCTGTACGTTATGTCAACCTTCTAGACCGTTAATATAGACCATCTAACTCACACTCCAGTTTATCTCAACATCCCCATCTGTTGCGTGGGTTCTATTGTGCTTGTGTTGTCATTACACGGGATCAAACTCGTAGTTCCTGATGGTGCTTCTTGGAAAGACTTCCTTCGGAAGTTCGATTTCGTTGGTTTGTAAGTGACAGAATGCACTTCCGCACCTCATTCATATTAATTCATAATGAAACCAGACTCCTATTCATGGGTAGCACCTCCTGCATAATTGTAGGATTTAGCTTCGCCAGTGCTCACGGCTGTAAGTCTCGACACCTCTTGCGTTACTGGGAATCTTATGATGCCGCGATTCAGGGACAGCGACCTCAACGCTTACGTTGATCATTGTTGGCTCTTGCCTGTTAGTTGCAGCTGGAGTCCACGAGGTTCGGACAACGCGCGACGCATTATTCCCTCACGCGATCTTTAACAATTTTAATATCTGTATGTCCATAATTGCCTTATTCGGTGCTTCCCTCTCTGATGGATTCCTAGTTATTCTCCTCATTGTCAGTCTCCTTCACAACGTCGCATTCAACTCCGGAACATTCTATCTAGCTCTATACTTCCAGGTGCGTAGCGCGTCAGCTCTCCGGAACATCGGGACCGATCTACCACATACCTCAGACCGTCAACGCGTCAATCTCAAATCTTCGTGCCGGGATCATGGTCCTCCCATACTCGTTGGGGTCGTCTCTGGCTTCCGTGCCTGTTGCTTGGCTTCTAGGTGCCATTCAGAGGCGTACACACAACACCGTTGGCCAAAAATGGGTCATCTCCGCAGGTTTGCTCATTGCCACGACAGGGTTTGGTGCGTATGGTGTTCATTTACGCTTTCCCATTGGGACCGGCTAGACCTTTCTACAGCACTCCTGTGTCTCCTTGGTGTAAACACTCCAATTATGATGCAATCATTTCTCCCACTGTTAGCAGGCATGGGCTTGGGCATGCTGTTTCACGCGCCTTATCAAGCCTTTACGGGTGCCCTATCTCCAAAAGAACTGGCAGCAGGAACTAGTGCGTTTTTCCTCGTCCGTTTCACAGGTGCGACAGTTGGCTTGGTAAGTATCAAATCATTTCTATGTATCTCCTTTGAGTTGACATGTCCTTGTGCTCAGTCCACCGCAGGTGCAATCTACGAAGGCAGCGTGTCTCGTAATCTCCTGCAGGGGGCGTCCCTGGTATCACAGTCGGCCTCAACAGATTTCCATCGTGTTGCCATTGCCGTAGGCGCTATTCGGGTCTGTGGTGTTCAGAATGCCACACGGTTCTTAGCCATTCTTAACTCCATTTCCCACACAGGACGTTTGGACCATGTGCGCGCCTTGTTTAGGAAGCGCTTTGCTTGTACGTTGCATTCTCGTGATACTTGACTGGTAGACCCTGACGTCATGTTCTCGTTCACAGCTGTCTCTCTTCTTGCGCCCCACCCCTTTGCCATCATTCGCGACATCTGCAGGCCCAGATACACCCAGAGCGGATGCAAACGTTTCGGCGTGATTCACATCTATAGAAGGGTACTGCCCGGGAACAATGTGTATAGTAACCAATTATACCAAAAGATCCATTGAGTGGAGCTATTTGTCTTGGACAGAAGAAGGATATCCCTTCTCGGTTCGTAATACCTGTTGTGTTTTTCTCGTAAAGATCGTCAGATAGAAAGCGGGACGCTCGTCTCTTCACCGATCGGGATGTGCGCACAGGGTTGCCGGTCTGTGAGACGGGCTTAACTACTTGCGCTCCGCCAGGCTCAGGTCACCGTGCATGACCAACACGTAGTACTAGGATGCGTGATTTCGGACAACCTACAGGCGCTACCATAACAGTGGCACGCGACATGGGGTCCTAAAGGGCAAGCGCTAGGAGGGTCTAGGCGGCGAGGTTCACGTTGTGTATGGAAGCGCCTGGCGTTGGTTGGCGCAATGTGGCGACGGACTCACAGGTGACAGCAGCACGCGGTTAATCAGCGCCTGACTGCCTTTGGTGAAATAACTTACCCGAGCTTTTTGTGATGGAAGATAATGGCGATTTGACTCTCAGGGAGACGTAACGTATGGGCGATTCCTCCTACTCCTAGATCTATGAAAGGCACTAATAACGTTTGGTCATATGATTGGCGGTAGTGCGCCATCGTCCCCCATTGGACCTTCGTCGCATCGCAACTTTATATTGAGTGGAGAGCGTTGCCACTTGTTCGCATGGCGCAAACGTACAGTATGAGCAGACACCGACCCAACCCCAACGAGACAGTACCGGACGAAAACCTTCGAAAGATCTGGGACATTCTTCCCACGTAATCCTGCGCCAAACCATCGTCGTGACGAACACGTACCAAGTAAGCAAGTACGTTCGCACATGATTTCCTGAGTAGATAGTACGAACTCAGAAAAATTTCCAGCGTAACAGTCGGCTAACAGAAAGAATCTTGCTTGGCTCCATGACGGACATTAACACATTGTACCGACAAGGGAGGGGTTGGGGTTGAGAGACAGCACTAGCAACGATCTGGCGAGGAACCGATGGGGAATTTCCTGCGCTGTGGATCATCACCTTCTGTCATCACACTCGGAAGAAATAGGACCATGTGCAGAACGAGGGTGGGACCGGGCGAACAAAATTTCGGCCATGCGTTTTGGGGGGATGGCCCTGCAAAATCTGGTGGATGTGAACGTAAGTGACAGGTAATTCGTCGTGGGCATCGTCAGGGCAAGGGCTCTAAAAAGAATCCGCGAACGTAGCGCGTTCTGGTTTTTCGAACCATCACTGGCAGCTGTAACTTACCAATTGACTGACAGTCACCACTGCGGCGACGATACCGTCTGTCCGTGTTGGCACTACTAATGAAGGACTTGCCACTGGGCAAGAGACAATTAAAACACTATCGGAGCAGTGGCTGAGTGATTTGTTTCATCCAGGCACAGGTCGAATACGACGTGATGAAATTATCTGATGGGGCGTTCGTTGTACATGAGAAATAAGCATGGATACACAGCAGGCGGACACATCTAGCTAGAAGAACGGCGGCCAGCACTGCTAGGCACAAGAGTGCCCAGCACCACCTCTTATCGCGACGACAGTCCAATTCGAAATGCGTGAGTTTTTCCAGAAAATGAATTCCGAAGTACCCCAAAGGGGAGACAGGTCACGTGACAACGCCCGGGGAATAACGTGTCACGCTAGATGTGATGTAGCCATACAAGGAGTGGTTAGGGGAGCGCGGTCGGTAGCGAGAGGGGTGCCGGCGGAGGCGGCGAGGAAGCGGAAGACAGGAAGCTTGGTGCACGGAAGCCGAAGATCGTCGGCCATGAGGAATCGGTAAGACAATCATCAATCGTGCTTCGTGGACATCGGGAATTGGCGTGTGCAGACAATTGCAGGCAAGTAGCTGCCAGCGGTGCAGCTCTGTGTAGTGCTTGAGACACAGAAGCGAGGGGGGGATATACTTCGCAAACTTACCAACAGCCAGAGGCGGTCGCACAGTGGAGACGGCGCCTCACCTGCCGATCCATTCGTTGGAAGATGAGGAAGACAGAGTGTTCTAGCACGGTGCGATAGAATGCTGGAGGGAGATAGAAGAGTGGAACGCGAACAACGGAGACTGGCACACTGTAAGGCGATATGGTCGGGGGAGCCACGAGGATTGGATAAGGTGGGTCATGCGACGATAGAGGGCCTTCCAAGGGGCATTCGAAGCTGCGGCGCCTGAGATATCAGACGGCAGTAATATGGAGACGATTCTCATCCCGAATGGTAGGACTGGTCCAACGAGGTAGTAGGACTGAGCCCAGAGGCGCAACCGTGTGAGAAAACCGATAACGTGCATCTACCAATGGCATGTGTGATTTGAGCTTGTTCCTTAGCTTGCCCACACCATTTGTCTTGTTCTGCTGTGCACACCGTGCACCGAGAGAGGGATGGGGTGACTGCCAGTGGACGGCGGATAAGTAGAGAGGTCCGAGACGAAGGAAGATATTTCTGGGATGATGCGGGGAGCGAGCACCGCACCAGTGATTCTAGGTTCCAGAGCTCTAGAAAGTAAGCGCCTTCTGCACGACTCGGACGAGACAAGCCAATCGGGTCCGAGGATTCGATACACTTCCGTGTCGAGTGCTGACTCGGAGCGGTGGGACACCCCACGCTCTCCGTTTTGGCTACATTCTCGGGGACCGAACAGAGCCGGGGCGCGCAAGCCAACGGAAGATCTTCTATTCCGAAGTACATAGCCGAAATTTGGACTAATGCAATTCAGTTATCGCTGCACCGCAAGGCGAACGGGCGGAGCAAACAAAGTGCATTTGACGCCAATTTTTGGTCACACGACACCCTTTATCAGTCCGCCGTGCACAAACTATCCTTCCCTCGTCCTTGACTCCACTCCACTATCATGTCTACAGAATTCGTTGTTCCAGACGTCGTAGCTTCCGTCAATATTGACCTCCACAAGTCCATCTCCATCTCCTCCATCTCCTCCATTGCCTCAATAACTTCCCAGCCCCTGATACATTCTTTGGGGGGTCATCCTCGTCCTTCCCCATCACTTCGTCTCGACGATTCTGCTGCGCATGGCAGCCTATTGGAGGGTATACCTCACGCACGTGCTAAATTAGATGCTAGGTAAGCTCCTTTCGCTCAATGTTCGCTCAACTCACAGTGCCTCGAGTCACTCTGAGTCGGCTAGCAGCACCCTCTCAGGACGGAGTTGATAGCGGTCTGATGTCCCCAATAGTCGTGCCTGCAGTCTCGTGCTTACACCTGTTTTTTTTTTTTGACAGGCAATACAAGTCTAGCGGGTTTGCCCAGCAGTTGTCAGACATCCTCAGGGTCCTTGGAGTGCCCTCATGGTCTCAGGTGACTGGCCCCCACCCCGTCCCGTCCATAAAGAAGGTTTCTGGCTCTCTCACCAATGCCGTATTTTTCGTGTCCTCCCCTTTGTCTCGCACGCTGCTCTTGCGGGTGTACGGCTCGTCTTCTGGTTCCCTCATATCACGCCCACGCGAGTTGCATGTCCTACACTCCCTTTCCTCAAGATACAAGCTCGGACCACGTATTTACGGGACCTTCGCAAATGGACGCATCGAAGAATATTTTGACTCGGTCGCGCTCAAGCCCACTGAAGTTCGAGAGCCACGAATTAGTGGATACATTGGGGCGCGCATGGCCGAACTTCACAGTGTCGATGTCGCCACCGTCGAACGGCTGTCACGTGGCAGTAGTGTAGAAATCGGTGTGCGGAAGAATGTCCAGTCGTGGCTACCTCCCGCACGGAGTGTGCTTGCGCTCCCAGGAATAACCCCAGCTATTCGCAAAGAGCTCGACCTGGACGTGTTCCAAAGCAAATGGGAGAGCTACGTGAAGTGGCTCAAAGACACCCGGGTTGACGCACGCCCTGTCTTTTGTCACAACGATGCCCAGTATGGCAACATACTTCGCTTGAACAAGGCTATGGAGGGAGTGCCCGACCACCACCAGGTTCGCCATTCTCGTTCTTGCCAACTTTTCACCGTGGCTGTGTGATTTCTAATCGGGGAGTTTTTTTTTTTTTTTTTTTGTTTCAGATCATCGTTGTCGACTTCGAGTACGCTTCCCCAAATCCAGCCGCCTTCGACATCGCGAATCATTTCCACGAGTGGACAGCCAACTACCACGGCCCAACGCCCCACGTGCTTGACCTCGCACGCTACCCTAGCCGCTCAGAGCGGCGCACGTTCCTCACCGCGTACCTGGCGAACCGCGGTGCCACTCCCGACGCTCCTGCATTCGCGGACATGTCCCCCGCGGCGCGCGAGCGTGAGCTCGTCGAACTCGAGAAGACCGTGCGAGCGTGGAGCCCCTCGTCACATGCCATGTGGGCAGTGTGGGGGCTTGTCCAGGCGCGCGAAGATGTTCAAGCCCGCGTCGCTCAGCCCGAGTTCGATTATGTCAGTTATGCTCGCAGCCGAATGGCCGCGTTCTATCGCGAGCTTGCTGCGCTGGGTCTATGATCGTCATCTCTTCTGGAGGCTTTATTTTCTTGGGGTTTGTTTTCTAAACCGCTAGAGCAATGCTGTAGATGACTCCTCCTTGGGCAGATTGAACCTGCTATAGTTAATAATGTATATTAGCATGACGTCTATTTGCCTATCAACTATGCTATTTCTTGTCTCTCAATCTTCAGTACCGTAAGATATCAATTATGCGACCGAGCTGATGTCTTTCTCTCACATTGCTTCATTTTGTTCAAGCTAGTGAGGTCAACCAGTCAACAGGCGTGAAATTCATTCAGATAATATAAGGACATGATTGATGGACAGCAACGCAGTGTGTGAATGCGGTGTAACAATATAGGTCAGGAGAATGGGCTCCATCGCTGAGACGGACGAACAAGACAATAAATCAAGCTGCAGGCGGTGGTGGCTACTAAAAGGGCAGGGACAGTGAGATGGAAGAGCGAGATACGAGACAATGGGTAAATTGTACAGCGAAAAAATTGATCGTAAAGAAGCCTGTAGGATGGGGATTGTTCTGTGGTTTCGACGTCAGGAGGTAGACAGAATTTGAGCAGGTGGGGAGAGGGGAGTGTTGTGATCATCAAGCAATCGTCAAGACATCATTAAAGCACAGGGAATTGGAAATCGGGGACCTTGAAAGCATAACGTGGTGCAGGGACCAAAAAAAAAGGGAACGGGAAAACGCAAGTAGTACAAAGGTGAAGGGGACTCAATCTCGATTTACAATTAATCCGTGCTCGGTCTGACGAGTAGAAGGATCCGTTCAAGCCCAGGCAGACGCCTTCTCAGCATAGCGCGAACTCTGCTCGGCTGTCAGCCACGGCGTGTTGAGTTTGCCTTCATTGCCAGGACTCGCACTCTGCGGGCCATGCAGAGGTGAAGGAGCAGCAAGATGACGCGAAAAGCTGCCCCAGTTACCCACGCTGCCAGAGCGCGAGTGTCCGTTAGCACGGGGTACAGCAGCCTCGGGTTGTGGTGCCGCAAAAGGCGTAGTCATAGATTGCGGTGTGAGGTCCAGGGTGATCTCAGTGCCGTTGAAAGAGTGACGAACATTTGAACCCGACGTTCGCGCAGTACTCTGCTTAGGTGTCTTAAAAATAAAAAGATTCAGTAATAACTCACCGCTGAGAGTCAATATAACGGACCTGGCCAAAATTGATGAGTTGACGACTTCCAAGATCTGGGCCGGCAGTCACAGGACCAGGAGACAGGCCACCGGACGATTCGCTGGCTTGAGAGAACAAAACACCCTTAGCAGTGAATGAGGGATACGCCGACTTGTTCTGTTGCTGCTTGATAGAGGGTTGGTCGAGTGAAGAGGTATCAACTCTAAGTGAACCAGTTCGTGGGCGCGATGGAGGCTGGTAAGTAGTTTCCACATTAGTCGCAACAACTTCTTGGTTGCGCTTCGCTGAGATGCGCTGTAGGAGAGAAACCGGTGCATCGTTCGGGTCACTGTCCGAGCGGCCACGCGTTTGATTGACCTTGGGCGGAGGAACGCCGTCCGCTCCTGGGGCCGCACCATTTGCTGGTAACTCTGTGTGTATGAAGCAGCAACGCTTTCCGTATGGGCAGGAACCGGATACCCAGAAGGTCTAAAGTCATAGCGTTATGGAACGTCACGAGAACAGGAAACAACATCACTCACTCTGCATATCTCTGTCTTGTACTGTAATAAAATACGGTGTTAACAAGGAGCCTGAGCCTGTAGAATAGAGGAGAATGACCTTGGGGTGCCGTGCAACCTTACGAACTTCGTCCTCTCCATGAGCGAATTGACACTTTGGCCCGTATCGACAAGTGCCTTTCTCTTCCCAGCTCCGGCATAGTTCTGTCTTGTACAACCCCAGCTTTCGGTTGTTTGCTGAAGGTCCATTGCCACTGGGGTCGACGCCGGGCGAACTGCCTTGACTGCCATCGCCAAGTCCCGGGGAAATACTCTGCCCCGGGAGACCGACATTGTATGGGGGGTATTGCGACTGCAAACGGGCCGCAGCCATAACCTGCGCGGTGACACCTGCAGTTGCGTATGCCTCAGGCGGGGCGTAGAACTGGTTGGGGTAAATGCCCATGGCAGGTGGGCCGAGCGTGGGTGGGTAAAGTCCGGGCTGGAATGGCGGTAACCCACTGCTGAGTAAAGCAGCGGCCTCGCGGAGGTGAAGAGGATCCGAGGACGAATGCTGGTGGGTAGCACGGAAAACGTTGTGCTGTTGCTGAACACGAGCAACAGCGGGATTTTCATGGGAAGGCATCATAATGTCGTAGACTTGCTGGGCATTCCCGAGGGAGAGGTGTGCCGTGTGGCTAGGAGGGCCGGGATATGCACCATTCGTAACTAATCCTGGGTTGTAGCCACGCGCCGGCTGCGAACGGTAAGTGGGTGCCCCATTGAGAGCGCCGCCGACGCGCGCATTAAATGCTTGTGCGTTGGGTATAGGCCCATCAAGGGGTTGGAACTGGCGCTGTTGCGCGGTATAGTCTACTTGAAGGTCCTCCGCTACGGGGACTGACTGACGTGGATAGCCGGACAGAGATGGGTACAAAGGTTGGTCGTACTGGCCTTGTCGATCGACAGCAGCGCTCCATTGGGGAGCTCGCTCGCCATCAGGGGGACTAGCGCCAACGCCACGCAGGCGCTGAAGATCAGCGGTTGACAAACCACCGCTATAGGAATGAGGTCTATCCCTTTGCTCGGAGCCGACCTTCAAACCAAGCGCAGAGGAAGCGAGCGTGTGACTGGAACCGGAAAGCTGAGTCGAGGCAGACGTATCGGCAGAAGAGACACGTGAATGATTTGCGAGAATATGACGTTCATCGGAGGTGGGTGGGGAAGGCCTTGAATCCAGGCTAGTATCGGAGGACTCGAGTGGACTGGAATCATGAAGTTGCACAACAGGATCCGCGGTCCTTTTTGTTTTTGGAGGTGTGCGAATTGAACCACGTATGCCTTCTGTAGCGTCAAATCCGTTGTTAATGTTCAGACGAGCGATCCCTTCGGCAAGATCCCAAGATGCGTTTCCTGGGACGTGGTGAGTCAATATCTCTCGGGAGAGGGGATGTCGTATACCAGTAGAAATAGACGAATCCGATGACATGGAATGGTCGGGTGACGCGTTTTTGTCCAAGGGGGATGAACGAGGGAGAAAGGGTGGGGGTTGGAAGGAGGACAAGCCTTGAGGCACCGGTTGATTGCTGTACACAGTGTTGATTTGGTGATTACGGCGCTAATGCGGAACCAATAGTGAGGGGAATGACATGAGTCTTTGTCCAAAAAAAAAAATACGAAAACCAAATGGGAAAAGGAAAAGACGCCCTTGGTGACATCGATGGAGAACACTCACGTCTGTGGGGAGGTCTTCCATCGCAATAGCTTGTTCTTGTGTAATCCAATTGGCGACCGTCGCAGTTCTCGAGATCTTCGCAAGGAAAGAAGGTTGGTACGAAAACTCGCGATACGAGTGCAAGGTATCGGTGATTGAAGGCGAGGTTGTAACCTCAATGGGCATAGAAACTGTGGTGGTGATCGAAGAGAATTGTAAGCGAGTAAGAAGAATGGTGAAGTGGAACGAACGAACGAGTTAAGGATAAGGAATCCGATGCAAGTTGAGCGATAAAAAGGTGCTTGAATGGACGAGTCAATAATCAATTTGCGGGAAGGAATAGTGATGCTATGATGCTGGGAGCCGTTTGCGAAGAGTATATGTGACGAATAGATTATGGCACTAAACGGACAAGAGGGTCCCGGCAATGCGGGAAGGAAGACTCGTGAAGAGGATGAGTGAAGGAGAGAAAGGGAAGGACAAGAGGAAAGGGGAGGACTGAAGATATATAATAAGACGATGCGAGGCAAGGGCGTGTACTATGGGGTGGCGGGGAAGAGGTAAAGGTAAAGGTAAAGGTAAAGGAAAGGGCGTCCAAGGAGGGCGCGTTGGGCCAAACCTCAGCCTCGCTCATGGGCACGCACCACTTTTATTTTATTTATTTAAATTTTTATTTATTTGATTTGATGCGATTTGATTTCAGATCATCACAACGTGTGCCCCATCCTCACCCAACATCCCCAACACGCCCCTTCATCGTGCCCTTACACTTACCACTACACTCGCTCTTACACCTCTCTATCTCTTAGATACACTCGTCCCTGTATGGCCTTGATTCCCACAACCTCATTTTATCTTTTTTTTTAACGTCAAATACAACGTGCTTGAAATATATTCATCTGTACACGTGTAATCCTATATGCGGTTCTATCAGTGATCTCAGTCCCTCTTTATTATCCGCACGCAGTTTCTTTACATTATAGAGGTCATAGCGACATTTGGGCCCCAGGGCCAGTTCCTGTCGTTGTCACAGCCGTGGTTGGCTTTTGCCCTCTTACCCTCGTCATTCAGTCCTTTTCCGTAACCCTTTTCAAGACCATTGCCTCGTTGTAGATTCATGTCTGCTCGACGGTCCAGGCTTCCATTGTTCCGGCTTTCTTGATTCATCGGCAAAAACGTAGCCGTATTGACATTCCCAAGTGCCCCCTTGCTCTCTTCTCCGACAATAATGGAATCCAGCGAACACCGAGTCTACTCACTCCCCTTCCCCCCCCCCCCCCTCCCGAGCCTTCCTCTCTCGGTGAGGCAAAAGCCCTTGTACCTCGTGTCTCTATCTACAGTGCTCGCAAATTCTCTGTGCAGTCTTGCAATCTTGCGCCCGAGGATGCGGGACGCTTGCCCCACATCTAGATTGAGCACCGTTCTATTGGAATTCCTGAGCCGCACTCCTGTGACATCGGCTTTCCCCCTATCTCACATTTTCCGTATCACCCCCATCGGTGTGGTGCGGCTGCCTCATGTCCGCCTGCTTCAGCGCTTAGGACTTGGCTACGCAACCCCGGTCTTCGACTCCAACGACGGAATTGCAACCTTCTATGACACCGGCGCAGGTCGGCGATTTCGTTGACTCCATTTTCTTGTGCTTTCAGAGACGAGCCGATGGCCCTCCCTCGGAATTCCAAGATTCGCCTATGACACTCCACTGTGTACAAACTCCCTCACTCGTCCAAGCACTCGTCACAAAATCCGGGTTTCTCAGGGTCGTTACCTTTGGTTCCCATGTCGCAAGACTGACGCACTTATTAGTCCAAGTGCCATTAATTTCCAAGTATTAATCAATCTAAACGTAATCCATCGTTCTCGTGTATGGCTGGCTGTGTACCCTTTTGGGCAGGTTGGTTCATATTTCAACCGCTTGTTCTTGGTCAGCGATTTATCGTGGACGGCTTTGGTTTCTTGGTACCCTTTCAGCCCGTTGAAAAGCTCCCACCCTTCATGACAACTACCATTTTCTACACATAACTGTACTCCATAGGATACCCAATTCCCTGTAACAGTTATTTCATAGTGCGCATATATTTGAGTGTACCTTCAGAAAAAGACGTTAACTTGTCTTCTCGTAGGGCCACCTGCCTTATTTGGACACGCAGCCTGCAAAGCCCGGCATAAGCACGGCGGAGTTCCAGGATTCCAGGATGGGCTTGCCTGAGATTGGCTCGACCATCTTGGGGTGCATTGAGGTTCCCCGATAGTATCTTGGGATGTACATGAAATTTGACGGGGGTGGCAATGGGGCTACGTTATTCTTGTTGTAGTGTACGCGAAGGTAGCGCGGATAGGTGTGGTTGCCAGTGTGGCGAGGGCGCAACATCCTCATGGCAGAGTACGTCAACGAAGGTATGCCCGCATTACATCGATGTGCTCGCGTCAATTCAGAAGCATGTCTTTCAACCGCGGCCATCATGACTTTAACTGGGCTGGTCCCATGATAGCACCCCTCCGAAGCTAGTGCGAATGGGCGCTCGCAGTCTTGGGCACCCTCCAGTTCACGTTTCAAGGAAAGAATTCCCCTGCCTACGTCCATTTAGAGCCACAGACGGTTATCGATTGCTGCACGTCTGTGACCGGCCATGCAACTGAGAAGCGCCACGACTTGACGAGATGGCGAGCCCGCTAGTATCGGTCGATGCAACGTGTAGGTCATGCTGCGCCCACCTGTGCCTATCGATCAGCCTAGCAATGTCGCACAGACGCGGGGGCATTAGCCGCATTTTATTGACCACATGTCGAACACATATACAGGAACGCGGGAAAAGTGGGTAGCGGAATGAAAAAAGAAAAAGAACCCTTTGCAACGGAGTATGACAGGCGTGTACAGGACTACTCTGACCGGCATCAACGACGGCTACAAGTACAACATATAGCACAGTATCTATTCATAGATGACACAGGAAGGGCGTCGGACACAAGAGCTCATGCATCTGGTTGTTGTATAGATCAGGACGAAATTACAGGAGCAACCAGAGAACCGAATAACGTACAATACGACGTGCCAACAAGCATCGTTGACAGATTTTGCAGCTGATCCTCGTCAAAGGCGAGCTGATCACGGTGCCATGTGTCCTGGTGGTCAAGGGTAGCGTCAGGGGACGTAGGCAAGATTACTGATTTGGGAACGTGCCTGATGGGTTTTCTTAAACTCTGAAGCCGTCTTACGGATGGTAGTAGATATAGGTGGAGGATCCGTTGCGTGTAGAGCAAGAACTATTTGGGTAGGAGGCGATGTCAATCAGAACCTAGCGGAACAGGGGAAAGTGACGGCGACTAACTATCGGTTAGAGACGGCATCCACCTTTCGACAGAATAAGGGAAGCTCTCTATGAGTGCGCAGATACCGAGAATCGCAGAATGTAACGTTCGCAGCGACTCAGGATAACCAGGGTCGCGCCTGGTCGTAAGTCTCACTTTGCGTGTAAGACTTACAAAGCGGTCCTGATACGGCATCGACATGAGGTTGGAAAACGGCAATCAATCGGTTTGGAATTACCTTCAAAGGTATGATACTCTGCCGCTGGGATACCCTCACGATCCCAGAAAGCGAGCTCGATGCCATTTCTCGTACCTCCACGTTGTCATCTGAAAGGCAGTTGAGCATCAGGTCCATAATACTAGAGGCGCTCGCATTCGATATGCCCATGAGATTACGATAGAAGAACACGACAAGAATTGGCAACGAATTTAGGCGGATACGCCAGGACTTAATTCATACTGAGCAGGCCATTAATTTGATTAGGAAGATAGCGCTCATACCGTGGAAGAGCTGATGGCATTGACGAAGTTGACGCTTATGGCCTCGATGGACTCCGGCGGGGGTGCAACGGCGGAGAGGATGTAAAGAACTGCCTGGCTATGGGATTGCAGTTCTGGGTTATCGCTAAGCTCGGACATGCGGAAAATCTCGGGCCTGGAGAAAGATATCGGTTGTTGAATGAACGCGGATTCATGTAAATAACCCAATACATACAAGAGGGGAAGCACGTATGGGAATATTAGGGGTCCTTGGGGGCTGTAGAACGAGACCCATAACCACCGCAGCACTAGAGAAAGTTTAAACATTCGATTCTGTGGGGTAAAATACATGGATCACTCACACGATAGACTGACTTTGTCATACTATACCTTTGACTTCAGTATCGTTCCCAGGGTGACACAGAAGACCTACCGTAGACTGGCTGACCCGCGGAGGGGGAAGACGTTGCTCCTTCCAGTCGGGAAGTTTGCTAGCGAGCGCCGAAATATGCTCCAGATAGGCGGCGTGTCTGAACGAGGGGGTGAGTCTCAAGCCCGCGATCGGGTAAGGAAAGACATGCCGTATGGAAAGCGGGTCATCAGTCGTTACCGTGGAGTGTAAGAATGTTGCGGCTGATGGATAGGATGGCCTCCAGCGTCTGGTCGCAATCATGTATAGATTCGCAGAAATAGAAACCCTGACCTATAGGAACGAAACTAGTAAGGGTACGAACAGGCAGGCAGGCGGGCACGGAATTACCTCTGCGAAGCTAACATCGGTACCCTCGAGGAGGAGGGCGAAATATCGGTCTAGTAGGGGGACATCTCGGTACCCAGCGTTGTCCAAGAAGCATCCCAAGATTGTGAGCGTCTTTGTCACTAACAGAGCCATGAGGTACCATAGGCAGCTGAGGTGGCTTTAACATACTTGCAAATGCAGAATCACCAAGGAAATCGAGTGGCAGCGCAAGGACCCAATCCGATAAACCGGGGACACGACGTGGGTCTCGGCCTTCCAAGAGCGCCTTTATAGACGTAGTGGCAGAGTGATTTTACAGCTGTTGACTTAACAGCTTGGGGAATACTCACAGTCATAGTAGCTTCCCAGAAACCAATAGTATCTGGTTTTATGTTCGTGTAAATGCGATCTAACCGCGACAATACCCAAGACCATAGCTGGTCAGAGTGTTGCTTTGGCCAGTTCTTCGCACCTATATAGTCAATAGCTTAGCCATACTCCACGTCATTTAGAGCAAGTATTAACACACCCCGCGTGATTCCTGCGAGCATCTCAGCTCCGGCCCGTTGTTTAAACCGATCTGTGTCCCACAACAGCAGTTCTGTAGCGTTTAGGATATTCTCGAGCCCTCCGCCTTGTGACATCTTGGCTGTGTTGTAATGAGCATCAGGAGCGACCCTCAAAGCCCGAGATTATTACCAATGGATTTGATGAATGTAACATTGTCTATTCTCAGCTCGGGAGAAGTCATATTTCGACTGGATTCTTGACCCCAAAGCACCATTAATTTTTCGAAGTAATCCGCCTCTGCGATCACCTCTCCAATAGCGTCAAGAGCCTCTTTTGATTCAGATTCCCATGAAATTGGAGGGTCCCCGGATGGGACAGGTATATATGCCTTGGTTTGAGGCGCCCACGTAAGAAAACCAGAGTATGGCTTATCAACATAGAATACCCTGCATTTCGTTGTCAGTGCCATTGTCTGGGACTTCAGGGGTTGCTTACTCATCCTCGATTGAGGGCACCTTGCTGATATAATCGTGGAACTGCATATCATTTCTGATTGGCACGTATTTCGCGATGGGACTTCTCCATTCATCCAGCCAAAGGTCGGTTGACGTGTGGGAGTACGTGCGCATCTTGATAATACCCAACAACTTTACGACACCCCTGCCAAAGTTGTTTGTTTGAGATATCTGTCACTTAAGGAGAAAGACGTGCACGGACTTTTGGGCAGTCGCTCGGAGCGGCGGATGTGGGCTCAGAGTGTGATTGATGAAGAGTCTGGCCACATTGTGCGAAGGAGCATTATCCCGTCGGAGAAGCCCACTCAGGAACTGAAGGGCTAGATGTGTATATCGCCACTGGTGTGGCATCAGCGGACGTGGCGCTTCGACAACACCGAGCGACTCACATGGGTGGTCTGTCTGAGCGCAATCTCTACTATCGCAGAGATCTGGGTACACCATTTATCACTACACGGAATATCCCAGACTGATAGGTGGCTAACCGTCTCGCTATACTTGCTCTCCCTAGCCAGGGCACGTATACTTGACTTCTGCAGCGCTTCTCCGAGGAGATCGTGGTCGATCAGATTTGGGGAAAACTCTACACTGAGTGCGTCCACAGCCGACTTAACCGCTGGAACGCTGTCGGTGTAGGCATCTGTCCGTGTCGTCTCTTCTGCTAGATTGGCAATTGCATCGTTCGCAACAGAGCTCACTAGCTTCTGGATGGAAGGCTGGTGAGGCGACATAACGTCCCATTAGCTACTGCTTCAATGAGTGGTGCGTGTCTGATACCTTCTCTTGATGCTGGCACTCAAGCAACGCCAACAAATATCGACCGTACAAATCTGGGTCTTTCGGATCTTCGGATCTTGATCATGAGGACGAAATTGGTGAATGTAACAAGAATAACCTACCGGCAATGGCATACACGGCTGCATCAACATTAGCAATAGCACTCGACAAAAGTATCTCGATATCTGACCTATCCCTTTACTCCACAGGATATACAGGGCTCCCTTCATACGGTCCGGGTCGGATCCTTTCGCCAACGCATCGTAAATTGAAGGGAGGATCAACTTCGTTGACCTGACGTAGTACTGTATAGAATGAGTATGGAGAACCAACAACGACATGGCGCATGGCTTACGCCGCACACGTTTCCTAGAACGGCCTGTGCATGTCTGCTTTATCTCAATAGAGTAGTTGCGTTTGATTCAGCAGACACCCGCACCTTCGAACCCTCGTGTATGGAGACAGTGACAACTCTGTGAGATCTCTGATGAGGTTATCATCGAGCCCGGATCGACGCCTGTACAACGCATGCATGTATAGTCGTCCACTGTGGTAAACAAGTGCACGCTTGAGGTGAACTAGACGTGAGTTCTCTTTCTGGTGGGGCCATGCCCGATTTAGTCTGAGGGTGACATGTCAGAGAAATCTTGTGTGTGAACGATGGTTACTAACTCCCGAGCAGTAGCATAACTTCTCTGCAAGTTATCGAAGTCACCTCTGCTCAACACATAATCCAGCAAGTATGTATCGATGGCTTTGACCACAGAAATAACCGCGTCAATGTGGTCTTCGCCTTCGTATCCCTGCTTCAGAGCTGATGCCGCATCGTGTACCACTCGACCAAGTCGTTGGCGTTGACTATGCGCCATTTGGTATCGCCAGTCTGTGGGATCCGTCAACGTAAAACCGGCTCGAACGTCAATCGCTTGTACAACAAGACGTTCGACCTCTGAGTCCGAATTTAAACCGGTTTCTACCACGCTCTTAGGGGGTTCCTTGTAAAGCGTAGGCAGACCCTGCCATGCGGATCTGGCAATATGCAGGCATCTGCCACGTTGCAAGTCGTCAACTCTCTTGGAGGCTATAAAAGGAGTATAGATAAGGGCTTGCCTGCAAAAATCATTACGAGCAACTCCACCCCAAGAACCGGCAGATGGTAGAAGAGCCTCGATCTTATCCAGTGCAGGGGAAACGATGTGATTGAGAATCTCGAGGACAAAGGAAATCTCGTCGTTTGATGGGACTGTGGTAGACTCAGCCTCCTACCATTCGTCACGCAGGATTCTGACCCACCGTGCCATTCAATCTTGACATCCTCGGCCCTGTGAAGTCTTCCCCAATGCGAATTATGATCCCTGTCGAATTCTGGTCGATTCTGTAAGCGACCTAGGAGTTGCGATCATTCACAGAACATACCCTCGCTGTTCCACTCATCAGTGTTTACAAAACGCGCGTTGAGAGGGTAGACTTCAGCAAGTGTGCTGACCACACGACTAATCAGACGGCCAGTGCCACTATATCCTCTCTCATTGAGTGTCTTGTCCGCTAGTAGAGACAGGAGTTCTATGATATCATCTTTATGCTTCAGGAGCTGATAAAATGAGGCTCAACATCAGAAGCACAGCTGGATCCCAGGTTTGTACACACCACAGTGCCGTCATGACCAAAACATCCACGAAGAATCGACATGTCTACAAAAAAAGAATTACTAATGGGGCAATAAACTGACGTTAGAAAGGCCGTACTCCAGTGCAGCGTTGTGTCAGAAGGTATGGCGACATTGCTCGACGTTGTTCGCACGCTCGAAGCACCATGTTTCAGCTCTTCTTTAATCTGCAAGAGGCAGAAAGGCAGGAACTTGTCGATTGTCTTGACAGGACGCGCCAAAGCGAGACTTGAAATAAGTTGCCCAATTGCCTTCACCGCATTCGACTTTGCATTCGTTGTAGCATAGTCATACACAAGCTTGAGAACGAGATCAAAAAGTGGGTCCGAGAGATGAAGGCAGATGAGGTCAAGCATGCTTTTGATCGACTTAATTACACTTTCTTCCTGCTTGCCCCCAGTTGTGTTCTTCCTGCCTCCTTCCTCGGGGAGATTCTCGTACAAAGACAAAACGCGGCGGAATAGAGAGGTAACCCAATCTGTAACACTGCTAAGTAGGCCGATTGGCTAAGCAAATGATACGTACCGGCGAACCCTGCCGTACTCTCGCGAACTAATATTCGCTCTTCGGCCCTGCTCAATGTTGGGGAGGTACCAAGCTCAGTTCCATCCGGGAGGTGCGTCACTTCGTCAACGTCCATGCCTTCGCCTGGTGCATCACTTGAGAATGATAATCCTGACTGGGTAGAAGAGAGGTCCCCAATCTTGATGTTCTGAATAACGGCAATTATGAACGAGGTCGCACAGATGGTCTTGGCTGGATCATTCTTCGGGGTGGAGACAATCAGACGAAGGCTATTGACGCTACTGACATCATGATAATCGACTTACGAGGTCAATGCCGGGAATACACATCTCCAAAAGAGGTAGAATGTGTTTCTGTCCGCCTAACCAAATCTTCTCCGAAGACAGAGGAAGCGACACGCCTGCGAGCATACTCAAGACAGCAGTGGTGCGATGAGTCTCATTGACAACCTCGAGTCCGCCATATGCGCGCTCGAGGAGCTCGGGCATGACAAGGGTAGGCTCCAAGAAAGCCAGAGAACGCAAGGCACCTTGAGCAAGTCCCATGGATACAGGGTCCTTTGAGAACATAGCCAGGAGAGCGGGTGTCCGCAAGGACAAGACAAAGGCTCTTCGAATGCCAGGAGTCAACCGGTGTGTCTAAGAACCGATAGATTAATGACCCTCCACGATAGTGAGAAGCCGAAAACAGACTGTGGGCGTTTTACAGCCCGATAACTCCTCTTCGTGCCAGCGCTTGCAGAACTCAGATGTCAAAGAACGGAGGAAATGGGTCAACTAGAACCAGGCAGTTGAGTAATCACACGGGGGAATACAGTAGCGGGCGCACGCTCAGGGACCATATCCCCGAATTCGACGGGTGGAAGAAAGACTCGGTGCTCGTGATGAACTTATCTAATGACTCCATGGCTTTTGAACCCGCAAGATATCCAGCTTGACGGGAAGGAAGTCTACCCTCCACTTGTGAAGGTGTGAGTTCAGTGCGGACAGGACCATCGACGGCCATCGAATATACCATCATTTTTGCAAGGGAAGCTAAGCGGGATCAGCCTCGTTTCACCAGCAACTTGCGATAACTCACAATAGCGATTGACAGTTTTTCTGATCCTAAGAGACGAGAGACTAGCCTTCGCATCTGCATATGCACCCGTAGTACTAGCACCCTGATCGCGGAAGCACTCAGCCTCAACTGCGAGCCACGCACTTATCTCACATACCCGAGTTGCTCCCACTGGCACATCTGGACAACAGCATATAAGTCACGGACATCTCCATGCTGAAGAATCATCGTACGCACTCATCGACCCCAAAGCTTTACTCATGAGAACGGTCCATTCCGTCTCACTCCACATACCGACGTCTTTCCATTGAGCACCACCTTCCGGTCCAGCATTTCCGGCAACTCCAGCAACATGCTCTTCAGTTAATTCTCCGATAAATTCTATCAATCGTTCATCGAGTAACACGGAATTAAAGGCTTCCCATATTTTGAAAATTGCAGGGAGATACAGATGAGTGTGGGTTGGCGGCAGAAACGACGTCATCGCTGGAATCATCGTCAAGTAGCTCTGTAGGAGATAAATGTGGTGCGTTCAATTGGCATGTGTGTTCATTGACACACCTCCTGAGTAATGAGAGGGACGAAAGCTTCGAGCATTTCCGGGATGTCACTTGCGGGGTAATAATACCTAGACCTTTCTGCCACATAGAGAAATATATTCACAACGTTGCGCCTGGAATCACATCAGGATTGTGGACCGTCTTCGCAGACACCCACTTACGATGGGTCCTGAAACCTTGTTTTAACCCAAAGCTCCTTCTGCAGAACTCGCCAAAGTGGCCGCCATGGAAGCTGCAAGTCCTCTGGCTCGAGTTTCCGGCGCGAATCTGACTTGCCTGCGAGCAACCTCGAGACCATATCCGCCCAACTACGAATTAAGCGCGGTTCGATACCAGGGAGGATGCAAAGCTCGTAATACAGTCGCACGAGCTTGGCACGAATACGAACAGGTATGGGATAGCGCATAAGTAACCAGCTACGAGGACCGGTACTCAACAGGGAGCAGGACAGGCCGGACTGTACACGCGCACCATTGCAACACGCCATCCCAAGTGGCAAGCACGAGCCAGTTCTTTGCTTCGGCGCAAACTATTATTCTTCCAAGAATGAACTCTAGTCGAGTTCGCATTTCATCCTCTGGCTCCGCGTCATATGGCAGTGAAGCGAGGTAAGTTCGGAGGGAGGCACGCTGCTTCTCAATGGCTGCCTCCTCGCGGGACAGGTCTACGCCTTCTATGGAGGGCGACTCTGGTGCTGTAGACATGTCTTCTTCCTCCATAGCGAAGGTACCTAAGGCGTGACTATATGCTTGTGAGAGTATACCGGATGACTGTGGTACGCCATGGGTGGCATCCATTGCACAGACTAAAAATCGGAACGACAGTTACAGGAAGGAATGAGGCGAACCACTAAGCTGTTGCGGCTGCACTTATATGCTCTCGGACACGATGACGACTCCTAGGTGACGCGTCGCAGTCTTCAAGGTTGCGGGGTTGCGGAACGCGTAAGTCATCTATCCGGGCCGTTCCACCATCTCACTCGGCCTTCGGCCTCACTAGGCCTCACTACCCGGCCTCACAATTCCAACGTACCACCATCATATGCTGCGTCGTGTTCTCGTCTCTGCCGTCCCTCGCCAGAATAGACTCTATGTCTCAAATATACCTAAACCACGGCCTTCGCTTCTGAGTCCTCTTGCTTTGGGTGCTGCTCTGGCTTTGTCTGTGTCGGCGGGCATTGCGCATCTAGATTCCAACGTCCTTTCCGACAAGGAAGCCACAGTAGGTAGGCACCTCCTACGACTGCTATTTTCTTGACCCATCCCCCTCCAGTTGACCCAGCCACGTCCATCGAATTTCCGACCATCTTGCGAATACCGTCCAAGGGAACTCTTCCGCCCTTCACATTGATCGGCGTCGGCGTGCGAGTCGTATCTTTCCTGAAGATCAAGGTTTATTCGGTCGCATTCTATGCCGACCTTTCCAATCCGAATTTAAAGGTCACTATTTAGCATACGGTTATCGCAATAGTTTCGTGACACCGAATTAGATTCCATCGTCTGCGAGTCCGGAAGAGAAGGTCCAATATATCGTGCGCAACACAGCATGTGTCCTTCGTATCAGTAAGTTATTCTATCGTTTTGACCTATTGAGCCCTCCCATAATGAATGCCATCGTTCAAGTCCCAACACGTAACACGTCTCACACCCATCTCCGGGATGCATTCGTTCGAACACTACAAACGCGACAACGGCTCGCTCATCAAGCTGGCGACCTATCTTCAGACGAGCAACTTGCGCTCCAAGCGCCGATTTCTCAGCTAAAGACCGTGTTCCCCAACACGCCATTCATGAAAGATACACCGTTAGACATCGTACTCACGCCTCCGGACTTAAAGCGGCCTCGAGCCTTAATCATTCAGGACCTTGGTGCCATTCAAAACGAGTGGGTAGCGCGGGAGCTTGTCCTATCGTACTTTGACGGGCAAGGCAACAGCCCTGCTGTATGTTCTAGCACCAGTTTCACTCTCCTTATGAATTTAACAGCGCCTCACAGCTTAAAAAGTCTGTATTTGATAGGGTTGCACAACTCTGAATATTCAAATCGTACAGACTGGGGGTTGGTATCAATCATATGGCATTGTTTGGCCTATTCCTCCGTTTCGTAAACCATATCTCACACACTCTTTTAGTGGGGATACGTTTTGTGGTTTGCCCAGGCTTGGGACAGTCTAACCATGGTCCTCGAGTGAATTCATCAGGGTATCAACTTTTCCTTAAGGAATGAAAATATAGCCTCCTACCCTAGAAAGATCATTAGAACGGGTACGGATTGAGAATACAATGCAACATTGAGATCGAATAGAAGGGACCCTTGCCCGTTCTCGACGGAACCGTGAAATTTACCAGACCGATCCCTCTGATCTACATAGGGGTTTACAGCTAAGACACCCAAATGACTACGCATCGTGGCCAATTCTTAGGTAGCGCTACTCGCTTTGTCCATCTATCGTAGCACGACTCGTGGCTGAGAATTTGTCGTTAGTCAGTGTACACAAGATAACCTTTCACGTGAACAACTACCCGTGCGTCACCGCGTCACCCTTGGTAAAACGGGTCTAAGCCTTGTGCCCCCTCCTATATTATGTTGTGTGGATAGTAACTACTGAAGGAATGACCACATGACTTGGGTTATTTGTGCACCAGTGATATGTGCGGTACTGGACGCAAGCGTGTTCTGCCTAAATCACCGGCGAGGGCAGATTGAAGTACTTGCAATTGCAAGTCCGAGTCAACTGTTGTAGTTGACGACTTTTTGTGCCACATGGGATTAGGGCCGACTGTTTTATGTTCCATTGCATCGTGATGCGAAACACATACCCGTCCAGGAGCCGAAGTTACACTGATCTACACATGCATCTACTCGGAGTAGAGGTAATGCAAAGACTTTTCCTCCCAAAAACGTTTCAAATTCAGGCTAGAGCGCGCAATCCGATCATTCTCCCGCTGCCGACTGTCCTCTTATTTAAATGGCCGGAAACGAAGCTACGACTTAGGAGGATATAAAAGGCCGCTTGATGCACATGAACTCGCGATCGGAGAGTCTGACGTTGCAACCTGTCAGCACAAGGTTCCGCGTATCGTGGAACAATTCTCTTACCGATCGGGACGAACCGTCCATCAAGAAGGGAACCCTGAAGGTCGAAATACCAGCTAATCTGGTTGATCTTTGTCCCGGAGCAACCGAGGGCTGGCGTGAACTGTAAATCGACCTATTTAGTATAGTGTCTAGTTACCGAACTGGCTGGACGATAACGAACACCGGACGCGGCCTTTAGTGCGCTAGTGAGCTGAGCTAGCGTATGAGTTTGAGTGGCGCTCGGAGTGATGCCTTGCGACGCAAGCCAGTCGAACGTAGGAAGGGACTGGAACAGCGAAACAACCTGCTGGAAGAATGCGACGGCCTCAGCACCCGTGGGGCTGCCGGCAGGGAGGCAAGACCTCTTCAAGGTGCTGTAGCAAGTCCCATGGGCGGCCCACTCGTGCTAAGAGGCCGTGAGACAAGGAGACGTCACGTATACATGGGCCATACCTCCCAGAATTGTTCGTTCTGACCGTTGATATCGACCCAGAATTGCTGCATGAACGCCAGCGTGCTACTGGCGCCTTGAGCAGTCAACAACTGAATCCACTCCGCGTCAGACACAGAAGAGGTCGAGCGTAGATAAAAAGAGAACGCACGCCAGCAATGTTCGTGTATTCACGACTCGAGTCGCAGAACGTGGAAAAAGAGCCATCGCAGCTGAGGAGGCGCTCTGATCAGTAACTTTGCCCACTATGAACTATGTCGCGGTGAGCGTACTGGTCTGGCCAGAGACCTGCTCGCCTTGCTTGGTGAGACTGAGCGCATGCAATTAGGCAAGGCACGCACCGTGAATAGTCCAGCTATTGCTGGGACCTGTGGACGGATTCGTGTCCCAGAACTAACGGCGCTCTAGCTCAGATCGGACACCAACACAATCGATTAATGTTGACAAACCTGTGTTTGGAGAAGCAGCCCCTAAAACGGACGTCAGTGTTGGTGGAAACTTGTATCTGACTTCACGCACTCCTGGTGACTCGTAACAGCAAAGATTCGAAGGGATTGGGTTTGCGTGGCAGGATAGCGGCCCAGACAAACCACAACCTGACGACAGCCGTTTGTCGAAGAGGTGGCCCGAATTGTCCGATACAAGGTCCTGCGCAGACACCACAGTGAATGCTACGTTAGCGAAGAGGGCGAGGAGTGCAAACATTGCGTCTGGGTGCGTCTCTAGTCCACCATAGATGGGCTTATATACGAAAAGTTGCACATCTCCGCTGTCGTATAGAACGTTTCAACGGCGCACATGGTAAATATGATCGGCACATGGTTCCATGAAAGGGCGGAGTTCTGGTGACGCGTGGGTCCGTCAAAGGTTGGAGTTCTAGTGGCGCGTAGTTCCGCAAAAGGCTTAGAGAAGCATGTGCGTGCGTTCTACAAGTCGAGGATGCACATGTACGTGTGTTGATTACACTCCAAGCCCGTTAGTGAGCGCGTCTAAATCTGGTCACGTACTAACTAACCCCCTTATAGTGTTCAACATTGAGTTTATGACGCCTGGAACGTTTAAAAATCCCGAATGGCTCTGGTTCTGATAAGCAGTCAACTCGGTCTGTAATCGCCGATGGCTAGTGATTCTGCCTCATATTGTATCGGCTGCACGTGTGCGATAGGATGTAAGTACGCATACCAACATACAGTTACTCTCTGATAAACCATACCCCCCAAACAACCCATAGCTTTTTCCATTTCCCAAGTTGGAAATTTTAGTGAGACCCGTAACTCCAGTTTGGGCGCTTGATGCCAAAAAGTCGACTAAAGTAGTATATTTTTGAGCGAAATTTTCCGCATCCGCTGCCATAGTGCCGATTCCGATATGGTGTCGTATACACCTGTCTCACACCGGCGACACTCCGCACGGCGCTGACCCTCTCCCAGTACACAACGGATAAGGACCACTCCTTCTATCGGAAAGCCAAATTGGTGCTGGAGGAACTTACACCAACAGGCACACGCACCCGATATGGAAATTTTGAGGGAAACTAAGATCACAAACTATTTTGGTCAGTAGATACAGTGCAGCAACTTCCTACGACGAAGTGGCTGTGGAGTAGATTAGTCACCCTTTGTCACACATGACATAATTTGACGCCTCCACAAAGACCCATACACTATACCCTAGGGAGACTGTACTCCTTCTACGGATGCTAATCGTTGTAGCATCCGTAGAAGGAACATTGACCTTCCATATTCCTTTCAAAACTAATGCCCGTTAACGCCACAAACATTCGGTCCAGGGACCAGAGACATCGCTCAGAAGGACGACCTCACCCCCCTCGGTCGTCCCTCAGTCTCTTTCTTTCTCTCATTTCGTATTTCTTATATCCGATTACCCTGAGTGCCCTACTCTACAATATATCCCAGTTCCCACTCTGCCCTGGCCGATCGAGTGTTCACCGGTCCTCACACTGGTGTTCCATAGGACCGTGCATTCGTGTCAAGAACCCTACTGCAGAGCGCCGAGCTCGGCTGCAATCCGTGTCAACAGCATCATCGTCGAACAGCATCAGATTATGATATATGATATCACGAAACAGTAACACTCCGTCATGAGGTAAGATGGTGATCAGATCGTAAATCGTCGTTTTTCCTGTCTCCAATCGCAAAACAGAAAATCTCCCCGCCCGCAGGAACCACAGATATAAATGCCATTGGCAAGGTAGATCGGCACTAGTGCCGCCGCACTGCGTTTACAAGGTGCTGAAGGCTCTCGAAACTTTCACGCCACCCATCGGCGTATAATGCGCCAACTATTCCACTTGCGGCGTCCCTTTAACATTTCCAACGTTTTTGTTGAACGTGTGTCACAAGAGAAATTAAGAAGACCCACCAAGCTTGCGACGGTGAGCGAATTGGGTAGTCCAGCGGTCGGGGAATGGCAGTCTGGAAAAGCCACGGCCAGCGATCATAAACTACGGCCTTCGGGTTTGTGAGAGCGCGCAAGCCTTCTGGTCCACCTAAAGCGAACATATCAACTCGAGAAAATAACCCCGAGGAAAACCGGGCGGACCAAATCTCCCATAGCCACTGGCTTTTGTCCCTCCGAATGGTAAATCTTGACTGGGGGGGGGAGAGATTGTGAGTAGATGACGTACAACGCCTCTAGAGGTCACCTACTTCAGCTATATGCGGCATTGATAAGCCTTCAAAAACTCTACGGATTAGATGGCACTCACATAAAATACACCGAAATCATTAACTGCGACCATGCCGCATTCCAGCCGTTTTGCAACGTCCAAACATTCGTACTTATCGGGCCCAAACACGCTCGCCCCAAGGGCATACCGAGTGGCGTTGGCAATTTCAACAGCCTCGTCAATGTCTTCATAGGGCATGATGAGAGCTATCGGGGCAAACACTACGCAACAGCAGCATCAATACGGATTGAGGTCTAGGTGTGGACGGAAAACTTACGCTCGTGTTGGGCAATATCCATTTCCTGTCTGACTTCTCCGATGACGGTTGGCTCAAAAAAGCACCCATGGTTCAAGTATGGGTGTGCCAGAGGTTTACCGCCCAGGCCAACTTGGGCACCTTGTGATTCTGCAGCCTCAATCCGGTCCTGGAGCATCCTAAAGCGATCGCGCGAGATCATAGATCCTACGTCCACACCGGTTCCAACACCATCAGCAGACAAAGCGGCGCCCACGCGGAGACCCCGGGCGCGGTCCAGGATAAGCTGGTAAACCTCATTGTATTGAGATGTGTGAACAAGCAGCCGCTCGATGCCAATGCAATTTTGACCTGCATTCTGACTGCGAGCTTTGTGAGAGCACTGCCTCGGTTAAGTTTAGGAAACGTACAAAATGCCACGCATCCAAAGGCTACTCCACTGCTCGATGTCTGTTCCTGGTAGTACGATCGCAGGATCCTTGCCCCCCAATTCGAGAGTCACCGGTGTTAGGTGCCTAGTTGCAGCGGCGGCGACCTGGGAGAAGGCTTGTGCATCAGCTGATAGATCATTTCAGTACAGGTACCGACCTGTCGACCAACAAACTCGGAGCCAATGAATGTTATGTGCTTGATTTTGGGCGACATGGTTAAGGCCTCTGCTTGATCTCCAGAGCAACATACGAGCTTCGATTGAGTGAGGAATAGTAGTATCACCAAGGGATAGAACTGCAAAACACAGGAAACCATACCTGTACCAACTCCGGGTCGAAGTTACAGGCGCGAAGACACTCCTTAATGACATCAATGAACCACTTTGATGACCAGGCAACGTGCTCTGAGCACTTGACAACGATAGCGTTGCCGGAGAAAAGGGCAGCCAATATGGGGGACCAAGCGTTATGCAAGGCTGAACGGGGATGAATAAGTCTGCAATGGCCGAGGGTGAGGGAGATCAAAACCCGTACGATAATTCCATGAGACGATGGCCGCAACTACGCCAAGGGGCTCATAGTGCACCCGCGACTTCTTGTAACCGAGGAGGAGTGGGGAGGCACGTGTCTCTGGACGCAAGCACTTCTCGCCGTGGCGCAGTAACCAGTCCATTTTTGAACACGTCGTTAAAACCTCCCCCAATGCCGCGTCGATGACTATGTCCCATGTGAAGTGAACAAGCCACGGACAATAAAATATGACACGTACGCGTTTTACCAGTGTCTCTGCAAGCCACTCTCGCGCAAACCTCCTGGTTTTCCACAAGCCATTTCTTGAGACTGCGAACAACACGCTTGCGATCGGCGAACGATTTGTTTCGCCACCCGAGTTGAGCGAGTTCTGCCCTCTCAATCTTTGCCTCGATTTCGACAGTGTTATCAGCCAAAAGTGTGTCGAGGTGAAGGCCGGTTGCAGGGTCGAAACAGGTAATATATTCACGGCCGGAGAGTTCTCCGGTTGGTGGTGCGAGATTTGTGTCGTATTTATGGGATTCAAGATGAGCATTTTGAATTGTTTGGGCGTTAGACCAGGAAGGATCCGCTTGCTACAAAAGGGGCTAAATTTGAACATCCCACACGCGTCAGAGAGTGGAACGCAAACCTCGGGTGGCTCAACACGAAATGGCTTTGCTCTGCTTTGGGCACTCAAATGACGTCGGATGACGGTGTAGATTCCAATGGCAAAAAACAGAGTCAAGTGATAGATGAGGTCACCCAAGCTTCCTTCTTCATCATACTGGTCCCTTAGCCGACTTATTGTCGAGAAGGGGTGCACGAGGAAGGATATGAGGGTGCCCATGGTCCAGGTTGGATTTTGAACAAAGTGGTGGTGGAACGGTCACGCGTGGCGATCAACGCGATGTTGATACTTATTTACCCAAGTTGGACCGTTTCGTTGCTTACAAAATGTATCCATCTATGGTAATCCTATGAGCTAGTCAGCACAGCGCAGATCGCAGATAGTGAGGGTCTTGTCTATTTAGGATCAGTAATCCTCGACGATTACTCTCATATATAATTCGAATAATAGGGAACAGCAAATCTCATCTTGTCATTGCGAGGAGAAAATGGAGGTGAAACCTACCAATTTGCGCAGGGCCGAACAACCAGGGTCTGGGGTCGGAAGATAGAAGTCGGTAAATGGAAGGAACGAGTGGGTCGCCTCTTATAGAAGGAGAGACCTGCTCACGTCATAGAGCCTGAGCTGACACACAACACGACTCATCATTGTACCCACAACGCCCTTTTCAATCCTACCACCTCCTTCCTCGTATCTTCAAGAAATATGTCTTCCAGAGAGCCACTGTGGTACTGTCATGAGGTGAGTTTCCAGCTCCTTCTTCCTTCTCCTACTTATCGTTACTGTTAGTGTCATGCCGAGATGAGGCCGTTAATGGTATGTAGAAACCACCCCGAACCTGAAATTGGTCAAGTAGAGAATGCGATGATCTCCTTCAGGTCCCCGATCCCCATTGTGCATCTTGTAATGGCACCTTTGTAGAGAAGGTCGGTACATCTCGTTTATTTACTCCCTCACTCAATACGACTCCTTTTGCAGATCGAGAGCGAGGCGGATGATCCACGCAGCTTCCAGGCGTCGGGCCCTCCTTTGGACAATGGTGCTACTCTCGGCGGCAATCCTGGATTTGAGAATTTCTTCAGTACGCTCTGATCTTACATCCAGCCCTCGTCGAACTTATCCCGGGTTCTCGCAGTGGGTCTTTCACAACTTATGAACGGTCCGCGACCTCAACGTAGAAGTTCAAGTGGCCCATCCTCCCCCGAGCGGGGAAGTGCAGTGCGTATCCATTCTCCTAATACAACCAATTCTGATCCTGGGTTCAGGGCGGAACTGGTTTTCGTTTAGAAATCAATCGCGGCCCAGGTGGGTCCCAGACAATCGTGGTTGCTGGTCCACCAACACCTGGCGGGAATCGGCGAGGGTGTGTGACAATATGAAACTCGCCTCCGCACGGCCTCTTAATATTGGTTACAGGGCTCCTGGTGAAGGGAGACATCCAATCGGGGGTTCATTAATGGCCCAATACCTTCTCGCAGTGCTAACTCAGCGTGCGGGGAGGGAAGGGCTCGCGGATCCTTTTGGCGGCCCCAACTTGTTGGGAGGGCCTGAGGACGGAAGATGGGGAGATTATGTCTTCAATCAGGAAGGTAGGCGACCAAATGAGACAAATCGGTGGGGCAGAACTAAGGCGTTACAGCTTTGGACCAGATCATTACTCAAATTATGGAACAGGGAAATTCCTCCCGTCCAGTTCCAGCCACAGAAGATGTCATGAAGAAGCTCCAACGGGAGGTATTAGAGGAAGGATGTGAGTAATATCTAATTATCTACTGGCTCGTGCTGAACACTTGCAGCTGCGCTGTTGGAGCGGGATTGTGCAGTTTGTAAAGAGCAATTTTCGCTAACCACCGAAGATCCGGACGATCAAGTGATCGTAACACTTCCTTGCGAGCACCCATTCCACGACGGTTGCATAATGCCGTGGCTGAAGTCGAGTGGTACCTGCCCAGTTTGCAGGTATGTACGTGGGACCCGAAATGCCGTGCCTTGCTTATAATATCACAGGTTCCAGCTCGTGCCACAGCCTGAGCATCACCCACCCAATGGCCCGGCCAGTGGGTCCGGCAGTCCCCGGCCTCCCCCAGTCAATCGAGGAACAAGGCCCGAGGCCCCTACAAATGGGGGCATGTTCGGCCAAATTTTCAATATGATGGGTGGTAGTGGCAGTAGTAGCAACAGCTCGAGGGCGAACCGAAATCCACCTCCACGCGAGGAGTGGGAGCACGACGGTGTTCCAGGCGCATGGTTGGACTAAGTGGAAATTACACGTATCTGGGTCATATGCCTTACGGGATCCACTGCGCGAGACACGGAGGTTCTGGTTGTCGGAGGTTCTGCTGTCGTTGACTGATATGGTATACACGTATTGCACACCCAATAGAGTAATCCGAACACTCGACGTCATATCTATGTACGCTTGTTTCCCCATAAAAAAGATCTATTTTTTGTCCACAGTGTAGAATTGTCGAAGGTATTGTTCCTAAGTATGGCACATTGGACAGCTATCGGCCCACTACATGCCACTCGACGGCTGCTCGAGACCGGCTTATCATTCCTCCTTGTACCGATATATACGCACGGACACTTTGTATGAAACCTCATGTACTTTCCCTATTATCACGCCTTTACTTGGTGGATACGGCACCGTTGACATGCTTGCTGTCGGTCTGGAAGCCATAGCTCTGTGGTGCCCATAGGGTCTCGTCATTGCAAAATGCCCGCCAAGGGCAAGTTCACTCACTCTGCCGGCATTGTATACGACGTTCTCGAGACCGCCAGCGGGAGAAGTCGTGGCGGTGGTGTCAGTGACGAGAATGACGTCGTATCCCCGGAAGTAGGCATCCACCATGGTCCCGAGAACACACTGTGAGGGCAGCCGTCAATGGCGTGCATACCGTAACGACAGGGTGCGTGCACGGAGGGGAAAGTACTCAAACCTGATCTGCGTTCACGCCGGCGAATAGCAGCGTGGTGATCCCGTTCTCCTTCAAATACGAATCTAAATCCGTCCGATCCTCCCAGAGGGCGCTCATCCTGTGAAAATACAACACTCGTAAGAACATTCCTTTGATCTCATTTTTTGTTGTCTCGATCGGTGGGTCTGTGGGTGGAGCAGGGGCAGCTGCTCACACGATTTACACTCACCTATTCTTGTGTATCCACACATCGGTGCCCGCCGCCTTTCCCTGGAGGTACAGTTCCTGCAGCGGGCCGTACAGCTCGGCGTTGGCCTGTCCGCGCATGAGCAGTCTCCCCCACTTCCCGCCCATCTCGGAGCCGAACCCCCCGCCGCCATTAAGACATCGTGACCATACGCAGATCGGACAGGAGTGCGTACTTTTGCATGTCGATGATGACATAGGCGGAAGCGGCCGCGCTGATCCTCACGGACCGGCGCCACCCCTCGCTGTCGATGTGGACGTCGAGCTGGCCCGGAGAGAGAGGCGGCGGGTTTGTGATCTTCGCCGTCCCGTCGGTGGCGGGGAGGTGAGTGGTGCGCGTGAGGTCTACGAGTCCAGATGGGTATTCTACCCAGAACAACGAGGCGTTCCCATACTTGATCGGGGTGTCGACGGGCGGACGAGTGGTCATTTGTAAATCGTGCACCGTTCAGCACAAGTAGAGTAAGGAGGGTACAGGTGTGAAGGCATAGGCATTTCAGTCAACCGTTGATATGCGCACTCTGTGTGAAAACGACTGAACTTTGCACCGGCGCCAGCATCCTTGACCTCGATCAGACCCAATCAGGTGCACATCAATTGTCATCGTCGTGTTTCTCGATGTGGTCTTAAATACAGGAACCTGGGTAGTCCGTATACTTGTACATCTACATTTGCCGTACCCTATGTTAGATCCTCTTCAGCGTGATACGCCGTTGGGCTGGAGAGGGCGCACTAGTTAGAGACACCTCAAGTGTCTAACCCAACTGCATCAACCGCTTGTTCAACCATTTGTTCGTTTGTTCTCTCGCCCGACACCACCCTGATGGACGATGCTGACACAGATCGCCTCGACAATGGATCCTAGACCCTTAGGAGACAGGCCGCACGTCCCCGTGTCTCATGCCAGCTTTGTTCACTGTGCTCACGTCCTTATCGTACCACTTTGTGGGAGTTTGAGGTGGTTGCATCCTGTTGTGGCCATCGGCGTTGCGGAAGGGGTTGGACAGGACGTGGACGCCTATGATGCCTCATAATGTGACGCTAGCAACGGGCGCCAGAGCGTTGTGGAAGCAGGCGCCGGTGCGGTGTTGAGAATGGCAGAGCAGGCGAATGGCTGGCAGGTCACCTTGCCCTGTTCCAGATTCAGTCCTATAGGCCTTATGGGCTTTCACAGCGGCGATGGTGGCTGCGGCTGACCGCAAGGGTCTGAAAAGACGATGGGGAGAGTGTGTCGGCGCGTGAGGGGGGCGACAGGCCTGGGAGTGCCTCAGAGAAGAGCGAGCAAGCGGACTCGCTGCATGAGAAGAAGGGGCAGGCATCGTGAGCGGTTCCAAATCGGCATCCGGTTCGATGTTGGACGACACGTCTGTGTCGGAAGAGTACTCAAGATGGTTCGTGGTACTGTAAAAAAGGATCAATTCGGTTCCCTAACTCGAAACCAGGATCGCCCTCAGCGGCGGGTGGAGGTGGAGGTGGAGGCACGATCCCAGTTGTCGGCCGAACAGGATTCCGTACTCCTAGGTCACCTCCGAGTCAGGATAGCACAATCTCAATCGTGTCATTGACGACTCCTCTACTCCTACAGGATCGGTGACCAGACACGATGCATTCACGCCAGCGATGGTGTCACTAGATAAAAAAGTTTTATTGATATTTGCACTCGGGGAACCCATCTTCACAGCACATTTTTGAAGGCCTGATCGCCACAACTAGACGCGAAATCGGAGTACCTATGACAAGAAACTACAGGACCGGGGAGGTGGAGGGTGTGAAGTACAGTGCTAAGACCCAATGGAAGGAACCGTATGGAAATTTCAAAAACCACAAGATAGAAAAAACGAAAAGTAGTGCCAGAGACGTTTATATCTGAATGCGCACGTTATAGTAATGGTTTTGAATAACAAAACAAAACCGATTGGTCTGCCGGATCCCTGCTTACTCTGGGATGTCGTTGATCATCCAAGCATCATAGTAGTCATTGTGATCTCCGCCTCCAGGATATTGTGAGCGCCGTATGTCTGCAGCCTTTGATGTCCCAATCAAGTCGACAGTTCTGTCTGTTTTTTGCAACAAATCATTCCACACTTTCTCGGTACCGTTTTCGTCAACCGGTTTGAGTAGGTCCGGGCCGATTCCTGAGCACCAGAAATCGTACGACGTGAACTTGGGCTGCGTGAACTCGGGCTGCTCGTTCGCACCGGGTTGAGTGGCATCTCCCGCTGAATTATATGTCATTTGCTCAAAACGTTTCGTACCTCTGAGGTAAAAAACAATCCGAATAATTGGAACGGTAAAATCTTGACCATCGTTATCGAGCAACTGGCAAAGAAATGGGTCCATCGCATGGAAGAGGTTAGCATCGGGGTTTATATTTCTTGCATGATTCTTGACTTGCACGAGGATGAACCCGACTTCCTTGATGGCGAGGTGGTTGGTATCATATAGATACGGAAATATCATGTCATAGCCCTGTTGGCAACTGGCACCATATACGGCTGCGCCACGAGCCATGATTGCGACTAGATACCGACGATTAATAACACCCAGTTCTAACGGCTGGATCATGTGATTGAAATGCATCTTGGTATTTCCGAATACGTCCCCGAACTTTTGCGGTTTAGAACCCGCGCGACAGATCGATGGGAATGAATCCAACATGGTCTTGAAATGTTTCTGCTGAAATAGTTGCGAGAGCAGGCCCTTCACCAAGAAGATAGGGCAGAACTGAGTCGGTTTGTAAGGATCGATTTGGTGTTGCATCAGGTCCCGAGCATGCACGAAGAATGCGGCGACCAGCACCTCGCCCCGGTCTCCAAGGCTGATAGCATGGGAGTCCAGGATACTTAAGAGGGCACTTGGTAGGTCGAAGTGTTTGTATGTCCCCATAATGAAGGACACCGCCTCAGAAAGGATGGGTGCGGCAACACCACGCACAGTAGCGGAATCCTCGGAAATGGCTATGCAGACGCGCATATGATTGGAAATTTGATGTTGCATGTTATCTTCGTGCGTCGTGAAGCCACTCATAACGTACGCCGAGCTGTTGATGTCGAGAGCCAAGCGCTGTGACAAAAGAGCACACACCATGTGACTCGTAAAGGGTGAATTGTCGCTGGCGTCCCTACAGAGTAGCTTTGTGATAGCAAAGTCGCGGATGGATTCCCGAATTTTTTTAATAGGGTCACTGTGGTCATAGATTGTGCCCCACCTGTAAAAGAAAAAAGTACGTGCCGAAAGAATCTGGACGCACAGCTTACAATGGACGTCCCATGTGCACGACGCATTCGATGGACGTGGCATCTTCAATGGTTTTGAACTTGTCAAAAATCTTGCGGCCGCGCATTAGGTGGTCAAAGCCGAGATCGCTGAAAGGTAAAGTTGGTTTGAGCTCCTCGTTTTTTATCCTGTGCGACGGATTAACACATGTTGGGATTGCGAATTTCGAGATTTTGGTGTTCGTGGAGAGAAAAAACGAAAAGAAGGGATATTCTCCCAGCGCCTGAAGAGCAAAGCGAAGGTTGGTAAAACGAGTCTGATCGGTACCCTGACTGACAGGGACCGTCAACGTGTGTGCCTCATCAAATACAACAAAGACGTCCGGAAACTTGTCACCATCACAATCGATTTGTGAGTCACCACCAAGGCTAGTGACGAGCGAGCCCAATGCCTTCCCCAGGTTCTTATGAACCGCTGTCATATCTTCTTTCTTCTGTAAAACGTAAGAATATGAAATTTAAACGGTAGATACGGCTTACAGCCATGGCTGCGACATCATCAGCAATCTTATTGTAAAATGTCCGTCGCTTTTCCCCCGCACTGGCCATAGTTTGTCCGTCTGTCATGAACTCCCTGAATTTTGTTATACGCTCGGATCAGCTTCCAGCCTCTTTCAAATTTTCGTCAATAACAATCTTGGTCCTCTGGAACAATACCAAGAGAAAACGGGTCATTCCACCGGAGCCGCAGCTGGTGAGAAGGTTGCGAATGGCATTGTCGGGAGGAGGAAATCCTAGAAAATGGGTGTGACGGGCGATGAGGAAAGACGGTAGATCATACGTACCACTCGCTTCTTCCTTGTGGAGGTTGACAGGAATCAGGAAGTGGTATTTCGAAAATTCATCGAGCAGGCGTGACTTGCCCATCCCAGATGACTGGGGAATTGAGCAATACGGAGCGTATGACCCCCGTAGTGTTCTCTGCTTAACGATGTGCTCTCCAAGAGCCCGCAGCGCGCCTTCTCCGATAAATGGTGTCTCCCAGGATTTTATAACCGCTAAAAATATGGGATGTCTGATTACTTCGCCAAGTGTGAACGGGTGAGATCACCTTCTTCCTGCAATTGACGGGTAACTCGGGTTTCACTTGGAGTGGGGCTATCGGGATCGTCGGGTATTACCATGTAAAATACATCTAAGAATTGAGAAATGAGTCATTGATAAACCGGCCCGTCTTAGCTCAGGAGACGTACCATGGGCCACGGCAGGGCGCCAAAGCGTCCAATCGTCCTCCATGAGCGCCTTTTTCAACGAATCGATGAAATCTGAGGCTCTTTTCTTTTTCGCATTATTTTTGAATTGACCAAGAGGGACAACTCTCTCCTGGTGTTGCGATGATGTGAACGCGAAGGCGACCTGATGATAGACATCTTCCAGGACACCATCGCTACTGAAAACGGTATCCTCGCCATCGGCTTTCCATCTCTGTATTGCTGACTGCACCACTTGAGACCTGAGTACAGTTATGGCTAAATGTGAGAGATCGTCATCTAGAAAGTTGCCAGTGGACTCCACCACTGGTGGGGGGTCAGCAACCATAGGCTGGGCATCTGGAGATTTGCGGCGGAATTTGGCAGATGGGCCAGAAGACGGCTCGGAACGATGCTTCCCAGACATCTCGAAGGTAACAAGGTAACAGCAGAAGTCTACAGGAGATGAAGCCTAAGGCCAGATGGTGAGCCATCTTCCCACGGGTCAGATTCTTCATCAGTTGCGTCATCACTGCTCATCAGAACGACTCTAATGTTGTATCATATCATAGACCAAGATGCCGAATGCTACTACAATTCCGCCCGAACCTGCCAAATTCCAGGGTGTTATTGCATCTACCCCTTGCCCTACTGTAATGTCGGATAGGAAAACAAGGACGATCGTCAGGAGGTTGCCCACAGAGACAACAATGGGCCCCCAAATGCCTAACAATATCTAAAAATCCGAGAATCAATCAGCCAGCAACTTCAGTACAGAAACGTAGAGTATTACCATCAAACCTCCATTGAAGATCAATCCGGAAACTGCAATACCCGCAATAGAGAGGGTGGTAATCGTGTCAGGAGGAAGGCGAAACCGCTCATATCCGCAGTAGTGAAGGACAGGTATCACTGTCCACAACGAGAAAAAGGTCATCAACCCGATCCCACAAGTCACCAGGTTGGCGTGAAGCCCAAATGGGGGTGGGTACGTTAGGCCGTCTACTTCTATGCTTCGGCTGTTGATCTCATGATCGGGGCGGTCTTCCGAGTCGGGAAGTGGGTCGTACGCGCTGCCCGGCTCGAACTCGGGATCGAAGGGCAGGGCCGCATAACGTTTATACAGGACCTGGTAGAGGCCATAACCCACAGACGCGCAGAGGGTGAGAAGATCTCCAACGAGCGGGGCTTTGGGCCTCGCGCTAGTAGTTGAGACCTCGGGTTCCTCGCGGTGGTCGGTGAGGGGCACATCGGGGTTCTTCGCGTCACCGTACACGACTGCCAAAACGCCGAAAGTAGCTATAAGCACGGCAAGAATCTTACGAAATTCCCATTTGAGCTTGAAAAGGCGTACGGTAATGATGTAGGCGAAGAATGCGTTGGTGTTCCAGATCGCAGTTACGTCGCTGAGCCTGTTGAAATTCCCGGGGTGATTGAGTAAAAAACAATCGCGTCACGAAGAGATCGGTGCTTACGGAGACAGCGACACGCTAATGAACCAGAGCAATGCGGGTATCGTCACTCCCAGCGTCAAGAGGGCAATCAACAAAAGGAAGCGGGAACGGGGAAATGGCAAATGAAGAGTAGCGTGATGGCTCTGCTCGCTGGGAGCAAAGTGTATCTTGATGGCGAGGGATAGTCCTTCAAGGAGAGGTCCCACAGAGATGTGTGCTGTCAGAAGGAGGAATAGTAGATGCAAAGGGAATGTGAACGCAAACGCGGAGTGAACGATGTAACTGTAAGGGACACGACGTGAGACGGGGGGGCGGAGTGCACGACAGTTATGGAGACTCACAAGATGAAGAAGGGCTGTCGATACTGAAGGGTACTTTGCACGTACTTGATTTATGGAGATATAAGACGAAAGATCGGGAGTGAAAGGATGTACGTACTTGAGCGAGCTGACTCTCGACGACGAAAGCGATGAGAGTCAAAATGAAAATAACGATGGCCGACTGTCCCCCTAATCGAGGCAATGTGAACGAACGATCTGGTCGTGAGGTCATGTCGGCAGTCGATGAGTGGGTCAGCGATGAAAGCGTTCCGCGTGAACCGCGGATTTATACGAGACACGGAGACATCTCTATGGTTCGCCCTTTACAGTAGTCCGTGGCTTGAACGATGCTGCGCAAACCGCCGCGCGCCTCAACGCCTCAGCGGCCTCAGAGTTCCAGCATTCTTTCTGTCATACAGCCACCGCACTTTCACTTTCCCAGTTCATTGGTCTGTGGTTGGACTCCTGCGCCATCTGGCATATTGCCACATCAGCGCGCTTGCACCTCTTTCCTACCTGGCTCGTGATTCTGCATCTTCTGACCCTTTCACCTTATGTGAATACTTCAAGGATACCAGCTGGCGCCAAGCTATGGGCATTGACAAGGGGATATTATCTTAATTGCCCCCGCCATGTCTTCTCATAGTGGGCTCGGTTCATATACTGCAAAGTACCCTGTCATTTACCCCATTCAAAGATACCCTCACGGGCCAGGGTCAGCTATACCTAGCAATACATAATCCATTTGTTTGTCGTAGTAGTTATACATGCATAGAACAGACATCCTCTAGTGCTGCAGATGAGCCATAGAAACCAAGTGAAGGTAGTGAGGTATGAAGGAGTATGATGGTTGTGGGATGGAGAGAATGCTGGTGGCAAGTCACTAAAGTTGGTCCTGACCACCATGCTCAGAGCGTTGCTCTCTTCTAGTAGGCCTCTGCTCTCAAGGGCAAAACTTCCTCAACTATTACCAACCCACCATCTCCACCATGTCACCCCACCTACCCCGATATCCCTCAGTAGGGGCATGAAGATTCGGTCTTCCGTCAAGATCCTGTGCGACGGTTGCAACGTAGTGCGCAGGAAAGGTCGTGTGTATATTCTTTGCACCAAAAATCCTCGCCACAAACAGGTCGGCAACTTTTCCTGAATTCTTCAATACGTGCACTGACATTCACAAAGCGCCAAGGTTGACCGTGACAGTGTCCAAAGCATGCCGCATATAGCACGCCAGCGTATCCCTCTAATCAAATGCTGTCTTCGTTCATACGTACGACTTTCTACACAATACACAATAAGATTCCACTCTTTCCTTCCTCACTGCTCCCACTTTCTCGCTTCGCTACCCGCTGGTGGCTTGACTTGTACTGGGGCTTTCTGGACCTCTTCCCAATTCGTGCTGAGTGCGGTACCACCACTCTCTTGGAAACTCTTCATCATCGCCTTTTTGGTGTCGTCATCGGCATTGGCGAAGAGATTCTGGAAAAACTCGTTGAGCGTGCTATCGCCGCTCACGTTGGGATCCTCTGTGCTCGTTTTTGCCTTTTCCGAGTCGAGGATCGCCTGGGTGACATTGTCCCAGTTCTTACGCGCTTGGGGAAGGGTCGACCCGGCCTTCGTGGCAGTAGCGGGAACGCGAGAAGAGTTGGCGAGAGCTAGGAGGGAATGTACATGGCAAGGAGAACGATGGTTACGTGTGAGACGTACGATCAGGGGCATCCCCTATGAGACCTCCCCAGCGCCCTTGAGCAGCCTTCACGAGTCGTAGTTCGACCTTGACTTTCCCAACGACGAAGCTGGATTGTTCGGGGTCGATTTGACCTTTCAGTGGACATAATTGCAAACTTTTGTCGCCGTTCTCGTATAGTATCTGCCATGTAAGAAAGAAAGGTCAGGGCCCCTCCCCTCAACCAGGACGTAAGAACAACGCACACTACGGGGCTCAAACCTCACATTAACCTGGGCAGGGTCGGCACCACGGTCAAAGAGGGTGAGGATGAGCTTCTCGTCAGTCTCGTAAAATTCGTGTCTAGGAATGAGTAGAGAATCACGAATGGGGAGTCGACGGATTTACCTGATGGTGGTGGCCATTTCCTAAGATGTGACCTTTGCGCGATAACACTCATCGTCACTATCATGTCCACCCCACACCTCATCCCAAAGGCCGTTCTATATTACGACGCCCGTTCTGCCTGGTCTCTCGCAGGTGTGCCGTGCCCTCAGTGTTCGATCGAGCACTGATCAACTCGTTTTCTGCAGCCCTCTTAGCTTTGTATGTTCTATAATTCGCTCATGAAACCGCCCCTTATCGGCTACCTAGAGAGGAGAAGGGCTATGGAAAAGATGAACTCGAACTCAAGCTCGTCGACCTTTGTCAGTGTAGTTTTGATGCCAGGAACGTCTCCCATTAACGCGGGTGTCACCAGCCAAAGGCGAGAATTTTTCGCCCTCATTCCTACGCATCAACCCCAAAGGTAGGACCGTGGACTCATAAAAAAAAAAGCCCTTATCGAGTCGTCTATTTAGGAACCGTCCCGACGTTGGTCGTCCCATTCGAGGACACCCTGTCGCCTGACATGGAGAGTCGCTACAAGGCTATCACTGACACTGAAGCAAGTCTCGTCGTGCTGCACATTGAAGCACTGGGCTGAATGCCGTTGCATCGCAGGCTATCATTGCCTTCCTCGACAAGTCGCGATCAATCATGTCCCACACGCATACAACATCTGCCGCTCCAGCCCCCGCGTTGTCTCCCGCAACGGTAGCACTATCTGCAACGGCAAAATCAATCATCGCTTTGGTCCACTCGTCGCCCGCCTCTCCCGAGTTGCTCTTCTACTTGAACGCAAGGGACTCGACCACGCTCAAGACGGTTTCGCCGAGTGTCACTGCCTTTCTCAAAGGTCGCAAAGGGGCGTTAGAACGCTACCTGGCGGAGGACGAAGCGAGTGAAATTCACGTATCGGAAAAGACGAAAAGTTTTTGGCTGGAGAAGAAGAAAGCAACAGAGGAGCTTCTTGCTACCCTCAACGAAGCTGATAAGAACGAGTCGGAACTAAGCGATGCCGGAAAGAATGCGCGCGAAGAGTACTTCGAGAAGACCAAGGCAGGATGGGAGGTTGGTCTAGCACTTGTTCTGACCAAGCTCAGCAAGGAATTGGTCGGGCCCTTCTCTCTTGGTATGCCACGTCATGGTGGATATCCCCCGTTGGATTTAAGCTAACCATTCTTCGTGCACAGGGGAACAAATCTCCATCGTAGATGTGCACCTCGCCGCATGGTTGCACGAGTTGGTCACACTCTCTGGGGGCGATGCCCGAGACAACGGAATAGCCGCAATTTCCAGGCTGGAAGAACATGTTGGCGGAGGGTTCACACTTGCAAAGGATGCTGTCCAGGCGGTGCCAGCGGCGCCGCGGCCAAGTTCGGACCCGGTGGCGCCTGTTCCGGCCACTGGGCCACTGAAAGCAAAGTTGGCGGTATTGTGGGATGCGCTTACTGAGAGGCCGAGCTGGCAGAAGGTTTTTGGTGTGAAGGGATAAGTTTGAAGGGTGGTGCGGGTGTGGGTGGGAAAGTGGAGAGTGTAGACGACAAATTTGTTGAAGTGTACGGATTTCGGTGATGTACTTTCCTGCCTGAGCCGCTCAATTCCTTTTACTTTCTTTTCAAATCGGCCAACCTTTCCTTCCACTCGTTCACGGATACGCGGGAGCTTGTTTGCTCGTTTCTTTCCTTCCAACTAACATGACTCTGTCCTCTTTGGGCAGAGTAGGTACAACAGACACTAACCCCACCTCAAACTCCAAACCCCGGCTCCCCTCTTCTCGGTCTCCGTCGTTTGACACATTATCTGGGCGCACAGGGCTGCTCCCAGTGATCCAGTCACATGCATTGCTATCCCCAGATGTTCGACTCGCTTCTGCCGCGCAGCAGGATCATGTCTTTCCGGGGACCACAGATCATCTTTCTGGTCGAACGTCGGCCAACTCGTCCGCAATGAATACGCCAAATCCTTCCCGCTCCACTTCTCCCCTTCCCCGGTTTTACTCCTCCACACAGTCATCCGCGTCAGACACAGACAGTGACGAACCAGCGTCTCCGCTGCTTCTCGACACTTACGGCTCTCCATATTTGCGTGACGAGCCACCTCGATGGTGGCAACTACGACAGGGTCCGCGTCGAGGTCCTCGGCGATCCGCTCGGTGGGGATTCAGACCCGTCGTCCGTGTCTTGCGGAGAGTCTTTCGACATCCGTTCTTCCCCAAGCACCCGACCACCATCGTACGTCTCATTCTTTCGTGTGCCTGCGCGTTCGACTAAAAGCGTCGTCCTCAGCTCCTTTCTCTTCTTTTTTTCTCCCTATTGGCACTATCCATAACTTTCCTCTTAATCCACCTGTTGAATCCTGACAAGGAACCTTTGCCATGGCGGGCCTACTGCACCGTTCCTGAAACGTCGACCGACCCTCCACCACGCAATGCTCACCCCACCTTTCTTAACATCTCCACTGTAGCCTCGTCACCACTGATGCCCACCTTCCCCCCAGAACATTTTGACTCTTTGCCCCCCGCGGGTGTTTTCGTTGGGGTATTCTCTATGGATTCCTCCTCGGAGCGCCGGATGCTTATTCGGTCGACATGGGCGAGTCACCTCCGTAGTCGTAACGGTGCAGGCGACGGCGACGGCGGCGCCGGTACTTCACGAACTGTCGTCCGCTTTATCATGGGTCGACCACGTAAAACTTGGGAGCGGCGAATCCGCGTGGAGATGGAAGGTGCGCACGCTTGGCACTTACCATATACTCGGCACCCTTATACCGGAATACCTTCTTCCTATTCTTGACGCGCACAGAGTTCAACGATATTGTTATTATTCCCGTCGCCGAAAACATGAATTCCGGCAAAACTTATGCGTTCTTCACTTGGGCAGCCACAATGGCCTGGGTCCCACCGCTCTACTTTGATACCGAGGTCCCTCCCCCGATGCTTTCGTACTCAAACGTCTCGAGCCCTATGCTTTCCCTTGCTCCACACGACCCCGTCTATGCGTGGCGGGACCAACAGTCTGCGTCGTCGCTCGCACAGGACTGGGTACGCCCGGATTTTGTAGTCAAGGTAGACGACGACTCGTTCGTCATGCTTGCGGAGCTCGAGGCGCGCCTACGCGTCGCGTTACACGATCGGCGCACTGAAAATGACGATGCTCACCACCACCAAGACAACAGCAGTACGTCTGGTTCGTCCACGGAACTGAGCCAAGATTTCCCGCCACTCAGTGCACAGCCGGCTCGGGACCCCCTTATATACTGGGGCTATCTTGTGAAGCGGCGCTTCATGGCCGGCGAAATGTATGCGCTGAGCTGGAGTCTGGTCGACTGGGTGTCAAAAGAACCTGCTGTCAAAGGTCTTGTGAACGGCGCCGAGGACAAACAGACGGCCAAATGGATGCGTCTGCACCCGCGCGCGGCGCAAGTTCGGTGGGTTGCAGAGCATTGCTGGATTTATGACCATCCACGCAGCGGCACCGTGTGCGTTCTTCTCTTTCATTTCGTTTTCGTCGCAGCTAAACCAATGACGTCGTTGGTATCGTAGCTATTCCCATGGTTTTCTATTCCCTTCTGAGGTCGACCGTGTCCGTCAAGGTGTCAAAGCCTTCTTCGACAGGCAGACAGTACCGTCGACTAACCAGACTTCAACTGGCCCGAGCTGGTACGATAGAGATTGGAACGCACCGACTGAGTGGTCTACGTCGACTGTATCGACATTCGGCACTCGGTATGTGTTGCCACTTCCCAACTTGACTATACCTCAGAGCATCGAGGCGCTCGTTGAGGGAAGCGACATGTCCGGGCTGGACGAGGGTGCGTCGTCTTCTTTACGCAAGTCTCCACCCACTCACTACTGGGTTTCTTTTATCCAGGGAGTATATGGTCTGCGGAAGAAGCATGGCAGTTGCGTGAGGGTCGCAAAAAAAGGTACAATAATCAGCGGTTGGGCGGCACGATTGTGGTGCATTTCATCAAGAAACACATGTGGTTCTTCGAGACTGTGCTCGCTCTTCTGGAAGGAGATGAGGAGACGGAGTACGAGATACAGCGGCGGGTCCGTGAAGAGTCGCTGAGGGCAAGAGGGACAGCTCAGTCACGGATTGCCCGACATCCCCACCACCGACCTCAACTAAGAGCCGAGTCACCCGCGACGCACAGACCAGGTTTGCCGGCCATGGACGCGAGCTGAGTTTCTTTGGATACGGTTGTTACTTTCCACTGCTTTCAACAACTGCCGACAACGTGTACTTTTTGTATCATAACTCTCGTGCGCTTTTTCCCATCAGACTATTGCGCATCCCCCTCTCTCATTGGACATTCGAGCATATCCTGCATACACCACGATAGAGATTGTAGTGAGCCGTAACCATTCACTCATTCGCATTTTCGGTGCAATCTCCATCAAAAATAAATATACACATTTTCCCGTTACGGTTGTAAGCGCTTACGTTGCGGTGATCGTGGTGTCTGGTGTCCATCACTGATCGAGCGACATTTCCGGCCCGAGTACATCCGCGTCTTTTTCACGATAGCTTGCTTCCTCGATAAAAGTAGACGTGCGGTGGTTGGAGTACAAGTAGCATGGTATGGTCATAGACATATTGAAAGGGTGTAGATGCCAAGATGGGCATTGTCTGCCGGCATGAGAACCTGGCGACGGAAATGAGCTAAAAGCTCAGCCAAGAGCGCGCGCGGCAGCACCCGTACCGCAAGTGCCGAGTGGCGCCAGCGCCATGAGCTTTGCCTTAGCTTGGCTTACACTCCACGGACGCGGCCTAGATGCTTGCCCGTTGCTTTTACTTCCGTCCCTCTACCCCTGTCCCGTAATGCCCAAATGCTAGAGAAAAGACAGTCAGATCCCGGGTCGACCCCTCAAACGGGTGAGCACAGACTGTCCTTTTCTTTTTGCTTATGTTTTAGGCTTCATTTCATTGCGCTCGATCTTGTCTTGTGCACCGCCTCGTGCACCGCCGGCTGTCTTTGTTCAGGTCTTTGCGCACCCCCTCCTCATTCAGCAACAGCACTTCAGCGGTGTGGGCATGCTTACTCTAGTTCCCGCTCTTCTCTTTTCTTAGTTCTCTCCTTTTGTGGGGGCGTTGCTTATCTCTCTCTCCGAATTCGTCACTTTCAATTTCTTCTGGTGCCGACTCTACGCCTTCTGTCCCCCGTTTTGCATCTGTTGTCTCCGTCTCTGTCTCTTACACGTTATCTAACGTCTACTGACACGTTTCTTCTCAACTTGTAATGTCTGCTACGATCCCGCAAACGTCTCTGGAACCCTCACCTTCGCCATCACCCTCGCCTTCGCCCTCACCGTCACCCTCGCCTTCGCCTTCGCCATCACCCTCGCCATCGCCGTCACCGTCACCGTCACCCTCGCCTTCTCCCACACCATCACCGTCACCGTCACCATCGCCGTCACCTTCACCATCTTCACCGGTACAATCACCAACGCCGCCTTCATCGTCACCTTCGTCTCTACCACCCCCAGGGTCGACCGATACACCGTGAGTAGTTAGGTTTTGCGAGATATGCGCATTGCTTACTTTGGAATTCAAATCAAGCGCCTCGTCTTCTCCTCAGCCGTCCTCTGACCCTCCAACCACTACCCCTCCAAGCTCTTCTCCAGTTTCCCCGACCCCGACTCCTACCTCCACCCCTTTACCATCGTCCTCCAGCCCCCCCAGTAGCGAGCCTAGTACACCCCCCGTTACCACCACTAGCGTAGTTCCTTCTAGTAGCCCTTCGTCGACCTCTACCCCTGAGCCCACTTCCACAACTTCCTCTGTAGATTCCACGAGCTCCTCCAGCTCGAGCAGTTCTAGCAGTGACAGGACTTCCAGCACATCTACTTCTGACAGACCCACGTGCGTTCTGACCAGTTTTTCTACCTCATCACTTTTTTTTTAATCATGGCACGAAAATAGGACAACGTTTTCAAGCACTGTCTTCGTCTTGACGACCAACAGTCTTGGGCAGACGACCTCATTTGCACCTCCGGAGATCACCTCAACCTTCACCTCAACCTTGAGCAACGGTGGCGTTGTTACTTTCACCGAAGTCGTTGCGAATCCAACGTTGAGCCCTAATAACAACTCAAGTTCGAGCTCCCAGTGAGTCTATTTTGACGCTGTCAATTCAGTTATGACGTAGTGTGTGCTCACGTACCGTGACATAGGTTCTTTCACAACAAGGGTGCTGTCGCTGGTGTTTTTTTGATTGTTGGGCTCGCGGCTGCGTCTATTTGCTTGTGGATATTCTTCTTCATTCGCCGGAGACGCCGCAGGCGCAGGATTGAGCACGAATCTGCTGTGTCCGCGTCACTCGCCGCCGCAGGTTACAATCGTGCCCCGATTGATGACGAAGAGGACTTCGGGCCAGGTCCTGGAATGCAACAGCGGTATAGTTCCTTGAGCTCGCACCCGACGGTCAGCACGCCGATCACGGAAGAAGAACGGGCGGCAGGACCTGCCGCTACCTTATATGATCCGTACGCGGGCTACAATCGTCCCGTCGGCGGGGTTGCAGGCTATGTCCCAGCACGTTCGGACAGCCCACCCCAGTATGACCGGGATAATAGCTATTCCAGCGGCGTGAGCAGACCATCTGGCGCAGGGCACGCTCCGCGCCACAGCACAGGAAGCTCGGATCCGCTACTTGCTGGGATAGTCGGAGCACCCATGGGAACGCCTGGACCCTCCGCCCCACCTATTCCAATGCTACCGACACGAAGCCCCAGGAGGTTGGCTGCTGCACAGTTGCAGCAGTCGCAAGAGAAAGCGGTCGCAAGTAGTACGCGTGATTCCGAAGAACGCTCCTCTTCACAGGATGACCGTCTGGATCCTGCACTAGTCACGTTGCAGGTGGATAAGAAAAGCCAAGACCTACGAGATGATATGGATTATTCACGGCCTGTGCTCGAGGTACGACCAATTGTTGTTCCTACTCCTTTCCATATCCTAAGCTGATAACGCTTGTCCCTAGGTCCGGAACCGCGCGGACAGTAAGAAATAATGACTGATTACAGCATGTTTAGCTTATCTGTGGACGCTTTTCAAAAGTCTAAATCTCTATTTAGTGCCCTCGTCCTGATGTTCTTTTTTCTTTTTTCTTTTTTTTGTATTTGCAGCAATTGTGCGGACTACTTACAGATTACGTTGACTAGTTATTTTGGCAATTGTGGACGCTTGTTGTTTTCGGAATTTTCCGAAGAACTATATAGTTTATCGCTGTGCGGCTGAACACGAGATTCCCCATTTCGGGCGTTGTCGGTCAAAACTACCTCGAGCAGTATATTACCTCAAGACTACCGCCATGGCTGAACAAGTCTGTTGAGGGTTACCCTTTCTGTAAAGTTTGGAATTAACAGGATTTATGGCAGGTTGAAAAGGCATTCCAAAAACAACCCCTCTTCCATAACGCGAAGGCTCGTGGTGTGTTATGTTTCCACCCGAGTTTGGACGCCCAGGGTTGGTCTAACCACAGAATTAATGTGATGGATAGGTGGAAAGAAAGTGTCGACAAAGGAGAGGCGGTGGTACAAGGACGTGGGGCTTGGATTCAAGACACCTGCAGAGGCGATCAACGGAACCTACATTGGTGCGTGCATTCGACTTGTGTCTCCGGAGCACCTAGAGACGCTGTAGACGGATATAGACAAGAAGTGCCCTTTCACCAGTGAGGTTTCAATCCGCGGTCGCATTCTCACAGGGCGGGTCGTCTCAACCAAGATGACCCGTACTATTATCATTCGCCGAGACTACCTCCATTACGTCCCCAAATACAGTGCGTGACTGTATTTTTATGGGCGCTTAAACCCAGCGGCCTCACAGCACAGCCTTGCAGACCGGTACGAGAAAAGGCACAAAAACCTCGCAGCGCACGTATCGCCTGCGTTCCGTGTGGAGCTCGGGGATGTGGTCACTGTCGGTCAGTTGTGGACCAGCGGAATTTCGTATGACGTAGTCGTCAGAAACTGAGACATCGGATAATTCACAGGTCAGTGCCGGCCGCTATCAAAAACAGTGCGGTTCAACGTTCTACGGGTGGCAAAGAATAAGGCGGCGACCAAGACGTTTGGCAAGTTTTAGGGTGTCTTTGTAGATGGCCCGCTGTGTAGTCGCATAGGTTGTTGACATTGATCATGAGGATGTTTAATATGATTTCGGCGTGAGGACTCGGATGAGATATGCCAAGCCAAATAAGGTCCAAATAGGGGAGAGGGAGGGAACGGCGCGTTTGTCCTTGTCAGGCTCACGCGCACCTCCCGCTGACCTCTACCGTCACCTCCACTCAGCTGGACGGCCCCCTCAACGCGATCACTTCTCTCATTTAACGCCACAAACTGGCTAACTCCCTCTTTTCTGTCTTCACCAATAGACTATCCAAGTCTAGATCCCACTCTCCTGGCCCACATTCAACTTCCCCTTCTTCCCCCACTCGCGGCCTTTCCATGGGCCAGCAGCCTTCCAAAAAGTCAAGAAAGAGCGGAAAGGACAAGGAAAAGGACGTCGGCGTTGTTGAAGGTGACTCAGCTGTTACTGGTCCTCACGAGCCCCCCTCCGCGGGCTTGTCTCATGCCACTGGTAATGGACCGTCCCCAGCCGTCGGCACGCCGTTCATTAGCGTCTCCTCACCCGAAGACGAGAAGGATGCACCGAATGGCAGCGGAGAGCGCCCGCCAGGTGCTGCCTTAGGCACCTCCAAAGCCCTTACACAGAACGGCTCCTCCACCGACGTCACGGCCGTATCCTCTAACGCCTCCCATTCGCCATCCGCCTCACCGTCTCAGACTAACAAACCCCCTCCCCTGGATATTCCTTCCACAACTATCTTCTCTCACAATGGCTCTGCTCAGCCCGGCGTAAGTTCCGTAGGGAGCGGCCCACACGCGGGAGACTCGCTCAACTCTGCGGGTCTCCCTTCCTCATCTAACAAGGAAAAATACCGTTCGCTCGACGTGGATGATTTCATTCAGCGGTTGTTGGACGTCGGTTACACCGGTAAAGTCAGCAAATCGCTTTGTTTGAAAAACCCAGAAATTGTCGCGATATGCCAAGCCGCACGGGAAATATTTCTGTCGCAGCCGACGCTTATTGAACTCTCCCCACCAGTCAAGATAGTGGGAGACGTGCACGGACAATACTCGGACCTCATCCGCCTGTTCGAGATGTGCGGATTCCCACCCGCCGCGAATTACCTCTTTCTCGGCGATTACGTCGACCGTGGAAAGCAGAGCTTAGAGACGTTCTTACTCTTGCTCTGCTACAAGATTAAGTACCCCGAAAACTTCTTCCTCTTGCGAGGTAATCATGAGTGTGCAAATGTGACACGAGGTCAGCTCAATTGTGTTTCTGCTTCTTGGCGTTCCTGCTTGGCTCATGGCCTGGACAGTGTACGGCTTTTATGACGAGTGCAAGCGGCGGTGTAATATCAAGACATGGAAGACATTCGTCGACGTGTTCAACTGCCTCCCAATCGCCGCCATTGTCGCTTCCAAGATCTTCTGTGTACACGGCGGCCTCTCGCCGTCGTTGCAGACGATGGAGGATATCAAGGCGCTCCAGCGCCCGACTGACGTGCCTGACTATGGCCTGCTCAACGACCTATTGTGGTCCGATCCTTCCGACACGGCGCTGGACTGGGAAGACAACGAGCGCGGGGTCAGCTTTTGTTTCGGCAAAGCCATCATCAACGAATTCCTTGTGCGTTACGACATGGATCTCATATGCCGAGCACACATGGTCGTGGAGGATGGGTACGAATTCTGGAATGACCGGACTTTGGTGACGGTGTTTAGTGCACCAAATTACTGTGGGGGTACGTGCCGGTTGCACGTGTGTTCTGGCTTCTACTCACACAACGGACTAGAATTTGACAATTATGGGGCATGCATGAGGTGAGAAGACTGTGGAGCCGGTGTGAACCAACGCTTACTCACGCCTGATTAGTGTCTCGGAGGACCTTTTATGCGCCTTCGAACTGCTGAAACCTCTTGACGGGCCGGCCCTTCGCAAAGAGATGACGAAGGCCAAACGGAAGAGGTAACTGTGTACCTTGCTCAGCTGCCGATGTGAACCTTATCCCGATTGCAGTATGATGAGTGCCTCCTGATCTCGGATACCGGAAGCTACTTCCTTTCGATGGATTATATGATTATAGTTGTCGGTGTCAATTCATGAGTAGATGCAGGCCTCATTCCTTTTCATTCCCTTTTTTTTTTTGTTGACGATGCCTTTATTACTTGAACGGACGGTCTCTGATGGTTAATGACCCGGAGAACCTTGCTCTGTCATGCCGTCGACCCTTCAGCTACCTGGCGGCTCAAACTCGCTCTTCACTCCTGTCTGCAGCCGCACAGTGCGATCGTTGATGGTCCATCGCCCGTTTCCTCAGCCCGTCTACGACATTGATTGTATTTACTGCCTGCATGTCCCCATCCATCCCCCCCTTTCCGTCTGCATTTTTATAGGGGTATTTGACAGTCCACGTTTATCTGCTTTGCGAATTGGTGTGGTTGTATGGCGAAGTTGTGGGAGATTTGTTCTAGTACATACCTTGAGGATGCCACATATCTTAGCACACGTCTCTCCCTCTTTCCTTGTTTTTTTTTGTCCTCGAATCAATCACTCATGAAAGCATCTCGTCTAGTCTCACTCTTTCAGAGGATCACGTGTGCATTTCATATGTTTACGGTCATCGCGACTTGGCCACGACGTGTTAAAGTTGCGCACATAACCGCCGGTCCCAAGTATATGGCAAGGCAGCAGACCCTGGGTAAACACCACCACCAATACATCCCGCTGCTTCTTTGTTTCACGCGTTTTCTGCACTTTTAGCAAAATTCATCACTATGCCCCCCGGGAAGAAGGCACCTCCACAGCAGTCTAGCCTCACCGAGTTGTGGGGCGATAAACAGAAGAAGAAAGGCGTCGTCGTGCCCGCTGCCACACCCCATGACAAGGATAAGGGCATTGTTGATAGCCATACGTCACAACCCCCACCCGAAACCGATAGCACGACAGACGCGTGCCCGACAGAGCCGCCATCGGAACGTGCGTCACCCGTTTTTTTCACGCATGTAGGGCTTTGTAGTAGATACGAACGCAACAGCCGCGGCGCCGACGAAACGCAAACTGACACCCGCCCCAGCCGCTGGTGGCAGTGGTTTGGACACCGGTGAGTGGCCATATATCTGGTGACACTGCTACATGATAGTTGAGACTTTGTCGTGGCTTCCCCGCGCACTACGCATGCAGGGACAACACCGTCCCTCGAGCGGCATGACCCGAAACCGAAAAGACGCAAAATGGTGATAGAGGAGGAAGAGGAAGAGGACGGTCCCGCGCCGAGTTCGGGTGAGTGTGTCTGTTCGTATGGCGTGTCCGGATCTTGGCGCGTGCGCAACCGTGTGGGCTCAAGCGTTGTTCCTCCCTTTCCCGGCACACAGAGGCACCGTCGCGCAGCGCGAGTCCTGCACCTTCGTTCCCCCCACCACCCCGCGACGAGAAGCGGAAGAAGATCCAAGCAGCTGGTTCTTCCAAGGCTACTGCTGCCGCGCCACAACGCTCCAAGGCTGACTCGTCAAAGGCATCCAAGTCAAAGGCGAAAGGTAAGGCGAAGGTCGCTGCTGCAGTTGCCGAGAAGGAGGACGTGGATATGGACGACGGAGAAAGTGGTGCGGCAGATGAGTCAAAGCCTGCAGAAGATGATTCGGGCGAGGAGGAACTGGAAGACGCAGAGGAACGGAAAGCTGCGTCGAAAAGGTGTGCGCTATGTTGCAGTCGTCACTTTCTAGCCCCCTCCTGACCCTATTTGCAGCGCAGAAGTGGCTCTAGATCGTAGGGACGAGATGGACGTGCCGGGCTGGAAAGCTGGCGATCCGTGTGTCGTCTTGCACTCATCCTTTGACCGCGAGTGCTGACGCCGTTGTGTGCTAGTGTACCCTATGCGGCCCTCGCAAAGGCATTCGCGCTCATCGAGGCGACGACGAAGCGGATAGAGAAAACCTCTCTGCTCACGAGTCTGATGTTGCTTGTCATCCAGAGGAGCAAAGCCGGCGACACCGACTCTTTGCTGAGGACGGTGTACCTGTGCATCAATCGCGTCCGTTCTCTCCCGATGCACATATACAACGTCGTGTTCTTCTGGCTGATGCGGTCTCTTTTTTTTGGATAGCTTAGTCCAGATTACACGGGCATCGAGCTCGGAATCGGCGAGAGCCTCCTCGTCAAGGCGATAGGGGAGTCCACGGGACGAAGTCTCCAACTCATCAAAACCGACTTGAAAAAGGAGGGAGACCTTGGATTGGTGGCAATGGTCAGTAGTATATCTCTTACGTCGCCCCACGCGAGTCGCCCAATGTGTGCTCCCCGAAGAACTCCAAAAACATGCAAAAGACGTTGTTCAAGCCAAAGGCCCTCACCGTGCCCTTCGTTTTCTCGAATCTCAAAGAGATCGCACTCAGTGCCGGCCACTCGGTGAGCTAAGCCCCCATGGGACTGGCAAACGTTAAACACATGTTTCTCAGTCTCAAGGTAAGAAAGTGTCAATCGTCACGAAACTCCTTGCAGCATGTAAGGGCGAAGAGGCGAAATATATTGTCCGGAGTTTGGAAGGCAAACTTCGGATAGGCAATGCCGAGCGCACCGTGCTGGTGGCCCTTGCCCACGCAGCTGTTTTGGCGGAGCAAGAGCGATGTAAGCGTTGGATTCATGCGACGTGACTACTGCTGCTCAATGACCATGTCTAGCCGGAAAGAAATGGAGCACGGAGAAGCTAGCGTCGCGGTTGGAAGAAGGCGCGAACGTAGTCAAGTCGGTCTACAGGTACAGTCAGAATGTGTCACAATCGCGACTCTCACTTTACCTTCCTGGTAGCGAACTCCCAAATTACGACGTTGTTGTTCCTGCGCTCCTCAACGCCGGCGTGGGCAAGCTACGTGACGAGTGCAAGCTGACTCCTGGCGTACCGTTGAAGCCCATGCTTGCCAAACCAACAAAGGCAATCGGGGAGGTGTTGGATCGCTTCGAGGATAAACGCTTTACCTGCGAGTATAAGTATGACGGCGAGCGCGCGCAGGTGCACAAGCTCGCAGATGGCACGGTTGGGGTGTTTAGCCGCAACTCGGAGGACATGAGCAAGAAGTACCCGGATCTGGTCGAACAGCTGCCACATGTAGGTCCCTCGCCTCTCCCATGGGTTTGAAATTCTCACCGAACGACATCAGTGCATCAAGGAGAACACAAACACATTTGTGTTGGACGCAGAAGCTGTGGCAATAGATCGGACGACGGGCAAGCTAATGCCATTCCAGGAATTAAGCAAGCGGAAGCGGAAAGACGTGAAGGTGGAAGACATCCAAGTGCGCGTGTGCCTTTTTGCGTTTGACCTCCTTTACCTCAACGGGGAGGTGAGTAAACGCCATTTATTGCTTTGTGCCAGATTGGGGGTATTGATCGGTCAAGCGCAGCCACTGTTGCGCAGAAACTTGACAGAACGGAGAGAACTCCTACGACAGCACTTTGAACCCGTCGAGTTTGAGTTTCAATTTGCCAAATTCTCAGACAGTGAGAAGACAGAGGACATCCAGGCATTCCTGGACGAGAGCGTCAAAGACGGTTGTGAGGGTCTGATGGTCAAGATGCTCGAGAGCGAAGCAAGTTACTACGAGCCGTCCAGGCGCAGTGTCAATTGGCTCAAGGTCGGCTCTCCGTACCAACATAGTTATACACAGAAGCGGGAAAACTGACGCTTTCTCGTTGCCACAGTTAAAGAAAGACTACTTGGCCGGCATCGGGGACTCGCTCGACCTCGCCGTCGTCGGTGGGTACTACGGCAAGGGCAAACGGACGAACGTATATGGTGCATTCCTGCTCGCGTGCTACGACGCGGAGTCGGAGGAATTTCAGACGATCTGCAAGATCGGCACTGGGTTCAGCGAGGAAGCGTTAGCGTCACACTATGCGGTGTTACAGCCTCTCGAAATGGAAAAGGTACGCGGTGACGTCAAGGTGGGCGGAGCAAAGCCGGATGTGTGGTTCGAGCCCAAGGTGGTTTGGGAGGTGCTCACAGCGGACCTTAGCCTGAGCCCGGTGTACACGGCAGCACAAGGACTGGTATGTGTCATCCGGATGATCATGGTTCCGATGTGCTGACATAAGCACGGAGATCGAGGAGCGCGGAATATCGTTGCGGTTCCCTCGGTTTATTCGGGTCCGGGACGACAAAAGTGCAGACGACGCGACGGGACCGGAGCAAGTGAGTCGCCGATAACGCATTCACCAATCTCCGTGAACCCACTAATGATACGATCCGTACGGGGGCAGGTTGCAGAGATGTACGAGCGCCAGGTGCTCGCCCAGGGTGGGGGGCGGAAGAAAAAGAAAGGAGAGGGCGACGCAGACGATGGGTTCTGGTGATGACGTCTTCATCTCACTGTAATAAATCTTTGCTGCGGATCTCAACACTGCTGGGGGGGTGTAGACTCCCATCGGCTGCGACGCGAACACACGGCCGAATGTGCAAACCTCTAGGAATTAGGATATGACGACAAGATCCGTACACGACTACTTGGTGGACTGGCTCGCGGCTTGCGCAGCCTTGACGGCCTCTGTGACCTTACCCTTGACAGTGTCCGGTGAGGGCGCAGCTTCGAGCATTTTCTTCTCCTTGCCGCCGCGGTACCAGTAGTCGACGAAGCGGTACCCTTGTGTGAGCTGAGCGGTCGTATTGGTGGCGTGGCAGGCAAATAGGAGGTAGTTGCGGGGATCGACTTTCCATGCTGCGAAAGAATGGGTGCTCGTGTCGATGCACGAGAGAAAATTACATACCGAAGCGCATGAAGACCATCCTTTTTTTTTTATACCATGTGAGACGGACGTCAGAACAGAAGGGAGAGACGTACGAATAGCAAGCAAGGGCAGACGTCATGGTACCAGAGATGACTTCTTCATCTTTTTTCAAGTCTGCAATGGCAGCGAGGGGAAGACCCCAATTGGCGACCTGATCGAGTGGGGTCAATCGCAAAGCACAGTCAGAAAAAGCTCGTGTCTACGAACTGGACCCCAAAAGTGAGTGCCTGCGAAAGTATGAGAAATACAAACAGGCTGTTTTATTTTTTGGTTAACGTACTGAAGAAGTACTCTCGTGCAGCAGGAGATCGCAGCCAGTGAAAGAAGGTTGATGCCATGTTTGTGTTGACTTGAGCGACAAAACTGTTAGCAAATAAAGAAATGGGACTCTCACGTGACAAGAACATAGCCACGGAAACATAAAGCTCGAGGACAATCCAACGCCAGCAAAGCAGGGCTGGGCAACGCCAACATGACCCGGAACACGACCTGAGACACCAGCTACGGCCATCTGCAATCCTGGCTTTGTTCTATGCTCCGGCGCCGTTTCAATTATTGCTGTGCTCATGGTTGTGTGCTCTTAATAAGGCAACGACGCCCACGTTCCGGCATTAAACATACCGTGACATAAGGTCTTCACTCTTTTTCCTCCAACCACTCACTTGCGTCCTGCTCCCTCTTTCAAGTCCCTTGGATGCAGTACGCGGGCAGCCAGTATAACGGCGCAGGCTATGCATCTCAGCCTTCCTATGGATATCCCGGTCAGTATTATCAGCATCAGCCCCAGCCGATCCAGCATCAATACTCGGGCCAGCAGCAACAATACGCATCCACCCCCTATGCCGGGACTGTTCCCTTCCCTCAACCCTCGCCTTACACCGCTCCATCTGCCCTCCAGGCTGCACCGTCCCAACCTCCGGTCCATCGCCCCCCGCGCACACAGACGCCACACCCGCATCGAAGACACACAACCACGGCGGCCGTGACCACTGCGAGACCGTTGAGACCCGCCATCAAGAAAAAGGTCCAGCGCACCTCTTCTGCCTCGGCTAATGGGAACGGGACGCTCCCCGTCGCCACTTCGCTTTCACGCACGCGGACACATTCTGGTGTGGCCGAGCCCCAATCCCGAATGCACTCTATCGCACGCACGCGCACCAACTCTAGCTCCCGTGTGGACCCCGGTGCGCCCACACGAAACCTCTCTTCTCCATCACGTCCTCACGACGGCGCTATTTTTTGCCTCTTCCTTTTTGCCGTTCCCTTCTTTTCTATCAAGACCACGTTTTCTTGTCGATAAATCCACCCAATGGGCTCGAGCTGAGTAATCTCGCCTTTCAGAGCACCGTCGAAGAGTTACGTGAACATATATTCCCGATGTGGCCCCCTGGCGTCGCACACCAGGTCCGCAAAGGACATGACTGGCGCGTCAGGTTCACCGGCAGCCCTTGGGACTCCAGGGGCCACGAGTCGATCATGTACGTGTGGGCCTGCCCTCCCACCACCGTTGAGCCCGGGTTTGACTTTGGTCGGGTTATATTTAGGGCTCAGAGATTGATATGTCGAATCTTTTGGGTGCTCGCCGCACAGGTCCGGTGGCTATCGTGATAAGATCGTTCTTTTCCTGTGCTGAGCGATCTCCCTTTCAGGGATATGTGTACCTAACATCTATCAACACTGGACGCGCCGTACGTCATGTTCACCCTCGCCTCGCGCTTCTATCTCCATCGATCCGTCTGGCTCGGGCTCATAATGTTTGCGCATTTTATTTAGTTCAAGAGTCCGCGGCTCGTGTTCATTCGCGCGCCCGCTGACGTCCGCGCCCACTTTTTCGCCATGTCGCTCAATAGTGCAGGCGATCGTGTTACGTTTGTCGACCCGCCAGCCGCGGTGGCCAACTCGCTTGGCCTCAGCCTCCGCGCGGCGTTTCCGCATCGGATTGAGAACGATCAGACGTCTGAGGATGGCATTTTCACGATCATACTCAAAACCGGAATAAACGGTGCGCGCCTTTTTTTCATTTTAGCCCCCTCCCCCCTCCTGCTCTTCTTTTTTTTTTCCTTTCTTTGTTTTCTTCCTTCGGTTCTTAGACATATCGTGATGGTGGCGTTATAGGTATGGGCGCCGATAAGAATCTGTTCCTCGCCCACATACTCAAGTACATCAACGATATGGCGTTTAAGCTCGACGCGAGCGTGCCACTGGCGCGGCGTGGGTTGTTTGGGTTACGTGGCCGCAAGGAACTCTGGGTGTTCAAAGGTTCTGAGTCGTGGTGGTCCGCCAATCGCAAATGACGCTCCGTTGGGTTCTTTATGATCTTATGAAGTAATGTCTTACGACCCAATATTCCCTTTTTTTTTTTTCTTATGATTGGGATACCACTGACACCATTTCACATGCTATTGGGGGTCTATCCGTACATACTATTCCGTATTTTTGTTGTTGTTGCCAGTTGAAAAAAAAAAGAACAAGGGGGCTAGATTTCGTGGTCACACCGCGTGGGTGCCTCATGTCTCGGGCTTCGTTCGCCGATCTTAGTCTTGGCGTGGACCGTTTTAATTCAGGCTAAGGGCCGAGAGCTGAGAGGCGCCGTGCTGCTGATCCTGGCGAAGAGAAATGTATGCACGAGGCACGAAATGAAAGAACGCATTTGATCTTCACACAAAAAAGCAACATTACTGCAATTGTAACGAGTCCTCTACCTCAAGAGAGAAACACTATCTTGTCTCGATAAAACGATACTTCGCAGAAGTAGCGAGTAGAACCAGCAAAAAAAAAACAAGAAAATTATAGGGGTCTACAGTCCGATTATGGTGCTGTGGCAGTTATGTCCGAGGATTATGACATTAGAAAAAAAAAAAAAAAAAAGAAATCTATCGACGATCAATCGAGAAGCATTGTCCGTGGATCTGCGCCACGCGCCGCGCGCAGATTCATGATCCCGCCCGCCAACGAGCTCATGCCATGTCCGTAGAAGAAAGCGCTGTGCGCGAGGAGCTGCTGCTCGACGAGCGCCAAGACGTCCGTGAACATGAGCGGCCAGCCAAACGCGCGGCGGTCGTCCTGGGTGAGCAGGTCGGACATGAAGAGCGCGCCGGCGCCGGCGATCTTGCGCCGCGCGTCCGGGTCGCGTTCGTCCGTCGCGACGAAAAAGGGGTCCTCGGCACCCGGGGGCGCCAACGTGGCCTGTGCCGGATCGGGCTGGGCGCCGTCGAGGTCGTAAGTCGTCAGGTAGCCGCGGTCGCGCAGGTCAACCAGGATGGAGCGGCCGGCCTGCAGGTGCTCTTTCACGCGCTGGGCATGGGCCTCGGGGTCCATTGACATTGCCCACCCCAACCGTATGACTGTGAGTGTGTATCGATGGCGTCAAGGGCTGCGTGCTGCTGTCTGCTTGGGGAAAGAAGGGTACTTACAATCCCCGCGTCGCATGTGCGCTCCCATCCACAGACGGTCTTCGGTGAGTAGACGCATACGGGAGGCCAGAACTTCGGCAAGGTCGAATACCTTTTGTGGCGGGATGAGTGAGTGCACGACCGTGCTTGCATATCGATTGCGCGCCAGTCCCCCCGTGAAACGCATAGCACCCTGAAGGATCGATCGATATTGACTAAACCACACAGGGACGGCGCAACTACTCACGGGCTTGCGATACAAATGCGTTTCTCCGGCAAGCACGACAACCTCAGCGTCTACATCATAATAGTCGTCTTTGAAGCCCCGTATTGACGAGCGCTGAGCGACTTCTCTGAGATGACTAACGACGGACTTAGCATAGTCCAATCCAAGACTTGAGGGGAATTCAATTTGTAATCACGAACAGAGAGAAACAATGGGGACTTACATGCCCTGGAAGGTGTGCAGAACCTCCCAGCCATGTGCGTTTAGCAACTCCTCAACGACTCTGTCGTCGTCAAGATTCACTGCATCCCCCAGATCGTACGACATCAGAATATTTTTTGCGGCGTTCCAGTCCATAACGAAACGGTGCTCAGGCAGGGCGGCGGTCAGCCGGTTCGAAAGCTCCGTGGGTTCTAGGGAAGGCCAACGTTCGGCACTACCGTCATAGTTTTCTGGTCCGGGATGGCGTTCCAGGTTCCCCCTCCTCCTCATCGCCTCAGAAATGTAGTCGACGCGGTTGGTGCCTGTGGGGTCGTACCAGTGGTTCTCGATGACGAATAATGATGGCGTCTTTGTCTTGTTCGTCTCAAAGACGTTGGAGTGGCTGTGATACGAGTCGCGCGGCCAAAACCCACTGCTCGACTCGCTTTCAGGGTTTTGGCCGTGCAGACGCAAGTATTCCGAGACAGTGATGACTGGTTGCCGATTACGAAGATGGGTGATATTCACCATGAGCGAGATGGGGATGCGGAAAGCCATTTGCTCCTCGATCGGGAGCTCGCGCCACTCGTTCCATCCTATAGCATCACCCTTGTTGACCATAGGTGCATAGTCCGCGCAAACGGAGCTGCAGATTGCGGAAAAGTAAAGGTATGAGAGCATTGATGCAAGGTAAGGAAACCGCCTCGTACATGTTGTATTCGCACGCGCGTGCGTAGACGAACGAGGGTAAAACCAAAGTGCGATTGAGCAGTTCTGCCTGAAGGAGTGCGGCCTCGATGATATAACGCATCTGTCAAGAGATCATTTGTGGGTGATGTGTAATGCCAGGAGAATGACACAGACGTTGTTCCAACCGAGACCCAGGCTATAGTCTCGAGAAAAAAATCCCCGGGTAGGAGCCACGATATCTCTGATCTGTTCGAGGGTGAGGACATCGGATCCTGGAGAGGAGGATGGCAACGGGGGCTGTGGTTCCTCCGGCTCTTCTAGCACAGGAGTAGGTCCAGGCTGCAACGAAGCAAGTCTTGGGTCAACGAGGAGGGTCTCGCTGGGGTCTGCGAGTTCCAGGGAATCTGGATCAAAGTGTGGAGGGAGGCGCAATGAAGGGGCATGAAGGGAAAAGAAGGCTATGTAGAAAATAAGACCAGAGAGGATGAAGCCCGTGGAGAAGACGCCAACTCTCAGCGGGCCATTGGGACGAAGGAATGGCCGCCAGCGGCGAAGTTTACGAACGGGATGTGATTCGGAGGGAAGAAGGGAAAACGATCGAGAAGGGTGGTGGGTAGAGTGAGCGGAACCACCTTGGAGGTCGCTATGCATCGCAGTTGGTTCAAGTGGCCCGCAACAGCCTCAGCGACTGGACCTCAGCCGACATGATCGCCACCACCCACAACGGATCGTAGGGACGGACACAGCCTCATTCCATTTTTGTACATGTCAACATCTTATCTAATCATCACGTCATCTTGATAACCTTTGACCCATCAGCCACTCCCGCCAGACTCTTTGCCTTAACAACCCCGTCTTCCTTCCGTGCAAGCAGCTCGTCCCACCAACCAAAGAGGAAGTCTCGTGCAATCAGTTTGAACCACGGGGTGAAAGAGTTGCCTATATCAACATCATCAGAACGATATGTCGCAGCGCAAGCTCTGTGTCCGTATACCTTCGTTCTCAAACATCGCCTGCAACTCCGCCTTGTCGACGTACTTGTGGTCGCGAATCTCGTTTGCGTTCGGATTCACTGTCACGTCCGCCGTCAAAAACAGGATATAATCAACTAAAGCAACAGAGATCAGCCGACAGCGCAAGGCGAATAAGGACTACAAAGCAAGTACCTTCATGCTCTCCCCACATGCCATCAGATGGGGCAAGATAGTGTATCCGTGTCAGGTATTGGAACTGATCTACCGGTGTCTGAGTACGTGGGATACCGAGCTCGTGCTCGAGCTTCCGCGACGCAGCAACGCGCACTCCGAGTTGCTCCTTCTCTATCTTTTCTTCCTCAAAGTCGTCGAGTGGGTGTGAGCAGCACGTGTTTGTCCACATATCAGGGAATGTGATTTTCTCCGATGCACGCTGCTGCAGCAGGAGTTTGCCGTCGGAAGGGCGGAAGACGAATGCAGAGAATGCACGATGTAAGAGTCCCTTGTTGATGTTCTCCATGAGGTGGCCTGTCAGTGTTTCAGTGAGACTGGTCGTAGAAGAGAGTGCAGTAGCGCGTACACGTCTTTTTATCGAGTGCGCCAATGGCTTTATCCTGCTCGTCGACGACAATGCACCTCTCGTCCATAAGACGGGATTGCTCGGCGTCATAGCCAGACAAGTCAATCGTAGCAAAAGCGGCTTGGGCAGTGGTAGCGGCCATCTTGAAAGAGGGAAACAGAGTACGGATTATGACTGACCGAGGCAAGACGCGAATAGCATTTATGAACGGTCAGGCAGGCGTCTGCTGAACCCGAAAAGGACGCAGAAACATGCAGCGGGTCTCAGCCTCTGATTGTTTTCGCGCACAGGTCGGATCTAGATCTGCGGCTTGTACGGACTCAAAGTCAACTTTCGGAGGAAGTCCGAGTCCCTACTACTGTATTACTTGTATATGGGATTATCATCATTTGGCAGATCAGTCCGGATCTTTAGGTGAGCTTGATCATAATTTCTCCATATGCCCCCAACTGATTGACGCGCAGCACCCCTTTAGTCGTGAGTACTGCCACCCTCTTAGTTTTCCTTGTGTCACCAACGAAATTTTTAAATCTTACCGAGACAGTGATAAAATGCGGCTGCAGCGACATGTCGGGTACTGGCTTCTTGAGGTGCTACTTTGTTGAACGCAAGACCTTCCCAAGGTCGCTGAACAGTCTGGAGCTGCATTTTTACGTACCTGTTGATGCAACCATCAGCACATCATTACAGCACAGGCTGTTGACCGCTTGCTTACTCTAAGAAGTTATACGAGTTACGCTCAAGTGTGACTAAATCTGTCTCTGCTCCGGGAATATTCCCCGGCAGAGGACTGTCTACTGGAACTTCACACGTGGATGAGCAAGGCGTGTACCGGTCCTATTGCGTACCAACCATCGAACACAAAGCTATCATTGATCTGAGACCCTGTTTTCCCAAATGTTCCAGGGGAAAATCCGAAAGTTCCGGGACCGCTATTTTGACTCGGGACGAGTGAACTCCCGCGCCTACTGTTCCGTCCCGTAGATATATCTTTCAACCGGAGATCGTCATGCCCAATACTTATCCTGTCGCTACCCATATCGAATGGTGCTCCCGCCGCGGACGAGCTTAATCCGGCATTATCCCAAGGAAACAGGGAGCTCTTCTGAGAATCCGTCTTGACTTCAACATTCTGGCCCGGTTCAAAGGCGCTCCCAGTGGGGAAGGATCCCATCGAAGCATGACGTGCTTGGCCAGGTTCCTTGGAGGAAGGTGTGAGGGCACACCAGCTTGCATTCGAGTCACTGGGTCATTACCTCGGACGATCTCTGGTGCCCCTCATCGAGCGCCCTTGGTTCTTGATCACCCATTTAGATGGATTTTGTCAGCACGAATGGTAAGAACAAAAAACACATCCCACCCAAATCGTCGATCATCACCGCATCTGTCTCGTAGACCTGATCATGTTCAGGGAATTCTTTAAGCATCCTTCCAGGCGATTCAGAAACTCGGTGATATCTTGCTGGCAGTTCGCCTTACACTCCATCAGCAATGGTCGTATGTGAGACGACAATGCTTACCAGTAGTTTTGATGTGAAGTGCACCTGACCGTGCTTCCACCAGAACTCTGAAATTATCGGTCCAGAAGTCCACAAGAGTTGGAGCTTTCACTTCGTGGCATCAATACGAGTGCGAATACAAGTGCGCACCGATTCGAGTCTCACAACTTACAAATTTGCGGGACACCGTATAGCATCTGAGAAATAAGATGTGCACCCTCTTTTTCGAGCTTCTTGTCCTCGATTGAGCGGCGGATGACTTCCTGACCCTCGACGTATCGCGCGCGCGCTGTCTAGTACACGGTGAACGCGTGAGCTGTGCACCCCATGAGGATAACAGGGAAATTATCGTACTTTCAGCTCTTCATCCGTGAGTTCAGTCCTTGAGTCAAGCTGAAGCCGAACTCGTTTGAATTTTTTTGGAACCGACTCGGCTTCGCCGCTGGCAATATGATATTCTGTTGTCCACTCAGCCGCTGTATTTCCGAGTCCAGCTACATCTCCACTTGTGATCCACGGAGGAGTAGGTGTGAGCGCCATTGGAGACCGAGGACCCGGAGACTGTGGCGGCATTTCTGACCGGAATGAGTGACCCAACATAGCCCACGTCGACGTGCGTACCAGCGCTCATTACATCGAAGTTCTATTTAATGGTAAGCCGTGGTTGCTGGTGTGCTTATCAGTTACTTGCCCTTTTCCTAACGGATGGTGGTCTAGATCTTGACACGTCATTCGTATCCGGTGGCGGCGTTAGCTCAGTAAGAGCCAAGTTCTCCTGGATAAGGTCTATGTCCACGTGAGCTTGATCAGAGTATACGTGGAGTTGCCGTTCCTCTCCAATGGAAAGCCTGATGGGACGACGTGAACAATCTCTCAACGCTTGGAGTAGGGGACTGACCTCGGTTGGACAGAGGCGCTAGCCCAACCTTCCCCAAGCTCCTTCGCAAGCTCGTCACCGATGTCACCAAGACCAAAGTCTTCACAATCCCCGAAGCCGAAGCCATCATCCATCGAAGATGAGAAGGGCTCTTGCTCACCAGGCGCGCCACCCAGAAATGACGCGTCAAACGACCCAGACATTATTTGCTCTAGGTTCTCCTCGAGGGTATGCATAGTTGCCCTTCCCATCTCGGGGTGAGGTAGAGGCCGTCTGTCTCGAGTCTTTGTTTTTTTCCTCAGCTTTCCATACTCATCATCAGATTCGGCTTCCTCTTCTGGGCTGTGTCAACTCCGATTAAATATTACTAGCAGGGCACGGGATTGACCTTGTGCTTCTAGAATGTCTTGCCAGTCCTGGAGACACGTGGAGTTATCGTGCGCAACTCTAGTGCAAATAATCTCGTATCACCCACGCCCAAAAAGTCTTCCAAGTTGAGGCCAAGGAGCGTTGCAGGATCCAACCGCACGGTGACAGCATCTGGCCTAGTGGAGTGTCTAGAGGTTCGGATCCACGAGGACGATATACGCACCTGACAAACGGCTGACCCATCTGCAAGTGGGCTGAAGATGCAGATAGGGCGTGTAGATCTCGAACCGCCTTTTTAAGGGAAGCGAAACAAGCATTCACGTCGCCAAGAAAGATATCGTGCTTGACTGGAATCTACTTAGCGCCATCCGAGCGAATTGAGAGATACGTGCTACCTTTATAAACGCTACACCGTGTAGGAGAGTAGAACTACCAAAACATGTGCATATACGACCTACCGGGCGACCCCTACCATCAAATTACTAGAGAGGCGCAGGGCGAGTGGCTCAGCAGGTTCAGTGATTAGGCCACAGAGCTGGGTAATATCTGCGCCCATAACATCGCGTCTCGGTAATTTCTTGAATGAAGATCTTGCACCAAGAGTAGCGGCGAGCCTACCGAGTATATTGGTACAGAGAGCAAGGGCCGAGAGACACGAGTTCCAATTACCAAAGAAGACCAAAACCATTATCACGTCGGGACAAGAGCTCTGAAGTGAAGAACATGATGGGGACTCAAAGGGGAGGTTAGTTATTGAGACTATATGCGCATAAGGATTATAACAGAGAGCCACTTTCGATATTGCGCAATAAAACGTTGCTCGCGCAAGACATATGAAGTAAAGGGTTTACTATTTGTAGCTTCATTTGAGGATCCCCTTGAAGGCCAACATCTGTCGAACTGGAGATGATCAGCCTATGAATATGATTTGGTTCTTAAACCAAAAAAAATAAACCGAGAAATAAATCCCTTGACGGACATAAAATATTTCCTTGTCAGAAAGATAACGATCACGTGATCGACGCGTCTCATTCAAACAACTCCACTCCATCAAGCCGATCACGACTCTTTACAACAATGACCTCTCAGACTTCTGGGATTCTAAGATGGACTTCCTCTATCCGAGACTCCATGATAAATGACCCAGGAAGACAATTCTTTGAGGATCAAGTACAGTCTCAGGGATTCCTTTTTCTCGAAGAGTACCTTGATAATATATGGGCAGCAGCGAAGCAGGAGTGAGCCGTCACAACCCTCTAATTATTCACTTTTCTGACTTGTAACCAGCTCTTTTGTGGACCTCGTGAAGACGCCGGGAAGACGACGTGTTTCTCCCCAAAAAGCCCGACCAGCGGTCACCACCCATGTTCTGCAAGATGAGACTGACGTTTTTCAATCCTACTCCCCCAAATCATCCCCACCTCCGCTTGCAGGCATCACTGAGCATGATGACCACACCATTGATCTCTCTCCTGAAGTTCGGCGTTCCCATTCAGCCATCTTCGAGGAGACGGAGGACATCAAGGAGGACATCGCACAATCTTTACCACCGGATCCTCCTGCACCGCCTGCGTTTGTTGACATGAGTGTGCCCATCAGAGAAGAAGCCTCTGTAGCTGGAATCCCCCGAAATCCCAGCCTATCGCATTTCCCTAGCCTAGCTGCGCCATCTCCTCTACGGAAGTCCACATGGAATCCACGCGAGTCTTCTCTTGAGCGCAGTCAAGCTACTACGCCTGGAACAGGCCTGACGAGCCACCATACCTCGTGGCTTGCGAAGGTTCGCGAGGCGAAAGCGATGGAAGTAACTAACAAACGTTCTAGTGTTGCTCCTGCTAGTCTCGTTGCTCACTCAGGCGGCGTTAAGCGCAAAAGTGAGGAGATTCCAGATAGATTGCCTCATGGTGACGAACACGAGGAGCGGAAAGTAAAGATACCCAAGACAGGTGAGGACGTCACCGAGACGGTCCAACTCGAGTCGCGGCCTGCAACTACATCCACACTCCAGTCACAAGCGGTTGATGTTCACACAGCAAAGTCTGCAGATGGTGCCTCATTCTTGCAAGCAGATTCGGAAGCAGATTTGATGGCACCCATGAGGAAGGCTATCGAGAGCCTTCGTGCGCGCACCGGCAAGTCTGTTGCTGGGAACCTTGTGGAAGCGGGTACACAGGAGCGTTTTGGAGTTGACGTAGAAGTCGTCGCGTCTAAAGCTGATGCGCTGCCCCGGCCAAATCCCCTCTATTCCAAATCGACTCGAGATACGCTGGCCGCAGAGGCAATTATCCGTGCTACCACCCCGCCTAGGTCGGGTCAGCAGGTTGCCGAGCCTGATGTCGTCGCAGCGTCCCACGAGGCAGGAAAGCGTCTTAGTTTATCTGACCTTGTTCCTAAACATGAACGGAGCAGCGCAGTTAAACTTACATCGACATCGACCAACGAGACAAGTATTTCCACAACGCCGCCAGATTCTCCACCTGCCACGAAAAAAACCACATTCTTCGTTCCCGGTGGCCCAGTATTCAACAAGCCCCCTCCGGTCTTTGTCCCTCCACCTGCTGCTGTGCCAAAATCATCACCGCCTGCTGGCTCTGATATTCTGAAGGGTCACACGTCAGAACCTCCAGGTTATGCGCTCGGTGCCCCATTTGGTCTCGGCCTGCACCCGACGAAATTGTCGAAGTCGCCACCACTCGCTCTCCTCTCGGGACAATCAACACAGTCTAGCTCGTTCTCAGACAATGTATTCGGATCTCAAAGCAATATCCCAGCATGGGTGCCAGACAGCCAGGATACACAGGTGACTTCGCAGGAATCGCTGCCGGTACTTGAGAAGAGGGAGCACCCAGCAGATCTTGACGATGACGATAGCTGGCGCTTAGACGACAAATTCGCGGCAACCAACCAGATGTGGACCCCATTTGCGGGCTTCACAGCTGTTGAGGACAGCATGACGTGGAGTACGGCGCCATCCCAAAGTCAGATCGGGGGCAAGAGCCCACAACAAGACCCAACCGAAGGCAGAATAGCTACAGTGACACGAAGTCAACGGTCCCAAGATGTCGTTGATGAGTTGGACGAGGACATGGACGTTGACGTTGACGACGACATAATGGGTAATACAATGGGCGCTGGGAAACCGACTATAAGCCTCGTAACAGTACGGCAGTGACTACTCTTTTCGTTGTTGTCAATGACCGATCGTGACCCACAGGCTAACCATGACGCAACAAAGAGTCAGCTTTCTGTTGCATCTTCCAGTGGCGAGTCGTCACAACCTGTTGGGTTCTTCGGCCACGCAACGAAACTTGTCAGCAGTATGCTTGGCGTCAGCAAGAAGACCAAAACCGAACTACCAAAGAGCATTCAGTTAGCGGCTGCAGCTGCCAAGAAGGTAATATTTTCCCAAATACGCACATTTGCAACGCCATTGATCCTTGTTAATGTTCAGCAACAGGAGGAACAAGACCGCAAGGCGGCCCGCCTTAAAGACATGGAAGCGAGACGTCAGGCAGTGTTGCAAAAGAAAGTGGAGGAAGAGAAGTTCAAAGCCGATGAGGAGGAAAAGAAAGCAAAGGATAGCGCTGAGCGCCGAAAGAAAGAGCGCGAGGAGAACACAGGAAAAAGACCACTTGTCAAGGCAGAGTCAAAGGTCGGCTCAAGTACCGTATTCTTAGAGTATACTAACACGCCTCCTATTATAGCACCTCGAGGAGGACAATAAGAAGAAAAAGCCGACCGTTGAGGTGCCGAAAACGAAGCCGCCATCGAAGGAGAAAATGGAGGTGCCCCCAACTCGCATCACAAAGCCTAGCCAGACTGCAAGTGCGAGGGCAATGACTATCACCAAGCAGCCATCTACGACGTCGCTCAACCAACACGCGGGTTCCAAAGCTGTGCTAATGGAGAAGCCCACTGTCAAAGCCACTCCCGCCCCTGCCTCGGCTAAGGGCAAAGGCAAAGTACCAGCTAGCTCTGAGGACGCCTCTTCAAAGAGGGCAATGCAGTCACAGATAGCAACGCATAAACACGCTCAACGGCTCGATCCAGAGCCGCCAGTTACGAGCGAGATGATCGAGCTGCCAGAACCTAACAGCGAGTATTCAGACTCGGAAGACGAAAATCGCGCGCGAAAATTCGACGCGCCCGAATGGACGCAATCACCCGAGCTACGTGCTGCATTAGAGTCGCAGAGCAGGGTAAATCCGGACGATATCTTTGGACCTGTACGCCCTCTACGAATGGAGGATATATTCAGAACTCGAACGAGCCGGTTCCGCGCACGCACGAGTTCTGCTAATTGGTCGGGGCCAGATGGATTAAAGCAAGAAGAGGAGCGGGAGTATGCGAGACGGATGGGATTTCGTTAATTTGAATTTAATGTATTGTAGCACGTGCTATGAACGGGAATAGCCGAACCGGGTTGACGAGTGTTTGTGGCCCGCGAGAAGAGCTGCGCCTGCGCCCAGCACCCCCCGTCAACCCGACCCGACCAACACTTGTAGCCCCTTCTTTCTCTCTTTTCTTACTCTCATCACCATGGCCTCATCTTCCTCCTCATCTCCTGAATTATCGCCACCTTCCCACACACATCCACCCAATCCTTACAAGTACTCCACCATCGACGAAGTCCTTGACGATCTTTCCAGGTTAGATTCCATCCTACCAGCTCTTCCTTGCCATTAAACCCCGGCCTAGTCGATTCATTCTCAATCTTCCGGATGGTGAATTAGCATCTTTGGAGCGGATATGTTTCCAGGTTGAACAAGCGTATGGCTCTGTATCTTGCCTTCACCCGTCTCTCACCAATCCGCCTTTCTTCCCAGACATTGGTACTATGAAGATTTCATCCGGGAAGAAAACCACAAATTTCCTTCGTTACCCCTGAAAAAGTTCTCTGAGATGTTCTTCCAAGCATGTCCCCTCCTCGAGCGTTGGAGTGGAGATCATGACGGTGCATTTGACCATTTTATGCGCTACAAGACCAGAGTCCCAGTCTGTGGTGCGATTATGCTCAATGACTCCTGGGATAAGGTTAGGCTTCGTACCTTTCTTCTGCGATCAACGACTTAGGCTGCGCGATTCAGGTGGTGCTTGTGAAAGGCTGGAAGTCTTCTTCGGGATGGGGTTTCCCGAAAGGGAAGATAAACCAGAATGAACCCCCTCATGAGTGTGCCGCGCGCGAGGTATGCCACACCTTTTACTGTTTAGGGCTTCGTCGTAATCCCCGTTCAGGTTGCAGAAGAAACCGGTTACACTCTCAATGGCAAGATAGACCCCGAAAGCGTAATTGAAATGGAAATCAAAGAACAACAAATCTCACTTTTTGTCGTTCCCGGAGTTCCCGAAGACTTCCCCTTTGAAACCAAAACGCGCAAAGAAATCAGCGTGAGTGACCTCCGGCTATATCGAAGCATTGAGCGGACTCTTTCTGCCCAGAAAATTGAGTGGTTCAGGCTCGCTGATCTGCCTACTTGGAAGCGGAATAAGGCTGTCCCGGGAAAATTTTATCTTATTTCTCCTTTCATTGGGTGCGCCATATCCGTCATACTGAGCGCCTCCCGCTGATCCTCGATCAAGCCCACTGAAAGCGTTCATTAATGAGCACAAGCCCCGAAAACCATCGCGGCGGACACCGCGAACCAAGGATCTTCGGCCTAAACAAGAGTTTCCCGATGAGAGCGATGCTTCGGTCGTAGAGTTCCATCCTCGGCCCACACCACACTTAGATGCAAGCGCACAAGAGTCAAGCTCTCAAACTTCATCGGCCGACAACGGAGATCCTCAGACTCCTTCACCTTTGTATAGCGAGGCGCTTGCCAGCCACGTCGATATTGCGCAAGTGACAGAGAGCAATGGTTTCGATGCAAAGGCAGTCGATCCCCACTTTGCTCGCCTTCTCAGTGCTTTGACGTCCTCCGCTAAGGCCAATGGGGGCGATGTTGGGAAAATCAACAATGCGGCTTTGGCTAGTGTTGTGCCCCTCCCTCCTTCGGTACCTCTCGCAACTGGAGAAGCATTTGCTTTCCCTGGAAGTCCTCAAGCTCGTACGGCGCCTGTATCTACCAACGTCGCAGGGGATTCCTCTGCCACTGTCCTCTCTCGCCCCTCGTCTAAACCGTCCAAGCAACAGACGAGCGTGTCTGTTCCGTCAAACGACTCGGGCCGTTTCAACGATTCTACCCCAGGAGCTCGCATGTCGTCGCCCTCACTTGCAAGTTTGTCTACAGCCATCTCGGGGTTATCGACGTCTCAGTCACCAAGTGCGAAACCCGCCCATTCGAGAGGGACGTCCATGATCGCAGCCGATCTTTCTCCCTATCTTGCTCGACCTGCTGGCATTCCCATAAACGGCAAGCGACTGAAGCAACTTGCCCTTCTTGAGGCGGTAGCTGACGAGTCATCTCGAATGACACCTGCCCCTGCAATGCGCCTGACGACGCAACTACAATCCTCTCCCGGCCAAGTACCACATGCTCCCGTTCATGCCCCACTCCTCCCCAATACCGCGATGTCTCATAACTTCACTAACTTATCGTCAATGTACTCCAATACCCATGGACCCTACTTGCACCCCGTACCTCAGACAGGACATTTTAATCCACCAACCCCAGATAATGCGTTCATTGTACGTCCGCGAACCAGCAATTCCTTCTGCCCACCTCCGAGTCACCCCCCGCGACCATTCAACTCTCGAGGAAGCATGAACCAGGCTCAGCTGCTTAGTGCACTCTCAGGAACATCCTACACACCCTCGCCAGGCTTTCATCGACCTCCAATTCCGTCGATGCCTAATGTCCCCGGCCCTAGCACTTATCCCCTTCCCCCCGTTTCCTCTGTCGTGACTGGTATGCCATCTCGGATTGGCCATTTCCCTCCTGCAGTTAACAGAGGTCCACTGCCACCGCTACGGGTTCAGCCCTCACGTTCTGTCTCCGGACCAGCCCCGGCTCAGAGTCTCCCTTTCACTCCCGCAGTCCCGTTCTCCCATCCAACTGTGAGCCCTCAGAATACTCAGCTATTGAGTATTTTGAACCGCGGTCCGGGCCAGTGAGGCATCCCATCCGCCGCTACGGGGGTTGCAACACCTCGCTCTCATCACTTTAATCTTATATGGACGATCGTCACAAGTGTAACATAAGTAAACTTTGCTTCGTACGCATCCTCCATTTTGAAGTTATTCTACTCCGGCTTCTCTTGTCTTGCTTGGTCCTGTCCCCCCCACTCTTACAGTTCATTTCACCACCCCAGTGTCCACTTTGTGCCGAAATCTTTACACCTTTCTTCGCTCGAAACGTTTACAGTGCCAGGGCACTATTCTCCCACTGCTATGTCCTCGCTTTCCACACATTTACCACCGCGACATCTCAAAGTGAGGAGGATCGCAGCCACCCTGTTATTTTCTACTGAGTTGCCCGTCAAACGTACCTGTCCCCACACCCATTCCGTCCCTTTTGCTACCTCGTCATACAACATCACCCCTGATTATCGCAGATATGTAGTTTTGTAGCGTAGTGCTTGTTCGCTTTCTGGAATGTTTTAGTCGATCAGTGTGCCATCCGACTGTCGTTCCCAGAAACTATGGAGTTCTGATGGGCTACATGCATGTTGCCAACAGGAAACGCGCGTAATTTCCGCTGTCGCCTTGCCTCGCAGCGTTTAAATGTGCAGCCCAGAGCATACGGATAAGCTGTCGCTGACAGTCATTTCGTCGTGGGAAAATAAGTGAAGGCGTATAAATTGCGTTGCATAACCAATAGCCTTGATTGGCAGATGGGACCGACATATCGACGCACCGACGCAACCTTGTTTTCACGACGGTTGATTAGGACCTTCGAGTTACACGTCACGCGTCACGTCTCACCATGTCGGGGGGGAGGGAGGGGGTGCTCACTCCCGCATTGGAGGGAAGGAAAAAAAAAAGCATGCCTGCTTGGAGGCTGCCCACTGGCAGCCGTGTTAACATCTTTCCGATGAGTCCTGTCCCACCGAACGCAAAGAATAATTGGATCCCGGGCGCTACTCGATTTATGTACATGGCGCAGACGTGGGGAATCGAAGCACGGAATAAGCGATGCACCACCGCCGTGGCGTAACATCGCACACGTGTCATGTGTCAGTCGACAGGTCACACGGAGCATTCTTGGAAAAAAGATTGATTGAGGTCGAGCGAAGAGCGAAGAGGAGAGGGGAAAATGGAATGGGGGGGGGGGGGGGGAATGTCTTCTTTGCGCTTCGGGTGCGAGTGTGAGCCCAAGCTAGCGGTTATGAGGCCGGCGCAAAAAGCCTGAGTCTGAAAGTTTCTCCAGAGAGAAAAAAAAAAAGGCGGGCATTTCCAAAGCGGTGCGGTGTGACCGTGATGTGTACATATGTTCGGGGTTTCTGGGTTTGGTGGCGTGGTGGGCATCCGGACCAAACGTGAGAGAAAAGGAGAGAAGCACAATCACGTTTTATTTACTATGGTTTCGCGAAAGCTTCGATCGGTCGAGCCGTCGAGAAGAGACTAAACCGACTTTGGGCACCAACAAGGCGCGCAACGAACAACGGGCCACAGGACACGAGGCTGGGACGCGAAGAGCCTATCGGCCCCGTGCCGATGATCCCCGTGTGATATTCCCCGCGGCGCAAAGTGCGAGGAAAGGGCTACGTCCCAGTGACCTCAGAGTTCGGTTCATGGAAGGCGGGGGTGGTCGATTGGGTGGTGGGAGATGCGGTCATGTGGACTAGGGTGGAAGCGCCGTGTACGTACCACGGTTGCGCTGGGCGGACAAGGTGAGAGCCAAGTGCCGGTACATTACGTTGCGACATTTGCGTCACCAGTTGAGCACGAGGGTTTTTTTCATCCCTTCCCACAGGCCATAGGTAATGGGGCTGGCACTGTGTGTGCCGGCTGGCGAGCAGGTGCTGTACGTGGTGAGGCTGGGCCCAGAAACCGGAATGTGGGACCACCGGAGCACTGACGGCTTCCCATCCCGGAATGAGCGGAGAGGAAAAAAATTGCAGGAAGGCGGGCAGGCTAACCCCAATGAAATACACAAAGGAAGGTTTGCGCGTAAGCTGGAACTGCTGTAACATGATCGTATCGTTGATCAAGTATGTCACACAGCCGCTACATGGAGGGTAGACATCCCCATTCGCTCTAGTGTGGTGTGGTGGGCTCGCGGAGCCGATCGGAAGCGCGAATTCATGCGAGTACGCACGGTTGCGGGGCGGCAAGCTTGCGTCCACTGTACTTACACGCGTAAATTAGCTAGAGCTAGCAGCGTTGTCACGGCGAGCGACACTAGGCTTGGGAGGTCTATGCGAGTCTAGAACGCCACTATTTTTGAGTCTATAGCGCGAATATAATTACACATGATGAAACCAACCCACTAACTGGGAGTTCGGAATTGATTGTTGATTAATTCAGCGGCTACAACGTGCGAGTGTCAAGAGCGCTGAAATGAGATGAGATGGTCTTTGCCAAGCCAACATGACATTGCCAAGCCTGGGGACGGTGTGGCTTCCGACTGGCACTCGACAGGCAGAGGTTCCATTCGGATCAGTCGATAGAAAACGAAGGGTAAGTCCGGCGCTATCGATATACATATTACCTAATGCACGTTCGTCAAAGTTGGATCCGAGTCGCACCAGTGGCCAGACTTCGGGCCCAAATCCAGTTTTTGTCTCAAACCGGCCCGAAATCGGAGAATTGTGGCGTGGCTTTGTGGACACCGGCTCCTGTGTCCAGTTGTGGAACGTTACCACGGGCTTCTTTTTTTTTTTAACCTCGCAGCGACACCTCTCCTGTCAATCCATGGGACTTGGCTTGACCCGTTCTTTGAAATGCTGAACGGTACTGGGATTCGAATATTCACAGGTGCGTCATTACCGTGCTACATGAATTCAGTCGATGGACTAAATACGATGTCAAGGCACGAGTCACCCCCAGTTGGCAGAGACCATCTGCAAACGGTATCAAAGCATACCTGATACATGCCCCATCTCCTCGACAGCTGATGATACCTAGGCTTGGCATACCGGTCGCACGCGCAGAAGTAACGCAGAGCGGCATCGGCGAGACAAACGTTCGCATCGCCGAATCAGTGCGCGAAGACGATGTGTATATCATCAACACGGGATGTGGGGCAGTGAATACGGCCTTGATGGAACTCTGCATTATGATCCACGCTTGCAAGATTGCTAGCGCGAAGCGTATCACTGCCGTCGTCCCCCTGTTCCCGTATGCACGTCAAGACAAGAAAGACAAGAGTCGTGCACCGATCACCGCAAAACTAGTTGCAAACATGTTGCAGAAGTCGGGATGTGATCACCTCATCGTGAGTGTGCCATCTTGGGGCGGGAGTGACATGCGTGTGCTGTGAACTGACTTTGGTACGACCGAACTTTGAATACCGGGTTCATAACACAAGACAATGGATCTACACGCATCACAGATCCAGGGTTTCTTCGATGTACCGGTTGACAAGTAGGTCTGTCGATTTCGGCATATCTGTTCTTGATTTGCTGATCGGGGGGTCGGATCCAGCGTAAGTTCTCGCTTCTGTTAGCCTATGAACGTACGGCACACATCATCGCGTGCCCAGCTTTACGCCGAACCGTCTTTAATACTCTATATTCGGACCAAGTTCGACCTCTCAAACATTGTTATAGTCTCACCTGATGCGGGCGGTGCTAAAAGGTGCGTGGATTGATCGGTATCGGCTATGTTAAGAGAGCGTATATATGTGCTATCTATAGGGCGACATCGATGGCGGATCGGCTAGGGGTTGACTTTGCACTGTTTCACAAGGAACGGAAAAGGGCGAACGAGGTATCACGAATGGTGCTTGTTGGACACGTCGAAGGCAAGGTGGCGATCTTGGTGGACGACATGGCTGATACATGTGGAACGCTTTGCCTGGCGGCTCAACACCTAGCCGAAGCGGGAGTAGAAAAATCGTTTGCGATGGTAACACATGGCATTTTAAGTGGAAACGCACTAGAGGCCGTGGAGAAGAGCGCGCTGGAAAAGCTGATTGTGACAAACACGTTACCTCAGGAAGAGAACCAGGCGATGTGCAAGAAGATCGAGGTGATTGACATAGGACCAGTATTGGGGGAAGTTATCAGACGAAGCCACTACGGGGAGAGCATTTCGAAGCTTTTTAATGAAGTGCCATATTGACATTAGCTGTTTTGTGGAGAGTTAGTGGGGACGACTGACGTCGTTTTGGTTACAACAATATAAAACGGAAGGATCCTTGAGAGTGTAGAGAGGGAGAAAAAGGAAAAGGAAATACGGATCGGGGAGGATGGATCTACCCAAGTAACTCTAAAAAGGCAAGTGACAACCGAGTTGATGGTAAGAGAATAGGCGAATGTTTAATGCGTGCGACCCATCAAGCTCAAAGCTGGATCGGGAAGATCTGAATGTGGGATAATTACCAACCGGAAACGAGAGTGTGGAAATAAGCGTCGGGGCGAGAAGCAAATTTGTATAATAGGGCATATGTCATGTCATGTATGGGGAAGGAGCACCATCAAGAGGGTTGACGTCGGAGTGGTCGGAGAGATCGGAGGGGTGGATGGACGCATCAAGATGAGCTTCTAGCACGGGATGGAGTGAGTTGGGAGGGAAGGGAAGGACACCATGTGACCCGGAGAGTGGGAAAGGATCTCAGATGGTCTGAAATGGAGAATGGTGTAAAGATTACGAGCGGGGCGGAAGAAGAGAAGTCGCAACGAGTAATACAACTGCAGCGCTACTGCAATACGCGTGTACACTAAGTTGAAAAACCAGAATTACAGCGTTTATTAAAAATAAACTAAAATAAAATAAAATAAAATAAATCAGGGATCAGCGAAGGATTCCTGCTCGCGCGAGACGAGACTGCATCCGCGGCTACGACAATCGAACGAACGCGGATTCATACCTTCCCTTCCTTCTCTTCCTTTCCTTTCCTTTCCTTTCTCTTCCCTTCCCCCTTCCCTTTCCCTTTCCCTTTCCCTTGCCTCGCCTTACCTTACCTTACACCACCTCTACCCTTGACTTCCCTTCCCGACCCCCCCTTCACTCACCTTTTTATTATTCTCTTCCGTTCTCCTCTTTCCTCTTTCCTCTTCCTTCCTTCCTCCCCTCGTCCCCCCGTGCGTATGCCCTTGTAGTGGTCCCTACTCTCTTCTTCTTCTCTCGCACTGGCTTTACGCTCTCTCCCTCCCCAAATCGCACAACAGGGCAATGCACCACACACGCAGATCATGTCCCACCAACATGTCCAACAAGGTCATGCTCATCGCCCAGCACCCCTTCCTGCACCAAAGGAACCGTTCACAGCACTCGCAATACCTGCCGTCGACTTCACCTCCACGGGCGTGCGATACGGAAATGCCCAGAGCTGTTCGTTCTTTACTCATACTTGCATCATATTCCTATACTCATCTCGATTTACCTTCGATCACCCACAGCCTCCACACGCTCCTTTACCCCCATCAAGGCCGTTGGGGACGGTTCCTTTGGTACCGTCTGGCTCTGTGATTGGCATGGGCCCCTACCCCCCAATACACCGATGTCGGCAATGCAATCCGTCGTCGGCACGCGGCCAGAGTACGCGAATATGCGTCTCGTGGCCGTCAAACGCATGAAGAGGAGGTGGGAAGGCGGCTGGGATGAGTGCAGGAGGCTCAAGGAAATTGAGGTGTGCATCCGTCTTTTCTTTCTCGGCTCATCCCTTCTCTGACCACATTCTGCTCACTCCTCCTCGTAAATTCAAAGGCATTACTCGCAATACCCCCTCATCCACACATCATACCCCTGTACGATTCATTTCTTCTTCCAGACTCCAAGGAGCTCTATTTCGTCTTCGAGCCAATGGAGGGGCATCTATTTCAGCTCATCAAGTCTCGTCGGGGTCGTCCTTTCGCTGGTGGGCTCGTCGCCTCCATCTTTCGTCAGATCGTTCATGGTCTGCATCACATCCACCAATCGGGCTACTTTCACCGTGACATGAAGCCCGAAAATATACTCGTGACAACCACTGGGCATCATACATATCCCAATTTGTCACCAGTCGCTCCACCAGATGCCCCTCCAGAGCAAGATGTCAAAGTCATAGTCAAACTTGCCGATTTTGGCCTAGCGCGGGAGACCCGGAGCAAGCCGCCATACACGGAGTACGTCTCAACTCGGTGGTATCGCGCCCCAGAGGTTCTGCTTAAGAGCAGAGACTACTCAAATCCTGTGGATATGTGGGCTCTCGGCACAATCATGGCTGAGCTCGTCAACCTCAGGCCTCTGTTTCCTGGCAAGCGGGAGGCCGACCAACTTTACAAGATAACCGAGATCCTCGGTGATCCTTCTGAGAATTATGGCTTCGACGTACGAGGCAAACCGTTCGGTGGTGGGAGATGGGAAGGAGGCGTGCAAATGGCTAGGGATAATTTTCATTTCACGTTCCAAAAGGTCTGTGCCGTCGTTCTCCACTAGTCACCCTCTCATTGTATTTGTTCCAGATTCCTCCCAGAGATATTGCGTCGCTTTTTGACCGCTCAGTTCCCCCAAGGCTTATCGAGTGCATCGCTGACCTGCTTAAGTATGATCCCGCGACTCGGTTGACCAGCCTTGACTGCATTGGGCATCCCTATCTCCTCGAAGCGGCAAATAATCGTCGTGATCATATCCCACCGGCCCTATCCGTGTCCACCTCTCTGTCGGGACACTCGACCGGCCTCTCGACCCCTGTTTCTCAATTCACAAGTTCACCGCGTGTCGTCCAGCCACCTGCCTCCCACCTAGCGCCTCACACTATAAGCGCCTTCGAGGCGTCGTCGTCACATCGACAGCCCTTCTATCCTCCAGCAGACCCAACAGACCCTCAGTATGCGCACCTTCTTCTCGCGCCTGGCCATAAACCACAGCGCCCCCCTCCACTACAACACTCGACGACGGATTCGTCCGCGTCTTCGTACCCAAGTGCGGAACCTTCCCCTAACTCTCAGAATGGCTGGGATGGTATACAGACCTCTTCACACGCCGAGATTCCTGAGGAACACTTCTCCGGCCATCCCATGGATACCACCACGTCGCCTATAGTCCAAGAATTTCCGGCTCAGCCTTCTGCCGAACCTGATACCATGCATACCACGCAGAACGGCGGTCATTATGATGTGTCAGCACCCGATTCTAAGTTGCATAAGACACCTTCTCTCCTCTTCCGGAAGCAGTGGCGGCGCGGTCTCGGGGGCATGTTTGGCAACGGCGACAAAAGTCACTTACCTCCTGTGGACGAATTACATGTCTCTCAGAGTCAGGGCAGCACACCATCCCTCAAACGGACGCAGTCCTCGAGCACGGACAGTCGTTCGTTACCAGACGTCCAGCCGTCTATCTCCGCAGCACCTCCCCCGAAGGACCCCAAGAAGGTGAAGAAAGAGGCTGCGCGTATGGCACATGAAGCGGAGATGCAGCGGCGCGCTCAGATGAAAAAGGCACAGCAAGAACAATCCCGGGCCGTCATGCAAAACCGCAGCCAGATCATTATGGAGGCCCACACGAAGCAGGAGCTCGAGTGGAAGTGGCAGTCGCACGCACACTTGGTCAACTCGCAAGATGCGTCGCGTTTTGCTGGCTCAGACCAAAATAGGCTGGGCAATGGGGGAGGTCCTATTCGGGACCATCCGACTCGTGGGAACGGCGCAATTGGCTTGGGACCGTACGAGCGGATGGCAAAGGCACGCAAGCGTGAATTCGATGATGATCATTCGATGTCATCCTCAGACGTGCGGGGCAGCGCGGTGATGTCTGTGATGTCTTTTGCGACAAACGACAGCGACCCTGGCCCTTCCTTACGGACCATGCCCAGTATTTTCTGTTCGATCCGAGACCCGTCCGCATCTTCTCCTCTTGGCCACTTCGACGACTTCTCGGCTTCGGGTACATCAGAGCAGTCCGTCAGCCACCAGTTCACCCAGGGATCAATGGAGTCCAGCTCAGTTTCCGACCTCGGTTCGCCTCCACCTATACATACCTTAAGCTTGTCACCTGCAGGGTCGTGGCGAACGCTACAACAAAGCGGTGATAGCGCCGACGAGGGCGTACATCAACCGCGGCCTTCACGACTCACGGTCTCGTCACGGAATGAGCCGCCTTATGGTGGACACGTTGGTGGATTGTCTCCAAGTCCTGGCTTGAGTGCACCCAAGTCTGCCATCAATCCAATATTCAAAGTGGTCGGTGTCTGTTCAGCCTCGTCATGAATTGTTTCCACTCAAACCGGTTTTCCGTTACAGCCATCGCGACCGTCGTTGAAGATATCGTTGAAGCGTTCACCTTCCACACCTGCTCTTCCACCTTTTTCTAGCCTCGATGCGGTTGCGAATAGGGAACGCCAACCTCTTTCGCCTATGTCGTTCTCGACTCCGGACGATGAATTTTGATTTTCATTCTTGTTGTTTTATTGACCATCTGCACTGTTGTTTGTCCCTTCAGCCCATCACATACACCTCATCCATCCATCTATTTATGTTACGCGCGCTCCCTCTACAATCGACCTTGCTGCCATCTTATCCCAGGAATTTTAACCGCACGCACTCACAAGTTTTTCCCGCCGCACATCTCCACACAAGTCGACGTTCATTTCCGTTTCGCTTCATCTCTCTTCTCTGCTCTTGTTCTCGTAATTTCGTCTTCTGCTCATTATTTCGCTTGCATTTATACGTCTACCCTAATCCATCCCACCTTCGTTTAAGATGCACACCCTTGCCGGCAGGTTTTTATTAGCAGTATTTTATATCTGCCCCCCGTACACTTTGTGCCCCGGCGAAGAGATTATAGTCAGTAGACACAATGTATTCTTAGTCCATCAGTAAGTGTGCAGTCGGGGTGCGTTGGGAAACAGTACACTTTGACCATCACTTGGATGTGTGACCAACAGAACAATCAATATTCCCAAGACTGTCACTGCTCTCCACCGGGTTATGATCACCGCAAACTGAACTAGATGTATTTTCTAGACGGAATTCCAGGATATAAAATACACTCTACGCGATTAATGGTTGTGCCCATGATGCGGAGCTTGTTCGTATCGAAGCCCACTAAGATTCACGTGTGAGCAAAAAAAAAAACGGTGGACGCGTATGTGAAGACAAAAACACACCAATAACTGCGTTGACAAAAAGCACGAGCGCAATACACTCAGCCAGGTTAGAACGATCTGAGTGAAGAAAAGCTCACCCGCACGATCGAGGTCCGGGTTTATCCTGTTCAAGAATGGTCAGCTTCCTCTCCTAACTTCAATGCTTAGACTGCCTACCAAGTTAATGTAGATTTTTGGATGTCCCAACGGGCCAGAGCCTTAAAAAAAATTAAAAATTAAAGAAAGTCAGCTCAAAATTATCGTCGCCGCGCCGGAGTTGAGTTGATTTGATTGACTTACCACCGTCACAGATGGCTTTGCGGCCATGAATGAGACGGACGGGCTCGTTCGCGAGGAGCTCCATCGCACTGAGCGGATTGGGCTGCAACTCCATGACAGTCTGCTCGAAGCGCGGGCCCGACTGGCCTGCTGGGCGCGAACTCTGGCTCGTCGACCAGGTCGCGGCTCTGTTTGGGGACTGAGGGGCAACTGCTTGTTGCTTTGCCTCTGCGGACACTGCCGAAGTAGATGTAGAGGGGGCTGCGGGGCTGGAGGAGTAGAGACGGCGGCCAAGTCGCGGACGCAGACGCGCTGCAAGACGGGTCGAGATCATTGTGAGCCTATGACTTGTCGCTCGTCGGTTGGGAGCGGACTAGTGGAGTCCGGGAGGGTGTGGGAGAATGCACGGGAAAGTCCGAGAAAGGTGGGCGTACGAAAAAGGAAATGAAGAATATTCTACGGAGGTCTAGAGAGTTCTGGGAGGCGCATGATAGGATGATAGGGTTCAAGGCTTGGTCACATATAAATATAAATATGACCTCGGTAGAGCTGCATTTTGTCGACCATGGCTTTCGACTTGGACCATTTCACAGATAAGGCTCGCGAAACCGTGCAAGCTGCCCTCCAGCTTGCCACTGATTATGCCAACTCACAACGTACGTCATCACAGCCCCCCTTTAACCTTTCAAGCGCTCATATATGCGATATACAGTGTACCCCGTGCACCTTGCGTCTGTACTTTTGAACGAAGCTGCTGGCGATGGTCCGACTTCTGGAAACATTGCACAATCTCAAATACCCCTCTTTGCGTCCGTGATCCAAAAAGCCGGAGGCGATGTCGTAAGCACATCTCCGCAATTACTAGCGCCCATAGCGTATTCACCATCTCTTAGACCTTAGTAAAGCGTGCTCTGCAACGCGTCATAATCCGCCTCCCTGCACAGTCTCCACCCCCTGATGACGTATCTCTCGCGTCTGAAACTGTCCGAGTTTTGCGGGACGCGCAGGGCCTTCAGAAGACCATGCACGACTCATATGTGGCGCAGGACCACATTCTTACCGCGCTTTTGAAAGCTCCGTCGATGGCCCCTGTGCTTAAAGATGCAGGGCTTACAGAAGCCGCGCTCGTCACGGCCGTCGAGCAAATCCGCGGCAATAGAAGAGTCGAGAGCCGTTCTGCTGAGCAAGGTTTCGATGCGCTCAGCAAGTATGCTGTCGACCTCACTGCCCTCGCCGAGGAGGGAAAAATAGATCCTGTTATCGGGCGCGATAATGAGATCCGTCGCGTCATCCGTATTCTTTGCAGAAGGTAAGTCGGTTGTTTCCAATCGATCCATTGTTGGTACTATCTGATCCCTGGCTGGCTTCTAGGACGAAGAATAACCCCGTTCTGATTGGCGAACCGGGCGTCGGCAAGACTTCCATCGCCGAGGGCCTTGCGCAACGCGTTGTCAATCGCGATGTCCCAGCTTCCCTCTTTGCGCGGGTGTTTTCCCTTGATATGGGTGCCCTTATGGCCGGCGCTAAATACAAGGGCGAGTACGAGGAGCGCATCAAGTCAGTCTTGAACGAGGTAGAGAAGGCAGCGGAGGAGGGCGGCCCCGGTGTCATTCTCTTTGTCGACGAGCTCCATCTCATCATGGCTGGCCGCGGATCGGAAGGGGGAGGGATGGACGCTGCGAACTTGTTCAAGCCCCTCTTGGCTCGCGGCAAGCTCCGTTGCATCGGCGCAACAACTCTAGCGGAATATCGCAAGTATATCGAAACCGATGCGGCTCTCGAGCGCCGATTTGCGCAAGTCCTGGTGAACGAACCGACTGTGCCGGAGACCATCAGCATCCTTCGTGGTATCCGCGAAAAGTACGAAGTTCATCACGGGGTGCGAATCCTCGATGGCGCTCTCATATCGGCCGCTACGCTGGCGCATCGTTATCTAACCGCGCGCCGACTCCCCGATTCTGCCATCGACTTGGTAGATGAGGCATGTGCGAGGTGCGTCCATTCAACGTCTCCCTATGTCGGGTCCTAATCATTCCATGTTAGTGTCCGTGTGACTCGCGAAACCGCCCCAGAGGCTATCGACAAACTTCAACGCCGGAAGCTCGAGCTCGAAGTGGAGGTCCACGCGCTCGAGCGCGAAAAAGACGAAGCTTCCAAAGAACGACTGCACGTCGCTCGTAAGGCAATTGCCGAAGTTGACGAGGAACTCGCACCTCTTGTTGCTGCGTACGAGAACGAGAAGTCGCGCGGGGACGAAGTTAATAAGATTCGCAAGAGGATAGACGAGTTGAAGGCAAAGGCTGACGAGGCAGAGAGAAGGTACGCGAGTCTCCCCCATATCGTGTTGCACAGGCTAAATTCTCTTTCTTTCTAGATATGACCTATCCACCGCATCTGACCTGCGATACTATGCTTTGCCAGACTTGCAGCACCGTCTAGAATCTCTACTCACCAAGCAAGCGGAAGAAGAGAAGTCTGGAGGCGGAGGTACCGACACCGTCACTCCCGAACAGATCGCCGAGATCGTAGGACGCTGGACTTCCATTCCCGTCACTCGCCTTATGTCCACTGAGAAGGAGAAGTTACTGCGCATGGAAAAGATTTTGGCTGAGAGTGTCGTAGGTCAACCAGAGGCCGTGAGGTCCGTTGCCAATGCCATTCGGCTGTCTCGCAGTGGCCTAGGCAATGCGCAAAGACCGATTGCGAGTTTCCTGATGGCCGGCCCCTCCGGTACAGGCAAGACCCTTCTGAGCAAAACGGTGAGAGATCGTACCCCATCTTGTGCTTGCGTCGAGATTTTTTGACTCATCTCAACCTGCCTGCGTTTGCAGCTCGCGACTCTGCTCTTCGATTCGCCCGACGCTATGATTCGCATTGACGGCTCGGAATATTCGGAGAAGCACTCTATTGCGCGGCTTATCGGGGCTCCCCCCGGTTATGTCGGCCATGACTCTGGCGGCCAGCTGACGGAGTATGTACGACGCAAGCCATATTGCATCATTCTCATCGACGAGATCGAGAAGGCGTCGCGCGAATTCGTCACGCTATTCTTGCAAGTCTTGGATGACGGTCGTCTCACAGACGGCCAAGGCCGCGTGGTCGACTTTCGCAATACCGTCATAGTGATGACTAGCAACCTTGGCGCAGCGTATCTGAATGACATGGGCGAAGGGCCCGTGCGGCCTCGGACGAGGGAACTTGTCATGGGCGCCATTCAAGGCCACTTCCCACCCGAGTTCATCAACCGGATTGATGAGATCATCATCTTCGTGAGCACTACTGTCCGCTTCGACCAGAATGAGAAGTACTGATGTCGAACAACGTTTTTTTTTAGCGCACGCTTTCGCGTAGGAATATCATGCGCATTGTCGAGTTGCGCCTGAAAGAGGTGCAGGAGCGTCTCTCGAATCGCAAAATCACACTCCTTCTTGATGACGAGGCGAAACATTATCTCGCTGCGCGCGGGTATTCGACCGTCTACGGGGCGCGGCCGCTTAACAGGGCGATTCAGACTGAGCTGCTCAACCCGTTGTCTGTCATGATTCTCACCGAACGCATACGGGATGGCGAGGTCGTCCGCGTCGGGTTCAACGGCCCTCGCAACCGGCTGCATATCTTCCCGAATCATGAAGGAAGCGAGGTGGACGGCATGGACGTGGATTATGATGATACTGAAGAAGACGAGTTGGAGATCGAGGAGATGGACTAATTTTATGTATACTTGATGGACTGTGGTCACGTGTTGTAGTATTGTAGCGATAGCGAGCAATTTATGATCCTTATATTGTATTATGGAATGACGCATTGTTAAATAAAGCACCATTAGCAACACTAGTACTTCCAAGGGTTAGGCAACGGGTGATTCTCGGTTAGCTTTCAAGGCAGCCTTCTGAATGCGTGCCCTCATCAGTTGCCACTTTTTCGCGGGCCATGGCCTCTGTCTCCAAGGGTGTATCAACTGAAAAGTACTCTGTTCAAAGCCACTAAGAACAGTCAAAGTCTGATCAAAAGCAATGACTCACCGCCTCACCGCGCCGCACATATTCGACGTCCGATTCCCTCCTCAAGTGGTCTTCCCAATGTGCATTCACAATTTCATAGAACACCGTCATCACCTGCTCATCGTCGTACTTCCAGTCCTTATTCAGAAGGTAGTCGATGCTGTCACTAGGCACACGCTTGCGTACAAGCCTTAAATTGTCGTCTGAAGGAGAACACATGTTAATGACATATGAGCACGTGCCTCCCCCTACAGGACAGTGCCAGCGCATGTCAGCTGGAAGGGTAGGAGGTGTGAACATCTGAGGGGGAAAGTCGCGGAGAGGAAAGGGACCGGGAGCAGCAGTATCGGGCGAAGAAGGGTTGGAAGATGTCGAGACTTGCGAGAAATCAGAGTCATAAATGTTGTCAAGATGCTCTTCAAAGCGGCCATCATCATGTGTTTTGGAAGAGGATCCAGCAATGGGGTGGTGTCTCTTAGGTAAACGCTGAAAAAAAAAATTGAACTTGGCGATACAGTACAAAGAAGTCCCCTTACACGTGTAGGCGGACTCTTCGTCCTGCGCTTGCGTTTCTTAGATGTAGTCGGTTGCGATGTTGACTTGGGCTTGGGTATGGGCGCTGGAACGTCAACCACAAAACAGATTTCGCGCGCACGACCACCCTTCTCTTGTTCGTCCCTAAGACCCCACTTTCCATCTGTTTCTTCGTCCGACATTGCTCTCTTCCGGAGTTGGGGAACTTTTGAAAGAAAGGACTCCCATGCATATCCATCCACCTGGCCCTTGAGGTCCTTGTGATTTCGCACAAGCGAAAAGATCCATTCAGCATGTGAAGCAAAGATACTCCAGACTTCGTTCTTGTGAACGATACGCAGGTGGCGGGGTCGATGTGTTTGCGCATTGGCAGGTCGTGAATAGGTCGTCTGGTCCAAGTCGTTTGGGCCTTCATCGGAGCTCCCTGCGTCTTCTACGGAGTTGATCCTGCTCCAGCGGCGGTGAGGTGGATAAGCAAAGCCACGAAAATAGTGCTCCAGGAACCACTGAGGTGTCCGTTTATGCGTCGGGGCACCGCTTTTGTAGTTATTGAGGATGTCTCGCATGGTCCTCAGAGTGTGGTGTCGAAACAAGAACGTCCTTGAAAGCTTGTAGGTCTCAACGTCTATGGAGACGACTTCGAAGGTTCGAAACCTGCATCTCGCTTCAGCGGCAGAGAACGGAGAGTGTCAAAGGTCCATCACTTAGTCTTCGCGGCGTTTGCTGTATGGAACAGCAGCCCGTCCGGAGCGATATCAGCTGTAGACGCGTGAGCTCCGGAAACAGTTGAATATATGCAGACGACTGACACCTCATAAAGCTCGCCGTTGAGTGCATGAAACCCTGTATCAATACCATGACTTCATATTGTTCGATTCTGGGCTGCTGCTTTTGCTTTGCCTTTAATTCGAAAATATCTTCCACAGTGGACGACAAGTGCTTCCTCGCAGACGCTATGCCGTTCACAAGCGATCCCATGACGCGCTCGTTAAAGTCACGATTGAGATATTGTTTGCCCTTCTCCGAGAGATGCGAGAGGGCCAGGATCGAAAGAGCGCCCCGGAACAGGACACGAGAGCCAGATTGGATGGGCGGCAAATGGGTGGCATTCGACGGAACAAATGTATCTTTGAATTCTGTGCGGTCAAAGCTACGGCGTCTGAGAGCTCGCGGGTCGGGGAATGCGGAAAAGCGCACCCTGTTGGCTTGCCATTGTGTGATAGCATGAGGTCCTCCAGTAGTAGGCGCTTCGAGCTAATGTGTTTGCATTTGTCACTAAGAATCGTCTCGTCCAAGTAGGGACCGAAGGGCTGTTTAAGTAGATCTTGTAGGACCTTGTCTGGTCTAGAGGACATGCCAAAGCGTGTTCGTAGAGTAGAGCGAACACGAGCACCGTGACCGGTCAGCTCGGAGAACCCGAACGTGGCGGCCACGACCTGAGGACACAACACGCCTCCTTCCTGTTCAAGTCTTTACCGCCATCTTCTCTCATGCCGCCCGCATTCTCTACTGGCGACGGCGGCATATCCATCGCCGCTGGCATTATTGTTGGCTTACTCGCGTCTTGCGTACAGAGCCTAGGTCTCACAATACAGCGCAAGAGTCATGTCCTCAATCAAGCACTTCCAGAACATCTCCAACGTGTTGAACACCGCCGACCGTGAGCATCGTTCAGTTCAGTTACGATCGACGCCGGTCTCAACTAAATCCTCAGATTATGGCTACTGGGATTCTGTGCGTGTTTGCGCCACCCCCAGCGGCGTCATCTAACCTGTTAACCCGTTCGCTTGCAGTAATCTTCATATCTTCCAATATTCTGGGTTCGCTCTTCCAGATCGCTTCCCTTCCGGTAGTTATCCTTGCCCCTCTCGGAGCCGTTTCACTGTTGTGGAATGCACTCTTCGCGCGTTTCATCCTCGGAGATGTATTTTCTCTCTGGATGGTTCTTGGTACTCTCCTCATTGCGGGAGGTGCAGTTCTCATCGCCATTTTCGGGATCGTGCCCGAACCCACCCACTCGCTCGAAGACCTCCTTGTTCTCTTTTCCCGCCCGACATTTGTGGCGTATTTTTCTTTGCTGGGGCTCGCCGTCCTCGTGTGCCTTGCTATCGTGAGTCCCACGCAATGTTTTGATGTGGAGTCGCTAACGTGCTTATTATTCAGACCCACCTTAGCGAGTACTCGTACTCGATCCATCTCCGCAAGCAGCCCCCATCCCGGCCACCGTCACCTCTCTTGATCGCTACCAATTCGAGCACAGATCTTACCACTGAGCGCACACCGCTACTCGACCGTAAACGCTACGCGGCATCTACTATCTCCTTATCTAGCTCTGCCACACAGAAGCATGCCATCCCTTCGCGTACGCCACTCCTCCTCTCTATATCCTATTCATCCACATCCGGCATCCTGTCTGGGATGTGCTTGGTCTTCGCGAAGTCAGGCGTCGAGCTTCTCCTCATCAGCATTAACGGGAACAACCAGTTCTGGCAATGGCAAGCTTGGATGCTCATTTTTGGCCTTGTTGCGTTCGCCCTTCTTCAGCTCTGGTATCTGCACAAGGCCCTCAAACTTGCCGATCCCACCGTCGTGTGCCCATGTGAGTTTTGCCTTCTTCCCACCCTTTCTCGGCCAATGCATCCCACGTGTAGTGGCTTTCTGCTTTTACAACATCTCTTCCATCGTGAACGGCCTCGTCTATTTCGACCAGGTCTCGCTTTTGCCGACTTCCCATCTCCTCCTTGTCGCCGTGGGCATCTTCATCCTTCTCGGTGGCGTCTGGGCTGTCAGCCTTCAAGCAGTTAATGTCGGGACATGGTCCGCCGAGGACGACGACATTGATGTGCCCCTTCTCGAAGGTGGCACTACAGAAGAAGAGTGTATTCCCGCCATTGCCGAATCTGACGCCGCCCCGACCTCGCCGGAAACACCTGAGCGCGATCGCGCCCGATCACACACGGTTGTCTCGGAATCGGCAATGTCGCCCCCCCAATCGCCCACAATCCCGCGCCGGCGCTCTCACCACCACGCTGGACAGAGCACACTCGGCGTCGCGACGCCTGTTTCTCCACCAGTTCCTGTTCCCACGCCGGGTTTTTCTATTGGGCTGTCGCCCGTCAGCCCAGGGTTTGCGCTCGTCCCGCGCGAGAGGCGGAGGTGCGCCAGTGGACAATCAGGACGCGATTCTTGGGATGATGTCACCAGGAGGGTGCGCATACGGCAGATCGCGAGCGACAGTGATGCAGTGGTTAGAGACGAGGTCGAGCAAGGCTACGACGCAGGAGTTGGACAGAGTGGGCGGGGGTCCACAGGCGGAGCCAACATCGCCAACCGGGCACGTGCGCGATGGAGATGGGTGCAGGACCTCGTGCTTGGCCAGTGAAGCAGAGCTTGGGCCGCCGTATCTTTTTGCATCTATTACATACCCATCATAACGAACATATAACGATGCCTCGATCTTATGAACGAGTACATATAAACGAGTACATATACGTACACCTCCAGTTATCTGGTCACGTTAGATCTAGGCTGTCGCGCCACTTGGCTCGTGCGTAGCATTTTGGAACTCAAGGTCAGTTTCGATCAGAAGTGCCCGTACTAAATACAGTACACTTCGGGGTACAGGTGCTGGGAAAGTAGATAGAAGACTGGTCGATGAGACCAATGAGACTCGGACTCATTTGAGCATTCGCGTTCTTCGCTTGGTTCTTCGGGCGCAGCCTTGGGCTGTCGGTCAATCGAGTTTCTGTGACGGTGTCAACTCGAATAGGTAAAGTGTGTCGCTATGGCTACAGTGATGCCTTTCCGACAGTGCCAACACTATCACAATACTGTACGTAACAGTACTTTCGATGACGAACTTCACCTGATAGTCTGTCTACCGTGAGCCAGCGCATTGCATGAAGAACGTTAAGAGACATTACTTACCTTGCAGCATCGGCCAAGATGACTTGGTCCAAGAGCTATTGATTTTTACCGCAATGCGAACCTGTGCAGCTCGCCTCTGTGTGTGTGTGGGCCCCCCTACACTGTCAAGATCTTATGCTACCTCGATGCGCAATCGGGTTTCGTCGAGGCATGACGCGACCGTGACATCATGTATGCATACGGAGCTGCTTGCATTGTGGGGCCTATTAAGGTTTCGCAAGCTCTCAGTTCCTGTGTATACTAAGTTCGCATAATTGATTCGCATTAGCCGCGGGGGATCTCTCAATCCCAAGACGCTTCCGGTCACCTGGTATTTGACAGGAGAAATAGAAGGATATATCTCTGCTTGACCGCCCCTCGGATCTCAGCGCTCGGTACGGGCTATGTTTATCGACAACCACCACCAGGGCGTCATCTAGTTGCTGGGATCGCCCGAGCGTCCACCTTGGGATGAAACCGTGTCTTACCCCACGACGGCAACGGCGTTGTGCCACCAGCGAGCGAGCTATCCCTTTTCTCTAGCTAGAGTACTCTCGATCCGTCGGGTCTCTACAAATCACAGCGGAGCATTGCCGCGCGGCTGGAACACAGTGGGATCGCACCGGCATCGATCGCGCAATTAGCTGCTACATGCCGCTTTTCAAGGCCAAGTTGTCTATGGATAGCGTGTATACTCGCATCGTACCACTTGCAAAACGTTGGAGCTACAGGTAATTATCTGTCAATATGTCGACTGTGGGTCTCGAATAGTATTTTGAGATCGTTACTGGATAGGCGCATTTCGTGCCTCACTTTGCCCTCGGAACTGCTGGGTCTGGTTGCTTGACTTGACTCCTTCGCAAATGAGACGAGTTTCAAGTCCAGTCTACAGTTTGAGTCGAACGGAGGGCGTCAGTCTTGGAAACGTTGGATAGATCTTCCAGGTCACTCAACAGCCTGCCGATAATAATCCGTGGATTCATCTAACAATTTTTTTACTCCCTAGGTACAGGGCCCCATATATCGCACATCCTATCACTTTGGGGGTCTATTTCTAGATGACCCTCTTATATTTGCACCTGACGATTGTATCTGTGTCAGGATGAGCACATATTGGGAAGAGCGAGGGAGGTGGTACGTCTGAAGGTGATGTCGAATACTAAAGCTACTAAAGGCTGAATTGCGACAGTAATTATTTCGGACTATTCGGCGATCTGGTCATGATCTAGTCATGGTCGTATCTCCATAACTTCTCATGGTACGAGTTTAGTGTGGTGATTGTGGGAGAGTATGTTACAGATTATGGTAAATTACGGGATGGCGTGCCTTCTGCGGGAAATGTAAAAGTTGCTTGTGGGCACATGGCACACGGTAACGTAAATCTGTCTAGGTTCAGAACCTTCCGTCATTAGCCGAAAGTGGACTGTGTCAAAATTATCCGGTATGCCATGTCAGACAGTGCCTTTCCTGCCAGGACGACTCGACCCTGCGTGGCCTCAGCATCAAGGACAAACAATAACCGAGTGCTGATTGTGAGTGAGCCTAAGATTGAGCGCATGCACTACGGCGGCAATTTGGCACGGAGAGAAGCAAGCGCCAGGTGCGGAAATAGCTGCAACCTTGTTCAACGGGAACGAAGTCTCCTGCCATTGCGAAGCAGTTCGTGACTCAGCGGTCAGCGCTCAAACACGGTAAGGTCGAGGGAAAATAAATAAAGTTTAATAGTCGTCAGTGGGATAATTAAACCATTTACGCTATGCCAACGCGCCCATTGGATTTGTGAATGCGTAGAATGGGATTGCGTCGGGAGCTCGTGAGTTCTCTTATAAAACTTCGAAAGATGTTCTGGGAGCATGAGGGGGGCGAAAGCGGGGATAGGGACCGGATGTGCGGGAAGCCACATGGGGGGTAAACGCTGGAGCAACCAATGAGAAGGTTCGTTCAGAGGGTGGAGGGTTCGGCGACCGGGCAGAGGCGCACGATCGGATGCTAGGCAACCTGTAAAAATAATTGAGCGGAGTATGAGCCGCGTTAAGCGCGTGAGGTGCTCAGTTGGTCCGGAGCGGGGACCTTGAAGATTGACATAGATCTGTTCCGGAAGTTTGGCTCAGTCGTCGCGTCGAGTCGAAAGTGCGCGTTTAGCAAAGCGGACGAAAAGAAATGAACGAGCGAACGAACGAACGTGGAATTGTTGAGGGTGAAGAGAATTGTGAAGTGAAGAATGGTTAATAAAACATTTATTGTGCCCGGGATTTGTCTTGTTCATGTTGATGCTCGCCGTCTCGGAGCGGCTAAAGTCACGGAAGCGTGAGCCAGGGCTTTGTTAGTCGTCTAAGCTGCCCAGTCTGCCTGTCATTTATTGTTTCATTCCCAACCGTAGAGACACCACCCCCGACCTGTGTTGTTCTCTGACGGTGACCTGCCGCTCTTTTTTTTTTGTGTCATACTTGAACGTCTTCACTTTGATCCATGCCGACCCAAGTCCCGACTAGTGGCGCACCGCCTCCCGCCGGCGTCAACGCAGTACAAGGGGGTTCATTCATTGCCCGGACACTTTCTCCTCCCGCCACCGGACAACTTTCCCTATCCAGAACATCAAAATCATCGCCGAACCTCGCAGTTCCTCTCTCGCCTTCGATCATCGAGACCAAAGAGGAGGTGGGTGATTCGGGGTTAGCAGACGAACTGGATTACATATCCGTGACCGCACCTTCCTCTGTTGGTCACCAGCTTGTTCGCTCAGACAAGGCCTCCCGTATCCTCGGCGTACAACATCGTCGCTCCATGGAACCGATCCCTGCCGCGGTCAGGACTTCCATAGTGTCGACACGTTCTGCCCGCGAAGTTCCCTCAATTCAGTCCTTCACCCCCACGCTCCCTCTTACCTCTCTCTACGTTGTATCCGGTCTTCCTAAAGCCCCGCACACATGGACTCTCGCAGATCCAGACTCCGTCATGGGGCTTACCCATTCAGAGGGCGCCGTTAATCGTTGGTGGCGGGCAGAGGTACTTGGCAGCACCGTCAGCCCTGGTGCTGGTGGCGGTAAAAAGAAAAGAAAAATGAAAGGCGACACCGAAGTTCTCAAGGGTGCAGGTGCCCTCAGCAAGCAGGATGTCGGAAAGATGCTCTCCAAGGCTCTCAAGGTGAGAACTGTTCGTTTGTTCCACGACTCGGGATTTTCTCAGGATTTTTTTCCCCAGTTGTCCTTTACTCGCGAGGTCGAGATCATAGCTTCGACGCTTCAACCGGCGTCAACCGTACATACCTTTTCGTTCGCCCTTCCCGCGCCATCTACTCCACTAGCGCCTTCTTCATCAATGGGTTTCTTACGTTCCTCCGTTTTATCTGCGACACCCTCCGATCGGCCCACTTCCAATGCTACATCACTCTTTCCATATCATGATGGCTTCTCGCAAGCGCCCCCGTCATCTTCCTTCCTTGGTCCTTCTAGTCTCTTCCCTCCCGGTCCAGGTTCTACCGCCGGTGTCGATCAACTCGGAGCGGGTGGAGGCGCTGGCGCACCTGACGTACCGGGCAACACTATCACCTATCACGGCGTCTGTCTCACTGTGTGGTCACATGCCGATGCCGAGCGTAGTGCAGCTATCCGGCGCACCCTCGAAGCAAACCGTTCTCGCAAAGAATCAGCACAGAGTCTCGTTACGGCGCGCCTCAAAGGCCTGCGTGCGGATGCACAAGACCCTACGCTGCAAGCTCGTCGCAACAGCAAGCGTAGTGGGCGTGGACCGTGGGTCGCTAATGGTGCTGCTACAGATGGCGAGACGGACATGGACGGCGAGACGGATGGTGGAGTGAGCGAAAGTGACTACGAGGTTGGGAGCAGACAAAGTCACAATCCCGGCGAGAGCACGTTGTTCCTCCCCGGTGATGCTGTGTTCTGGCTTCCATACGCTCTGAGTAAGTTTCTCTCACTCGGTTCCTTTCGGCCTATCTAATAATTGTTGTTCAGCCCTCGTATCCCGGCATCCGATCTATGACCTTATGCGTGACTATTTAACCCTCTCTTGGGCCCGCTTCTCTAAGGACGTGCAGTCACACAGCCTCCAGATTTCGAAGATCCTCTCGCACCCAGCTCCTCGTGCTGGTGACCTCATCAAGCTCGATGCCTCCGCCACGGCCAAGTCCGACTCGGCCAGCGTAGGCGGACCGGATACGAGCCTTGAGGTGATCGCCCGTTTCCCAGGAGGACTTGACTTCGGACGTGGGCTTGTCGATATCAATTTCACCATGTGGCCATTATTCAAGGCGCTGAACCTTGATAACATACTTACCATATGCGAGGTAATGGTTTGTGTTACACCACGCGGTCATGGAACTCACGCTGCAGAAAGATTGCTCTGGCACCAACAGGGAGGATTCTTTTCTTTTCTCGCTATCCATCCATGCTTGGGGTGCGTTTCTCTTTGGAAGCGCATCTCACACTCTCAACCTTCTATGGATACCGTAGATTGCTGTGGCGACGATCAAGTATCTCGTTGAACTTCGCGGCTGGAATGGTATTGCGTTGCCAGCAGTCCACTCTCGTGATGCGAAGATCTACATCGACGATCCTGGTCCATGGATTTTGGGACTCGCTACTGAGGCGCGTTATAGTATTCGCCCACCCCCCGAGGTGTGCATTTGCGATCTGTGAGTCGTTATTGGGGTCGTATCTGACGAGGTCTAACTAATTGATCCTACCTCAGCGATATTAACTACCTGTGCGTTCTTCCATGACTCGGTCGATCTTTGTTGACATAGGAGTCACAGGACCTGCGCTTCTCTCCAATCTGGTATTGTGTCTATCAAGCAGCAACGCGAGAGGTATCGACAGAGACTCCTCTCTGCTTTCGATTCACATTATCATCCAGACCACTCTGTTCCTAGGTATGGTAATAATTCTTTCTACATGACTAGGCATATTGGTCACGGTGCCACCCACAAACAGCGAGTTTAAGGAAGCCTTCCCGGCGGGTCGCTTCCGCCCTCTCTGCAAGATTCAGGCCAAGCGCGGTGGTTCCTCCACAGTTGTCGCAGATACCATCAAGCCACCTAATTGGTGGCACTCGACACGAATCATTCAGGCTTTCGACGCAGTACTTCAGGAAAAGATGAAGAGGCCCTCATTGTTCAAGCGTATTTCCTCGTTGGGCATAGTGAAGCGTCCGCCGCAGCTCTCTGCTGCCGAGCAACTTATACAGCTTTCCATTCGCAAACGCGCTACTGCGTTCGTCGACGCTCGTGATGACCTCGAGACGAAGATAGGAAGGCTATCGCGTCGTCTCAACTTCCTGATGACGGAGAGTGACTTGTGGAGAGACAAATTTGTCACATTTGAGCAGTATGCCGAGAAGCTTAGCTTTGAGGCAAACGAACTACGCTCGAAGATTAACAAGGAGCAACGTGAGACGAAGAGGCTGAGCGGTTTAGTCACGATGACCACGGTTGAGAAGACAAAGCTGCAAAATCGTATGACGCCAGTCGTGCTTGGTGTGCCTGGGGACTAACACGCATCCATTCTATAGAGCTTAAGGAAACCGAAGTTGCCCATAGAGATGCTCTCGTCGAGCTGCAGAAGATGCGCGAAACTATGGAGACCATGGAACAAGAGCGCGCCGAGATGGTTGCCGAGGTTGAGGCCCAGATCGAGAAGGCACTCGCATCTATGGCAGTCGACATCGATGACTCGGATGAGGACGACTCGCGCCCTGCGTCGCGCTCGTCCTCCCGCACAGGAAGCCGTATATCGCGTCCCAATAGCCGTGCTTCCCGCTCACGACGCGCAAGTGATGCCGGTTCGCGGATGAAACAGCTACGTTCATTTGGGACTGAGAGCACGCTCGTGGAACCATACGATTTCGTGAAGGAAGAAGCGCAAGCGAAGCTCGATCTCACGAAAGGCGCTGTGATAGAAGAGGAGGATGAAATCCCTCTCTCACCGACGAAGAAGCGGTTCTCTGCAACGGGCGGCGAGGGGCAACAGGACGGTATGACTGCCGTGGATGAGGGGATCTCAGAGCGCAGTGACAGGATCGCCCAGAAGGTGTTGCAGATCCAGCAGAAGGTCGGGTCTTCGTTTATCGTTTTGTGAATGACTCGAACGCTGACAGCATCGCGCTGGCAGTTGGAGAGTGCACTCGCGGCGGACCGTGAAAAGCAATGGAACACCCAGTCCAGTCGAGAAAGTGAGAGCGAGGGCACAGTGGGACGGACCCCCGTGACCCGTCCTCGGTCGCGCAAAGCCTCCGGCGTGGCCGTCAGAGCCCCCCAAGGTCCGCGGAAACGCGGCGACACTATCACGTCGAGCAGAGCTGCCGCTTCCCCCGACCGAGGCTCGGTCGATACCGCCCGCGGTGAGGATTCTCCTATGCCCACCGAATCTAGGACGCCAACTCGCGCAGAAAGATTCGATCAGCAGGGCCATGCTTATGCTGCAACAGCTGAATCAAGCGAGGACCCGTCTGCAGACGGGGCCGCGGATGCAGACCGGCCGGGAACCCCGACGCTCGTCACACCTGTCCTCACCCCCGCCCTCACAGGAACGACGGACGACTCCGACACAGACTTCCAAAGCGCCTACTCCACCAGCCCCAGCCCTCGAGAGAGCCTCCGAGGCAATTTTGACGGTCGCACAGCAGTAAGCGGCGTCTTCCACGCCCAGGAGAAACCGGTACCTGGCTCCTTCGAGGCGGGCATTGTGCGAGGACGTGTTTCGAGCATCGTAGCTCTCGCACAGTCCAGCCCGACTTTTAGTGATGACACTGTCGTCTCGAGTCAGGAGCACACAATCACTCGACGGTGACTTCAACCCCGGGACAATACCCCATTTCACACTCCCTATAGTTCAGTCCTTTCGTTATATTTATCGCTCATTCTAAGGTTTTTTTAAAAAATCTCTTTCCCGTCTTGCTTATGCACCCCAATCAATTCGTTCTACTACTGTCTCGCATTTACAGCTCACGCACTATACCGGTCCCTTAGTTTACCCGGCAGTTCTTGGTTTACTGCACCGGAGGATTTCAGAAGTATCGTACATACTACCTGCATCTCACATCTCTATCATATCGCCTGCAGGTGCCAGGCGTTCGCATTCGATATAAATAATATGTGGTTGAGTCGGAAATATCACGAATCCATCCTTTTCCGAGCGTTCAATGCATTGTCGCACGACCCCCGCAGTTTGTTCTTATAAAACTAGGCCTGTCCCCGATGAGAATCAACATGTTGAGGTCTTCGCCTGTTTTATGGACAAGTCGTATTCCGTAATTCCCTAATCCTTGTTGATCACACACGCGAGAGATGCCAGCAGACACGGCCTTTTCATCTCAAACGCAATCAGCCTTCAGTAAAGTTACAGCATCTCCACCACGAAGGTCTATTTTTTTATCGTAAGCGGAAATACGAGACGGATAAGATAAGGAAGGCGCAAAACGTACTGATGTCTGCAACAGATGTCTCATTCTCATTCTCTGGCCTGGTCCATGTCTCGCGCGAGAAATCGCGAGCCAGACAGGCCCAGACCTTGCAAGCAGAGCGATCTACATCGGCTGAATAACCACTTCAGCATTATTACAGTCTGTTGTAATAACAACGCAATTGTGTGACGCGCGCACAACGTCACGCCGCCCCCAATTTGGACCAAATACGATGCGGAATTATAAAGTAGCCCCTAGTCACAAGCCTCACCCTACCTTCGAGATGTCTGAGAAGCATCGTTCCGAGCCGTCTTCTGGCCCATCTACCAAAATCCACCGCAAATCTCCAGATATCCAGCCTATGACCGTTGACCCCCCACCAGTGGCGGAGTCCACTGGCAGGGACTTTCTAGACGACGATCTCTTGCATTTACCCGCAACCATACTCAGGTCTTGAGCGGTGAAATCAGCAATACAGAGATGGAAAGCCGATGGCGCGGATACCGTCTTCAGTAGCGATGGTGTCCTGGAAGCTGTCTATTATCAGGTTGCCTTCGCGTTCACGTCATCGCCACGCCAGGAGAGACTTGTCCCTCTTGATCAATTCAAAAAGAATGCGAATAAGAAAAGTGCCTCAAATTTCATGGACTTGTTGAAAAAGGCGCTCATGGAGGACGATTGGACGCTTTGGCGCCCTGTCATGGCCCATGGTGTGTCCCCTGACCTAAGACGGACCGGTTTACCAACGGCTCATTTCTCAATTCTTAGATGTATTTTACATGGTAATACCCGACGATCCCGATAGCGACACTCGAAGTGGGACCCGAGTCTCCAGTCGTAAATTGCAGGAAGAAGGTAATCTCACCCGTTCACACTTGGCGGTGTAACTAGACATCCCATACTTTTAGCTGTTATGAAATCCTGGGAGGCACCATTTATCGGAGAAGGCGCGCTGCGGGCTCTTGGACAGCACATCATTGAGCAGAGAGCACAATTGGGGTTATACGCCCCGTATTGCCCAATTGTCCAGTCGTCTGGGATGGGCAAGTCACGCCTGCTCGATGAATTTTCGAAATACCACTTCGTGATTCCTGTCAACCTACGCGAGGAAGGAGCGAGTGGTACGTATGATCTACCGTCTTTCCTCATCGCCCGTCACACCCATTTTCTAGGATTTCCTCCTCCCGACAATGCCATTCGTGACCTTCTCACCAGTTGCGACTCCAATGGAATGATCCGTTTTCTCATTGTATTGTTCCAGAGGACCAAGATTGTCATTGACGACAACTTGAAAGGGGCTGGAAGCCGATCCGAGCGTATAACAAAATTCAGGGAGTTCATGACCGACGGACAAACTATGGCCAGTGTGGGGGGGGAAAGACGGGCGTTTTACAATAAGATTATTGATGATGTTGCAGCCATGACTGTAAGCCGTAGTCTACCATTTTAAATTTCATATTCTTATGTTTTTACAGGAGGAACATACGACAGCTGTTCGTCAGGATCTGTGGAACGCGTTGGATTCGCTCATCACTAGCCTTGGTGGTGACTCACAAACCGATCGTAAGCTTCCGGACGTCTTTGTTGTATTTGATGAGGCACACACATTGATGACGCCTGTCAGTGGGGGTGCCAATCGGACTCATTTCACCGACCTCTGCTTTGCTCTTCAGGCGCTGGGAGATGATTCCTTCTTTTCGTTTTTTCTCTCCACGAACACCAAAATCTCGAAATTCGCAATCCCGACAAGCATTGGCTCGTCAAACAGGATAAAAAATGAGAAGCTCAAGCCAACTTTACCTTTCAGCGATCTCGGCTTTGACCACCTAATGCGCGACCGCAAGATTTTCGACAAGTTCAAAACCATTGATGATGCCACGTCCATCGAATGCGTCGTGCACATGGGACGTCCATTGTAAGCCGTGTGTCTAGATTCTTTCGGCACGTACCTACTTCTTTTACAGGTGGGGCACAATCTATGACTACAGTGACCCTATTAAAAAAACCCGGGAATCCATCCGCGACTTTGCTATCACAAAGCTACTCTGTAGGGACACCAGCGACAATTTATCCTTTACGAGTCACATGGAGTGTGCTCTTTTGTCACAGCGCTTGGCTCTCGACATCCACAACTCAGCGTATGTTATGAGCGGCTCCACGGAGCATATGGAGGATAACGCGCAACATCAAATTTCTAACCATATGCGCGTCTGTATGACCATTGCCGAGAATCCCGCTGCTGTGCGTGGTGTTGCCGCATCCGAGCCCATACTTTCTGAGGCGGCGTCCTACATTATGGGGGGACACGCTTACTTCAACCTACTCAATGCCCTTTTGAATGTTCTGGATTCGTTTGCTATCAGCCTTGGAGACCGGGGAGAGCTGCTGGTCGCTGCATTCTTCACGCATGCTCGGGACAGACGAGCCAATGCCATGTATTTGAAATCGCCTCAGTTCTGCCCTGTCTTCTCGGTGAAGGACCTGCTCTCGCAACTATTTCAGCGGGACCATTTCGAGACCATGTTGAATTCATCACCATCGATCTGTCGCGCGGGTTCTAAATCGCAAAAGTTCCAGGACGTGTTCGGAAATACCAAGATGCATTTCAATCACATGATCCAGCCGTTAGAACAGGGTGATATTAATCGTCGGTATCTAGTCGCAATCATGGCTCGTGGCGCAGCCGCATATGGCGCCAATTGCCAACAGGGCTATGACATGGTTTATCCATTCCTGTATGGCACCAGCCACCTTGGCTCCAAGAGTGTCGGATTCATCATCGTGCGAGTCAATAATCGAGCAAATGACGAGGGCCCCGACCCCATTTTTTTCAAGCAGATGGACCCATTTCTTTGCGAGTTGCTCAGTGATGACGACGGTCCAGATTTTACCGTTCCGATCATTCGGATTGTGTTTGCCCTTCAAGGGGGGGTATCTCTTCATCATATGACATATGACTCACCAGAAGGTGGCGCGGTGACATTCGACGCGAACGGACGTGCCAGGTTCACGTCGTACGATTTCTGGTGCACAGGAATCGGCCCGGGCCTACTGAAGGCGGTTGACGAAAACAATGCGCAAGGAAAATGGAAAAGATTGTTGGAAAAAACAGACGGGATGGACGCCTTGTTTGGGACATCAAAGGCTCCAGACGTACGGCGGTCGCAATATCCTGGAGGCGGAGATGACGATGGTCACTATGATGCTTGGATGACGAGCGACATTCCCTTGGACTAGGAGTGAGCAGGGATCCGGGAGACTATGCATTACTATAAGGTGCAGTTCCAGATATAAACGGCTTTGTTTCTGGCACTACGCGATGGGTACCTACTTTTCGCCCCCTCTATCTCGTGTTTTGATTAAAAGGGAGGACTCCTTCCATTACACACCCTCCACGTCCGGGTCTTGTATTTCCATTGTCAAACTGTTGCCCCGATCCCACGTCTGGTGACCAAGTATTTTTTTGTAGTAGTAAATGATGTATAAATACTGAGACATTCCTGTGAAATCGAAGCTTCACTGTTGCGCGAACTTGTGTGCCACAGAGTTGTTGGCCAGTGACTTGAATATCAGTTGACGGACCTCTCCATACTTCGCTGCAGGTTTTGCGCGATACTCTTGAAGCCTATAATTCTCACCATTAGCAATCAGGTTTACAATGCATAATCTACCGTAAAAAGGTAGAGCTTGTTCAATTGCTGGGTCCGTTGAACATGGGCGATATCTACACGGTCATTTTGGCGATTGGGCCAAATGGACTGAAGCAGTTTTCGAACCTTGAGGCCTTGAGGGGACAATGGTTGTAATGTCGCCCACTTAGCACCCACAAACTTTTCATATCTGGGCCAGTGAGTACTAGACCAGTGACTGTAAATTTCCAAAGCCCCCTCAAATATTTCGTTGGCAAGTGCTTATTAGTGGCGAAACACGTTCGTTTGCGCTAGTCGTAAGCTCAAGGATAGTGCTGGGCTGTAAAACTACGCGTGGTCATAGAAAAGTTCGCAGTCGGGATATTGGTACGCTCCAAAAGCGCAACATTAATTCTTTTCGGTTTCCTTATCAATCTACACACACACAGGTAGTACGAACCGATCGCAAGCAATCCCTCTCTACCACAGCACGAGTGCCACAGTGGAAATGGCCGTGGCACCAAGGACAGCGTAACCCGTACGGTATGCCCCCTTGAGTGAGAGGACTAGAATCGGTATCAGTATCTTTCCGTCACAGGCAAAGGGTGCACGAGATGACAGACATTTTCCGGTGTCCCATGCGAGGTGGCGCAACCCGTTGAGCGAGTGGAATGCGAACGGCGCGGCTAGGACCGTCTTTTCAACGATCTTGACCCATTCCGGCAGGCCAGCGGCAAACTCAATGATGTTCGCGCTACTGAAGGTGGAAGGGGCAACGAGATAAGCGAGAGAGAAACCGTAGAGCACTGGCGCGTTATCGTGTGGGGTTAGCGGGCGCTGCGTGGACGGACGGGAAGGAGAATAGACGCACAAACGGAGAGCCCAGCACCGGTGATGCGGTTAGCGATAGAACCGAGCCAAGTAAGCTGCGGCTGGTAGATGGTAAAGTGTGGGCTGGAAGGACGTGCGAGACGCTGGGTGTTCAGAATCGTCGTAGCATCCTCTGGTTTGAGAGATTGTGTCTGGACAGTGCTGAGAGAAAGAGTTAGGATGGGAATGGTAGAAAATACGAAGGTTTTATACCGTCTGTGAATAGCGGAACGGAGGACCTGGGTGTTGCGGACTAAAGTAGCAGTCAGCAATATATTGCAGGTACTAGGAAGTCAAACATACAGGGTTTAGGAGAAAATACTGCGCGTCTCAGCGCAGGACTGAATCCGATAGCACGAGTGTAATTCATAACGGCGCTGTTGGGTGTGTCGTTGTGAGTTGGTGAGTTGAGTTGGCGTTGGCGTGCCAGTGGGTGTCGGACGACCTCGGACGACGACGGGGTAAAGGCGCTCAAACTCCGACCAATGGTCATGCCGCCAGTATCACATGACACCTTCTGTGCGTGTCTCACCACTCTATGTCTTCCCATACACAAACTCTCGTGGATTCCGATTCCGTTATGGGCTTATCCATGTCGGAGGTGCCATAGATTGTTGGTGGTGAGCAAAGGTACTTGGCAACGCCGTTGGTCCAGGTGCTGGTGGCAATAAAAAGTGAGGGGTGACACCGAAGTTCTCAAGAGTGCAGGTGCCTTCCTTCGTCCATGGGTCTCTTAGGCTCCTCCGTTTTATCTGCGCGGCACCCGGCGGCACCATCACTTGTCATGGTGTCCATGTCACTGTTTGGTCCCACGCAGATGCCGAGCGTAGCGCAGTCATCCGACGTACCCTCGAAGTCAAACTGTTCCCGCAAGGAATCAGCGCTGAGACTCGTAGCAGCATGCATGAAGAGCTTCCATGCAGATGCGCCAAACTCTACTCTAAGCTCGTCGCAATAACAAGTGTAGTGGGCGTGGGCCATGAGGCGTCAATAACGCTACCACAGATGGTGAGACGGACATGTATGGTGAGACTGACAGTGGGGTGAGGGAAAGTAACTACGGGGCTGGGAGCATCTGGCAAGGTCACAATCCCGGTGACACTGTGTTCTGGCTCCCGGATACTCGAGTAAATCTCACAGGACCCAGTTACTCACGCTGCTGCTCAGCCCTCGTATTTCGGCATACGATCTATGACCTCATGCGCGATTATTTAACCCTCTCTTGGATTCGCTTCTCCAATGATGTGCGGTCTCACCATCCAGATCTCGAAGATCCTCTCGCTGTTAGCCCTTCGTGCTGGCAAGCCACTGTAGTTATCATTCGTTCTAGGCCTTTTCTTTTCCCCTCTTGTTTTTGCACCTATCATTTCGTTCTACTACTATCTTGCATCATAGCTCACTACACCGACGTTGGAGAATTTCAATAGTGTCTTACATGCCATCTAGATCTCACATCTCTATCCTATTGCCTGCAGGTGCCATGCGTTTGCATTCTATATATATAAAGTGTCGTGTCCTGGTTGGGTCAGTTACATGGGTTGGAAATATCATGAGTCTATCCTTCTCCGAGCGTTAAATGCTTTCACAACCCCCGCAATTTGTTCGTAAAACCATGCCTGAGACTTCTTGTCCTCGATGAGTATCAGCTTGTCGAGGTCTTTGCCTGTTTTATGGACAAATCGTATTCCGTGATCCTCGTTGATCACACGCTTCACTTGCGTCAGCGGGAGATCCCAGTTCAGACGCAGCTTCTTCGTCCCAAACGTAAGGACACGATCGGCCGTCAGTAAAGTTACGCCATCTCCACCGGGAAGGTCTATTTTTCATCATAAGTGGAAACACGAGACGGAGAAGAGAAGAAAGGCGTATGACGTACTGATGTGTGCAACGTAAAACTCCTGTCGATATGCGCCGTTATCAACGTCCTTCAGCCAATATTGCCCAAGAGCTTCGCGTTCGGAGAATGGCTGTAAGTTACGTTTAATCACCATGAGTTTCTTCAATTTCTGAGAGCTGCTTACCACCAGCACCCGATCTGGGGGCACGTGTCGCGGCTATAACGTATTGGCTGAACCGCACGCTGGGATGGGTAACCGGTCACTCACAGATCTGATGCGCTCCCGTGCAGGCCGATCAAACACAGTCGTGGTATTACGGACACCTTTCAGAAGATAACACTGTGAGTAGATGAATAATCAGCATCCGGAAGAAGTCGCATACCTTCAGACAGATTGGAGGCAAGGTCAAAGAAACCAACGGCGGGTTTGGTGACGGCACTGTATGGAGAGCAGATGTCATGCATTTTACCACCCTGCTGGAATTAAAACTCACCCGACCAAACCCTTTCCGACGCCTTTGAAGAATCCAAGAGCCCCTTCAGATTCCGCACCCTCGATTGGTTTCATCTATCAAAGCGGGTAACGGATTGGCAAAAAGGTGACACAAAATAAACTCACGACTACGCCTTCCACGCCGCTGGCGATACTGCTTGCAAGAGCCTCGGCTCCTGCGGTCACTCCATAGCTATTGACGCATGTTTGTCATAAAATATCGCCGAATCGAGGATACGTCCTTACATAGCATGGCGGGGTTTGTTCCGCCTTTGATTCATGCGGCGGCGCTTCTGGTACTCAGAATCAAGCGTTGCAGCAGAGAGGCCTAACATCCTATGGTCTACATCACGATTGACGGATGGCATGTCACTTACCCTTGCCAATACTGCTGGTGACCTTAGTCACGCTGTCGGAAAAGCCGAAAACAGTCTTCTTGACGAAACTGGCGGCTCCCTAGTACGATGTAGTGTGAGAATAGAGGCCCATGTGAAAGTGAACCCACCTTCGCAATCCCGACACCCAGGTCACGGTTACCACGCATGACGGCACCAGTGAAAGGCTCGTAGAAGATGTCTGCCACACCAGAACTAACGTTGGTAAACAGTCCTACCGGGTTACCAATGAAGTCTGCTGAGCCAAGGATGCGGTACAACTGCCGAAGGACGTCTTGGCGATAATGATACATGATCCTTGTTTGAAGATCAGCAGGCGTCAAACGCATATCCTTAATTGCAAGGGCATTCATCTCTAGAGGTGCATCCTTGACGTTCCCAACGGCCATTGTCAGAGCATTGACTATGACGGCAAGAGGGTTCCGCAGTTCCAGTCTACGAAGACAGTATTGAGCCTCCTGTAGAAGCGAGAACGTGGGGCCACCTACTTCTCTTCCCCGCTGACTCGATCGGTACGCTCAAACGACAGTGACAAGCGTATGGGCTGAAGCTCCAGGACTTCGAAATATAGGTTGTTTTCACTGGCTATGTCTTCCGGTTCCGGTATCTCGACGGGCTGCTCGATAAGAATGCTGACAGAAATGAGGGAGATTGGATAGGTCAAACAGTGTCAAAACATACTGCGTCTGCTCTACTTCCCAGGAAGCGCCACGTATTTTGCTCAGCTCATACACCGCATAGAGAAAGTCCTCATCCGCTTGGATAGTCAGGGCTTGCAGCAAGATTGAACAGTACTTGATAAATAGTACGCCGTGCTCTGGGAGGCATCTGGTTAGTGGGACCCAAAAGGGAACCAATAAGTCGAAACAGATCACCTTGATCATTAAGCCATGTCAGCGAGAACTGCACAGTTGGTAGAGCGGCCACATCACTAGCTTGTCCGGAAATCGGGGTTGGCTGCAAAACCACAGGGAAAGTGGCGTCGTGTAGTTGGTTGTCGATCTGAACTGTGCCACAGGACAAATTGACAGACTGCGCAATGGAACTGGCAGTATAATCGACTTTGAGACGTTCCAATGACAAGTATACCACCTCGATAACGCGGCGGTTGACCAACGAGATGCCAATACCGTCGAGATTCACATCGAGCATGAAACTGGGCTGGATATCATCTGTGACTGCTTCGAATGCTTCAGTGCCACTAGATATTGTGTCTACTCGTAGACTTGAGCTGGAGGCACGGGATTTGGGACGATAAGGGCTGGTCTCTTCATTGTAGTTAGATAGTCGCAGAACCTGCTGATGACCTGACGCCCGGGCATCCATTGAGATTACGCCTATACCTCTTTCGTTCTGAAAAAACACTTGTCATCTCGAGAATGAGGAATGTAGATGTCCCTACCAACCTGGAATTTGAAAGGCACGAGATCACCTATTTCGAGGATATCCACGGCACGACGAGAACCGTTGATGGTCAAGAGCAGTTTCTTCTCCCTGGCCGCAGGGAAGTCCCATGCATACGGACAAGATGTGCGTTCCGGTATTCGGTAGGTTGGGTACGTTTTAGCGGAGTCGGCGTTGACATGAGTGGCGTCCTAGTTGGAAGTGAGTCCCGAGGCATTGTGTTATCACTTCATGACCTACCATTTGGCACAAAGTCACGGCATAACTGCTGTCGTTCTCAATCAAGAATGGCCAGCCATCGTCCGCAAGGTTAAGGGAAACAAAGATGGTTGCGCCGTCCATCTTGACATCTACTCGGATGAGATGGGTCGTTACCCCTTCGCCTGGCCGCCTCAATCTGAAATGCACCGAGCCTATGTCCTCTATGCTAATGGGGGGAGACCTAGCCAACAATATGTTGACGATTTCTCCTTCGGGAGGCTGAAAACTCACCATTGGTTGTTCATTCCGGGAAAAGCGACTGTAAGCAGTTTGTCTCTTGTTCGTAGAGTGTACAGAGGCACACGGTCCCCCGGATCCAGCACAGACCTCCCGTGTGGTACAACAGAATGTTCCCGGAAACACATCGCCTCGGACAAGTTGTTCTTTATGAGGAACCGAGGTGCAAGTGTTATGGCCTTTGTTAGCTTATACTTGCCAATGCCCTCTGTCCACGATAGTCCTACGTGAGTCTCTTCGTTCTTCTGACTTTGCGAGGGTATTGCTAGAGCCATATCGGCGGTCGGAGCCTCGAGGCTTACAGTCTGTAGGGGTCATACGTACGGAGCGATACGAAAAGAGGAAGGTTGGACAATCACCTTTGACCACAATGACTTGCCGACCGAAAAGATAAATTCGTTCCCACTGCTACTTGCATGGCATAACACTGCTCAGACGTAGTCAAGAAATGACATAAGCCGTACACAGTGTCCGCAAGACGTACGGAAGGGCGACGTGTCTTTTGATACGCAGAGAATGTCGGTCAAGGTCATCCAATGAGGTATTGATACATACCTGTCTGCGTTTCCCCCGCGACATCCTGTGGGGGGCCAGTCCTATTAGGACGCACAGACCTTACGGAGAATGGAAGGCCCGTTTTGTTGACGATAATGTACGGCGAGTAAATTTGAATCTTGACTGCCCCACCTGAATCGGGTAGCCGACTTGGCGTACTTCAGTGTTACGCCGAGACGACTCGGCACCACAACACTCACACGTAATTAAGCCTCAAATCAAGCTTGCGTCCTCGGGCATCTTGCAAAGTCAATCGACTCTCAATGTCAAAGTCAGAGTGCCCGTCCGTATTAATGATACTAAATTCACTGGCTTTGAAAACTATAAAGAGCGCAATGAGCTTGCAGAGTCCCCTGAGTAGGCCACCAACCTGTGTCGTCGATCTCAACGTTAAGTAGGACTAGGTGAGTGAGCTCAACAGAGTGTATCGGCATTACTCCTCCTGCGCGGAGATAGCTTCTCCAGTTCTGGTCAGTATCCTTGTCGTATATTCTATACTGTAGGTTGTAAGGCAACAAGTTTTCGAGCTGTATCGGTGCCATGAGATCAAGATCCATCTTTGGGTACCGCCTACATTTGGCAGCGACGTAGTAAGTAGGAAGTCGGGGACCTGCGAGTGGTACTTACCGCCAGCTTGCAGGTGGACCAGTAGCGTCTGTCTTCACAAAAGTGTGGAACCGGAAAGTGGCTTCTGAGGGATCTTGGTGTTCGCAGTGAAGAACCAAGAAGCGAGATCTTGACTGAGAGTCTACTAGATCTTCCAATGTTTTGGGATTGGACCACCGGTATCCAAAGCCCTCTACGAGTTTATCTCAGAAACACATTTCTTCCAAGCGGACGAGGCTCCTTACGATCGGGTTGTACCTTGAGCTTGCTCCTCCCAACCTTCACAAGAGGAAGAGAATAGTCCTGACCGGGAGCTGCAAGCTTGTGAGTCTATATCCTCATCCAGGTTTTAATATGTCGTACCCAGCTTAACAATAACGCCACCGCCGCCAGAATGATCTCCACCTTCTCCAACGGCGATCTCGACAGGATACAGGGTCCGGTTTTGAACTCTATATGTCGACCGAAGTGTGACGATCTTTGTGTTCGCCTCGACCTTGACTTCACAAAGCAGCCGATTGTAGCACTTTTCGGTCCTCGGCCTCAGCGCAAAGGTATATTCTCCTTCCCTGTCGACTGGGACACCGCTCAGTTTCTCCCATGCTTGGTCAACGAACTGGATGGTAATGTTACTATCACCAGATGGGGTGTGCTTGATATCCATATCAACATGAGCCCATGATGTACCGTATGCGTGGACATACCTCGCGCATCGTCCTCCAGTCATCGAAGCGCCAATCTACCGTTTGACCGTCGTTGACTATAGTAGCATTAGTCCTCCTCACTTCACTAGGGTCAATTTCTGCACCGGACCACAATCGAAGTGTGGTCCCTGTGAGGTTGCGAATGCGATATGGCGCGCGACTCCCTCTTGCTTTTTGAAGGACGTGTACGCTTTCCCGGCTGAGTGAGTTGAGGGTTTCAAGGGCGAGTTCAATGAATGCGGTGCTCAGATTTACGTTCAAACGCTCAGTCGAAGTCACTTTGGTCGTAAGCGCGTACGAAGGGAGCTCTCGAGAAACCTAAATACCCGTCATCACAACGATCGTGGGAAGCTAAAGGGAACCTACCGAGGCAGTAAATGTCCAGGGGTCGGTCACTAGGCATGGTGCGTTGAGAAAAAATAGACGAGTGTTTCGAAATACATACATGGCTCCCAGTGAGAATTCGTCAAATTCCAGTAGTTGATCGAGGTTTCAACGGTAGTCGCCGCCCGCAGCTTCCAACTGTCAGACTTGTGGAAGAAATAACGTGTGTACAACCTACCTCTCCGGACCAGTCACTAAGACCCACAACAAATGACCTGATGACGAGGTGCAGCAAGGGTTGTTCATGCAAGTCACCAATTAGAATCAGGCGGAACCCATCAAAGGAAGCCTTGAGCTAAACCAGAGTTCATTGGACCATTCAGTTGTGAGTTTTCTCTACGAACCTGTTCTTTCGACAACACCACGTGTGCTGTACCCAAAAGCTGGTTGCTAAATTGGCCCCGAGTTGATACTGTGCCTTGAGTAGGTCCTACAGAAAACTGACGAGTACTCGTAGTCGGGGCCGCTAAAGAAGGACGGGGTGGCTTAGAGTTCAGGTTGGAGACAACACTTGTTTGTTTTCCGTAGGCATCTATAGCCTTATTGACGATAGTCAGGATCAGCATAATATCGCGATAAGATGCCCGTAGGACTATAGGTTTGAATGTAATATCAACGCTAGTCATTTGGTGCGACGATAATGTCCGGTTATCCAGAGTAAGAGTGAGATCGACGTCATCCAAGATTCGGGCTTCTTCTGGCCTTCCCATTCGTAGTAGAGCCATTCCGGCGCGGGTCATGGTGAGCGCAAGTATTCCCTGAATTGGACGTAAGGCAAACACTTCAGCAAACATGAGCAGCGCGAAACATGCCTGTTGAGAAAGAGATATTTGAGCAACCGTTAAGCGTATTGCTTGGGAATCAGAATCGAGATCATCCTCGAGGACGCTGATTGACACGTCATGTAAGTCAATCCTGAATTGGACAGCCGCTTGCTCGTCGGGGGCGGGGTTTGGGCTTCCTTTTTCCAAGGCCTTGGGAACCTCCATTTCGTGTACATCGGAATCAGGAGCCCCAAACGCGCTCGTGAAGAATTCCATGAGCGCAAAGACAGGGGCAAGAGAGAATAGGATATGTGGCGAATCCACGGTAAGAACAGCGAGGGAAGAGCGTTCGGGACTGCCAGATGAAGTGTAGAGAAGCATGAACTGATTCCTGTCATGCTGAGCTGCGGGTATGATCTCACGGAACTTAGAAGGTGCTGGGGTAGTATTGCTCATTGTGAATGACCTGAGTACCACCTGAGCCTCCATTGCACCGTCAGATAGCGTCTTCACGCGCACGCTATTATCGCTCAACGCAAACCTGGCGATACCATGTTCCTTCAAGCTGGCTTCCGTAGTTGCTTGTCCGTCAAATAGTTGGAGTTTAACAGTATCCACGGTGAAGACTAGATCCAGTGTGGTTCTAGGACGAGTGCTGCCCGGGTGTCCATCCAGCTCAGGGCGCAAGTCTACTGCTGATTCGTTATAAGACCCGGGCTTGATGGGGGAGCGCTCTACAACTTCACGATTGTTCGCAGCGGGCTCGGCCTGGACCGAGCCTTCTGGAACCCCTGCTAAGATACGTGGAATCGACTGAGAGAGCGCCATTAACATCCCGTATTGAACCTCTGTTAATGCGAGCTTGATCTCAGACACCTTTATGTTCACCTAGTTAAGATAAGTTAGTCTCGCCAGATTGTATTTACTCTTTCATAGTGGACTTCACCTCAGTGTCCGGTCGATGTGCGTTATCAGATGAGCCACCAGACTGGATAATCTCTGCGGCAACGGCTATATCATCAATCATCTTGAGCGTGGACGGGTTTCCATCATAAAATATTGTTGAGACGAGTTGCATGCCGCGGAGGCCAGCCTCAGTTCTTGGTATGGCACCCTGATAGGTATTGCCTGCCGTGATCTCACCGAGACGCATGGTCAACGAATCACGGGAAGACGACGGGTTCGAGGGAAAGATGACGATCGGGGTCTTTATGGAGATACTGAACCCCATGCGCTCGATTTCAGAGGCACGTTGAACAGCAACTTCGGTAGCAGTGTCATATAATCCTTTAAGCCTAGCCAGCTTCAAGAGAAAGACGTAGATGCCGTGCAAAGGTTGCTCAAGGTAATGGAAGGTTACTGACGCCGCTGCGAGAGAAACTGACGAGTCAATTCCTTTCTCGGTCTCCGGACCTCGAGGGTCGAACGTCACGTATCTGAATTCGGCCAGGTGATCACCTTCGATAAACATCAGTTTCTTAAAGTCCAGTGACGACGTTTCTGTTCCAGAGTCATCACTGAGTGATAAACTCCCCAACCGTACGTGCACGTCCATAGTATCGCTTAGTAAGACGGATGCGTCCGCAGTCGATAAGGATAATGTGGCGATACGGGAACCAGCATCAGTAATGGTGACTGTGGAGTCTATCAAAATCACGCTCCTCTCATGCAGTGTATAAAATCCCCACCTTCAACACTTGCAAGCTTTACAAAGAGACGAAGTTTTCCAGTCCGCTGTACCGGCGATGATTCTGGTGTCGGTTGAACAACAGCCGTGGTGCTCTCGACGGCGGTAGGGGGCTTGTCAGGAACAGGCAAAGACGGAACAAACGTGGTCATGATGAGGTCGTATAACGTCAATAGAGGCTCTGGTGCCGTCCAGAATATGACTGTAGATACGTCCACAGAGATGTCTTGATCAATTCCTTCATACTCCGGCGAGGTGGTCTGGACGCGCGTGTAATCTACGCGGAGAAGGTGTTTTCCGTCAATGGACCCGTCTGCAGAAGAGAGGAGTTGAAGCGGTTCAAAGCCTGGCTCGGCAACTTCCATGGATAAGGAACTACAAATTTATGAGTTGCAACCTTTAAGCAGTCGAAAGGAAACATACCCAAGCCAGACTCCGACCTTCATATCGTGTTGGGTGAGCGAGAGCAGCAACGAGAAGTTATCGAAAGAAACGTGTCCAAGAGGTTTCTCGCTTGACGAACTTTGGGATTTGTATAGAGATGCACGTAGGGTAGTGACTTGGAATGAAAGCTCGAACATTCGCTGCCCCAGCCCCAGGTCCTAGTGACGACGTAAACGCAACAATCAACATCAACATTAGTTAGGGAAGCTCGAAGGTATGCACACCTCGCGACTCCTATCGTCCGCAGGTTGTTCATCTTCTGCGTCCTCGTAGTCCGTTTCGTCGACGTTGTACTCTGTTTCGGGAAGGTCGAAGAACCCCGACGACAAGCGATAGTCAGATGGCACGGGCGCAGTCGAATCGACGACAGAGTCGTCAAATCTTGGTATGGTGACATCGATAAGACGTAAAATGGACTTGTATTTGGAGTCAGAGAAATTTAGCTGTAGCGTAGGTAATTTTCCAGAGATCTTGAAGCGAGCCAGGCTGACGACACTCGGCACAATTGAATTCTGGACCTGCAGATCGATGCTGACTCGCTCGATGATATGGAGAGACGAATCATTGAGCGATATTAATGCGTTTCTGCATGATTGCAGATCTCCTCCGAGGACGAACTGATGCGAATATTAGAGGTGTCGTGTAGTTAAGATAAGTGCTGTCCACCTGTGCGTCCTCCAGCTTGATATTAAGCTTATCATACATGAGTGATTCAAGTCTCGCGTAATCGTCGTCCGTATATTGTTGGGCCCGTTTGAGATGAACCTGGCGGATGGCTTCCTTACTTGCCAGGTCGCTTTCGATACAAATGTGACCGGCATCAATGAGAAGATGTGTACACCTGTGAGTAGAGATGCTGCAGAATCTTAAATAACAAAGAGTGTAAAACCGTGAACGCATTTACCTCTCGGGTATGATGATAATCGGTGCTTTCATATCTACATGAAGGTCAATCGTTTTGTGACTTTGCAGCGCATACTCGAGGCCGGCTCGTGTTTCCTTGCGCAAGCCTTCGATTGCTCCACCAGCTGCAGTCTGTGAAGGAGCTGAGAGGAGTCGAACAAGCATTAGGAGTTCACACTCACAAGTAATGCTTCGACAGACTCAAGCCGGTCTTCCGGGGGCTTGAAAAACTTGTATATTGCCTCCACATATCCCCTATGATACACGACCTCCATATGTCTCATCCGGATCGCGAGCGCGGTATCAGCTCGTTCATCGATTGGATTGTTCTCGAACTTCATGTATAAAAAGGGGTCTTTGGGATCAGCTTCTGTTTCGCTTCCCAACGTTGGCGAGTCCTGTTTGACATGGACTATCTGAGGGAATAGTGTATCTCTTGTTGTACCATCGAAAACGCTGAACCCTCCGAGTGAGGTTGAAACCTCTAAATTGTCGCGTCGTTGAATGGCTATTGCCTGGAATTCGTCGAAAATCACGGAGGTAATTTCTTTTGCAACTCCATGCGGGTCAGTCTTCAAAGCAAATGATCCCCTCTTAAGCTGCGTTTGGACCCTCGTCTTGAGGGCGTCCTTTGGCAACTCAAACGATTCAGCAAGAGCCGCCTTCTCGTCATAGTCAAGAACTTCGTATAACTCTCGTCGTTGTTGGTCGGTCATGTTTTCGAATGGTGACTCTTGCGTTGGCTGCGCCGACGGAGCAGGGTCTGAAGAGCCCCAGATAGGAAGCCAGCTTGTCCAACCGGAGCTCTGCGCCGCCACCCGCTTCTTCTCATCCTCGACTTGCTTCCGTAACGTGCCATCCTTGCGCAATTCCGAGCGCGAAATGGATCTGTAGAACCGAATGTCCTCGTATGAGAGTTTTTTCTCCAATTCCTCGAGCTCCGACAGTTCCTACTATGAGATGAGTATCAGGTGCCATGATGGTGGCAAAGACCACACCTCGATCGAACAGCTATTTAGTTGCTTCTTCTTGAAAAGTTCAACGTAACGACGACGGTCGTCGCGGCGCTCGGCAAAAAAAGCCCATGTCCACCTGCGCCTTCGCTCCCGAACGCTATCTAAGATAGCACTTCCTGCGAAGGTAAGGAGTGCACGAGGTCGATTTTCCTTGAACTCTTCTGGACGTCGGTATTTTACGAACTACACCGACTTTGGTGGGTGACAGCGTAAGTAAAGTTAACATGAAAGCCGCGTACTCGTGACTTTCTTCTCAACAGGGGGATGGTCTCCAACAAAGAAATGATATCCCTGAACTGGTGATCGTCAAGAAGAACCCCGATTTCGGGAAACATGAGTTGAATGTCAAATCGAGGAGCGTCCTGCGTTGCTTTTTGCCGCAAGGTAACCTAGTATCACAGTTAGACGCAGACAGACCTCCACTGCAAAAAACTGGCTTACCCTGCCTTCTCCTGAGACTGGCTTCAAAATGAATTGGTGGTCTTGGGGAGCTCCTTCCCGAGCAATCTGAGTGATCTAGTCATGAACTGTATAATGGTGCGTAAATGGAAGTACGAGACCATAGAGGAGAATCGCTCTACAGCGGTCTCGTAAGACTGTCCGGACATGCTCTGCGCATCTGTGTCAAAGTAACCCGCCAAATATTCCAGCTTCGCCAACTGCCCAAGCGTTAGGAGGAAACGACAACTCAACAAGTCGACTCACTTTGTGCACGGTCTTGCTGCTTCCCTCGATGAAAGCAGGCACCCAATTTTTGTCGACTGAAACCGCCGAGAAACTAGACAGTGTGATACCCACAGCGAATGGATGCTAGTAGGGCTGATGGTCAAGATCCGTTTTAACTTATCTAGATTTTGATTTGCAGACGTACACCTGGAACGCTGATGTTATCTTCGTACCGGATGTGCACGTTCTTAACGGTCACTTGGATGTTGTTGAGAAGTTTTGCGAGGAACGACGCAATAAAGCCTTGGTTTTCTGCGCTATCTTCTGTACCTTCGACTCCAGTTGTTCGCATATGGAGCATCTCGGCATTCTGAAGGCGCTCTGATTTGGCACCTTGCATGCGGCGCTCGAGTTCGTCTGGGTCGTCACCATCCTCCTTGCGCGGGACGACAAGAAGATAAACGTCTTCGACGAGAACTTCGACGGGCTGGTTTCCCAGGTTAAACCAATGCAAGGACAAGGAAAACTTTCCCAAGTGGCCTGTCCCACTACATTAGTGAGTGTTCCCTAGGACAGAGTGAATGCACACCTTCAGAAACATCTACCGGCAGTCGAAATGAGTCCAAAGCACCCTTTTTGATGCGAAGTTTCCCCAAGGTTACTTGACCTGATCCGTGCACGATGTCATTGCCGTCATTGCTTTAAGCGGCATCAACGTACCTTGAACAATCCCAAGGTTGAGTAAACGCATATCCAGATTTTCGACATAGGGGGCAAGAAAGCGACTGAAAACCTAGGCGCAGATGAGAATACGGCATATTGAACGGGGAAAAGGTGTGCACAATTCCCAGGAGTTCTTTGAGAGGGTTGGTGAACCATCGTGATCGTGACATAACTTGAACTAGTCGTGGCCGTGGCCGTAATCGATCTCCAAACACGCGCCAACGGTTAGGTTATATCCAGAAGAGAGGAATCCCGAATATGGCCACGCTTCGTAGCGTTGGAGGTGAACGGTCAGAGCCTTGAAAGGCACCCAGCGATTGAATGGAATAATACGTCATTGGAGGTGTGTGCGTGATATGATTATATAATGTTGATCCGAGTATAGAAACAGTTTACGCTAGCGTTATTTATACGATCTTGGAGTGCTGCCGGGTTCATTTGGCCTTTGGTAGAAATCTCGAACGTACTCATCACCTCGTTTTCTTTACACGTGGGGATAAAGAGGCATATCAAAGGTTTCACGAACCGCGATCGTCTGGAAATACCGAAAAGTGTTTATCGCCTGTCACTCGACCGGCGAAAATAGCTTCGGCAGAATCCATGGAACTTGAATGGCGGTTCCCTCGTGGGCTCCCATATTTAACCTGGGCGTCGAGGGATATTTGCCACCACTATACATACCTTTCGGTTTCAGGATATCCCCCACCCACCCCTCGCTGTCCCCATGTTGTCTCTACACCCCCAGCCGCTGAACAGTGTCCCAGATGTTCGTCGGGATGCGCCATGCGTGAACGAGGTCTGATGGGACCAACCACACCTCGAGGTGCTCGTGTGACTAATTCGTTTCCATCCCTGACAGCTGGGCGACGTCCATGATGCCTTGAAACCCATCACAGAGTGTGTATGCATCGTTCTGGTGCACGGTTCTTGCATCTTTAACCACTGATGGCAGGCTGCTCACTTCGACACATGAGGAGTCTGTGAGACTATACTGTACAGTGCCAACATGGTCCCCGTCGTCTGACATGTGTATGTTGGGCCTAAGACCTTACCAAAAGGAAACCATTGACTAAGATATGGCCCAGGCATTGACCTCCATGACCTTAACGACCTGCGATCTCGCTCACTGGTCTTCATCCATGATCTAGTCAATTCTTTGCGTGAATCTGGCGTACGCAGACTAGCATATGGTTGGTCTCGACACCACTGAAGTATTTCTGGATTCTAGGTCAGGGCTTCCTACACGCTCGCGCCGTCCAGTTCGCCGATGTGCCTGATCTGTGCCTGCCACTCACGACTTAATAAGAACGCGATCCAACTTTCGGCGCAGGACGCCTATACTAAATTGAAAACGGGAATCCGGTAAGATTGCGCTCACTTTAAATTTATCTTACGGTGAGCTGAGAGAAAGGAATAGAGAACGGGTACTCTTGGTTGAGTTAGAAGAAGGGCCGGCATTATTGGTTACGTAACATAGAGGGGTTATTTTTTTGTTACTTTAGCCCGAAAATTTAAATCCCGATCATGACCGACGGAGGATTTCGGTGCCGGCGCTGTTCTGAGTGGCTCGCAACTCTTTCCCGTGTTTCTTCTCGTCTCCCCGCTTTCGTCTCGTCATGGCTCCTCTCGCGGATTTTCTTCTCAAACATGCCCCCATTCCTCATCTTCCCTACCACTTAACCCATTATGTACGTGGTGCAACTCCCCTTTCAACCCAGCCAGTCGTCCTCAGCGTTCTTGCTGGCTACCTCGCCACCATATTCGGCATCCGCGAGATTATGAAGACACGTCAACCACAAAAGCTCACCTTCCTTTTCCAAGTCCACAACGCTGTTCTCAGTTCTGGTAGCGCTCTCCTTCTCGTGCTCATGCTCGAGGAGATCATCCCTATCTACTTGCGACATGGCGTCTTCCGCGCGCTTTGCGGTGCTGAAGCTTGGACCGAGGTTGGTAACCCCCATTACGAACATTCTAACAACCGAACTGACTCTTCTGTAGCGTATGGAACTGTATTATATCATCAATTACTATATCAAATATCTTGAGCTGCTCGACACCGTCTTCCTTGCGCTGAAGAAAAAGCCCTTAGGTTTGTGTCATGACCATGATGATAGATAGCGTTCTTGACATGCTCCTAGCCTTCCTGCATGTATACCATCATTCTGCGACTGCCTTCCTTTGCTTCACTCAACTTAACGGGAAGACAAGCATCGTAATTCGGTTTCTTTCACCCGCTCTTCCCCGATTAACCGCTTTTTTTTTTTTTTTTTTTTGGCAGTCTTGGACCGTCATTACGCAGAATCTGGCTGTTCATGTCCTTATGTGTAAGTGAGCTTCAAGGCCTATCCCGTGGGTTCAACTCATCACCACGTAGACTACTATTATTATGCCACTGCCGGCGGTGCCAAGATATGGGTCAGTAGACACAGTTGACTCTCTTTGCCGATGTAGCCATTGATTCTTGCCTACTTTCCTATACTTTCGTTTTCAGTGGAAGAAGTACTTGACCACTATGCAGATCGTTCAGTTCGTCGTTGACCTGCACCTCGTGTACTTCGGGAGTGAGTTAATGTCTCACTGATGGGATTGACACTAATGTTAGCGTTTCGGGCAGCATACTCCTATTTTGCCAGCACTTATTGGCCCCAACTTCCTGTGCTTGGCACCTGCCATGGGACGGAGTCGGCTGCTGTATTCGGCTGCGCATTACTGTCAAGTTATCTCCTGCTCTTCATCAAGTTCTACATCGATACGTACAAGAAGCCGGCTCGGGGTAAGAAATCAGTTACGAATGGACATGCATCTGCAAACGGGAATGGGTTTGTACCCTTCATGCTTGACCCCGACTCACGTCGGCTAATGAGTATATCGTTGACAGGCTGAAAGAGGATTAAGGACACGTTTCGAGAAAAAATTCCGCGCGAATAGACGCATGGATCCTTGGCGGGAATCCTGCTTCATTTTTTTTTTATAGTCACTCCATATACCACCGTGGTTGGTTGAACCACGGATCTACCATAACAAGGCTAATCATTCGGGACAACTGCCACTCAGAGCCTGTTCGCTCTTTTTCTTTACCGGGTTCTCGTCGCAAAGTATCACGTCTTGTAACGCTAGATGTTACAATCTAGGGTTTCCTAATTGATGTCCTGTTTGCTATGTCTTGAGTCATTGTCATTGAGCTGAGACTGAGTGAGACGAGGATTACGTTATAAGTTGCGCGGGTCCCGGTCCCCGTCCAGATGAACCCGACGGTCTCTACATGGGAGCCCAATCATACCCGTATCTCTCCACTTTTCGCGCACGAACCTATGCTGGAGAATCGGGGCCATGCACAGTCCAGCCGTTCTATAACTCCACGGGAAATATTCCTTCCTGTCGAAGTGTACATCTCTAACCAAGCGGCAGCCGCTTTGCGAAAGGTACTTTCTTGCTTATTTTGTTGCGGTGTGCCTCTTATCCAGCGCCCGAAAAACAGCCTAATCCACGCAAGAGGGCAGAGAAGAGAGAGTCTACGAGACCTCTGTCCGTGCTATGTGACGATAATCAAAGAAAGGTCAAAGGTGTGTGGACCGGCGATCGTTGCGAAGTCTTCTCCGGTGCTTTGACGCTTATGCGCCCCGCAGAGAAGTCAAGTTGGTTGAACTTGGCTCGTGTCCCGACTACTAGCGACCAATGGAGACAGGCTACATGTCGCTTAATGGAAGAGGAGGAAGGATGCGTATTGAATGTCTACCTTGAGGTAGGTTACTCTTTGACCCGCACAGTCTATATATCAACGGGCGTGATGTCCTTGCACAGGAAACCATCTTGTTCCAGTCCGTTCACCTACATTTGCTGCTACACACCGATATCCGCCCTGCCGACCAATCGTTGTTCTTTCGTAAAGATTGCCTAGGGATACACTGTTCTGCGTGAGTTCCCACAATCTTCTATAGCCGTAGCCATTGAGTTTTAACGATTTTATTTCCCAGCGATCAACGATGGAGTGCGACTCACAGCACAGAACCCCTATACTTTGCGTTCCTTTCTACGGAAGCCATGAATACCTGGATGGCACTACTTCGGTCATATGCGTCTCCAGAACTCTATGGCAGGTCACGCGCACAAGGGGGAGGAACGTACCGCATTTGGAGGCAAGTTGAACTGACTTGTATCCAGGGGCGCAACATTGGTGTCCCTCGCCCAGCCGAACTCAGTTATAATGGCATAATCGGAGATTCGGAAGGGCGTGGCGATGTGGAAGCCGGGGACTTGGATCTCTTCTGTGAAGTTTACTTCAATAGCGTGCTCTCTGGACGAACGGTCGTCAAAAATAGCTCGGGCTCGCCGGACTGGCATGAGAGTTTTCTATTCACGGATCTGCCTCCGTTCGAGAAGCTGGCGATCGTCGTCTGGCGCGAGAAGAAATTGCAGAAGCCGTTCGTCGTCGGTACTGTTCACATCACCTTGACAAACTTTCGGCGCGGTGAGCATGTAGAGGGTTGGTACCCTGTGCTATTTGGTGGTTCCACAGCTTCCCTCGCCGAGGTAGGCCAATTAAGGCTGAAGCTTAAAGTTGACGAGTCAGTCGGTTTTCCCTTTTGATTTTTTTTTTTGGCGTTTCCATTGAACGGGGGTGCAGGGAAATAGTGCTACCTTACTCCAAGTACTCCAAAGTAATGGATGTAAGTGTGGATTTCACGAAGTTTCTGGCAGCTCATCTAGGTCCTTGGTAGACGCTCAACCGGCGAAATTATCTGGACTGGATGATCGATCTTGATATCAAATCCAGGACAAAGCAAGTATCTGGTCAACTCGTTTCGATAGCTGTTGCCAAGAACAATCTGCTCGTCAATGTCATCGAAATGGCCGATCGTGAAGTCGACCGGACGCCGAGCTGTGAGTTTTTGACCTCCTTCGTCAGTGTACCAGGATTTTACGGACATAAGCGCACCACACTCTGTTTCGCGGAAACACCGTCTTGACCAAAACCATCGAATCATTGATGGGGTGGTATGGGAAGAATTTCCTGGAAGCCAGCGTAGGCCTCACCATACGTCGGCTCTGCATTGAAAATGTGTCCATCGAAGTTGACCCCCTTCGGAATCCCAAAGGAGCAAAAGATGTCGAGCGGAATGTCGACCTTCTCGTCTACTGGTGTAAAGAAATTTGGGAACAGATGTATTCCGTGCGACAGCAATGCCCCGAGTATGTCCGAATTATCTATTCGCGTCATGTCGCCTCACTGTGAGGTAGTGAGATGCGTAAATTATTCGAGCATATCCGGCAATTGGTGGAGAGGCGGTTTCGGACAGACCCCGATTCAGACACCAATATCGAACTGCCACTGCAAAGCGTGTCGGCGTTTTGTTTTCTGCGATTCATTGTCCCAGCCATTTTGCACCCACATCTCTTTGGCTTATGCTCAGGTACGTTTTGAATGTCCTCGGGCTAAGTACACCAGTTCGAGTATGGAATTTTAGGTCTCCCTGATGTTCCTGTTCAACGAAGTCTCACTTTGATCGCAAAGGTGATCCAGAGTTTGGCTAACCTGAACGCGGTATGTGAAATTTACCCACTGAGCTATGACATGGCTGACAAGTACGTGTAGACAGTTCAAAAAGAGGACTTCATGCGTGGTGTTAAGTCATTCTTGGAAGAAAGATTACCAGAGATGTTCGACTATATCCTGGTAGTGTCTACACCAGGACCCGAGGAGTCACTCCAAACACAATCAGAAGAAGCCCATGTCCGGAGTCGTGCTGTCAGAGTTCTTCATGAAAGGAAAAAAAGCATGTCAGAACTGCGGAAAGAGACCATCCCGCCCCTACCACATTTCCTTGATATCCCAAGACACCTAGCCATCATCACGTCCTCAGTCAGTCGCTATTCTCGGGATTCACCTCCTCCCCAAGACCCCATAGTCGCAGACTTGTTCAGCCAATGTCACGACGTCGAGCAGCAAGCGCTAAGCGACGTCAGCCGCCAAATAGCGTCGCGTGTCAAAGAACCTATCACCGCTCACCCACTTGCGTCCTCCGAACCCAGTCTACCCTTTGCCATCAGCAGTCACGAAACCATCGTAGCCCCACAGCCTTTATCCTTAGGCAGCTCCAGTAGAAAACCTTCCTCATATTCGCGTCCACAAACCGCGCCGTCCGGTGCTCTCTCGGGCGACCTTTCTTTACACCCCAGCACTAGCAGTTGTCACCCCAGGGAGTTCCCACTGTCGGAAGTGAATGTGTCAACAGAAACGACAACATTAGAGACCTACGAGGACCGCGACAGTTGGCATGCACACAAAAGACAAGTGGCCTATCTCCCACGCTCTTTCTCGACCGACTCGATTCCCGAGTTCCGTGACAGCGCTCCAGGAGAAAGAACTGCATTCGTGGAGGCACTCCGTCCGCAGAACCCAGAACGGAAGAAGGGCTTCTTACGCCAAATATGGGCTCGCAAGTAGGCTGCGCCTACTCTTAGCTTAGGGACCCTGCGTCGTTAAGATGGGGATATTGTTATATGTATGAAGATATGTCTGGATATAGATTACATGTCCTGGCGACCCAACACAGAGATGAGAGTGTCATGACGCAGCATCTGCGGAAAGCGGTTTTTGAACAAGTCTTTGCACTTCCCCCACTACGTCCTCCGAGGTGCTGCGGATAGTAATCCGGCAAAGCTACAACAAACAACCGACACTGCCTGAGAAGCACTTCGGTCAATGACTGAAGAATGACGCACCTTGGCTTCGCGATTGGGTTCCAGTCGTAGCAGACAGCCGACCTTGCCGTCACCAGACATGTGAAGGACCCCAGCGCTAACAAAATTATTTGGATTTGGGTCGACATCGGGAAGGGTGCTAAACTTTTGGCCCGAGATGACTTGTTGCTGTCGTTCGCGGTCGAGCTCCCCGCCACTCGTGAGGTTGATGGGAAAGACGCTTTGGGCCTCGCGGGGTGGGCCACCGATGAGTCTCCAACGCTCGAAGAAGTCCGAAGCACCCAAGACGACTGGTTCGATAAACTTGGTAAGGACGACGGGCAGACGTAACGCGATAGTCTGGTGCGAGCCGGCGAGAAAAGAGATTGTCATGATGGGTGGCGTCGTAAACACCTTCTTACATTCGACGTGAAGGATCTGCTGTGACTGTGATCGCGGGGCCACCATGGTGGCAGGCATCTTAGCGAATGTGACGGATAATGCTTCAGGGTCGTCCACGTCGACTTTGGTGGTGAAGCTAGTCAAAGGGGCGGTGATTTTGTTTCCCATATATACGGCCAGTTGTCCAATGTGACCCTGATACCGCGACTTTATGCCAACTTGGATTTGAACATCTTCGTACAGGACGCCTTCGTTAGAGTATATAAGCTTCTCGTACCAGCGATCTACGTTTGCGCCGACCGCGAGGTGTGGGGCGATAGTGGACTTCGCAAGTATTGCCTGTGGTGGGGCAGCTGTTGCGCCTGTTGCGCCGGAGGGTCCGGAAAGGTCAAGACCTTGAAGCGATGCCAAAACATCTGAAGCGCCGGCAGTTGTAGTAGTCCCGTTGGTCGGCCTATCTGCAGTCGTGTCCCGTTTGACTTTGGCAACATCACGGTCTTGATTGACATCCCTGCCTCCGTGTACCCAAATCCGCTTGTCTTCGGACGCCCCGTGTTTTTTGTTTAAACGTGAGAGCAGAGCGCTCTCACGTGGTGGGAATGGAGGGATTTCTTCACAAACGTTTTGGAGAAGCTCATCGTCATCGGGTCGTGAAGCCAGTGCGTAGAATTCGCAAGCCCGCTGTTGCAGTTCGGAATCAAGGACATGTCGATAACGCTCGAAAATATTGATCAGCTGAGCTTTGATTTCCGGAAATACGTTGACCCATTTAATATATGTGGTGAGGAGAAGAGCTCGAGTAGGGGCGGTGCAGAATTGAGACTTTGTGTGCAACACTTGCAGCTGCTCAATGGGGCTGTGACTCTCTTCGTTGGCAATCAAATGCCCATACTCGCCAAGGACATAACCTAGATCGATGGTTACAATAACACACATGATATGTCAGGTATGGGGCCTACCTCCAACCTTCACGAGGCTCTCGTGAGTAGCGGGGGCTCTGAGCCGTTGGAAGACGACCCGAGCCGCGTATGCTTGAAGGTCTTCGGTGTTTGTGATAATTTGGACAACGCGATACCAGACCTCATCTCCCACGTGGTCTCCCGCCGCGCTGATGAGTTCGAGGATAGTGTCGACATACCATCGATACGAGCTCGCGTATTTCTCCGTTAAAACGGCTATCTTCAACACCATCTCTTCGCGGAGTGCATAATCGGCGACCTTCAGGTATTGGAGAAGCTCTCCGACAATGACCTCGGAATTGTCTACGTCACACATACTGTAAAGTAGGTCCAACGCTCTTCGTCGAACGGAAATGTCGCGATCGCGTAGCGATAAGATGACGTGGGCCTGGTGCGTTTTGATTGCCTCAAGGGAGTCAGCGCGGGCTGCAAGGTGGGCGAGCGTGTCGAGGCCCAGATAGCGGACATTTGTCTCCTTGGAAGAGATAAATCGAGCCAAGAGGACCGCGGCCGTACCGACGAGTGGTGAGTTGGTATCCAAATGAATTGCAAGGCCGATTGCCTCAAAGAGAACAGCTCGTTGCGCGTTATTATGTTGCATATTCCGGGACTGCTCAGCGCTGTTGCTCATAGTCGTCTCCAGGACCTGGTACAGAGTCGTACGAATGGCCGGATCATCTACATGGCTATCAGGTGTTGGGTCCATATTGTCACACGACGAGAACTACCTGAAGGGGGATAGTATTGCAATAGCCTTAACAACTTTACCTGGAGCCAGGGAGATGGTACTTTGTAGTACGCATATGTTGCCGAGTACTCGTGTTCAACAACTAGCTGTAAACGCTATAAAAACCAGAACCCAGCCCCGGAATAGACAGAAGAGCTTACCCGATGGAGTCGGTCCACAGCCTTCTGATAGCATACGGCATAAGGCTCGAGATGATCCTGTGCGAGCGCCATTACTAGGGTAGTAACACATAAGACTACGCCCTGGAAGTAGACGTGAGCGTGTTGCAAGCATGGATAGGCTCATGTCCAACCAAGTCCATATCATCCATGATAGCGACGATGCGAAGGGCCCACTCTGCCGCGGGGATGACATCTGGGTGCTTGCGATACAGTCGGAGCAATGTTAAAGCTGCCTTCTTCTTTACCATGCTCTGAGAAGTCCTGAACCTCAGTCAGCGGGCAGGGGGATGTAAAGACGTTCGCTAACGCACGGTGATATTAACAGCCTATGGACGTCCTCACACAACGCTTCCGCCATTTCCGTTCCTCCGACGTTGGCAATAGCATGAAGTGCTAGGCAATTGTTAATCTCGTTGTTTTCGTCTAGGTCCTTTCGGATTGAATTGACGACGAGGCGAAGAAAGTCCGAGTTCTCGTGCATCAACAACGTCACGGCAAGATACCCCTGCAAGAAAACAACAGGTAGTGAGAAGTCTTGCTCACTTATTGGGTGCAAGGGCCTACAATTTGTTTCTCGCTGTATTTGGGGCTCGAGATCAGGTTCACCGCTTCCATATGGCCCACATCGACTTTGTAGCCCAATATGTATGTATAGAGGACCTTCGCAACATATCTGCAGTGGGAAGGCGCGGAGTCGACGTGGGACGGTTGACGAACTGGCTATTTACTCACTTCTTCTTCTGGTAGCCGTCTAGGTTACCGTCTAATCGGTGACTCATCAAGGACTCGTTCTCCTCTTAACCCGAGGCATTTGTTCACGCACCCTTGAACTTCTTTCGTATATTTGCCATTTCTTTGTTAATTCTCTTCTCTTCCAGGTCCCGGACGCGGGCCCCGCGAATATCTGCAATAAACTTGCTGAGTCCATCAGCGGAGGCAGTGCATGACGAGTGGACCACCATACTTGCGTGAGCCCCCGCATATTGGTCGCCATTTTGTGCAAGTCGGCCGTGTGCCACGAGAACAGTCAAGACAAAGGTATATTTGAGAGACGAGCGTCTCGCGTGCTCAGTGCGGCTGCCGACCATATCCCTTTTGGCTTATGTAATATTACAATGTCGGGCCGTAAATCGGCATGCTGTATGTACTAATGATTCATATCGTCGGTTGTGGAACTCACTTCATTAGAACTGCCGAGACAACCGACTGGGAGTTCCAGGACGAGAATTATATGCAGAGCGCACGCCATACGGTGTAGATGTACCCGATCTAGGGCCAAACGGCGGAAGTTTGGCATTGACGAAGTTTGGCGAGTCCATCGGCGTTGCAGGCCTCGAGTTGGTCCTTGACTGTACCTCCATCCGCTCTTCGGCATAGCGGTTCAAAATACCAACAATATCTCTAGTGAGGTAGTCGAATTCCTTTACCTCCGTGGCGGAAAGAGAGTAGTCCTTAGCACGCTCTCTCGTATCTTCCTCATCTCCGGATTCCTCTTCTTCGCGCGGAGAGACCGTAGCAGTACGAGGGGTAGTATGTGTTTTCCGCATGGCGAGTCCTTCGAAAACTCTTGACATACAAGCTTCCATCATGACCTTCAGACTTTGAATGTCGTCCAGAGCGTAGATATTGCCGACGATAGGTAACCATTCATCACATTCCAGACCCCGCGCAGTGACGGCGATCTGGTATGCACCGAAAAGCACGTATGTCATGGGGTCCAGTCTTGTCGTCGTGACCAAAAACATCGGGGCATTGGTAGACGAACCAGCCATAGAAATATTTTGGCGCTTGTCAGCGTAAGCGACGATTTGCTTGCCGACGACTCCGCCCTCTTGAGTATCGGTAGAGACATCCCGCTTGCGATAGTTGACACTGGAGGGATGTATCAACGTGGTCTGTGAGGAATAACAAGTCTGTTTCTTATTTTTTGATATCAATTGAACTCACCTTATCAAGCTTAGTGCGGAAGGCGCTTTCACTGGTGCGGATCGCGAACTTTGGCTGTGAAGCGATGGCGATGAGCGCAGCTAGTAGCGGTTGAGAGTCTCCGTTGACATTGAGCTCGCGAGGCACTGTGACTTCCCTTCCCCTTCCCCACAGCTCAACTCTCCTGCCCGCTGACACATCGAGAACCCCGGCGTGTTGCAGTGACGTCAACAGTTGCTTCTTGATCCGGTCGACCATAAGTAACGTGGGTTTTGAGAGGAAATTATCGGAGCAGAACCTGTTTGCGGAGACATATTCACCTTGACTCTGCATGCCCCACCAGGCGTTGTACGCCCGCAATGCAGCGAGTGCATCGGACCGGAACTCGGTAGGGGTCCAACTATTCTTAGCAGCAGTAGCTTCGGCCTTGAGATGCATCGGCGAAACAAACGGCTCGCGGTTGGTCATGAGAGCTGCGAGAGTCAAAGCCTGGTCTAGGCACCGGAAGAAACTGCCGTAAAGCACAAGACGGCCAACCTGAACGTCAACCGGAAGCTGGAGTAGCACCCGACCTAGAGGGGTCAGGTTCTGCGCGCCGTCAATGGCTCCAACCATCTGCAAATCCGACATAGCCGCCTTAATGCGGTCAGGCGCTGGAGGCTCAATGACCGCAGCTAAGACCTCTTCCACTGCCATTCTTGGGAAGTCTAATGCCTTTACATGCATCACAACATTGGTCAAATCCACACGCTTCATCTCCACAATTTGGTGCGGATGCAAGCCTTCCGCCCTTCTGCGGCCGAGAATGCCGTAGTACTCTCCGGGGCGGTGTCGGCCGGCACGTCCAGCACGTTGTTTCAGGTTGGATGTCCCCACCCACGCGGAAACTAGCGAAGACATATGACGAGTGGGGTCGTACCGCTGCTCTTTGACCTTGGCGGCATCGACAACGTAGACGACATCGGGAATGGTCACGGATGTCTCAGCTATGTTAGTAGAGAGAATGATACGGCGGACGCCGACGGGCGGGGGATCGAAGATAACCTGTTGTTCGGCAACCGGGATAGAGGAGTGGAGTAGATGAATGGAATATCTGCTGGAGTCGTACAGAGGGAGGCCCAGCCTACGCTCCTGCAGTTGTCGGTTCAGTGCTTGAATCTCATCCCAGCCAGGAAGAAATACAAGGACATGTCCATTCTCTGATTTTTGAAGAACGTGACAGATGGAGAGGGCAATCAAAGGATACGGAAGTTCGAGGTCATCTTCACGAGACCCTTCGGTTTCGGCATTGAGACGCTTCGCCGATACGGGTTGAAGATAGGCGCTTAGAACCGGAGAGATGTTAGGGCCAAGCTCTCGACGAAGATATTTGGAAACGCTCTCATCCGCTAACACTGGTTGTGCATGAGGATAGGAAGCGAGGTCGGAGGTGAAATCGTCCAGGAAATACTGGTCAACAGGGAAAGACCGTCCGGGAACTTCGATGACCTTCGATGGTCTGCCTTGTTCGTCTGGAAAGTACTGCTGGAAAAGGGTGGGGTCTATTGTAGCACTCATTAGCACAACCTTAAGAGGTTTCCCTTTGAGCTTGCGGTCCGCTAGAAGCCGTTTCAGCACAACTAGTAGAAGGTCGGTGTCGACATCTCGTTCGTGGACTTCGTCCACGACTACGTGGGTAACGTCGTCGAGGTAGCTCCGTGAGCCATTATCCTGCAAAGCAGACTGCATACGCTTCAAAAAGATGCCAGTGGTGCAATACGTGATCGAGCCATGTGGTTCCGGTAGTTTGGCCTCAAAGCGTACTTGGTAGCCAATTGAGCCAACGCCAGTGTTTTCGCCTCTTTCCCTGGCGACGCGCTCGGCCACGCTGATAGCCGCAAGGCGGCGCGGCTGAGTGCAAATTACATTGCACGAAGCGCCTTCGCCCCGTGTAATATAGTCGTCGAGGATGAGTTGGGGAATTTGGGTCGTTTTACCAGAACCAGTAGCCGCCATGCAGATAGTGACTTCGTTGTTTTGGATGTGGCTCAAGATGTCAGCCGCGCGAGTATAGACAGGTAGCGAACTGCGCGAAGAGCGGATGGATTCTAGCGAAGGGTTCTCAAGGTAGGCTTTTCTCCGCTCGTACAGTCGCTCTGACTTAGCCGCGTATGATTCGGTGGACAGGGGTGCAACCGGCACATGATAGGCTGGCGGATTCGAGGAGGTTGCTGCAGTAAAGGGATGAGACGAGGAAGATGGCCGGTTTTGATAGAGAGCGCTTTTCCGAATATCTATGCATAGATCACGGACTTCGTCTTCGAGACCGTCGCTCATCTGGAAAAGTACCTTGGGCACCGTTCCAAGGTCCTTGCCTTGTGCAGCTTCCTTTAAAAAGGTATCCCAAAGCGCCCGATCGCAGCTTTCAAGATATTGTGTCACATCAACGTAGCAGTTTGTCTGGGCAAATTTCTTAGTTGTGCCTGTTCCAATCCCGATGCGACGGCCGCCGACATTCATGATCGCCTCCCAAATGGGGTTCTGTCCACGAGGTGCCTTGAGCTCGTTATAGATGATGTCGGGCTTTCCGAAACCAAAGCGTCGACAGTAATAATCCATGAATTGGCGGGATCGTTCATAGGTTATTACGGTCCCATCGGATAACGTGGTTGCATGAACCTCAGCGCTTGAGGAAGTCCCAGCTAATTTTTTCGGTGGGTCTAACTGCTCGGGAATACCAATCAGACATCGACAGCACGGGAAAGGATATGGCCGCCTACCTTGCCGATTGCATTGAGTTGGTGCAAGGCGGAGAGAGCTGCTAGTTGCTCGGAATCCGTTTTGCTGATCGCATCGCCTGTACCAGTGATGGCAACCTCGCTGCCTAGTTGTACCCTAGCCGTCGCTCTGCGAAGATTAATCAAATGAGCAAGAAAGTAGGCACACTAAACTTACCTCCAACCACGCTTGCCATGCAAGGTGACTTCCACATGCTGATATACCGGAGGGTTGGCTCCAACCTGATTAAGAAAATTCGAGAGTGGTGACTTTGGGTTCACCTCCCAAGCTTCCTTCAGGGGCACTTTCTGAAAAACTCGGTTGATATATTCAGCGTCATGAATTGGATCATTCTCTCGTGGCAGGGCAAGAACAGATGCACTGTGAAATGACGACGCTCCTGGTGCTTTAGCCTTCGCATGCCTTCCGGAACGGTGGCCATGACGGCCAGTATGCACACCAGACGAGTGATTTTTGGACGAAGTACCAAATGCGCGCATCGCTTCTTGTGGTGTTTTTGCAGAATCAGGTCGAGAGACTTTCGCTAAATGGATGGAGGAATCCACGTTGATTGGGTGATGGCGTGAAACTTTGTGCGCTTCTGTAGCCAATGATCTTTTTCGGGTGTTTTGTGAGGGTAGCGGACTAGGAGACTCAATAGTGTGACGGCCAAGTTGCATGGGATGTAGCCGCTGTCGAAAGACAAAAGCTAACCGCATACGTATTGGGGCCGCAAATACCTAAAACAAGAAGAAGAATGAACTATGCATGAGATACTTATATGTGTGTTGGGACGAAGTAATAGTCAGACGCACTGTGCTAGCAAAAGGACCTGAAGTCCCCGCCAGCGAAGAACCCGAGATTTCCCTTTTCTTGAGAAGAATCGAACCTTGTTACGCGAAGGTGATTCTTGTGTCAATGATATGATTCTGGCGGGCAAACCCGTCGCAGGAGTTTGGTTGACCTGCAAAGGCAGCTGTGAGCGCTGAGACCAAGCTGAGGCTGTCGGTCTTACGTACAAGTAAGATGGTTCGGGCATCGCCGAAAGAGCATGGCGAGTCATACAACGAATTTATGGTTATGGTTATGGTCTAGGGCTTTGCGCCATGCCCTCGCCAAATTTGCACGGCACTCTGTTTTGGTCTCCCCTCGTTGTTCACGTGGTTTCTTCTAGCCTCTGCGGAACGTCCGTGCGGGTGTTCGCGCATTTTACCCCACGTGTCTCTTCTGATTTGCATTGTCTTAACTTTAGAGGCTTCTCTCATAGTTCTCATAGCAAACTGATCCATTCTTCATTTTCACACGCTAAAGAAAGGGCCTGTAAACAGTAGTGGCAAGTGCGCCACATGTTCCCGTCCTGCGCACCACGCCACTTCCTGCACCCTTCTACGGTACGGGCTAAGCCACCCCAGACTCGTGCGGGCTCGAGCGACCGAGAGAATGCAAGCGCTGACGCTGCCCCCGAGTGGTCAGATTGACAGTAAATGTTGAATTCTTGAAGGTTCTTGTCCTTTATTTCAGCCTGCTGCCTGACCGACAAGGAGTGAGTGGGTTTCCAGAACCAGACAATGAAGACGAGCTGCCATGTCGACGACCGGGTAGGCATTGTATTGACTGAACCAAGTACGAAGTACGGATGTTCACCGCGAGAGGATCTGTGGTCATGAGAGAACAGTTTGGTTTAGTCCGAAGGGTTTGGCTGCCGTTTCAAACTAAACATTTTGGTACCGATAAAGTCGTAAACGAACGACGACCACTAGAGTAAGTTACATGTAAACCAACCCCGGCTGGACAGGAAGAGTATAGCGCCATGAGGACTGAGGGGTGCATGACAGTAACAAAGTACGATGATAATGTGGCAGTGCAACGACCAGCGATCCCTTTGCTCACCAGCTTCTTTGAAACCTTGCCAGACCACAATCGGCGAGTACTTGTCGTCGCCCTCTTCACCGATCGTCCCTGCTTTGCGCCGCCGTCTCGATGCCTTGCAAATACTTAAGCCGCACTGCCCCACGATGTGCACCCTCCCAATCCTTGACGTGTACGGCACGCTCAATATTCTCCATTGTTTCTGATATCTTTCCTATATAATTGTCAGCTATGCCCGGGTTAATACTATGAATGCCGTGCACAAACCGGCAACGTCTCTCTTGATGTCTTCCACCTCGCTCTCAGTAGATGCGTCTTCCAGAGCCTCTCTGGTCTCAAGAACTTCTGTAATGAGATGAGGATCGTCTAGCTGGTCTGTCTCTAATACGCCGAGATTGTGCTGCGAAAGGATGTAGTGGATTCGTGACAAGGGTCGCAGGAGGGTAACATATGCCTCGTTGACGAGACCAGATAGGTCGCGAGCCACCTGGGTCTTATCCTGAGAGACAAATTCAACAAGTGGTACGAGAAGTTTAGTTCGTGTTATTGTATACCTCGCCGTGCACAGCCCACACGTCAGGATGTACAGATCTCTGCACGCGGCGGAAATTATTCTTTAGCCGGCTTTCATTGACGACGAATGGGTTCGGACTCTTCGGAGTCTCGAGGAGATCATAATAGTCATATTTATTTCCTGGATGTGAATGTTCGATGTGGAAACACTTGGGACATGCTGGTAAGCGAGTTGGGAGTGGTGCACCACAAGAGGGACACTTGGTCGGGTATGGAGATAAAAGAGGAGAGGAAGAAAAGTGGGCACGAAGGGGCTTAGGACACGCAGACGCAGAAAGAAGGGCGTGTCGAATTCGAATTCGATATCGCAGTGGGAGTGACAATGACGATTGCATGAAATTAGGTAATCCGAAAACGGACCGCCGGGCTGGGCTGGCGTGTGTCCCTGATGTCATTCAATTCAAATCAATGGCCTTGGCTCCAGTGATGCCACCATGCAAGCACAACTCGCACAACCACCGCCCCCGAGATTACAGGACGACTCTGCTGTAGAATCGGCGCGTAAACGGCTCACCAAGAGCAGGCACTTCACTATCAGCCTTCCTCGTCTTCCTAACTTGAGGGCTTGGTGGGTGGGAAGACGGCCAGGGGTCCTTATAGAGCAGCCCACTCTACTCCCAGATAATGCAACCCTCGCAGAAATCGATCTCAACGACTCTTTCGACGATTTGAACGTTCGCAAAGATATCTACAAGTGGGCGGTGGTTTATGAGAACCAAAGGGGGTGCGAGCTTTGATCCCATCGCGTATACTAGAGAACGCTCATGGTGTGTTCTACTTCAGAATCACTATTTTTTCTACGCCACTCTACTCCCGCCTGGGATTACTTCCGCATGACCCACCCCCATTCACCATACCTGAGGCCGAAGGTCGGAGGGATAAGCAACCTCAGGTGACATTGCATAGCTACCCCCTCCCCGATGGCGACTGGCGTTGGGTATCCAGGGCATGGATGGTCGATATGCGTAATGAAGGTCAAGTCCACTATGACGGTTTCGAGTATAATTGGCTCTTTCGTCGTCACAAGTGGCGCCCAGAGCCCGGTGCATTCAGCGCCGGCGGTTGGGTCCGTCGCAGGAGATGGGTCCGTCTTATGATGCGACCGGCACGTCCTATCGAGCAAAGCGACAATGGGGACGGCCGAAATCCTGCCATTACCCCGCTGTCGACCGGAACTTCTGTTGTACCGGACGATGGCGTTCTAGAACTGGAAGCGGCGAAGGCTGTTGTGTGGAGAAGCGAGCCTGACAATTGGGAAAGGGTTCACGACCTTATGGTGCGCTGGAACAGGGACGGCACGAGGTTGGAACTATGGAGAGAGTGGCTCGGTGTTCCCCCTCAAACTCGACATAGGAAGGTGTGGAGTGAAGATGAAGATTCACTACCTTCCGAGGAGGAGCAAATTGGGCATGCTACAAAGGCTCAGTCACTAGAAAGGGCACAAAGAGAGAACCTTGCAGTTGTTGTGCGAGACCATGTAGGTGGCCGTGTCCAATCGTCTATATATATACAGTGCTGACAAACCTAGACTGAGGACTTGATTCAACTCTTTGTATACCCAGAATCGCGTGCAGAGTTTCTGGAGATATTGAGTGCTGCTGGCATCACGGTACGGCGGGATGTATTGTCGCCGTTTAATGATCCAGGTGTTGAGTTTTGGAGTTACACGCGTGCCAGTGGATAGGGTACGAGTATCACATGTTAGATGGCTGCCGATGAATATATATATATTTACTTAACGGGGAAACCAAATTATTACGCACCTCGAAAAAGAATGACCACTCGAGTTAGAGACCTGAAGGACCTGATTTCGTCCTTACCAAATGACCACCCTCTACAGATTGCCATCCGAACTTATCCTCTTGCTCTATCCCTATCCTTAGGTCCTTCACTGTTATCGTTTCTAGCGTCTTCAAGAACCCGCTCCATTGGTCTGACCTCTGGCCTCAAATCAATCCTACTGCGTGAGTTACGTCTCACCAGCTTCCCGTTCGCCATCACCGTTGCAATTTGCGGCGGTTCCGGCCTGCAGTTTCTGTGGGAACGTCTAGAGCGGAAATGGACCAAGGCATCTCGGGGAAGCGGCGAGGGTAATGCTTCAGGATTCCTGGCGCGTCTCGAGCCGTGGCAAAGAACCTTCGCATGCAATGCGCTAGCCTCCCTCACGGCCATCACCCTTCTGCAGGCCCGACGTCGCTCCGTTCAGACGCGCAAAGTGGACATTCCAATCTCTTGCGCCGTGCCCATCGCCCAGACACGTGAAACCGAACGAGGTCGTTTTTCTGCAACGCTCGACTTGACCCTGCTTGTCCTGGTCCGCGCCTTTGATGCGTTGGCGCAGAAGATCGTCTTCAAGCGTGCTGGACACGAGAAGAAACAGGCAAGAAAGCGCCGATTAAGCATTACTACAAAGCTTGACGCTCTCGCCTTTTGGGCAAGCAGCGCTGGGTTCGCGTCTCTAACCTGTCTTCATACGAAGTCGCTGACAGTTATTAACCGTAGGATCATGTGGTGCTTTTTCTACGAGCCTGAACGGTGTGTATCATTCGACCCTCATGTTTCAATTGATCGAGGAAGTGACCTCTTCGTAGGTTACCCCGTTCCTATGTCAAGTGGTAGAGCATTCACCAACTACGCACTGCTGCCCTCCTTGCTGACGCATCATCCTTAGGATAAGCTCTTTGGCCAATATAGACGACCGGATCGTCACGACTCTTCGCTCCATCCGCTCAAAACGGTGGTCCTATGTACACGGGACTTCTCCGGATCCAAACCCTGCTGCTCTCCTTTCTCGGGACCTAGGGTATTCCGCCCAATGGGGTGATCCAAAGTTATTACCCGCTTACGGGGGTTACGCCGCGAGTGCTGCTTGGAAGACATTAGGTATACACAGGAGAAGCTCTATTGGCGGTATTCCGTGCGAGATTGTCCACGGTTCCGTGACAGGCGGGAGCTGCACCGCAAACGTCGCCATCAGAGGACTTCATGCGTTCCTCGAGGCGCTAGCATTGTACCTTCCGGTGAGATTTGATGATCGAGCTCACCCATAACCCGTGATCATCTTCGCTCAGGTCCACGTCCTACCTATATTAATCAGGCGACCCCAGAAACTCTTCAGCTTTCCGGCTATCCTCGACACATTCCTAGGCATTGTTCGAAGCGCATCGTTCCTTTCCGCTTTCGTCTCCTCATTCTGGGCGGCTGTGTGCTTCACTCGCACTCTAGTCGTTGCTCGGGCCTTACCTAGGATCTCACACGACTTCTATGACGGGCCATTTGGTTGTGTCCTGGCAGGGTGCTTGGCTTGCGGCGGCAGCATTTGGATTGAGAGAGGAAGGCGGCGGGGAGAGATGGCCTTGTATGTCCTACCCCGGGCCATTCGTGCGTGCCTTCCCAACCGGTGGTTGCGGAGCGGACATAAGAGCGTGTATGCTACTGAACGGTGGGCGATTCCCTACCTGGCGACTGAGTAAACAGATGTTCTAATTCACGATCTAGGATCGTATTCACACTCTCATTGGCCACACTTCTAACGACTGCCGTTCACCATCCGGAGACGTTGCGTGGTCTATCCCGCTGGACGCTGGGCTTTGTCCTCCGAGGTCCAAACGCTCTCCGCCCGCAGGAGAAAAAAGTGGATGCACCCAACGGCCCGAATGGTGTCCACAAACGGCGGTACACTCCCAAAAATTAATAAATAGGCGGAAACGGGTACAGGTCGCTAAACACATTGACGACTTAGAGATACGGGTGAACGAGATACCACCGATAGGCTATAGTACATTATATTTACACGACCTAGCTATTTAGCCCCGCCAAAGGTGAAGAGCGTGATCATAAAAAGATGCACTTGCCACCAGTGTTTGGTCCTGCCCAGACTGATATGACCAGTCTACACCATACGCAAGCGATGCATGCCCGTCGTATCTCTTCTGGACTTCCCAGTTCTCATCGGGCCCGTTGGAGTGGTGGTGTGGTTTATCTCCAATATCGTGAAAGCTCACGATCTTGAAACCGTCGTGCATTGCCGCCACCAGAAGGTCACACTTTCGAGATGGAGAGGGATGCCACTTGACCCTCCAAGCACCGCCTCCAACGCCTGCTTGAGCAAGTGGCGTAAGAGGTTTCCGGGTGTCAAATAATCGGACAGTGCAGTCGTAACTGCCAACAGCGACAAGGTGTTCGGTGTTCGGATGACTTTGGATGCAAGTCACGCCAGCGTCGAACCTGAACACGCACTCGGCGACGGCTGTAGACATTGGCTTTATGCGACTCACCTCTTGTTGATAATTATCGGCTGGTGAAAGCCTTGCCTTATATCCCATACCTTCAGTCGTAGGTCATCGCCTCCTGGGGAAAGGGATCGGTGGTTGCCAATCCAGTCAAAGCACGTTCGTACCGGAGTAAATGACATTGGTATCCCAATAATCCCAGGCGACACACCACGGTTCGTGGTCATGGGCAGCCCAAGCATTCGTGATCGAGAGTTGACCGGTTTGGTCTGGTTCGAGCAAGGTGAGCCTGCCATCAGAGAGCGACACGACCAAAGAGCCCGCGGTACTGCTCGGTAGACTAGACTTCGATCACAAGAAGGCGGAGATACGCCATGACTTCCGTACCTGGTTGGTGCCCTTCTGTTGGACCAGTCGAGGGACAGACACAAGATGTGAGATGGGGCAACACGCAGAGAACTGGCACTGCACAATCGTTTCTATCATGTCGGAAGAGGTGAGAAAAGAGACTGGATCCATAGAGCCATCGGCACTAAACTTGCTGGAGATTCCACTCAAATAGATTCACGTTGCCCTCGGCGTCCGCCACCGCAAGGAATGGCTGGCGAGTCGGCTCGGTGTGACACCTGCGAGCTGCTCCAACCCGCCATACGATCGGGAAACAAGGGAAAGTGGTCTCACCATTTGAGATCCAAGACAGCGGGGAGGGATATCCCCTGATTCTTGGAGCTGATGCTCTCTCAATAACGGCCTTACTAGCAGATACGGGTGCGGCGTACACGCTGATATCCTCAGAGTGCTCAGAGTGTACTTCATACACAAGACATTGACCCCTCCGAATCTGGCCAGCAGGTGATCGTGTCGCCCCTTGATCACTCTGTTGGTCCTCTAGCTTGTAGGTGCCACAGACAAGGACATTCGATGCATCTGGGTGAGGGCAAAACTCCACAGAGTCGGCCGGTAATACGGTGTCAACAGATAAGTGCATCGGGCCGGTACGGAACAACGACGCGTTCTTGAAGCCTGTTGGACGTGGCCGGTCGCAGCAACCGGTTCTCTCACCTTGAAATGGCCGACTTTGTTCAGGGCTTAGATGCCTCCAAGCTCATTCTCGCAGAGGCAGTAAGCATTTCTTGCCTTCAGTGCCACCTTGCTGGTCTCTTTAACACCTGCTTTTCTAGGCCCTCTCTTTTGCCGTTAGCCCGTTCAGTGCCCCCGCGTACAACCTGCCCATTTTTCTCTTTGGCTTATATGTACAAGGGAGCCAAGAAGCCACCCCTCTTTCGCTCCAGGCCGTAAGGCTTTTACTCCTTTTTTTTCCTGAAAACGTGCCCAACCTGGCTGCTGCAGTTCTCCGGTTTCCTGGGAGCCTCCGCGCTATTCGACATAATATGGTTCACGCAAAACTCACAAGGCACGCTTGTGAAGCTCATAAGCATCTTTATTCTCCTCCTCAAGGTGAATGCGTGCACCTTCTCGTGTATAATGCCGCCCGCAAAAACACTCACCATACGCGACGCAAAAGGCGCCGACCTTTTTTGCGTTTGCAGGAACTCTAAACTCCAGAGGTGTTTCGGGCATCAACCTCGGAGGCGCAGACTTTGGCGGTACGACAGGTAAATAAGCAATTCGTATTGGCCCTACAACGATTTGATGACGCGAGTAGTTTGGTCCATGCCTGGAGGCTTCGCCTCCGGCGGAAGGGAGGGCTATCAGGCCGTTGAGCCCGAAATCCAAAGACCAGTAGCTAATCACGCTCCCGTTGGCAATCCGCCTTCTGCTGCGCCTGGAGCATATCAGTCGGTCTAGCCCGTGCCGTTCCTACGTACGGTACCAAGAAGAACCCGATACCTAACCCGATTCTGTCAAGCGTTCTGGGACGATTTCGCATCCACACATACGCGCAGCACACGGAACCCTTATTTCATGTGTATGATTCGTTCTCGGGTCCTAGACTTTGATGAGACAGGTTTTTCCCTGGGATCCATCGCAGGGCTGCCAGCCCTCCTTTTGTTCATACTATGATAAAGAATGGCTTCAGTGACGTGTCGATGTATTCAACGCAGCGGCACAGCTCTGTTTGCTCTTCATTGGGGTTCGTCCCAAGAATGAGGCCCGTAAACTCTAGTACCGAGACAAAGTTACTTGGTCCAGTCATTATCGTAACGGTAAGGGTTCTCCGTCTTTGTCATCCCAACGACTGGAAAAGTCCCGTAATCGGTTTCCCATCGCCATCTTGGGCTTCTCCCAAATCATGGCTGCTCTCTGGTACAGTTTCAGATACCATCTCCATTCCCTGAATCAATTCCTGCAATATTTCAACGTCTTCAGCTTGCTTCTCGACCTTCTTTCGCTGAAAAAACCATGGACAATCCAGAGATGTGCATCTCACGGGCTCCAGTGGCTCAGACCGTGTGCACGCAGTGCAAACGTCGTGCACGGTCTGTAGGCGCTTTTCCGAGATGCGGACTTGCGATAGAAGTCCAGACATGGTCTCCGCAGGGGTGGAGTGGCACCGTTCACAAAGCCCTGGAAACAAGTATAGCACTTAGAATGAATATCATAGACCCTGCTCACCTTCGTCGCTGAACGACCTGCAGAGAATGCACTGACTGTTCCGGAAGTGCTCTTCTATTCTGAGCCGCCCAGGCGTCATCAACCCCTTGACCTTCTCTGGAGACATCGGCAAATTATCGACGCCATCCGCACGTATCCTCCTTGGCATCTCTTCGTACCAACCCCTTACATCGGCACCGACGAGGTTGAATATACGCTCCAGCGGCGGGATAAGGACCCTCGAAATATAATAAGATCCGTCGATTTGTTTCTCACTCGAAAAAGACCACCGTGAGCTACGGGCAGAGCAAGGCGCGCTCGATTAACTGACTTATCATAAAACTCATCTGGAGCTACTGCACGATCAACTAATCGCTCATTTGGAGCCCCCCGAGTTATGATGTAAGGTATACGGTCGCCATATTGAGCCTCGTTGTTGGAATCTTCAAGTTGTTTTCGTGCCGCAACAACTGCCCCTGGAGGTGGGGGCCCTTTATCGCTGAATATATACCGTTGATTAGTGGGCACGTGGCTGCCTGATTATACGTACCTGTACGTGCCCATCCTGACTTCCCGCGAGAAAATGAAATCCTGAATTGATACCTTATTTTCAAGAATCTTCTTCCACGACTCATAGCAGTAGCGCTTGACGTCACTCAGATCCTGCGTGCGAAACAGAATCCTGACCGACAGTCAAGCACCCGTTTCAACGAGCAATTGGTGCAACTTACTTCAACGAGGCTTCCGTCATCTTTCTTTGAGCAGGAACGCCGTCCCTACGGACAGTTTCAATTCCCTTGGCATCGAATACAGGTTCTTTATCGTCTGGGTTTTCGTATTTGAAACCAACATATCGCTTCTTCGCCATTAAAACACAGGGCAGGTAGACCTAAGTGCATACCAGTGAGGCAAGTTTTGAAAAACACAAATTTACAGACCTTCTCGAACTTGAGCTTGACTGGGACGGGATTTTGTCTCGTGACAGCGTCGGCAATGTCATGACCGATCCGGAAGGCCTGTTCCTTCGTCTTCCCCTTTAGGTAGACGAACAAGGAATCCGTATCACCATAAACGACACGGGCACCCCATTTCTCATTCGAGTCGATGAACTGGATCGCCTAGAAACACGCAACGAGAGGTAAGATTGGGGCGCAGAGGCAACGCGCAAGTCCCACACACTTTCTCAAGGGTTTCCCGACCGCTTTGGACAATGCTATCCGCAATCTCCACTGCGGGCATCCTCCCCGAGAACGTTGCACCGGCGTACCCATATGTGACATTGGCTATGTACTTCAGTCCTAATTGCCGCGCATCCAGGGTTCTGGTTAGCACCTAGGGGACATTTTTTGGTCTTTTGAAAGTACCTCGAGTTCAGTAATTCCTACCTTATTATCACGCACGCGTTTCATGGCTTGTTTGACCATCACCCTCGTATCCAGTAACTCGGTTAGCATCCGTCCTAGCAAGCCCTTCCGCACCTCAGGCTTGGCATACATGATGCCATTCGGCGCAACTGCAAACTCATGTAAGATGGAGGGTCCCTTCCAAAAAGCGCACTTTCATTACTTGTGATGTGATCTTGCAGAATCGGTAACAGACCAAGGGGGAGATTGCTCTCTGCGACACCGAGCTTGTACTGGCCCTTGAATGGCGTCACTCGTCCCAAGCAGGTGGAGTAACAGTAGTTATAAGCGACCATGACAGAAGGATATAGCGATTGGAAATCCAATACGACGAGGGGGCTGTTATAAAACGCAGACAATGGCTCCATGATCAAGGGCATACATTCGGCTGCATTTTGTGAGCCAACCTGTGAGAACGGCAGCAACTTCAGAAACTTCCTCGCAGTTCCTGCAAGGTCAAATTCATCACCTGGTGTTTATTCGGTGACCGCAAGACGAAGCTTTCCGGTTTCGCGATACGGAACATGAATGACTCGACCTTGAACTGCGAACCGCGACTGATCACGGAGAAGAAATCGACTCCGAAAACCCGAGCGAATTCCCTGAATTCTGTCGTGAGCAGGTGTATCGTCATCACCAGAGGAAACAAGAACGCTCACGCAGTTTTGGCGACGGTGTCTGTGGCATCCAGTATCTCCAGGACAAGAGTGGAGTGTCCCAGCACATGGTGTAGCAATCGCGCTCTGTGCGCCGGAACGGGACTGTTGTACCACTCTGTGAGAGTCGAAAACCCGTATTTAGGAATTCTAGGCGATGTCAACCCGCGGGAAATTCTCGACTCCAGAAACTCGCACCTTCGGTGTAGTAGGTGAAACACAGTATTTTCGAGAGTATACGAGCTCAATTCCAGTTCTGTGCGCATGAGTCTCCACACGTTCAAGACGTGCCGTCCCGATACCCGGAAGGTTGACATGTTTCGCAGGGCCCAGGGATCGTTTCTATTCGAGAATTCTCGCCCAGGTGCGCGAGAAATCAGCTCCTCGATATCGAGACCTGCACAATTTGTGTGTCTGCGTCATGGCACATGCCAGTGATTTGATCACGAACCATACTGCGAGCCTCTGACACCAAGATAGCCCCATGACGAATTCTGAATTTCCCAACCCGCAATGATGTCAGGATCTAGGTCAAGCACAAGGTCTATTGCCGTATTCAGTAGATCCAACTCCGTCGCTACAACCTGGCTCGGTATGTCGCGCAACGTCCGCGAGTCTCTTGGGGCGTCTCCAACGATAATGACACCTTTTCGGAAGTCGGGCGAGCCAGGTTCTACCCCGGATTCATTGAATGAATAGAAAACCGCAACTAGGGGATCAGTGCGAGAGTCTGGGACCAGTTCCCCACGAGACGGCGCTAATGTTGAGCAACCCAAAATTAGACTTTGGTCCGCTCTTTGGTTAGGGACATACCAAAAACCTCAAGCGCAAACACGGTCATGGCTTGCTTCTCTCTGACGCCGGATGCTCCACCTTGCACTGGTGGGGTGTCTTTAAGACCATACGGGCCTGCTGGGGTCACACCGTCAATCTGAACTGTGAGTTAGCGGCCCCGCTCCGCAGAGAACTGGCGGACGCCTTTGCTTACCTGAGACCGAGATTGCTGTTTCTTGCAGAATTGCGCTCTTGCTGTAGATTCTAACCACTTGCGCACTTCCCGCACCCTTGGTGGCGAGCTCGCGTACTCCCATCCTCCCACGCCAGTCCTGTCGAATCTATCCTCGAACACGTTCCAGTCTTCAGTGGGTGTTCTATTTGTCAATGGTTCATGTGTTGACGCCGACTCCCACTCTTCCAGGACGCTAAGTCCGTCCCCTTTCTTTAAGCGATAGACCAGGCCCGCAAATTCCCAGGGCCTTTCGGGCACGTCCTCCGCCTTTGAATAATAGGGATCTTGATAGAGCTTGCTTGGTAGACCACGGGACTCTAAACTCGATAACAACTCAGATGCTGGAGGGGGAGCAATGTTGTAAACGAATGCATTCTTGATCTCTTTCTTGGCTTGAATAGTAAAAATACGCGGGTCTTGAGCGCGAAGAGTGGTCCTGTCTTTGATGGGAAAGAGACTAAGTCTTGACATTGGCTCCTGAATACCTGGCTCAATGGCCATCTTGAGTCTCTTCTTTCTGCCGTTATCAAACCACGCCTCGGCATCAACTTCGGAGCTCTCGCCAACCTCAGATAGTAAGTGATCAGCGTTTGGAATAATATTATCAACGCCGCGAGTGTGAGGTAGCTTGATTGTTGTATCACCAGCATCTATTTCATCTTTCGGTTCCGGAGACGCAGGCAGGAAGAAATGCTCCGTGGCATCATAAATCTGTGTTCTAGGTGTACAGGTCAGACAGATATGTAGAAAATGGTGCTTGGGGGCGACTCACAGACGTTGACTTGTAGCCCCATGCGAGATCTTCATATTCGCATGATCTTCCTGGACGGTGCGCCCCTCTGATTCTTTTCGCCGATATGAAGCAACTCGAGAGTGCCTCCAATTCAAAGTACAAGCTTCGTCAGAGAACATAGCTAGGGCGAAAAGAAACTCACCTCTGCGCAGAGAGAGCCGGTCCAGAAGGAAGGACAAGTGTACTATCCGGAGGATTAGACCTCAGAAGCATGGGTTAAAAGAAAGACAACATACTCTGCACGTCTTGTCTGGATATCGGACATGACGGGACTACGTCTGATGCTAGCATTAACGATCAGCTTCGGCGTTAATAACTCGCGAGGGACTCACCCTTCGACCGTTTCTGGAAAGGGCCTACGTCTCTTGTGTGGAGTTCTAAATTCACCCTTACTTGATGTTTGTGATGATTTAGGGGTCGGACTGTGCTCATTAGATGTGCCGATGGGCTTGGATTAACGCCACAACCTACATGTTTCGATATTCTGGGGAGTCCAGAGGTCGAGGGCGTTTCCGTTGAGGATCGCCAGTAACACCAACCTCATCTATTGGGTCCTCTTCCGTTTGATCGTAGTCGTTCAAATTATCCTTGTCATCAGGGCCCAAGTTCGTTTCTAATCCGTCTTGTTCGTCAGACGTGGAAGACTCCTGGCTTAAAAGTAGCGCTTCATCAACTTCAACAGAGCTCTGACTAGTTGGGTTGGCATCCTGTGGAGAAGATCCGTTCGAATCTGCATATGGGTTTTGCTCTTGTGCTTCGCGGTGGGGTCTCCAAACGCGATACCTGTCCTCCCAAAGAACTTCGATGCTCTCGAAAGTGGACATGATCCATCCCTCCCAGTCAGAATTTCTCACGTTGACCTCCACGTCTCGCTCCTTTTCTATCCTCTGTTTGAGTTGGTCCCACAAACGAGCCTCCGTCACCCACCCACCGCCTGCTTCTCGAGAATTTGCACTTGGATCTTGGGGCAAGTCAGGCGATGGAGGGAGACCAGCTGCAATACGGCGACGACGTTCGTCGTCCCACAGCTCACGCACTCCGAGTACCAAGGGTTCAGGTGATGTGGGGGGCTGTGGAATAGTTAGTTTGTGATGCAGGTTGCGCGGGGAAACGTTGTGGCGATTCATGATGAGAGGGGCAACCGTGTCGAACTCAAGCGCCATCCGAGATTGGCGAAAGTAAACAGAGGGTTCGAAGGAAGGACCCAATATCGGGTCACCTCCGTCATCATCCACTCCGCGCTGCCAGACATTTTCCAGCTGGATCCAGCCACAGCCGTAGAGACCGAAGTCACAAAGAAACTGAAGAACGTAACTCAGATGGCTCTCAAACGTGTGGAATGGTGTCCCCATGACAGAACCAGACTGCATGATCGTCACAGCGCGACTCATCAGCGCGGGGTCAACAATGTGAATCTTCAAAAAAGGGGAATATCTTGAATTGAAACCATAGAAGTGGACACCCTTGACTAGAATGACGGCGCGGACAAAACGGGACCTCGAGGATTGAGGGTTGCGCTTGAGAGAGACAGCCATGGCGTAGTTGAGCGAGTCGGTTAAGCGGACGATGTAGCGTCTCACTTTGACGGTGGTCAACCTCAATGGGTTCTGGAGCACCAGGCGAACCGCTCACCGCTGCCTGGGTTCATCTTCCCGGCGTACTCGACAAAGAAGTAGGGATAAACTTGGTGGATGTGAAGGCAACATTTCTGTCCTAGGGAAGAGGAACCGTAAATTCGAAGGACGGGAACCTTTGGCAGGGTGGTGTTGTCAAGGGCGTCGGGGGCATGGAGGGAGTAGTCAATCTGAGTCAATTGGACTTGTAACGCGGGCGTGCGCTGGTCCATTGGGCCAATGGGTCATCGGTTCAAGTTGGCGCTGATGATCGCGCCGTGCACCGTACAATCGCCGCCAACAAATGGCAAAGCACTGAGTCTTCTCTTCTTACACTCTACACTCTACACTCTACTCTTACTGTATCACGCTGCCACAAGTACTTGTTGTCCGATCCATGTCTCCCCAGGGCCCACTTTCTTGAACCCACGCACACATCCAGGTTCAACGCACACGAATAGCTCCCTAGGATATAGGTTACGATGGTTGAATATCAACACCACAAGAACCAAGGCACCCACCATCCTTTCTCCTCCATATCTCCCATCTTACTGCCGGCTTCTTCTTGAGGGTTCCAAATCGTCAATGTCGTGAAGCCGGAGAGTTTAAGCACCAGGCCGCCCTCAGGCCAGGATACATTGATTTCGGGTGGCGTGTCCTCGTACACAGAATCTGTGAACGTGCGCACGTCAACAACACTTCGCCCCTCCTCTTTCGGGGCGCTCCTTGCTTCCGGGGACTTCTCAGTCTTATCGACATAGCGTTTTCCGAGCAGTGGAGAGATGGAAACCTCGTTTGCTGGCGCACGAATATAGGTGTGCAACAACGCCTGGAAATCCAATGTTTCCGAAGAAGCGGGGTTCGATACGTGGATATCCGTGCTGAGCTCATGTTCGGCAAGGGTCACCACATAAGCTAGGTGGAAATCCTTAGCATATAGCTTGGTGATGGTGGGGTTCGGTCGCAGGGCTGCGGCCCTCACGTTAGCCCGGGGTACACTGATGCAGCACACTACACGTACTCAATCGAACAGAAACTCCAGCATCGTTGTCCATCACCACGCTGTCAAAGGACCAGATCTCGTTTCGCGCAAAACCATGTTGTGGTAGCTTAGAATGATCGGGGTGCTCGGGGGGGCCAAAACACGGGAAGACGACAGGAATTCCTCCGCGTACTGCCTTTGAACCATCGAGCGCAGCCTTGGAAGACAGGAAAAGCCTCTCGGTTGGATTTCCAAGTCGGCCCCTGTCGGGTGCTTTCCAAGAGATGATCGTCGCGCCAAATAAGAGTATCTCGGCTGTAGCGCCCTACGCGAGACGTGAGCAGCGCCCATGAAAACACGCCGAGGCCTCCCGTACCTTTGGATGCTTCAATACGACCTTATCATCGGTCTTTTCGTAGGGCATGATGACTAGCGACTACAGACTCAGACTCGGCTACAGGATCATTAATCACCACCAGCACAGGATCACAAGATAGGGTGTGACCGCAGCCAGGCACGGCCTTCAGGCCCAGCTGCTTCCGGCCCGATTTAGCGGTGTTGTCTGCAGCCGCCCACGAATGCCGCCCACTACAAATATGCCGCGCGCCCAACAACAGGCAACGGCCCCCACGGTTTTCTTGTCTTTGATCCATTCATGATCCCTTTAATTCACTGCGCTGCGCTGGTCGCACTTTCTCTCGTCCTTCCCTTTTCTTCCGCTGCAACTACTGGGCGCGAGCGCAGAGCAACGATCTGCAACGGGTTCTCTCAAGTTCGTGTTTATCAACCATTAATATCATCCTCAGGGATTTATCAAGTCCGCAGTTCTGCGATAGGAGTTATGGAAACATGACTTTTGTTGGTGCCCACAACTCTTACGCAGTTGGGGTCAGCAATAGTGAGTTTACCTGTAGTGTGGCATGACTCGCACTCTGACCATTTCTCAGTATTTGCGAACCAAGATTACAACGGTACGTAGGCGTGTTAGGGTTCTTGAGGCAGTTCTCATCTCCTTCTAGTGACCCAACAGTTGAACGATGGAATTCGGATGCTCCAGATGCAAACCCACAACCAGGGAGGCAACATCCAATTGTGTCACACAAGCTGCGTAAGCTGAAACAATTTTATTATGTTTCAGAATCTGACGCCGCATTTCGTTAGACCTTCTTTAACGGTGGCACTCTTGAGAGCTACCTCGAATCAGGTGAGGAGACCACAGCCATCCGTAATTGGCGCCTCGCTCTAATCGGACCATCAGTCAGATCCTGGATGGACGCGAATCCCAATGACGGTGCGAAAATTTTGCCGGTCATCATGTGAGAGCTATCGGGGATGACGGTGATCTCGCAGTTGTTTCACTCTTGATCGTGAATTCGGATGGTTTTAAACCAACTGACTACGACACGGTTTTCAAATCGGTCGGGCTGGACGCTCTATCATATTCACCTCCATCAGCGGTCACTTCTGTAGGGTCATGGCCTTCCCTTGGCTCGTTGGTAGACTCAGGCAGACGGTTGATTACATTCATGGACAGTGGGGCAGATTTTACATCCGTGCCCTACATTATCGATGGTACGTCCAACTGATTTTGATTTCATCATTGGCAGGCCAGCTGACCACAATCCGACGTCAGAATTCACAAATGTGTGGGAAACCGCGTTTGACGTGACAGACACTACATTTGACTGTAACGTGAACCGGACAAGGGGCGATTCGAGCACGCAACTGTACCTGATCAACCATTTTCTGGACACGATCGTTCTCGGGCAGCCTGCTCCTAACGTCGAGGCCGCGAATGTTACGAATGGCGTGAGCGGAACGGGGTCATTAGGCCTACAAGTGCAGACCTGTGCTGCCGCAAACGGGCGGAACCCTAATTTCATGCTCGTCGACGTATGTGCCTTTGTTTGTACCTGCCAAGCTGACAGCTCACTCTATTATACAGTACTACGAGTTCGGCGGCGGCAGCGTGTTCGAGGTTGCTGCTACTGCCAATGGCGTCACCTACAACCCCGCAACGCCGGTACCCTCACCACGTCCTACGGGCTCTGCAACGACGTCTGTAACGTCCGTACCAAATGGTGCTGTGTTGCACTTTGAGCTCCGGGATTTGATCACACCAGTGGTGATGTCCCTTGGTTTGCTAGCAGGGTCATTAATCGTTCTCTAAAGCAATTTTACTCATTTCTCGACCTTATATATATACTGGCATTTAATTCGGACTTCCGGACTATATGTACATTCGTGACGAAACGGACTATAAAAGTTGGGGTGGATCTCAGATTTTGTCGTTTTGTGGTGGCGTGACTGTGACCCAAGATAAGCAACGGCGCGGACGCATCTCCAACTTTCTGGCCAAAAAGCAAAGCGCGTGAAGAAAAGCGAACCGGATTTGCAGCCATAACTAGATGAGTTTCCAAAATTTCCGCCTAGATGGAATTTCCGTACAGCCCGCCCAAACCCCATCTTATTCAACCCCGACCCCTGCCCCCGCCAGCAACATACAGAATGGCGGCGCGACGAGGGGCACCCAGCGAGGACCGTACGGGTCTGGCGACATGGACGACGGCTACACTTTAGTTTTCGAGAATCTGGCAGCCTTCCAGGTCTGGAGGGAGAAAGAAGAGGAGGAGAAAGTCGTCGAGTTTGTCAAAGGGGATACCCATGGGTCCAAGGCCGTGCCTCCCCGCTTCAAAGACCACGTCAAGCTGGTTTGTGCGCGCCATTCAAGGAGCGGAAGGAAAAAGTACGTCAAGAAATATCCCGAGAGGGTACGAAAAGTACCCAGTCGCAAGGTCTGGCCCATACGTTTCGTACTTTTTTACGAACCATTCTCACTTTTGGGATTAGTTGGAGGGCAGAGGCTGTCCAGCCTCGATAAGCTACAAGACCTATTTTGACACTTCTGAGGTCCGAGTATGCTGTACGTGCCGATCCGTGTTCTTGTTTCCCCTCCTCGCTGAGCACTGAACACTCGGGGCGGGTACCGCAGATATGTCGCAACACTCTCATGAGGTCGGACCCGCGAATCTGCCGTATACCAGCCGCGGTCGGCGCGCCCACGCCGCCTCCAAGTCAGCACTAGCGAGTCCCCACTCGGCCACACCTCAGGCGGCCGCAGTAGGCCAACCCCAGCCCGGCGTGTCGGGCGTCCCGCAACCGAACACGCCAGCTGGGCAGGTCGCGCGAGCGCAGTCCGACGCACCGCTCGCCTTCTCCACTCCGTATCCGCACTTCCCGTCCATGACTATGCCGCTTCCTCAGGGCCTGGGCGGTGTCATGCCTCTCCCCACGCCGCAGGCGCAGGTGATCCCCGCGGGCGAGCGCGGGCGGATGGAGCGCGAGCGCTGGGAGCGCATGGACGTGCTCTATCAGAGCATCCGCAACAACGCGAATCAGTTCGAGTACCCCGCACCCAGCGTGGCGGCGCTCGAGAGCGTGCTCGTACGTATGTATTTCGAGAGCCCAATAGCGGCACCGCAACATCTGCAACCGCACGCCGCCGCATATCCGCCAGCCAATATCCAATTGGCTCAGCTGGGCCATTCGCAACAACCGGAAAGTGTTGCCGCCGATCACGCGGATTTGTCGGATAGTGCAAGTGAGAGCGACGAGGATGATGACGAGTAGATGAACGAGCAGTATATCGCATAGTAGATTGTAACCAATAATAGCAGGCATCCAGGTCGGTAATCTCCTCAGCAAAATTTATTCAGGCAACAGGAAGATTCGCGTAAGACATAAGTCGGAGGACGAAAGTAGAAGGAAACGCGGAGGAGTCTCGAACGAATAATAGCAACACCCATCACTAATCCCGACCAACACACACACCCCATTTCAACAGACACGACAGCTTTCCCTCGGCTCGTCACTCAAGTCACGAAGAGGGAGGCGGACGACTTAGGAAGCGGTCCTGAGACGCATTTCGAGACCCACAACGACTCGCACCTCACGCGTGACGCCTTGGCGGCACGCACGCCCCGCCAACCTTAACACTTGACGATCATTTGACGATCAAGAAGCTATGCTATTCCCCAAAGGGGAACAGTGGAAAATTAAGATGATAGAATAGGAAACTGAGGTGGAAAGAGCAACGGAGCGTAAATGGCACACAAAGATAGATTCAATTTTTTAAAAAAAAAATAACATGCGTTTATGATGGTTTATTACGTAATTTTATGGTTTATCACTCAATTTCAATGCACATACCGTACAACGATGTCCTCACTGCGCAACTCTCTTCATCGCCGGAACCACAAAGAGCGATCTCAGCTCTCCCATCGCCAACGATTTGGTATACTCGAAAAGCACAAGGACTATGTACTCCGCGCTCGAGATTACCACTCAAAGCAGGACAGGATCCAACGTCTGCGGCAAAAGGCTGCCGACAGGAACAAAGATGAGTTTTACTTTGGGATGAACAGACAGAGGACCCAGGTATTCGACCACTATGTGTGCCCTGCGGCAGCATATATACTGACGTTTGGCACGCGGATAGGAAGGTGTGCACATACAAGATCGGGGGAATGCTAGCCTTCCGACGGACATGGTAAGGATACTGAAGACTCAGGATGAGAACTATGTTAGGACGATGCGGGCTGCTGGTCTGAAGGTGCGCCCCTTGTAGTTCTTATTTCAAACGAAATCTTATCGTGGTTTAGAAAATCGAGAAACTCAGAGACCAGCTGAGTGCGCTCGCAGACCTTTTTGTGCCGAGCACTGAAGATAATGCGCACGAATCTGACGATGACGATGATATCGGCCTTGATGAAGACGAGCTAGAGGTTCTCAAGGATGCGGGCATTATCACGAGACCGTCAAAGACACGTAAGCAGAGACCGCCACGACATCGAGCAAAACATGTCGTGTTTGTCGAGAATGAGGAAGAAGGTATGCATAAGATATTTTACTGGATTTGCGCGGATGGAGTCATGTGCTGCAGCGCGACAATACGCAACAAAAGAAACCACTCAACCGATGTCTCTATCTCACTCTGAGGGCGACAACATTACCAGTCCTGGTGACCTAGGTTGGCAGAAGCCTGAAAGAAAAAGGAAAGAGAAGAAGAAGGATACTTCTGCGAAGGCTGTTGATACGACGGACCAGGACACTGCTGCGTCAGACAGAAGCGAGGCAGCCAAGGTACGCATTCCTTCCCTTCCCATTTGGCATGCGAGTATTCACTAAAGAACACAGAAACATCGAACGCGTCTGTTAAAAGAGTTGTCTGCGCGCTTACACCGTGATCGTATGCTGCGATATACAGAACGTGAACTAGAGATGCAACGGTTGCTGATGGGTAAAGGTAGCACTAAGAAGTTGAAAGGAGTGGAGAGGGTAGACGGGACAAAGGAAGAGTCTGAGGACGAGGACGCGGAGGACGCAGGGAGGGGGCGACAGTCGAGGACGGGAAATGGCGTGGACGAAAAAGCGTACAAGCCACGAGTGTATAAATGGCGTGCGGAGCGGAAAAGGTAGCTGTGACCTGTGACGTCATGTGAGATGCTGGGGGGAATGAGCCGGTTATCCCGAATGAGATTGGATCCGTTCAGCGTTCAGCCATGTCGGCGAGTGCGTTCAGCCTCGCAAAGCACGCCGCCGCTGCCTTCTCTAAAGATAAACCTCGCGTGCGTTGAGTCGCTTTTATTCAGCGATCTGTCGCTGATTCTAACAGTCGTCAATCACCGAATGGGTTGACATTCTTACTTCGACTAGTTATGCCGACGAGGTCTACGACGGGTGCTTATTCACCTTATTGTCCGACTGCCACCCATCACTCACCCTCTTTTCAAAGTATCCCAGAGTTGATTGAATCCATCGGCCTACAGGCTTCAGGGTCAGTCTTCTCTCTTCCGCTTCACAACTCCTACTTGACCGCAGTCGCAGCCCCGCGGAGGCATCAAGGGCCATCAGGAAAAAGATAAAACACGGTAACACTCATCAACAGTATCGTGCTCTCGTGGTAAGGTCACCCTTATAATAGGATCTATTCTTTCGTCACTATCACGACTGGTTCACAGATCTTAAATGCCCTCGTCGAGAACTCCGGCCAGAAATTCCAGAGTGCGCTTTCACTACACTATTTGCTTTCTCCCGTTCCGCGCGTCTCAGACGTCATCAATCAGGCACTTTTGCCGATGGCCAACTGACGGATGCGTTGAAGAACCTCGCAATTGACCCCACTACAGATCCAAAAGTGAAGAAGAAAGTCTTGGCGGTCTTAGCTTCTTGGAGCAGGCAGTTCAAGGACGATCGAAGTGCCGCTGCCATCGCCGGCCTCTATCGGCAAGTCAAACCCGCAGAGCCGCCCCGTAGGTCTGGGGCCAACCGGGAGCAACTGGCGGAGCGCGAGCGCGAAGCCGAACAGAAACGGAAGGATAAAGAGACGAAGCGGAAAGCGAAGGAAGAGCGTCTGAAACTCGAAGAAGAGGCCCGTAGGAAGAAGGCTACCTCCAAAACTTCCAATACGGCCCGGAAACCCTTCAATTTTGAGCAGGTCAGTTTTTTGTTTGGTACTTGTTGCCGTGAGCAGTGCAGTAACACCCTTTATGTGCAGGAGAAGACACAAGTCCTGACAGCCATCGCGAGTGCATCCTCCGCTGCCAATAACTTGGCGAACGCGATCACTGTTGGTCGTCCCACCATAACCTCCAAACTAACTGACTTATTCATGCACGATCGAAGCTCGTTAACACTGAAAACGACAGCCTTTTAACAAATGAGCGCGTCCAAGAGTGCCTACTCAAGGCGAAGCAATCTCGTAAAACAATAGTTCGATATATTCAAGTAAGTGCCTGTCAAGGTACACCAGGCCTATTCACCTCATTCGTTCTCTAGTCAGTGGAAGATGAAGAGATTATTGGAACGCTCATCGAAACGAATGATCGGATCATCACCGCGTTAGAGAGCTACGACAAGGTGAGACGTCGTTGTGGCTCCTCACATATTACCAAATCCGACACTGTCAGCTCTCGAAACCGAATATCTCGGAACAAGATGTCGAAGAAGTTCGGCAGGGCTTAGAGGCTGCCGACATAGCTGGTTCTGAAGTCCGGAAACTGCAAGACAAGCAACGCGCTGCCGTGCAGCGCGCCGTACGTCGGTACTCTCGAACAGAGGATGACGCCCCGGGGTCTGCCTCTGTTCACCCCGATCTGCACGACTTGAGCTTCGGGGAGCTCGGCCCCGAGCAGCGGTGCGCTGGACCTTCCATATCACGGCCTCTCACATTAAACAATCTTAGCAGGAATTTACAACCGCCAATCCGGCCAACGACACATTCGTCAGACGATGACCATCGCCGTGGCTCGCTCTCCGATTTCAGTGACTACGAGTCATCTGATGAGGAGACACACCAGCATGCAGGACAGTCGTCTGCCTTGCACACACGCAAAGCGTATGTGAATGTATCGGACGACGGGGGTGATGACGACGGGGATGCGAGACGGCATATCGTTGAGGACCCGTTCGCAGATCCATTCGCCGATTGATAAAGGTTACGAAGGTGATACTCTGATCACAGACGAGGGTCTAGAAGAAATTACTCGATCTTGAGCGTCCGATATTAGTAAATGCTCGCACACGCCGTGTATGATGCCGTGATGTTACACCCATTGTACTATATCCCTTCCACTAAAGCGCACGATCTCTCTACTGGACATCTGCGGCCAAAATGGCTTCAATGCAACAGGCAAGTTGATTCCCACGACCTGGCCAGAGTCATTGAATATTGCACCGTTTTCGAGAAGGGCGACGATTAGCCGCGGCACTGCGACAGCGGTACCATTCAGGGTGTGGGCGAACGGCAGAGTCGTAGATGTCGGTGGGGGACCTGGAGAAGGAGCAGGGCGATGGCGAATGTGTAGTCGGCGTGCTTGGTAGTCGGTGCAATTGGACAAAGAAGAAATCTCGCCCCAGCTGCCCCTTCCAGGCATCCAAGCCTCTATGTCGAATTTTCGGTATGCGCTCGCACCAAGCTCCTCAGTTGGCATGTCGAGGACACTGACAAACAATTTCCGGTAAGCGGTACAGAGGGGTGGGTGCTCGACTGGACTCACCGGAAAGGGAACCCAAGCCCAGTGAATATTTCAGTCTGCACGCGTCGCATCTCGTCCATCAACTCTTCGCTCTGATTTGCCTGGGAGACGGCGAACAACTCTAGCTTCGTGAACTGATGCACGCGGTACAAGCCCCGCGTTTCCGCGCCACGCGCTCCAGCTTCTGCGCGGAACGCCCGCCCGAGACCAACGATCTTCCGTGGGAGGACCTCCAAAGGCAAAATCGCGTTCGCGAACATACCTGCGAGCGGTATCTCCGCCGTCCCGGACAGAACGAGTTCGGGATGATGTGGGGACGAGGGCGAAGAGGAATTGCCCGACAAGTGGTACATCTGCGACACAGGTGGATCTGTGGTGTTGTCGCGTGGTTGGAAGCCGCACCTGTGCGCCACGTCAGAGCGCACGACGTCGGGCGTAATAACGGGCGTAAAACCGTGCTTGAGGGCGATCGACAGGCCGTAGTTTGTAAGCGCCATCTCAAGCAACGCGGCTTCGTGGAGAAGGTAGTACCACGAGGAGCCGGTTACGGTAGCGCCGGCCTCAAGGTCCAGTAGTCCTAAGTCTCTGCAGACGGAGACGTGGTCGCGGAGTGGAGAGGCTGGTATTGGTTCGGGTCCATGTGAGGAGAGAACGACGGCAGCGGACTCAGGGCCGAGAGGTGTGAGGGGATGCGTGTCGTTCGGTACGGCCAAGGCAAGGAAGAAAAGTTGGTCGTCGACTCGGGCCAAGTCTCGCACCAACTGTGAGACTTCTGATTTAAGTTCTTTCGCTTCCTGCAGCGCAGCATGCCTTGCTTCCTGATCCTTGCCAGCCTCGCGGATGCGCTCGCCAACGATCGCTTGTGCATGGCGTCTGGTGTTCAGGAGATGAGACACTTCTTTCTTTCGAGCGTATAGCCGCTCTATCAACTGGATTGCGCCGACGGGGAGCGGGGCTTTGCGGTTGAACGCGTTGTGTGACTTGTAGACAACGTTTTCAGATATCTCACGGTAGTCCAGCCGCGGTTTCGGTAGGGATGTTGGTGTACCGGCAGGCCTCGTGGAATAACGCCTCGCACAGACACCTGCAACCGTGCAATATTCAGTCGACTGGTGGGTAGGCGGACGATAACACACACACCAAAGGCGGAAGACAATTTCAGACAGCGAGCCATGGCAAGGCAAAGCGCGTGCTGTCACGTTTTGTCACGCATCTCAGGTCGACGCGTCCTTCATGGCCTCAGCAGCTCCCAAGACCAACGGTTCAGACCTGCCGTACGAACTTCCCTGGTACGCCGCTATTGCGTTACACACAGCCGACGACTCATAAGACGAAAGGGTCGAGAAGTATCGCCCACGCGTACTAGATGACGTTGTTGGAAACAGTGACACCATTTCACGGCTGAAAGTTATCGCCAAGGATGGCAATGTGCCCCATCTCATCATCTCAGTACGCGTGTTCTTAGCGCCTTTGATAGCGTGATCTCAGGTTTCGAAGGGAATGCCAGGTATTGGGAAAACGACAAGCATCCATTGTCTGGCACACCAGTTACTCGGAGACGCATACAAAGAGGGTGTGTTAGAACTTAACGCATCAGACGAGAGGCGAGTCTGTGTTTTCTTACATTCTATTATCGAATTGTTAATAGTGTGTTCAGAGGTATCGATGTCGTTCGGAATAAAATCAAGTCATTCGCACAGAAGAAAGTGACGCTGCCCCCGGGACGGCACAAAATCGTCATTCTGGATGAGGCCGATAGGTAACTGGTGCAATTCATGATCCCAACCTGCCACTTATCGTTTTGGAGCATGACCGCGGGTGCTCAACAGGCTCTGCGTCGCACAATGGAAATTTATTCCAACACGACCCGTTTCTGTCTCGCTTGCAACATGTCAAACAAAATCATCGAGCCAATACAGAGTCGATGTGCCATCCTCCGCTACGCTAAGTTGACAGACCGTGAAGTTCTTCAGCGGTTGTTGGAGATCTGCGCTGAGGAGAAAGTGAGTCCACAAGTTGTGTAGTGTTCCCAATTTCCTGACGTGTACCTGTAGGTCGAATACAACGATGACGGCCTTACGGCCCTCATATTCACCTCAGAAGGCGACATGCGGCAAGCAATCAATAACCTTCAATCGACGTGGTCAGGGTTTAGTTTCGTCTCGGGCGACAATGTCTTCAAAGTTTGCGATCAACCCCATCCCATCATCGTCCAAAGTATAATCCGCGCATGCTCCAAAGGTGACGTCGAAAATTCCGTGATAAAGCTTCAAGAGCTCTGGGACCAAGGCTACAGCGCCGTGGATATCATTGTAACCATATTTCGCGTCGTGAAGACCTTCGACGAGTAGGGCCTCAGTTAGCTATCAGCTCGCTACTCACATCCTTACCACATTTACGTCAGGCTGCCGGAATACACAAAGTTGGAATATATCAAGGTAGCAATCGGTAACTGACTCCCTTACGTATGGCGCTTATTTTTGACCCAGGAAATCGGCTTCACGCACATGAGAATTCTGGAAGGGGTAGGCACATTGATACAGCTCGGTGGGCTGGTGGCTCGCCTCTGCAAGATGGTGAGGACTACGTAGTTTTTGCCGCTAGTTAGCTCACGAATTGCCTTCAGAATATGAAGCCGGATCTCTTTGTCCCTTAGTTTATGCTTGTAACATAAGGCTACCGTTAATATATATCAGGAAGGTGCTACTCACGAGTGTCCTTAATCAGCAATGCGCGTGTATTAGCATTGTCTACACTACACCCATGGCCGTTTCACAAGATACACCAATTTCCCGACGCCTAAGTTGTATCAAGCACATCATTATTGTTTGTTCTGGAAAAGGCGGCGTTGGCAAATCCTCGGTCGCTGCACAGCTTGCTCTATCTTTGTACATGTCGTCGCCTAATGCGCGAGTCGGCATCTTAGATATCGATCTCACGGGACCATCAATTCCACGCATGCTCGGGGTAGACGGGCACGGTGTTCACCAAAGTAGCGATGGGTGGGTGCCCGTGTATGCCGACGCAAGCAATGCACGACTCGCGTGCATGAGCGTCGGTTTCTTATTGAAGAAGAAGAGCGATTCGGTTGTGTGGCGGGGCCCCAAAAAAAACGCCATGATACGACAGTTCCTGGCGGATGTGCGTTGGGGAGAGCTAGATTATTTGGTCATTGACACACCACCAGGTAAGCGTGCATTGATGATTGATTTTAGGACTAGCTGTGGCTGATTGCGGCGCTATTTTTTTTTTTTTTCAAGGGACATCTGATGAACACCTGTCGCTGCTGGAGCATTTGAGTCCTGCCCGCGACCGCATTTCCGCTGTCATCGTCACCACACCACAAGCTGTCGCCCTCATGGATGCAATGAAATGTCTCTCGTTCACGCGTGCGGTGAACCTGCCCGTCCTCGGCATTGTAGAGAATATGAGCGGGTACGTGTGCCCGTGCTGTGGAGAAGTGAGTAACGTGTTTTCGACGGGGGGAGGGCAAGAAATGGCACGTAAAGAGGGCGTACCTTTCTTGGGTGCATTGCCGGTTGACACGGAGCTGGTTACGCTGCTTGACGCTGGAGAGGCTACGCGAAGAGAGGGATCTGGATCAGAAATTCCAGATGGAGAATTTGGGTTGGTTAAGCGATATCAGGGGACACCATCAGCCAGGCTGTTTGGTAACGTGGTCAATACGGTACTCGGGTCACTGCCTTGAAGGGAGCGAGTTTATGCTTGGTACCGCTTACGCCAATATATCCGCGTACCGAACACGGACCGATCCGCCTCGTTGTCAGTCTCTTTTCCACGCTCTTTCCAAAGTTGAACCAAAGCACTTCTCTCCAACAACCCTCTCACACTAGTCCGTCCCCGTCTTCGTCCGCCCCGCTTCTCTTCTGCTATGTTCCCAACCCTCTGATCTATACCCCTACCCCGCATCTATTCCGCAGACGCCACCGACCTTATATATTCGAATTCTCAGGTTTGTTACGATGTGCGACGACTCCCGTCACGAAATCATCCATCATAAGAGGCACTTCTTATCCCGCCTCTCTCCCGCCTCGCTGAGAGACACGCGAAAACGAAGATCTCAAGGTTGGTGACTGCTACTCGGGTCACAAGTTGAGACTCAAGACCGTAATTTAGCTAAGAGTGAAACCCTCCGCCTCACCACGGCCATGCCTATCGTTGTTCAATCGCCGACACCTACGGACGATGAGGGCGTGACGCCCCTAGCCAAGCATTCCATTTCCCAGCAGAAAGGCCGTTTAGAGCGGTGGATCGAAGGCCAGCACGCGTACCCCGACGGCGCACACCCGAATGACGATATGATAGCACAAGGATCTTCACAAGCATTTTACCCATATCTAGCTTATTCTAACACGCGTCGAGCACGCTCTGCCTCGTGCGGAGGTGATTCTGAATCCATCTCGGATAGTTTCGTCCTCGTGGACGGGGATGGCGAGACTCCGCCACGCCGAGAGGAGCTAAACGTATTTGAGGAGGTAAGGCTACACATCACGTGACAATAAAGCATTAATATATCCTTACGGTGACCCTCCCCCCGCAGGTTCCTCCCTTTGGACTCGGCACACCCCCCAGCACGCGTAGTCACACGTATCTCCTTCGGACTCCGCCGTCTCTCCGTGCCTTTCGTTTCTCTTTGAATTCTTCTCGCCCCGCTTCCCCTTCCCCCCACAATTCCTCTCCTAGTCTCCTCCACCATTCCACCCTGCAACGACCTCCGTTTTCCATGGGCCGCCATGGTCGCGCAGTCAGCGACGGCACACCCGCTCCCACGCAGCTACAGTTCGGCGCCAGTGAGACGCCCCCCGCAAGCCACTCCTCCACCGCATATGGTTCGTGGGCATTCAAACGCCCCAGCGTATTGGGGACATTCACACCCTCCGATGCATCTGCCGACGAAGGGTCCGCGTCCCACTTGTCGCCACCGCGTCCCAGCTTCTCATCGACCCTCACTTTCTCCTCTGGAACTACAGGAGTGTCGACGGACCCATGTACGCCGAATCTAGGGAGCCCAAGTTCGGCGTCCTCCTCCCGACCCAAGGGCCCCCAACATTCCCTATGGTCTTTACCTCCCGACGCATCCCACCTTCATGACCCGCCGAATGCAGAGTCCCCTGTACATGTCAGGCCTGGAACCCTACGACTCCCTTTTTCGCTCAAGACATCTGGGAAGAGCTTCCGCCACGTTCCCAGCATGCTTCCCATATCACGGGACAAGCGAAAGAAGAAGCTCGTCGTGAGTGGCATCGCCGAAGGTGACCATTTACGTCTGGAAGCTGTCAGAAATTGGTGTGAGGTCCGTTGGCCTCGCATTCTGAGCATGGGAAACACGCTGATTCATGTTGTGGACAACAGTCGTTCGGGGAAGTAAACCAAATCACCCGCATGCCCAACGGGGACCTCCATATCGATTTCCGAAAAGCTGAAGTCGCCGACACGGTGCGTCTTTCATATTCACGTTTCTTTTTTTAGGAAATGTCTCAAAGGATACTGATGCAGGTGTGCCGCATCAATGCCCGAGTCCACATTGGCGGAGTTGGCAGCGTCCTACTATCCTGGTACTCGGGTAAAAAGCCATGACGTTTGGTCTGTCCCTTTTGACAATGTCGGTGATCATCTGTCTCGATATAATATTATACTGACGTACTGGTCTAGGGCCGTCCGATGCACTTTGATCTTGTTGTATTATTCGCGTCACGATTCTGAAACGACCTCTATGCCCTTATGACCACTCACTACCAAGTCATGACCCGCGGTGAACACGTCATTTGACTCTTGTAGCTCGCACGTACAGCTCGACCAATACCGTGACCTATCTCTATGCAACGTGCAATTATGCTGTAACGAAACGCACACATTTTTCTTCGCCTCTGGACTGGTGTTCATATACCGTAATGTGTCTGCATTCTCCTGTTTGTATATCCTAGCATTTTGATACCCCCCCACCTACGCACGCCGAGTGTCGCACGTTGGCATACTGACGAGAGGAAAGCAGGTCTGTTTATTGGACGCTGGACTTATTCGATATCTGTTCCCGATTTGCATGTATATCCCATACTACGTATCCTTCGTTGTATATCCGATGACGACAAGATCTGGACGAAAATAAATTATTATTGGACATGAAGTGAGCAGGGGCGAGCTCCTTGGTTCCTTGGTTGCATGCTAATACTGGTATCGTCACAAACCGCGAAGCATCGAACGGTTTCCTGGTGAACACACACTTCAGCATCGAAACACGTCAGCCCGTATCGTCTCTACAGGATAAACAAAATCGCCAAGAGGTAACTGTGTTCACCCTTTTCTCTCCTCCGTCGGGAAGCGATATATGCGGGCGAGCCAACACAGCCCCATTGATCACTTGTCGAGGTGTTCCTGGGGCGATAATATGTCATGGCGCGAGCGCTCTTTGTTGGGGCGGCTTTGAGGCGCACTTGCCATGAGAACACCGAAAAGAAGTTTGAAATTGGGCCGCTAAGTAGCGTAGCGAATGGGGGGGCGCATCGTACGCGCGTTGCTTGCTTGGCCCATGGAACGAATTTTCCATGGAACGATTTCCGCGGCGATTTTGGCGCGGTGGGTGACTGTAGTGTGAAGTATGCATTACGTCACCCTATTTTCTCTTCTGGGTAACTGATTTATTCTTTTTTTGGGACACCTTTAGATCCGAGGCTGTCATACTGATAGCTTGGGTACCGCGTTGGCAAAAAGAGAGACGACCCTACAGCATACAGTACTAGTTCTGATTGATGCAGGGCTGAAATTGGAATTGGATCACCTTAGCGTGGGATGGCCCCGCCCCGCGCCCATCGGTGCCTCGACCAAAGCACTTCTGCTGGCCATTGCTTTTACGTCGGTCCCCACTGACCCACACAACAAACGCGCTCTCCACTTCGTTCCGCGGTGGTATGTATGTGCGAACGGTCTGGTCTGGTCTAGCTAGCTGCCTCGGCGAGTGTCCCGACGACCCACACAGCACCACAGCAGGTACGGTAGGCTTCTTCTCGTTCGAAGTGCTCTCCCGGGTAGATCCGCCGCCACTTCTCTTGTCCCTGCTGCTGCTCCGCACAGGTGCGCCGACGACTTGCCCATTCCTCTCCACATGCACACCGACGAGATTTACCGCGAGCGGTCACTCACCCCCGGTGCGGTTCCTGCGCAGCAGCAACTGAGCAGAGAGCAAGGACGCTCGGGCCGCGCTCCTGCTGTCAATGAGCGCAAGGAGGACGAACCGAACTGAACCGATGTCTATGTGAACCCGACGACGGACAATATGTCGCGGGGTCGTCCTTCTCTCCTCCAAGGCTCACTCAGCTCATCTGGCATAGACCTTCGTACTACTCCGAAGCTCTCCGATTCGGTTATCGACACTGGCGCTCAGTGTACCTTGTTCAGATGTTCCTCTAGAATGTCGACTTTATAATCTCCGCTCCTTTCTTTGTGATCAGCGGCAGCGCGGTTGTCTCTCGCGTCAATAGCTTCACTCATGGCGTGGACCTACAGCTAGCCGCGAGAGCAGTAACAAATAGCTCACCAGCAGTTCGCTAGTAGTCCAGGTCTCGTATGGGTTCTTTTTCAAACCAAAGTTTAAGGAACACCACTTGCCAACAACCGTAGACCCTGACGCCCGAGACATTGATCATTTTATCTGTAACCTCATATTCGCAGAAACCAGATGCAATATGTGTGCTGGAGATCACTACACAAATATGAACGTGTTTACGAATGTGTTGTGACAGTACTGTTTGAATTCCAATGCGGGAATTGTGGAATGCAAAGCGCCACTCCCCAGGGAGTTTTCTCTAAGATGATAGAAGATGGGAGAAGGCCAGCACGGAAGGCATCAATGTTTTTCGATCGAAAGGGTAGATGAATAGTGAATGGGATATCATGTGAAATGCAAATTGGGTGAAGTTTGAAAGGGTGAACTGGTTTCTTGTTCCGAAGAAGAGTTTGGGAAAAGGAGGGACCAAAGTTGAGTCCGCTTCACGCCTCACAACTGTGGCCCACGAGCAGGAGATGTAGGTGTTAGATCGAAGACGGCGGGGGAAGACGTGCTTGTTCTGACAATGGGATCAACAGCGCTGACCACGTCGTCAAGACCTGTTTCCCCGGTTTGGTCCATGACAGCGCTCATGGAGACAGCTCCTCCTATATGTTTGAAGTGCCCCCTCCTGCGTGTTGGGTGCGTGCCAGGGGCATTATTTCCCCTACCTATCCTCGCGAATGTGGAACGGTCGCCCAGGCCACGACGTTTTGACAAGCCGAATCCGCGCTCGCTATATGTACTCTGAAGGGGTTGCCCTGAGGGAAAAATGGCATGACGAGTTCCAAGTACCTGAGGTGTATTGAGGGCAGCCCCAAATCGAGGATTCGCCTGTGTCTGTGTGCGAATGTCGGGGTGCATGGTGTCAGGATACCAACTATATCCATTTCCAACTGGCCCAAGATTGGTATTGCTCGGTTGGCTTAACCCAGCCATCATCATAGCACTTCTGTCTCTTGCAAATGAAGGGTGATACTGTGGTGGGGGGTAGACAGCGTACATGGCCGCGGGATGAGACAATCTGGCTTCAGGGACTACCGTAGGTGGATGCAACGCCGAGTGGGTTCCTCCGGCCGCAGGTGGATTTTGTTGGGAACTAGTGCTCGCCATATACTCGCCAAGTGCTTCAGGCGCATAAACTGGGATGAGACCTTGCTCACTTTCGATGAAGCCAGTCGGTTGGAGAGGTGCTCGGCGCTCCGTCAAACCTGCCGAGTCAGCGTGTTGCTGCCCAGTGGTAGGAATTGGAGGAAGTGGTAAAGGGTATACTGAATAGTGAGGAATTGGCTACAAAACGTTAGTGATTTATACAGGCGGCTATCGGACTGAAGTCCGGACCTGATAAATGCTGTGGGGTGGGATGTGACGTCCCGTCTCGTTTGTGCTGACCATAGATGACGGCAAAGGGATTTGCGGATATCTCGGTAAGATGTGAGTAGGCGCATATGGATAAGGGTGCATGTACCACGGCGTGGGTGCGTAGAACGCCGTGGGTGGCGGAGGGGGGTAGGTCATAGAAGGTACGGGGGCGCTGGGAACTACAGTGGAATGGGCCTGCGAAGGAATCCCCGGCATGTAAGCATTTTCTGATAACTGGGACTGTATATCCGGGTGACCAGAAGCTGTGCTATTTGGAGACCTAGAAAAAGCGGCAGCAAGTTCTTCGCTGGGAGCTGGAATGGCAGATCTAATGCCATTCTGTACATGAAGAGGACCATCGTTAACTGGTGAACCCTCAGTCTTGGAACCGAACTGATGACGTGGACTAAATGGTCGCCCCTCGCTCGACCTGAAATTAGATTTCGGACCATGCGTTTTCTGTACCGCACTGTCACGAAGCTGGACGCGAATATATCGACCATCGTAAATCCGATTGTGCTGTCGAAGGCACGTCAGGGTCTAACTAGAGCTGAGAAAGAAAACAGACACAACCTCTGCTAAGACAGCTCGGGATGACGATTTATTGTTCTTATACGTCACAAAAGCAAACGCTGATTTCCTGTGAGCTAGGATAAAAGGGGCGTGAGATATCAGAAGCCCCCGGCAATACACCACCCACCTGGTCGCACAAGCTTCACCTCGACGATTTCTCCATATTGTCCAAATATTCTATTAAGTCTCTGTTCATCCCACGTGCAATGCCCGTGGACCTCGAGACCTCCCACGAATATCGTGGTCGTGTCAAGTACGTTGTGCGTATTGATATCGACGTTCTCGTCGTATAGCCCGGCAGGCCGCCGTGTTCGCACCTCTGGCCATTGAGGGGCCGGTGGGATGGTGAAACTATCATAGAAGTTCAATCCACGGCCAGCTCGGGGGTGTCTGTTCCCTGGACTCCTTGGGGCGAATGGGGAGGCAAGATTGTCAACGAAAGGCTCACTTAAGGCCGGAGCTGGGGAATGCGGATCCCCACAATGGGTAGGGGTGTCCAAAGGGGATCTTAATGGCGGCAGACGCCTGGGGGTCAACGATTGGCCATGTCGAGAAATGATGGGATTACTCACGTGGGAGAAGAGGCCAGGGCCTCACTCTCGGAGTGTGCCAGACTATCGGACACTACTTCTGACCAGTCAAGTGGGTTAGATGACTGAGACAAGGTCGCACTAGTACCGAACACCACGTCACCCTGATCTGGAGTGGTATCCTTCGTCTTTGGGGGAACATCGCTCAAATAAGCCTCTGTCAGTGGTGGCCGCTCGGACATTGCAACGTCAGGGACAGTCAGCGGCGCATCCAGGAAGTCCGTTTTGCTGCCAGACTCCACCACAGTCCAGCCATCCGTGGTAGTAGGAGGATCAGCATCACTTAGAGACGAAAGACGTTCACAGGACGGTCGTGAGTCGGCGGTAGCCTCAGCCTTATTGGCCCCAACTTCCCAGGAAGCGGGTAGGTTCATAGAAGTTCCAACTTGGCTAGCCATATTGTTGTTGTCTGTGAACGGGCTTTGAATATGTTGTGGGCCGGACTTTCGCTTGACAATCGACTGGTCCCTAACCTGGTGGCCACGGTTAACGAGTCCACTTCGTCTAGGTATAAGCGCATGCTGCTGGTTCGGCCATGTGACAGTGAGGTGCGGGACATTGCGGAGGGCCTGCACAGGGATGAGATCTAGGGGGTGGAGAAAATTATAGGGTTACTTGCCGCTAGAGCATTGAGGCAGTCATTGCGGTTTTCCCACTTGACTTCCCAACATCCCGGATCCATGCCCGCAGATCTATCTGCGTCATGGGGATATGGATACGTTAGACATTCTATGAAAATCAAAGTTAGAGACGTGCGACATTAAGCACGCTTGCAACTAACCCTTGTCGTCGACAAGATCCGGCTGGCGGAAGTCAAACAACTCCACGGAACCAAAAGAAGAAGCAATTTGGTGCAACGTCTACGAAGAGCGTTGTCAATCAGGGGTCTTGATGTGACACAGACAAACCAACCTGGGCGTCAAAGTGCAACGGAGAGAGAAGCAAACCGGAACCATACAGAGCAGCGGCTGGTCTGTCTTGTTCCTGTGGGAGTTGCGAGAGTGTCGCCTCGACATTGTCATCGAACTCAAGAGCAGGGGCATTATAGAGGATGTCAATGCGTCTGAAAGCGCATACAGGTCAGAAACCTAGTAGTGCTGTTCTTCGCGCCTAGTATCACCTTGATCCAAGAGTGCGATAAATTCTCATCGCTTTCGGCAGATCGAACTCAACAACACGGCCCTTCAAGCCACTGGACGAAGCGGGCTGAGCGCGATCAGCGTCGCGAATTATCTCCACAGGTTTCCTATCGTCGTTTCAGAAATAAACACCCTAGTTCTGCAAAAAAAAAAAAACACCACCTGTACGAGATCCAGAGCGTCCTCTGAGAGCGAGCGGGTTCGAGGCGCAAAAACCGACCCATAAAGCTCTGAGGGGGAAGTGAGCGTACTGTATGTATAAGTTGCGCGGCAGAAGCAGGATCCTAGACACCAAGATGAGGACGGATTCGATTTAAAGTGGGGACCTTTACGTTGCACTGAACGAAAGCACAGACGCCACCGCGGTTGTCGCGGATGATCCTGACAAAGTTGATCTCAACATAAGCAGAGAGGTGTTCTCTGAGACGGGCGCTCAGTTCAGTATGGTCAACGGTTGTCGGGAGACTAAAACGGTAGGATGGTGAGTGGATAAATGCGGGTAAGAAGGGAAGGTATGAGCACCTGCCAACGAAGACGCTGGCCTCATTAGATATTTTATCGCCCTGAGGAAGAAACTTCGCTGGAGTGACAGCTGTAGTCTGAGGGTTAATAAGAGAAGAGCTAGAGTGAAAATGGAAGTACGAGTGGTCGTTGGGGGGTTCCTAGACAAAGAGGAGTTGGAGGGAGAAGGAGAGGTCGACAACGAGTCGAAGCGAGTGCCCCACTCTCTGAAGGGGAGAGACATCATGATGGAGTTGCAGGAAGAGTTAGGAAAATACCAACGAGCGAGAGAGCGGGAATCTTATTCGGTTGTCATCTTGTTAATTATCAGGATCCCCCGCCTTCTGTGACAATTCATCTCTGAGAAGTCCCGCTTCCATCTCGTCTTTTTTCGGTAACTCCATTACCCTTTACGTTTTAAGCTCCGCGAATAACCTTTTCTGACTCACATACATTTCCCGATCCGAGTCTTTGCCCTCGTCACATCTCCATGTCCGACGACGGTTACGATGGCGGCGGCGGCGGCGGTGGAGGAGGAGACGACTACGATTATGGTGGTCCCAGTTTTGGGGAGGATGCCTATGCATGTCCCTTTTCTTCTCTCTCTCTCTCTCACTCATGCGGCACCTTTTTCTCTAGGATGAAAACTATGACTTGCTCGCGGAGACACATGAGGGCGCTGAAGACGGTCAAGGAGAGGAGGCTCACATGAACGGCGTTGAAGGTCTCAATAGTGCCGAGCATGATCATGACATGGCTACTGGGAGCACTCAGCAAGAACCGTCCACTGTCCCTCCCGCCGGTCTCAGCGGAGAGCGACAGCCCAACAAAGTTAGAGTCACCACTCCTTACTTGACAAAATACGAACGTGCGCGCATACTCGGGACGAGAGCTCTACAAATCAGGTACGCTTCGTCCTTTGCACTTCTAGGGGACGTACCGACTTTTTTTGCGTAGTATGAACGCCCCCATCCTTGTCCCCCTTGATGGTGAGACGGACGCTCTTCAGATTGCCATTAAGGAGCTTTCTCAGCGCAAAATCCCACTTGTTATCCGACGCTACCTTCCTGACGGTAGTTTTGAGGATTGGAGTGTTTCTGAACTGATCAGTGATTGAGCGACACCAATTCCTTCCCGGGTCACCTTGTCTTTATTTACCCCCATGGTTTCCTTTATTGTATGTTGTTCTTGCCCTTGCCTTACTCCCCTAACGCGAAACGTGATCGACACACGTGCGAACGCAACCCAATTGCGTGTTCAATATACGTTACGGTAATAAATTAGATGTTGTACAGCACTGTCCCCAAAAGTTCAATTGAAAACGTCCACTTGAACGTCCATCTCAAGTTGTTGTGTCGGATGCCCTCTCTTGGTAGGGATCATGACTTCCATCTTCATCCGCTTCTTCGAACCACCCATCTTGACTCTACCTGTACCTTTAGTTTTGGATTTTGCGATAGGGGCTTCGCCTTTATCGGCCTCTAAATTCTTAGCGCAGCTGTTGGTCGCGTCCCCAAACAACTGGCTGCGTTCATCGGGAAGAACCTTCGCCGTAGTCGACTTAGAAATCCCAAGGTCCCGCCTCTTTGACGGGCTGCAGTCGCCACCCGTGTAATGCGACGTCGACCGTGGCCGCTTCTTCAGGAAAGCGGGGGCTTTGGGTAGTGCAGTGGACAGGTCGGTAACCAGGGCTGGGGGGATATTCTCCATTCCAGGCGCTGTAGGCTTCTTGCCACCTGCATTAACCCAACCATTAGTATTCATTGGACGCCCAACATGGGTAGAGGGATAAATACTTCCTAATTCCTTTGCCGACGACATCTTTCATAGTCTTGAACGTGCTGCTGTCGTCCTCATCAAGTGTTTGTTGGACTTCCCAGTCCGATGGTCGCATCTTCCGCCAATCCTCCTCCACCCTATGTGCCCATGCATCTGTCTCCCCCTCGATGTGATAATCGATGACACCATTCCACTCACTCCCCGGGGGTGTCTTATTCACGAAGACGACTTTCCCTACCCAGTTTTTCGCTTGAGCTTTTGCAGACGTAGGGTCTGAGGGCGCAGAAGCATGTACTGCCTTTGCAAACTCCTTGACGAGCCTCCGCAGGCCATGAACTTTGAGTGAGGTGCCCATGATAATCAGCATGTCTGGTTTACGGGACACATCGGACGCCTGGATGTCGCCAATGTCATCTCCTAGAGGGTGTGCCTCATCATAGAGCACGATGGCCGGGCGCAATGTCCCAATTTTCAGAGGGCGTGCCGAGCGTGCGAGGCGGGCTTCCGCTGATAGAACGTCACCACGTGGGTAAATGTACAATGATAACGAAAGCTTACAACGTGAGGTGCATTCGGGACAGTCCGGCGCCAACCCGTCGGCAAAGAGTTGGAGGTATTCCTCCGTGCAGGGAAGGTCAGCAGAGCACAAGGTACATCTGACACGGTGGATGTCCCCATGCAGTTGGACATTTCGAACGTCTCTCACGCGGAGTTTGCCCTTGCCTTTTCCACTAGCCCTGACGTCCTGGTTAGAGCTGCCTATGAGCCCGGCCTTCTCCTCTAGACCGTCGATGTTCTGTGTGTAGGAGCGAAGAAGCTTCTTCTTCTCGTCTAGCGTGCGAATAAAGTGATGCGTGCGTGACGGAGAAGCCGAATCGACCGACTGCTTCAGTTGCGAGATAAACGTGTAGAAAATTGAGGTCGACGTGGGGTCACGAAAAAGGGAGGCGTCGAATAAGTCTCGCCCCTTTAAAATTGTGTCTGGATACTGCTTCTTCACGAGTGCATATAGTCCATCGGATGAACGAAAATCCTGTGTGTGCGAGTAAGTCTTCCAACGAGAATAAATGCCACTGAGTGGGAAGGTATTCCACGTACGGGGATGCCACAGGAGCAGGAGATGCCCGCGCCAGTGACCACGACGATGCGCTTGCTTTTGGCCACGGAAAGTGAAAGGCTGGCCAGTGTACGCCGAGTTGCAGGATCTGAAAATGATGCTGCGAGATCTAACGTCGTAACCATGAGATGGAGAGTTGTTGGGAGGTGAGAGGGAAAGGGAAAGGGGGCGAGGAGTTGATGAGGGATTAAGTGGTGTCAACAGACCGTCACGTTGGACCCCCCAAATTCAGAAATTCAGTCTGTTGAAATCTTGTCGCGTTCGGCACGTGATGTGATTCGGCCCTAACTAATTAATAAACGCGTTTGCAGACTCTTCCAGTAATGACACACACACTCGCGGATAACTCGCGGCTGACTGCCCTTTTCTTGCTTCCATACTGCACAGCTGCTGCACGGCCGCCTCAATCATTATGCGTGTATACATTTTTGCTGTGATGTGTCACAGCAATCACAACGTAGGTTATCATCGCCACTGTGACCGTCTTACCCCTTCATGGCAGTACCCGCACCTCACGCTCAGATCCAGGGGTGCGCTCATAGTAGTGAATTCCAGCCGTAGACGAGCACGAGCTTCTTGTCACAGAATCCAATGCCTTGAAGCGTCCAAATTGCTCCTTCAAATTCGTGATCACCGGGAAACGCGCGGGCCATAACAAAGAAACTTACCACTCCACTAACGTGGTTGAAGTACCACACTTCTTGAAGGACGGTACCATTGTTTCCACAACCCAAGAAAGGAATGCCGCCAGTCTGGGTTTTCAACGTGTTTTGGATGTCATTGAGTTGGTAGGTAGTCGTGTTGGACGGCACGATGCCAGCACTAGGGACAGCAGGTAAATGGTTGCTAGTTTGAAACGATACAGAACAGGGGCGAACTCACGACGCCAGGATGTCGTATGTAGGGAATTGCCTGAAAGCACGGACGACAGCATCAAAGAAGTCGACGACATCCTGGTGAGGCAAGTAGTCTGGACCATAGCAAGCGACGTCAAAGGTCTTTCACGGTAACCCTGTCAATGTGAATCACAGACGAAAGCCGTTTTAACTTACGGAAGTGCACGTCGCGTGCTTGCTGAACTGTACTTATGTCACACTCGTTTAGCACTGCGTGCAGCCCTGGTGCACAGCCTCACCTCGTGTGCCCAGAATGCCTTGTTTGGTGAACCCTGGCTGACCCAGTATTTCTCCACTGAAAGGGCCATAAAAATGCCGAAGAGAGCAACGAGTGAATCATACATACTGTAATTCAGGAGATCCACGCGCCCAAACTCCAAGATGAACTTGTCGACGCCGGAACCATTGTACGCGGGCACCGGCGTTCCGTCAGGTAGCACATTCGGAGAGGGGTTTGGGTCGTACTGACGTGAGAGATCACAGTATGACTCAAAGGACCTGAGAAGTAGTGAGCACCTTGTCGAATAGGCATAGCATTTACACACAGTTCACGTACCCATCGCAATTGTCCGGCCAGAGACCGTGAATCGTCCAGCTATTCTTTGGGAGCAGTTGGCCATGCTTCTCAAGGCCTGTGTAGGTATCCCAGAACTGAGTCTGCAGCACTAAACCACCAGGGGTGGGCGAGCAGCAGGTATTTTGGATGGCAGTCGTGTTCTCGCAGGAAAACACGAGCGGTTCGCTGGCACAGGCCGCGATATTGGGGAAGGTGTTTGGGAGCTGGTGCTTCCCAACCTTATTCAAGTTGGCCGCAGCTTGAACGGTGGCAGAAGCAAAAAGAGCGTAGATCGCCAAGGTGACACTTCGAATGCAGGCCATGATGTGAAGGGGCAGGGGTCAATAATGACTAAAAATCTCAGGAGGATAGGACCACACCAGGGGGGTTGGCACTCGGTGATGGTGATTTATATACCCCTGGCAAGAACGTCTTTTCTTGACACCGAGTTCTCTGTTGCAGTCTGCATAACGTACCAAGACTGAAAACCGCGTGTGTTCAAGCATCCTTAGCCGCCCAGGTCCGGATATCGCCCGGCCAGCCAGCCACTCGGGAAGAAGGTTCCTGATCCCTGACGCACGTTCCCACCTGGTCTGATGACATTGGCTTGCAGTCGAGTGATGTGATCTCACGACGTAAGTACCGATGGTCAACCAGGGGGAATCGACCAATTGCATGTGGCGACGACATCACCCAGGCCGCACTGACCAGGCCGATCGCGATCTTTATGCATGAGCCAGCTGATGCGATACTCGAGGACCGCGATGGCGATTCAACTTGCATTTGTTTGTTGCTTCACAGCCCTGTGTCCTGAAGCTCTTTGTTGCAAATATTTGCTAGCAATGTCGACGACATCGGTGAACGGGTCACAGCTAACCAGCAACTGTGCTGACCGGTCCATTCTCAGAGGTTTGATCCTCAATACGCTATCTCAGTACATTAATCGTACTTTGCATCTCTTGCAAACTCCACTGTCTCGTATAGAACGAGACGACCACATTTGATGGCATATAAACGTCGATGATCAATGTGGTGCGGGGGTAACATGGCAGAGGCCCGAACATCTGCGAACCATCGCGAATGTGAGGTGAATCGAGAAGGGTGACTCCATCAAGCCTACACATTCGCGCAGCACAGGGCGCACGGAAAGCCGTCTTCCGATTCAGACTCCTAGTTGATTATAACAATAAGCGTTGTGTTCCTCTTAGATAGATCCTAGTGTTGGACAATTCAATCCCAATCCCCGTCAATAGTTCCAAGCACTTCAACGTCATCTTGTGTGAGATCGTTCGTCGACTTCTTCCCTTTATGTGGCGTTGCACTTGCCGTGCCTTTCGCGCCTTGTCGGGAAGCCTTCCCCGTTTCTGTTTCTGCGCCCGCCTCTTTAGGTGGTTCAGCTGGCCCTGGTGTTCGGCTTTGCTTCCTCACAGCGGAGGGTGTGACACTCTCCGTCTCGAGATTAGTAGGTTCCAGGTTAGGCTGCGCTTTTGTGCGTATCACAGGGACAGGACCGGAAAAATCTTTCCCAGTCATTTTGGAGAGTGTTTGCATGTCTAAGTCTGGAGTCACTTCGAGAAATAGGTGCAAGGTAGGCAAGACTAACCGTAAGGAACCCTGTTTTTTAAACTGTGGTTGATACGGTGTGAATTCTTCTTGTCCTCGGTCTTGAATTTGGCCTTGCAGGCCTTTCTATCCCGCCCAGGGAGTACATAGGATATCAACTCGTAGTTCTCACCGAATTGAGAAAGGGCCTACTAGGCATCGTCACCGTGCTCAAGGGGGGGGGGGAGTAAAGGCTTACATCATAGAACAACTCGGTTTCCTCGGCTGTCCAGCGTGTACCCCGGAACTTCTTACTGTACGAGCCAGAGTTGACAAACTTTGTGGCATCCGACTCCTCCACGTGAACGTAGTTGTCTGTCTCGTGCTCCTCTGCCCGATCGACGAACAAAGATTCTTCGTCGACAATGGTTTCGCCATTGGGGCCGATGCGAACCTGGACATTGAAACGACTGGTTGCAATTGCGTGATTATAGTCAAACCCGTATACGTTTTCGGGCACGTCGTCGGGGGAAGATACCCCCGGCGGATTGTGTGTAAGCTGGTTGGGTGTCACCGCTATCGGTGGTGTGGGTACTGAAGGGGGTAGTTCCACGGTAGACATCGAAGCACCCCGTTCCTCAGTATCTTCACCGCGACCGTATTTCTTCGCCTCCATGGTGGCTCTCATCCGTGCCCTCTTTTCCTTGTTCGACTGTTTCCATGCTGCGTGATTGTCCAGGACCTGTGCGGCTTTGCTGCTCACACGACCTTGACCCGTATCCTCGCAGATCGCTGCCATGGTCACTATCGTAGGGTCAAGGTCTTCTCCTGGATAGGCGTCAGGGTCCAAAACAGGGACCGACTGGCCACCGGGACGGCCCGACCCAGATGAGCTGCGTGTAGGTCTTTTAGATGGAGGAGTTACAGGGCCCAGATCTGCAGAGTCATTCGTGGACTTGCGTGGTCGCTTCTTTCGGTGTTGTTCAGGGGTATGTGAGGTATTGTTAACTTCAGAAAGACTATCAGTAGGGCGAGTTTCGTGAGACTGTCCTGAGGTTGTGTGTGCTCGGGTTCTTAGTGAACTCGATTGCTCCATATCTTTGAGCAGCAAAAATGGGTTTCTTGTAAGGAAGATTGAGGACCATCGGGAAACAGGATCTAAGGCTGTTAGCAAACAATGTCAAACAGTGACCGGCGATTCGGCACCAAACAGAACAACAGAAACGCAGAACACAGAACACAGAACACAGAAACTGCGAAAGACGAAATGATCGAAGCTCGAGAACTCCCTGTTGGATCAAAGCCAGGGTGGGAACTTGATCAACCTGAACCTGAACTTGATCAGGAAAACGCCTTGCCATTAAAGAGTGTTTCCGAAAGGTAAACCATACTCTGGAGGTTCTTCAGTTGTCGACGATCGCTCATTGCCAAGTCAGCCTCGCCGTCCTACATTCGTTGAAGCAGTGTCAGCGATCTAAAATTAATTGTCTTTTCACGCAGTTCTCAATTGTCAGGTTTTTTCCCCCCAGCACGCTCTAATTGGTTGTCAACAACGTTTCCCAAGTTCTCTAGTAAGTCACGAGGCGGAAAAATCTCGGATACAATACCACCTCCACATACTATGAAATCTCTCGGTAAATTCGACTTCCAAGTAGGGCCTCACATATTCCCGGATACCTCAGTGTACGAGGCCCACTACCTCCAGTCTGCTCCTGTTCCTCAGCTACCACGTCCTGCTCCCAATCAGCCCTCGACTAGTACTAGCACTTGGCACAGTGTCCCTTACAGACCTTCAACGTACACCCCCTACTCACCTTACGGGGCTTCGACTACACCTCCAGTGGCAGCATATCCGCAGAGAACTTTCACACCGCTGGTCTCGGCAGTCGCCTCAGACACACCGATCACACCTGCTCTAATAGGCCGTGTCAATGATGCAGCTGCTACCGATCCTATTCTAGCCAACTTTTTGCAACTGGCTGCATCTGGTCGTGCTACCTCGGACCAACTGAAAACTTTGGCTCTACTTATACAGTCGTTGGCTTACTCGTCATCATCCACGGCCGGGCTTGGTGGCGTCTCAGCCTCAGACGCACTCTCCGTACTCAATCAGCTTAGTGCTCAGACGCCGTCTTCCACCCCTGCTACGCCACCAACCACACTTACTCATTCTCAACCAGCCCACGAGCACCCCACACCGGCGCAGTCGACTAATTCCGCGGCTTTCCCTGCTCCCAAGGAATTTGATCTCGTTCTGGAGTTTCCGGAGAGACCGTATGACAGGTGGCTCTTTCCGAGAGTACCCGTTATATGCGAGCGGAATCCGTCCCTCGGGGATATCGAGGCTATACTGCTGGTCGTTGCATTGCCTTTCCCCAAACAAAAACAAGGGGAACCCGAGTCGGCTACGCCTGAAAGCTCAGATCCGCCCCAAGAAGTGGTGCAATTCCGCATAACAAAAGTGCATCAAGCCCTTTGGGACAGTCTTCTCAACTGGGCTGGTGGATCTGCTAAAGTAGAAGCGAATCGCAGCATCCTAGAGAATATTGTTCGCTATCTGGCTTTTTTTTTATGTTTGCCGAGTTGGGGTTGACCCATCCTATCGTAGACTAATCCAGAAAGAGTGTACCTCCAACACCAACTTCCAGAGGGCGACTTGCTGACAAAGTTGCAGGCCGTGCGTTCATGTCATTTTTTCTGGGTCGTACATTAATTAACTCCGCATCGAAGGCCGCGATTCCGTACTCTATGAAATCAATCAAGCCTGCACATGGAGACCGAGGCTCTACGAAACGCAGGACAGCACCCAGACGGACGGGACCGAAGACGGAGTCACAGGGTGTCGGGAATGCGCCTAAGCGGAAGCGCGCATCCCAACCCAAGACCAGCACCACGTCTAAAAAAATAGCCTGCGTCTCTTGTGGACAGGCCGACGTTCCTCTCATGATGGGTGGACGTAAGTCCCCGTGCGTTCCTCATGAGGCAAAAGCTAAACGTGCATCAGGTTTTTGCCGACCGTGCATGGACGCCGGAAAGGCAAGCAATGACGCAACAGTGGGCCCGCAAGACGTAGGCGTCACCCCGCACCCCAGTCACCCATCAAGTCAGCCATTGTCAACCGGTGTGGTCAATGAGCAGATCGCGGGACGGACTGCACCACCGCTCGTATCGAATTTGCCACTCGGTACGAATGCACCTCTAATTCCGTCGACTACGGACTCGACGACGGACACATCACCTCAACCTCCTGTAGCAAAGTCGTGATTTCAAAAATACTATATAATTTACGAATAAAGGAGTCTGTAAGATAGCGACGAAAGCAGAACTGAGAGGTCGAGAAAGCGACGTGCGTATCCGAGATAATTTAATCAAAAATCCTGGCGTACCACCCGACCCACCACAACACTACGGCGAACTGTGCCGCGCCAATGCACGTCTCCACTAGAACGGCCATCCATAGAATAAAAGCCAAGACCCCGAATAACGGCACGCTGATCCACCACAGCCCAGGAGATGCGTTGAACGGTAGGCGATACAGGGACGAAAAAGAGCGGGCAGCCCGCGCTTGCAGTATCAAAACAGCTAGCGTGATAAAGAAGAAGAGGATAAGCGCGACCCAGTGCCGGAGGGATCGTCTAGGAAGCGCTTTGATTGGGTATCTCTCCGTCTCCCCGGTGAATTCATTTCGATACCAAGGAATGATGAGAAAGTCTTGTGCGTCCACGCCGATCACTTTTCCGTAGTTCCTCCAAAATGGTGTCACGGAATCCAGGAGGATCGTAAGCGCGTCCATGCCAAATTCCCACAGCTGCTGATAGCGGTCTTTGTACCTCTCCTCCAAGGCGATGATTTCAGACAACTAAGTGAATGCTCAGTACAGGTCATAACAAGGTGTTCGTTGGACGTACTTCAGGATAGACTGAAGAAGTATGTGCCATGGCATCGTTGTACTCCACCTTCACAGACGTATGCAGTTTCTTCGTCCTTGCCAATGTCTCGGTAACCTCCTGAACCTTCTGAGATATAAGGCCACGACGACGCTCAAGAGCGTCTAGTGATTGTTGAAGAGACTTCAGCGGAGAGTCGAGCACACTCGCCGGAGGAGAGATCTCAACGTGACACGCCTGCTGGAGATATGTCTGTACGGTAATTCTCTGCCGTACGATATTGTCATGTATGTCCTCGACGGCCTGCCAGCCTCTTTTCTGGCGGGTGGAACCGGTCACAACCGCTGGGTCGTGAGAGAATGCATCAATGAGCTCAGGGGGGAGAGGGTTGTAGGTTAGACCAAGTGCCTTGGACATCTTCGACTGAACCGCTTCGTACTCCTTGATCCCACCCGCTATGCGCTGCAAAAGGTAACGATTCCTCTGGTTCTGAGCGACCGCACTCTCGAGAAGTCTGAAAACGGTTCTTGAAATGCAGCTCGACTATGATTAGAAAACTTACTCTGCGCGCCGCTCATATTCTTCTTGCTCGGCCTCTTCGTCAACTTGCTCCTCTTCGTCCGTCGAGGATGGCTGTGGCGACGAAGGCAATGACGCCCTGGGTCCTCGCAATAAGCGGTTTAGATTCGGCGAAACCTTCTGTGCCTGCAGCAGTTCCGAAGAACGACGGGCAGTCAAAATATCACCGAGACCGGCCGTTCGCAATTCCCGGGGCTCTTGCACAGCCGTTCCTGGACTCGCGCATTCGGCGGGGGCATCTTCCTCACCTGCGACTTTCCGCTCGTCTTTGGGTCGAGCTCGTGATGCCAGGTCCAGGTCTGGGGGCTTGAAATAACGCCTGCGCACGCCATTCCTCTTACTGGGTTCGTCACGTCCGTTGTCTTCTGATGCGGACGGATGTGATGAAGATGCCTCGTCACTCTCATTTCCTCTTCGTCGAACACGCGCAGCAAGGTCTCGTAAGTAGACCCGGCTGCTTGACCTTGACGAAGAAGCCCCGCGAGTACGCGAACCGTTGAAAAAGTTGCTGTACAGAGAGCTTTGCCGTGAGTCATCGACTAATTTTCGGCCGGGCTCGGTAATAGGCTCAAACGAGACACGACCATCGTCTGATCGCCGACGAGATAAGGAGGGGTGTAAGTGCTCTCGTGTGCCATGCACGAAGAGAGGATGATACATTGATAACACGTGGGCTTGTTCAGGCGAGTCCCTCGAAAGCGAGGGCGATTCGAGGTGGTTGAGGACATCTTCTGGTATGGTTTCCATAGCCATTGCCGCCAGACGTGCTTGCGCTCTAACGCGTTCCTCGAAGAGAAGTGCGGTAACGTGCCACGGGAAGCGGGGACCACGACCCGGGCGCTTAGCACGGAGATGCTTAAGCCAGGTGAAGGGCTCGGCTTGTTCGAGAGTTGCCTGGACAAGGGGATCTAGACCCGCGTGCCACTTCACTACTGTAAGAATAGGATTGCCTGCGTCCGGGTCGGTCTTCAGAGTGTTGGAGAGGAACGTGTATCTGCGCCGTAATTGGTCGGCCGTGATCACTGCCTTTTTCAGCGTGTGGGGTTGAGCAAAAGCCTTGATCCTGGAGATTTTCTCTGACGTGTCATAAGATAATTATCCTAGCCTGACGTCCGTCATAGGGGGCTTTACCTGAAAAAGCAGCATCTTGCCTTTCGAGCGTGTCTTTGGATAACACCGGCAGCGGCTTGTCTTTGTGTCGACGCTTTGTTATCGACAAGGGCCATTTCCTATCTGTTCTATCCTCTTCAGAAAGAGTACCGCCCCAATCGAGCGTGGAACCATCGTCAACTGACGTCGGTACAGGGTGAAGGCGATCAATTCCGACCGAAGGGCTGAAGTCTAGGTCCGATTCCAAACTAGGTTTGGCGATGCGGGAAGCCTGTGGGTTAAGGGGCGGCAGAGAATATCTGACAGGGGAAGAGCGCGACGAAGTGGAGACGGAGTCGTCGTTGACGCGAGCTGCCTGAAGCCTTGCTTCACGACGAAGTTTCAGCTTGAGAGCACGCTGGACGTCCTCCAGTATTTTCGGGTCTAGAGTGAAGAGGTTGGCGCTTGTATAATGTTTTTAAGAGCATCTCACCTTCGTGGGCTGCAAGCAGCAAGACGTCAGTATTGAGTGTCAGTACGGGACAGGTATTGGTCCTCACACAGGTCGTACTCGTCAGAGAACACACCCGGCTCCAATTCGTCCATCGAGGATTCCACACTTCCTGCCAACCAACGTCCCTTGTCGGCTCTAAGGGATTTGACTGGGTCAGCAGTCGTCATTGTCCTCCTCCGCGCAGTCTGTGCATGTCTCGGAGGCAGGAGGCGACCAGACGATGCGCCGGTGCCACTGACAGATCTGACTCTTCGTCTTCCTTCGACCCGATATTCACCGGAGTTGAAGCCAGCTGAGACATGCCTCAGTGGGGGGTGTGGGCCAAGGCCTATGGAAGAGCGGTTGCCGTAGCTGTTGACATCCGAGGACGGATCTCCCGGCGGAAGGGAGATATGAGTGTGACGCCCTCCAGTAGCAGGTTCGCCAACTGGAAACGCCTCGATAGGTGCGGCCATAGACGGTGGGGGGCCACCTCAGGGAGAGACAGTACTGGGGCACTCGAGTCTAATTGAGCCTCAGTGAGACGCGGCCGCAGTTACACCTCATACGCTCACGTGGCCCCAACGGACATTACGACACACCGGAGGCGAATAATGCCCCCAACACAGTTACGCCTGTTATGCTAAGGTCCGCTACAAGAAAGTGCAAAACATAATCCTGCTACTCGCAAAGTGATCCGCACTCTAGGAACTCGGCGACGACGCCGGCGTGAAGGTGAGTTTTCATGTATTATGGCGATTCCTATGAGCTCAATGCCGCCGAAAGCTTTGCCATTTTTTCAACTATTGTTATGGGTAAGGCACGCGACAACAATCTGTGCCAAGTGCGGGATCGGAGAAAGCAATACTCTGCTACCGTGGGAGTCTCACAGACATCCGCCGTTGCTTGAGCAGCAGTCGTATAAACATAACAGTGGTGAGGGCCGAGAGAGAATACCTATGTCTGGTCAATATGACCCTCCGAAAAGCAATTGACTAAACTTACCAAGTAGCCACATACGATGCATGTGCATTGCGTATGTCTACTATGGGCACTTTACCTATTGGAACCCCATTTTGCAAGCGCATGGAGACATCTCCAGCATGACCCTCTGTGTATAATTGGAATCGACCGGTTCGAGACGAATTGAAACTTACCAAATATCTCTTCTATCAACACGGGCTGAACGTTGGACGATTCGCCCCCCGCATGGTCCGCCATGGCGGCGATGTCTGCCCAGTACCACTCCCCCTTCTCCAGATTGTTGTCGGGCGTGAAGCTGTTGCGGGCTTGTGACTCTCTAAGCATACCGTGAATTTCTACTTCTCCTTCTGGCGTGGAGAATTTTCTTTTCGCGGTGATTTTCTCAGAGATGAATCCGCGATCCACAAGAACTGTAGAACCATCTGTTCGAACCAGAGGTGTGATGAGATGGAAACCGTTTGCGCCGTCCATAACGCGGGGACCCAGAAGGATAGAGTGGGCATGGTCCCACTTCCCTCGTAGTATAACTCTTCTGTACACGAAGTCCGGAATAACAGCAAGGCTGAGACACGATAAACACACCAAACATAGGTCGACTAACGGCACACTTACTTCACTTTATTCGGAAGTGGAATGGGCTCTCGCTGGAGTTGTTCAGACAGTTTGTCAATGAGGTCGACCTTCCATTTGAGTCTCTGGACTTGCCATGTCCCCAAAGCGAAAGTGAAAACAGGGATAAGACCCAACGCAATAAGTGCTGGATTTAATAGTGAGGAACGTTTCGCAGCATAGGGTGTTCCTGCGCCTTGATCTGCGTGTCGAAAGCGAGCGTGAATACGAATGTGAGTGGGCCTGCCAATGCGACCCAGAGCTAGACGTTGACAGATACCACCACGCAACCAAGATGCCATGAAATAAGCACGGGAGTCCGCTTGGGATGAGCAATCTCGGTACAGGATTCCCACGCTCTCGGAATGACTTTGCACACTTGAAACCGCCGTTGACTTCATCCGCAGCTCAACTTCCCTTCTACTACCATTATGTATGTCTATGGTTAAAAAAAATTGACGCGTAGTATGCTCAGTTCCTCTGACAGGTCATACGGACGGCGGCCTGGTGCCGGATTCGACATTGACGGCGATGAAGTGCACTATCCCACTCGGCCGGTGGACAAAGACAAAGCAGAACAAGAACTGATCGTGAACATAAAGAAGGCAACCAGCACCGAAGAGAGTGCACCGAAGCAGAAGCATGTTCGCAGTACGTGTACCCGTCTTAACTCCCAGATCTTCTTGCCATGACATTGCGTTAGAGTGCATCGTGTACACCTGGGATTATCACTCGTCTATCTCATTCTGGTCAGGACTTCGTGTCCAGCCGATTCTTTCTGATGAGGTGCAAACGTTCAAGGCACTTATTACGGTCCACAAAGTCGTCCAGGAGGGTCACCCAGTTGTACGTAATGGAATACAATCGTACCACACCTGACCCGATGCTAATCCATACCTTTGATAGACACTCAAAGAGGCACAAAGCCAAACCGGTTGGCTTGAGACGTGCTCGCGGACCGTCGGAAATGAAGGTGGTAAAGGTAAAGCTCGTCTCCCACTTGTGTTTCGGTTCCAAGTCATTGATTTGCGAAAGGGTACGGTTCTCTCATCCGCGCATATGTACAGTTTTTGTTGGCGAAGCTCCGATTTCACCGTCTCAGGCCGGAGTTTAATGGCCTCTTTGAGTACGAGGAATACGTCACCTTGAAGGGCATCGATGACCCTAATGAAGGGTAAGAAATACACTGATGATGTCTTGTTATTGTCGTCTTACCCCACGTCATTAGGTACGAGACAATCTCGGATCTCATGCAGCTGCAGGACCAGATTGAGTCATTTCAAAAATTGGTCTTTTCGCACTTTCGTCTCTCCGCCAACAATGAGTGTCGCATCTCTGCTTTGGTTCCCCTAGTCAAGGAGAGTTGGGGAATATACAGATTTATCACAAGCATGTTGCGTGCCATGTACCGAAGTTCGTTCGTTTCTCCCTAAATCTCGCGAGTCTACTCACCCCCTCTCCTTCGATCGCAGGAACCAACGACATTGAAGCACTCGAAATTCTTCGTCAGCGGTTTAACGCTCAACACTATGGACTGCGCAAGTTTTATTATGAGTGCTCCAACTTGAAGTACCTCACTGGTCTCATCAATGTCCCCAAACTCGGACAAGTCGGTCACACGTCCTCGAAATTGGTTTTCTTGTCAGGCTAATTACCTTGTTGACAGGAACCTCCAAATTTAATCGATAATGAGGGTGCTCCTGACTTACCCGCTCGCCCTACGACTGCCGCAAAATCACCCACTCCGCCTCCTGCCGCTCCATTTGCCGATGAGGCAGCTATTAGCGAACAAGCGCGGCTGCTTAAGCAATATGAAGATCAGCAGGCAGCGTTACGGGCTCAGCAAGAAGCTGAAGAGCTCCGGCGCCAGGAGCTCGAGCGTCAACAACAACTGGAGTTCGAGCAAAGGCAGCGCGAGCAGCAAGAACGCGAGAGGCTAGCTCTCGAACAACTTCAGCAACAACAATTCTATCAGCTCAACAACCAAGCAGCCCAGCGAGTCAATGAATTAGAGCGTGAGCTACTCGGTGCACGAGGGCAGTTCGAACGAGATCAGTTACTCCTTGAACAGTATGACCGAGTTGGTGTTTCACTCCCCGATTTTTAGTACGTACTTTGATGACGCTTCACAGAGAGTCAAAGCTCTCGAGGGAGAACTAGGATCGATTTCCGCGAACATCAATTCTCAAATGTCATCGAAAGACGATCTTATCAAGCAACTCCAGGACCAAGTCACCCTATGGCGAAATAAGTACGAGGCTCTTGCGAAGCTGTACAGCCAGTTGCGTACAGAGCACCTTGACATGTTATCAAAGAGCAAGCAGCTGCAGCTCAAGGCCAACTCTGCTCAGGAGGCAATCGACCGCATGGAGAGGATGGAGCGCGACCTGAAGGCTAAGAACTTGGAGCTCGCTGATATGATCCGCGAGCGTGACCGTGCCCGCTTTGATGTGGATCGTCAGAAGGCTTCCCAGAGGGAGGAAATCGAACGCCTTCGTCGTGAGATCGACTTTGCTCGTGAAAGGGCCGAGGACGCAACCCGATCTAAGAGTTCTGAGGTGTCAAACGTACTTCAGAGATACAATCGGCAGATCAGCGAGCTTGAGGACACTTTGCGGGTAAGGTTCCGGCGCACTGTCTCCTCCGAGTTAACCCCTAATGTTGGTCATAGTCCAAACAAATTCAACTTGACGATCTCTTGGCCAAGTTAGACGCTGCCTCGGGTGAATTGGAGCACCTTCGCGACGAGAAGGATCAGGAAATAGCTATTTTGCAGGAGGGCATGGACCACACCCTCCAGCAACTCTCAGACGCCCAGCAGGTTCGTTCCTCTGCAATTTAGTAGCGGTTTATCGGGTCATAATGGGACACAGAATCAAGGTTTTGCAGATGAAGCTACCAACGCGCAGATTGATACTCTCATCCTTGATAATCGGAAAAAGCTCAACCAGATCATTGGTAACTTGCTCTACTCTCCCTCGAAGACTTCGCTGTAACATCGTCCCACAGATTCGATCCTGCAGGCTTGCCAGAACAAAATCGATGAAGCAATATATGAACTCGAATCGCCGATGCAGGCCGGGAACCAGAGCTCGACACCGGAGTATACGTTGTCTATGATTGAGAAATCTCTGAGCAACGCGACGGATTTCGCCACCGTTTTCAATCTTTATATCGAAGGGCAGCAAGGTGGCGATCACGTGGACGTCATCAAGGGAGCAAACGACTTTGCCCAGGCGATCGCAGACACCCTCAGGAGTGTGAAGGGCATCACCCGCTTGGTCAATGACGATGATGCTTCTGACAAGCTCGTCGCCGTCGCCAAGTCGGCAGGCGATGTCGGCTACCGGTTTTTCCTCAACCTGCAGTCGTACAAACTCGAACTCGTCGACCGCAGCCAACGCACGAGCGTCGCGATGCGGAACAACGGCGAAGTCCGGAGCGCGCTCACGCGGTTATCCGAATCCGTCGAGGCGATCATCCCGAAGGGCAAGTCCCTCACCAAGGGCGTCAGCGGGGACATCGGCGACCTCGTCGAGCAGGAGATGCTCGGCGCGGCCAAGGCGATCGAAGCGGCGACGCAGCGCCTGCAGCAGCTCATCGCACGGCCGCACGACTCTGCGCGCTTCTCCGCCGTGGACCTGCAGGTGCACGACTCGATCCTCGCGGCCGCGCTCGCGATCACGAACGCGATCGGGCGGCTCATCAAGGCCGCGACGGACTCGCAGCAGGAGATCGTCGCGCAAGGAAAGGGCGCCAGCTCGACGCAGCAGTTCTACAAGCGCAACAACCGCTGGACGGAGGGCCTCATCTCCGCCGCCCGTGCCGTCGCGTTCGCGACGAACCTGCTCATCGAGGCTGCAGACGGCGTGCTCTCCGGCACGCACTCGCTCGAGCAGCTCATCGTCGCGTCGAACGAGGTCGCCGCCGCAACTGCGCAGCTCGTCGCGGCCTCGCGCGTCAAGGCGAACCTCATGTCCAAGACGCAGGAGCGCCTCGAGCTCGCTGCCAAGGCGGTCACCGAGGCGTGCAAGGCGCTCGTGAAGCTCGTGCGCGCCATCTCGGCGAAACAGATCGAGGAGGAGGACGTCGACTACAAGAACATGGCCGGGCTTGAATTCAAGAAGCGCGAGATGGAGCAGCAGGTCGAGATTTTGCGCCTGGAAAAGGACTTGGGTGCCGCGAGACATCGGCTCGGTGCCATGCGCCGTGCGGGCTACCACACCGACGAGACGGACTAAGAGAGTGGCCTTTGGGATTATATGTCGGATCTAAACACACGGCGGACTTTGTTTCTTTCCCTAAATCCTTTTATGCAGAGCTCATCTTAATACCACGACGTTTCGAAAGTAGTGGAGAGTGATGCGTAGGAACGTCAACGAGTGCAGGGCGCATGCGTCGCAGCGAGGGGGGAAATACAGTAAAGGAGCGGTGGGTATAATTAAACACGAAGAAAAGAAGCAATATACAGTGAATGAATGCGGGTATTAAAAAAAGTGGCAACTGGTAGTTTTGAAAGCAAATGAAACTAATAGACATAAGGTAAGGAAAGCGGGTCCGCACTAAGCCATCCAATGTCATGACGCGAAAAAAAAAAGCGCTACAGGTCAGCTGAGGCCAGAGTGGCCCTCCGTGCTGCTTCGAACCGTATCCAAAGAAGCCTTGCCCATGTCGAGGAAGCTGTCCTCTGGTGGCGACGGCTCTCGATCCGGGTCGTCCCTCATATCAAGGAAAGACGGCCGGCGTGAGATTGCTGGTTTCGGCGGTACAGAAGTGGGAGAAGGGGGATCGAGTACGCGACGCGCAGCGTTAGCGTTTCGTCGCATAGGCGGCGGAGATAATGGGTGGAGGATGACACTACTGCGGTCTCCAGCTCCGAGAGAACGTACGCTCTCGGCGATAGGGGTACTGGGTCCCGAAGACGTTGATGGTCGTATACGTAGGCGAGGAGGTACAGGGAGTCCAGGCGAGGCATTAAGGGACTGAAAAGACAGAGAACGTGCGGCTATCGTGGGGGAGGGGGAAACAATTGCCTGCGGATGGACGTTCGCAGAATCGCTCACTTTCCCTTGCAGAGAATTCCCACGCATCCTCGGTCGATCAGATGTAGCAGCCCTGCCATTAATCACCTGATAGCAATCTAGATGCCGCGTGGTGGGGGGTGGTGACAATGACCCGCCTGCCGACGCTGGTTCGGGTGCAGTGCGCCGAGAATGTTTGGAAGTCGCAACGGAGGTGATTGAATTCTCACGCGATCGCACGAATCCACTGAGATTTTCGCCATCTCTGACCATGTTCTCAATTTTGAGAATATCCGCAGCGGACAAAATCTGCTGTGGTCCATAGTCTTGTGACTCATTGCCAGTAGCAGGACTACTGTTCAGAGCCTCCTCGTCCCAGAAAGATGACAACTCTGGCTTATTCGAGACAGACGGTCGGTTCACTGGGATGGCTGTGTGAGGGCGGGTGTGAGGCGAGGTCGCTGAAGGTAGACTAAGTATTGACTGTGTCTCATCATCCGGGCCTGGAGATTGAGGGGACGCGTGACGTCGTGAACTCGAGCCAGAAAATAGGCGTTCGCGGACGCGCATCGGGTTTGAAACTGGGGGGGTTACTGGTAACTTTGGCGATGATTGAACACTGTCCCTGCGTTCATCAGGTACCGGAGGTATCGGAGCATCTCGCCCCGGAGAAATACTCGAAGAATTAGCCGGCTTCAGCGACGCCGGAAAAGGGGGAATTAGAATGCGGGTGTGGTGGAAAGAGCGTTGTTTCTTTAGCGGCTTCGTGTCTTCACCAGTGGATAGAGTCGGAGACGATGCGCTATTCCCCTGGGACTTCTTTGGTAAGTTCTGTATGGAGATAGCCTTCTTCAGGGTTCGTGTGGGACTAAATTCCCTGCGACTCGTGAGGACCTTGGACGGAGGGTCCCGCGCATCACGACTTGGATCCTTTGAGGGTGAAGTAGGTCGACTCTTGGCTGATTTTTTGGAGTCCTTGAGTCGCCGTACGTCCCGTCGTTGTCCCTCAGGCACCACAGTGTCAAACTTAGATGAAGTGGACGACGCGAAGGACAGACTAGACGAAGATGAAGCCGCAGAATGTGGTGTATTTTCTGGAAAAGCGGGTAGCAGAGAGAAGTCAGCCCGCCGGGCACTTTCTGGAGCGGGCGGAAGCTCAATGGCCGGGGGTGCAGTTGGCGGTCGTAAAGGATGTAATCTAGTCGACGAAGGTTGGCGAATAACAACGCGAGGAGCAACGTGATTATACGGGGGGGACCCAGAGGTTAATTTATGATCAGATGCCGGATAATCAAGACTGGAAACCGTCGATGGGCCAACGTCAGTGAACCCCCTGGGTCGAGTCGTTGGGCGAGGAGGAGCGGTATTCGTATCCGTCAAAGTCACAGACGACGGAGAGGCGACGACGTAAGACCCCTCGCCCCAGCCGCTACGGGATGACTGAGGGGAAACGGGAGATGCGAGGTAAGGTTCCCGCGGAAGTATTCGCTCACTTTCGACGGTCAGGCTAGAAAGAATTTCAATATCTCAGTGTCAAGGAACGAAGAAAGATTCTGAAAAAAAAACTCACCGGGATAAATGACGGCCAGAAGTCGCGGGAGACAAGAGGGGTGAGCTAGCGGGGGAGAAATCGGAGGTGACGTCGCTCCTCTGATGGGAGAGAGAGGAAGAGGAAGCAAAGGACATGCGATTGTGAGCGTAAGGTGCATCTCTCCGCACATGAGATTCATAGGTCGAAACGTCAGAGAAGGTAGAGAAGCGAAGGGATTCAGGGACGTTAAGAGAGCCATCTGGGAACTCGGGGGTGGAAAAAGGGTCTATGTCAGTGTCAAAGACTGACTGTCGACAAGAGTCTACAAAATCGTCAGAAAGGGGTGGTTGAATGTCACGAGGGTCAGCCCATCCGACGGCGACAGCGACGGGCTTGTGCACCGATTTCGCAGGACGGGGGGGCGAGTCAATGTCGCCAGTGTGAAGAGGAAGTACGGGCGATGGGGGCTCTTCAACGGGAGTTGGGACTTTTTTTGGCTTGAGCCCGATGGCAGAGGCGATGGTATTGAATTTTTTGGAGCCTGAAAGTCTGTTGCCCTGGGTAGATGACTGCTGCTTATTGCTTCGGGAAGAGATGGGTGAGAAAAAAAATAAAGGAGAAGGGAGAAACTCACGAGGAAGAGGATTTTAAAAGAATCGAAGAGCGAGGGCGAGACCACCACGGACGAGTCGGATTATTGGGAGTTGGAATCATGGACAAAGAAGGAGTGTAAGGTAAAGGAGGACAGGGCGCCGTGTAGGGTCGAAAGGAACGAATGACTAGACAATAACTGGTACAGAGAGGGTCAAGCCATCCGTGTCGGGGATGCTCGAGCGCAAACGTTTACGTGTTTTTTTTCTTTTCAGGCTAAGCGTGTCGTGGATATAGAGCTGCGTTCGCCAAAGCTACGCTGGCAGACGCTTTGTATCAAAGAAGCTGTCCCTCTCTCTTTCTCGACAACCCACCCTATTTAGGCTTCATCTCATCACTACTTTCCGTAAAGCACATCTCCTCACCCAACCTTATTCGGTCCCTTCAACTAATCTCACCGAAATCTCAACCGCGCCCAACATCATTTCTCCAAGACACTCTCTTGCGTCCGCAACACACAATCACGTAACTACCCTAGCTCTGCCCACATATCCTCCTCGTCACGCTCCCTTGCAGATTGTGCGGCCCGCGGCATATCCGACGTCAGGCCACGTTGAGATGGTCGCTGCTCTCCGCGCGCGTCAAACAACACTGAGTTGCGGGGAAGAGGCGTATGATGGAGACCATCACTCTCATCATCCGAGAGTTCCAGATCCATGTCCAAGCTGACGCCCGCTCGTCGCGCAGCCGACAAGTCAATAGGCTTTGGACGTGCGAAAATTGACTGCCCGGATCTGTGTATCCCTCAATAATCAGAATTTACGGCTACCATTGAAAAGTTGGACACATACTGCCGCACAATATTGGCCAGCCGCCCGAACTGGAGCACGTTGCGCGTAACAAGCAGTAGCGTATCAAAAATCTCCTCCTCTTTGCTTGTCGCACCGCAGCCCGCAAAGAGGATCACGAGCACTGTCAGAACGCAAAACACTGTCACGACAAGATCGAACACATTAAACGGATATTTCCAGAATTGCTGTTCGGCGCCGTGAGTCAGATGGAATACATTATGATACTCCCACTTATCCCACTTACGCGGCCAAATGCAAGGAAGCGAATCGCTACTTCCACGATCATTGCTACGTTGATGATGATCTCCAAAATGTAGAATGCAAGGCCGGGGCACCCCTCCCGCATGCTGAGCACCACTGTAGTTATTGATAGTGCAGCCATGACGAGGTAGAGGATGATATATGTCCGGGAGTGTAGAGCGCGGTTGGCAATACCCTTTCTGATCTCGTCCCGTGTCATGGCGTGAATAGAACGCGATGGTCTATAATGACATATTTTTAGCGTTCCACGCCACTGCGGCAGAGGTCTACTGCAGCAGGAGCCACGTCGCTGAGAAACGCACCTTGGATTTGGAGGTTGCGCGCCATTGTGCCCCCCTGCCAATGGTTCACGCTCACCCACTTCAAGATCGTCGTCGTCGTCCCTCTGTGACATGCTTCTGAGTTGCGGTTCGTGTGAGGGTTTCCACCACCTTGGGCGCTACATACAGCGGAGGAGCGGCTCGGGCCAGGCCCAGGGTGCGATGTCCCAAACAACGACAAACATACATCCTCAGTTCCGGTGTGACTCCTTCAATTGTCGTCCTTGCTCACTCTGCACGTCCTATCACCAACTACCTTGTCCGACTGTTAATCGACACGATATTTCAAGATGGGTGGCGGAGACTTGAACATGAAAAAGTCGTGGCATCCGCTCCTGATGAAGAATCAGGAGCGGGTGTGGTTGGAGGAGAAGAAGGCGGTACGCCATAACAACTCCAAGTCTATCTCTCTGATGTCCTGACACTCGTATCACCTTAGCTCGAGGAAAAGAAAAAGCTCGACCAACTTCGCAAAGAAAAGGAGGAGGAACGCCAATTGCAGGAGCTCCAGCGTCTGCAAGAAGAGCAGACGGGGAAGAAGCGAACAGAGAAACTCGAGTGGATGTATGCTACACCTGCTACGGGATCTAGTCAAAACCCGAACGACTTGGAAGACTACCTGCTAGGCAAGAAACGCGTTGACAAGATTCTAATTGGAACCGAGAACGAGAAGGTGAGCTCCCCACCCGCTCTTAGTTAGCCGCCCCCAGTCTCACCGCCCCATTTTAGATCGGTGCCTCGCACAAAAATTTCATCGCCGTTCAGAATGCGAACACCGTGCGGGATATCGCGGCCAAAGTTCGTGAGGACCCCCTACTTGCCATCAAGCAGCAGGAAGCTGCTGCCTACGAGGCACTTATGTCCAACCCCCTGCGTCTGCGTGAAATGCAGGAGCGCAATGGTATCAAGCCTTCGAAGAAGGAGAAGAAAGAGAAAAAACGCGAGAAAAGGGAGAGAAAGGAACAGGAACGTCGGGAAAGGGAGGAACGTCACCGTCCTCGATCACCACTCTCCGACTATGATGAACGTGACCATGGCCGTCGCCATTCCCCTCGAGCACGGCGGCGCTCTCTAAGCCCTCGTGACCGCTACTCTCGCTCTCCTGTCGATTCCCGTCGATTCCAGGACCGCGACGAGCGTCCTCGTCCCCCCTACTCTCCCCGCCGGGATGGACGTCGCAGTCGCAGCCCAGACTCTCGTCACGAGCGACGGGAACGGACTAATGGCTTTGACAACGGCCGTAGTCGTGGTCTGGATGAACGGAGGCCTCGATGGCCACGCTCGGATGAGTCTGACCCTGAGACGCACCGCGAGCGACGGGGCAGGAGGGGACGTAGCCGCACGCCCGAGAGGGAAATACGGCATGGTGACGATAGTCGGCTCAAACGCTCTCGCAGCCGTTCCCCCGCGGTCGAGACCGCTCGTAACCACAAGCGGACGCGTCCCAGCTCGCCGCCGAGGGGGCCACCCGCAGCCACCGAAGATCGCACAGCACGCCTTGCGGCTATGACCACTAATGCCGCTGAGATGTCGACCGAAAGGAAAGACAGGCTGGCCGCTTTGCTGGAGAAGGAAAAGGCGGAGTTGGAGGCAGAAGAGCGAGCGCGCGTCAAGTCCAAAGGTATGGGGGGCTTCTTGAGTAACGAACAGAAGAAAGTGTTTGGGGGTCACGGCGGCCTTGAGGAACGGCTTAGGAGAAGCAGGGCAGGGCTAGTCGCTCAGGTGGACTGATGTACCCCTTACCTTATCTTTTACTAGCTCCGTCGACATTTCATTTACTAGATCCGAGAGGCGCTTTTGTATGAAGAAGTCTGCTTGAAATTTTGCCCAAACAACAAATTGAACAAGAGGGAGAAAAAAAAAGTGTACATGAGCCAGCAAATAGGCCGCCCGCGGCGAAATGTTAGAACCGTGTAAATGCGTCCCCCCCCCCCCTTCTCCCAGCACTCCAACAGATGTTCAGACCCCTACGCCAAATGCGACCGAGACCGAAGGGTTCCCCGAACTACGGCTCGACGACGAAGTTCCAGAGGAATAAGACGAGACTGGAGTCGAGAGGAGGAAAACAGGACGAGGAGGGGGGACAAACGGTCTTCCGTCTTCGATCACCGGCGCGTTGCATCCTCTCGCGTGCAATGTGCCTCCGAATCCGAAACCAAAGAGTGGCGACGATGGCGGCGCGTGGCCCGGGGAAGGCTTGCCTCCTGTAATCCAATCGAAGTACTTCCGGCCCCGAACGAACACGGAGAACCCTGTTTCAGGGAAAGCAGGCTGCGGCGGCTGTAATTGCGGAGAAGTAGGCGTGTTGTTTCCCCAAAGAAGAAAATGGTAAGTGGGGGGAAGATAGGGGTGTGGGGAGGAGGGGGAAAGGTTTACCCCGCGCATCATGAACAGTACCTTAGAAGAAAGGTGGATCGTTCTCCTCGACGCCGCATATTCGGACTCGGGCTCAGAGGTGGCAGCTGACACCTGTCGGCAACCCCAGAAAAGGTCGGGCGAATGCATCCTATCGCCACTGCCTTTCGACTGAGCCAGCTTTGGATAGACAACCCCACGCTTGCCGTTGGTTTTAATTTATTCATTGATAAGCGCGTGTAACATAACGTGGGGGCCAGTTGCGCGAGACGTACCTTCCTCACGCGGCCAATGGGCGGTTGCTCAAGCAGCGCCGGAAAATGCACATGAACAGACTGAATGGAAGGCATCGATGACTTAGCAAATGGAGATAGCAACGAGAATCTCAGTGACACACGCGCTTTTATATGGCGCCGACCAACGGAAACCGAACCCAATGAGATTCGAGATTCGACCAACCAATGGCCTTAACCGGTACAGTTTAACGGTCGGTCGCAAGATAGGCGACAACAGGTCGGAATTCGGTACGGGGCCGGTCAGTCGAGTTGGAAAGCTATCGGAGAATGACTGTAGAAATTCAAAGCGGCCGACACCGACATTCGCTGGTAATGCGACTTTATCAAAATTCAGAAAAATGACGTATGGGCAACATGGGGAGGGGGGGGGGAGGAGAGGGGACCCCTCAAGACCTGCGGTTGGTCTCCGAGTCAGTTGTCACAGGGCGACGTTGCATCGCTGAAGCAAATGCCTGCGGGTGGAAACCATCAGTAGCCGTTATTCGATCAAAACCAGAAGACGTGCAACGACTAGGCTGACGTAGTCGCGAGGTTCGGCACTCCCAGGTCTTGTGCCTCCCAGCTCGTCGACTATACTAGCAAAGTTCGCGAGGTCAGTATCCGCCAGCTCGTTAGTGGCTAGTCGGGTTTGAGTCTGGAGAGCATGTCAGCGGAAGGCACCAACGGAGAAAAATCCAGATGTACTGGGGAATCTTGTTGAATAGACAGTCCAGCCTCATTGGTCGGGATTTCCTTATAAATTTTTGAGCATGCGGGGGTGAAGGGGGAGGGACACACATCAAAGGTGTGACACAGAGCATTTACCATAGCTTCAACATTTCCAACGTCCTGCGTAGTGGCCTCTTGCTGTCGATTGAAAGTAGGATATGGGTGGTATCTACCCTGGTGGAGGAAGCGATAATTCGGGAGGCGAAGAGGGTACGATTGTCTGTCCTGAGGGTTCTGCGACATGGTGCGAACTGACATTGCTGCCGGGCTACCACTAAGATATAAGACTGAATAACTGGGAGAGGTTCTGATCGCGAGGGGGCCGGAGGAATTTGGGAAGTCCAATCCTAGCTGAAGAGCATGAGGCGATTTCTGTCAGGTAAATTTTCACACCCAGCGCCATTCAAAAGCGATCTAGGAATAGAGACTTATATGGAGAGCTGCGTAGACGCCAACCGATGTGGGAAGCCACGACTCAAGCGAGACCTCCACTAAGCTGTCTAAGTCGCGACAGTCCTCGCGAGGCTAATAGGAACGGACTCGAACTCACGAATTAACACCGAGAGGGTGACGACCCGCAGATCCATACACGAAAGGAGTAGTCCCCTCGGCTAGGCCTGAAGCCTCATTGCCACACCGTGTAAGCTGGCCCGTCAATGGGTTTACCTACACTAATTTGTACTTGCGGGGAAAAAACATTCTTCCAAAGGGGTTTGCGCCCAATCCGATGGCGTTATCACCTTTTGGAGTCGAAGACCAGAGCCAGCCACTCTTGTGTAGGAGAAGACTTCTGGTTAGTGAGCCGCGAAATCGTATCTCAACAGTGTATGCCTATGCCATTCATATTATTTTTTTCAGTATATTGCCGGGGGTTTCACTGCACCTTGAGACAGTTGGGGACCCACAGTCACAGAAACTGAATAGGCTGCCCGCTCACACATACCCTGACACCGAGGCAGTTAGTCCAAATGATATACAGGCCCCTAGAGGCGACGTCATTGACACCAACTTCTCTACCACCCAGACTGCGCATACATCCAAATATTAGATCGCCTCACCTAAACTGAAGGCCGCGGGAGTACATTTGTTGGCCCGCTCCAAGTATACGCCAGCATCGGACAAAAAAATGGCCCAAGCGAAGCAATACCACCTAGACACAAAGAACAAACGACTGAATGTTAGGAAAATCATCACACCAGCCCACTACAAGGTGGCTATTACTTCGGATCAGGCACTCACTTGTTTCGGCCAATCACAACCGCAGGATACCCACGCGTCTGCGCACTGCGCACGCCCCCCGGTAAACTAGGCCATGTTCGTCTCTAAAAGTTCCGATAGGTTCGATTACCAGAACAGGAGTCAATCAACTTATCGTGTTGGGCCATCTGACGCTGCCGGCTCGCACGCCGGGGTTCTGTAGAACGAAACCTTGTTATTTCGCCGCAATTTCACTTGGAGGTTATCAGAGAACTTGAATGGGAAACACGAGGACAACTTTGACGCGCTTCCTACTAACTTATCGGCGTGCTTGCGCGAACGTAATTCGAGTCGGCGATCGTCTGGCGAACGAATTTCAATTACCGACTCTGAACCCGCCCCCTTAAACGCGCGATCAAACGGCACCCTGCGGCGGCGGCAGGAGCGACGGTCGATCGCCGTGTCTCTTTTCTGACAAGACCTGACACGGAATTCATTCTTCATCGCAATAAAATGTCTTCGTTGACATATAATCGTGCGTCGCGAACTTTCAGCCTCAATTATTACTCATCTCCGCTTATGACCAGAGGCCGTGCGCGGCATTGCTGAATTCAGTAGGCACCCGGCGCCCTCCTGCTGCGCTCTCAGAGTCATCCTTGCCAATATACAGTCGAGGTCGCAATCCATACGATCCTGTATGTCCGCCAGGTCTATCCGGCCGACCTTTTTGTGCGACGCAAGAAGTATGAGACTCCCGTATACCAGTCTCGCCATCCAGGCCTGAACGAGTACATTGCTGGCGCGATGAAAGCGGCTAGCGATGAGCTTGCCCTTGTCAGCATATCCACCCCTTGTGCTTCGGACACGCGGAAAACAGGTTTTCACCTAGGGGTCCGTTGAAAAGGTCGTGGTAGTCATCAAAGATAAAGACGAAGTCGCGTTAGAGCGGTTCATCTTCTCAATTCAGACCATGATAGCAGTCGAATCATTCAACAAGGACACAAGGTCAAACTTGCGGTTTCTCATGCTCTAGTAAAATAACAATTGCTGGATCATGCAGTGTCGAAGGTGCCATGCCCACGACCTCGTTAGGTCAATACTTCCGATCTTTCATGGTGAAGCTCAACATGATCGAGTCTCAGTTATCTGAGTTACCGCGCGACGGTGTGCAGTCCAGCCAGCCCAAAATTGAGGTACGATACTGATGCTTCGTGATGAGGCGAGAACACCTTTGCGATCGTACTGGAACTGCGGGATGGCGAAGCGCCTTCTGCAACGCCCTACAAGGTATATATTTGACGGTTTGGGCCGGGAATTAACGTCCGGAGAACCCATTCAGGATAACCCACCACCGTGGCTACCAGCCACGACCCAGCACACGACATCTGGTGCCTCAGAAAAGGCAGAACTACACATGGTCCGCGCAGTTGATACGGGGGTAGTCAACGTAAGGAATTCAGGCACCCTTGTTAGGGTCGACTAACGCCGCATGTTCAGCTCTCTTTGGCGGTTCAGGAGTCTGCAGACAAATTGCGTATCTTAGCAGAGCTTGACTCTAGTATGAAAGCGGAGCAAATTCAGGTGCAGGAAATTTTGAAGAAGGCTTGACAGACACCCCTGGCGAATGTGTATGAGCCAGTGCGTGGCCGGCGCGTTGGTGTCGGAAGAGATAAGGCAATGATACTTGAGACAACGCGATTAGATACGATCATAGGAATATGTAAAAACAAAATGTGCTAAACGTCCACGCGTATGCGCTGAATAATCGGAATGATTCTGTCCCATTCCTCCATGGCCTGGTCTGCGTAAACAACATAACCACGGAGAGGAGAAAGTTGCTTACATTTCTATACAACTCAATCTGCCCATCGGCGAGATTGCCTAGCATTTCTTTCATCTCTGCCTCTTTTGCGTATTGGAAGGTGGCTTGTTCACGCAAGGTCTCATTACTGAAGGTGTCGGAGGTTTCATGAGCCGTTGTTACGGCTTCGGTGAGCTGTTGGGGTCATTAGAATGGGGCTGTGGCGGCAAGACCCACACATACTTCTTTGATTTTAGCATCCAGCTTTTTCATCTTTTCGACCCTGTTCCTGTCGTCGTCCGCACCTCTGATCGCGTCCATCTTGTCCCTCAGATACCCGCTAAGTCCTAAGCCCGAACTTCCCGCGTGGCCACTTATGATGGCAGACAGCCTATCTCTCTCGGCTGTCACCCCGGATAAGTACTCAGTGAGTTCCTCGAGGTCCAACTGCTTTTGATCCCTCAACTTGAGTACAGCTCGATGCGCATGGGAGTAAGTCAGCAGGGAATGCAGATGCACGAGGAACGGGTCAACCGTGTTTTGCGTCTGAAGATGAATGAGGGAGTTGAAGTTGCCGTAAAACACAATGTACTCACAGTGTGTCGGAGCAGGGCCGAGAATTCGAGCAACGTATTCGAGAAATGGTTTAGCTGGTCGGTGATACCGGACTCGAGAAAACCCAGCCCCTGAACGGCGACTGCCAGGTCATGATAGTCCGCGGTGAGATCTTCACCCGGTGAATCGGGAGTTCCCGCTCGTTCAGCCTCAGATCTAGCATTCGTAGAGAGTTGGGGAAAAGACTTACCAGTTGTACGACTGCGGACGCGGTTCCAAAGGCGTTCGGATGTCGACAAGCTTTCTTCAAACTTGTCCACGTTCTCGCGCATCACGAGGAAGCGCTCATCGGGCTTGCGAACCCGCGCAAATGCATTGAGGAGGGTGTCAGAGAAGTTATCGATGACACCCTGAGACTGCTCGGGTCCCGGGGGATGTGCTACATGCTGGTGCATTATTACATGCTAGACAACGATCAATACACGGAATATTTACAGCGAGACATAGGCGTACCCATTCAGTTGACTCGAAAAATGCACGAGCAAGGGTGCTTCGCTGAAGCGTTGGATGTCTTGCTATGCGCTGCAGGAAACGGTGGAGGCTACCGTCCGGGCATCAGAATTGTATGTGTAGCGTCCGACATGACTCACTCTTGTCTGCGACGTTCCATAAACTCTGGGCTGAACCTGTCGCCGGTTATGTATTCTGAAGGAAGACGTCGTTAGATGACAACGAATTCGTTCCGATGAACCGACCAACCCAGCCGGTGCTTGTCTGGTAGTGGGGGGACTACACATGCGGGAAAGTCCTTAGCGAGATTATTTCGAAGGAACACGAAGTCTTGAAAGCGTCTCCGCGAAGAAGGATTCGGGGTCGAGAAGATAGACAGGTTCGTCTGATTACATTAGAATGGAGAAGGTGTGGGGGAGCGCGTTGAATCAAAATCAAAACCTCACCTTTGCGGTGACCAAGTACGAGACATATGCGTCCTTTGTCTCCGCTAACTCCTTGATGGGGTCCTTGACCTGGGTTACGAGGTACCCGTACCATTTGGGATCATGTGGACCACGGTTCTCCTCTCCTTCCTCGACGCTTTGTCTGAAACCGGGACGGGTGGGAGCAGAAGTATTCACGGTGGTGTATCCATTGTCCGCAGGAGATTCCCAGGTAACGCTATCGAAAACGTCCTCGGCGTCCTCTCCAAGCATGATGATGAATGCACTCGGGTGCTCGGTTCTAGCACTAGATGCGGATGACGCGGACGCGGCTACCCCAGTTGATAGGGACGAATTTGGAACGGTGGATACACAGGATCCGGGCCGGTTGACGGCATTCCCTCTTTCTGTTGTGCATGTCATGGCTCATCGCAGCTGCAAGTTGCTCTTCTGGGTGGTCTCTTTCCTGTTGTCTTCCTCAGCGGCGTTTGGCTATGAAGTCCCAATTTTCGACACAGACTACTCTAGACAAATCTGCTCGGGGATGTGGAGCAGTCAAAATACATTCATTAATGGTACGCACGTACTCCGATTTCGGAAGCACTTGTTGAGCTCGGGCTAGTCAGCTTTGAAAGCAAGTCGCAAGGACAATTAGCCATGGTAATATACGAGTGGGGTGACTATCAGTACCTCGGAAAAGTCACATCCGAAATAGATGATTACTTACCTGTAAGCTTCTGCATCTTCGCCGGTTCCACAGCGCATTCATGACCCCTGTTAGCAGAAGACGTATGTATGCACCTCAGATGCCGTACGAGGAGGGTTCTGCGATTCGTCTGATCTCGGCCGCTTCATCCTCGACTTGCCAGACGGTAGGTCCATCGAGAACACCACGTTCTGGTCCGCGAGAGTTGCCTTTCCCGGGAGCGAAGAAAGCTCTGGCAACACGACAAGTCAAGGGTTTTGGAACAACCCAGCGGGAAATCCCACACCCCCACCAAGCGAATACGCATCGCCTTTCCGTAGAGATCTTCAAACGCGTCAGGCAGGCCTCAATCCCAACCCTAGTCCCTCTGGATTGCTCGTATATCACGAACCGATACAATATTTCGTCCGCAAAACCGGTTATTACTGCGTCGGTATGCCTGTCGTTCGTCTTTAAATAAAATTCTTTGGTTGACGACAGTGCACTTCAGCCGTCGTTCCTGTCACGGTGCTACAGAACTCTCCAACATCAGAAGCATTGAAGCGACAGTCCTCTGATATCCACCCATCCTATCATGGCACTGTTTTCTTTCGAAATGTCTTCGACGGCCAGCTCGCTGCGGCTGATTACCCAAAAGTCAACGTACGTGCCCCCAGCAATCATCTGTCGTCTTGCATAACCCTCCTCGTAGTTCTATCTTATCATGCTCCTCCTTTATTCTGTATTGGCGGGAGCTTGGGGCTGGTTGTGTTACAAGCATGTCGCCGAGATTCTTCCCATGCAAGTAAGGATCATTTGGAACACTTGGCACTTTCACACACGATTGACTACCGCCATGAGTAGTATTACTTATCGTGTCTCGTCGGCTTCCTCATTATCGAGATGGTGGCTAACTTGGGTGGGTTGCCTTGTGCTCAGTTTTTTGCCGTGGTTCACGGTCCTCTACTAGCTTACTATCGGTATCTTAATGCGCACGGGAAGGGTACAGCATCAATTGTTTTCCTTTTCGTCGTCGCTATCCTCGATGCTGGCAGGAATTCCCTCTCATTTTTCTTACTTTTGGTTGTCTCTCTCGGCTTGAGCGTCGTTCGTGATAATCTTGGTCCGACTATGCGCAAGGCACAAATCTTATCTATTGCTCACTTCATCTTCGGAGGTGACGTTTTACATCTTATACGGTGCCAGGTCTTAGCTGATTGGCCACCGTAGTGCTGTACGCCGTAGGCATCGTGGAGCTCGAGTTCGAGTCCACATCTGCTCTAGTGTTACTTCTCTTCGTGGTGCCACTGGCATTCACATTGAGCGGGTTCCTTATGTGGATCCTTTGGTCTCTCAATGGTGAACACGGTCTTAGCATCTCGACTAGCGTTATTGACGAACGTGAACAGCTACCATTGCGCAGCTTAAGGCCCGAAAACAACACTATAAACTTCGGATGTTCCAGAGGTTACAGTACATACTGCTCTTCGTCGTTTTCGTGATATCCATATTCTTTGTTGTATCGACATTGACGTTCACTGGCCGTCTCGCCGAAGGTTCGTTCCAGGTTTGCATTACTTAGCTATTATCTGGCGTCTCACGCCCCATTCGCACAGATTACGCAGCAAATAGCTGGAAGGTCCGCTGGTGGCTCCTGGACGGCTGGCTATCCCTACTCTACTTCTTCGCGTTTGGGGGTATCGCCTACCTGTGGCGGCCATCGGCCAACAACAGCAGATGAGTTTACTCCCATCCTTTGTACCGCTCCCCGGGTCCTGATTATTAGCCGCGATGTTTCACGTTGCTGATGTCCGACGAGCTGGCTCAAGACGAAGAGGACGCCGAGGACTACGATCTCGAAGCAATCGAACGCCGGACCGAGGCACGGCGTCGCGACGATGACGAGGCGACGCTAGTCGGGGGCCGCGGGGCCGCATCCGTTAACGAGGACGCCGTCGTCTTCGAGATAGGGGATGAAGATGCTCATGATCTGAGCGACGATGACAAGTCGCGGCGCGCGTCTACAGAACGTGTACGCGAGGACGACGACCACCCCGACGAACGCGTAGGCTTCCTGAGCGGTGGATCGAGGGTAAAGAACCGGGATGATTAGAACAATGTAGCCAGCTATTCGTTTCCCTCGTTAAAAGCAAAAATTATAAAATTCCCGGTAAAATACATTTGCGATCACCGTCATAGCAAAGGTATGCGAAAGCAAGTGCGACTGAAATTAATCTCGTATACGACCTGAGGATGTTGTGTAGAGACGTGCGGCGATGTTCATGCTTTGGAGTTCCTGGCAAGAGAATTGGTATCGAACGAGGTAGGTCAATCTCATTAGGACCTGTACATACCTGGAACAGTAACTTGGCAGCGTAAGGAATGAACAACTGTGAACATGATGTCTTGGTTTTGCAAGCGCGGCACTGAGTATGTACGGTGAGTTCCGGGAAACAACTTTTCAGGTTGAGAAGAAGCCTTACTTCGAAGCTTTGCTTTTTCTGTCACGAAGGAGGCGTCGTTAGCACGACGAACGACCGGAATGAGAAAAGTACTAACCAAGTTCGCAATAGCTGTCAGACCGCATCTAAAGGTGGAAGTTAGTAAGGTTAGGGGCTGGCGCCTCGAGACAATCGTCGCCAAAACTCACATATCGCAGACATGCACTCGGTACGCATCGCTTGCGTCGAACAAGCGCTCCTTAAGGAATGCAGCCACGCCGTGGGAGATCATACAGTCGCGCTCCATTTCACCGAACCGCAGTCCACCGTCGCGACTACGGCCTTCTACGGGCTGCCGCGTCAGGATCTGTACCGGCCCTCGTGCCCGAGAGTGGATCTTATCCTCCACCATGTGCTTCAAGCGTTGGTAATACGTGGGGCCAAGGTAAACCTGCGCTTGGAGTTTCTTTCCTGTATGACCGTGGTACATCACTTCGAGGCCACGCGAGTGGTAGCCTTGTTGCCGGAGGAACGTCGATACGGACTCGACCGTGAGGTCCGTAAACGGTGTCGCATCTCCCTCGTTCCCGATGAGTGTGGCAACCTTCGACAGTAAACACTCGACCAAGTGACCGATAGTCATACGAGAGGGGATGGCGTGGGGGTTGATGATAAGATCTGGGGTGATGCCTTCGCGAGTGAAGGGCATGTCCTCTTGGCGGTACGTGATTCCGATCGTACCCTTCTGCCCGTGTCGAGAGGCAAACTTGTCTCCAATTTGGGGGATACGAGACGACCGCACACGGATCTTGACGAATTTCTGCCCTTCCGAATTTGTCGTAATGAGGACTTGGTCGACGATGCCGTTTTCCGTGCTCTTGAGTGGCGTAGAAACATCTCGACGGTTGTGAGTGCGAGTGCGCTGTCCGAGTTCTTCGTTGTCTGGCGGTAAAGGTGCTGTCTTGCCGATAATGATATCCTCTCCAGTAACACCGGTGCCGGGAGCGACCAGCCCATCGTCTTCTAGTTTGTCATATGTTCCATGCTTCATCCGGAGCGTCGTCTCGCGTGTGGGCTTTTCGAACTCCTCTAGCGGGGTGACGCCGCTGCGCTTCTCCAGGTCCATGTAGCTGCGATAATAAATGGAGCGGAATAAACCCCGGTCAATAGAGCTCTGGTTCATGATGACGGAATCTTCCTGGTTATAGCCGCTGTAACACAAAATGGCCACAATGGCGTTCTGGCCAGCAGGAAGCTCACGGAATTTGAGATATTCCATGGATCGGGTGGTGGCCAGCGGCTTCTGAGGATAATAGAGGATATTGGCCATGGTGTCCATACGGACAAGGAAGTTAGTCAAGTAGATACCCATGGCCTGCTTTCCCATGGCCGATTGATACGTATTACGAGGGGACTGTAGTCGAATAAAAGTTAGCATCAGGAAACGAGCATTAGTATTGAGAAACTCGCTTGGTTATGATCGGGGAATGGAATGATGCTAGCGCAAATGCCTAGGATCATACTAGGATGGATCTCGCAGTGCGTCCATATGTGAGGTGAGCTCTTCCCTGGGGTGGGCTTCAGTCGAGCCGCTGGGTCGAAATCACCACCCGTGTTCGTGGGGGGCGGCATTCCGCGCCCTTGAAGGCGCGCCGTCTCCAGATCTTCTGGGGTCATGCAAATCATCACCGTTTCCTCTTCCTCGGCATCCAGCATCTCGATAACGCCGGATTTCGCCAGATGTTGCCACTTGAAATCTTCACCCTCATCTGTTGTGCCCTGGTTGAGCCACCTCACGTGCTTCTTCTGCAGGACTAATTGTTGGTCCTCGACAATAAACAAGGGTCGGCAAACACGTCCAGGGTCCGTATACAGCCGAAGCTCCCTCTCTCGGATGTCGCGCACAATAGAGACCTCGGGGTGGACGTCGTCTTTGCGGCGGAGCTTTTTGAGAGTCTCGATTAGGTTAGTCGGGTCACGATGGACGCCCATCCAGACACCGTTGACAAACACCTTCGTCGTGAGCGTCGATGAATGGGCATTCTCCTCCAGAGATTCGAGACCCCACTCCTCGAGGAAATCAATGATGGGACCCGACATCGATCCAACGGAGATTGTCGCCATTAAAGCCAAGTTCTTCACCAAACCGCAGGCCTGTCCTTCTGGCGTTTCGGCGGGACAAACCATGCCCCAATGTGTGTTGTGGAGCTGGCGCGGCTTCGCGATCTTTCCTTCGCGGCCCAGTGGTGTGTTGCATCGCCGCAGATGTGACAATGTGGATGCATAGGTGTACCTATTGAGCACTTGCGACACGCCAGCCTTTGCAGACATGGCCTTCTTTTGGTCTCCCCAGTTTCCGGTAGCAAGAGAATACTTGAGGCCATTGGTAATCGTGTTGTGCTTTATTGCCAGATTCAAGTTAAACTCCTTGTGCGTTTCTACACACTGTAATGTCGCCATGAGTACCATTCCTCCTGGACGTAGGACACGTCACGACGCACCTTCTGCAGATGGCGATACACATCGCGTGTCAGCTTCCTGAAGAGCATCCTGAATAGATTGGCCAAGAGAGGTCCGGCAAGATCCAGCCGCTTTTTTCCGAAGTGGTCACGGTCGTCCAACTCCCGTCTTTCCATGGCGGCAAGAAGGAGCCTGTGGATCATATAACCAAAGAAGTAGGCCTTCTTAGACTCAGAGCCCTCAGACATCGAAACGTGTGGAAGCATCTCCTTTTGTAGAATCTCCTGTGCATAACGAATACGACGCTCCCTTGAAAGGCCTGTTGTTGTGCCACGATTGCCAATAAAATCGAGCGCAATCTGAGGTAGGCATTAGCCACGCACGACGGCAGGATACTGTATCTCCGACGTACGTCACGATCTTGAATCACAAAGCCGTCGTCGATACAGGGCTTGAGCATTTCTAGCATTTGCATGTCCTGCATGTCGTAGCAGATGTGCTCAAGGATGTCGCGATCTGACATAACACCAAGAGCTCGGAAGACGACCCAGATAGGAATGTCGACCTTGATGTATGGGATGGTCGCTTTCATGACGTTCCCAGACTGTGACAGGTTGAGCATCAATACTCAGACCTTCAAGTATCTAAACCAGAGCGCACCGTCTTTTCTTGGTTTCGGTGGAACATTTTGACCTGGAACTGACTGATGGTCTTTCCACCTTTCTCGACGGCTGAACGGATCTCCGCAAGGAAATTTATAGGGGAGGGCTGTGCCTTGGCGAACACATATACATGATTGGTGGCCATGCGCTCTTGAGCGATGAGGACCTTTTCGGAGCCATTTATAATGAAGTAACCACCAGAGTCATAAGGACATTCGTTCAAATCGTAAAGCTCTCTCTCTCCCAGGCCTGACAAGATGCAAAAAGTTGAGCGCAACATGATGGGCAGCTACTGTCATGTCAGCATGTAACTTCACACATCCCGACAGGCCACGTACCTTCCCGATCCACACTTTGGGATTGTCTGCCTGCGGTCTATCCTCCAACTCCGTCTCCCAGATCATGTCCCCGGGCTGGCCATCGGGGTCCTCATGCCCGATAGAGAATTTCCGGAAGACCTCCAAATATATGGGTGCGGAGTATGTCAGGTTGCGCAGGCGCGCCTCTTGAGGAAAGACGGGGACCACAGAGCCGTCCATTTCTGTGATCGTGGGTCTCGAGAGGTAGATTTGTCCAAAGTGTAGTTCGTAGCGGCGTGTCACGTCCGAGTCGTGACCCGAGTGTTGGTCGGCCTGGTCCAAGACGAGATCTGCATTTTCTTCGACCAACTCCTGCATGCTATTTTGTACAAACTCATCGAAAGAGTCGAGCTGCTGCCGGACCAGCCCTTTCTCCTCAAAGAAGCTCGAGATGACAGTCCAGCAGTCTTCTTGTGTTATCTCCTCGCCATCCTCATCAAGGTCAAACCCAGCATCGTAGGCAGGATCTTCATATGACACAGGTTCTGCAGCAGGGGAAGCGGCTACGACAAAAAGGCAAGAAGTACGTCAAGTTCAAGGATCTGAACACGACGCGTACCCGCACTCATTCTCTGACGAAGACCCAACAGTGATCACAAAATAACCGTGTTCAGACCCTTCTGACACCTTCTTGCAGTGTACCGTGCACGAGCGACCAAACTGTGTGGCGGGAGAATGTGGAGAAACAAGCCAAGTCGTCCTTTGGACAAACGCGGCGTTTGTTTGGTTATGTTTATCTCTCGCCTTTCTAAGTAAACGCACGCCGACTCGGAGCTCCGAGTCACCATCATTCACCCTTCAAGGGAACACACGCAACAATTTCTCCATCTTCCGCAGTGCGCTGTTAGCATATCCTCCCTGCGTTGTGCGGGAAGATCAGTAACGACGATGGGCGCCCATCACTGGTCGCTTACCCCGAAGAGGACAGTATGATTCAGGTAGTGGAAGAGCTCGTATAAGTCCCCCCGCAGATCGTATTGCTCCACAGGTTCAGTTTTCGGCATATGTTTGTGGTATGTCTCGAAGAACGAGCTTGGTATCCCTCCAAACATGCGACCTATAGCGAGGCTACGGAATTTCAGACGCGCGAGATGCGATCAGATCCCTCTGGAATACCCACTCGGCCTCGTTGTGCCCGTAGAGGGAGGATGGGTCGAAGATAACGGGCTCGCCTGTAGTCGCATCTGTTCCAGTGTTTCCGCTCTAAGTTGTTGTTAGTTCCAAGACCAAGCGAGAGCGTTAGACAACGTACCCACAAGTCGCCGTGCAGCAGTACGGGCCTGATCTGGAGTGGACCCAGGAGAGCAGGGATCACCCTGATGGGCATGAGCTCCCACAAAGAGTGAGAGCGAGGGGGACACGACACTCGCCTCGTCCTTACGTCTTGGCCCTTGCGGCATAATTCCGAGTAATTCCCTCTCTCTGTCAACGTCGACAGCAGATCCCGTATGAGTGTGTCGAAGCACTGCTCCCAGCTCTCATACCAGCCGTTACGAAGCCGTGTAGCACCGCAGAAAGTTGGCACCTCGAACCCATATCCTTTTGCGCTCGTATATCCGTGTATCTCCGTGGCTAACCTCCTTCCCAGTACCGCTCCCGAGCGTTCGGTCAAAGGAGTGATCTCCTTGTACTCCGATATGAAGAACGGACTCCCCTCGCTACTCTCAATCTCTTCACCGTTCTCGTCAACGAACCCGAGTGCCAACAAAGAAGGGACTAGACCAGGAGCGGCGGATCCCATCGCCTTGAGCGACTCTGCTTCCCCCACGTATTGATCTATTTCTCTTGGAGAGCCACACTTTGCATAATAGCTCTTTCCTGACGAAGACAACACTTGAGGGAGCCTGCCACTGAAGTGAGCGCTAGGCTCGATGCGTTCCAACTGCTTGAGTATGTGTGGTGGAAAGGCTGAGCGTGCCATTGGCAAAAGAGCTCAATATCGGATGATTCCAATCGTAGAACAATCGGTCGGATTATTACGCTGGATGTAGTGACGTCATTCCGCCAAGCTGCGCTGGAAACGCCATCCGCGTCCGTACTATATACACCGTCATACCATAGCCTTTGGACCATGCACAGGACCAACGCTCGGCTTGACAGCCAAACGCAGTCGGCATGCTCTCAAAAGTAACTGAAACGCTACGTCGGATCTCACTCAACGCGTCATATCGATGGAGAGAGCCTGAGAACTGAATCAGACCGTATTCTCCGTGCCATGAAGTATCAACTTACAAGTCGTAGCGGATCAAATCGTCCGCGTTAACTAACGCAGCAGAGGCTAACTCACGAGCTTCTAACAGTACCCATAACTATGATCGGGTGATTATCAGTAGATGGATGCAAATTACGACCGAAAACGTCATACTTTGAGCAAAGACGCGAAACTTCCTCGAGGAAGATTGTTCACGTTTTCTTGGGTAGTCATCTCCCTTCCTAGTTGTCGTAAAATGGGTAGCGCGCTTTTAAACAAATCTAGGTTTGGGTCAAGTTGCCTTCCAATCCCCTCTAAGAGTAAAATAGAGATGACAGTGTTGACGAAATCTCCTTCCATCTTGACGTGGTGTTGTCTTACGGCCCTCAGCACGTCTTTGAGGATGTCAGAAATCTTGATCTGACCAAGAGAAAATGTTTTTCGCTTGACGTTGAGCACGATGTGCTGCATCTTGAGTGCGAAGGTCTCTGTGTCGATCGCTAGGTGGGGAGTACGGCAGCGCTCGACCATAAGCTGGCCGGTGCGATATCCGTCGAACTCAGCAACAGCGCGAAAAAGATCAAGAAAGTTTTTCCGGTTGTTTGCGTTCAGCGTTGTGACGAGGCCAGCATCGATAAAGACGAGCTCCGGAAGATATCCGTCGTGATGGAGAGATTCAAGTTTTTCCCTCCAAGCATCAGGAGAGGATGAGAGTGATGTGAGGTCTGACACGACAGCATTTGAATCTAAGCTGGTCGGGTCATCGGCTAAGCCATCCGTGTCACCGGAGAAGAACGACGTCCAAAGTGTTTTGAGAACAAGCGAGGTTGTGGATCGCGAAAACTTGACCATGATATTCCCTGGATGGAGGTCTGAGTGGACGAAATTGTCCAGAAGTAACATGTTCTGATCGACTTGATGAGCACGGTCTCGTTAAAGTAACTAAATTACCACCTACCAGAAAGGCGTCCAAGCCAAGCTCTGCCAACTGATCGTCGTAGGGGCCTCCCCCGTTCTTCAAAAACAGTTCCAGCGGGACGGCTGTCTGATATTCCTCTACTAAGATATCTCGAGTGGACCAAATGCGTAAAGGTCTCGGGAAAGTGACAGGCGCTTGTCTGGTCATAAAGTTCTGCTCGAAGGTGACCAAATTATCGGCCTCTTTCCTCAGGTCAAGTTGCTCATACATCATACGTCCAAATACTTCAACTTCCTCAGGAAGTGAAATCCATTGCATGCCAGGAAAGTGTGTGATGAGGTGGGCGAAAAAAGACATGATGGTGAGGTCGCGCTCTATAAGTTTGGTTACACGCGGGTGCAGAACTTTGACTGCAACAGCGGCAGTGGGGACAGAAGGCTTGGACTCTGGGAGGATGACAGGCGCGAGGGCTCTTCGTCCTTTTTTACTAGGCCGCTTCGGGTCGAAATATGATGGTGGGAGTAAATCCTGTTTCAATGTTGCTCTGTACACCTCAAAAAATGTTCGAGATTGTACTCCATAATGGCCAAAGATGACATACTTGAGCAATCGCACCGCTTCCTATCGGTGTTTCGTCGAACATTTCAAACACCTCGTCAAATGGTCTCTGGAAAACACGTTCTATGACTTGCTTTGTGTGGGTAAGAGAATGTGGCCGTCCCTGAGAGTGCATCTTCCCCATACGTTCGCACAGCAAAACGGGAAAGAGGTCCACTCGCGAGGCCGCCCACTGTGCAAGCTGCCAATGGATGGTATGAGTGAATTCGAATGCAGCATAAGCCGTGATATCCCCCACCTTGATGAACGTGGGCCCCGCGCGATCCAATCGGGCCGCGAGATAGTCGTACCACCAAACTGCACCCCACCTATCACCCTGTAATCTCACTTCCGGAGACCCCACCAACAGCATAGGTGAAGAGAGGATGACGGGGAAGAAAAGGAAGAATAAGTGAACGAATCTTCTGGCAGTGAGAATTGGCTCCCATATACGATCGACGAAGAAAGCAGATATTTTGTCCGAGAGTGAAAGATCGTGCTCTGAGGGAGAAAATATCAACGTCTCTTGAGATGGATCTGAGAGCTCGTGGGAAGGACATGGGATCAAAGTGGGGGACGCGAAAACGTCCGATAAAACGGGTTGCTGTCCAGGATAGAGGAACACAGAAACACAGCCTACAACTGGAACAACCCAAAAGGCTGGCCTTCTAAGAAATAACCGGGCATAAGGAGGTGTGCGAGGAAAAGGCGTTGGAGCATGGGCCCAAAAAGATGTATGACGAATTTGGAGCTTGAACTGAATAGGCGGCGGCAAGGAGGACCGCAAAGATGCGTAGGTTCTGAGACACTTCACCATCATAAATGGCGATACAACACGGCGAATTTCACCGTTCCATGAAGCGTGAATTGTGATGTCCTTTAGACAGAAGAATGGGGCAGGTCACCCTGCCAGTGGGGATGTGTCAAACCCGGTCCGGACGTGGACAGGCCGTCACAAAAAACTTAAATGACGTCATAAGGTATTCTGCACGACTGTTGTACACATCATCCGACGCGAGGTCCCCAAATCAAGGCTGAAAGCATAAACGTAATGAGATGGTACGATAATGCAGTGCTGGCAGTGAATTCCTTGGTGATCTCTGTAGAAAGTTCGGATCAACTGACGTGGTTGTGTGGTGACGCGGAGACCGCTCCACGATGGATTAGATTGGACTATCGCAGAACACGCGGCAGAAGATGTCTACATGTCTTCGAGCCTCTAACATAAATCACTCGCAATGGGGAAGCAGGTCGGGGGCGGGTCGGAGGAACCAAGGTCAAAGAAGTAACGGGCGTGAGAAAGCTTTCTATACCCAGCAAAGCCAGTTGAAAAGCTCTGCAGACCCATTTGTTCTCTTACCTGCGTTATTAAACGCTGCCTCTTTTCTTTTCAGCGTGGACATTTGGTCCATGGCCTCTCCTTATGCCTTTGTTACTCTCTTGACTTCGGACTCCTATCTTCCCGGCGCGTTAACTCTCGCCGCAGCTTTGAGAGACGTCCATCCTTCCCCCGCTCTTCCTCCGGAAGTAGACTTCCAAACTGTTTGCTTGGTCACTCCGGAGACGGTCGATGTCGCCAGTATCAAGCTCCTTAGAAAAGCTTTTGACGTCGTCGTTGGTGTTGAGATCATCGAGGAGGATAACGTGCGTGGGTTGCAACTTCTAGGTATGTGTTCCTCCACGTAGCTTATCTACCGCCTCTTCCTGTATGTCGGCTATACTATGGAAAACGAGCACCGCGCACCCACACCTCGTGGGGTCCTCCACAACAGGAAGGGTGTGCGGTTTGTCTTTCTAACCTAAACCGTGTTGCGCATACATCTAGTCAATTCGCGCACGCTGTGCTCCTTCACGCTTCCCCACCTGCTTTGGCTGGTCTAGCCCTTCCCTTGTTATAGCGACCTTTATTCGACAAGCCCGCTTTCTAATTGTCTCTCCTCCTAGGTCGCCCTGATCTTACCACTGTCCTCACGAAACTTCACGTTTTTCGCCTCACTCAATATTCCAAAATAATTTTTCTGGACGCCGATGTTCTTCCAATTCGTACACTCTCTCATCTTTTCACACTTCCTCATGATTTCTCGGCGGTACCTGATGTGGGCTGGCCTGACATATTCAATTCTGGCTTCATGGTCTTGTCCCCCGGGGAGGACAAGTTCAAGGAGCTTATGACACTCTCAAAAACCAAAGGCAGTTGGGATGGCGCCGACCAGGGTCTTCTTAACGAGTGGCGGGGAAGCAACTGGCACAGGCTCAGCTTTACTTATAACACAACGCCTACTGCCGTGTACACGTAGGTGTTCTTCATAGTGTTCCTTACACACTCGTTCATCCAATTTACAGTTACGCGCCAGCATATGAACGTTTTGGCTCACAAATCTCCGCCATCCATTTTATCGGCGCTAACAAACCATGGTCGTCTATACCTTGGCGCGCCCCCGGTTCGATTACTGCACAGCGAGTTGCTTCACAACCCTTGCAGATTTACGACTATGGTTCTCTAGTTGATCGGTGGTACGCCGTGTATGACAAACACTATCGCTCTCAACCCGCGATATCCCAAGCTGCCTATGCATCAACACGCTACGAGGCGGCATGGGACCAGGGTAGCATGGCAGCTCCTAATCCGTCTGCAATTCCCTCTGCCTCGGCCATGAGTCTCGAGCAGCTGCGGCAGATCGCCATCGAGGGATTTTCCGGCATCTCCAGCGTTTCTAGGTCTTCTGCGGCTACAACTGGTGAGGGAAATTACACGAGTCTCCCCTTGGAGGGGCGTCTAGACCTCATGCGACCAAGACCTAAGTCAAACGAGACCCATGAATCGAACGCTGATATGGAGGACCGACAGGCGCCCGATGAGGGTGGTCGAGGACACCAGTTCACTTCGGAGGACAATGCCGGATCCTCGACACCTAAAGCACCACCTCGCTTGCTCTATTCTGGTGACTACCTCCCTGACTCTTCCTCCACCTCTGAGCATTATGGACCTCTTATTACAAACTTTGGATCTGAGTCAAGCGCCGCAATGCCCTTTGTCTCGAGTTCAACCCAGCAACCCGGACCGCAGCATACAGCTCACCAGCAAATCCAACCAGGTCCTACATCCCTTCTTTCCCCCGATCAGGCTCGGAGCTACTATAGCGGGGGTCATCAAACTCGAGAAGTTCGGGCTCAATTTACTGCACATCAGCGTCCCATGCAGTCACATAATGGAATCGGAGAATCGTATGCTCCTTCGGTTCAAGTTCCGGGAGTGCTACCCGACATAACCGACCTGTACGGGTCCTCGGGGTATACGCATACGCAGCGTCAGACTTTTCTACAGTTTGATCGGGAACGGGGCCCAGTTTCTACACATTTACCAAACCAATTTGCAGAAAGCGATGAAAGACAGGTACCAGGGTTACTTCAATATGAGGGGTTACGGCCACCGGTGTCCCAGCCAACGCAAAGATGGTTGCGGACGGCCCAGGAGCCCCAGGAGCCTCATCAGCTTTACATCCAAGGACAGGACCAGGTATTGGAACCTGACCTTCACCATCCACAGCTGGATTCTGGAGTTTTGGTCCGTCACCATCCCGGGCACACTCATGAGCGCAGTCATCAATCAGCTCAGCTTCTTCAGGAACCCATCCGACCTGTGTCCCCGCCCTTGATGTCATGGAATCCTGCAGTTGAGCCCCCTCCCAACACTGCGCCTGTATCTAGTTTTCCCGTCAGCACTTACTATCCTAATGTTTGGGACCAGTCTCTCCAATATCTAAGCGATTCGTCATCGTCGCGAGATATCAGTTCAACGCTCTTTGCGGTCCCACCAGCCTCGCGGATTCCCGAGCGCTTGGTGCAAGAGAAGCACTACGTGAATGTTCTTGGGGAAGGCAAGCAGGGGGAAACTCCAAGTCCAGACAGGGGCAAGATAAAGCCAGTATTCCCTTGGGAAGATAAGCCCCGCTTGACTCCTGGCCGTGTTTTCCCGTCTACGGACTCACCTCCCCCTGGCCAGTTCTTACTTCCCGCTGTGGAGACTGCGTCCCCGTCTCCTAGCCCACCCCTGCGTTTCTCTCCCACGCGGCTTTACGCTTCTTCTTCTCCTCCCTCTGGTTTCCCGCCTTCCTTCTCGTACGCCAACGTATGGGATAGCGTACCTAGCATACAAAAATATGCGTCGCGCCTGGTGCGGCCCCCGCAGAATGTACCGCCGCTCGCCCCAGCGTTTGACTTTGGCGATTCACGAAGGCGCGAGAGTGCTCTCTTCAGAAACTGGCACGAATCTGAGGAGAGTAGCGTGGATGGCGATGACGAGGATACTGGGGACGAAGGCAGCGCAGCGCCACCCACCAAGCAGCGCTCGCGTTCCGGATCCTTCGTGACTGCGGCCCATCACGGCGGAAAGGCCAAGAAGAAAGAGTATCGCTCACAAGGTGTGCAGACGATTCCCAAAGAGACCAGGGACCAGAGTGTCCAGGTTACTATCCTCACCGACGCAAAGGACGCTGATCGCTCGCTTAAAGATATGGAAAGGAGGCCACCGCGTTCGAGACACAGCAGTTATTCTGATCTTACCCCGACATTACCGGGGAAGCAGCAGGATTTGCCCCCCTCTCCTCTCACTGTTCTGGGGTCCCAAAGTCCTGAGGTAGGCTTCATGGGTGACGCACCAAAGCTTTCTCCATTGGGATCTCCCACTGGGCTCCGCAGCCCACGCTATACCTCTCCCCGTGGCTCGTCGACGAATCTTGCGGAATCAACGCCGCGACCTACCCTTTACAAGCCTGTACAGAGACCGTCGGCCCTGCAACGCGGTGGAACGGAGCAGCGATTAACCCCCACGTCCGTTTCCCGGGCTATCTCAAGCGATACAGCGTCTTCGCCGTCGAGTGTTGGCCCCCCATCTTCACCGGCGGATTCTCGTCCGATACGCCGGGTGGGAGGGCGAGTGTGGGACCCTGCGCGTGGAGTGGAAATATTCAAGAAGGGGTCAGAAGAGGTGCTGGCGCGGTTCTTGAAGTTGGGTTCGTGGGAGGATGAGAAGCAGGGTCAGTCGCCAACTTGAATTATTTTTCCATGTAAGGTTTCTTGTGTTCGGAGTGGTTTGTCCTACCTTTATACCCTTCATCGTTCTTTTCATATCGTCCCTCTTGTTTTTTTTTTCATTACTTCACATTGTCTCCCTTTCTTTCCTTCATGATCAGTCTCTATCCACCCACCTCGCGGATCAATCGATCAATTCCGACCAGTTATGTGTATGGCAACACGCGTTGATACTCTTACCCCTCTGTTTCCCGACCCACTTATCATTTCCTCTCGACTACCACAGGATGCGATGAGGTGTTTGTAGAATGTAGTAGTTAATGGAGAGGTGAAGAGGTGATGTTTCTCTCCAAGTAGGATCCAACAGCGACATGAATGCCTGTCCCTCTCGATAACATTTCGCCATAACCAACGGCCTTGAAGAGCGCTCAGGGTAATTTCGCTCGGCCTACTTCCCATTACTTTTCGGTTCATTTATATATTCGAGTACGAGGCCTCTCTTGCGACCATTGAGACCGAAACCCTCACTGCAGAGCCCTTGCAAGGAGTCCGCGACCATGCTATGCTACATAAGCACTTATCGAGGCAACGGAGGCCATCATCGCCGAGGCCAATTTTATATGTATGTCCCCACGTCGACTGCCTGACAAACTAGCATTGTACGGGCCCAACGACCAGCGGAATGGTATTTTTAACGCTACGGCCGCACACGCCGGAAGCGGTCGCCAAGCGTGCCGTACGTACCATCTCTGCTTCTTTCGTCGCCGGAGCTCGTCCATGCACTAGACCACGGACCTGGTAGCACCACCGGTGCAGCTGGTGCTGTTATCCCGACTCAGCGCCAAGTCAGAGCAGACGACACAAAGGTAGTGGTCGAGAAGAGACAGATGGAGTGGCGTGCAGGCAATCGGCGACAGTGGGTCTCAGCAGTCCCGAGCGCAGCCAAGACGCACTATCAGTTAGTGCACTACAGAGCTGGTGTGTAGGCCATATGCAATGAGCGCGCCATACCCTACTCGTGGTGAACGTGTGCAACAGATCACGGTGGACAAGTCGACGTGAGGGTGTCAGTATAACTAGCAAGTACAGTGTGTGCACCGGAATAATCGTGTACTTTTACGGGACAGCATCCTATTCCGGACAGAGTTCACAGAAATAGATATACTGAGTCATAGCGTGCGACGCCGATCTCTCAGATAAAGAGCTTACTCCCAGATTTCCTCAGCTCAGCGGCGGGGCGCCTGTTCTGGAGCTGACATGATGTTCGCGGCCACGGATGCAGTCTCTTGCATCCGCGTATGGAGCGTGAATAGGGTCTCGATGGCCTTTTTAGCCTGGTCTGCTAGTTGCTCTTCTGTGGGAGATTCGTTGGCTTCCGGTGCTAGGAGAGGCAGTGAGCCAACTCCGGTAGTATAGAGCAACTCATTGAGCGTGTGAATGCTCTGCCTCAACGCGGCAAGATTGTCTGCGAGTACCGCCAACGGAGTATTGGTGCAGATTAAAGGTAGAGGAGGGATAGAACGGACCAGCTGTGTGTGCGGGACTTGATCCGGGCTGGTAGGCACCCTTGCTGATGATAAATATCTCAGAGTGAGAAGGGCGATGTTGAGCAGTAGTCTGAGGGAAGGGACGGTGACGTACATTGCATTGAGCGCCTCGTGGGCCAAGGAACGGACTGTAGTGATCTGAGTTTGCACGAGACTGATGTTGTCTTTGAAAAGGACGGGCGAATTGGGGTCGTCTGGCTGGGCAGGGGGGAACGCTGCGGTTGGCTGTACGAAGGCTGACATGGTTCGGGTAAAGGATGATCATGAGATCCCATAAAATCAGCTGAATAGAGATAAACGCTTTGTAGTCTACCATCATCATCGCCATCATCACCAATGGTACCCACACCGAACTTTTTGGACTATTTATTCGTTGACCCTTTCAATACAAGGAAAACATCATCAATCTCGCCAAACAAGGTTACGAGGCCTATGAGAAGTCTCATCGCGATGACGACAATTGTAGGTGTTTATTCTTGTCGATGGTGATCCGTGCAAGCCCATTTGGATCAAATTGGCATAACTTTACACAGCCGACCTTCGCAAGACCGGCGGTGAAGAATACAATTCTCCTCACCACACTCAGCAAGGAAGCAGCCACGGGAGTCCTGAAAGTATTACGTCTCCACCCGGCGCCTGATTGATCTGATCGCTTCCTTCGCCCGGGCCTGCACAGTCGATCATGACGAAGTAGTACGCACAGCAAAGGCTCATGCACCAGACGACGACGACGATTCTCTGTTCTCCTCTGCGCTTTCGTTCGTTAGCCAGAACAAGGTGTGTCGCGGGGCGCCGTGCATTACTGCGTATCTACGATTTATCCATATTCCGCGAGTTAGGGACAGCATCAAGAGCCTCTCGACGAAGACGCAATCCAGGAAGCACACCGCGAGGCTTATGAGGGAAGTTCTAGCCGAGACTTGCCTGCGTCGTCTTTAGGCAGCGCCGCGGCGCTCGAGGTACGAATAAATATAAATCGGATATACTACTATGTGAACGCCGGTCACGCGCAGGTACTCAACAAATACACGTCTGGAAATACGTCCGGGAACACGTCCGCAAAAAGTGGTAGTGGCAGTTCGCAGCTGATCAGTATGGCTATGGCTGAGGCTTCCAAACTCTTCGATAAGTCGGGTGGTGCTAGCGGCGGCAAGAAGCAAGATGCAGTTAATAGCGCAGCAATGACTGTCGTCAAACTCCTCGTCAAGAGTAAGTTCAGCGGCGGTGTCACTGGTGGCGGAAATAGTGGTGGCCTGAGCAGTCTGATGCACTTGGTGAGCGTTGACGGATCGACCTTAATTCGTCATATTGATACTGAAGACTATATGTGGTGGATGCATAGGCCTCCAAGTTTGCGTGACCAACGGCGTGTCTTGGTGGGTCGAAGTTAGCTAGTTGAATTGTACCACCAGAATATCGATGCACGTCTTTAGGACACACGAATCACGTGCAGCCCCTTTACTTATAGAAAAATGTGACGAGATCAGTCCATGGGGTATTGCAACTGGGAACAGCGACTTTGGTGAGGTGAAGATTCAAAATGAAGGGGACGTGAGCAGTGTCTAAAGTTTAGAAAGATACGGATGCGCGAAGTCATCACGTAGTACGCAATGCACAAACACGGCCTAGGCGATAGTTCTCTGTTCTTCTCTGCGCTGTCGTTCATTAGCCAACACAAGGTGCATCGCGAGATGCTACGCATAAAATGTGATTTCTCCATATCTCGCGAGATAGAGTCAACACCGTGGGCCCCTTGGCAAAGACGCAGTCCAAGACGTACACTGCAAGGCTGATAGCCTAAGGATCGTTTCGCTCAGGACTTGTTTGTGTCGTCTCTGGGCAGCGCCACGGCGCTCGAGGTAGTACGAAGTACGTATGCAAGTATTAACTGGATACACTACCACGTGAACGCCAGTTGCACGCTGGTGATCAAGCTAGTTAAACGTCCAGAAGGGTGGTAAGCGGCAGTTCGCAGACGCAGCTGCCAGTGATCAGCCTGGCTACGGCAGAGGCTTTCAAGCTCTTTGATAAGTCCGGCAGTACCAGCAACGGCAGGGAGCAAGATGTGGTTAACGGTGCCACTATGGATGGTTGGGTGGCTCGGTGTGTGTTGTGACTTCGATCTATTATGGTCATTGGTGTTGCGCGTTGCGCGCTCAGCTGCGGCCTCAAAACTCATTTGATAACGAACAGCTGGTAGTATCCAGATAGAAAACGAAGTTTAATCCAGTCACTTGGGTACCGTGAGCCGTGAGAAGTACCGGAGGTAAATTTTATCTATTGTAATAGGCTACAAATAAGGATACTAAACTGCACTGGAACAGTGCGGGTATATGAATGTGCAACGAGGTATCACTCGAGTCGGAAACAATCACCAGGCAACAGAAACCAGCCGGACCTACTGTGCATGAAGTTATGTGCGACCACCAGGTACTGTAATACCTAAATATCAAAAGTGAAAGTGAGCAGTTGCGAGTCCCTGCCCAAGCCCCCTTTCGTGAATTCCGGATATATGTATCGCTGGCTTAGGTTAAGCAGCTTGGCATCGCCGAGTGACTCTTTATGAGATACTATCCCATCGGACTCGAATGAGAAAGCCAAGCCTTCCGTCGACGTGCGAGCCAATAACACATGCGAACGTGGAGGGGTGGAAGGTGGTGTATCGAGCTCATTTGAAGATGTTGGAGGTGAATCAAAGTACGAGTGGGCATCCGAGACAGGTGGAGAAGATCCTGAAACTGTGTAGGATAACGTCTCCCCAGACGTCACCAGAGGCGCTAAGACTTGATTTTGAGGAATGCTATGGGACTGAGGGAGCGCCTTGCGATAAAGAGTATGTTCCTTCCTCTGTCTGGGGATAGAGGATTTCGGAGTTGCCACGCATGGTGCTTCTACGGCGTATGGTGCAGGGAGAGTAGACACAAAGCTAGTTTTCTGCGATGAAGGGACGTGATATGGGAATGTCTCTTCTACCCGTGGTGAGACGGGATGAGACGTTGCTCTTGCCAAGTCGAATATAGGGGGCGATTGGGAGGCTGATGTCTTGCCCCGACGCGTCGGGAGCGGGGCTATCTTCCGCCTCCGAAGAGTGTTCGTAGGCTTTATCGGTGACGCAATCGACTCTACACCTGCCAGCTGACGTTCCGTAGAGTTATCTGCAGTACTCGGAGATAGTATCGGGGACAAGGGCTTGGTTCCGTTAGAATCAGGGATCCGAAACACTCTATGACTCCTTGGAATTCTGGAATCGGTCTCCGGAGTCATAGTAGTCATTCGCCCGAAGAGGTTGGTCAGTAAAGACACATCGGGGTTATAACTTGCCAACGACCGCACGTCCCGCGGACGTGCTGGGGGAATAAATGATGTGACTAAAGGGTTCTGGGGAAGGCAAGACGCTGGGGGCGGGGGGTAGGGAGCGGGAAAACAAGTTTGAGGCGCTGCTTTACTGAAGAGGTCACCATATCTCGAGGTCGACGATATCGGTGGCGAACCAGGTAACTTGATACAGATAAGGTTCATACACAGAACACAGACTAGCTCCTTACCATAAGGCGAGAATTGGCTGTACCGGTGGATAAAGCGTGTGTTTGTTCTGGCACTTCTTCCAGTCGTGAAGTCACGTCGGCGCTGGGACTTCTCACCATCTGGCAGCGTTTGATTAGACATGTAGAAAGAAACAAAGCAGTTGAATCCTACTCTATCGGAAGTAAAATGCATTGCTTTGAGCCCGAGTCTCGCAATGATTTCGGCCTTCGCTGCGTCGTCCACGCGTATCTGTATGATGATTTAGCATTGCGAGGGATCTTTGACAATATGACGATACTCGCATCCACACGTCCTGAACGGAAGGACGCTTGAGATGCCCCAACTTGACATATCCGTACTCGAACAATCGACACAAATTGGGATTCCCAAACTTGAATTGTCCTTTTGAACAAAGTGACGAAAGTGTTATGATAGTACTCAGTGAGTGGGTGACAACATCCGTGAATGGCGCGGCTGAAGTGGCGTTCGCAAGTTGTTCTATACCGAGCCACAAAATCCATATAGGTCTTGGATAATTGTTGAGCAAGAGTGGGTTGGAACCCCATGTCAATAAGATACTGGGACGGTGCCAGCACTTCGGGGAGCTGGAGCTGGGGTGTCGCTAGTGGTTCAAATGCAAGGAGCGAATAGCAGCGTAGATCCGAAAGCGACCGCATTTCACGGGAGCTATCCAACATGGCCTGTATAAGAGACCTAGAAAAGATTTTTCCTGGCATCGTGTAGATATAAGAAGAGTAAAGGCTTGACGAAGTTACCCTGAAGCCACCATCCTCAAATGTATGCTCGGAATTTGCTAGTATTTGTTCCTAACGATCCGCCACCCATTGTGATTACATAATAAGTGATAGTTCCATTGTGGTTACATAATCTGGGAAGGCTCGACAATCGGCTAAGACGTGCCAACAACAGGCTCACTTCATTCACTCACCACATGGATGCCACTTTGCGCGACAAACTTGTTCTAACGGAACAGCAGTTCCTAATCGCTGTTGTCGCACATGATGAGGCAGCCCTTGAAGATTTCCACCGAGAGTGGTCCTGGCTCTCCCGTTATTTTCAAGCCATCGAAGCAAGCGGGGACCTGGACGACAGCATCACTCTTCTCCTCTCCAGTATATCACGAGCCATTAGAGCTACAACTAAGTACATGCTGGAGTGCGAGGATATTTCTATCGATGCGCAGACTGGCTCTATCAAAGGGTCCAGTCTTTGCCTGCCACCGGATGACCTACTCTCAGTGTCAACAAGCCCTTCAACATTCACACCATACCATCACTTATCTACTCGCGTTTCTTCTGGAACCGTCAGTGTTCTGGGCCAGAAAAAACTTCTGGACGCATATGCATACCGTTGGCTCGTGCAGAATATGCACAATCCTTATCCCACCTTCACTGAAACGGAAATTATAGGGGAGAAATCCATGAGTTCGGTGGCACAAGTGGAACTTTGGTTCCAAGAGGTGAGGGACTCGATTGGTTGGACCAAGCTCTCCCACGAGTTCTTTGGGGGCTCCCTCGATGCGACCGTAACTGCTGCCAAGCTAGTCTATGTGGAACATGACAAAACTGTCCCCTTCAAGATTGCATTTGCCTTTACTGTAGTCAAGACTTTCATGGAAACGCTTTTCCTGGAACGTCCCATTTCATTCGCGAGTCACGCCGAGTACGTGGCTCGGGCCCCGCGGTCTGATCTCAAAGGTCAGAACTCTCGTTTTCGAAAGTCTAGCGACGAATCTGTAGCTGACTCTGATCGCATGTTCAAGTTAACAACTCGGCGGAGTTTAACGACTTATTGGACGACGAGGAGATCGAGGTAGAGGATACTACTCCACCACCTCCTGTCGCCGGCCGCAAAAGGGATCTCCCTGAAGATATTGCTACATCACAGGCTTCTGACCTACAGAGGCCTCCAAAGCGGCTTCGGTGTGTATTCTTTTTAATTTTAATTTTTCCGCGCGTACTGAGAACGTCTTGCGTGATAGGGCTCGGTGTCTTCATCGAGTCCCTCCCCATTTGAGGAGCACGCGCCCCTTTTTAGATACAGACTCGTCCAAGAAAAGCACAGTCGATGCATTGGCCCACACATACGCGGTCTCTGCCGCGTCCGTTCAACTATTAGACCCACCGTTTTTAGGGAGCCCTCAACCCTCTCCTAACTCGCCCACCTCAAATTCTGGCGATTGCGCGCAGACAAATTGCTATGGAAGTACGACAGGGACTGTAGCCATTTCACCTGATCTACCGGTTTCACAATGCGAAATGCATAATCAACAAATCTCGGCAGACCCCCCATCTACTGTTCACAGACAGCACCCATCTCCAGGATTTGTTCCGACCTCCACATGGCCTGTTTCGTCTTCCTTGAATTTCTCTCTCCCCGATTCCATAGGAACTTCGCAAGTTACTGTTAGCCCAGGTGCCCCTGTGGATCTTAGTGTCTTCGATTGGAACTCGATCTCAAATCCACTGGTCGAAACCACAATATCGACGAGTACGTGGCACCTACTCTCTTTGACGTATAGTGAGGGCTCATTTCTTGGTTATCATAGATCAACCCGCATCAGTTTATGTCCCAAGCTCAGACCTCGCTGCGTTGAACTTCGAGCTTCCTGATCCACTATATCTGGAACAATCCGCAGAAAAACGACGCAACCCACCTTGTCTATTGGATGATCTAGGATCATTAGAAGACTTCAGCTTGCTACAGTTTCCGGTACCAACAGCCTTCCCTCCTGACGTATCTGCCTCTCCTTCAGTGTCGTTCTGTTCGGACAATCCTACAATTCCTTTGCCAGAGACGGACTGGTCAGCGATTACTGACTTTATCAATCAGTTTTCGTCATTCTCAGCGGAATCATCGTCCGCGCCTTCACCATCGGCGAGCTTCAATGCTGCGCCAAGTACCCCAGAGAACCCCGTTTGTTCGTTGCACCCGCCACCACATGACGTCAACAAGCCCATGTCTATCCTGGATCCTTCGATACCCCCTAGCGTATTTCTACCTGCTGAGCCGGGCGTTTTCACCGAAGACGCGAGTAGTATGTGGTCGTTGTTATACTAAGGGTTATAACAGCGTTGTTGTATTATTATGAACACTGTCCCGTTTCTATAATTTTTTAGAACTATACCCAGTTTACATGTCAATCCACCAGACGCCGCACGTACGATTTCCTATCCTTGTTCTCGTGATCATCAATTTTATCTCCCTTGTGGTCTCGTTCTCTCATTCCCACTGACTCTAGTTGCTTGCTTGCTTGTCTATAGTTCATCGGTGTGTCACCAGGAAATAAACCTGTCATCAATGTATTATTCAGTATCGTCCTGGTACTGCTACTTCTTCCTCTATCCGCCACCGGCCAACCTCACGCATCGCCTCCTCATCTCCGCCCGTCAACTCTGGAGTAGTCAGCAGCGCCCCAAGCATCGCCCATGGGTCCTCGCCACCGCCATGCCTAAGAATCTCCCGCTTATACCGCTCACCCGTCTCGCGATTGAGCGGGTCGCGCACGAACAACTGCCTCCACACACGCGCGGCGATCGCACGGTCAAAGAGGTACGAGTAGTACGTCGCGCCGTACCCAAACAGGTGTCCGAACTGCGTCTGCCAGCTGGTGCCCGGCACGTACGGCACGATCCCGCGCTCGCCGTGCAGCTTCGCGAGCGCGGCGGTCGAGTCGAACGAGCGGTCCGTGGCCGCGCGCGAGTGGTACGTCTGGTCGAGCACGGCGAGCAGGATCTGGCCGTACGTGTCGATGTTGCGGCACGGGTCCTCCTGATGGTTCGCAACGGCATCGGCGGCGGCGCCTGTGGCGGTGGCGGGTGCGCCGAAGAGCGCGAGGACGTGCGGGGAGGTGAGGAAATGCTCCATCAGGATGGAGGGCAGCTCGACAAAGTCGGTCGCGCAACGCGTGCCCGAGACGTTCTGGTATTCGGTGCGGCCGATCATGGCTGTGGAAGAATAACGCAGTGTCAACGAGCGAAGGGAGAGGAAGGGACATGGGAGGAGTACGTACAGTGCATCGCATGTCCCATTTCGTGGAATAGCGTCAGGACCTCGTGCCACTCCAGCACCGCAGGGCCCCGCGAGAGTGGCGGAGGGGGGGAAAACTCGGTCAGCAGCACGACGACAGGCAGCTGGAACGTGCCGCCCGTGAATCGTCGCTGCCCGCCCGCCTCGAACTCGCGTGAGATGTCAACGGCTTGCCTGTGGTCCTCTGCTGGTAAAATGTCACCGGCTGCGTCGTCGTCGTCGGTGCGCCGCGAACATCGCACAGTATAGTGCGCCGCGCCACTTGACTTGTTCCGCCGAGCGAACAGATCAGTATAGATCCATCCCAGGAGGCCGTCAGTCTCGTCCAGTACCTCGAGCTTTTCAACGTCTGTGTGCCAGACCTCGCCTGGAGAAAGTTCAACGGGACGAAGGGTCACGCCATAAAGGCTCTGGAATAGTCGCGAAAGAGCCTGGAACACTCTTCCGAGTGTCAACGGAGGTAATGGTATCGGGGGTGCGGGGGGTTCTGGGGGGCAATAATAGTCTCTATCCCAGGCCTGTATGGGGGGTAAAGTATCGCTTTTAAGGTTGGCCTGCTTGCGTAAGCTGAGCGCATGTAGGGCATGTCGTGCATGCGGTCGGGTGTGGTCTAGTAGCGTGTCTAAGAATTGTTGAACATTTTCTGTTGACGGCAGAGTATATCAGTACTTGAGCAACTTGAGCCACATAGGGGCACAGTGCTAACCCGGAGATTTGGCCATTTTATCTCCTAGTGCCATGTGTGCAAAGCTTTCAGAGCCCACTAGCCGCGCCAACTGGCCGCGCGTACGAAGCAGAGCTTCGAGGATCTCTATCTGTTCCGGGGTACTAGAATTCGCGGCGATGTAGACCTTTCTCCGCGGTTCCTCGCCGGGTGCATAGCGCATTATCATCTGCGCCTGGGGAGAGCCGGGATAAATGAGTAGATCGCGCTGCGTAAAGCGAGACTGTAACTGTAGCCGAGAGCCAAGACCAAGATCTTTCAGGCCATGCAACTCCGAAGGTTTGATAGCCGCGGGAGGTCGTGAGCTGGAGGCCTCGTTCAGGAATCGCCGCCCAAGCACGAGGATCTCAGACGATAGGGTGACAAAGCGCTCTCGTTGTTCAGGGGGGAGATTGATGCCGGACTTCTCAAAGTCCCGCCAAAATGTGAGGGCAGTTTGGTATGCCTCACGACTGAGGGTTCGGACTATTGAAGGGTCTGAAAGAACGTCCCGAAGAGTCTGTAAGTCAAAGCAAATATTCAATCGTTACTCAGAACAAAAAAACTTGCCAGCTGACGTACTTCGTACAACCCAACGTTAGTGTTTAGAACGTTCATGTACTCGCACAACTGCTCGTACGCCTCATCCGCACTCCTTACCCACTCTGGATCAGGATGCGCATTTCGAACCAGCTCCGCAAGATCAATGACAGAGCATAGCATGTCGCTGAGCCTGTCAAGGTTCTTGACAGCCTTTAAAAGCTCGTCCCGAGACTGGCGAGCGCGGACTATGCGCTCCGTGAGCAACTGGGCTCGAATGAGGGTAGCCAAGGCGAGGTTATGAAAAGAGGATGGTGAAACGAGGGCAGGCTGTCCAAAAAGACCCGTTGGTGACCTTGGCCATGATGAACGGTGGCCCGGATTATCGAAGGCGGACACGAAGTCATTAGCATCGGGGTTGAGTGCGGTGGTCAAGGTGCGTCGCTTGAGAGAAGGTCGTAACCTCTGCACACGCTTGATGGAGAGACGCACATTGCGAGCGAGCATTAATGCAGGCAGGCAATGGCGAAGAGCACGGGAGAGGACTCGGACTGAAGTGGACCAAGCAAGATTCTTAAAAGTCGATTTGGGCGTTACACTATTACATAAGCACACAATGTTAGAACCAACGTCATATGCTATAGATCACCCTAACAGTAAATAATACAGCACAGTGAAAGGAAGAATGTCTACGGTGTATTGGAAAAAAAGCTGTAGTGGTATGGAGATGTGGAGAATAACTTAGTATATGGAGAGAGTGGAAAGAAGATGCACCAGGTGTGAGACTATGCAATATTCAATTCCCGTCCATGCTTGGTGGAGGAGATAGACTGCCTTCCAAGCGCGGCACGGTAGTTGATTCACTCGAGGTAAAATCGCTACCCGCACCATGAATATTCCCGTTTTGATGGACTGGTGGCGCGGCTGGTGATGCGGGAATTGGTTCCACTGCATAGTACCAGAATCTGCTCTTTTTCCTTCCAGCGATTTGTTCCAGGGCGACTTCGGTTGGCTTGATCGCTGCAGCACCAGAGTGCTTCACTGGTAGAGGCTTCTCGGCAGGCAAATCGACTGGGGAGTCAGTGACTACGTCAGACACCCCAGACTTGACGCTCAATGTATCTTCAGTGCGCGCGCGCTTTGATGGTGGCTCATCTAGCTGAGCTTCTGGTGGAGCACCCAGTCGTGTGGACCTCCGCTCACCCCGCCATTGGGTCCACGGGCCCATTTCAGCTGCCGAGCGCTTCGTGCCATTGCTGACAACCGCTGTCCGTGTTGACCGTCGCCGCCCTGCGTCGGTTGCTGTTCGCAGGTGGCCGGTGGACGCGGACGCGGACGCAGTATCCGATCGTGAGTTCATAAAATCGGTGTCTTCGTCTGCAGACACATCATTTTCTTGATATCTATATTCGCCGTCCTTCTCATTCTGTTACTCATTTATTCAGCGAGTACTCGAATCAGGCTGGAATTAGGGAAACATACGTCGCTATTTTCGATGTCGTAGTAAACGTAATCAGGCCTGCGGGTCTGCCGCCGCGTACGCGTTTGCCTAATTTCGGCCTGAGCAAGAAAAATGTTGCGTTGCTCAACCTTTTTGCGCGCACGTTGTATTCGCTAGGAGCACACGTGAGCTTCACAGATGACAGGTAAAAAAAAAAAGGCAAGACAAATAAAGGAGGCTGTACAGCAGTGGCGCGCCACAACCACTAGCCGAGAAGCGCTGTTATTTCCCAAAAAAACGCACCGCAAGCTCTTTATCAATGACTTCTAGCCGACCTTCGAGGATAGAGATGAGATTTTGGTGAGCAAATTCCGTTTTCGACTTGGGCTTCGTAGGTGCTGATGCTTTCAGCTTCTCGATCAATGCAAAGTATTCGTCCCTCGAAGACGATACCGTTTGAAATGTTGACGACACCTTCCACGGATTGGTTGACAAGTAGACCCTGGGTGAGTCTGAGCGCATCAGGTCCATGGGGTAAACACGGCGTGTCGGAATTTTGTGATAAGATAGGGGACGGCGAACGCCGCACCACCGGAAGAGAAAGGAAAGCACACAGGACGTCAGGATCAGGGCAAATACACGCAAATATCAAAGCGGGGAGAAAGAGGGGTGCACGGACCATCTACAACCCAATAACGTTTCCTTGAGCTGTCCTGTCCTACCGGACCGTAAGTGAGGTTCTCGCGGCTATGTGGGTCGGACGGGTCTGGGATGGGTATGTCGGCAGGCTCTTTCTTTTTATGCTTGCCGTGCCCCACACCCCACGCGTGGTCAATGAGGCTTTTGATCCCCGCACTGTGAGTCAACTGCAGCTCAACCAATTGACGCAAAATCTTAAGCTAGGACCAGAGAATATTACGGTCAAGAAACCCGAAAAGCGTGCCATAAGGAGACGCACTTTTGTATCCCAGTCCGCGGCAAAAAAACCTCCGTCCAGACCTTTGAAAGGGTCCACATTTGCTCCCAGATCGTCATCCCAGAACACCGTTCTTTCAGAACTCCTTGAGTAATCAGCCAGGACACCGGATAGTGTGCTCGAAATTTGATCCGTGCTATTGGAACAAGAATGGATCTATCCTAGTTCTCCGGGTCGGGTAATCTAGTAGGAAGTCGACTCACCTGATATTACGCGTGCCAGGTCTCAGATTCAGCACAAAACGCGTGAGTATCTGCGTCATAACCGTGTGTGGCTCATTCGAGAGGAGGGCATCCTCGAAACTGCCGTGTGTGAACGACGACTCAGTAAACGTAGTCAGAGTGTAAAAGGACACTCCACGGACTCCATAGGAGAATTTAAACCTTCCACCTTTCCTTGGAGTTGGGTGAATTTGATTATGAACGAGTATACAAAGAGCGACTCCCAGCGATCTTTAGGATGAGTAGCAGCCGAAGGTGGGCAGACGTGGCCCCTCTTATCGGTGATAGGCTCATTAGGAGCCTTCCTCATGATGGTGGTTTGTGTTGGAAGAAGCCGTGATGAGGGTTGGCACAAGAAGTAGACGCGGTTTCACGCGCCGACTTTACATCTCGTCATCTATTTCAAGTCCAACGCACAAACATGCTACAATAACGACTTTCCCGGTGCGCGGCCAGGTCAGCGATCAAAGTATAACTGTCCAAGGCCATACGTAGCCCTCGTGTCCAATGCCTTTAACGCGTAATGATTCTCGACGATTGTAGTAATAGCGATAGATGGAATACAGGGCACAGTGAAGAGGGAAGTAACGTATCCATACGGTAAACCCCCGGAATTCTCCACACCGAACATTATCCAGGGCCAACCTGATTGATTGATGGATGAGTAGATGAGATGAGACAGAAGAAGACACAAGTCATACTCACCTTTGGAATGTCATGGTGCTCACTGAGTGACTCGAGCTTGGTGTTAAACTCATGAACGCGATCCTTGTGAGTCTTCCCTGCCAGCTTCTTCACCTTATCGGCAAGCTACGTGGCGCATATGAACACAAAATACGACTAGACGCAAGGGAAGAACGTGCGCACCCGCTTACGCTGGACCTGCTGAAATCGCTTCTCAGCGGCTGTCTTCTTGTCATCACTGCCGCCCGCGATGGCAGGAGAACCCCTGCTACTTTCTGAAGGGGAGGCCTTGTTAGACTGTCCTTCATCCTGAATGGCGCCTTTAGCTGTCTGGTCGCCCTTTGACCTTTTTTTCCTGAAAAGAATGTGGGAATGACACGAATTGAATAGGATATGAGAACTCACTTTTTAACTACACCACCCTCGGCGACCCCTTTGAGTTTAAGGGATCCGCCAGGGCGGAAGTCATAGTCGGACATGGTCGTGAGAGACAAGACAAGCAGCCGTTAGCCGGAAATGACCGGGCTCTTGCAAGAGTGACCCTGAGGACACGTGACGCAGGTTGGGCACGGCCAGCGCGGAAGAGCAAAGCAGAGCCTGAGCGAGGCAACGAAAGCGAAAGCAAGCTGTCATGGCCGTATTCTCTCCGACACAACTCGTGGCGTCAATCCCACCAGTAACCCGTTCCTTCGCCGCCGCAACCATCTTGGTTTCTCTCTTCTATCTCTACTTACAATGGCGAATTGGAGCTGAATACCCACCACCCTATCTTACACTCGTACCTGGATCAAGTCTATTCTATCCCTGGACTTTCTTCGTTTCTGTCTTCGTCGAGACGAGCATCTATGAGGTCTGTCCACACCCTCCTGTCGCCCAATTTCCCCTTGTGACACCGTTTTCCAGCTCATTTTCTCACTCATCATGGTCCCCCCTTGTCTGCGTTACTTGGAGCGGCTATGGGGTGGCATAGAGACCATCAAGTTCATCGTAGTCGTGGTCACCTTTTCAAATATTATTGCATTCTGCGTCAATTGGATCGAGTTTGCTGTGCTCAGAAATGCAGACCTTTTCTTGTGAGTCATTTCACTTCCGAATATGGCTTTTCTTGAATCTTTTGCAGATATGGCATGCAGTATCACGGACAAATGGCGTTGCAAGTTGGCGTCTTGGTTGCTTTCACGCAACTTATCCCTGAACATCAGGTTCAACTGTTTGGTGTCATTAGGGCTCGCGTTAAGGTGCGACCCATAGGTGCCAAGTTGCCACAGCCCCGGCTAATACCCTACAGACGCTTCCAATGGCATATGTCACATTCTCTACAGTGATGTGCATCCTCGGGTTCCAGTGTCCATTCATAGTCATTCAATTTGGATGGCTTGTCTCATGGATATGGCTCCGGTTTTACAAAAAAAACTCCAGTGAAACCCTGAACGGTGGTCCGACATATGGCGACCGTAGCGAGACGTTCGCCCTGGTCAACTCATTTCCACCATTCTTACAGTGAGTCCTTGTCACTACCGGACATATTTTTTCTAAAGCAGCCAAAATTCAATTAGTACCCCAATCACTTTTCTTGCGAACACCACATATAAATATGCTTCACGATTTCGCCTCATTCCGAGTGCTGGGGCCGACTTAGAGGCCAATCATTCTCAGCCAGTAAATACGCGTGCTGAAGCAGAGAGAAGGAGGTGCGTCTCACGCTCATAGTCGCAACGTGGATGGATGATGATAGGACTTTTCAGGGCTATGGCATTGAAGGCACTTGACCAGAGACTCGCAAACCCTGCGACTACGCCGTCCGCCGCACAGCCATCCCGCCCGCAACCACCAGCCGGCTCATCAAAGCCGGAGACCACCAAAACACCTGATGAACATGAGGCAGGGGATCTAGGTACGAGTGGAAAACCGAGCCGGTGACGAGTCTGTCGACACTTTTTGTAATTCTTTGCCGAATCATGTCCATCTACATACGTACGCGACCGTGCACGTTCATGCCAGGCCTTAATAGTTCATCTTTTAGTGATGCGGATGCTTAATTGAAGAGTTTGCGTGTCTATCGAATGTGTGAACTTGTCCGAGTTGCGTCGCGTCTGTAGAGTCTTGGCTTGAACGGCCACTCATAGTACCCCTCATGGCGCAACGACCATCCACGGTCTCGTTTGCTTCCTCCTCACCATCGTCCTCACCACTACAACAACCCTCCAAAACATCCCCGCAGTTGCAGGGTTTTCGGACGCCTACTTCGCCATGGCCCCCACGGGGGGCATCACTTTCTGTATTCTCTCAACACACCCACACCCCCGGCGCCGAAGACCCGGATGAGTTGTTCACAAAATCCACTGTATCCGAGGTGAAGCAAGTCCATAACCGCCTATTGTACGCCCTATCCATCCATGCCTCTGCTAGCTTCTGTATTCACTCTAAGCCCGTGTACAACAGGTCTGACGCAGACGCCAAGCAGGAGGAGTTGCGGCTCATGGTCGGGTGCGTGGACGCATTCTACCCCTCGAGATATTCTAGAACTCGAATATGAAAGCGCAGGGAACGGTACCGCGATCTCTTGCAGGCGTCGTCCTCCATAATATCTATTGCCCAGTCTTCTCGAGATGTCCTCAGTGCTCTCGACGACATCAAGTCGTCAATTCCGGCCGAGTTACCTCGATCGGCGCGGAGGACTAGCGCTACAGAAAAGGACGGTAAGTGTAGGCACCCTCCATTGCAATGCCTTTGTCGATGACACCCGTGAATTAGATACACAGTTACGCATACTGCAGTCTGTGGCCGCCCACATGAAGCTATTGCTCGACACCCCGGAACATATATGGCGCCTCCTGGAGAAGAAAAAATACCTGTACGCAGGATGGTTGTTTCTGCTTGCACGTATCATCTACCAAGCGTTGGTGCGGACGGACACCGAGGACGAAGAGGACGATTGGAGGGCGCAAGGAATCGATGTGCTCGTATGTAGTGCCGTTTATAGTTCATCTGTGCAAGTGCTCACGATGCTTCACAGGAGCAATTTCCTCTTGTTCAGCGGCAGTGGGACACTGTTTCCCAGCTTCGAGCGCAGATCACCTACAAAGCGACTCTATCTCTTCGTGATTCTAGTGCATCTTTAGAGGTACATTCATCGTATATGTCAGCTCTTGATTTCTGGCCAACGCTTGCTCCAGGATGTATGCTCTATTCTCTTGATGCTTCATCTCCTCGAATCTCGGCCGCTGACAGACGTACTGACAATATTTCTCACACAACGAGCAAGGAACTTGCAGACGACCTTATCACGGGCCCCAAAATCTGCACCCAATGGGTCTTTACCAAATGGTAGTTCCCTGCCAAAATCCAAGAAAGCTATAGTCCGGGAGGCTAGAGAAGGGCTCGAAGCTGTCCTTGAGTCTATTGCCTCGACTGTTGGCGTAGCACGGGCCGTATTCAACAATCGGAATGATGACAGTCCCTCTCTCATGTCCCGCGTCCTTTTATTCATTCAGTCAGATATCCCCGTACCGGATGTCTCGCTACCACCAGAGCTCCAAATGTCTACTCAGCACCTTCTTTCCACTCTACCATCTGCATCTCATTTTGCCCTGCTCCCGAGCTCCATCCGGTCGTATAGGCCCTACGTAGACTTGACCTCCGCGACGTCGTCAATACCACCTGTGCAACTCGCTCTACAGCTAAGCGAGTGCTTCTCCAAGGCAGTGACCAGCTTGCGGAACGCCGCGGAAGGTTGGTTCACCGATCTACGGACGTTAAAAGAAGTGTGGGCTGTGCGCTCGTGGTTCGATGATTGGCTTAGAGGAAAGGAGCTTGAGGATGGAGAGAAGCAGGGACTAGCAGAGGTCATCGACGACGTTGCACACGAACAAGCAGTCAAGATTCTGAGAAGGGCACTGGGGGACTTACAGGACCATTTTCGCAATGAACTACGAGATGCTTTGTCACAGCTCCGAGACGGCACGAGTCTCGTAGGTATGTCTGCGGAATTTTATTTACTTTGGAGAAGCCTTTGAGGGAACTCACCTGTGGGCAGAGAGTACCCCGACAAATTTCCTTTTCCAGCCCGTTGTTCCTCCGTCCTTCGACGTTAATTTAGGATCCACCTTGGTCTCGACCTTCCGTAAATATGAATCGACACTTCAACGGCAAGTCACTACTCGAACCCCCCTACTGTACAAGATCGTTTGTTCCCTTGAAGACGGCGCGAAAGCTCTACGAGACGACTCCGACGGGTGACTTCTTACGTCTTTCTCTCATGAAAGAGCACTCACGAATGTGTCGTTAGAAAGCTCGCAGGGAAGCTAAGGGAAGCCTATGCGCCCCTTGTAGAAGACTGTTGCAAGGCCATTCTGGCTGCCATTTCTTCCAATGTGGCTGAACTAGAGTCAGGGACAGGTATGCTTGATGGGTTTTTCCCTGTACTTCTCGATTGTGACTCTGATGACGCAGATGCGGACGTTCGCTCGCTTGCATTTTTGAGCCGTCTTACTGAGACACTTCACGGGTCTCCGTTTGACTCTGATCTCGGATGTGATACAATCAGCAGCAGCATCAGTGGGTTTTACATTTCTATGAAACGGATCCCGATGTCCTCATGATGTCAAATCAGATTTTCGTGGCAGCGTCTTGGCACTACGCGAACAGTCCGTCACCCAGTGGAGAGGTTTCATAGTGAACACTGTCTTAGCTGATTATCAGAAGGTCTCCCTGCACACCCGAAGCCACAGCGACCGTAAGGCTTCCCGTGGCCGACTGTTTTTGCGATGTCTAACCAACTCTTTCCGTAGTGTCTTGCCAGCCATCCTGGTCCCTTATGCATGCACTATTATCGCTATCTTCCCATGTGCACTCTGTCGAGACACCCTCCAGCTCTACTACAGGAAAGCACAAGCGCGGCATTGCTGAGACGGTCATCAAGCACTTTATTATCTCCCTTGTCAACACGTTGGCGGCAGAAGATGAGGCATCTGAAGAACTGCATGGTACTCAAGCAAACATTTGGGACCTGAAGTTCCTTAGAAGACTTTTGGCCTTGTGGACGTCGGACTGGGACGGACTGTTCAAGCTGGACAAATTAATCAAGCAGGTCCAGGTATGTGATCCTCCAGATATCACGATAAGGATATGTGTTCACCCCTCTCTTCCGACCGCAGTCTTCCGGCAAACCGACTGAGGACGACTCCCTTTTAGAACAACACATATTACGCACCCAGATCCTCTTAGCGCCTCTTCTACCCCCTGCACCATCACGGCCATCGATGAACCCAAGTAAGTCTTCGGCGAGGGACACGCGAACTGAGAGTCTTTTGCTGTTCGGTGTACCACCCGCGGAGCAGGCCACGCAACCCGTGATGGATCTCGTTAAACCAGGACCTCGCTTCGGATCATTATTAGTAGGCAGCACACACATCGCTAGGTAGTATTTTTTACTACTCACATAGTTACCCTCTCGCCAACTACAATGATACATCGGGAGAGGAGAGCCACCATATCTAGTAAGGACCCCGGACGATATCCGACGGAAGCTCCTCCCAAAGCGCGGGTAAGAACCGCTGTATGCGCATTCGCACCTCATCTCCGACTCCACGTTGGTTGGCGAACTTGAGAAGAATCCGTGCGCCTTCCGCGTCTGGTGGCACGCCGTGTGGCCCACTGCCCATCTCAAGGCAGAGATACCGTGCGGCGTCATCGAGTTGACCCAGACGACAGAGGCACTCGAGCCAGGCGTGCCAGTTGCGCAGGTTGAGCTTATAGCCGCTCGCACGCAGGGCAGCGAAGACCTGCACGGCTGCGCGGCCAGCGCCCGCGTATCCACAGGCGTCAAAGAAGATGCTCACGCTCGCCGCGTCGACCCGGCCCTCAAGGAACAACTTGTCCCATATGCGACGCGCGTCCTCGAAGGCGCCCGCGCGCTGGTAGGTGTCCATGAGCTGGTTCCAGAACGGGGTATCGAGCGTCACGGTCGTGCTGATGCTCAGGAGGTGCTGCACTTCGCGCGCGGTGTGCACCATCTTCTGGAGACTGGAGATGTGGTCCGGGTCCGACGGCTTCGCACGTGCGGCCATGCGCGCCATTTGCCGGAACATGTTCGTGTACAGATGTGGAAGGACGGGCGAGCCGTCCTCTTGCATGTCCTTCACGATCTGGAAATAGTCTTGCCAGGGCGGGATGGTGCGGTTGTCGAGTTTTAGTGTTGTGAACGTGTGGAGTATGGCCGCGTAGCCCTTTGCCTGGAACGGGATCTGCGTGCGCTCGCGAACGGTCTTGTACGCGTCGAAAGCCTCGGTGAAGCTAGATGCGGATCGCATGAGGAGGATAACGAGCGAAGTTATGTGTGCGCTGTCCGAAAGCCCGCGTCGCTTCATCTCTTCCAGCAGGTCGATGGCAACGGGCATATACTTCGTTTTGTTGGTAGAGGCTGAGAGAGCACGGAGCAGGGTTTGAAAGAGCGCCACCTGAGGGCCAATGTTTGGTGTCGGGGCCACTTGAATTTCTCGGTATATCTCGATGGCCAAGTCGAGAGCGGCATCCGTGGGTGACCGGAGAGAAGACGAACACAGGGAACGAATGACGGGTTCGGCGAGAGGCAGGTCTACAGACACCCCTGCACCTTTTGCAGCACGGTAGATCTCTAAGACCGCAGTAGGAGACCGCATCAACAGAGCATTCCTGATGACCTTAGACCAAACTTGCGATCCGGCCTTGATTTCGAACGTCCGCTCCCAAAACGTGATATCATCCGCTTTACGCGCATCACCGAGCAAAGATATCAGGGTAGCCTGAGATGGCCGAAACCCACGTCCGCGAAGAGAGCGGTAGAGCTCCACGGCAGCGCCCCGTCCGTTTGCGCGGAAGGCTTGCGCAAGTTGCATGTTGAAATTGTCCCCGAACCGTCCGCGAGATGACTGCCGAGGAGTCGAAAGTCGTGAGCGGTAGACTTCCTCGACTTTTGCAGCCTGAGACGGCAACCCCAGGCCGTTGAAACCCTCCAGCAATGTGGCGAGGAGAGCGTCATCGAACGGGAGTCCTGCACGCGACATGTGGTTGATGATCCGGATGACCCAGAGAAAGTGGTGAGAAGAAGACATGAACACTTTGCGGATGAGGAACTCGTAAGTCGCGTTGTTTGGAGGACGGGCCTGGGACCGCATGATTTGTGTCCCCCGCGACATGGACTGGATGTCCCCGTGCGCCAAACAATGGTCCATGAACATGTGCCAAAACTCCAATGTGGGCCGGATGTTCCCCGGCTTTGTCGGCATCGTGGTGAGCCATTTGAGAAGGGCGGTCGTGTTTCCGCTGTCCGCCAGGGCACGAAGCACCGTGCGGTGGGTATCGGCCGTGACGACATGGCCAAAAAGAGGCGTCATATCGTCCAGCAAGTCTACGATAAGAAGGAAGTCATCTAGTTTAGCGGACGCGGCGAGGACATCGAGCGCGTTGTGCAGGTCTGTTCGTGTGAGCAGGCGACGGGTGTCCTGATCAAGAGATTGGATGGGACGGGTGTCGCGAAGAGCCCTGCGTAATGACCGATAGGCAAAGTGGAGCTCGAAGGTCGGATGGGCAGGTGAAGCACTACAATGCCAGATACGCTCACGGAGCTGAGAGGCGAGAAGCTGGATGGGCGGACGAGCAACGACGGACGATGAGGCAAGTCTGGACGTTAAGAACATGCGATGCTGCGTGACCGCGCTCACGGCCAACACGTCACGCTTCTACCGACAAACCTCCACGTAGCTCACTCTCACTCTCCTTCGTTTTCTCTTCTCATTCCCCACTTCGTACAAGCACAATGTCCGAGAAAATTCAAGAGTTCCTTGAGATTCCACAGGAGTTTATCCGCGAGGGGAACCAGGTTCGTCTCGTTTACCGTAGTAATTCCGATACGCTTCTCTCATCGCCCACACCCAGTTTCTTGTCCGGTGTACAAAACCCTCTCAAAAAGGTCTCCGCGCTGTGGCTTTCTGCCAATACTGAACGCACCCTGACGTGTTTCTTCTCTAACTAGAATTCGTGCAAATTTCAAAGGCGGTCGCCATTGGCTTTGCTGTCATGGGGTTCATCGGGTACTTGGTGAAGCTTATTCACATCCCCATGCAAGTCTCCACCATTTCTGCGCAGTCACCTATTGCTGATCTATTAATTTAAACCGACAGTAACAACATTCTAGTGTATGTATACGTGTCCTTCTGTCCATCTCACATCCCTCACCCCCGTTTTCAGAGGAGGTGCATGAGCCCTAGACGGTGCTGTTCCTTGTACATCCACCCATCTTACTTTAGACACCGTCTACATGTAATGTGCATTTGCTACTTCGGAGAGATATGCGGTCGGGATGAGCGTGCTCCACTCAAGCGAAGCTGAATGCCTGGTGACAGCCGTGTGAGGTTGAAGTCGTAATAGGCTTAGCTCCGCCTAGCCTCGTGGAGCTGCACCAAGACCACGGTTCGCCAGTAGATTGTACCTTCCGAGGACTATGGCTCTGGCTCTTGCAAATCGGTGGAACTCCCAGCGTCACTCGCAGAGGTCATGTTGCGCGTAGCCGTATCCTGGTCAAACGACGCCGAAGAGTTATCCAATGATGCTGTCGTTCGCATCCCCCAAGCTTCAAGTGTATCCTGTGAATGAACTCGTCCAGATCAATTCCCAAGTATTCTTTATTCCCTAGCCCACCTGCTGTGTTGCAAAGACGAGAAAAGTCACCAGAGGGACTAAGATAGGGTTCAGTGGTACGAATTTCAATAAACACAGTGAATTTACTCACGACCGGCCTCAAGCAAATAAGAGATAGCTGGCGTGGAGTCTTGTTGGAGCAATAACGCCGTACTGAAACACCATCAACTAGCTACTCGGTCAAATTACGAGAGGTGGACGTACGCGAGAGCGATCCATGTATACACGGTGAATAGGCACACGCGAAGGCAGGTGAGTGCTTGTGCTTTCTTATCCACCAACGGAAACGCCTTTTTTAAATTACGCCATCGTAAATACCACTCGATTACAATCGCAACTGAGAATCCTCCGTGAGCTCAAAAAAGGTAAGGACCCATCCACTAACTGACCTTCCAGTAGAGCTGTTACGGCTAGGAGGACAAGGCAGGTTATCGGCACCAAGTAACGCCATCTATGTAGCGTGCTGTGAGTACTTTCGAAAAAGGGGAAAGAGTTGACTTCGCACATGGCCTTCAGGTTGAAGAAGCAGTAAAGGCCATTATCGGCCCACACAGAGTCGGGGCGCTGCGTCACGACCTATAGTTGAGGGTAGCCCCCGTCAGCCAACGCCATCTCACTCAATAGCGGATGACCGTACCACTATGGACCCCAATAGGAAGCCAAAGAAAGTGGCATAAGGGGATGCAAGGAGCTAGTATGCGGGTGTCAGTGGCGATAACACGGCCATAACCGGAGGGAGTTGCAGACAATGAACGATGCACCAGGCCTCTCGAACGTGTCGAATATAATGGATCCAGGACTTTGGAACGTCGCCCAGATCTGTTTTCATCGTGGGATTCGTCGGTTGTGTACATGTGGAACGTACGTACCTGGAGCACGACTGTGAGAGCGGCCACTCCTACCCTGCGGTGGGAGATCAGTTACGCCAGGAAAAGGAAACTCCGAAACGGACATCGGAATAGCACCCATGATCATAGAAGCCTGCGCTCCACACAGGGCGTGATTGGGCTGCGTGCGGCGATACTGCCCACTGTACAGGCTTAGTCCGACAGCACAAGGTCAGCGCGACGATAAGCGACGAGATGATGCCACACGGTACTCACAGAATACAAAAAACAAGGGAGTATATGATCACCGTGATGCAAAGATTCACGAACGTCGAACGTCGGTTTAGTTTCTTAGAACGTAGGAACGTCAGGACGAGGATGGGAAGTCCGACCTGGCCGCCAAGGGCCAACAGAGCTATGAACGCAGGTGCCAGGGATGTGTGCTTCGCCATTGTCTTCTGCCGAATACACTCATGCTAAGCCAAGGCGTTCAGGAAAGAGAAAGAAACGCACGCACTACTGACGATCTGCAGGCATTACTCCCCCCCAGGGGGCGAAAGATGTGGAAGAGGTGTGAGGTGTTTTGCCAACGAAATAAAAGGCTATCTAGTGAACGCCCATGTCACCCGCTCCATCAAAGTCTATTTGTCCTTGCCAGTGCAATGGCTGCGCCGCGCGCTTCAGGAAAGCAGGCAGGGCCACGTGAAATGATACGGCGTTTGTTGTCACGTTTCCTGCCCCTCTTCCCTTGCGGGCATCTGGTTCTGGCGTCCTCTGTTTTTTCAAATCAAAGTACTGCCTAAATAAATGCCCAGTGTTGGGCCAGCTTCCACTTCAATTGCAGTGGGAGGTAGTACTTGCCACCAAAGTCACATTATTACGGCGCCACAGTGGAGATGAGACAATGGGCGGTGTTGTGTTGTGATGGGATGATAGATACATAGCATCTAGGTCTAACTAGAACTGGCATAATGTTGAAAAGTCTGGTTGGACTGCCTCACAATTACGCGTGTTCATGCGCGCTCTCTTCAACTGATGGACAGTCACACTAGTCGAAGCGGTAACCAATCGGATCAGGAGCATGAACTTAGAACACTCACGATGAGGTTAGTATCGCCATACGCTGATGCACCCCGTTTCATAATCAGCAGAGCACTTTGTATTAAATAGAGACTCACCATCGTCCACCCGCGAAACAGTCGGCCAAAACTTCCTTTCACGGAGCCATGGGAGTGGGTAAGCTGCCTGCTGACGTGAATAGGGACTGTCGCATAGCGATGAGGGTTCGCCTCTGCGTCATCATTGTGACTACGCACCGATCCCACTCGGAAAGTGCGATGACAGACATGGGGTGAGGGGCATTCTTCAGGACGTTGTTATCTCGAGGCTGCTTTCCTGTTATTACTTCCTCTGCCTCATGGCGAATGTTTATCATGGCATCACAAAATCTTTTGAGAGTTGGATGATGTGCACACGGTGACCGTGCGCAGGGAAATAGCCTCACCGATCAATTTCTTCTAGAGACTCGGACTCCGTTGGCTCGATAAGCATACACGTTGAGATGGGCCATGAAACAGTTGGTGGATGAAAACCGTAATCCTAAGGCGTGTGAGAAGAACAGTGCCCCGGAGGTACAATCATGTGGCTCACCTGGAGGCGCTTTGCAAAGTCGGTAACTTTCAGACCAGCAGATCTCTCGAACTCCGCGAAATCTATCAGTAGCTCGTGTGCGACACGGCCGTTGGCGTTTTTGTACCGAAGGCTGTAATGGCAGGAGAGGCGGTGTGCCATGTAATTGGCACTTAGTAACGCTATTTTCGAGGAGTCGACAAGCCCTTGGCCGCCCAACATCTTGATGTACGCCCATGAGATAATGAGTACTGATGCGCTTCCCCAAGGAGCAGCAGAAACGGCGTCAATGGGCCGTTCTCCGCCTGTGGGGATGATGGGGTGGGATGGAAGGAATGGGGCCAGGTGCTTGGCAACACATATCGGACTAGAGATGCACTTTAGTTTCGGGACATATCATCTGTCAAGTGACGCACCCCATTCCGGGCCCCCCTCCACCATGAGGTCTTTCGGAATTGGTATGAGTAGAGTGTTAAGAATCCTGGGGGTTGGACGCACATAGCGAAGGTTTTATGGAGGTTCATGTGACAAACGTCACCACCACATGTTGCAGGATTGGTCAAACCGATTTTAGCATTGAGATTGGCACCTGCTCTCGGTGTGAGAACGCTACAGTAAAGTACTATGACACTGGCTTACCATCTAGATAGACTTGGCCGCCGCAATCGTGGATGATTTGACATGCCTGTAGAAACAGGTCAATTTAATGACAACTGCAGAAAACATCAGCGCACGTCAAGGACGCCGTCTTCGAAGACGCCGAATGTGGACGGATAAGTGATCTAGGCGGATTAATCAAGCGACCATGTATTGGGGACATGCACTTCTGCGAGTCTCACCATGAACGCGGCCAGGTTATCGCTGTGCTTTTCAGCCTTTTCTTTGAGGTCAACAAGGTCCAAGCTCCCATCTTGCAAACTCTTCACTGGCACGACCTTCAAGCCAGCCATCACGGCGGACTAAATGGAGTGAGTGCTGATTCGCGAATAAATCGATGCACACTCACCGCCGGGTTCGTTCCATGAGCGCTAACGGGGATCAAGCAAATATCACGATGACTTTCACCGCGTGACTCGTGGTACGCTCGAATCACACTGAGCCCAGCATATTCGCCTGCAGCCCCAGAATTAGGCTGAAGAGAGCACGCGTGGAAACCTGTGACCTTGCAGAGGTATGTCTCCAGCTCCTGCCCAGCATCGTCAGTCGAGTTGTGAGACTTCGGTCAGTTACATACGGTAATAATCTTGGAATAGCCCTTCACTTGCTCCAACGGGACGAAGGGATGGACAGCACCGAATTCAGGCCAGGTCAGTGGGATCATACTACTTGTACTGTTAAGTTTCATTGTGCAGCTGCCGAGAGGGGTCATGGAGTGAACAAGAGAGAGATCTTTAGATTGAAGATGGTGAATGTAGCGGAGCATCTCTGTTTCTGAGTGATGCTTGTTGAAAACCGGATGGGAGAGATAGTCCGTAGTTCGTCTGAGGGGTTCAGGGATAGCCAAAGTAAGGTCTGCAGTTGGTAGGTTTTCGGCTGTGCTCATCGGCGCTCCTACGGATGCGGCAAATATGTTGACAACGCGCAGGAAGTCGATGGGTCCGACGCTTTCGTCTAGAGTGACACCCACGTGCTTGTCATCTACTGTTCTCAGATTAATTCCAACCTTGGCAGCAGCAGAGTGCAATGACTGAGCAGAAGGCATGGCACCAGTCACGTCCAACATTAAAGTATCGAAGAAATGCTGATGAATCGCACGGTACCCGAATCTCTCAACGACCAGTTTCAATAACTGGGTTAGGCCGTGCACCTTGTTGGAAATGCGCCTGAGACCTTCGGGACCGTGGTAGACGGCATACATAGCAGCCATGTTAGCGAGCAGAGCCTGGCTTGTGCAAATGTTACTGGTAGCCTTCTCGCGTCGTATGTGTTGTTCCCGAGCTATAAAAAAAGTCAGCCAACGGCCATGAGAATAAAAAGACGGGCAATACTTTGAAGAGCAAGCCTATACGCCGGTAATCCATGCACGTCTCGACTCCGACCAATAATCCTTCCGGGCATCTTCCTCTTCAATTTTTCTGTGCACGCAAAGAAAGCAGCATGGGGACCACCGTAACCAGCGGGAACACCGAATCGGGCAGCGTTTCCAAGCGCAATGTCGGCGCCCCATTCTCCAGGTGGCTTCAACAGGGTGAGGGCAAGAAGGTCCGTAGCCACTGCGACGAGGGCCTTCGCGGCGTGGACCGACTCCGTAAGTCCTTGGAAATCCTTGATCTGACCATCCAGATCAGGGTAATTGAGGAGAACACCGCAAAGATCTGAACGTAGTTTCTCGTCGCCCAGGGCAGTGCTAGCGTCGCCGACAATCAGCTGAATCCCAAATCCTTTTGCCCGTGTTCTAAGAACAGCAAGAGTTTGGGGGAGGACGCCATTGTCTACAAAGAACGTCTTCCTTTTGTAACCTGAGGCAACTAAAGCCATGACCATGGCTTCCGCGGCTGCCGTGGCTTCGTCCAGGAGCGACGAATTGGCAATGTCCATGGATGTTAGCGACATGACCATCGTTTGAAAATTAACCAAAGATTCCAGCCGTCCTGTAGCGCGAGAAAATTAGTCAGAACGCCCCGGGAAACGTATCACACGACCTGCCTTGGGCAAGCTCGGCTTGATATGGTGTATACTGAGTATACCACGCGGGATTCTCCATGACCTGGATGTTCAAATGAGGCAGCATTTCTTGGGGCTGTGTCATTTGAGGGGCTTACATTTCGCAGAATCACAGGCGGAACGACCGCATTATGGTAACCCATCCCAATATAGCTTTTGTATTGCTTGTTCTCAGCTCCTAGCAACCTCGCCCGCCTCAGCAACTCGGCCTCGCTCAGTGGTGCGATGACATTGTCAGAAACCGTATCCATGGGTATCCTGATTTTTGACGGCACGACCTCGTTTACAAAGGCATCCATGGAGCTGTAGCCCAACTTGGAAAGCATATACGCAGCTTCTGCATTGTCAGGTCCTATGTGGCGATCGGAGAATGTATCAAGAGCAGTGAACAGTGACGCTGGCGGTTTTGCGGTTGCAAACCCCTTTCGCTGAACGTTGGTCAAAAAGGATGAAGCACCATGAGGCAAGCATCTACGAGGGGGGAAACGCAAAGTAGCCATCTGCTGAGAAGGCTATGATGGAACAACAAGACGGCAAAAAGCCGTGAAGCCATTTCTACGTTGGCATTCACCGAGCCATTCACCGAGTAGATCAAAGGTTCACGTTGTGACGCGACTGTAACAAACCGATACACCACCCAATTTCCCGAGCCAGCTAGTGAAAAACTTTTTAAACGTTTTCCTTATCTGTCGATGCCACTTGGCTCGGAGCAACCTTGGTGAGCCTAAACGCTAATACCGTACACACACGTGATACAGGCAGTGCCAAGCCTAATCCCCGCTGATTCGAGTGGAGACTCCCCGGGCAAAGCCCATTCAACAGTAATAGGCAACGATAAATGTCCTATGTCCGCTCAACCGCCGTATAGCGAGATAACGAACTTGATAACGAATACAAAAAGGTAATCGCTTGCGTCGCGTAGCCCAGCCGATTGGAAATCACAGGGCATCAGGGCCATTACGACTGAATACACGTGTCTCAAAAAAAATAGTAACCCCCTCAGACCACAGCCTGGAAAGGCTAGCAGCAGTCAGTTTTGTAACCTTTTAGTCGATCCAACGCACGGTGGATCCTCCACCCATGGGTCGCTGGCACTGTAGCGTGATCATATCACTCTGCATTCGGTGCTTCGACAGTGGTTGGGCGCTCGGGAGGTGTGTGGAGGCATGCGCACAGAAGTGAGACTTAGAAAGGGGTTCGCACGAGCATATTTCCCACAGGCAACTCTGCCTGTCTTCTTCGACCGAAGGGATATGCCTCAGAACATGCTTATACAGTTCGCTGGCGGAGCCATACCGGGACAAGTCGCACCTGGAGCGATCCCAAAAACACTTGAAGCGCTCATTCGAGCGGTCGTCTTTTCTGCGGTCAACCCCGTGAACTACAAATTTCTATAGCGGTCTGGGGAGCACCATGGTCTGTGCTTGACAACGTTGACGTTCTTAATCACGTCAGATGCAACAAGTAGGTGGAACTAGTCTTGATAAGGAACGAACACGTCTTTGTACAAATTTCAAAAGTCGACCTGCGTCAGTTCCCCATCAGGTCTGGCAACAAACATCAACTTCATCCTAGAATAGTCCATGAATACCAGCGACAGTAACAGCACTTGGCATACCATTCGTAACAACGTCGCGGTTCGGGCAATTCAATAAGGGGCCCTGATGTCGATCAAGACGGTGTCCTCTATTTGCTCGGACAACATTTGAGTCACAAGAAGTTTCAATACACCGGGCATATAGGGATATAGGGATGAAGGGGAAAAGCCTTCGCCACGGGAGGGTGGGAGAGGTGAACGTAAATGTGATTAAGGCAGATATCCACAAGAATTTCATCGGAAAGCAAGGGTTAGTAGAGCAAAGACGTGGAGAGTGCTGGAGAACTCGCGGTAAGGCGAGACGAGTTGACGGGATTGGAAAACAAGAGGTGAAGACACATGAGTGACGAAATTATAAGGGACCGGTTCGATGTGCGACGTATTAGATCCAACAAAGGTGAGAGTGGGGGTGTTGTTTGCAAACAACACAGAAACTAGAGCAAGGTGTAAGTGGGGGCGATGTACTGGAAGAGGTCTGTCACATAGAGCAAAAATTCGACATTGTCGTCGGAGGTAGGTTGGATTGGACGCCATGCAAAGCTGACAGGAACAAGGGGATAGTTTTCCTGTGATTGACCAACTCCTCGGCGTTCGAGTTGTTGACGGCTACGACGCTACGCATTATGCAAAGTGTTTCCAGTTCATGACGACGTCAGGCACATGTGTCGCGAATTGTGCGACGTATCATTCAGACCATTCACAAAGCGCGTTTGTCAAGCAAAGGACGGAACGGTAGAGAATTGCTCGTCATTGCAGAAACGGCAGAGACGATTATCTCAGAGGGAAAACCGGAGCGCAAAGACAGTAACACCCGGTCATTGGGGACGCTCCTGTGTGCCATCCTGAGGCACCAAGTTGCAGAGAGCTCTTGAAAGACTAACGTTCGTAATCGTCTGTAATATTTGGCGCAGGACAGGCCGCGGTGCAGCAGGGGTGACCGGATGTGTAATGGGAATTAAAGGAGGACAGTGGGCTATGCTGGCTGTTGTTAGGCCAGTCTTGCTCGAAAGGTCGATATCATTTTTGGGAATGTTCCGACGATCTCCATTTCTTCCCTGCCCAACACTCCTCGTATGATTGTCGCGTCAGGTCATGTATCGTCACGTCACAAAGTAAATGTATAATGTCAACCGATTCAAGAGTCTGTGTGTTGTCTAGAGTCTGGAGTGTCACCGAACCAGGAGCTCGTGAACAGCTGCGTTCACATTCGCCCAGAATAAATCAATTGTCCCGGGATCAAAACCATTCTCATCGTATCCGAAGCTGATCCATAGTTTTCCCGCAAATGTGTACCCGAACAGTAGCTTGCCGCTGTTACGCTGGCGACAACCGATCGTCAACGCGTTAAGCTCGATGTCCGGGAAGTGAGCACGCTTGTAGATGCCGTCCAGATTTCCGAGGAGCGAAAGGCCGAGAAGTGCAACCGATGGGCTGCGAGGTGACGCCCGCGGCTTGTCGGAAGTCGACCTCGGCGCGGGCGAGATATACACGCCAGCTGCCTTTTCGTCATCCTCCTTCGCCCAGGCACGGGACTGCTCCCCGCGCTTTATCGCCATCTCCCGGTTGCGTGACTGGATCATACGCCTATCTGCAGCTCGAGAACTCTGTTCCTTGGCTTTACGAGCGCGGTGCCAGAACGTTTTGGAGACATCACAGGAAGCTGGCATAAAGTTTGGGAGGATGACGTTGAAGTAACCCACGGCAAGAAAACAGTAGTCATGGACGGGTTTGGGGAGATAAGGGCGGATATTCATGGCCGCGTACATCATCCTGACCGATTACATGCATCAACTCAGGTGATACCAAATTAGGAATACCAAAATGGCTTACATCGGAAGTTCTTGCTTCTCCCGAGGGCTCATCCTTGCCCAGGCAATATTACAAATGGCGAACAGAGCGCTCGAAATAGAGACCCCATGCGCTTTACACGCCTTGAGCATCGCCTTGGTTTGCTTTTCGTCGAATGACGTTGTCGAGACAACAGAGCGGCGAACTGGGTTGCTTCTCTGCGGAAAGGCTTGTCCACCCTACAATAATAACTGGTAAACAAGGTATTATCACAATGGCCAAAACTCTCACAATCTGTTTGTCCATACAATTCTGAAAGTCGATGCGCCCAACGACGCGCCGGAACCGGCTCTGGTCTGTCCCCAGGTTTTCTTCTACACTCGCCGGAAAGGCTGGGATCTATCCACTACTTCAGCCAAGCAACATAATAACACTGTTGAGGAAGACGCACATCTGCTGGGAAGGCTCGACCCCAGCGTTGATTCCATTCATCGATAACAAGTTGTTCTAATGCTTCCTGTGAGCAGGAACTACCCAACAAGCCAAAAAAGTCATTGGCGAATAGATTAACTGCCATCCCGTCTCCAATAGAGTGTGCAGCACAAATGAAAAGTTCATAGTCGACCGCATTGCCTTCGTCCATGAGGCACTCAGACGGCCAGATTGGCATGACCTCGGAAGTCCGTGGTGTAGAAGGTGGGGTAGGCAGCTTTGTGGGCGTACGTGACACGACGAGATAGGACAACCTCTCGTTGGATAACGTGCGGGGGCCATTGAGGTATGATTCGATTAGATCTAGGTGTTCAAAGTAAGATACACCCAAACCCAATCACGGTGAAACTTCGGCATCGGCACATACCATCTTTCGTCTGGTGTCTATATTCGAGTTGACTACCAGCCTCCGCAAGAGCCTGTTCAGGAGATAAAGGCGGGCTATAACTGTGCGTCACGAAGGAAACGAGGGATGGCACATGATCAGATCAGCGGGCGTCTCGACAACGATAAGGAACATACACGAATTTAACATCATCATAATCCCGCATTACAACCTTTGACGCGAGGAGGGGGTGTCGCATGCGCAATATGGCCCAAGCAGCGCGCACTCTATGCCAGACCATAACACGTTCGGGGGACTTGAATCCCAGATGGAGATACCTGTCGTAGGTGGAGTAAGCTAATTTGACTGTCCGTCAAAGGGTGGAGTAGGCATACATGTCGTTGACTCCGGCCGCCCTGCCGGGAAGGTAATACGAGAGCTCACTGTCCCCAAGCTTGCGTTCGTAAGAAACGGGGACAGGGCTGTCCAGGGTAATCGTGGGCTGTGCCTTTGCATTCCCCAGAACCAAGTCAACGGCTTCATCGTCGGACAACTCCGGGGTGGGCAGGCCAGCAACCAACGAAGTCGGGGAATCAACGCTGAGGTGAGTCATCGCGAAACAAAACCAGCACAGTACAGGGGGGAAGAGGAGTCAAGCAGGTCCAGCTGGGAGCGGCGAGGCCAGCTCGGTCGCAAGTCACAGAGGATTATAAGGCGAGACCCTCGGTTAGAAGCCAATGAGGAACGGAGCCTAAGATCGTGAGAGAGGTGCCGCAAAGGATGATAAATTTAATTTTAGTGTGACGGGGACGAACCTAACAAGAAAAAGGTTTTTGGGAACACAAATTCTCCCAAATGGATCATTCACTACGGTACATGAGCCGAGTTGAAATGTCAATGTCCGGTTCAGCGGGCGTCAATTGCCTTGCCGGCGCCGCTCCATGCAAGCCCAGCCCAGCTCCAACAGGTCGCCGTCGCCCCGCGGCCCAGGTGGAGCCGTTGTCGTTATTGTCGCCTTGGGCCTGGGTAAACTCTGAGTGGCCGCCATCGCCAATTTCCTGCGGAAGTTATAATTGAAGTGACAAATCATAGCCATTGCCACGACCGGAAGCACTTTATAGTATAGTCACGGTCTCTGTGCCACAAATATATTGATAATATGTCCGACAATACACTTGCGTCGATACAGTAATATTGGGTCAGGGCGCCCACAACTTCGATGCATGCTCATCATAGAATGCGCTTCTGCATGATTTTTTTTTTTATGAAAAAAAAATGCGCTTCTGCACTATCACAGTCTAACAGTATCATTTCCTGGTTGGTGGTTTCTGGTTACAAGTGTTGGTAGTCACGACTGTCAGAACAAAGAAGACCGCGCCAAAAAATGATATCGTCGCCACGATCGTTCCTTGTCCTTTGTCCGCATTCCTGAGCGTGTCGTACTCGTGACCGCTCTTAGCCCGAGCGACTCAAGCGCGACATATTCCCGACTAGCTACTTGACAGCGACACGTCCGCGAACCTAGCGGACACCTGTACGAAGTTTCGCGCGGCGCGGAGGCATGAGCGACCGGTTGTGATGCTTCGCACCTCCCTGAACTCGAGATAAGCCTGGATTGTTGGGGCGGTATCCTTCAGCAAGGCGTCAGATGCCGCTCAACAGTTTTGACGTGTTCCTCATCCAATTACCAATGCGGAAGGTGAGCATCATTTGAACATATCCTAGGCTCTTGCCAAGGCTTGCAGAATGGAGCGATAGCTTGATAGGATCGCCGCCCATTGTCACGAACTCTGCCGCCCATGTCAAGCTCGGCCGCCCAAGGTCACAGGCTCAGTGTAAGGCACCAATGGGCACTGCGGAACTTGCTCATAATAGGTTTCAGTGGGCTTTTTTTTCGTCCCCTTACTGGTCAAAACCATATGCGAACGGCACACTCCGGTGGCCAAACTCAGTGGTGAATGGTCGAAAAAGGCATCCCAATGCATACGAGGTTTCACCTGACTGCGTGAGCAACAACAACACCATCACCAGGGTGCTGTGCTAGATCTGGCACATGCGAACCCGCACCGACCAGGGCTGGCGGTGGCGATGGCGCGCCGATGCCAACTGATGCACTAGCATAGAACCCGATGTTCGGACACCCCCCATGGTTGGAACTCCGCTCAACCCCAGGCTCGGACAACCAGTCGCTCAATTGCTGGTCACTGATTCAGATTTGACGCCACTTTTTTTTTGAACCATTTGCATTCCGGGATACAGACCAAGGATCTAGACCGGTCGTAGCTATTTACATTTAAGTATCGTAAACGGTGCCCCCAAATTCTAGTGATATGGGGTGATGAGTGGCTGCGGGGCTTCCTAAACGGTTGTGTCCCTGGTGTTCTAGCTATCGCGTTGTAAGATCTGTCCGGGCGTCAGACGCCATTAGTTTCGTGGCAATTTTGATGCCACTTTCATGGCCACTTTTGGAAGGTACTCAGCTTACTCAATCAAACCCCTACCACGGGATCAGTCGGCAAGCGTGACAAGCAGCCAATTCTTGTTCTTCATGATACAGCAGGATAAAAAAAACTGGAACATGTTAAAAAATGGTACTAGACAATCTATATCTAACTTTGTAATAATCGAACAAGGAGTGAGTGAGAAATTTGAAGTGTCCGACCGAGGGGGGGGGGCGGTGTGTGTCCGAACATCGGGTACAGTATAGTATCGTTGCAGGACTTACCACCAAACAAGGACGGTTGTGTGAGCAGTCTCGAGCGGCATACAAGCAAGTACCAGGAATACGAATTCCACCATTAATTACATCAATATGCGTTTTCATCGCACTCACTATTACCGAAACCAAGCAGTCATATTAATAGAATATATGAAGGCACTGTAATCTCACAGGAAAATCTGCGGTCGTCATATTACATCAATCCTTCAGGGTTATAGTTAAAGGACATTTCGGACGTGCCAGTGTCCATCCACTGCTATTCGATTATTGCCTCGGCTCGGCTAAGCATGGCTCAACCAAAAAAGGCCGAGCCGAACCGAATCATCTCCCAAACGAGCCAGCTCGGGTCAGCTGAGCTCAGCCTGAGCCGTGGCTGGTAAGCCTAGTGAACAAATAAGGAAATATATGCTGTATATGGTGATCGGGCGGCCGGGCAGCTCTCAACCAGCCGGACAAGTGCAGTATACAACATTTTTACTTTCACCTGGCTGAGCAGGCTCAGTTGTCCAGCCATACAAAAAACAATACATTTTCCTTATTCATTCCTCTGAACTACTAGCCGCGGCTCAAGCTGAGCTCAGCCAGCTTCTCATTCGGGGCTGGTTCGGTTCGGTTCATCCTTTTTTGGTTGAACCGCTTATCTGAGCCGAGCCGAGCCGTGGCAACACCTGTTGAGCTTCGAGATAGCTCAGACCTCGCGAGGATGGCGACAGTTACAATCGCCTGCGATCAGATGTCAGCCTCTTACTCTTCCCACCTTCCTTCCTCTAACCGTGTGTATATCCGACTGTGAACAGGTGGCACGGTGGCGTGTATCGTTATCGGTCATCTCGCTGCTGCTGACGCAGACCTGTGCGTCCTCTTCCTCGAGGCAGTTCCCACGACGTATAACGGCCTTGCACACACCCAGCCCCTGCGATTCTTAAGCTGCCTTGCACCCGGCTCGCGTATCGTGGCCACGCACATTACTCTGCTAAGCGTGGCATTTGGCGGTTGTACTATTGTCATTCCGAGTGCACAGTGTCTTGGTAGCGGGGGCAACGTGGGTCTCACTGCATTTCCGAGGCTTTACAAGGATCGCTTCTGTTGCCCTCTGTTCTCCACTCTAGCAGGGGCACCCTAGATTTACACATCCCTCTTCCCTCATATATATCCTGTACCTACAACTTACAGCAACAGAGGTCTCCCCGGACCTCAGATCTCAGCAGGGCTCAGTGCGGTCCTTTGTCTTCGTTCCCAAGCGCGCCGCACTCGCGTGAACCCTTAGCAACTCGAGCGCGATGCGTTCCCGACTGAATCGATTAAGTCTGCGAAGTCTGGCGACACGCAGAGGCGCGCGCGATCCCTTGCGTTTCTGGTCACTGTAGAGACGGAGCGGCTCACCTTTCGCATTCCCGAGCGTGCTCCACCGCTTACGGCCCTAGAAACTTGAGGGCGACGATTTCCCGAACTCAGCGGACACGGGGACGGTTTTGCGCTGTGCGGTAGCCTGCGTGATCGGTCGTGACGTTTCTCACCCCCCTGAACCCGAGACAAACTTGGGTTGTTTGGGTGGTGTCCCTAAGCATAGCGACTCCCAGGCTCGACATTCTGGTAACCAACGTGAGGGGATGGAAGCATTTTCTCGTTCATAAGCGCATTCCCTGGGCCTTGCAAGGAAGTCACTAATCATTTTCTCTAGCATCAACAACACGTCCCATGGACTTAAAAATTTAGATAGTGGTAGACCTATATATTGAACAGAATGATGTTTTTTATTTTTTATTTATTTCCGAATTGCGTGGATGTATAGTAGACATCCAATTTTGCCCCTACCTCTGCTGCTTTTCGTCACACAAATGTAACACCTTTGTCATCGATTGTCAGCCACAGAAGTACACGGCACTTTGGCATTTGTGGCAACCTCAGCCACATTGGGATTCAAGACTAAGCTGGCTCGCTGGGGATGTGCAAGGGGATGGGAGTTCTGATTCTTGCTTCCATCTTGGACTTCGTTTCTTTATCCTTTTCCGGACTTTTCGTGTTGTGTGCCATGATGGTGTCTTGTGCTTGCCGCTGATGCCGAAGCGCGTCGCAAAGTGGAGACTGAATCGTGATTTAATCATGTCACATGATTGTCACCCTTTTTAGCCCCCTAGGTAAGATTATCGTCTATCATTTAATCGCATTGGGTCCATGGCGACTTTGGAGCCATGGGTTGTCCTAATGATATTTAATAATACCCTAGTCACACAGAATTTCACAAAAGCGACAGGATCAGTGGGATCTTTTGATATGGCTGGGCGCAATTTACGACTGCTCCGACTTCCTGACCCCACCATAAGTGTAAATTTCTTCTGATCCACTTTTGTTTTTATGATCCCATAAATACATATCCTAGTCCACGTAAATTTTTTTTTTTGGGAAGGGAGGATGTCGGGAAAGTGATGATCAATCATCATCTTAAAAATTTGCATGCAAACGGGCACTTGCATTGGCCAGGGACGGACAGTAAGCCTCAAGACCCAATTTTTGACTTCGTTTTTTGCCCATGGCACCTGCAATCTCTTCAATGACACCCAACACTACATACAGCCGATCCAGAGCTTTTCCGACATCCCCTTCATTCCCCAGCATTTCCTTGCATTCTCTGACCTCTAGTGCGGCCCGTTCGGCCGGTTTTCGCCGTGCTTTGGCGACAGGACGTTCAACCGCGATTTTTGAACTCGTCTTGTGACTGCATCTGAGAGGTTGCGGCGTTGAACAATACAAGCGGTCTTATTCCCTTATTCCGAGAAGTTCCGACCACATTCCGGAGACTTCCTGGCAGATTTCCGCCTTCTACAAGCGACCCGATTTAGCGACGTTGTCAGCGAAGTCGTGCGATGCCGCTTGAAGACTTACTGTGTAGGCACGAGGAGTGCGCGCCAGTCCTCGATCTCACAGATCGCTTTGGGATATGACACTACTTCGACAACTTGGAGATTCTATTTCCAAAGCACCACGTCTCAGACCCTCATGGAAAGAAATTATTGCACAGGGAGCGCGCATTGCGAATGATCGGCAGCCAGCGATCGCCGATAAGTTTCAGGAGCGTCCGGCAATCTCAGGAACGCAGGAGAGTCGTCCGGCGCAGCTTTTGAAAGGCCCGCAGTTCCAGGCATGGCCCACGTCCAGCCGACACGAGCCAGAACTCTACGGGAGGTAGAAGCACCCTTCCATTGATAAGCCTCAAGACGCGATTCCTGACTCATCCGGAGCGCTTCCGATATCGCCTTCATTCTGCCAGCCCTCCCTTGTATTCTCCGACCCTCTTTCGCGACCCCTTCGGCAGATTTTCACCGCTTTTAGTCTCAGATTCAAATTTTACATTTCCCTGCAGCCATATCCGAAAGGCAGGGACCTCGGACGATGCAAGCTGTCTCGTTCCATTGGCCCGAGAAGTTCCGGCCAATTCCTGGAGACTTTCCGGCAGAAGGGCCTTTCCGCGGAACCCCTCAGCAATAGCGACGCCTCTTTGATCCCAGCATGCTATCTCTAGACATGCCGCTCCAGCGCGAGGAGAGTGCACCCGACCTAGAGTTCCTGTTCATGAAGCAGGGTGGTTCAAACAGCCAGGAGAAGAACGAAGCGGCAGTTAACTATCCTAATGTGGCAGTAGGAGCACTCTGGAAGACAGCGTTCACGTTTAGTGATACTACATGTTCATATGAGGAGTTCAGGGCGGAAATCATCGCCTTTATCCGGAAGCCGAGGTGGTACTACAGCCCACACTCGCAGACCTCGATAGGCCCTCCCTCAGGGGCCTAGATAACACGGCGCATCAGGGGAAAGACTCTCAAGGACCGCTCTGAGGAGTATCGTAGGCAGTACCAGATTTCCAGGCAACATTAGCCTACCTGGAGGGTTTGACACGCTCTCGAAGGCGACAGGAGCGATGTCCTCGGCTCCGCGGGAGGTCTAGGTGGCTTATTTCATCCAGGAGGTGGCGCCACAGCTCGTGCGCAACCCGGATCGAAGGAACACGAAGCAGGTGATGTGTCCGTAAGCGCCGCTTCCAGGTGTAGAAGCCCACAGGTCAGCGGCGCCCTCGAAGCTCTCAAATGCAGCGCAGCAAGCCGCTGACCCCCCTAGCGGCAAGTTAATCCCGCGATCCACTAGGCCCAGGGAGTCCGAGTGTAGCGCAGCACCGCCCGGCGTTCGCGACACTACCGGCATTCCCGATCGGCCTGCGTCTTCCCAAGCGTCCACGAAACAGCCTGCACGCATTTTCAATGCCCGCCCGGCGTCGCCTACCGCACGCGATGCAGCCGGCAGCTTCCCCGACATTTTTGGACCAGCCCGCGCCTCTCTTCGCGTCTCCAACTCAAACGGCATCTCCCCAGGTGTCTGTGATACAGTCAGCACCCGCAAACCCGCCAGCGCCACCGATACAGTTGGCGTGCCGTCAGGTGTCCGCAATACAACCCGCGTAGCCTCCTCTAGCGTTCCCGATACCGTCAGCACCTCGCCAAGCTCCCACATTTTCGTCAGAGCTCCAGCCAGCGCCTGCAAAAAAGTCCACATCTCCAGCGTTTCCGATTCTACCGGCGTCTGCGATTTAATTAGTGACATCACCATCGCCCCAGATTCAGCCGGTGTTCCCCCCAGTACCCGCAGTTAGCGATTCACTTGGTGTCCAGCGTCCTCAGTTAGTGTTGCGGGCCGAGGCCAAGCACGAAGAGCTAGGTTCGGCGCTCTCTCCTAGGTCTGAGCCATCCCTCGAGCCTTCTGAACCTAGGGTCGTCCCATCGGGCGGTCCTAACAACCCGAACAATACTCACAATTGGTCCCTAGCGTGCGCGAATCGCTGCTGGTAGGATTAGCTTGAGGACGATTGCTAGTAACTAAGAATGAATATGCCCGAAATAGACGAATTCCGGTCGCAAAACAGTAAAGGAAACGTGGAAAGGTCTAAATGGGGCTGAACATGATGTGAATGCGAGTCCGCATCCTCGGTGATACATCCTTTTTTTTTGAACAAAAAAAAAACCAATTTGTATACCAGAACAGTACGTAGTAGTCAGCTACGCAATACTATCTACTTTGTACGGGAACTACTTCGCGTCCTAAAGGCCCTCAAGCCTTCTAGCTATACCGTAATGGGTGGAATCATTGGTCTGGGCACTGATTATGCATACCCTTCGCCTCCTCCACTTGCCGACGGTTTTGCCTCGACCTATGTTTTGTTGATCCCGACGTAGGTGAATAGACGAAAGTGGGTAGAATAGTGTCAACGAAAGAAGGGGTGATATACATAAAAGAACATTGGGGAAAGGCGGATATGTAATTGAGACCCTTCCAGGGGTCGCGTATGCCCAAGGCGAAAGAGGGTAGGTAACGGTCCGTATGTAAAACAAGGTAATTGTGTGTGTGCGGCAGTGGCCGCGCTGCGAGTCCCCAAGGAGCCCGAGGGTGGGGGGTTTCCGCCGCAGCCGCGTGCCCAAGTGCATTCATACTGGTCGCCACACCATACTTGCAGCACCTGCTGGGCCCGTACTACCGCGATCGTCTATACGTTTTCACCCGCGGTGACCAGTCCCGGGAGGGTATGGGAGGAACTGCCTCCTATGCGACAGATCATGGGTTGGGGGCGCGTTTCAGCACAGCGCCGGTTCGGGCACGGCAATGTTCTGTTGGCGCAAGGAAGAAGGGGGGTCGGCGGGGGGTGACGCCGAAGCGTGGGGTGGGAGGGGTCCAGACACTCTTGGTGTGTCAGAGAAGGACCCCATGAGGTAATATGCCCGTTGGCCAGAGCGGACCCGGGCCAGATGTAGGGTGTGTGGAGCCGGCAAAGAGTGAGCCGAGCTCTTAGAAGTTTTCTATGCAGGACATGAGGAGGCCCGGAGGAAAGGAGTATGGCGCCTAAGGTAGACTGCGCAAGAGGTGAGGCAGGTGGTGTTCCCACCTGTGCCCGTTGACGTCGCGCGCCTGTTCCGTTGACGTCTAGTAAGGTCGTCGTTGGCATTCCAGGTTGCGGGACGCGAGGTTTCGCCCACCGCTCGCCTAATTTTCACCTTTGCTTCAATTTCCATTCTGTTAGGAATGCGGCCGATATGGAGTCCAAAGGGGTCCCGGGTGATGCCCGTGGTGACGGTGGGCGTTTAAAGCCGAAGTTTGGGGGTAAGAGCGAGGGGAGTTGGGCTCGTTGCTCTCCCAGGGGTTGCCTCCCGTTGTGACGGCGGGCATGTGTGCCAGGAGGGGTCGCTGGCGGAGGGATAGAAAGTGGAGGGGAGGGGAGTTGTTCTTCCCCCGGACCACAGAGGGGGGTATACACCAAAGTGTTGAAGGGCCCCACCATCGTGGACAACGACGATCCCAAGGGGGAACCCTAGGGTGATACGGGTCTACGAGTCCTCAGCCAGAGCACCATAGGCCCCGGTCCCAACGAGAAACCCAAGCCAGCGCAGCGAAGGGCACTCGGAAGGGGGCGGGGGGTCCTAGGGCGGCGGTGGTGGTAAGAGGTCAAGGAGGTGTAGTAGTTCGGCGTTCCCTTGAGCCGGAAGAGCTCGAAAGAGGATGGGGAGCGTCTGTTGGAGCACAGAACGCGTGTCAAGTGGCAGTCGATTGGCCCGCAAGAAGCTGTCATCACCCAACGAGGGGGGTGCCAGGTTTACAAGCTCGATGGTGCCAAATTGGCCGGAGCGAAGCCTCGCGCCATGGCTCTCAGTACCAAGGATAGCCGATATGTACGCCAACTCGTCCATTATGACTGGAACATTGCATGACTCGATATCAGCTGCGAGCTTGTTTACAACCAATGCCTTGACACAACATCTTATCGCACGGATGGCGAGGTCACGTTCCTCGCGTATGCGACGAGTCACCTCTGCATTGGTGAAAGCGGCGGAGACCTAAGGTGGCAAAGACACAGAGTTCCTGAGTTCATTTTACACTCTTGTGAAATGCCACAGGTAAAACGCTCCTATAAATTTCGGTCGGGAGAGATGAAGTCCCTGACGTGCATCTTCATATTGTTGAGAGGACAAGTTCATACTAACCGTCAGAAATATTCATCAGAGTACCTATCTTATTTGGTATTCAATTTAGGTGTCAGAACCTGAGAGAGCACTGGATGTCTGTTGGACCACGTCCAACACATAGGGTGAAGGACTATGGAACGCCTAATGCAAGGAAAACCACGTCCGTAAGTTCGAGGGCGCCTAGACGGCCAAGCAAAAGCAACACATCATGGTTCTTGGTGCCGAGGATAGCCGGTAAGTACGCCAGCTCGTCATTTCTGACTGGAACATTGCGTGACTTGATGTCGGCTACGAGCTCGTTTACGACCAACGCCTCAACACAACGTCCCATCACACAGGCGGCGAGGTCATGTTGCTCGCGTATGCGATGAGGCACCTTTGGGTTAGTGAAAGTGGCGCGGCTATAGGACGGCAAAAGCACGGAGCTCCAGAGCTGATGAATGGTCCTCCAAAATACTAAAGATCCTTCAGATACACTCGTGGAGAGCTCGTGCGTGCCCCTTCTGTGAGAGGCGAGGTAACTTGAGGTCAAGAAGGTGGGATACGAGGATACATTCAAACATCCCGTCACTGGCAGAACCAGAACCATTCAATTGCTTGATCTAGCGAAGGTGCATTCACGCACGGACTCACGGACCGGCTGAAACGGCGTTCATGTTTTGGCATTGAGTCGAGCTCAGTTGCTCGACCGCGGTTCACAATCCTATCTTCCAGAAAATTTACTCTAGTTCGCCTATGTACTTCGCAGTTCCAGTAGCGGCGCCTCAGCATTTTTCTCCCAAACGGCTGAGTCGCGCGTTCCCGCGCTCCTACAGTACTTCAGCGTTCTCATGAGATAAAGCTTCACTTCGTCACTCTTAGTACCAAGGATGGCCGATAGGCACGCCACCTCCCCATCGCTAATCGGGTCGGTGTGTAACTCTAGGTCAGCTCCAAGCTCGTTTCCGGTCAACGCCTCAAAACAGTGTCCTATCACACGGATACCGGAGGCTCCTTCGGCCTGAGCACGACGAGTGATCTTTGGATTGGCGAGGGGGTCCGGGAAATAGAGTGGCAACACCTGAGAAGACCCAAGTTGGTTGTAAGTTTTTCCAATATACCACAGGCACTTCACGCAAACCCGTAGATGGTTCTCGCGCGTCTTTTTGTCGAGAATCGACGCCACCGGTGTACACGTCTCAAGGAGTTCGTATAGACGAGATCCGAAGATGGGGTCAGTTGGTCCCCAAAAAAAAAAGATGGAATCAGTGTTCGGTTGGTAGGACATGAGAAGGACCGCCAATATTGCAACTGGGACAACACGAGAGTCGAAGAATCCCGGAACTTGTGCGGAAAAGGATTCGATCTCTTTGTCTCCAACCCTCGCCGAGAGCTGCGAGTATCCACACAAGAGCGCGCGTGACCACTGTTGAAACTGCTCTATAGGCACAGAGCTCAACAATCTTTCGCATGCCTTGCGAGAACCACTGTCGACGCACCTTGACCTGGTTTTCGAGCGTCTGACTCCACATTTTCGGCCCATGGTGTTCAGGCGCGTGTTGATTGGCCACTCCATGATTTTTTCAAGGATTTACGAAATAGGCTCTCAATTTTGAGGGTGGTCCAAAGAAATCCGATCACGGAAAACTGTGATATATGCCATGTCAATCCAGACAGGGGTGCGGCATACGGGCAATTGAGATAAGCGGTTGGTAGGGCCGTCAAAACTGCGTATGCCAGAGTGAACACCATGACGCAGCAGAGGGCGGCGTACGCGGCGGTCGTGCGGATCGGGAAAAGGAAGTCGGCGAGACCGGCAAAGAAGAGGAAGACGGATAGGTGCAGGAGCGTAGGTATTGTTGCGACGGCTCGCGCTATTTTAAATCTATTAATCCCATCGAAGATATATGCCCGCACAAGCCCGCGCCTGTGAAAGGTACCAAGGCGCTGTGCGAGTTTATGATACCGTCGGACCCATTGTTGCACCGATGTCGCGCCGGAAAGCGCGCAATTCAAGCCAAGGATTAAACTGAGGAACCACGACACGTTGACCCAGACGGCGGACACTGTTGGTTTAAACAACTGACCACTCTGCGCTGCAACGCTTGCGAGAGGTATCCTATCAGAGATGTTGACAAGTTGTTGTGCAGATGGTTGAGTAAGGAGAACATCGGTTGTACCGCGGGAGTCGGGTGATAAATCCTGCTAGTTTTCAATAACGAAGGCGGCAACAGCGGTGGAGAACAGACCGGTCTTAAACATGTGCTTTAGACAATGAATGTGCACGAGAGGAACCGGACCCGGGGACCCACGGATGTGCGGACTCCGTCTGTAATTCCAACTCTCGGTTATCTCCGTGTCCTACTTCCCCGCTTCATTGAGGTACATCAATGACAACCCATCAGAAGGGTCCCCGTGGTTATCGTCTGGTACGCGGATGAGATTACAACTCATGAAACGGGAAAGTTAACATACCCTGCCGAACCTTTTGAATTATCAGCAGTTTGTTGCGCAGGAGCGTTCCCATTGTGATGCTCATTGGTATTTGTGGCCTGAGACCGAGGGGCTGCGCTAGTTAGTAACCGAGGATTTGCGGTATTGCTGTAGGTAGAGGGTTTGTGATGATTTCAAACCGAGTCCCAGTAACGCTGAGTCTCAATATCCAAATCTCAGCTGGGTGAAGCCATTTCCAAGTGCCGAAAAAGTAACGAGGGCCACGGAGAGAGAGACTCGATAACACGACGAACCCTTGGACGAACCAGGGGAAGGGGAGATGGTTACTAACACCAGGAGGTTGGACACTGCCCCTAGCGGTCGGTCAATTGTGTATAATTGGCATTGACATGCATTTGTGTATACCTGTCAATCAAAAACGCTGCTATCGTGAAAGTAGTAGTTTCACCCAAATGTTGTCGTTCTGTATGTACAGAACCACTTGCGTCTGCTACACTGCGCCGCACATATCACGATCCAGTCACCATCCGATGAATGGTAGATTCGCGAGTGGTCTCAGAGCGAGCTTGAGGTAGACTGGGCACTTCTTTGGTACAGTCTTCGTGATGAGAAGAGGCTACTGTACGCACACGTGATGCAGGCAATGCGAAGTACAAGTCTAGTCCCGCTGCTTCGGGTGTAAGAGAGAGGGTTAAGCCCGTTCTAATAGATAACAATAAATGTCCTGTGTCCTATCAATCGTCGGACAGCGAGATAACGAGCTTGTAAAAAGGCAATCGCTTGCGTTGCATAGTCCAGCCGATTGGAAATCTCAGGGCATCAGAGCCATCCCGTCTGAGTAGACATGTCTCAAAAAAATAGTAACCCCCTCAGACCACGACCTGGAAAAGCCAGCAACAGTCAGCTTTGTTAACGTTTGGTCAATCCGACGCACGGTGGATCTTCCGCATATGGGTCACTGGGACTGTGGATCCCATCTCGTTCGATCTCTTTCGCCACGATGCGCATCGCGCCATTCGCGCTGCGAATCTTGGTCCCGACCTTCTCCTCGTAGTGGTTGGCTATGTAGAGAAGGCGGCTCAGCGCCTGTTCAGAAGGGTTCTCCTGTACGGGAGTAGATGGACTCCGAGGAGATATAAAAGATCGCAGCAAGGTCGTCAGCCTTCGAAGGGCAGGGGCAGACCTGACGAGTTCATACTGTTTACGTCAGTCCGTACACAAAGGCCTTCAATCACGCAACAACGCACTACAAATTCATGGATGGCTTGGGGTGACGGAAGGAAGATCTCGGCTTTAGCCGATGCTATATCCAACAGGATGAGTGACTTGACGTCTGATGAGCCACGGCTGACGACACAAAGAGATATCACACCACCTCCTGGAGCAGTTGCTCGATGCCTGTAGTGGATGTCAACTCATCAATTTTACCACCTAAGAAGTCTAAAAGTCCAATGATTGCTTTCCAGAGCTGCGACCAATGATAGTCTAGTTCGCGTCAGCCCCCGCATACGCGAAAAGGCAACAGAAGCATACCAAGTCGGACATGCTGCTTCTGCAGGAACCATATTGTCTGGTGGCATGTCCGCACACACGTCCTTCAAACTATGGGGTAATCGCCGAGCGCCTTGCGATACGAACATAACTTACAAGTATAGAGACGTTTCAAGCCGCTTATGTAGGTTGTGTCGAAGCCAGAGAATACAACAATCTAGAACAGCACAGATGAGCGGGCGAGGAGACGGTGCAAACGGGAGTATTGGGGATCTCTTCGGGGATAATTTTAGAGCGGAAGTAATCGATACAACAGCAGGACATACCTGGCGACAAAGTCTGACTGGGTGCGAACTCGGCTCACAAAACACCCGAATGATCTCTTTTGTTTCTACGAGAGCCAGTAAGATATTCAGCGCAATATTGGCATATGCGATTGCGCGGGAAGAAGTAGATGTCGCGTGTGTCAATAAATAAGACGACAGTGATACAATGGTATGGGGAAGTGGCGGTTGCGAGGTTTTGTCAACTGCGGCGTCCGTTAAGCCTTCCACGAAAATTGAAGGAAATGTTCGGTTGCGCAATACAAACTCAAATATCGGCAAGAGGATGATACAGGCCTCGATAGGCCTCCACGTTCTTCAACGCCAAGAAGCAGGTGAAGGTACGGAACGACATACTGGTTTTTAAAAAGTTCTTTTGGGGTATTGATCGGGACGGAGGAGAACGCTCGATCAGGGCGTAGCGAAAACATGAACGAGCCAATCATCGAAGACATGGTCGGAGGAGAGTCATCGCAGATGTCTTGGTATGCCCTGAAGACGCGTCCTCAAACATCAGACTACCAAGGATCCACAGTAATGGTCTCACTTGATTGTTGCCGCTGCAGCGAACTCAGCAGCCCAACACACCTTACGCAATACATCAACATCTGTGATCTCTCCTATGTGATGAAGGAAAGGGTTGAGCTTCGCAGCGTCCGACTTGTGAAAGTTGGACAAAAGTGCAAGTAGGAGTAGCGCCTCGAACGTGAACCTCCCCGTCTCCGGCCCTCTGATTATCTGCGGTCTGCGGATAAGCGAGCCACTGAGATGTAAGCGACGCAAACGAACCGCGACAATGGCCGGGGAAAGGTCCCCGCGCAAAAGATAGGCACCAGGGCTGAGCTGGTTAACGCCACACATGAAGACGACAGCAAGCTGAAGCACTTCGTGCCTCAGATCGACTAAAATTCAGGTCAGACAACGTGCCGAAACCTCACAACCATTCGGAGATTGTGGACACGTACCCGGAGCGTTGTCATCATCGAGCAATGTCCCTATAGTAGTGGTGAATTCCTGGAGGACACCGAAATCTTCCTTAGGAGGCCGACGTTCATCTGGTGTTGACTCACATCGAAGAATTTGTCACTTTGGTTTACTCCGCCAGCAAAGAGTTCCATGACCTCCCACCCCGCGAGATCACCCTTGCATAGAAGACACCGGGTCAACAAGGTCATCACCTGAACGGCATGGGACTTCTTGGGGTCATCGTAAGGTGCTGTACGGGCGTGGAGCAAACAAGTAGAGAATAGCGTCACGAGAAGCGGCTACTGCAAGAGCTTGGAATGAGACGTTCATGTCCACGATACCGGACAACGATGTCTGACCTTCAGTCGCCCGAGACAGTCATCCTTGGGAATTCCAGCGAGTCGCTTTATAAGGTACGTCCTGTCCACGTCTAAGGAGAGTAGCTCAGACCAGAATTCGTCTGCACTTTCTTTCGGGGTGATTTGTGTTGGCGTCAGACCCTATATAACCGTGATATATCAATTTTGAGGTGGAAGTGAGAACACGGCAAGACATTCCTCAAATAACTTCTGAAAGTGGGTGACAAATTTGGACACATACGGCGTCGCATTTCCTCGTGCCGAGGGACTCATAGAACTCATCAATAAATGAATTCGGTTGCAAGAGGTAGCACTAGAGTGACAGAGCGACCCAAACCATTCCACGCCCATCTTCCGGATTAACCGGGCCGAGGAGCAGCACCCGAACCTAGCTAATAGTCGCTTGGATCATCTCTGCGATCCAACTCATCAACGCCTCATCCCGAATCTGCACGCCTTCCAATAGCTTCCGCACCCCAACGAACGCCCTCCTGCCCCTTCTTTGACCTTCTTGTTCTGAATCAGAGAGGTCGCCGTCTTCCAATACATTCATTCCCTCATCCTCCTCAACAACACCAGGAAACCCGAAGTGGTCGGCATCAGCTCGAGGTGCAGCTTCAATAGATGTGAATGAAGTGCGAAAGAGAATGCGAATGCAAAGCAATGCGGTCAATGAACTTGACGGTGGGTCAGCGGTTGGCTTCTTCATCGATAAGGTAGTCTTTTGCGGTGGTAGTGGTCTTGTCGTGGGGTTAGGCACAGGGTGAGAATGTTGGGGCGACGGAAGCGTGATCGTATCACTCTGCGTTGGGTGCTTCGACAGCGGCTGAGCGCTCGGGAGGTGTGTGAGGACATGTGCGCGTAAGTGAGACTTAGAAAGGGGTTCGCGCGAGCATATCGCCCACAAGCAACTCTGCCCGTCTTCTTCGACCGAAGAGATATGCCCTAGAACATGCTCATACAGTTCGCTGGCGGAACCACACGGAGGCGAGTCGCACCCGGAGCGATCCCAAAAACATTTGAAGCGCTCATTCGAGCGGTCGTCTTTTCTGCGGTCAACCCCGCGAACTACAAATTTCTGTGGCGGTCCGGGGAGCACCATGGCCTGTGCTTGAGGGAAGACAACGTTGACGTTCTTAATCACGTCAGATGCAACAAGTAGGTGGAACTGGTCTTGATAAGGAACGAACACGTCTTTGTACAAATTCCAAAAGTCGACCTGCGTCAGTTCCCCATCAGGTTTGGCAACAAACATCAACTTCATCCTAGAATAGTCCGTGAATACCAGCGACATAATAACAACGTTTGGCATACCATTCGTAACAACGTTGGGGTTCGGGCAATCCAATAAGTTCATCCAACTCCTCCTTGCTGAGCTCGTGATCCTTAATCAGAACAGCCTGAGCAGGCGCTGTATGGATGGGGCTCCCAATATCGATCGAGACGGTGTCCTCAATTTGCTCGGACAGCATTTGGGTCACAAGAAGTTTCAATACGCTGGGCATATAGGGATGAAGGAGGAAAGCCTTCGCCATCGGAGGGTGGGAGAGGTGAACGTAAAGGTAATTAAGGCAGACATCCACAAGAACTTTATCGGAAAGCAAGGGTAGGTAGAGCAGAGACGTGGTGAGTGCTGGAGAATTCGCGGTAAGGCGGGGCGAATTGACGGGATTGGAGAACAAGAGGTGAAGACACATGAGTGACGAAATTATAAGGGACCGGTTCGATGTACGGCGTATTAGATCCAACAAAGGTGGGAGTGGGGATGTTGCTTGCGGTGCAGAAGCTGAGGGCAAGGTGTAAGTGGGGGCGATGTACTGGAAGAGGTCTGTCACATAGAGAAGAAATTCGACATTGTCGTCGGAGGTAGGTTGGACGCCGTGCAAAGCTGACAGGATCATCGGGATAGCTTTCTTGTGATTTACTAACTCCTCCGCGTTTGAGTCGTTGACAGCTGCGGCGTTGCGCATAATGCAAAGAGCTTCCAGTCCATGACGACGTTTGCGTTCCTCCGCGGGTGGTATTGCAAACAGGGAAGAAAGGCCAGGTACGCGAGTCGCATTTTGCGCGACGTACCATTCAGGCCATTCAAAGAGCGTGTTTGTCAAGCCAGGGATGGAACGGAAGAGGAATTGTTCATTATTGCAGAGACGGCAGAGACGGTCGAAGGCCCAGGCTATCTCGGAGGGAATACCGGAGCGCAAGGATAGTAACATACGATTATTGGGGGACGCTTCTGTGTACCATCCTGAGGCACCAAGTTGCAGTGAGCTTTTGAAAGAGGTGCAGCCAAGCTTTCACTAACGTTCGTAATCATCTGTAATATTTGGGGCGGGACGAGAGGCTGGTGCAGGAGGAGCGACCGGATGTGTGGTGGAAATCAAAGGAGGACGGTATGCCATGCTGGTTGCTGTTAGGCCAGTCTTGCTCGAAAAGGTCGATATCATTTTTGGGAATGCGGAACAACAATCTCCATTCTCCCTTCCGAGTCCTCGCCCAACCCCCTCCCGTGACTCTCGCGTCATGTCACGTAACGTCCCCTAGTCGTCACATGTCACATAGTAAAGTACGAGTAGAGACATACATCAGATTCAAGAGTCCGTCTGTGTCCAAATGTCCAAATTGTCTACAGTGTCACTGAATCAAAAGTTCATGAACAGCTGCGTCCACATTCGCCCAAAATAAATCAACTGTCCCGCGATCAAAACCGTTCTCATCGTATCCAAGGCTGATCCACAGTTTTCCCGCGAATGTGTATCCGAACAGTAGCATCCCACTGTGACGTTGGCGAGAACCGGTCGTCAATGTGTGAAGCCTTATATCCGGAAAGTTCGCATGCTTATAGATGCCATCCAGATTTCCGAGGAGCGAAAGGCCGAGAAGTGCAACCGATGGGTTGCGAGGCGGCGATGGAGGTTTGTCAGAAGTCGTCTTGGGCGGGGGCGAGATGCACACGCCGGCTTCCTTTTCGTCGTCCTCCTTCGCCCAGGCACGGGACTGCTTCCCGCGCTTTATCGCCATCTCCCGGTTGCGTGACTGGATCATTGGGCTATTTGCAGCTCGGGAACTCTGTTCCTTGGCTTTACGAGCGCGGTGCCAGAAAGTTTTGGAGACGTCACAGGAAGATGGTATAAAGTTTGGGAGGATAATGTTGAAGTAACCCACGGCAAGAAACCAGTACGAATCGTGTACGGGTTTGGGGAAGTAGGGGCGGATATTCATGGCCGCGTACATCATCCTGACCAATCGCGTACATCAATTCAGGTGATGCCAAATTGGGGATACCACAATTGCTTACATCGGAAGTTCTTGCTTCTCCCGAGGGCTCATCCTTGCCCAGGCAATATTACAAATGGCGAACAGAGCGCTCGAAATAGAGACCCCATGCGCTTTACACGCCTTGAGCATCGCCTTGGTTTGCTTTTCGTCGAATGACGTTGTCGGGACAACAGTGCGGCGAACTGGGTCGCTTCTCCGCGGAAAGGCTTGTCCACCCTGCAATAGTAACTGTTAAAACAAGGCATTACCACAATTGCCAAAACTCTCACAATCTGCTTGTCCATACAATTCTGAAAGTCGATGCGCCCAACGACGCGCCGGAACCGGCTCTGGTCTGTCCCCAGGTTTTCTTCTACACTCGCCGGAAGGACTAGGGTCTATCCACTACTTCAGCCGAGCAACATAATAACACCGTTGGGGAAGACGTACATCTGTTGGGAGGGCTCGACCCCAGCGCTGATTCCATTCATCGGCAACGAGTTGTTCCATTGCTTCCTGTGAGCTGGCACCACCCAACAAGCCAAAAAAGTCATTGGCGAATTGATGAAGCGCCATCCCGTCGCCAATAGAGTGGGCAGCGCAAATGAAAAGTTCATAGTCGATCGTATTATCGTCGTCCATGAGACGCTGAGGCGGCCAGACCGGAATAACCTCGGAGGTCCGTGGCGTAGAAGGTGGGGTGGGTGGCTTCTCGGGCGTACGTGATACGACGAGATAGGACAACCTCTCGTTGGATAACGTGCGGGGGCCGTTGAGGTATGACTCGATTAGATCTAGGAGCTCAAAGTAAGATACACCTAAACCTGGCGGCCTCGCTGAAGCCACGGCGTCGGCACATACCATCTTTCGTCTGATGTCTATATTCGAGTTGGCTACCAGCCTCCGCAAGAGCCTGTTCGGGAGATAAAGGTGGACTATACCTGTGCGTCACGAAAGAAACGAGGGATGGTGTATGATCAGATCGGCGAGCGGCCCGAAAATGGAAAGGAACATACACGAATCTGACATCATCGTAATCCCGCATTACAACCTTTGACGCAAGGAGGGGGTGTCGCATGCGCAATATGGCCCAAGCAGCGCACACTCTACGCCATACCATAACACGCTCAGGGGACCTGAATCCCAGATGGAGATACCTGTCGTAATTGGGGATAAGCTAATCTGACTGCCCATCAAACAATGGGGTGGGCACACATGTCGTTGACTCCAGCCGCCCTGCCGGGAAGGTAATACGACAGCTCACTGTCCCCAAGCCTACGCTCGTGAGACACGGGGCCAGAGGTGTCCGGGGTGATCGTGGGCCGTGACTTTGCCTGCCCCAGAACCAAGTCAACGGCTTCTTCGTCAGACAACTCCGGGGAGGGCAGGCCAAAGACCAACGAAGTCGAGGAATCAATGGTGAGGGGTGCCATAGCGAAACAAACTCGGCACAGTATTACGGGGCGGGGGAGGGAGAAACAAGTCCAGCTGGGAACGGCGAGGCCAGCTCGATTGCAAGTCACAGAGGATTATAAGGCGAGACCCTCGATTAGAAGCCAATGAGGAACGGAGCCCGAGATCGTGAGAGGGGTACGCAAACGACCGCAAAGAATCATAAATTCTGATTTCCGTGTGACGGGGGACGAACCTAACAAAAATGATCTTTAGAACACCAAACACCAATTCTACCATATGGTCAATTTACTACGGTACATGAGACGAGTTGAAATGTCTGGTCGGTTCAGCGGGCATCCATTGCCGTGTCGCAGGCACGGGGTGTTGCATCCTATTCCTATCACGGTTACAGTTGGAAGATATTTTAGGACATGGGTCCTCGTGTGACCCCCTTATGTCCGATTTGCCGACGTGGATACATCGGGCAAACGTACTCTGGTTGACAAAATTAGCACGGCAAAAATATCGGCAGGTCACACAACCCCCCTGATGATATACGTTGGCGGAACCAGATCATCGGAAGGCACAAATAAGACCGTTACGACACGTGTACATACAGTACACGAAATGCCCTGCCCAACTACAAACTCGGAGCAAACATTTGTCTCATTCGACATGAACATTCCCGGAATACAGATACAAAAGACAAAAATAGAGAACCAAGTGACAGGGCGGGTATCTACCGTATGGGTCATAGCGATTGACGGATATCCATTTTGACAAGCTCGCTACTGCAAGAGTCCTTCCTTGTTATATGTCTACAAGGAGAAGTACTGAAAAAGTCCATTAAGGGCTTACGCCAATCCAACCGTGCGCATCTAGATGCACTTTGCTAGCAGTCCACAAGCACACTTCTTAGGCATGAAGGTGATCAGTCCGAACTCGCTGACTTCTCCGGGGCTTGCCAGGCGATCTCTTCTTGTTTGTTACCCCTATCTTGGGCCAGCGCCTCAAGATCAACGGCCCGTTCAGGTGGTGGGGCCTGCCCGGCCGCCTTGATCCACGTATAGTACCTAGAATGGTGTCAGGGCACCCCTATGGTGGATGGCGGTAAACTCCTACATCGTGCCGCTAAGGATGGTCATGAGGGATATCACGCGGTTACTGAATAAATAGATTACGACGTGAGATAAGTGGGCGCGGAGAAGATGCCTAGAAGATGCCTACGTAGTCAAGACGTCCTGGAATAACCAGACGCCCAGTAAGGTCTGTATTACAGATCGAGCAGCCTTGTGGGGAAAGGGTGTGAAACCAGTGACAATGATAAGCGACAATAAACAGGGGACATACGCTCGAGAACATGTGGGTGACGGGACTCGTCACTTTGATGCTGAGCAAGCCCGCGATGCAGAGCAGAAATCCGAAGAAACCGGTCACAAGGGTGCCCCAGACGAAAACCTTGACATTCCACTCGGTACTGGCACTCAGTTCCAAGACCTTGGCGGGTTCGCCATGGAGTAAAACAAATGGAGCGATGAGGACAGCAGATCCTGCATTCGTCCAATATGCGAGCTGGATGGTCGAGTTGTTGCAGTAAGGGAGAGAAGACTTGATCAAGACCGAGTGAACGGCAATGGACAAGGAAGAAAATACGCCGAAGAATAAACTTATTGTCGACGGGATCGATGAGGCAGGGAGGTTGCCCTCTGGTGCCACTCCTACGAAAAATCCGAGAGTGACAATAGCAGCCGCGACGATGACACGAGCCGCGGGATGTGAGTGCAATGAGAGAGAAGTGACGGCAATGGTCAGAGGTAAGACCAAGCCTCTTGCGATCTGAGCGGGGTAATCAATGAGCTTACATTAAAGTAGGACAAGATATGTATGAATGAATACCTGGAAAAATGATGCCTCCACCTCCCGAAGACATAATGTATTGAACACGAGGCCGACGATGTTGATCGTAACTACTGGGAGTAGCTTCTTAGCAGTGTGGGAGTCCCAGCGTGGGATCTCTATTCTGGAGGAAAATAGGGCTGTGACATGAAGAAGGATGACGGCGATGAGGAGCTGAAGGAATAAGAAAAAAAGGGGGGCATCAGGCGTTGAATTGAGCACTGTCTTGTTCCTTTTGAAGTGAAGGAGTAATCTCAGTGGTTGCTAGGAGGACCAGCTGCGAAAGAGGCTTACACGAAGACCATCTGGGGAGAGATGGGCGCGTGTTAGCTGGTGACGAGATGAACGCCAAAGCGACATACGACAAGGGCTGCGAACATATAAAATGAGACCACGGCAGCCACGAGGAACGGCGAGGGACGGTTTGCAGTCGAGTCCATGGTTGGCGGGAAAGCTGCGGGGGGTTGGGTCTGGGGGGATAAGCGGGTACCATAAGGTATAAGAGTCTCCGAGATTTCAAGGCCGAACGAGTGTGACGGTGACGGTATGTAAAATAAAATAATCTGAGATCGGACGGGCCGGACCAAGACAGATGCGATGCGATGCATCACCGGTGGCGGCTTTTCGTGGCCGCTAGCCGCTAGCTACTCTTAGAGCTGCCTTTCTCTGAAACGAACATGAGCGTGAAGCATTCCCTCTCTCAGCTCACCCTAGAGGAGTCGCCTTCTGGGTCTCCTCTCGGCTTTCATCTCGATTTTGTTCCGAATATACTTGGTTCTAGACGTCGCAGGTCCGTAGTTGGCGTCGGCTTTCTCCTCTCTGTCCTATCTCTTTTCGTCCTCGCATATGTCTCCTTCCTTCGGCCTCCTCTCGTTCTCCCCAAGGAAAACACCATACAACCAGACCCTACTCTCTCCTGGAACAGAAAGGCGCCTCTTCTTGGCCCCCCTACAAGTCGCTTCAGAGGTGTGCACTCACCCACCACAATTTTTTTTTTTGTTCGACGCAGCGCTCATCCTGCCTAGACAACCTCCGTGATGACGTAAAATACATAACATCTTGGATTTCTGCTGGATGGAGTTCGTAAACACTTATGCTCTTTCATATTTTGCCAATGATTCACACCTGCTCTTAGCAAACGATGTTATGACATACGTGAGTTCTGGTTTTTTGTTTTCTGCACTCTAGGTCGCATTCCGGCTGATCTAACCTGTGAAGGCAAACCTCATTTACCTTGCCATGTTGACCGAGCGTGTGCCCATCATCGGTCCATTCACTCCCTCCCACGTCAGTGGAGACGCTGGCAACGTCCTTTTCAGTGAAGTATTCGACATCGACTATCTGAGTAAAACGATTGGTATTCCTGTACTCGAATGGAGCGAAGTCAAGAATTCCTCCAGCCAGGAAATTGAAGATATCGGCTGCTGGAGTGTCTGGCAAGCCGTCCAAGCACGCGAATCGGACCCGCGCTTTACAAACGCACTCCCTCTTCAAGGCCTCGGTAAGTCTATGCCTACGTAGAGCCGTGCAGAAATATATTTACAATCACAACTAGACATATCTTTCACAGCAGGCCCTAACTGGTTGCCAAAGAACCCTGGAAACGAGCATGATCCTAGTGCTCACTTCTGGAGCATTGCCTCGCTTCTCTACTCACCTGGGCGAGAGAATAGTCTCAAAGAACCCCAGCCATCCAAAGTTCATGGCGCTGTATTACCGCCAGACGAGCATCTTGCTTGCTTCGATTACCTATATTATGTCTGTGCTCATACTGTACGTGATTTCTCTTCTATTTTGTCGTACTTCATCTCAATCGCCACAGTCTTTTGAGTTCTTTAGCGATATTAGTCCCGCATGGAGATTCGTCGCCAAGCATTTCCGTTGGTCTTCCCGGGTTCAAACCATCGCCGATGGATACATGAGACGTATTTTCAAAGCACCCGATAACGAACCTATCCCCCCTGTGAGCGAGACTTGTATGCCATTTGTTGTAACGCTGATAATATTTTAGTATATTGCCATTCATGCTCGTCGAGCCAACGATTTCATCACATACTGCCGTGATGTCCCGAAGGAAGACTGCTTCCCCTCAATCCCCACCTACCGTCGCCGCATAGCGGAGATTCAGGAGGAGACCCGCGAGCGATTGGGAATCGTCCCTCAACATGTCATCATGCTAAGCGACGAACAGGATCCAGCCTGGTGGGATTCGATCCGTACGGAGGGCTGGTACACAATCGATCATGTTGCGGAAGACACCGAGAACAAGTATGGAAAATGGTGACACATTATGTTTTCGTCGTCCGCCCGAATCCATGTTTAACAAGATATCCAGGTATCCGGTGTTCATTGACGCCGTCATTCAGTCCTCTGGTATTGGAATGATCGGCATGGAGGAGTCAACAATGTCTCTTCTGGCGGGACGCCGCGTTCAGGACTGGCATAATGGCATTTACAAGAGCGTAAAATGGGGAACGCCAAATGCTGATGACCACTGAGGACAGACCTGGATCCTCTGCAGATCCCGCGCGCTGATTTCTCCATCTGACTTGGCTGCCATTTATCTCACGTCGTTGCGTCCTACATTCCTTAATATAACGGTCTTACATGTGCCTCATCCTTATCTAAGAGACGATTTCGGGTGTACCTAATGTCTTGAGCTAGTTCACACCCGGTGTAACGCGCACATACACGACTGTCTGATTCCTTGTCCATAAAGCCGTGTCTGAGCCGACTTGTGGATGTGGCATTTTTAACAGCTTAGAGTACCGTCACTATTGCACACGTCTCCATTCCTTTTTCTTTAAATTGGGAGGTTATACTTCGGTCGCCTGGTCGCCTTCGACCTTGGAGTGGTGGGGCTTGGCACAGTTCTCCGCAGGATGTTTGAAGCCCACTGCTCGCGGCTTGGAGGGATTAGGGAAGCCCGCTCTGGGACCCCACGGTATCGCACATGAGGTAAGGGTGCGTAGGTGCCTGAATGATGTGCGGGAATTTAATGTGAGTGCAGCCCAGGAGCGACACGCACCTCACGCGCCAGGATCAGGAGGTCCCTTCGGCGGCACCGCGGGGCAGGAAGCCCCAGAATCTGACGTACAGAACCGTCACCGCAATACCCCACTCAGAAACGAGGTGCGATCCCCTTGAACCTTGAACCCCACACGATTTGATGCAGGTGTTTTCCTACGCACTGGCCGAAGCGCCGATGTCCCAGGAACGCAAGCACACCCATGTGGTTCAATGGTGCGATGTATTGATACCGATCGACCGTTAGGTGCCACATGGGTACTGTTCAGACTTCCAAGCGCACAGCCCTTCAATCGAATTATAACAAGTACGTGGGACTATTTGTGAAACGTCGAGTCTTTCTTTATTCTCACCGTTACAAAATGGAGAGCCTTCGGATCGTCTGCCATTACAAGGTGGCAGTGGTGATTAAGAGGATCGCCATTCGACTCAGAGGATGTGTGACAGTGCTTCTTCTAGGCGCGACGTGCGAACGCTACTTACTAAGGTAGCTGATAAATTGAATTGATAAAGCCAAATGAAGAATGCAAAGCGATTATGATCTACATGAGCGAGAAGCTAGAGCGGAGAAAACACGGACGGAAGGTGGCACGACAGAACCATGTGGGTCTACACCCCCAACCCTCGCCCTGGGACCCGGCCAAAATAAAGTATCGGAAGGTGGTTGCGCCTGCGCTACTTGTAAGTCAAGCGGTCCAGAGGTATCGTCGTTCTCAATTTGACGAGATTGAGTAAAGTGGTGGTGGTGGTCATAGGTAGGCCGAAAGAGCGACCCAACCCCATCAGATAGCCGGCCATGTATTCGACCTCTGTGTAACTTCCCAGCCGCACGTCCGACAACATCGAAGAGACGTTCCCTGCTGTAACCTTTATCACGCGCAAGCACTCCTCTTCTAGCGCGGGCGCAGTCAGAGCGGGAGAGACGCGACTGAACCCTGACCGCGTGCGAGCGCGCTTTTCCCGATCGTTCCAAGCGCCCTCTTCTTGTTGCGCCTGCATGGCAAAGGCTTCTGCTGCTTCGGAACATACACGTTTCATAATTTTCTTCGATTCCTCAGACTCGAGAAGGTCGCCGTTACGACAGCCCATAAGCGCGGTCAGTGGATTGATCACTGAATTAACGACCAATTTGCGCTTCATCGCCGTCTCAACGTGCGAGATGGGCCTCCACGTTGTGTCCAATCTCGTAAGACTTGAGAGGGCAGCTACGGTATTGCGCAGTGGGCGATAGGCGGGATCGTCGCCCGGAGTTGACGTGATGTCATCTAAGGACAACAACCGCTCTTGTCCTGGACCCTCCTCTCTCGCAGCAGAGGCCTCAAAATTTCTTCCCCGAGGATCGGCGACAATACCAAACGTTATGGAACCAACACCGGCGTGGACTGCGTGGAAATAGTCCTTGCTCCACGCGCCGTGATCGTTGCTGGCGACGATAAAGTGGGGTCTCTGGTCCGGGTTGCGGAAGACATCTTCGATGAGTCGTTCATAGACACCCATTCCGTTATGGAGAAGGACGATAGTCGAGTGGGGAGTAAGTCGGGGGACGAGGGCATTGATGGCGTCAACCACAGTATAGGCCTTGAGTGCCACGATAAGCGACTCGATGGGAAGGAGGGGTTGCTGAACGTGTTCGCTTTCTTTGGACTTGAGACCAGCGACCCCGGTATTTTCGGATTTGAGGGTTCCACGAGCGTGCGACCTGGCTTGTCTCCTTTCATACCTGAGATGGCTCGCTGTTTCAAAAACCTCGGAGTGAAAGCCTGTCGATGTTTCCACCACACCCTCCCGCTCGACCTTGAGTGAGTTCCCGGCCAAGTTTGCCTTTCTCAACTGTCGCGCGTTTTTATGTATGAGTACGACGTCATGTCTGGTGGCGTCTAGGGACTTGGAGAGATGATGAGAGACAAGAGAGCCGATTGGACCAAGACCGATGATGTGGAAGCGCATATGCAGGCGCGAGGGTAAACCCGGTGTTGACTCATAGGCGTCCGTCACGCCGACCACATCTGTGTCCGTGAAATGTTGGATTTAATCTATTCTTTAATAGTTTAATCAAAAATCAAAAATCAAAGTATGCCTCCATGTTGTAATACGAGTTGTGCGGATCACTGGCAGGTTGTGCGATCCTCGGATACGTTTCGCCTCGATCACGAGTCGGATCAAGGGACATGTTTGCTCCCCATCTACTTGTGGGGTTTTCGGTCACTGGAAAATTTCGTGCGTGCAACTCGTCATATGCATCATACTTGGTTTGGCAATGCTGTACTGTCTACTACATATATAACTGCAATTAGCGTGGGTAACCCCGACACCCGTCCAACAATGGCCGCGGAATGCAAGCACCATGGGATGCCACCAGATCTGCATCAGATCCGAGCATCAATGCCTTCGATCCAATTCATATTCCGGGTCACATAGCTCAGACAAACCGTCGTCCGTAGACCTTTAAATACCGGAGCAGTAAATAAGGTGCCCATTAGCGATCAGAGGTACAGTATGGTGCGTAATGTCAGAGAACTGTTGCTTCAAGTACATTTTTTACGATCCATAACCACGACTCCAACCTACATATAGAGTTGGTACACACGCCCAAGGAACAAGTCAACATGCCGATTATCTCACCTGATTTTCCATCCTCAGATCTTAAAGATACGCGCCCGGGATGTTATCAGGCCGTGCTGATCTTTCTCTCTCTCATTGCCATCGGGGACACATCTGAGCGTATTTTGTCATGGCAAGCATCGTCCTAAAGAGAACGAACCACAAGGTATGGGCGATTTCGTCGCATCTGACGCTTGTTTTCCGACGGTTTTGTGCACAGATGCCGCTTGTAGGGTGAGGGATAAGCAATAAGCATGTGCAAACGCCCAGCTTAGAGCTTACCTTTTTTTACTTGGTGAACTCACAGCCTTGGTCTCTTGGAGGTTCGTTGGATATCCTCGCTTACGATGGCGATTTAATGTTCGCAGATTACGAAAAGCCGTTGCGTCGATGTCAGTTGCTCTCACTTGTTTGCACAAACCTCGTGGGCCAACCTTCTTATTCCTTCAGATGGTGTACGATGCCATAAAGGTTGGATACCGTCTCCTTGACGGCGCAGGGGACTACGGCAATGAGAAAGAAGCGCGCTCTGAAAGAGGGCATCGTTAAGCGCGAAGAGCTATGTGAGCGCTGTGCTTTACTCTTTACAATCTCTTTCTGATCCCTTTCTCGTCGAGTCATTACATCCAAGGTTGGAAAATGGCCATTTTGTAGTAAACGTTCATGCTGCTCACCTCACATTTCGTAGTTGTGGAACACTTTCCACGCTCACGACCATGCAAGCAATATCCTACTTGACCTGTTATACCACAACGCTGAAGGTAAAAGCAGCGGCGAATATGCAGCTCGAATTGTGGGGCCTCGACTATTTCTATTTGTTCTTGGTGCATTTCTCCGTCGCTCTGGCGTATGTTGATCCGAAACACCGCTATCCTCCTGGATGGTGGGGGGACGACAAGAAGTCGGTAACCCTCCGTATGCATTATAGGTTTTAGTCACTCTGCGCAGCAGTCGTGCTGATTTGTGGCATCAGAAAATACGCTATTCCAGGAGACGTGGGGTGCCATGGAAGAGCTGGTCGACGAGGGACTAGCAAAGAATATCGGCGTCAGGTTAGCATTCGGCGGTCATCAAGACATTCTCTCACTTGATTGTATCAAGCAACGGTGGGGGTGCCTTACTCGTCGACATGCTCAGCTACGCCCGCACTGGGCCCCAAGTTCTGCAGGTTGAACTCCACTCATACCTGACCCAGCAACATCTCTTGAATCTCGCAAAAACACTCGGTATCGTCGTAACTGCCTACTCATCGTTTGGACATCAAGGTTACGTCGAGTTGGGCTTTAAGGGTAACGTGAAGCCCCTGCTTGAACAGGACCCCGTTATCAAAGCTGCCAGAACGCGTTAAAAAGGTTTATCGTTTCCCGTGTGCTGCGGCATGGTGACAGGCACTAAAGCCCGAACAGAACGAGCCCAAATCCTCTTGCGCTGGGCCACGCAAAAAGGCATCGCGGTCATTCCGAAGACAAACGAACCGTCTAGACTGGTCTCCAACTTGGATTGTACTTCCTTTGACCGAGGCCGAAATGCAGTCCATCAGTGGTCTGGACATCAACTTGAGGGTACGCAGTTCTGCAGGCTATCCGAATAAGGCCGATCGATAACGATGCACAGCTAAATGACCCTGCGGATATTGACCCACGTACGACATGTACTAGGAGTGGCACTAGTCCCAGTAGCGCAGTAGCGCAGTAGTCGGAGTTTGAACTAGTACAATGATAATCTCCTGTCAGGTCCGGAGCGTAGACTGCATCTCCCTTTCTCCTGTGTACTACTATGACGTCGGTTCACTTTAAGTTATCTATCTCCAATGGCCTAACACGCCGAGCATCCTTTCGCACACGGCCATCTTGGAATGAACTTGCGGAAAGGATTCAGGTACTCTATAATATCCCACTCGGTCAAATCGGCGTGTCTTATGTAGACTCCGATGGCGACGAAGTAACTCTGAGTTCGGAGGAAGAGCTACGCGACTTCTACGACACCATTGACACCCGTCTAGGAAGTCAGCTCATCAAATTCCGTGTTGTTGAACTCAGCTCAGGTCGGGTCGCCGATTTAATGGCTGATGCTACCCCCCCTCCTCCCCGATCGTCTTTCCGGAACACGTTCGGCGGACCAACTCCTCTTGTATTCGATGTGGATCAAGATTGGGAGCGTCTCCCTCTCGGTGGCTTGTATATCCCAGCTCTGGATCGTGAGGCGGACTCCCCCCATGCCTTCGTTGAGGCAGTGGATGACGAAGTGGAGAAGGACAGCGGATCTGGGGCTCGTGTGGAGAGTTCTCCCATCGGAGGAACGAACACAGGCAAGACCCGTGACTTACGAACCTTCGTTGAGGATGATGTCTCGTCTTCCACGTCCGTGATCGCGGAAGAGACACCGACCAAGCCACCGATTCATGTACAAGTACATGGACTACACCCGATGGGTTCCAGTTTTGGATCGCCTCCCGCTGCGTCTACTCCCGCCCATGAGTCTGTGACACCCACTCCTACCGCCCTCCCTACCACTCTTAGTGGAGAACCCAAGGCTGACCCAAGTCCACCTGGGTCATTCCTTGACCCTCCCACCCCCGAATTGGGTGACCCCATTGATACCAATATTTCAGTCTCCAATGACTTGGCTTCCCTGCTAAACTCGCTCAATTCAATGTTTGTCGAACATCCTGAAGTTGGGCAACACTTACGTACCCTACTCAGGAACGTGGGCAACGGATCGTATTGGAATACACAGCGTGACACGGTTGCTCGAGTAGCGGAGGATATCCAACGGGTAGCACGTGATGCCCAAAATGCGGTCGCAATGGGTGCCCAAGAAGTGCACCGCCGCGCTGTACACGAGGCGCACCAAGTGCACCAGCAGGCTCAGCAAGAGGCGGCAAGACGTGTGACCGAGGCTGTCGGTAATATCCTCCGAGTTTTTGGTGCGGGTGCCCCTGAACCCACATCCGGGCCCTGCGCGAGTCCAGGCGTAAATGTCCCTCAAGTGCCGGACGTCGCTCCTCCCAGCGCGACTGGAACACATACGTATCCCATAACTTCTCCGTCTAGTCCATCTGGCGGGTTCCCTCTCCACGGCGCGTCTCCACCAGTTGCAAATCCACGGAATCTGCCATCGCGGCCATCTCCGCCCACCGGGTCGACCTCGTCCACCACGATTCCGCCTCCCCTCCAGTCAGGAGTACCCCCACCCCCGCGCATAGTACCACCACCACCTCTTCCACTTGCGAATGAGGGCGGCCCACCTGCGTGGAACCAATTCAGACCGTTCTTAGGACCGTCACCCGACACTCCCAGCGCTGGACCCAGTTTCAGCGGAGCACCTCCTGAAGTGTCGTATTATACTGCATCTGCAAACAGGAGAATGCGACCTAGTGCATCTGAGTTGAAGGCCTCACTCGAAGCTGCCAAGGCCAATTACAAGACTAAGAAGGAAGAGTACCGCCAGGAACAAGAAGCGAGACGGCGTGAAAGACGCTTTGCCAAGGAGGGTGTTACCGACAGGTGAGCGAAGTTCGTTCATGTGAAATCGTGTCACCAACGGGTGGGTTCAGTCCAATATCGCCTGGCCCTCAGCCTGCGATGGTTCATACATCCGATCCCGTGAGTCCATCGGTTGCTGGGACGTCGCGCCGCATGGACCCAGCCACGACTATGCCACCTCCAACCACGCAGATCATCAGCAACGCCAGAGGCGGCTTCCCGCAGCTCGAGATGGTCAACTTACCACGTAGCCCAACCAAGCAACGGGAAGACCGCCCATATCACGAAGACGACAAATCACGGCATATTGATACGGTCGTGGGAAGGCTCGAAGGGGTGAGTTGAACTTGAAGACCGATCTTGATTATTTGAAATAACGTTGATACCCTTACATTTAGATGGGCTTCCACGAAGACACTTATCCTACGCTCCGCACTGTCGTCGAGTCACACCTACCCTCTGACGGAACTAGAATTACCAAGGAGGTGGAGGACGATGTGATGAGCGAAGTCGTGGATAGGCTCCTGGAGAATTCTGGCTCCAGTATGCACTCCACCTCTTAACAGATATGATCGAATGGCGTCCGTGCCTGGATCTTTTCAAGTAGGTTTTGCGATCTACGTCAACGTTAATAATTTGTATATGATCTATTACTTGTATCACGCGGCATTGCCCGCTCCTTATGCTATGCTCCTACTTACGATGTCTGTCTGTAGCCCTTCTTGTACTTTGTAGCTTGGTTTTTCGAACGTGTATCAGCTCCTTTCTTGAATCTAACGAATCCAAGCTCACCGTTGTATCCATTCGGCCATGTGTAGCAAATCAGTGAAATTATAATCCAAGCGATCACGAAGTCCAGAATGGCTAGCAGTCTCTTCGGATACATACAGACAAAACATGGGAATCATAGAAAGATGTTGATCCTTGGGACGTGCAACAACTTTTTCCGAGAAAGTGAAAACAGGGAGGATAAATATTTCGACCGCCAGCCTTGTCGACCAAGACAATAGACCGAACGGATGTGGCCAGGTGGTTGGTCGGTTAACGCCACCAAATGAGATGCTATCGCAGGAGTCAAAGAAGGTATAAGGGACTCCAGAGTTACTAGTACTAGGACGGTCGTAGTCTGGAAACGTCCTGACACGGATCATAAGTGTTACAAGAGTAAGGAGCAATGTTGAGGTGAAGGTGTGCTGAGAGATTTAAGAGGTCTGAGTGCAAGCCACGGCCCAGACCAACACCCGCTACCAATAAAACCACCAACAAACCCAGTCGAACACACCAAGAGGGGAGACCAACTGCTAGTTGTTCATTTAATTATAGACATACCCAACGAGAACATCGAGACGATGTTGCCAAGTGGACCAATTCTCAGTGGGATTCTGAATTCTGAACAATGGGCGGTTCTCCCGGGCCTGACGGAAACCCAGCGCGTCACAAACCACACTTCTGGCTTGGTCCCTAATCGTGAGGTTTTTTGACCAAGTTTATTCAAGAAGTCTGTCTCGACGAACAAGGACGGTCAGAGTTTTGCGTATACAATCCTCCAATCAATCACCTAGCGCCTAGGACTCACTGAGACTCTCTGCACGAGATAAATGCTTCGCGGAATTCGAAAAAAAAAGGAAGCAAATGCCTTTCAAGAATTCTGGCGCGCCACCAGTCCAACGGGCTCGTCTCTTTACTCGGACGGGAACAAAAAGCAGAGTTGGATCAGGAAAGCCTTTGTGACACATTCTAGCGTGCGGAGTATTATTGCCAGACGCTCAAAAATCCGCCGCCGCAACCGCCGCAGGCAAAGCAGCCGGATAATGGATTTATTGTAATCAGAATCGTTTTACGTTCGCTCACAGTTGGATCTAGGCGAACCGTTTATTCTCTTGAATCTGGGAAACTGAGGACCTGTGAACTGCACAGGTGATTCCAGCCCGCTTTGCTGTATCGAGGCGCGCCACCACTACACGTGTTCAGGCATCACAGCCAGGAGTGGTGGCTACCGCTTCCTTCTTTTATGTCCTGGCAGGCCGCCCGAGATGGCCACCCGTCATGACCTGTGGCACCAGAGGGCTGTGGCCGATTATTAAACGCCGTTTTTGACAATAACTGGCTTGAACATTGTCACGGACTCCGTTTCTCAGGCTGTGAATGATTTCTTCTCTCGTAGCGACGTCCAGAAAAGCCAACATAAAGAGAAGACAGCTGGTGGGTGTCCTGATCGATGAGAGAAACAAGCGCTGCGACCGAAATTGGTACGTACGGAAAAAAATGGGGCGCCCACATGGACAAACAACTGCTTAAGCTGTTGTGTCTCGCTAACGTTGTGGACCATCAGTTGACCATGTTTTATTCCAGCAGTTTGCAGGCCTTTATATTTTTCTCTCTGTGCTTAAATTCGGCCAGCATACCCTAAATCCACAACCAGACCTCTCTACCCACTCCTTACCGGTGACTCAGAAATTAATATCGTCAATCCATGGTACAAATGAATCACTTTATTTGTTTTGTTTTTTTCTTACTCTGACTACGCTCCAGATGGACCCTCAGTTGATGCCGCTGCCGCCTCCGCTCTTCAACCCTAGAGCAACGATATCCTGGGAACAGTTCGAGCAGCAACAGATACTTGGATTCATACGTAGCCAACCTGAGCCCCAGACCCGCGATGCGCCCGATATCGTATCGACCCACACGAGGAACGCTGCTTTTCTCAAGGCTCGCATCGCACAAACACTGGGATCCCCTCAGCTGAGCACGCAACCTTCTCATTTGATCGCTCTGGCAGAGGCATATTGGAGGCGTAAGGTCCTCCTCTGGCGAACGTTCCCTTTCAATAGTCTCCCTGCGGAGATCATCGTTAATATCTTTCGCTACGCTATATGGTCCGCCCAGGGCTCCTTTGAAGGCGTCTTGTTGCGGTTCCGCCTGACCTGGGTTTGCCAGAGTTGGCGCCACATAGCCATCCACGATCAGACCTTGTGGAACACCGTCTGGTTTAAGGATCCCAAGATCGGTTATAGTCGATCCAGACTTTTCTTCGAAAGGGCCGGTACCGCGACCCTCGACCTGCGCATTGAGGACGATAGCAAGACGCGGATAGACCCAGATCAGCCAATGTCCGGCGAGAAGATGCAACAAATCATGGACATCGTTACGACCAAATCCAGCCAAATTCGGATGCTGATTGTCGTCGTCGAAATGTGGCCTCCCGTCCTCGTCCTTCTTGACAGGCTTCACAGATCTTCGAGATCACTCCAGCAGCTCGAACGCGTAGAGATTCATCGCACAGGCCGCCCGTATCGCTGGGACGGTCCCGGCTACCCGCTATCCGACTACCACCACGCACTTACTTTGTGCGATGGTCACACGGGTCTGGTCACCAGCCTTTGTCTAAACGGTCTTCACCTCGACTGGGACAAATGCCTTCTGGCCAACCTGACCACCATAGACCTCCGTCGTATGCCCCCGGATTTGGGACCCAGCCTCGAGCGATTTCTCGAAATGCTTAAAAGTAGCCCCAATCTCAGGAAGCTGTCGCTGGATGGCGCAGGGCCGGTTCAACCAACGCGGGCAGTCAGACGTCCGCTCGCTCCTGTCTTTCTTCCCCGGTTAGAAAGCTTCGTCCTCGGCGACATGCCTATCACTTATGCTGTCTTCTGCGCTGGGATCATACGCGCCCCGAGTGCTCGCGAGTTGACTCTCCTTAATCTCGGAGGCGACGATCACGCGCCGCTCCTCAAAGCACTGACCGAAAAATTTCCCGAGCTTCTCATATTGACGCTTTACTGTGTAACCGTAGCAACGACCCCTCGGAATGCAAGGATCATGGCACAATGGCTCCTTTCTATGCCGAAAGTAAAATTTATGCGCATGGCGGGGATGGAGACGCACATGCTTGCTCCCTTTTTTGCAGACGGCCGGTTTCATAATAGGGATGATCTTCCTCTCGTTCCAAGTCCCGAGGAGAAGGCTGCGATCGAGGCAACTGGGTCCCGCATTATTCTTTGCCCCAATCTCGAGGCGATCGAAGTCCAGCACATCAATACGGAAGCCGTAATCAAATTCGTCCGTGCCCGCCTCGAGTTTGGAACGCCACTGAAGAAGTTGTATATCCATCATCAATGGCTGCAAAAGATGACTGACCAGGACAAGACGATTTTCCAATTTTTCGGGCCGAATTTTGTTTTTGCGACGGTACCTATGGCCTTGACCCCCGACGAGGAACTGATATGGAAGCAGGTGAGAGGAGTCTGAGAATGATGCATACCCTAACTATACCGGAATACCACCACTAGTACAGGAATCGTGGATGATGAAGTACTTACTAACGTTGATATTTGCTATGCTGTCGCTGTGTTGCTCTGTTAAATTTGTTTTGTGTATATCTATGTCGTCGTCATGCTAGTCGCTACGCTATCGGTGTCTTTGTGCTTTTAGCTATCAATATATCAATGTCCATGGTCCATGTCTGTACAAGTTCGAACCTGGTGGACCGGGCCGAAAAATATTAGCCGCCTTGACCCGACCTCAACATGGCCGCATCCTCGTCCATGGCGACACCGCCCTCAATACCGGTGGTATTTAGCACAAAAACAATGTACCAACTTCCATCACAAAGGTTCATGGTCCCGGCATCATGGCGGCGCTTCCAACTCTCGCAGCTCATCAATACCGCGCTTGCGCTCCCGCACGTGGTGCCGTTCGATTTCCTCATACGCGGGGTGCTACTAAGAGGGAGTTTATCCGAGGCTGCTAATGACGAGGTTGGTTGACAATTTAAAAAAAAACAAAAACATTACCACTAATTGGGAACAGGAGGAAACGCTCGAGATAGAGTACATCGAGAGCGTTTTGCCGCCTTCCAGATTGGCGACTCTCCCACACGAGGAGTGGGTCTCGTCGATTACTTGCTCCGTACCGGGGTTTGCGTCCATTATTTGATTATTATTCCTCGACTTGCGCGCGTCGCGCCCTGACTGTGATAAGGCAGCCATTTACTCACAGGCTCATACGATGGGACATTGCGTGTGTTCGACCGTGCGCAGGCTCTCCTTCACACCGCGTCGCTACACGCCGCGCCCGTCACCTCCTTCGCTCTCACGCCGTCGCTCCCAGCCTCCTCAGACGAAGATCTACTCGTCGTAACTGCCTCACATGACCGCACGGCACAGATATCGCGCGTATCGCTGGACGGGACACAGACAACCTCTACGCCGCTTGCAACGTTGCACTTACACGACACACCTATCGCGGACGTAGCGTCGATGCGGGACGGAAAACACATCCTGACCGCTGGCTGGGACGGACTCATTGGGCTGTGGTCGACGAGCATCCCTGAAGCAGACGAAGTTCCGCTCGAGGCTGTCGCGGGTCCAGAGCGCAAGAAGCGGCGGAGGGTGCAAGATGGCGGCCCCGTCAAGACGAAAGCGCCTTCTGCGGTGCTGCGCTCGCATACGGCACGCGTGTCGGCCGTCAAGTCGTCCCCCGCAGAAGTAGTCAGTTGCGGATTCGATTCCACCATCCGAACGTGGGACGCCGAGCGCGGTCTCTGTACACATACGATTGTGCGCATGCCGTCTATTTTCTCGCACGTGGTGCAAGGGGTGTGCTGACTCTCTCTCGTCTGATATATCCTGTCATAGACAGTTTCCGAGAAACCGTTTCTCGCCCTCGCACTCCCGACGACCCCAGAAACTGCCCTTGCGGCCTCTGCAGACCGTAGCGTGACGCTTTTCGATCTACGCGCAGGCACGACGACTGCTACGGCCGTCAAATTCCCTCACGCCGCCACGCCAGCGGCTCTTGTCTTTGCACAGGGCTCGGGGACACAGTTCGCGAGTGGTGCTTACGACGGAGTCGTAAGAGTCTGGGACGTGCGAAGCGCGACACGCGAGGTGGCCAATGCGCGCGTGTGGGACGGACAGAAGGTGCTGGCGCTGGACTGGGCAGGTGAAACTCTCGGCATCGCCGGAGAGGGTGGGGTCGAAATATGGCGCGCGGGTGCGGATGTCGAAGGGGGATTGCAAAAGGAGACATCGGCGGGGGATGAAAGTACTCTACATTAACAATCTGTCGGTACAGGTACCGGAGCATTTGGAATTGAAAAAAAAAAAGGCAACGTTGGGGCTACGGTGACGGCAATATCCCGGGTTGGACGGTTGTCAACCTAGGTTGGACCCTCGCCCGCGCAACACTGCCTGTGCGGCTTCTGCCCAAAGTTGTTCGTTCGCCTCTTGGACTTTCTGTTAACGTAGCAAAGTTTCCATCAGTAATGCGGTGGCGGAGCCGTGTCCGTGTCAATACGCTGGATAGTCACCTTTTCCGGGACGACGTCCGTTGGCAGGCCTGCAGCCTCACGCTGCGCAATAATCTGACCCGACGTTAGCCAGGAACTTCAAAGTGAGAGTGTCTCTGTTCACCTCTGCAAACGGGACGAAGTTGTAAGTCAGAATTTTGTGGAAGGAACTAAACCTCTGCCCGAACCTCTTCCCATCCGTAGGGTGTCGCGATGGACAAGAATGCCAGTTCCTATGCCCCAAATGCACACCCCGACCAAGGAGAGGACAACGCCTCGATGAAGAACGTCCGCGACTGAAAGGCGTGCGCGGGACATGTGTTGAGTGTAAGACACGAAACAGCAGCAGCAGCAATTTGGTAATGGATTGGCACGGTCCGGTCCGACCTACATAGTCTGCTGTACATTAACGGTAACACTCGTTTCCTCCCTATCCTCTCTCATGACTGGGCTCAATTCCACAGATGCAACTGCTTATCACTGTAGCCATCGACATACCGCCCACCCTTCCTCGGGTACTTCTCCATTAACTGCGCGATCTCGGCTAGATCTTCTGCCGACAGCTCCACGTCACCGGCAACCAGGTTTTCCAACGCTCGCTTTGCGTTGCTAGATGCCACCAACCACCACAAAGCCATCAGAAAGAGAGAGAAAAACGGCAATTGGTTATGACTCACGAGGACCCAGGAAGGGGGATGATATGATCACCGAGCGCACCAACCCAGGCAATGCTCAGCTGCGCGGGCGTGATGCCCTTGCGAGTTGCTATACTAGCCAGTGAATCCACAAGCTGGAGGTTATGCCCAATGTTCTATGGGAAAGGGATGCGTTTGCAGAGGGCCAAAGTCTAAAAGATTGCATACCTCGTCTTGGAAGCGACTAAACAAGCGCCTAAAGTCACCTTCGTCCATGTCCAGCCGGCTCTTGATATGACCAGTGAGTAATCCGCGACCAAGCGGACTGTCTAGGGTAAGTGAGAGGCAGGGACGAGGAATGAAGCACGTACGAATATCCGATCACCGCAATCGACAGCTCTTTACAAGTAGCAATCACTTAATCGAAGACATCAGGTTTCCCTCACCTACATGCAGAGAGGAGCGTCTGTGCATACCGTCTTTGGTTTGCTGCTCGTAGGCCTGCACGCTGATTTCGATCTCGACGGCCGCAACTGGCATCACCTACACAAATTCGCACTCACGTATGTTTTCTTTCGTAAAGATGACGCTCACCTTGTGCCCACGGCGTATAGTTTCCGCGCTAACTTCGGACAGGCCGATGTAATCGAACTTTCCCTCCTTCACCATCTCGTTCAACGATTCGGCATATTGCTCTATTTCGGTGTTCGAATCGCGTCTCGCTGGCTCGAATAGATCCAGCTTCTTGGTTCCGCGCAGGGCTTTGAGGATAGCATCAACACTACGGCGCAGGTTCTCCCTGCTCCCGTCTGAGACAATTTGGCCGGGAAGCGTGCCGCCCTTGACAGAGAGGAAGGTGCGGTCGGCATAGTCCGGGTATTTCTCGAAGAATCGGGCGACTAATTCAAGATTCGCCGTGGAAAGACCTTGTCCATAGAACTCGGCTGGCGGTACATATGTTAATACAGTGGGTAGCAAGATCAAGGGAAACGCACCGCTGTTGAGGAACAACTTGGCACCTGGAGGCAGGCCATCAACGCCTGCCTTGATGGCTGCGAAAGCTTGTTCATCGGGGACAGGCGTAGGTCTCCAGGTCATCATCATCAATCCGTGCTGATAAGGATGCGAGAAATGGAAGTGTGAGCGAATGTAGCTATATAGCATCGGAACATACGGCTCACCGCAACTTTTGCGACGACAATGTCAGATGCCGCGCCGCCAAGTTTAGCTGTGTTACGTGCCATGATATTGTTGGGTCTACAATTGCGTCAAGTGGGCAAGGAGACAATTTATGGAGGTCCACGGCGCTAAGAAGTGGAGATGTGTAAGCAGGATAATGGCGGTCCGACTTCGTGTTTCTCAGCATCTCAGCAGCAATTAGACTAGAAAACATAGCGAGCAAGTACGCGTCAATTCGGCACGTCAGTTGGGCGTTCCCCAGTGGGTAACGGTGCAAGGTGGATGAAACCGAAATTTATCTAGGTCATGCCGGTGAGTAACGGTGCGAGGTCGGATGCTTGGGAGGATGAAACAGTGGCATCGTACCTGGTTCACGTGACCGAAGTGAGCGCGACGCGTCTGTTTATGTTTATTTGTTCGAACTTGGGATGCTACCCGAAACTCTTCTCATCAAACGATGGGAAGGAGCTGCGATGGACAAGAATACTGTGCGCTAGGCATGTTGAATAAGACACGAAATGGCGGCGGCAGTAGTTTGGTATTGGGCAGTCACTCCAAATGGACATTAACAGTACACACTTGTTTCGGGGGCCTTGGACTCGAACCACCGTGTGATCGAGGGCAAGGATGCACTGGCTAAAATCCTCACCCACGGAGATACCACAGACCCTTAAGAGGGCTCCACCCTTGACAATAATATGGGGTGTCCCCATTGGGGATTATAAAAAAAGGCGAAATGTTGTACAGACGCCCTGATCAGTAATACCACACATAGTATCGACACGCCAAGGACAGCACTCACCCATAAAGCAAATATAGACAACTGGTAATACGACCTGCCCACCTCCGGGCTTTAAATACGGACGCGAGTCCGAGTCCATACAGTAAACAAGAAACCCGATTGCACCGCTGAACCTGAGAAACGCGTCCAAAAGGAAGGAACCAAACGGCAGAAGCCAGTTGAGGCCACACCAGCGCATTAGGTAAAGCCGATAGGCAACATCATTAATCCCCTTCTACCTAGTACATCGCTTTTCCGAAAAACAGAAGCCGTTGCCTGACCCAAGAACATGCAGCTGGTGACAACGTACATTGCACGAGCGCAGTCCTCTTCCTTTCCGCAATCAGAACCTCCACGATCCAGACTACTAAGCATGTCCCATCACTGAGCGTGCCTTGTACGGCTCCTCTAAATACTGAATCTCCTCTTGAGTCAATGTGATCTCAGTTCCATCTACAAAGAAGCCAGGAATTAATTTCATCTCCTAACATGTAGTGGCTGTACGCACTTATAAGCTCTTCGATGTTCTTCATGCTCGTCGAGCCGATGACAGGTGCGGTGACACGCGTCAACGACCACGCCAAAGCGACCTGGGCCATGCTTATCCCGCGTTTTTTGGCGATCTCTTCGACCCTATTGGAACCCTCATGAGACCTGGATCATGCAACTTCGCGAAAGAACGGACCTGTTGATAATATCCTGGGTACCCGCTCCTTCAAGATACCCGGTAGTGTATCTGTGAGCACCAGCAGAGACAGGTAACTAACTAAGGAACAGAGTGCATCCAGAGACACGCACTCATCGGTGTTACCCCGCGTCGTGACTTTGTCAGTTTTGAGGGGGCGGGTAAGGAGGCCGCGTGCAAGCGGTGACCACGGGATAATACCCACACCAAAGTGGTTCAGCGTGGGGAACATCTCGCGCTCTTCTTCACGGTATACAAGCGAGTGGTGGTTTTGCATTGAAATGAAAGGCGTGAGATTGTTTGTAATAGCATAATCTGTGGTTTCCCTCAGCAGCATGTCCAGAGGTTGGGCGTCGGCTACTCACTCTGCATGACATGGACTGAGCCAACGGTCAGTGAGCCTGTCACGGACTTCGCGAGGACGAGTACCTACATTGCCAAGCGTAGCAGCTACTCATGCCAATGTACCGGACGTATCCCGCCTTGACGACGTCGTGTAGAGCCCGCATCGTCTCTTCGATGGGCGTGCTGTGATCGAAACGATGGCATTGCAAGACGTCGATATAGTCGAGTTGCAGACGCTCAAGTGATTTCTTTACCGCATCAAAGATGTGCTACGACGAGAGGTCACAAATAGCACATATAGGATGAGATGGGAATGTGTACTTTGCGACTAAGGCCGTGCTGATTCACAAATCCTATCTTGTCGAGCTCAGCGGGGGGTATCGCCCACCTATACTCGTCACCTATTTTACCGACAGAGAAGAAGAGCTTCGAGAAGTTATTAGCATCAACTGTACTTCGATATGGAGGCAGACTGTTGTCCACACACCTTTGTCATGACTACGATCTCTTCGCGTGGCAAATTGAGCGCCTTGATGGCATTACCAAGATACACCTCAGAGAGGCCATTCGAGTATATGTCCGCAGTATCAAAGGTGTTCACGCCGCGCTCATAACTTAACGGCGCACGTGAGACGACGGTACGTGTGAAGATGAAGAGGATATACTCACGCGAGTTTCACGTGCTTGATGGCCTCTTTCTCGCCGAGGACCCATCCTTCCCAACGAGGGTCGCCGTACGACATCATGCCAAGAATGATCCTGGACACTTTCAACCCAGACTTTCCTAGGCGAACTGTGATCCCTTGTGTCAGGAAATTCCGTTCAAAGCGGTTCAAGGTGCAAAGCCATACCGTAGGGAATCCTTTTGGTTACAGTAGGGGTGGTCATAGTGAGACTTAGTTCGCTGTCAATGATGGAGAAGTTGGTTCAAAGAAATCTGGAGTAACACGAGACAACTACGAACTTTTATACATCCATTATGCGTTGTGGATGTTAATACGATTCGTTACAGGAAGGCAGTCTCAGTATGTGGGTTGCAAGGCGCAACGACGTCAGGCTGGCGCATGCAAACCAATTTCGGTTGACTCGTGATGCATAATGTGGGGCCCAATATGTGTTGTGGATCGACAATCAGTTCCTGTCGGGCACATTTCTACTTTTCAAGTGGATTAACGAGCCAGGACGATCCACTGATAGTATGTCACCGTGACCCACAGTCTACCGAAATCATAAGCAGAAGCAGGAGATGGTCAGCATGATTAGTCACCGGAGGATAAGTGGAATAACGTGGATACAGTACGCGGGTGTAGCCGAGAGCCTGGAGAGCCTGCCTCGGCGAGACATCCCTGGCTTTCGGAACGATAATAGGGTGCGGCGCTATACACAGAGACAACCCCAAAGAGAGGTAACCGCGAGATTCAAAACCGAGGCAAGAAAAAAAACCGAGGCACCATGCGGATGATAAAATACTTATATCGGCGCACCCGATAAGGACGCTAATATGCGAGATAACTGTCCGTGGGTAGCTTACATGAAGGAAAGAGGGGACTGCATGGCTCAAAGCGATCAACGTATCGATTATCAACAGCGACGAGAGTGATGAAGAAAAAAACGTTACATAACCCTCGCACCCAACACACGCATAGGTAATAGGAATGAGCCCTAATAAGCGGTACAACGACCGTCTGAAAGCTGGACACTGTTCCAAAAAAAAAAGTAAGAACCTGCTTCCTCCCCTCTCTGAGCCCGGGCTCAGTTCCACAGATGCAACTGCTTATCACCGGAACCATCTACCTAGCCTAGGGCCACCCACATACCTGCGAGATCTCCGCGAGATCTTCTGCCGACAGCCCCACGTCGCCAGCAGCCAGGTTTTCTAACGCTCGCTTTGGATGACTAGATGTCATTAGTCACCTCAAAGCCATAAGAAAGGGAATAAGAGCAGTATTTGGTTGTGACTCACGAAGACCCAGGAAGGGGGATAACATGATCACCGAGTGCGCCAACCCAGGCAATGCTCAGCTGCGCGAGTGTGATGCCTTTGCGCGTCGCTATATTGGCCAGTGAATCCACAAGCTGGAGGTTACGCCCAGTGTTCAGTGGGAAAGGGTCATGTTTGCAGGGAGCCAGAGTCTAAAGGAGTGCACACCTCGTCTTGGAAGCGGTTCAACCGGTTCGTGGCATGACCAACGAGTAATCCGCGGAGTGGACTGTCTAGAATAAATAAAAAGGTAGAAACGGGGAATGATGCACGTACGCATATCCGATCACCGCGATCGACAGTTCTTTACAAGTAGCAATCACTGAATCCAAGGCATCAGGTTTCTTTCGACTATCATGCAGAGGGGAACGTCTGTGCTTACCGTCTTTAGTTTGTTGGTCGTAGGCTTGTAGGCTGACTCCAATCTCGACGGCAGCAACCGGCATCACCTACACAAATCCATACTCACGTATGTTTTCTTTTTCAATTTTCGGTAAAAATGATGCCTACCTTGTGCGCACGGCGTATAGTTTTCGCGTTGACCACGGACAGACCAATGTAATCGAACTTTCCTTCCCTCACCATCTCGTTCAGCGGTCCAGCATATTGCTCGATTTCATAGTTCGAATCCAGTCTCGCTGGCTCGAATAGATCCAGCCTCTTAGTTCCGCGCAGAGCTTTGAGGATAGCATCTACGCTACGGCGCAGGTTCTCCCTGCTCCCGTCTGAGACAAGTTGGCCGGGAACCGAACCGCCTTTGACAGAGAGGAAGGTGCGGTCGGCGTAGCCTGGGTATTTATCAAAGAATCGGGCAAGTAAGTCGAGATTCGCCGTGGAAAGACCTTGTCCATAGAACTCGGCTGATGGTACACGTGTTAATACAGTAGGTGGCGAGACCAAGGGAAACGCACCGCTGTTGAGGAACAGCTTGGCACCAGGAGGCAAGGCATCAACGCCTGCCTTGATGGCTGCGAAAGCTTGTTCATCGGGGACAGGTGTAGATGTCCAAGTAATCTTCATCAATCCATGCTGAGAGGATGCGAGAAACGGAAGTGTGAGCGAATGTAGCCATGCAGCATCAAGGGCCTACGGCTCACCCCAACCTTTGCAACGATGACATTGGAGGCAGCGCTGCCAATTTTAGCCACGTTGCGTGCCATAGTATTAATGGGTCTGTAATTGTGTCTCTAAGGGAGAAGTGAACCATAGGAGAGAATATATAGAAGTCAAAGGCGCTAAAAAAAAAGGGATGGGGTAAGCGTTTTCTAATGAATGATTGATGCAGTCGACATCGCGAGGCATGCATCAGTTGCGAGTCAGCACGCTAGCGTAAGGGCACGATATGCGTCTGTGCACGTGACTAACATAAGTGCAATGAATCAAACTGAGTCCATTCTAAAAGTTCAGTATTCAGCAAATAGTGTAGGTAAATCACACAGAAATGAGTATGCAGCGAGAATAAGTGCGCGACTGGTAGAGCAGGACGAAGAGTGATATTCTTATTCTGACTAGCATCCGGTAGTTACATGTAACATACGTGGCATTATCGTCACAAAATGATAATCCACGGATTATGCCGACTGCACTTCTACACTCCCCTTCAGACCAGGATCAGTCCCATTTCTGCAACATGTTTCTTATTCTTCGGGCGAGCAGGTGATTTTGTCAGTATATTGGTGGTCTGTTCAGGATCTCAACAACTCTCAACCCTGATCTGATTCTTGTATCCAGTGCATCATGTGGTGAGGTGCTTGGCTCTTTTGTGGAACTGTGCGTTTCTTGCCATAGCAATCACACCATTATTATCTCCTAGCATGAGGCTCAGTAAGTCTTAGTTGAAACCCGATTTGTGACAGAGGCGCCACGCATGACAAAATACTTATATCGGCGTACCTGATATGGACGCTAAGATGCGAGAAAACAGTTGGGATGAAGAAAAAATATTACATAACCATCGCACCCAACACACACATAGGAATAGAAAAGAGCCCTAATAAGCGGTACAGCGACCTTCCGAAGGCGCTTACTCTCCTCTCTCAGAGTCCGGACTCAATCCCACAGATGCATCTGCTTATTACCGAAACCATCTACCCAGCCTCGGGGGCCTCCCAAATACCTGCGAGATCTCCGCGAGATCTTCTGCCGACAGCTCCACGTCACCAGCAGCCAGGTTTTCTAATGCTCGCTTTGGATGGCTAGATGCCATCAAAGCCATCAGAAAGGGAATAAGAGCGGCAGTTGGTTGTGACTCACGAAGACCCAGGAAGGGGGATAACATGATCACCGAGTGCGCCAACCCAGGCAATGCTCAGCTGCGCGAGTGTGATGCCTTTGCGCGTCGCTATATTGGCCAGTGAGTCTACAAGCTGGAGGTTACGCCCAGTGTTCTGTGGGGAAGGGTCGTGTTTGCAGGGAGCCAGAGTCTAAAGGGGTGCACACCTCATCTTGGAAGCGGTTCAACCGGCTCGTGGCATGACCAGTGAGTAATCCGCGGGCAAGCGGACTGTCTAGGGTAAGTGAGAGGTAGAAACGAGGTGTGAAGCACGCACGAATATCCAATCACCGCGATCGACAGTTCTTTACAAGTAGCAATCACTGAATCTCAAGGCATCAGATTTCTCTCGACTACATGCAGAGGGAACGTCTGTGCTTACCGTCTTTAGTTTGTTGATCGTAGGCTTGCAGGCTGACTTCAATCTCGACGGCAGCAACCGGCATCACCTACACAAATCCATACTCACGTATGTTTTCTTTTTCAATTTTCGGTAAAAAATGGTGCCTACCTTGTGCGCACGGCGTATAGTTTTCGCGTTGACCACGGACAGACCAATGTAATTAAACTTTCCTTCCCTCACCATCTCGTTCAGCGGTCCAGCATATTGCTCGATTTCATAGTTCGAATCCAGTCTCGCTGGCTCGAATAGATCCAGCCTCTTAGTTCCGCGCAGAGCTTTGAGGATAGCGTCGACGCTACGGCGCAGGTTCCTCCTGCTCCCGTCTGAGACAAGTTGACCGGGAACCGAACCGCCTTTGACAGAGAGGAAGGTGCGGTCGGCGTAGCCTGGGTATTTATCAAAGAATCGGGCAAGTAAGTCGAGATTCGCCGTGGAAAGACCTTGTCCATAGAACTCGGCTGATGGTACACGTGTTAATACAGTAGGTGGCGGGACCAAGGGAAACGCACCGCTGTTGAGGAACAGCTTGGCACCAGGAGGCAAGGCATCAACGCCTGCCTTGATGGCTGCGAAAGCTTGTTCATCGGGGACAGGTGTAGATGTCCAGGTCATCTTCATCAATCCATGCTGAGAGGATGCGAGAAACGGAAGTGTGAGCGAAGGTAGCTATGTAGCGTCAATGGCATACGGCTCACCCCAACCTTTGCAACGATGACATTGGAGGCAGCGCTGCCAATTTTAGCTACGTTGCGTGCCATAGTATCGTTGAGTCTGTAATCGTATCTCTAAGGGAGAAGTGAACCATAGGAGAGAATATATAGAAGTCAAAGGCGCTAAAGAAAAGGGATGGGTAAGCAGGTTCTAATGAATGATTGATGATCAGTCGACATCGCGAGGCATGCATCAGTTCCGAGTCAGCACGTTGGCGTAAGGGCACGATATGCGTTTGTGCACGTGACTTATATGAGCGCGACGCGTCTGTGGCTGTAGGATTTGACCACATATGGCACCCTGACGCTGGCAAACAGTATGTCCCTGACTTGTGGCCGCGCTCGTGGGAGCGTAGACCCATTCCTTTGGTCGAGGATAGAAGCCATGCCCTTGCACCTGACTCACCCTCCCCACTAGTGTGCCCTGCCACGTACAGACTCCAAACTCATTCCTGGGTGTCGAACCCCCCCTCACTCGCTAGTGCTTGGTTATTCCAGGAGTCGTGTCTCCACAGCCGAGGACAGCGCGTCTGCCTTCGCGCCATCTTCCGTATATCCACCGTGAATTTTTGCATGTAGCACCTCTACCCGTGTCTTGTGTCTGAGAATACCTCATCGCCCCTAGCCATATGTATTGTCAAACTACCGTGGTGGCACCCCGTGTCACACAAAGACCCACGGAAAATGACACAAGTAGCCGCGCACCATCGTTTTATGCATCATCCATACGTTCCAACGCACAGCACCCTGTTGACTTGACCAGCGACGTCGGCGCGTTCAAGTCCAGCCGGCGTGGCATCGACACAAACCCAGCACTGGACAACGCATGTGACAATACGTTGCTGCCAACCACGTCACTGCTGACGGGCGATCGCCTACGGTTCACATCGTCCTAACGGACAACTTTGGCACTGCCTTTGGGTGTGATGACTTCACCAGGCGTGATGAATCACCAAGCCGGTGCATTCATCGCGCTGCAACGTTCATTGTCATCACCGTTAGTCACAACCGTTAGTCACAGCCCTAGAGATGGAGCTGGCATCGCCTTGGGAAACATCGCAACGTCCCCTACCTCAGCAGCAGCTAGTCGTCAGCGGTCAAGTCGTCCTTCGGGGATGGGGGGGGGGCATTTTATATATATATTATATTTGTATCAACACTACCACCCCCTACAACTTCAAATAATAGCTTGTACCTTCCGTTTGATGCCAGATAACCTCTTGCTGCGTCTTTGCTATCTCGCAGTATGGGTTCAAAAGCACGAGAACTTGATACCATATATATATAGCTGGGTTACGTAGTTCCCCTTCAGCTTCAGTTCAGCTTCGGGCTTGTGAGAAAATTGTACTGTACTCCTACAAAATTCCCATTTCCGCGTATCCCTCGTACAAAACAGTAGCAGCAATTTTGTGATGGATGACGGTCTGGATAGACATAGGGCCGTGTGCATCCATGATGAACACCCGTTTCCTCTCTACCCCCTCTCAAGACTCGAGCTCAACTCCACAGTTGCAACTGCTCATCACTGAAACCACCGATATGTCGCCCACCCTTCCTCGGGTACTTCTCCATTAACTGCGCGATCTCCGCGAGATCTTCTGCCGACAGCTCCACGTCACCACCACCCAGGTTTTCCACTGCTCGCTTTGCGTTGCTAGGTGCAATCAGCCACCACAGAGCTGTCAGAGGGGGAAGGAAGAGCGGCAATTGGCAGTGACTCACGAGTACCCAGGGAGCGGGATGACATGATCACCGAGTGCACCAACCCAGGCAATGCTCAGCTGTGCGAGAGTGATACCCTTGCGAGTTGCTATAGTGGACAATGGATCCACAAGCTGGAGGTTGTGCCCAATGTTCTATGGGAATGGATCGTGTCTGCAGAAGAGCCGGACTCTAAAGGAGTGCACACCTCGTCCTGGAAGCGACTGTACTCGCGTCTAAAGTCACCTTCGTCCATATCCTGCCGGCTCTTGATATGACCAGTGAGTAATCCGCGACCAAGCGGACTGTCTAGGGTAAGTGAGAGGCGGGGACGAGGAATGAAGCACGTACGAATATCCGAGCACCGCGATCGACAGCTCTTTACAAGTAGCAATCACTGAGTCCAAGGCATCAGGTTTCGTTCGACTACATGCAGAGAAGAGTGTCTGTGCATACCGTCTTTGGTTTGTTGCTCGTAGGCCTGCAGGCTGACTTCAATCTCGACTGCCGCAACCGGCATCACCTACGCAAATTCGTATTCACGTGTTCTCTTCCGGTTTCCTATAAAATGGAACTTGCCTTGTGTGCACGGCGTATTGTTTCCGCGCTGACTTCGGACAGGCCGATGTAATCGAACTTTCCTTCCTTCACCATCTCGTTCAGCGGTCCGGCATATTGCTCGATTTCGTAGTTCGGATCGCGTCTCGCAGGCTGGAATAAATCCAACCTCTTAGTTCCGCGCAGGGCTTTGAGGATAGCATCGACGCTACGGCGCAAGTTCTCCCTGCTCCCGTCTGGGACAATTTGGCCGGGTAGCATACCGCCTTTGACAGTGAGGAAGGTGCGGTCGGCGTAGTCTGGGTATTTCTCGAAGAATCGGGCGACCAATTCAAGATTCGCCGTGGAAAAACCGTGCGCGTAGAACTCGGCTGACGGTACACATGTCAGTTCAGGGGATGGCGGGATCAGGGCAACCCACCGCTATTGAGGAGCAGCTTGGCGCCCGGAGGTAGGATATCAACGCCTGCTTTGATGGCTGCGAAAGCCTCTTCATCTGGGACAGGCGTAGGCCACCTCAAGGTCATCATCAATAACCCATGCTGAGAGGAGGTTGCGAGAAATGGAATTGTGAGCGAATGTAGCTATGTATCATCAAAGAGTATACGGCTCACCGCAACTTTTGCAACGACGACGTCAGAGGCTGCGCCGCCAAGTTTAGCCGTGTTGCGTATCATAGTATTGTTGGGTCTGCAATCGTGTCTCCATCATAGGAGCAGTGAACCTAAGAGAGCATATATAGAAGTCATGGGCGCTAAGGAAGTGGAGCCGCAAGCAGACTCGAATGATGATCGATGATTGATGATCAAGTGATATCACACCACGGGTGGACGGGGACGAGAGTACGTGCACGTGACCGACGTGAGCGCGACGCGTCTGTTTATGCTTATTTGTTCAAACTAGGCTTGAGCTCGAGCGTTGGCCCTTGGGCTAACGAACGAAAGACAGACGATAGGACCCTCATTAAACGGTTATTTATCTCTTTGTAAAATTCTGTTGTAACATCACCAATATTTCATTTCCTTTGATATGGCCCTTTCCCGACATCCTTCACTCTCCCCGACGCCATCTTACGATCCCCAAATTAGCAATCCACGGAAAAGGCCGTCCGAAGCCCAGCTTCAACGACTACAAGCCATTTTTGACGCATCGCGCTACATCAACAAGGAAGAGCGTAGTGTTCTCGCTCACGAAATCGGATTGTATGTCATTCTAAAGTGATCCATACCACCTCGTGCTGATGTCTGACAACAGGGATGTCAAATTCATAACTGTGTGGTTTCAGAATAGACGTCAGTCCGACAAGCGCAAAGCATGGACCAAGAAAGACCGCGCAAAGAAGAAGGAGAACACCTGTCACAAGATGCACACCGCCTTTTCGAAGCCTGTAGTTTCTCTTGACCAAATCGCGTCTCGCTTGGAACGCGTACAATCACTTGCGATCCCTGATCAACCACGCGCCGTGCTCTCAACTCAGAAATTCAGAAACTATTTGGAACCTGCGACGCCAACCCAGTCAAAGCCGGATGCTCTCTGGGCGCACATGCCATCATCACCCCCCGATACTCCTTCCTCCCCGCACTCTGATGGTCACCGGTTGATGACAACTCCGCGTCTTGTCAGGTCAGGAAAGTCCCTAGAGTGGGCCTGTGCCAAAGCAAGGGTGGGAAACAAGTATCGTCTCAAGCGAGACAGGGGAACCCGATTAGTAGAGCTACAAAGAGCCAGCCCTCGCAGATCCCCGGCCGTGCTCAAGAAGGAACAAGAGTCTGACTCAGACTCGGACCAGGACATGGAAGCACCAACCCCAGCACAGAGTCAAGCTACCGACGATAACAACACTCCGTCGGGAGTGAAAGCAGCTTCGAAATCCCGGCCGGACGAGTTGCGTGGGAAGTCCACAAAGGATGTTGAGGCGGCCATGGCGCTCCTCCAGTTTTTGCGAGGGTGAATTGACCTGTCGACTCGATGCGGAGATAGACTCTCATCCACGATCGTCTATTTAGCTACACCCACTGATGAGAGGCAATCTCCATACCTTCCACTGTCGAAAAGACTTCTGCCTTGCTATCTTCGTACAAAAAGTAAGAGTGGTCGCTGTTGTGTGTATTACATTAGATGGTGTCAGTAAATAAAGAAAAACGCCACCAAGCACTGGCCATCGAAGTGAAGTGAGTGAACCTTGGTTTCCTTGATTTTCTTCGTCTTGATACCCTCACGCGATACCCATCCGTCAGTCCAGTATATTCTAGTAGAGAAACACCAGGATGCGTCCTCCTACGCGCTCCACTCGTTCAGTCCGTCAGCGTCAGCCTTCCAAGAAGGTCAGCCCTAATGCGCGGGGCAGTCCGCACACGTCTAGTCTCCCTGCGCCATTTCTAGAAGTCAATCCCCAGCCTATTGAGAGTACCGCCGACGCCAATATCGAGGTTGGTACATCGTCCGGATCGGACCCTGTGTCCACGCTTGTCGTTGGCTGCTTCCCCTCCGAGGCATGGCCACCAACTACGTTCGTTTATGAGAACCAGAGGCTCGTGTCTGCGAATGCTTGTGCTCCTGATCATGCTCGCAGTGCTATCATGACGCCGGCGGGAAAGCTGCCCCGCTCCCGCCATCGCATGACGAGCGACAAACTTGAGACACTCGAGGCATTCTTCAGACGTAACACGCACCCGTCGCGCAAGGAGAAAGAGGCCATTTGCAAGGATCTAGATATGTGAGCAGAGTCGAACCCCTTTCCATTTCCTCTCCGACCTTGCCCAACCCAACGACTCTCTAATCATATGTTCCGCGTTTTGCGTTTTCGTAGGGATCTCAAGACGGTCACTATATGGTTCCAGAACAAGCGCCAGACCGCGGCCCGCTCTAGGAAGCAGTCCGAGTCTTTTCCTTCTGAGAGCCCCGTGCCCAAGCCCACCGCAGCTATAGACATGCTCGCTTCTGCATCGGCAACAATGACACCTCTAGCTGCCGCTGAGATCCCTTCCGCGCCTCCAATGTCTGCTACTACTACGCGACTCGGCTCTGGCTCTGGCTCTGGCTCTGGAGGGTTGTGTGCCCAATGCTCGTCTCTTGATGGCCCACCTGCGTCTCGGCTTCTGCACTCTAGCCCCTCTTGCGCCGCTTATCTCCCAGCTCCCGACGACCTGCGATCCCGACCCCTCGACTCGCAACCACCACGCACACCACTCTCCGCCGCAGCGCAAGACCCGAATGTCTCCGAATCGGCGCTTCCGCCCCGCGAAATGCGCACCTCTAGTAGTACCATCGTGACGCGCGTGTCCTCTTCCTCTTCGTCCCCTGAGGGCTCGTCGGAGCTGCGCAAGCCCCGGAGCCACCACTGGCCGATCAATCCCGAGGATCTCTGGAAGCATATCCCGTCGTCTCCTCTGCAGCAGCAGGCCGTCCAGTCGTCCCCAGTCGTCAGCCCTGACGTTGGTGGTGGGAGTGGGAGTACCGGCCTTTCGCTCCGGCGCCGGCCTCGTACACTCGAATGGGCTTGTGCGCGGTCTGCGAAGCGCAGACGCGCGGACTCTGACTCGGTTCATTCCGAAGCCGGAGAGACCGATGCCGGGTGCAACACCGCTGAAGAGCGCACTGCGGTCTGTCACTCAGCGTGTTACGCCTCTGATGCTCGAATCCCACCCGAGTGCTACGGCAAGTATCCCCTGGATGTTGTGCGTGGAGCCGTTCTATTACTGGGGCTGAGGAGCGCCGCGCATGGTCCGGGAGTATGATCTAGTAGCTTACTGCTACACTCTTCGATTGCAGATTTGTACCGAGCCTCGGTGTGTTAATTCCAAGTTATGCGTGGCCTCGCCATTGTACAAAGGTATGACAGGTTATGCGATAGTGACTCATTGTGAAGACAGGAATGGGGATATATAAGTGAGGGAATGCGGCGTGCAGTGATAAGTAAATTGATGAAGATTGCGAGCACACGACATGGCGAAGGTCCAGGCAGAGGACATGAAATTATTTATGACGATGTCTTGCGTTTTTTGCCCGTAAGGGCCGGTGATGAGGATACGACCGTCCGAAGCGAGCTCTCTGGAGAAGAGTAGTCGATGGTAACTCCAGCACTCGGGCGTGATACGTCGTTGTTGATTTTTGATTTAGGTTTTGGGGTGTTTGAGTGACCATTCGTGCTTTTATGCGCGTTGCTATGAATTTTGGGTGCGCCACCGTTTAGCGGTTGCGGGAGGGGAGTAGATGACGATGCTGGTTTCAATTAAGCAAGCGCATTCGATCGTGACATATATCGCTCACCTTTCACACCATGGAGTTGGAATAGCCCAACGATGGCACCCATCTCCTGGGCGTCGACGACCCGCTCGGGTCGCTGGACACCCATAAGCGGGCCGCCCAGTGGTTCGTCAATGTCCATGCTGGAGTCCTTTCCGTCTCCTGATAGGTCCGGCGTAGGGACATCCTCGTCCTCCGAGGGACGAAGCGTGAGGAAGTGAGATATAAGGGGATCAAAAAGCGTGTCCAAGGCCGGAATTAAGTATGTTGGTCCATCAAAGATATTCGCAATCTCTTTGCTGGACCAATGTTTTGGATTGCCTACAGCATTCTGCTGGACGACAGGACGGACTGGCGCTCCAGTGAGAGCAGAGTCACCAAAGATATCTTGAAACAGCGTCCTTTTTTGTGGTTCTTGTGAGCCCGAGACTAGTGCACGGGCACCGGAGCGCTCTCCCGCAAGCGGCTGCACGTCATCCCCACAGAGAACGACATCCCAACTGTCGGTGATTCCAACCACGTGGAACGTTGATGTCACTTTGGCTTTGGAGGGCGATCGAGGATACCAGACAATGTTGCGCAATGTGAAAGGGAGAGTGTAAGTGTCACTTGGGCTGCTTGACGACGGGTCAAAGAACGAGACGATGCTGTTCGGAGGTTGGGCATAGAAGACAGCAAAGCGCTCATCCCTGGGATGAGAGATAACAGCGCTGATTCGATGAGCGCTTCGAAGGTGCCATTGGACTAGTACGCAGGTCAGCGTCGGGGAACAAACGACAAAGGCAAAGGCAAAAACAGCTTGCCTTTTTGCTTGACAAGGTTCCAGAGCACCACGTCGGAGAGTCCGGCAACAACAAGAAAACGGCCGTCGTTTCCCAAAAACGAAACTGAGCATATACGGCCACGCAACTCCGAAGCGGTGAAAGCTCGAACAAGGGCATTCGACGAAGGGTCGTAGATGGCAACATATGTACCAAACGCCACGGCTAGAAGAGAACCGTCGGGAGCCCAGGCAATAGACCAGGGAATCTCCCGCCTGAAGGACAAGCTCGAGCGGGCCACCCAGAACACTGCGAAGGTCGTCGGAATTGTGAATGATGTTACCCTATGGAAAACGCACCATCCGAAATGCCTGTCTTTTTGTCAGTCACAGACCGTATCCTCCAACTCTTGAGGTATCCATCCTCTCCGGAGGTCACGAGGAAAGTACCCCCGAAAGCGTCATTGGGAGAAAACGCAATCGATGTTACCTTTGCCAGCCCATGGGGCTTATCGACGCGCGTGTTAAGGGCCCACAGACCCACCGAACTCTCCCACCGCCACACCTTAAAGTACACTTCTCCGCGGAAAAACTCGTCACCTTCACGAGAATCAATAGTAGCTAGCCACTCTCCCGATGAAGAAACGACGGCTTGCTCGACTCGCGAAGGCTCAAGCATCTTTTCATCTCTCCGCGAAACACGGTTCGAGGGAGATACCTCCAGCTCCGATATCAGTTTTGATGAAGAGGGTGAGTACGTTTGTAAAGAGGACGGGTGTGAAGACGGGAGAATGAGGGTAGATGACAGAGAGTGTACGGTCAGTGGCGTTGGTATGGACGTTGACGGTCTACTATGTGATACAGCGGGATCTGTGGGAATAGAAGTCAGGAACAGCATCGACACCTTTCTGTTACACTTACCTAGTTTGATGCCAGAATAAGAGCGAGTGATTTTCAGTTTCGCGGCACTGACGAACACAAGGCTCGCGTCCGCCAAGCATAGCAGGTACTCCTCTTGTCCGGTCTGTGATTGCGAGACTGTCACGCTGTTTATTGGCGCACCCACCCGAGGGACGAATTCTTTCTTTCCCGAGTGGATTTGCCATATCACCAGGACGGACTCTTCTCCACCACTCAGGAGGTAGGCTCCATTGGGAGTAAACGAAAGTGCTGAGATAGCATGCGCGTGCCAGTGAAGAGTTGAGGTCGGTGCACGCTTCTCTACCTCAGCCACTGGAACGGCGATGCTTTCGTGGAGACAATACCATAGCCGAATATTGCCTTTCTCATCTCCTGTCGCAAAGTAGTCCTCTGTCGGGTGGAGGGCAAGACATGTCAGTGCTTCCGGAGAGACAAACTTGATGAATCCAGCCTTGAGGTTGACCGTTGAGGCTACATAAGCTTTGTGGCCGCCGATAGCAACGAGCCAGGAGCCGCCAGCAGAGACCGCAAGACCGCGCGTGGTGCGAGTCTTCCCCACCAGCACACTCTCCGATGGCGTTTGAACGGGGAGATCGAGAGTGGCAAGCGACGGTCTTAGAGACACGCGCAGAACAACGCCATTATCATCGCCTCCTGAGAGGAATAAAACATACATATGTTAACTAGTCGGGAATTGCGCGTCAAAGTGCTGACGTACTGTTGCCCTTTCTCTTGCTTGGTCGTGCGACTGCCACAAACAGGAAATCCTTCCACTGTTCATGAGCGGCTATGTGGCAAACCGGATTCCCTACGCCGATAGTTTGCAGCAGAACTCCGTCTAAGAAGTCCCACACCTTGACATGTCCGTCCAAAGAGCCGGTGATCAGTTGATATGCGTTGTGTGGACTCAACACGGCAGACGTTATGGTGTCTGTATGGCTTCCAGTGTCTCGTTTCGCAGACAATGTCGATACAACGAGCCCAGTAGTAGTCGAGTATATTCTCACGCAGGAGCCAACGATGGAGAAAAAATAACTAAAGGATGTGCACAAGGTCAAGGAGCGGAAAACATACAAACAAAACACCGGCCACACACCTCCCATCCTTCGTAAATACTACAGGGTGTCCGGTCGCAGAAGATTCTGTGATAGCGACCCATGGCCACGATTTTGGTTCTATGTTGTCGGATGTACTCGCCTGGGCGGGTTCCCCCGCGAAATTTTCCTGGGTTCTAGGTTTTGGCCGACGATGTCTTCGTGATTTCCCGGGTCTCTTGGAGCCTCCGTGGTCATCTCGTGAGGATTGTACGTTGGACGGGACCATCGCCGAGGTCGGACTAGAAAAAGCGACCTCCGAATGATTGCGATGTGCAAAAAAAAACGTCGATACAAAATAGGCAATTCTTTCCAAATTTGGTCTGACGAAAAGCTACTAGTGCATCCTCGGGCTCTCGCCGAGTGCATCGTCTCTCATTACGGATTTATCGAAGACATCAACACCATCTGCCTCTTTAAATCCGATAAAAACTCTGATAATGCGACAAGGCACGTCAAAATCTTCCTCGCGAGCCTGCCCGCGGGAGTCCAAGATGGCCTTGCGCCTACGCTCTTCCACCAACAACTCCGCCTTCTCCAAGGGCTCACGTTTGGGAAGAGTGTATCCGAGTTCAGTCATCGAGTACCACATCGATATTCGAGCACGCATGTCCCTACCCATCGTGCATGAGACGCAGTAGCAAAAAACAGGCAAATCACTCACGACTCGAAGAGTGCGAAAAGTTCGTCGAATCGTGCACGTGATTCCTTCTCCTCCATCAGATGACTTTCCCAGCCCAAATTGGCCAGCAAGTTTCTGCGCGAGCGTTGGAGCATTTTCAACTCCTCCCACATGGCTTCGCGGCATCCAAGAACGACCATAAAGGAATGATGGAGATTCGTCGCGCGCGTGCGTTCTCCCAACTTGCTCAATGTTTCTACGGGTATGATGGACTGAGCGAGCAACGCGTTATCAAGAGTGGGGGTCTCGCTGGACGTAATCCAGGAGGCTACACGCATGACGGAGGATTGCGGAGAGTGTGTTTTCTGTTCGTTGCCTTGTGCTGGGGATGCCTCGCGACTAGAGACGTTGGCCATAGGGGGTGTCGTTGACCCAGTGTCATCAATGACAAGTGAAGTGCGCGTAAGAGAAGAGTCCAGAGAAGGAAGAGAGAGCGATGAAGGCGATCGGCTTATTGTTCTGGTATAAGATGATTGGCGGGTAATTGGATATGACGGGACGTCGGGTATAGTGGATATTGGATCAAAACTGCCATAGTATTGAGTGGTCGGCCGCGTGACCTCTGGGAGTGGAGGAAGGGGGGCAAGAAATGGCACGGAAAAATGAAGGGACGGTGCACTGAGGCATCGCGAAAAGAAAGGTGTAAAATATCCCAGAACGACCACTGCGATCATCAGAAGTTGGCCAATGTTCGCGCCCTCAAAAGACGGGGACGAACCTGTTGGCTTCATATTTATGAACCTACTTTCGAATACCGAGTTAAACAGGTATTCCAGTAGGACGTGCTCATGGTGAGTTTTCTCAACTGGTGGTAAAGGAGATGGCAATGCGAGAGTGGAGGAATCTCCGATATTCGAGCGAACGCTACTGGACCGGCCACTTGCCCTGAGCGGCTCTGTGAACCACCGCGGAAGTATGGGGAATATGATATCTGGGACCAATCAGCGGTGTCGAAGACTTGAGTATTAACCAGCACCGGCACCTTCTTCTATAATTTCTACAAGTCCGTCGGGCTGCATCACCCTGCGAACTTCCTACAATTGTGTGAGTGTGTGGGCGGGTCCTGCAGGTCGGGAAATGCACCTCGAAGAGAGAGCTCCACTGTAGCACAATATAAGAGTTGATGAATCTCCTTGCGAGACCGAAATGGATTCACCTTGTGCTCCGGGACACCCTTGGAGACATGCACGATGTGTATATGGTCGAAGGTATCGTCCTCGAAGGGCAGCCTGTTAGATAGACTAATCCCCCCGACCATAAGGCACCAGCAATGTGATGACACAAGTCCAACTTACAAATTCCCATGTTCCCAAGATATTCTACGAGCGACGTGCGGTTCAAGGCAGTTGAGAGGGAATTGCACGTTTACAAGATCAAAGCCAACAAACGTGGTGTCGGGCCACTTGCGCGCGGCGTCGATGGTCCACATGCCAACCTATGGAGGGCCATTAAGAAAGATCGAACGAAGACGGAGAACAACAGACCCCACAGCCTAGATCCAAAACTCGTTGCGGTGGATAATTGGGTGTAACCATCATCGTGGGCCGGTCCTCGAAAAGAGTCCTCCAGAGGTGATGGTCCATGGCATCGCTAGCAGCGTTGTGGTTTAGATACTCGTGTAAGAAAGTGTCGAGTCAGGGGTAGATTACCTGTCAAGGACGTCTTTGTCATAGGAAATTGGATATGGTGCCTTCCCTGGCGGGTAATCGTGGTGCTTACGGCCGTGTTTATCCACAAATTGGTTCTCTTTGCGACGGGGTTCAGTGAGAGGAAGTGTAGAACGAACGCTCATGGGTGTCAGAGAGAAGGAAGGCACACTATGGGCTGATGTGGCATAGGTCGGAATGAGGATAAGAGGTAGGAACGATGCAAGGGACGACTGGAAAGAGGGGGGCCAAGGAGAAGGCGAAGGGAGGGAGGGGAGATCGAAGTTGTGAGGTGGAACCAACGGATCAGATATCTTTTGTGCTATATACTTTTCAGCGTCACCAACTCCAATTCGTAATCCTTGGCCTGTGTACTGAATCGTTTACAATGTATGATAACCCCATGGGCCAGGGCACGCAATTAAAAGAAATCAAGATAGGGTATGAGTCTGTCCCGTCTCGACTCTAGCAACGATGGCCATTCAGTTTCTTAACTTCAGGTCACACGAGATTCCGTCTCAGATGGCAACTCGAGCGTACTTCGCATTCAGATGTCTTGCAGAGATGTATCAGATTCGGTGAAGAAGCAATCCCATTGCGGGACGTCAAGCGTAGCAAGGGAGCTGCGGAAGTGTGGGATAGGCACATTGCGAATAAGAAAACGACTCACAACCAAGTCACCCTCGATTGTGCGTCCGCCACGGGTAGCAATGCTGCCGTTCAAAGCCAATTCGTCAACGTAAACGGTGCCAATACCCCAAGTGGCAATGTCGTCATCACCCTCAGACGAAATTGTATGCATCACGGAGAGCGCACGATAATGATATAGTATCGTCCTGAGATAGAAATCGATTCGCTAGCAATTTCGTATGGCTCCACGTTGAATTGTTCGCCATCTCACGAAGCAAGAGGGTTCGAGCTCTTTCCGGGCAGCGCTGGGGAAAGCCAGATGCCAGCGGTCCACCACGCACAATCACGACGCGTTTTCTAGACGTTGCCATAACGGTACAGAGTAAGAAGAAAATAGCCGAGAGGGGTTCGACAACAGGTGCTACGGTGACTGCAAACCTTACGCCCTTATGCCCTAATCGATCGCTTACAAATACAAGCTGACTGCATCAACAGCACGTACTGCTACGAAGGACAAGTACTATGCATCGTAAAAAGCCTGCATCAGGCAAGCAGAACAAGGCCCGACTCCAGGCCAAGCGCGCTCGTAAGCGTGTGGGTTCTAAACCCCAGAACGATGTGTCTTCGTCGACTCTGCCAAATACACGAGCACCGGCAATCTCAGCGCAACGTCGATTGGAGTCTTCTTTTGTCCGCCTTCCTGCTACCCTACTCGATCAGAGCAAAGTTGTTGCCGCAAGTGTGGTGTTGGTGCGGCCAATCGCTGCTGGGGCTCCTATCTGGGCTTTACACAGCGGGAGAATTCCTTCTGAAGACGAGGCTCATATGCGCGCCCAGATGGCATGCATGCGTAGGCCGAAGTGGAGGTACGAAATGTCGAAGAATGAGGTTGAGAAAAATGAAGCGGGACTATTCGCCAAGTGGCTTGCAAAGTCTGATTCACTCGTCGAAGAATGGATGAGCGCAGCAGAAAAACAGCAATCATCTCAAGCAGCAGGGATGCCGAATGCAATGCCCGTATCCCCATCCATCTTCGAGAGAAATTTGGAGGTTTGGCGACAGCTGTGCGTATCTCATTCACACAACAAGACTGTTGCTCAACACTTGAGTCGCTCAGGTGGCGCGTCACTGAAAATGCTCAGATTCTTATGGTCCTCTTGGATTCCCGTTGCCCACTTCTCCATCTTCCTCCGTCTCTCGTCAACTTTATTTCGCTTCCACGTTATAGGGTAATTTTGGTTCTGACAAAGGTTGACATCTCTGGTCCTCAGCGAGCAGAGGCATGGGCCTCTTATCTACGACTCAAATATCCATCCACAAGGGTTGTTATGGTCGAATCCTATTCAATAAATCAACAGGGGTCTGGTGGTCTGGAAGGATCCGCCCGCCGAGGACGGTACGAACCTCGCATACCGCGTACCTTCAAGGAACAACTTGTCACAGCATTGAAAGAGGCCCATCATGAAATGTTGCTGCCACCCGAGAAGATAAAAGATGACCCAGAAAAAATGAGCGGATGGAGACCAAGAGTCAAGGTGGAAGTGGATTGGGATGTGGTACTGCACTCGGGTCCAGCAACGCACGCTAAGCCTGCCAGCAAAGGTTCGGACGTGACTGCTGCCGACAGCCACGAGGTGGAATCCGATGTCCTGACCATTGGGCTTATTGGTACGGCTCTTGACGGTGTCACGGGATCGTATAATCGCGTTGAACGTCCTAGGTCAGCCAAACGTTGGTAAATCTTCTCTGCTAAACGCTTTGTTCGGCACCACTCGGGTTAGAGCATCTAAAACCCCTGGAAAGGTCATTTGCACCCTGCATTACATTCTCGCACCCTGACCTCAGCATTACACTCGGATTCAGACAAAGCACTTTCAGACACTGTTCTGGTCCCCGGACATCCGCCTAGTCGACTGTCCGGGGCTCGTACTGCCAGACCTAGTTCCGATGGAGATGCAGGGGAGTTCGCGAGCCTTTGCTGTCGTTGACTGTAGTGGCGATTGACAAAAAAATTTAGGTTCTTAGTGGGATATTGCCGATAGCCCGCATGCCCGCAATCTCGCTGTGCATTTTCTTTGCAGCGCAGCTTCTCCCTCTGGAGGATATTCTCGGTCTAGTCCATCCATTGGTGGCTTCCCCTCCTCCGGAAGACAAGCGCACATGGCGCGAGGGCATACGTCATTCCCAATCGTCTCAAACACCAGCGAAGACTTGGACTGCAATGGACCTCATGACAGCTTATGCTAACAAGCGGGGTTGGGTTACAGCGAAGGCTGGCCGCCCAGATATCAACCGTGCGGGGAACGCGAGTAAGCGAACGCCGCTTTTATTGGTGTCGTGGAGACATCATGATTTGTTTCAGTCTTGCGCCTCCTTGCGGAGGGGAAGATAAAGTGGGCATTCTGGCCCCCTGGATACGATGAATCTCATATACCTGACGCAAACGCTGGCTACGGTATCTGGATACCGTCTGGGGTTGAGGATCCAGATCCAGATATTGACGATAATGACGAAAGTAGTGATGACGGTGACGATGAAGGTGACGGTGACGATGGTGACCCGGAGACGGGAGGAGAGTCGAGTGGGAGCACTACCAGTGGCAATCGACCGTATCATACTCATACTCGGTTTGAGCTGCTGTCTTCATTAGATAATCTTTGACCATGTTATCTTGGTTCAACCGCAATGTCAATGGTCCTCCCAGTGTTCCTGGGCCAGAGCCCACAGGCTCAATACCACCTGTCCTTCCTCCTGCGGCCGCCTCACATACTAACGATGTCCCAACGACGGCGACCACAACAACGGCGGAGGCTGGGGCTGCCCCCTCATCAGAGCATCCACAGAAAGGCGTCTTCACAGCAGCGCTCAACACCCCTCATGATGCTGTCCTCGCTGAATTGCAGGGACACCACTCCGGCCACGACCCATCCGCCCACATAGAGCCCACGCCCTCCGTGTCCGTGCTGGGCCTGCAAAGTCTCGACACACTGCCCGCCGCAACGTCAGAGGCTCCGGGCTCTGTCATCTCCTCATCTTCTCCGCCCCCTGAGTCGCTCTACGACCCCTTCACCGGCGGCCTGATTGGCGCGCTCACCCCGACCTCCTCCGCGAAACGGAGTGGCGAAGAACTCTGGGCGCATCTCGCCCGCATTCGGGCGCTGCAAGCCGAGGTCGCCGGCCTCCACGTCACCATGGAGGGTATCGGGCTCGGGGAACCGGCGGTGCCGCGCCTGCGGAGCGCCACGCCACGCGCGGTGGGCGAGCGCCTTGCAGACGACGAGGACAGCGACGGGGATGGCGGCTCCGAGGTTGAGGAGCGGCGCGCACTCGAGTTCGAGCGTGCCGAGCGGAGGTTTGACGGGCGGAGGGAGGAGATTGACCAGATCATGACCAAGGTGCGTTCTTCAAGAGCCTGCACTTCGTCTTCACTCCTTCCGCCCAAATGTCCTCCCTATGCGGCGGTGTGTGTGCTGACGGGAGGGCGCCACCAGCTGGACGAGCTCTCGCAGGCTCTCGCGGCATTTCATGCCCTCGATACACCGGGGGTCAACTTCATGGCCGCTTCGCGCTCCACGACCATGTTGACTGCCGCCCCGCTGGCAGCACGTCACCCTACCCTAAGACACCCTAACCTGCGTCGGATATCCTCGGACACATCTGTTCGCGGTCGCGAGGAAATCTTTGACAGCCCCACGAGTATGCAGACGCCACTCCCGAACGTCCAAGAACCCGAAAGCGACGCTGAACCCGCCGACCCTGATACCCCGATCTCATGATACGAATAGGGGTATGAATTGGTGCGTGGTGTAGGCGCTCCGTGAAATCACACCCGTCGTTCTGGCATTGGCCAATCCAACATTTGATCAAGAGCTTCATTGAAAGATCTGTCACTTTGCGTGCGGAGAGTGAGGGATTGTTATCGAGGGCTCGTGGGATGCTCCATTGATTCTCATCAAGTATATTACACGCCCCTTGACACCAGGCGAGTGAATTGCAAAGAGTAAGCAGTAACGTACACCATTCATGATTACGACGATTTCACTTCTGTATACAATAATCGACTTGGGAAAGTACGCATACACCGACAAAGTACGGAAACGATACAATGGACTAGATGAAGTGTACGACCAACGCAACAGGCACCAGCAAAAGCCCAACGAAATGGAACTCCACTCAGGCTTCTCGGCCCGTTATCCGCCACCAAGAATAGCCAAAGCGGAGCGCAGCTCCTTTCTCGCCTGTTCCGCATCTTCGTAATCCAGTGCGGAAATAGCGAACCGACAGTGTTTCTGCGCTTTTGCAATTAGACCTGGGGTGAGCTCTGGCGGCGGTGATGTCCCCAACAGAGGCGGTGGCGGTGGTGGGACCGGTGCGTACGACACAGAGGGCGGATGAGCAGGGGGGGCGTATGGTGTCCCGGTGAGGTACGGTACAGTGGAAGGCGGTGAGTTCCTTGGTATAAAATGTGTCGGGGAAGTTGAGCGCTGCGCCGTCGTGGTGGGGGAGGATGTTAAAGATGAACTGCCAAGTGAGGAGTTACCCCCTCGCCCCTGCCCAAGAGTGGGCGAGCCACGAGGGGAGGACGAAGGCGATGTCTTTGAATGTGCTCGATGGTGACGTGACTTAGAGGCCGAGGACTTCATGGGGGAAGGTGGTGAGGGTGACCCAGCTGGGATGGAGTGAATAGCGGCGGTGCCCGTAATCGGGACTGGGGCAGACTTGGGGGGTATCCCGAGAGTTGTGTTGAGACTGAACGCGGAATGTTCGTCGGGGGCGGGTCTGTCACCGGTGAAAGCGGGGGGCACTGAGGCTGAGGCTGTGGGGGCTGGAGCCAGATATGTCCCCTCTGGCCCCTCCAGCCCGTGGTTGACATGTGTATTCGGCACGTTACTTGATCCATCATGCAGGTCAGGCGGAGCAGATACAGGTTCGGCTGCGGTCTCAGCTCCACCAAGCACAGGCGTTGGCTGGTGGCCTTCCCGAAGGGCTTTGGAGATGTCCGCGGCCCTCCACTTGGCGTAGCGTACTTTTTCCTCGTGCTGCATGAATTCAAAGGGGAGAGGGGAGAATGCCAATGTGTCAAATGGGTCTTTGGGAGTAGGACCACAAACACGGGACTCACCGCCTCCAAAGGCCCGCGATCCTCGAAAACGTTGAGAACTTCGAAAAAAGAGGCGGCTGCGAGGAATTTTTTGGCTGTCTTCCGTGTTGCAGCGCCGCGCCTGTCTTCGTTATCTGCGGAGGTGAAAACCCTAAGGGCAAAGTTTTCTACGTATGCAGAGGATGCGCTCTCTACGGTGACGGCATCCGAGGATCCGACGGTGGAACGGAGACTCTCAAGCATGGTGAGGAGTGCAGCGAGGAAGTTGCGGTTCGATACGCCGACAGCCTTGAGCGAGATGCCGACCTGGGCGGCATAGTGAGCACCTACGAAGAGATGTGTCGGTAGACTACAAGTTGCGAAGACAAAGTCGGACGTACACCAATAGGAGATTACGGGATCTTGTGTTCTTGTCTCGTGTGCGCGCTGAATGTAGGGAACAATCGGTTTAAGGTCGGGGGGTACTGGTGGCAGACCGAGATAAGACATCTTGCAAGAATGCGAGAGAAATCACGCTCCCGCCTTTATATAACTGCGCGGTAGACGAGCTCCACGAACCGTGTACGTCACACACATCCAGTAGCGCTTCCGTCCCAACTCTAATAATACCTCTGCCGTCCCAGTCCCGCCCACGCAAAATGCAGACTCCATCGACAAACTAGTACTCTCTAATCTCTCACACGACAACTGCTCTAGGAGCAAGCGTCGTTCTCTAGGAGCACGGTAACAGTCGATCTGCGGAGAGCGCCGACGTTTCTGACTCGAAGTTCAACTCGGGGCCGTCAATTGACGCTGCAGTTTCCTGGCTTGGTTCTCCGGGCCCATGCACTCGTCGGAGCTTCTCTCTGACGCGTTGCGTAAACGGGGACTCATAGCTGCGGAAGTCGTGACTCCCGTCCCCGTTCTTGGCGTCCTTGTACGTGCGACAGCTGGGACTTCTACTCCCCCCTTGCCACCGGCCTATCTGCGTCTGTTCACGGCGCCGAAACTCAGAGCAGTGGGCATTTGTGACAGCTCTTTCGCGTGCCCGATGGAGCGACAAAACGGGAGAAACGCCGTCGCTTCTGGTATTGCCTTGATTCGGGTCTGATTCGCGAGCGCTATCGTTCACGGGACCTTCAAACACGCAGTCACCGCCTGTCTGGTGATCCAAACTCGTTATCTCTTTATACTCGGACCATCGGGTCGTACGCCGTTCTTCTTGCGCCATGCCTGTTGATCGTGCCCCAACGGCATACGCAGGAAGGCGATGGCTCTGTGCGGTGATTAACCGCGATGGCGGAGCATCCACCTCGAGGGACATTTCACCCTCGTCCGTTGGCGATTCGTCCCTAAATGCGGGGTCGACGACCGAAGCTGCACTTTTCCGGGAGGGTGTATTACTGTAGCATGGCGATGGTTCCTACGATACAAGTCAGTTTGGGTTTCAAATCGAGTGCCACAGAAATTTATAAACGGTGCTCCGGATGTGTATGGCGGTTACTTACGGTAGTGTTCTGAGGTTGTTCCAGCGACGGCGGTCGGGTCCTGTAAGAAGGCGGCGAATCTGTGCGATTCTCGAGTTTGCTGTCACGCAGATGGGGTCTTCCACTAGACCCATTTGGCCTGCCATCACGGTTGGGGGTAGCTCCAATCATATCGCCGGGGCTGGCCACGGAAGTCGGAGGATCTACAGAAAGCATGGAAACAATGCGGATAGGCAACGTAACGGACAAATGCGTAGTTGATCCCAGCATGCCCGCAGAAGCGTATGCCGTAACCCGGATGGCATGGTCGACAGAGAGGAGTTTAGAGCGCGCAACTGATAGGGCATCAGGCTGGGGGAATGGTGTCGCGCGAGATGAGCCAATTGGCCCGAAGTTGGGACCAGAATACAGACGTACTGGCACAAGAATACAGTGCGTGAACGCAGTCTTCTCGCCTGGATTGACACCCATCCACCAACCCCTGGAACTGGCGGCTCTTCTTGTCGTGCGGTCGGCCATCACGAGCCGACTCTCTGAAATCTCATCTATGATTGTTTTGGCTATGTATTTAGTTGCGATGTGTTCGTCAGTTTTCCCTCCGTGGTTTCGTCGCCCCGACAGAGGTCTGTATACAGTGCTTGTACGGACGAGCGTCATGCATAGTGAGCGTACAGTCCTCTGTGTGTGGTTCGCGATTTGTATGTGCACATAGCAGCTTTGTCCAGCAAAATAGGATGGACGAGGGACTCGCGCGGCCAGCCTCAACTTGCTATACGAACCACCTTGAGGAACAGACAATACAGCCGTAGAAACCAGTGGGCGCGTTGAGGGTACAAGCAGTTCCTGGAGTGACAAACCAGGCCAAATTGAGCATTGACGGTAAAAATGTGCCAGAGATAATCGATTCGTATCTGGATCCTTTATATCAATAGAGCTAGGGCACAATTGTCAGTCTCGAATCGGATGCCATATACCACGAACGTACGCCATGATGATATAACGCATGGCTACACCACCGGGGGCGTCGATGACACCTTTTGGTTTACCAAAACGGGAGTCCATTGGCAACCCCATCTCAAATGGTAGTACATGTAACCCTTCCCTCGCCTCTCGGTAACCTTCTTTGTCACAATAATCGGGGCTTTCAGAGAAAATCTGCTCGCTAGCATAGCTTAGACCACCAAATCTCCGGGAGAAGTGGAAGAAAACGTGAAAAGTAGGACTATCCATCGAATACTCAAAGCCGATGACGCGCAGCGTGTTGTTCGCTAAGAGCACCGGGGATTCTGCCCTTCTGTGACTCCGCACATGGACGACGAGATGTCCAGATATGCACTGCCCTTGGGCGAAAGTATCGCCAGCCAGCCGGATATCTAGCTCCACGCGCGGTCTTGCTTTGGCCCGTTCGAGTGTCGTCGGGTTGTCGGGTCGTCTGGGAGAGGTCAGGTCGTCTATCTCCAAGAGGTCACGATGATATGGCGGGACTGTGGCATCAATTTTCAACTTCCCGTCCGCATTTCCAAGAAGGCACTCAAGCTCAACTGTCGTCATAGATGGTGGGGTGAGCGGAGAGATGAGGCTAGACGGTAATTCCCCGATTTCCCCTGGCGAAAAGTCAAGAGACTCCGATTGGCCAGCGTCCGCACGGAACGTGTCAAGAGTGATATTCGAAGTGCGGGTGTAAGGGGAACACCGCGTTGGCGTTGCATCAGATACGTTACACGGCTCCAATAGATCGAAATTATTCCCGTGAGCGTCTTGGTGAGCGTCTTGGATGTGGAGACGCGACAGACCTACATCTCGCAACGCCTTGGCTAGTTGCTCCAATCATCAGCAACGATCTCCAAGTAATGGTGGACAGCGTGTCGGAGCGGTGCACTGCACTCACAATGAGAGTGTGTCGCTTGACTCTGTGGACCGACCATTTGAACTTCACTGTGTATGATAGGGTTACTGAAGAGAGACCGCTGCTCGACGAGCCTGCTAACTCTGCGGTCGCAAAACCCAGGCCCAGACAGGTTTAGAAAAAGACCAGGGCTCCTAGATTCGAGAATCCAGTTTACAGAAAGCTCCGAGTTCTATATACTTATGCTCGGTGAGTTTGGAGACAATCAACTGTGGCCATTTACACACCAGCCACGGTCACGTTCCTGATGCGCATCGCTCGCGTGTAGTCATACTTTTTCCTTTACTAACATGTCGGAGAATATAGCAAGGGTGTATGCGAATACTTCTCGACGGGCGAGCCGCCAGCAATCCATTGATCGTAGACCTGTTTACAAGAGTGTCTTGGGATATCCATTTCATGTTGATTGGTGAGGAACGCGCCCAGCTTTCATATTCGCTTCCCCTGACAGGTTTTTACCTACCGAAAGGCCCACTATACCCCCTAGCCTACAAGAGAGCATCTTGTCTCAATTAATTTCTTTACTCGATGGCGTGGCCGCATATTATCAGTTTGCTAGGAATGCCCGAAAAAAGACGCGCCTAGCTACCAACTCGTCTGACCAGAAGCAAACAGAAATTGGCGCCACCCAGTCAAGCACTGAATCGCGTAGCCAACCCGCGCCTCCAATCACCTCACACATTACAGTCGGCATCAATGAAGTGACCAAAGCTCTCGAAACCGAGATGAGGTCAAGTCGCCAGGTCGTCGTCACCTCCGACACGACTTTCAATACAACTCAGTCCTTAACCAGTGTCATCTTTATATGCCACGCAGATCTGGACACTCCCGCAATTGTAGCTCATCTTCCTCAGTTGATTGCCCTATGCAATTCAGCGCGGCTCCATGGTCACAAGATCAAGGTCGTGCCGTTGCCTGCTGGTGCACAATCTTCCATTGCTAATGCGTTGGGTTATACGAGGCGCGTCTCTGTACTGGCTCTCGATGTAAACCCCTTTCGCATGCGGTCGTCATTACTATGGGGCGCTGACGATGCTCCAGAACTCGACCCCTGGACTGAGCCAGTTGGAACCTCTTCTTGTCACGGTTATCGATCCCCCAGCCTCATGGTTGACATCTATACAAGGAGCCGCTTTGGAACCCTCTCATATCAAGCAACTTCTGACATCTGCTCCGAAGGACATGAAAGCCGCCAAGGAGCGGAGAATGCAAGGGCGAGCTGCGGCAAAGGAGAGGAAAAAGACGAGGTCTCAGCTAGCGCGTATCGGTACTGGTTCATAGTCATTGTGCACGAGCACTGATCCTGGTGCGTCAGCTCAGCGGTCTTGGAGGTAGACGCGCGTTATTCCCTCGGCTATACATCGGTCTACATCAGAAGCGAAGCTGGGGTTAGGGCTAATCCATCCATCCTACTTGTACTGAGTTCAATTCCTAGTCTTGAGCATGTTCATCGCAATCATAGGAACCAGGTTCTCAGGTAGAACTACTATAGAGTCCTACCTCATAGCAAAAGGATTTGTTCCCGTAAGAATCATTGCCCGAGCAGTAGACTATGAAGCCCGTGTTGAAACTTGCGGCAAGGTGAGCCATCTTTGTACGTGCCTTATACCCGATCTCTCTGCCCAACTGGTCTCTTCTAGTTATCTACAAACGATGACAGTCTACCAGTTTCTTTCGCGGATTTGGATGTCGGGGGTTTTGACCCAGTCTCCAATGCTGACTCGGATCCTCGTGATCTCCTCGGAGTAGACGTTGCTGGACGGAGCAGACTATCTTCCAGTTCGTTTCTGTCCCTCGACTCCGCTGGACCCTCCCCAGTGTCGATTGGATTCCAGAGACAAGGACAAGCTCCCGAGCAGCCACTATGGTTCGCATCCGCAACGGAACTCCTCGAATACGTCACACTGAATTGGCGCTCCAACTTTGTCACGCGAGACTTGCGAACGGAGCGGATGATCCAGATGTTCACCAAACGTCCCTTCTTCATGCTCGTTAGCATTGACGGGCCAATCTCTGATCGATTCCGCCGTGCGGATATGTTCGTGCTGCGTTCTTCGTTTAATCTATTCTCACGCATGTCCCCACTGAAGCCATCAGGCAGGGTCTCTCGACGCTTTTGTGATGGCAGATGACGCTGATGTTTATGGTCGGAGACACACCACTCTTCATCTGAATGGTACGATCGGGAAACAGGAGATCCAAATCGAGAACTCGTCCCCCCTTCACGGTCTTCAGCAATATGTGACCTTGCACGTGATCAATAACTTTGACAACGTTGCGGCTTTACATTCATACTTGGACGATATCAACCTTCTCGATGCAAATCGTCTACGGCCCAATTGGGACTCTTACTTCATGGTAAACTCGAGTGGTACCCCGTTGGGACAGCAGATGACACATTCGTCCAGACTTTGGCTTCCCTCGCCTCCATGAGGTCCAATTGTATGAAGCGACGTGTCGGCGCGATCCTAGTACGGAACAAGCGGATATTGGCAGCGGGGTATATATAAATACTCCGAATCCGTCTCTACTTATCGGTCCTTTGTCCCAGCTATAACGGTACACCACTTGGTCTTACGAACTGTAATGAAGGCGGGTGCGCGCGATGTAATCGCTCGGATGAGCGAGAAAGTTGTCTTTGCTTACACGCCGAAGAGAATGCACTACTGGAAGCCGGACGAGATCGCGTCGAAGGGACCACTCTATACTGCAACACGTCAGTACGAATGGTTCTGAGTCTGCATGTTGCTGAAATTTATCGTAGATGTCCGTGTCTTACCTGCACCGTGAAGATTGTGCAAACAGGTGTCAAGGAGGTAGTGTATAACCTTAGCTATAAAGTGTGAGGACAAGAACCTTCCGCGACCAAACCTGATCGACTAATGTTCTTGCAGAGACGACGCCTCCGCAAAAATCTTTCAGGATGCTGGTGTGATACTTAGACGGCATCGACAGACATAATGATTTGGTCACCATTACGACGGAAAACATAGCGCCAAAGCAAATACGTACATTGCTCTATAACCCTGTCTCCTGCTGCATTTGCCGCAATATCTCATCCGAATTTCCTTTGATATCCCACTCCTCCCTTTGCAAAAACGAAACCGGACTGACGCCCGTGGCTGTCGTGTGGAACAGCACTAGCCACGTTGCGTCTGCATTCTTCTTCCCCGCGGCGACAAATAGTTCAACTGCATTCGTCTGGAGTTCCTTGTGCGCCTGGCGGTGAAGGAAGCGCCTGAAATACAAAAGTACCTGCCACAGGGGGATATCGTTCACTTGCAAGTTCTTCACTGATGCCGTCATGGTCTTGAGCATAGACCGATACAGTCTGTGCGACTGAGTGTACGACGAGATCGTACCAACGGAGCCCGGACCCCGTCGAGCCAATGCGCTTTGCGGGTCTGCGGCCTCGAGCCTTTGCAGTATCGCTTTGAAGCGCGGCCAAACATCATCCCAGACCCTTCGATACATGAAAGGACCCACGTGCACAGATAGGGCTTCGACAAGGCCCGCAGCAGCGGTGACTACGAAAGGTTCGGCGTCTGAAAGCCTATTAAGGACAAATGGCCACGCCTGGTGTATGGACGTGAGCAACGCCGACTCAGGTAGTACTGGCACCGCAGATGATAGTAAGGCCAGAATCTTCGCTCTGATAGTTGCGGATTCGTGTGTCAAAAAGTAGACTGTTCTCGACACAATCTGCTTCGTCAATGCTTGTATTGGCGTCACTTGAACTGCATCATGGTCGACTTGCTTCTGACTGTCGTCTATGTTAGATTCGTCATCAGCTGTCGCGTCGGACTTCCCCCATGGACGTCGAGGTGCCGGGCCATATTCAGTTGAATCTTCGTGGTTTTCGGCGTCATTTCTCGACCGGAACCACTTTTCGAAGGCATCCATGCGGGTGTGGTCCAGAGGGACAGCGATTACAAGTCCCGTATCTTCTTCGCGAACAACGTGACTGCCCTCGTCACTTTCTACGACCTTGATGACCTCGAGCAGAACCTCAACCAGTCCGTCTACAACAATGTCGTACCCGTGATATTCATCCAATCTGTCAAAACATTCCTCGACAACATCGGGAGCCTTTTGGATGACGTCGCGGCCAACGAGCCGTATGACAAGTAAGAGGACCTTGATTGCGTCAACGTCCAATCGTTGTCTACTGAGCCGACGCAGGACAGCGTCGAGGACGTAGTCGAAATTTGAAAGGAGTAAATTGGCTGGAGAAGCGTATGAAACGCTAGACGCTACGATGTTCAGAGCCACGAGACCAGAGTCGGATAGTTCCGCCACTGGGGAAATAATGGAGTGAAGAATTGGGTAGAACGCATGAAGGAGCACCGGCACGAACTGTGCCTGCATGACTTGCGCCGTTACGGCCAGTACCTGAAGAGCAGCCATGCTGTGAAGGCCGGGCTGGAAGGTCTTCTGCGTCGGTGGAGTAGATGTTCCTCGACCGACGCGCAGGGACTTGTCCAAAACGATTAACCCGTGTACATGTTCAACGCTAGGAATGTCGTACGCATGGTCCTCTTCAACAACACTAGGGGGGGCGAAGTCTAGGTCGTCGGCCTCCCAAAGCTCTGCTATACCCCTAGAAATGCCCCGTGTGGCCCTGTCCAATCGCTTTGAGCGTCTGTGGATAGAGTCGATTTCGGAAAGGTTCGTAGAGATACCCGCAATTCCCTCCAGCAGTCGACAGCCTAGCCAAAGTGCGGCCACACCGCGTCCGTCTCTCCTGTTTCTGCCCACTGCCATAAACCACTCGACGGCATAAAGACAATCTTCACCGCCAGCATTCCCAAGAGCTCTGAACATCTGTTCCAAGGTAGCCTGAGCACTTCGGCTTGTTATATGTTTGAGAAGTAAATCTGGGAACGTCAATTCATAGTAATCTGGTCCCTGCTCCAGCATTAATCGCGCTGCAGGGGTATTTGTGACTTTCATCAGAGGTACGTCGAACTCCATGACCGTGAGTAAGCGCCAGCCCCATTTTTCGATGCCTCCGATGGGGCCAAATAACTTTCCAATGCCTTTGGAGAGTGCTGAAAAGTTCTCCGAGTCATGACGAGCATTAGAAATAACGAGGTGACATATCGCCTCCACTTGGCCAGCAAGGTGCTCTACCTTGGCGTCGGCGCGGGAAGGCAGGATTCGCGGAAGGGAGGACAGTATATCTCCTATCATCTGGAGTAGGGTTTGTAGCAGTGGATGCCGCACTTTCGAGGCAGGGCTTGTCAGCTCGATCAAAGAGTCGTATGATCGAGACGATACTGAGCCGTAATCTGATCGGGAGAGGGAAAGTAAGAAAGAGGCGAGGAGAGGTCGGGCAGAAGGTAGTGTGAGTGAAGTGGATTCTAATAGGGATGCCGATATGGAAGAGACTGCTATAAGCGCGGTTGCTGTAGGGTGCGACACGATTGGTGTCAACGTTTTGAGGGCTATCAGAAGCTGAGATGAAGTTGCTCTCAGCCAGGAGGGTGTGCGGGAAACATGATACTCTTTTGCCGGGGTGACCTCGCGCTCGCCAATCCCTTCTGCGATAGCGATGAGATCGTCAAGATCCGTGACGTCGCGGACTAAAGCCTCTTTCTTGCACACGTCATCTCCCACTGATTTAATTATCGCCTCCTGCATAACGGATAGCGCTAGTGAGACGACATCACCGTTGGCCCAGCCTTTCGAAGTCGGTGAACCAAGAGCAATTCTGCTCATGACACTAACCACCCCAGGAAGAACAGTTGGTGCGAAATCTTCAGAAACGTAAAATTCGAAGAGGATATGTAAGAGCTCGAGGGAAGTCTTTTGAAGGCGTAGTGACGACGACTCTGCAGTTGTTATCGACGCGTTCAAAGTTTGCCCAAGGATTGGGACAAATCTAGCAGAGCGCGCGTGCGCCAAGAACTTTGAGAATATAGTATCCGCATGGAAAGTGCCCGCCTGGAGTGAGGTGGGGAGACTTTCCATCCCGCGTTTCCGGGTCAGAGTGATCAGACAGCATATTGCGGCCTCCTTTGACTCGTCGTCTCTTTCCTTGCCTTTACCCTTTCCCTCTATATTTCCTACGAATGTACTGCAGAGCATGAAGAGTTGTTCCCAGCCTTGAAGATCACAATACCACCACCAGTCTTCGCAAAGGATCTTGAGCGATAATAATATGAGTTCGAGGATACGATCTGGTATGGCAGTTGGCTCGTTGCGACGCAATAGCGAGGTCAGCGGAAACACAATATAGGACACCAAAGAGGGCGAGAAGGTGGATCCATTGTCATGTATTTTTAGGAGGAGTCCTTGGAGTTCTTGGAGGAGAGAGAGGACACGGGGGATGACAACGGGAGTGAGGAGAGAGTTTTCGAGCAATGGTACGCATACTCGCTTGAGCTGGCTAAAGTATGAGAAGGGTGACACGAAGGCGCATGCGGATGCCGTACCTCTCTGAATGCGCCTTGATCTTGTATTTCCGTCATTGGTGCTATCTCGAGGACGTGGGGGCGACGCTTAACACAGTGGCCTGCCTGGTCACGCTCGCATCGCACTTCGGTCACTCGGCAGTCTCTGCACATAACTTATTCGTCGATCTTTTCGAGATGTCGCTCTCTTCGCCTCGAATTTTGCTAATCGACTCTTACGACTCTTTCACCTTCAAGTGAGTCGCAGCCCTTTTCATGATTGCAGTTGCCAATGGGCCTCAAGTCTCGCTGCGTTATGTCGGAAAGCAATTCCCGACTCGCACATACACATCATTCGCAATGATCAACTAACGACTCAGACACTAATCTCCGTCCTTCCCCATTTTTCCGCTGTCGTCGTCGGTCCTGGCCCCGGGTCCCCAGAAGTCCCCGAAGACATCGGGGTTATCCCGCAACTCTGGAAGCTTCCAGACCATCTTCTTGTCCCCGTATTTGGAGTTTGCCTCGGGCTACAAAGCCTCGCTATCGAATTTGGTGCCCAACTGAAAAGGTTGAACGTGGTGAAACACGGCCAGATATCCCAGATCCATCATGACGGTACTGGGTTGTTCAAGGGCGTTGGAGAGGTCCATGCTGTCCGATATCACTCTTTACATGTGGTTCTGCCGGTCAATGGAGATATTGAGCCTCTCGCACGGGCAAATGACGGCGCCGAGAATGGGCAGGTTGTCATGTCCGTCAGACACAGATCCAGACCGTTCTTAGCTGTCCAGTACCACCCCGAGTCCGTACGTACGTCCGAGGGTGACCTACGTGTGTTGCAGAACTTCTGGAGGTTAGCCAAAAGCTGGTACGCATTTCAAGGGCGGGTCCCGCACCCATGGTCCGATGGGGTACTCTCTTTGGTTGGTCCTTCCTGGCCACAACCTACCTTGACCAAACCCCCTCAACTCGGCGCCGTAGCATCAGTTTCAACTTCTGTGCTACACCTTCCTAACTTGCCTATGACAGATGTGTGCGACCTCTTGGGTGCATCGGACGAATCTGCGCCTTTTGTCGTCTTAGAATCTGCCGCTCAACCGGGACGATTCTCCATCATTGGCTGCATCGATCGAGACTCGCTGAAGTTAAGCTACACTGTAGGCGACGATCAGATCCACCTGTCGCGTGGCGCAAAACACTGGCTAGAGCCCCTCGGCCGTGACGACGTTTGGTCGTGGTTGACGACATTTATGCAATCCCGCAGGGCTGATGATGGTCTCTCAAATGTACCATTCTGGGGAGGGCTAGTCGGTTATCTTGGCTATGAACTAGGTTTGGAAGCGCTGCAAGTACCCCTTATGCACCGCAAGGGATTTTCCCAAAAGAACAACCCTGATCTGAGCCTGGTGTTCGTTGAGCGGAGCATCGTGGTGGATTCGCATTTCGGCGACGTTTACATACAGTCTCTCAAGACCAACGATGATCAGTGGATGGAGGAGACTGCGCATCGCCTCACTCAGTTAACGCCTTCGTCTACCGCGCCACCTTGCGACCCCCCTGTGGCACTATTCTCTCGACCGCCAGTTGTCCACCTCCCGCACGAAAAGATATACAAGGCCCGTATACTTGAGGCGAAGGAATATCTGTTCTCTGGAGACTCTTATGAGCTCTGCCTCACAGCCCATACTCGCATCACTGTCCAACCAAGGCGGATCCCTACTAGTTTGTCCTGGGAGCTCTACAAACGCCTCCGCAGATACAATCCAGCACCTTATTCCGGATTTCTTCGCCTCCATCCATCGACACTTCTCTCGTCGTCTCCAGAACGTTTTCTATCCTTTACCCGCACTCCGCACTCCCGGTGCCAGTTACGCCCAATCAAGGGCACCATCCGCAAAGCTCCTGGGATTACTCGGGAAGTCGCCGAGGGGATGCTAGCCGGCAGCAATAAGGAGGTCGCCGAAAATCTCATGATTGTGGACCTCATCCGTCACGATCTCCATGGCGCCGTGGGAGAGGACGTCTCAGTAAAGCAATTTTGCCGCGTGGAGGAGTATGAAACCGTATGGCAGATGGTCAGCGTGATCGAAGGAGCGGCACCTGCCTCCGAATCGGACGTCGACTCCCTGGGCACGCTTGGCTGGGATACACTGAAGAGATGTCTCCCTCCAGGTGAATTCACCCTTCATTGTTTTTCAGCGGATCCCGTGTGTAACAGCTGGTCTTTAGGGAGCATGACCGGGGCACCAAAGAAGCGCAGCGTGGAAATCCTGCAGACTCTGGAAGATAACAACCGCGGCATTTACTCTGGAGTCTTCGGCTACTGGGACGTTGGAGGTGGCGGTGACTGGTCTGTGGTTATCCGCAGCTGTTACAAATATGACGATCGTTCCCGGGACGGAGCGCCCGACGACACCGACCCCGAGATGGAGACGTGGACTGTTGGCGCAGGCGGGGCTATCACCGCCTTGTCTGACGTGGATGCAGAGTGGGACGAGATGCTCACCAAACTCCAGAGCGTTCTGCGCACCTTCGAAGTCGCCGCATCTTAGGCTTGTAGGACGAGCCCAACTCGACACGTAACTTGATTTGTCACTCCTTTACTTCGCATTATCTTTATGTTGAATTCAACTTCAATCGTTCACATCGCACATGTACACGGTACAACTACATGTGTCTACAGAGACCATTCAAATAGACCTGTGAATCAGCAAGAAGAAACTTGCTGACTCTAGGCCATGAGCTCAATGTGCCTCAATTCGCTGCAAAAAATGAGTTAGTCGTATAGCCTCGTCTTGGGCCCTGAACTTACTTCTGTACTTGCTGGCCAACTTTCATTGGCTTGTAGATGGTATCGTCTAGATCACCTGACGATACTCCCATGTTGCTGCTCTGTACTTTTGTGTCATTGGAGCGCTTAGCCAGAGATGGAATCGGTGCAAGATCGTAATCAGATGAAAGGTGCCAAAAGAACGTGGAGGATATCCTGACGAGAGGACGATCTGGGAATTCTGACTTGCGTCTTTCGATGGTCTAAGAATTTGTGAGCACAGAGGCATGAGGGCACGATATTATGGAGGGTATTACCTCGACAGTAGACTCGTTCACAACAACTTCGTGGTAGCCTGCTTTGATAAGACCTCCGCTAAGGTGTTCCAACTGCTTCCCGGCCTGCACGAGTAGGTAACGACCAGTTGGCGGAAAGCGCACAAGAATACGTTTCCCAGAATTACGAGCCCATATGTGAAGGCCCGGGTATCGTGAACGACCGTGAATAGTCAGGAAGTTGAGATCAGTGTGGAAGCCGGCAAGGATGGTACCCTTTTCATTGTATTTCACAAGATCCGAAGCCGTCGGGGCCAAGAGGTGGGGGCTAAACAAGGCGGTGAGGGACGAGGTGGAAGGGCGCCAACAAGAATGGTTCGCACCCATATTTTCCTGCATCCGTAAACGTTTCTCGAGGCAAGCCTAGGCCAACCGCGGCCATCTGTGCGAGGCCTTCCACACTGAAGACCGGCGGGACGTCTAGCATGTGTTTTGGATCTGCCACCAACATCCAACACTCACGCGGATTTCATCGCAGAGCCCCATTTCTCCATTGTTGGGGCCCACTTATCTCTCAAACTCTCCGCTTGTGGCACGACGTTCGACGCATTGAGAGCAGGAAATTGGGTCTCGTAAGGGGGCACGTCGCTCATTCTCCAGAAAAATCGACATTTCGGGTCTGGTTGATGGGCAGTGATGTCCAGCGGTCGTTGATCGGGCTCCAGGCGGGAAATTACCCTAAGACATGGCTCGTCCACCGCGCACTTGGGCTTTTCGGTATTTTCGAGGGTGACGCCTATTTGATAACTGAGTTCTGGACGTTCGTCCTTTTGCAGGACGGAGATCGGTTGGGCGAAATAATCTTCGAGGAGGTCGAGGAATGTGGCGTTGTCGTCTTCAGAGACACGAGTGTCCCGTAATAGCAGTGCGCCATAAGTGATTAGCGCTTCTGCGGCCTGGAGGGGGACAGAGAAAGTATATCAGAGTTATCGGCGGATCTGTTGCTAGGTAGATACCTTATTGCATTCTTCCACCACCGCTGGAGAGTCGAGTGGTTGAGATCTATAAATATCAAGGTCGACGATGGGAAGTAGCATCTTGCTTGCTGCAAGCCGAGGAGTCAGATTCGGAGTTAGCACCATCGGCCTTACAGTAATTATATGCGCGCTCGACTTGCATGTGACCCCGCGGGCACACGCTCTCACTCTGACACACCTTTGACTTGCACGACTTGCACGACCTACGACCCAACCATGATTAAAGTACGTATCTCCTACAATTTTATATCTGGTGCATTGACAACCCTGAAATAAGATATGGAGCATGAAGAAGAGCGAGGAGGCAGCGTCGAAGAAACGGCCAAAGACGAGTGCTGCACAGATACGGGTACAAAAAGGTATGCATCGAATTCACCAACGGAATGCCGAGTACCTTGCCAAGTCGCACTCACCTCCCTCTGCACACAAGATTTGACTGAGCTTGATCTTCCCTCTACCATGGTCACCCACTTTCCCGACCCTGCCGACCTTCTGAACTTCACTCTCACCATCACTCCTGACGAGGGTATGCCCGTTTCAGTTTCGTGTTCGTGTTCTTTGTCTCGATAGCCATCTCGGCCAGGCATGTACAAGGGTGGCGCATTCGTCTTCTCCTTTGTCATCAATATGAATTATCCCCACGACCCGCCAAAGGTGAAATGTGCGCAAACGGTAGGTCGCGTGTTGTGCCTGCATGTGCGATAACACTGAGACAAATATTTTTTTAGATATATCACCCAAACGTGGATCTAGAAGGGAACGTCTGCCTAAATATCCTTAGGGAAGATTGGAAACCAGTCCTCAACTTGAATTCGGTAATGGTCGGATTACAATACTTGTTCTTAGAGCCGAATGCGGACGACCCTTTGAACAAAGGTAAAAACGTGTTTGCTACGACTGCGCCCTTGCTAAACATCACCCACAGACGCGGCAGAGGAGTTGCGGAAAAATCGGGAGCAGTTCATTTACAATGTGAAACAATCCATGCGGGGAGGCTATGTCAAAGGCGTTCAATATGCGAACGTACTTGCTTAGGAACCCTGTGGTGTCCTCAACCCTCCCGAGTACATTGCAATCCCGACTTTCTACCCACTAATTGTGCTTGTCATCATCTTTGCATAGGCGAGACATGCAATACATCTTTGTAGAAGTACACCTATCTCTTGTCACGATACATACATCAATATTGAACGTAGAGCAGAACGGGACCTGGTTTGGGTGCACCATCTTTTAGCTGCCTCGGTAAGTTGTGTAGGAAAAGGGGCTGATCAATAACGGGACGTGATAGTGCTCATCCGGATTGATCACCGCGAACGGAATCTGAGGTGGTCATTCATTCAGATCATACGTTTGTTACTGTTGGCACATACTTCAACCCAAGGGTAGAAAGTTGGCTTTCCGGCCTTATCGAAGTAGTCTTTGGTCTCGAATACGATTTTGTACATGCCACCGGACTGTAGCCCTGCCCTTTGAGTCGGTCGTTGATCCCCCGGAGAGAGAAGGTCCACACAGCGCCCATCTGCGTTTGTCACTCTACGGTGGAGGCGTTAGAACGTTCTCAGTGTCAGGGTGTCATCTAACCCCGAGGCTAGAAATTCCCAGATCTCCGTCGGGGCATCCCTTGCGACCGTGGGTCCTTTATGGACATGGAGGTTTACCCTCACTCCGGCAGCGGGTTTACCGATCGAAGAATCGAGTACTGGTGCACCATAAATTTTTAAAAATAAAAATCTGTCATAAGGGGAAGGACTTGCCGTGGCAGGTGATTGGGGACTTGGGGGATGTCATCCTTGGTCAAAGACAGGCTCTACGGCCACGCCAGGTGACAAGATATTTTTTCTCATCTTATCTTATCGTGAAGAGACAATCCACCACCAACCCCCAACTGAGTCGCTCTCAAATTCTTGGCCTATGGCGTCCAGCTCGGCGTCACCAACCCCACCTCTTGCAAAGTATCTCGCGTCAACAGGTAGCTTCGCGCGACGAGTTATTTTCCTTCCCACTGATACCTACCCCACAGATAAAAAGACGCGGGATAAAGCCGTCAAAAATCTCTCGGCGTTCCTCTCCGACCCAGAACGCCCTCATCTTTCCAATAATGAAATGGACAAGCTGTGGAAGGGAATATTTTACTGTGAGACCCATTTATGAAAGCCCAAAATGTTTTGACGGCCTTTTTCCAGGTTTTTGGATGTCAGACAAGGCGTTGGTTCAGCAGGCCCTCGCGTCGGAGCTCGCAAACATAGTCTTGAGTATAAACGAAAATGCTGCCTCTTTCGAGTTCCTTCGAGGATTTTGGAGAACAATCGTGCGAGAGTGGGACGGGATTGACCGCTTACGGTGAGCTCTTCCCGTCCGTCTTAACCTGCACCCGAAAAGATCTCACTTTACTCTTACTCATGGCAGAATGGACAAATACTATTTGCTTATTCGGCGCTTTGTCAATGCTACCTTTCGATTGCTGATGCGTTCTGACTGGGATTCCGGACTTTGTCAAGTGCATAACGATATTCTGACCTCGAGAGGCGGTCTGCTGTGGTAATTCATCCATCGCCTTTCTCGATGCGTCCCTCGCTTGACACCAAACGTCCAGTCCTGACGACAGTCGGGTTCCTCTAAGTCTCAAGTATCACCTCGCCGACATATATCTCGAAGAACTCGACAAGGTACTCACCTGGGACTCTGAAGCGGGCGACCCATGTCCTCCGCCCGTGCCTATCGACACACTCGTCTCCCCATTCCTCACACTCCTCGCGCGAATGCCATCCAGTCACGCGTTCGAGCGCGTGATGTCAGCAGTTCTGGAGCCTCTGATACAGTCCTTCACACACCCTAGCTCAGACGAGCCCCCAAGCAAAAAAAGGCGCCGTCTTTTAGGCAACGAAATATCATTCGTCGCAAACAACTCACGTGTGTCCAACCTGTCAACAGCGGACAAACCGTCACTTCGTCGGGCCCTCCTCAAACAGGTCTTTTCAGTCGCCAGCGAAGAGGATACGCGAGACTCTAACAGACGCAGGTTGTACAAGTTCTGGAAGAGCAACTTAGATGATGACGAGGGCGCTCAAGATGCATTACGTGGGGTCGACGCAAGTTGACGAGGAAATGTTTCATCGCATTATTATTATGTACAGTAAAACGGGTCCATAACAGACAATGGGACGATCTCAGGATCACCCATAAAACTTGGCGGGTGGGATGTGAGACTTGGGCTTTCCGAGTGCCAAGCTGTATGTTGTCAGTGTATGCAGATATGGACCACGAGGGACAACGAACTTGGAATGGCGATATCGGGACCAAGCGGTGCCAATGATAAGAGTCTCAAGGGTTACAAAGAGGAGCAAGGCCTGCAAACGCATTCAAAAAAATTAATGGGCAAAACAGAGGTATGGGTGACTGCAGACATACTGGCCTGCGTCCGGCAATAGCGGGGGCAAAAGACATTACAACGTTGGAAGAATTAGGGATAGGGAAGTAGTGAGGTGATTTACAAATGCGGGTGTGGTTGGTGGTTAGGCGAGTCTGCTTGTCCCGAGCTTTAATAGAACGAGAGCATCGGCCCTGCAGCAGAACAGAATCTAGAAGTCAGGGACTCTAGGTGTCGTTCCAGAGCAACCTGGACGTGTAGTTCGGGATCCGTCGCGTGCAGGAGTTGTCACAGGCCGTCTTGAACCGCCGTGCGACCCGCAATAAATAGGCGCTCGTCTGGTACAGTCTTCATTCGGGAGGTTGCTTTTGCACTTTGATACAGACGAGTCTCCACGTACAAGTGCGGGAGCAGTACGCATGATTCGGCTACTATATTTCCTTAGCAATGGGCAAAAACAGGGAGAAATGTGGGTCAAGGTGCGTCTCGACTTCACCACGGTCTGGTCTGGCCGGGCCAAGCCGGGTCCTGCCTGGAGCCGTGGTGAGGGACAAATAAACAAATAATGAATATTGGCTGTGCGAGTGCAAGTCAAGTCAAATGTACACACGGATATCATTTGATGGTCAAATGTCCGGTAGCTCTCTCTGTAACAACCTTGTCCAGGTGCTTTCCTTCCACCAGTCGTTCATGGCGTCGATCCTGTCCCACAAGGTTTCTTCGTCCACGCCATAGATCTCATACTTTCCGCCATCCATGGGACGGCCTTCTCGTCGAGCTACTTCGAGAGCTGCTTTGTTTTCTCCCCTATAAAACTTGGCTAGTAAAAAAAGTCATTGAGCTTGCCTCGAAGAACTATTACCTTAGTAACTCCAGGAGCTCCTGCTTATCGGGGAAAAAAAGACGGGGTTCAAGGACAGCCAAGATAGCTAGGGATACACGGTACAGGAACGCATCGCCTTCCAAGAGAATAACATCCCAAAGGCGAGCGCAAGCCTCGAAGGGGAGGTGGTCGAGGAAAAGGGGCATGATCCAGACCCGGAGATACGCTGACGGGGATATTTGGTGCTGCTTGAAATTGAAATAAACTGATAAAAGTGAGCGGGTATTTGACAAGGGAGCCCAGAAGCGCATACTCTTCGGCATTCCGTCTGCCAGTAAAGTATCGAAGATCCTTTCAAAGGGTGAGTTGTTGTACTATTGTTCCATGCGAGGAATAGTTCACCTGTAATAAGCCTCTACCTGGAAACATGATCAATCAGTTCGACACGAGTATAGGGTGCGGTACGGGTACTTACATCATCCTTTGCAGATGATTCCCCATAGAAAGAACGCATGCAGTGCCGTTCTAGCAAGTTCTTCATGACTATGAAACCAGGGCTAGCCGACATGTTAAGCAGTATCATAGCCGCGATCCTCGCTGCCCCTTTTACGTAGCCCAAACCCTCATCCGTGCGAGACACAACCCACGCATGCAGCATATCCTTGAGTTCTCCGTACATCGGACCCGAATCCGGGTGAAATATATGAAGGGAAGGGAGAGTACTCCGTACGTCTTGCTCGATCTGATCAAGCGACGTTGTCGGGAAGTTCCCGGCTTCGAGAAGGCGTTTTGCACGCGCAAGACATATTCTGTAAATGTCTGACCCATGAACCTTTAATGAATTGTCGGATGCAAGTGGATCCGTTGTTGGTACCTTTAGACAACGCCAAAGGGTTTCCTACGGCACGCTCCCACATCGTCGCGCGCAGCTTGGTAGGAATTCCACTCCACCAAAGCTTTCGCATTGCTGGATTGCGATGGACTATTTTCCAGTCCGGCAAGATCTCCTTCTCCCATATGTGTAGCGATTGCTCGACCCAGAGTTCTCTTGCCAGTCGACGCTCCTGTAACGCCTTTCTTCGTTTGTCCTCTTTTTGTGAAGGTATTTAAGTATGCTTTTCTCAGGCAGGTCACTGCGCACCTGCAGCTCTACTACGCTTCATCATCTTCTCCCAGTCCGACAGATGCTTTTGATCTTCATCCCTGCTTTTTGGAGGCAGAAATGACGGCCTTGTCTTGCTGATGACCCTCTCGAGTACACTAGGTCCTGTCGATCGTGTAGCCTTATGCATTTGATGGCTGGATGAAGGCCTCGAAGGTGGCGACGATGCGGTGGGAGAGGAGACGGGTGGTAGATGAAGCGAAGGTGTTGAGGCAGCCTTTGCATGCATTGGTTGCCCGGGGGGCGTTCCAGGGTCGTCCCCCGAGGGCGGTGTATCGAGTTGGGATCCCGATGGCGGAGGAGATAGAGGTGGCGAGTCCGGGTTCGCCTCGATAGAAGCTGGACGAGACTCTGGTGTGTGATGGGCCGCACGACGTTGGAGTTCTGACACACTATCTTCCTCGGTATGGGCGTGCCTGTGATCGTCGTTAGCGATCTCGACCTCATTTAGGGCATCGTCGTGTTCTTCATCATGAGCTGGTTCCTGCTTTTCATCTTCGGGACTCTCTGAAAGCGAGACGGTATCAAATTTAGCATAGTGCGAACTACCATCAGGGAGGGGGTCCGAGACATCCCTGCGATGTGGGTGAGGTTGACGTAGAGTGGCAGACAAAAAAGCATACTAACAAGGACCTCGAAATCCCAGCGTGCGGTTCGCTTGTCTCTCTCGCAGCGTCAGCACCAGTCCCTATGCTCGTCGGAATTTCATCCCGTTGAGGAGATGATATAGCCCGCGCCAGTTCAGTGCGAATGGCAGCCGGCGAGAATTCGTAGTTGGTGTCGTTTTCGTCGCCATCAGCGAAGGCATCATCGTCGAGATCAAAAGGTGTGGGCGCTGGCGGAGTTTTTCCAACGTGTTCCTGGAAGGTGACCTGCTCGTCGTTAGCAGCCCACAGGTGTTGGCCGTTCATCGCATTGCAGACCTAACAGACGGAGCGGCAGGGACGTGGGTGAGTTGGATATGATATCACATAATCAGGATGAGTGAGCGTGCTAGCGGCTAGCGGCCGCCTGGCCTCAGTACAGTCATGATATCGGAGGTCTTACTCGTCTTAGCAGGCCATGCTTCGTCTTTATTTCCTACAGATCACACTGTCCACCCGTCCTTTGAACCTCTCCTTCATCCAGGAGAAAAACAATGCCTTGAATCCATCGCCCTCATTGCGTCTCGCTATCGGAAGATAAAGAATGCCTCATCAAAATTATCCCGTTCCTCATCTCGTTACGTCTGCGCGCTTGCTTCCACCCTGACTCAGATCCTCAAGAAAGAGTACGAGGCACTTGTCGTGGAAACGGAAGATAAGGTACTCAGCCGCGACTCTACGCTCGTTGCCAGTGGCTCCTTCGTCCCTCTATCATCCATTCGCGCCACCTTTGCCGAATGGGACGCGCCTTTTGCTGCTCTGGAAGCGCTGGTAGATATCCTTTGCGCGAATGAAGATTGGAAGCCCGGCCCCCTGATTGACTTGCTCACTCTACGCTCATCGACGGGCGTACATCGCGTCGCAAATATTATGTCCCGTCTGTCCTTGGCAGTGCAGCGCGTTTGGAAGGCCCAACTCACATCCCTATTGATCCACGGTTCCATTCCGGACACAGACCCGATCGTGTCCAAGGATTGTGTTTTTTTAGACGGATGTGTCCCTTCTTGCGTCTCTGCACAGTCCAGGAGCTCGATATCCTACGTAGGCAAGTCTATTGGGAAGGTCAAAGCCGTTAGATGGAGGACGCAGTTCCCTCGGGATCTTGCCGCGAACCACGCGAGGCAGCTAGATGCGGTGCATGTCGAAGACCAATACGCCTTTGATAGGGTCATCACCGAGATCCGCACAAACGTAAGCGAGTGGCTTTGGATGAACGTTCTTACCATCAAAGATGTTGAAACCTCGGTTGACTCTTTGTGAGTATCCGCATCCTTAAGTATGAGCCGACGTCTCATAGGGGGGTGTAGGGCCAATTACTTCCTCATTCGCAATGGCGAGTTCAATCTTTCGTTGATTAGAGAAATAGAGCGGCTGAAGACCTCGCGACTGACCTCCCGCACGGGTCCACCTGTTATGATTCGCGAGCAGGATCTCAACCTTGCGCTGCTTCGTGCTTCGTTGGGGACCACCGCCCAATACGACCCGTCACTTGCCCATCTCCGGTTTCACCTCCCTTCTGGACCAGTACGCCCTCTCCTTCCGTCATTACCTGACCCAAGAAACCTTGCTGCATCCATCGGCGGCGACACCGTCGTAGAGACGGCCTTCAACGATGTTGTTCTTGGAACTCCGCTGAACCTGCTATATACAGTGGATTGGCCCTTAGACATGTTTCTTCAACCAACCGATATGCAGGTCTACGGGATTCTATTCGTCTTTCTATCTTCCCTAAGGAAGACACACACGCGAGTGCATACGTGCTGGGCTGCGTTGTCTAATGCTCAGCGCGCTCGACGACGTTGGACCGGATTGGGTGAAGGTGGCACAGCAGAAGACTTGGCCGCCCGTGAAGCGCTCCTGAGATGTAGCTGGGGTTTGGTGCGAGAGATGAACTGGTTCCTTGACAACCTACTCAGCTATGTCATGACGGATGTAATTGACAGCGAGTTTAAGAGACTCAAGAAGCAGCTGAACCTGGAAGGAGACCCGAAGGTTCATAACACTGAAAACACAGGAGGACCGACCGTGGACTCCCCAGACACAAAGGCTCAGGGGTCTACAGAGGCAGAACCAGCCGTGGCCGCTGGCGCGATCAATCTTGACTTTACGACACTGCAGAACATACACAGCACATACCTTGAGCGGTTGTCGACCGGCTGTCTTCTAACGAACGCCCTGCTCACGGCTACTCTTCGACCTATCTTCGATCTTTGCGAACAGCTAGTTGCGCAGGTGGAGAGATGGGGCGGCGACGTGTTACCGGCCCTGCTGTCTGAAGGCAGCATGGCTGGTGGGGCCAGTGGAGCCGGTAAGATGGTCAAGGAACGCTGGTCTGTAGTATCGGAGATTAACGAGGTTGGTCTTACCGTCTTCGGGCCCTTGCACGTCTGCTAACCCCGCGCCATGTGTGCACTGCACAATCAGACGTTTCACTCGTTTTTGGACGCGTTTTACGAACAACTTGCTCAGTCAACGTCTCAACAGGCGTATACGGGGAGAGCGGACGCTTCCAAATCGGGTTTCTTGAACAGCACAATCCACAATGTCTCGATGTATGCACCAGGGACGCGAACTAAGGAAGGCAAAAGGTCGGACAAGATTGGGGAGATGCGGCGACACATCGAGCGGCTACTACTGCGACTGGACTTTAACGAGGAGTTCTCTCGAGCGCGGAGTGGCAAGGCAGGGGAGGATATATTACGTGCACTCAAGTCGGATGAGATATGATGTGATGTAGATATAGATTAAGATTACGCCGTGATCGTGGCTACCAATAGGCGACCACTACGACCATAGCTATCATCATTGATCAACCCGATCAACATGGCTTCCCGTGTGCCCAGCCGACTCTCACAGCAGCTCCGCTTTCTTTCTTCCCCTCCCACAATGTCTGCTCGTAGGCTTTCTCTCTTCCACTGCCGTCGCATCCCTCTCACCACATATTCCAGAATACACTCCTCGCCTCATTGGTGCCCCCAACACCCTCGGTACGTTCGTTTTTAGCCCTATAACCCTTTGCGTGTGGCGTCGGATATCTCAAATCGACCAGAACATCGCGTTTATATCGAGCAAAACGGCCAGGTCGTCTCTCCGTTCCACGATATCCCCCTCTTCGCCGATCAGAGCAATGGCATTCTCAACATGATTGTCGAAGTTCCCCGCTGGACGAACGCCAAGATGGAAATTTCCAAGGAGGAGGCATTCAATCCCATCAAGCAAGATATCAAGAAGGGCCGCTTGCGCTTCGTGCGCAACTGCTTCCCCCACCACGGGTACATCTGGAATTACGGCGCTTTCCCCCAGGTTAGTCGTGTCGTTTACCCGCGCTGTCGTAATAAACCCATTTTCGAACCCCCACCACTTACTCGGCCCCCACTCCGTCCTTGCCGGGAATTGTTGTGTTTGTTTTATAGACGTGGGAGGACCCCACCCAGCAGCATGCTGAGACCAAGGCCAGGGGCGACAACGATCCGCTGGATGTCTGCGAGATTGGCGAGCAGGTCGGCTACGTCGGACAAGTCAAGCAGGTCAAGGTCCTCGGCATCATGGCGCTCCTCGACGAGGGCGAGACGGACTGGAAGGTCCTCGTTGTCGACGTTCAAGACCCGCTCGCGTCCAAGCTGAACGACATCGAGGACGTCGAGCGCCATCTGCCCGGCCTCGTCCGTGCCACGAATGAGTGGTTCCGGTGTGTTGCAGCCTGCGCCACATATTGTCCGTTTCGATCGCGCTGAGACATGCTCCCACGCAGTATCTACAAAATCCCCGATGGCAAGCCAGAAAACCAGTTTGCGTTCTCCGGCGAGGCGAAGAACAAGAAATATGCCGCCGAAATCATCCACGAGTGCCACGAGGCGTGGCGTCGCCTCGTCTCTGGCGAGAGCCCCGCCAAGACGGCGAACTACGATCTTTCGATGTGTGTCACACCGTACTTTACACGTCTCGGAGCAATCCGGGCTGACCCACCTTCAGTCGCAATATCACTGTCGAGGGCTCCCTTGGCCAAGTGAGACAAAACGACCCTTCGTACACGGGCCTACCCCTCGATTCCCGGAAGCCACCTGCTCCCATTGACCCTGCCAGTTCGTCTTTTCGCACCTCCACCTCCAGCACTCCTGTATTGACCTTTGCGTATTAGTTTCCAAGTGGTTCTACATCTCATCCGCGCAGGTTTAGACGGTCACAAGTGGCGACCGAACCTGGAAAAAGTTGGGGCGTGGTGGTCAATTCACCTCCATCTGAGATAACAGGTTGCATAGCCATGGATTTAGCGGAGGCGAATGTAGTAATCAATCGTGAAGTCATCATTAGTTTCGATCTAGGCTATCTATACACACAAACGACCCTAAGCTATCGTGACCTGTTCACGATTTTTGATCCAAGACCCTGTCTGGTTGCGCTGGTGGATATCGACAGTAGCGGTCAGAGATGAAAGTAACAGTCCATACACCTGTCCGGGGGCATCAGGTTGTGTCACAGTGCAAAAGGTTTTGTGCTGACCTTCTAAGGCAGAAAAGATGGAATATTCCGTAGTGGTGACGGCTGACACCGTATGCGTCTCGAGGACCTTGCCCGGCTTGCTACCCTTCCTAGCGTTCAACTCTGAACGTTGGTACGTGAATGTGAAAGGTGGCTCTCCAATGAGCGTGAACTTAATCTCCGCTTGGTCACCTAGCGATTCGGGATTAGGACACTTCGCAAGGAACTTATGGACAGGCCCGTTTTACCTTCGTGGATGTCCTGGAAAATCCTATTCCCGTGACCGACCTGCGCGGTGGGCAATGGATGGACCGTGTAACTCAGGTCTGTCACCACCGATTTGCACATCTTTTGTTGTTGCGCGATGGATGTTATCTTGAATTCGCCCGGCTGCTGTTGAGCGAAAGCGAACGGTGACTGTTTGGCCTCTTGGGTGTATGCCTTGCCGTTCACACGATACCTATTCTGTGTCAACAATACTTGACATAAAGCCCGGAGAAAGACCGTCTCACCCGATTGTCCACGGAGGAATGCCCTCTAACTGGAACTGTGCAACTTCCCCGACACAGAGGTGCTCTCTTCTGTCGAATGGAACAATCGCAGCCGACTCTGCAACATCCACCCATATTGAGCGCTCTCGGGGGTCCGGTAGCTTCTGTTCACAATGCGATGCATCCTTGACTATCTCGATGGACACCTGATGTTGGCCTACGGACTTGAAATCATATCCCGGCAGGTCGAGTCTCCAGGTCGTGTCGTGTACCGTCACTGTCTCAGTAAAACGTTCACTGGCAGCAAGGTTTTGCACTGCTATTGTGAGTTTGAAGGGCGGTGTGCCCTGCAATATGACGATACCGTCCCCGCTACCTTTATCCTGGGGCACGAAGCTCTCGTACAGACAATACGAAAGCCTGTTAAAGCTCGCAAAACGTGCAGAAGGTCGCATCAGAACTTCCTGCTCGAAGAGTGGTCGATCGGAACGGGGAATGACGACGCCTTTGTGTTTGGATAGTGGGTAGGCGCTATCACCAACTTGCTTTACTTCGTAGTAGATCCGACCAGGCTCTGAGGTGTGAAGCTGGAAGCGAGTCCGGGGTTGTATGCTGTTGAAAGTGGGCTGGTCAAGCAGTCTCGTGCCACCCGACTCGCTGGACCGTGCTATGTTGTACATGATCTGGAAAGGAGGCCGACCTGAACAATGAATGAGCATGTCAAAGTCGACAAATAAATAAATACAACAAAATACCTGTGAGATCAAAGTCAACGTGTCCACTTGTCCCTTCACAAATTGCAGGAAGAACGTGTGTGCCGTTATACGCCTCATATACTGCCTCAGTGTTAGGAGAAATGGTTGCGGATGGGCGAGGAACCCAGTCTACTTCGTAAGTGGACTCCTGGGTTATGACTGTACCAGGACACTGCGAGTCAGACACCTAGGTATGGTGGGGATGTCATCTGGCTTTGTTCATTGCCATTGCAAAATAGGGCTGAACCCACCTCCAAAATCTCATAAAGTCCCTTCTCTTTCACCCGAAGGTGATCATTAGGTGACCCCAGCTGAGCGGATAGAATCCGGTCTGGATGCTCCGAGACGCGATACTTGATCTGCCATGGCTGGGAGACATTAGTGGGAACGAACGTCAATATCAGAGTTGAATGGGTACCCCATCACCGGTCAGTCTCGTGGGAAGGCTTGCTTGCTCATTTTCAAGAGTAACGACACGCCGTTGACCCTCCTTCCCATAGAACTTGGCGGTGGGCTTGACTTTCCTAACATTGACGGTGACACCTGGCACAGAGAGCGTACGCTTGCATCCGGATGAGTCCTCGACGCTCACTAGTCGCAGGAGATTAGATCACAATAGTACAGAGAATCTTGCGTGAACAAAGACACCCACCAATATTGATCTCGAATGAACCACCTTCCTTATTTACATCCTTAGGGACGGCAACCCGCAACCTTCTCTGGGCAGTTTCGATGCCAGAAAATGACACAGTCTCGGATTTCTGGGGGCCAACAAGTTGGAGATTCAAATTCCACGGTCCGAGGCCCTAGAAGCAACAACTAAGTCATGATGTTAGAACAATCCAGCTTTGGTGCTTACCCCAAGATTGACCTCTACTTCAACGGAGTTTTCTGAGCAGCTATTGATTACCATACGATCCCTTCCAGAAGACCCCGCGAAGGAAGCCGACGCCAAGGGATGGACTATCTGGTCAATAGTCGGTCCTCGCAGTTCCACCTTATTATAGTTGGCGTCACTCAGGTGAGAAAAGCTGTACACGTAGTGGCCACTCTGTGATGGTTGTAGAGTCATCTCGCCGCGAGAGTGATGGAAGGTCTTCACTCGCTCCCGTGCCGGCTCTTTGTCTCGCTGTATTTGGTAGTAGACATGAAAAGGTGGGGTTCCATGAAGGATAAGCGAGACGGCAACGCCGGTATCTCCAGAACTGTTAGAAGGTATGAGCGTCCTTCCTCGAAACCCCGCATGGGGTGGCGCACCATTCGTGAATTCGTCTCCATTCAATCTCAGCAGCGGGTTTGGGCAACTCCACTACAGTGCAGGTTTCAGGACTTAGCACGTCGCCTTCGCAGTATCTTCCTCTTATATCCACAATTGTGTAATCCCCCGGGGAATCGGCTGTGACGGTGAGATCCTGCCTCCCTGGCTGAGTGTGGATAGTTTGTTGCCATGGCCGAAGGCGCTTGTTGATGCTTTTACCAGATTCGTCTGTAGGTGGTTGATACCGCACTTTCACATCCCAAGGCGAGTCCAAGTCATCAAAGTCTTGACTCTCAATAACCAGGGAGACATTGGAGCCGGTGCGAAGCGACGAGGGTTTTTGGGGTCCGCAACCTTTGAAAGCCATTGTCGGGCGATGAAGAACCCGTAGAGAGCGGCTAACTTTCATGTTGGACTCGGGGGAAAGGTCCCCAGTTTTTGCGGGCGACCGAGTAGACAGCATTTCTAGGTTTCCGAGAGCATCTGTGACACTCTCAAGCATATACGTATGGACACCGAAAGCCTCGGCGGAAACGGTAAGCGGTACGCGGACCTCTTGAGGAGGGTTGTGTAGCGGAGTTGAAGTGTCAGGACGTGAAAGCTGCTCAGCCTCGATGCCTTCTACGACAAAATATTCCCTGCGGCCATTGACCTCCTTGAACCACTTGAGAGCAAGGGGAGGGACACCATAGATACTTAGCGTTAGCCGAACGTCTTTTTCTTCATCGAGGGTGTTTAGACCAGTGGCCGCGCACTTAACGTTATCTCCGCGAGCGAGGGCGTCACCATCAACAAACTGAGCACTCGGACAGGGAGCAACGGTGACCTCAGATGGGTATGAAATGCGAGCATCGACACCGGAGGGGTCGTTAACATCTTGGAGGCGAATGATCCCCGGCTTCGATATGCGAATGTGCACGAGAGACTGGGTCTTCTGCAAGCGCGGAAGAGAGGAATGAGCATCGTGGGAGTCACCAGTCGCGTACTCGTCTTCATAGTCCTCATCGTCATCATCAAAATATTCTTGTTTCGAGGTCTTCGCTACTTGTAATTGCTCCAGACGTGCGTTCTCTATGGCTTTAAGATCGCGTGCGGACAAAGTGACAGGCTCAATTTTGCCCCCAGACGATTCGACGTAGCCCAAAGGAGTGATAGTGTAGCGCAAGGAAATAGGATTGGAATTATTCAAGAGGACGGGTACAAGAACATTGACAGAGGAGGAGTCCAGACAAAACCGTTGGCTGTAGGGGTTGAGTTGGGCAGTGCTGATCGGTGACATGCGAACGGTGTGCTGGCCCGCAAGGTGAGTATCCTTGCCACCGTAGCTTTCGCTTGCCAAAAGACCAAAGGTAAGGAAAGAAAGGACACTGGATAGGCCGAGCATGTCTGAGGGAGAGTGGAATCCGATATGATCTAGAAAGTCGTCGTGACAAGTGGTGGACAAGACTAGGTTATGACCAACGTACCATCGCGAGATGAGTGTGAGCTTGAGTCCCCAAAAATATGTAGCCGAATACCACCAAACAAAAGTCCGTCCACCAAGGCGAGGCCCAATATTTGCAATACCACAACAGAGTTTGCGTAGTTCAGTCGTGGGATGCGTAGACGCGAGAGAATGACACAGAATAAGAGGTCAACAAGCAGCCACTTTTTTCCATAGTGCGGGGTGGGGCTTCCCTCCGAGGAAAGAAGGTATTGGAGAAAATCGAGGATTTTTATGGCCTTCAAATTTTCAAAAGGAAGATAAATAGGGCCGTCAATGTGAGTGTTGACAAAGGGCACTCCCACCTGGATGAGTAAAGCGAAACTCAAAGCATACAATCTTTGGGACGGAATATCGACGAAACGCTCAGGGATAAGGGGCGTTACAGGAGGTGGGACTGTAGAGGAGGGTGTGGAGGGACCAGCATGGCCAGAGGACATGGTAGGACTCAAGTCTCAGACTCTCTGGAGCCACGTTAGGCTCAAGGCATCGCAGCACGCGTTTCGGTCAGGTGATCGCTAACCAGCATCATTGCATCACCTTCCGAGTAATACACAAAGGTATATAAATCTACATTTCCATGCCCTCTCAATGTCACTTGCTCAGATACCAGAATAGTAGGTATGCCCCCAGGAAATAAAGCAACTTCTTTACTTGGGGGTCGAAGTTGAATAACGACGCCTCTGAATCATTATTTCGAGAGGTCTGGGGTTGCGCGGAGTCGCCAAGACTTTGGCCCCTACCCGAGAAAGCGGCAGGAGTCGAACCAGAACTGTGCTTTCGCAAAGCATTCTCCAATGCGCTGAATTGATCAAACATTAGCAGAGTGAAACACTAGAGATAGAAGAACATACACTTTGTTTGCACCTTTAACTTCGTCGACTTTCATCTGCCCCTTCAGAAATAGAAATGTTGGCCTAGAAATAAGCGCATTTGTTAGGGAACAGACCAATCAGCACGCATCTGTCATCACTCACATAACACCAACAGCATAACGTCTCGCGACGTCTTGTGCAGCATCCACGTCGCATTTAAGGAAGTTCACAGACAAGTATTGCCTCGAAAGAGCTTCATACGCGGGAGCTATGGCATGGCATGGCCCACACCTTATCGTGACGTTATTTGAGCACATTTAATTCAACAGCTTCAAGAGTACCAACCACGTAGCATGAAAGTCAACGACCTGTTGATTACACGAGTACGAGGTGAGTTCCAAGCTACGATGTGCCAAGGAAATGGACCTACGGTCAACTTTGTTCGCGATTTATCCAGGATGGCATCGAGTTGGGAAAGTGAAGTAATATGTGTTATGGACATCGACCCAACCTTGGAGTGTTCCGAGAGAGTGAAGGGGCCAAGGGAGAGGGAAAGCTGCAGTCTTACATAATAAGGATACATCGATCACATGGCAAATCGTAAATAACAAGAGAACCTATTTCGCACTGTCGGCCTAGCCCACACCCATGTACCCGATATATTAGTCGGAGGTTCGAAAACGACTTCAACTATTTCCGGATGTAGTATACTGCAATCGAAGAATTCTGGAGAGGCTATCACGACGAATGCTCCACTTTAGTCGGCGCACGACGGGAAGAAGGGTGCGAGAGATAAAGGGTGAAGAGGACTCAATGTCCGGGAGAATCTGCGTCTTGTAAAGTGCTTTGAGTGGGTTCGGATGGAGGGACCAGCGGCGCAATTTCGAGGATACGACATTCGACGCGTGACCGCGTTGCAAGAGTATTGAATTCTCATAATTGGCCACAGACTAGATGAAGGTTTTAATTAGTGCCCGGGGACAGTGTCAGGAGAGATGAGATGCATGCAAGAGCCGAATAAAGGTATAAACCCGCTCTCCAGCGCCGTTCCATAACCAGGCCTTTCATGACGCCTCGATTTATAAGATCCAAAACAGTGGGCCTAAGGGGCGACCCTTGCGGACCAATGCCAAACAAGGAGTGAGAAACACGCGAAGGAGCGACGACGAGTAAACGTGTTCGCTGAAGGATGGGATCAGCGGCGAGGGAGGCTAGATCATGGCACGTAGAAGCGAGAGCAGAAAGTTCCGGGACGTCAAGGAAGGACACTACAGTAAGGGTCGACGTGTCAGCCGCCGCAGCGCGGAGTACGGACGTATAACTAAGCGGAGGATATGTACGAACAAATGTGCAGAAGTATCTCTTGGGGCATACTGGTGAGTAGCGCTTGACGCGTATTCGGGTATGTAGTCATCTGTGGGGTCGGCAAGTTCACACTTATTCGTAAGGAAGGAATGAACCACGCTTGTCGCCTTATATCAAGTCCTGCTCAAGCACTTGCAGCGGTTACCACCGGTAATAGACAGGTCTGGGTCGCAGGCGGACCCACAAAAGCAGGCCAGCAGTGCGGCCGTACAGCAGGAGAATCAAGTCAAGTATTAAAGCGGATAGGTTCCCACGGTATCGCAACTTCTAACCAAGACGAAAAAGTGTCCACCAACATACGAAAGTGGTCATCCTCATTCCCGAGACGACTTTCTCTACAGAATGCCTCTCATACAAATACGCATACAGCGAGGGTCCCCTCGTAGTCTCCGAGGCTCTTTCTCTTCCCTCATCATTGAGACCGCGACTAGCTTAGCAGAATGCCGGACAACCTCGAAACCGCCGAACACTTTATTTTCGTGTGCGTATCTCGTAGTCCTTATACTTAAAGCTGATCCTAAGCCCCCGAACTCACACAGGACTCAAATATACTTTTGTTGTGAGTCTTGGTCGTTTCTGCATTTCATGCACTAGACCACCAACACCTTGATGCCGTGAAATTAAAGCAATGTGTGAGCATATTTTATTACCGAAATAGTGCAAGGCACTCACCTACACTTTACTCAACAGATGCTGTCGTCCTGTGGGACTGGATCATCAGCTTGCCCAGAGAGTGGCATTATGTAGGTTCACTCTCTTCTGTACATTTATGAAACCAGTAAGTCAAACACATCGTAGATCTGGAAGACATCTTGGACACCAGTTAAAGCAGCGTACTTGTTTTGCCGGTATGGTGGCCTGGATACTCCTATCTCTTAATTTAACGTCCACAGTTACTGGGTCATCACGGTTGTGCCTTACCTGCTTTACGCCTTTGTCAACAATCACAGTCTCCAAACTTGCCAAAAAATATACAAAGTAAGCCACCTCTTTATATGTAATTTGTGTTCGGCGAATGTTCTGTTGCAGGTTCCGGTGGCTCTAGCGATGTGGAACCAAGTCGGTTCAGAGTGTCCGTTGTTATTATGCGCCGTTAACACCGACCCGGAGCTAAACGCACCCCCAGCTGTGCTCTTGATCCGGACATATGCTTTCTTCAACAGAAATAAAATCGTTCTTGCTGGCCTTCTCTGTGCGCTTGGGGGAATGATAGCCTATCAGCTATATGTTGCTACTTCCCAGATGATTGGTAAACGCCCATCCGATCTCGTGCTTAAAGGCTCACCTGTCCCTGTATTTCAGTTCTGCCGTTTTCTACCCCTCCCTTTGTGCGTATCCACCACTTGAAGTTTCTCCCATGCTGACTTTTCTGCTAGATTGAGGGTCCTTGCTTCCCGATATCCAAGCCCCATTCAGCTCATCTTCTTGGTATGTCAGCCTCTCTTGGTGGGTATTTGTGGGGCTGTGGACTCGAGCCTCGTGGTTACAGGTTTCTTTGTCAGTTTTTTCCAATTAAATCCCTTTTCTCCACTTACAATTGAGCGCAGATCGCCCCTCTTGGGTTCGACACGATTGTTACCTTCATGACTATTTGCAAAGCCTTTTACGTCCGTCGTCGCAATGGAGGTCCAAGTAGCCGTCTTATTCAAACCTTTTTGCGTGAAGGTGTCTTCTATTACCTTCTCATATCCATCGCGAATCTTGTTTGTCCATATATCTCTCATGTGTCGCCTTTGCTGACCCGAGACATTACCATACTTTTTAGATCAATGGCATTTTCTACCTCCAGTGAGTACCAAATTCGCAGTCTCGTATCTTCTGCTAATTCGTTGCTAAGGCCTCGCCAAGCCATGTCCGCGATAAATATCCCTCTGAGTGTAATGTTAAGTCCTGTGTTAGCCTGCCGTCTCGTATGTCACCCATGTTCTTGAGCTCTTGGAAGGTCGACTTATCATTTACTTCCTTTTCTGAGATTCTTGACCTTCGTGAGCGTGGCTCCGAGACCGTGGCGCACTCCGACGGCCCTGCATTTAATTCGCATGGATCCAGGGGGTTGCCTTTCGGGATTCAATTTAGTCAGCACCGTTCTGCCGCTGGCTCAGGCGCCAGTGGGCCCGCCTGTCGCAAGCCACGTCCGCACGGCGGCAAAAGTACCACCATCAACTCTGGTGTGGTGCTAAGCACCATAGGTAGCGATCTTGATGCAGTAGGGCATGATAACAGTGTCGAACTCAACGGACTACATCACAAAGCATCGGGGGACATGGGTGACGACGAGATGGAAGACTTCAAAGCTGCTGAGGTGAACTGCATCAGTGGTATTCGTGTCGATGTTGAAAAGACTTCGAACGCAATCTGAGGCTGTAATCCGGATTGTTTAGAATTTTGCATGGTCTGCTTTTGTACTACAATCACCGCTGCCAACTCTTATAACCACCGATGGTATAAACCTTAGTATGTGTATGTGAACTCTGTATTGAATTAATTACCCTACTGCGAGTCATACGATGGTGACGGTACTATACAGTAACGACGGAGCCCGACCTAATTAGGTTTAAGCCTACAGATCATATTTCCTCTACTAGTCTCACAGAGCTTTCTGGTTACAGATGGTACAAAAAATATTACAGTAAGCAAAACAACAACGCACGGCCCTTTTAAACTGAGGCATAACACACTTGGCGCGATGAGAAAAAACCAAAATAAAAAACTAGAAACCTTTACGACCGGAAAGGAGAGGTTTCGATGGACCGTACAACAACTAGTTTTGAACGTCATGCAAAGGAGACTACGGCCTATGCGCCAGAAACAAAGTTCACACCCAAATCTTGCAGCAGCGGTGCGTCCCAGAAGTTGCGCGTCTGGTCGAAGCTGAACGGAATAGGCATCCCAGACGAAGGGCTGCTGTGATTCGACCCAGACCCGGGTGAGGGCGACACTGGCTGCGAACTGTCAGGCGTTTGTGGCACGTTCTTATCACGCGGCCACCACTCGTAGCCGGGGAGGTATGACGTCGATGGCTCGACACCTGGAATGTCGATTCCGAGCATGTGCGCAAGGATACGATTTTCGGAAGCCGACGCCTGCGGCTGTGCCGCGTCCACCATAGCAGAGGAGCCTTGACCGAAAGATTGAGTGAGCAGGCCTGCGCCGTTCATATCACCTGTACCGAAGGCGTCGTCTGCGGGGCGTTTGTATCGCTGAACCTCCTTAAAGCGGAGAATGCCGTTGTCCACGTGGACTTTAGCGCCATTCAGGAGCTCCCAGGCTCGTAGGGCGCTTGGCCAAATCACCTGTTCAAAGGTCGGTATCAGGTGATAAACGCATATGAGCAGCCTTACTCCCATCTCCTTAAGGCAACTAATCGTCTGCTGCAAGGATAATGAAGTCTGTACGTTTGAGGGCCGCATCGTTACTATGAATAAGAGTCAATCCCCTGCTATCGGGACGCGCGCGCGGCGAACGTACGAGTTACCACATGCATAATTCTGCGCGTTGACAGTCAGTCGTTGTTCGGGCAGTTATATGCAAAACCTACCCGGCCGAGAATAAAAGTTGCGTACACAAGAGCGCCGCACGGCTCAGACCGAATTGGGACCGGTACGCGAGGACTACAAACTGGGCTGAGATGTCGATCGAGCCAAAAAGAGGACGCACTCACAAATCGAGGTCATATGCGATGCGGCAGATTGGCATATATCAAAAGACTTGAGAGCTACAGCATCCGACTCTCGAGTCCCGCTCGAACCGTGTCGCGTGCTATGATGAATGTTTGTTTGACACGCAAGTCGCTTGAATAATGAGGAGCTTACTGTGTCGGTCTCCATTTTGGGATGCTTAACCAACGGAATTAACACGGAACCGAAAAGTCCGGGATCGGCGGACGGGAGCTGACACTTACAAGCATCGATGGAGGAGAAGTACGGTATTCCAATATGTTGCGTGCATCAGCAGCACATTTGGGGGTGGCACCGATCGCGAGCTTGCTGGGTCAAATGCGAGTGAGTCGGGCAGCTCCGCATACCACTGGTCCAATTGTGTCTCAAGCTCAGTGAGAGCAGTGCGCTTTGTAGAATGCGACGGCGGGTGAACAGGGTAGATCCTGTTAAGTACATTGGCAGTTATCACACCTACAACGAGCAGCATTAATATCCAGAACGGCCTAGACTTGGCAACCCTCGTGACGTACAAAGAGTGGACATTGTGCGAAAACAGGCCATCAAACGATTGGGGACGGGTTTGAACTCAATAGCCACAGGGTCTGAACTGTGTGGCGCCCATAGTTCATCCGCTTCAACCTATACCCGGGGCAATACAAGATAAGATAGATTAAGACGATTCGACGAGAAATTACCTCAGGTGGTGGGGTATCGAAGTCCCGTTCCGAGATAGAGGGTGGCCGGCCCATGTATATTGCAGTATATCTGTGATTTCCCCAGTTAGATTGGCGCCGGCGTATGTATATAAACTCAAGCTCCACGCACATATCCGCTCTGCTGCAAGCCCACCATATCTGCTTTCTTACCTGCAGTTCTTGGGTACTGAACATTTTTCGGCCGTTCATCTGCCAGTTTGTCGCATCACGGTGGAGACCAAGGTCCTGTGCCTGAAGCAGTTGCCATTCAGACAAAGGTATTTCGCAATCCCTACCCCCGACGTACCATACGGAATGCCATCCCTGCATGGCACTCAGTAAGCGATATGATGCCAACGGCTGTATTGCCTACCTGTATAGAGCCAGCCGTGTTCCATCTGACCTACGAATCCTATATTTGAGCCCGTTGTCCGTTGCGGACGTGAAAACCGCGCACCAATGCCGAACTCCCGCAACCCTAGTAACAACAACGCCTGACACGTTGTTCCTCTGGAATAGTGATAGACACGGTCTAAACCATTGAAATATGTTGGTGGAATCCAAGAGTAAACACCGAGTAGCGTACTTAACACCTCCCTAGCTTGGACCATATAGTCCAGTCCGGCCTCCCAGAGGTTTCCTGAGTCCAGAGGTGCTTCGACTGGTTCATACCGGGCAGCGATTGCGAACATTGACAGGAGCAACAGGTTCGAAATATGCGGCCTTTCATGAGTGGAGCTGCCCGAAAAACGGTAGCCTCAGTTGCTTGAGCAAATCAGCAAAATCCTGTACTTACGATGTTTCGTAGTCCTTCCAGAAGAGTGACTTGTGGACTACAGGGAAAGCGGGGTGTACGTAAACAAAATATAGATCCAAAAGATGGCGCTGCACATCCAGAGGTGGCATCGTAACATTAACGTTCTCTTCTGGTATGAATTGGTTTACTGCGGGGGGCCATACACGTGCCATAGGTAGGTTCCTGTGATAACGGTAAGGCTTATTGGAATGGCCAGATAATTCACCCACCAAACACCCCCGGCCCTGCGCTCATCTGTGCGATCTGCTTGGGATAGCAGATGAAGCCCGCTGACGAGGCCGTGATATCGCACCTGTAGTTGGCATCGATACCGAGCCAGTCAAATAATTGTGACACCTATGCGCACCTCCCTGTTCTCGTCGAGTGACAATTCTCCGATCATGGACGCGGCATCGTCAGTGTCTTCGGACTCTGAAATCAGACATGAATAAGGGTAGCTCGTTGATTCTGGAGGTTGCGGACCACACCCACCGGAAGCAGGATCAAATTTGTATAACGGACCCCAAGGTACTGGTGTAGCAGAGTCCTTATCCAGTCGACGTCGCTGGGGGGACGATCGATTGCCAAGGTTGACAGATGAATCGGAAGTACAAGACTTGTCCGTCAAGGCATAGCAACTGGAGAGGTGATCTTGCCACTCTAAAGTGGGCGTGACGAGCATCGAATTATCTACACGGAGCTGGTGAGAATCGGGGTGCCTGTCTTGGGTTATCACGTACTCGAGGAAACGATTTCTCGCGACATTCGGGACTGCCGCTTTGGGCGGGACGGATCACGGGGGTGCTGAGTGTCACTATTCATTATGGACGCAAAAAAGTCTTCTTTTGTCATTGCTGCGGAAAGATTGAGGCGCCCCGTTGAACCCTGTATGCGGTGGGCCGCTCAGGTCAGTTATTAGTTTGGGGGGAGGGGACTTCGGGGTACTTACAAAAGGTCCCGAGTCGACTCTGCTAAGTATATCGCGAGCGAGATCATCCTTGCGTAGGTTATTGATGAGGGCTTGCACGTAGGGATCCGTCGATGTGAGAATTGCACCGAGAACAGACTCTACTTGATGCCATCTTTGCTCAATAGCGTGTATGTAACCCTTCGGAGGGCCGCGTTTGAAACTAGGACCTTACGACCGAACGTTATAAGGAGGTGGTAGGAACGGGAAGGGGAAGGCAAGAAGCGTACCCAAGAATGTGCAGGCTGAAGAACAAGACAAATGCGTTCAACCACGACGCATAAAACGTACGGAGGGAAAAGTGATCGGTACCTGTGCCAGTTGCCGAGCAGCTCTTGCAGGGCTCATCATCGCCTTTGAACCTCTCACATTTACTCTTAGTTTTCCGACACTGATCACACGCTAAGCGAAGAACATTTGAGAACGGATACGAGAGCAAAGTAGAATGGTAGTATTCACCCCTGCTGCTCCTTTTCCTATTAGATGTCTCGAAATGATGCTCGTCGTCGGATAGTTCAGGTTCGGGTACGGATGGCTCTCTGGACATGGTCGGTCGGGTAGTAAGAGTGGTCAGATTAGTTAGGTCAGCAATGTATGCGTGATAAGGACACACGTGGTATCCCATCTCCCCGGTAACGGGCTCCTCCGTCGCCCGTTCCGTTCCGCTCTTGGGGGATTCTCTCGATTTCTGATTTCTGTCCGACACATGGTTCTAGCTATTCTCATTGCTCCCCCCCCAATAACAATTTGTACAATGGCCGTTGTTATCTTCGCATCACATTCCACAGTAAAGGAAAGCCGAGGAATCATTCGCGGATGTTCCTTCTAACAAGACGATCGCGACGAATCTGGCTACAATTTCAATGTATATTCGTCAACAATCTCCTTTGTGCTCGGGTCCCCACAAATCATTACCTCAGCCTTGTATCGTCGCCAGCGTTCTCTGAGACGCAAGAGCCGCGAAATAGCGAACATCCGCGTCCTGATCGGTCTTCAGCTCCTCTAACACAGTAACAACTTTTTGCTGCGCGAGCTCCTTGCCCTCTGGCGTCTTTCCGTATGTAGTTGCCACAACCTCCAAGGATTTCGCTACATTGAATCGGATGTTCGGAATGGGGTCGGTAGCTAGGTGAAGGAGGGCATCAACTATCTCGCCAGAGACAATCTCAATATCTAGAGAGGGTGCGATTGTCTGGAAAGTCAAATCAGTCTACGCTGGTAATTGAACCGCTAGATCTGAAACGCGTACTCCAATCGCTTGCACGGTGGTCATCCGATAAAGGTAATTGGGATGTGACCCCATGGCGACCACTTTCGGCACCATCTGAGTTCGGGCCCACTCTACACCAAATACCTCCGTTAGCTTCTTTAGATTGATGGTCGCGGCCTCTCGAATGCTGTAGACATTGTCGCCCAGCCATGACATGCACAAATTCGCGAGTTGCTCATCAAAGAATGCCCGGCCCAGTTGTGTGGCCAGCAGCGGTATATACTCGATGATGGCTTGTCGTACTCGCCAGGACTTGTCCTCAGCAAGCTCGACGATAGCCGGTAAGAGATTGTCTGCAAGTAGTTGAATACCAATAACTGAAAGGAGTATAGAATCAGATATCTTCGCGGCTAAGATGTCAATGTCGAGAGGAATGTACCTTCGTTGACCTGCTCGAGTTTGCTAATAATGTTGAGCCGGACCTCAGGAAACTCGTCTTTTAGCAGGTGTAAAAATAGCTGAAGAAGGTGTTCGATAGTAGGCCCATGACCGAGGAGTGGTGCAAGTCCCGTAATCTGGTTTGCGAGGGCGGCTCTGACGTGCTGAGAACTGTCTTGGCAGAGATCCCGAACAAAAGGCACTATGCGTGCGATGACAACCTCCGGTTCTAATAACTTTGAGAAACCTTTGGGAAGGTAAGTTAGAACCCAGTCGCGAGAATCTTGCCATCAATTAACAATACCTGGAATCTGCCCCGCCGCAGCTGTGCGGACTTCCGCTTCATTGTCTTTCAATAATTGCACATAGTGATTAACGAGCTCCTCTCTCACGAGCTGTATCCCAACAGCTTCAGATAACTCCATACGACGCAATAATATTAGAAGGTGTAAGGACCAATGGTGGAGAAAGGGCAGCTTACCGCATTGAAGTGATTGGCTGCCATGTATCTCACCCTCCAACTTTTATCCGAGACGCTCTGTCTAATCTGCTTCAACAACTGTTCTTTCACTTCGGCAGGAGAAAGCTGCTGAGCAATGATGACCAAGTCCTCGACCGTCAGTAGCCGCACAGAGTCCTGATCGTCAGCCTGGAGGCGGCGATATATGGTGAGACCATCCGAAAGAACATGCTGCTTGGAGAGGTTCTTCGCGAATGCCTGTGTCGCACGATCAGCAAGCGACGGCTAAGAGGTGAGGACCTGCGCTCACTCCCAGCCATTTTGCGGCCGCTCGCCGAACCATCGGTGTGTCGTCCGATCCTAGGGCAGCGAAACCTTTCCGCAGATCCTCTTGAATGGCGGGTGATACTTTAGAGTACACGGGAGCATACAAAGCGGCCGATGAGGTGCGGGAGGTAAACCACTCGCCATGGGACAGTCGGTTGAGAAGAGGTATGTAATGCTGTTCAATCTGCTGTGACGTGAGGACGGCGGCGATCTTGGTGATGGATTCCGCGGCCTGTAGGACGTTGGCCGCGTGGTATAAGCTCGCAAATTCCGAGGCTCGTAGTCGTGATCCATCGTGAAATTGAAGCGTACCTTATCTCTGACCAACGTCTCCTCAACTGCAGATAGGTTCTCCAAAGGCCCAAGTAACACATGGGCCCACTCCTTCCCCCCGATATATTCTTCGAAGCTCTTCCCAAGTTCATCTGCGAGTGCTAGGAGTATTTCATCCTCATCGTCTACAGAGTCTTGAAGGAAGGGAATAAGCTCGTCTCGCGCGCGATCAGGGCCCAGGGCGAGCGCTATCGTAGACACACGACGGATGGCGTTTAATCGTAGTTGAACGTCCTCGGAGCGTAGCTCATCCATGAGCAACGCAATTGGCATAATCTAGATAGGTTGAAGATAACGGACTGAATTTCGGTAAAAGAACGAGGGGCGTGCTATACCTCATCGACGCCGAGTCCTGGGTCCATTATTTTGGCTTGTCTTGTAGTAAGTCTGTCCTTAATTTGATGATTAAAGTGGGGCGATTGCCAGATTCCACGGAATAACATACACAGAGAGACCGCTAGCGTGATGTGAACCGGGTATGGAGGCTATAATAGAGTGACCAAGTCGAGTGGAAGAGAGCAAGCGAGTACGAGTTGTACTCTGTTTTGAGCTGGATCGACACGGGCGTGCCAGTGGCTGCGCCACAGACTGGTTCCACTGTCAACCCATCATCTCGAGTCTGATAGCGGATTAATGTATTACACTAATTGTAGACTCAATGATTCCTTGAAATAAAGAAAAACCAAAAAGACAGAAAAAAAGACAAAGCCCAGATCATTTCATTATTTAATCGCTATCACTCCTACTTTTGACCGCGGCGGTGTGCATACACAACAACTGTTCTTGTCCCGCACGCACACGCATTGTTCCAACAACGGCTCTCCCTATAGCCAGAACCGTTCTCCGGGCTCTCATCGCTCTCAAGGGGCCAAATGTCGTCGTCGTCCTCTTCACAACTATTTCTGCCACCCAGTACGCCGTTCCCAATAAAGGTTGTTAAAACCCAGGCCAGGGCGTCCGACTCTGTTCAACCTGGCTCCCCGCTCTTGACTTATTCATTCACCTCTCCACCTTCCGAACCTGGCGGCCCCACTCAGGTCCTCTTCGGCGTATGGGATTGTCCTGTCGAAGGCACTATCGAACGATGGTGCGTTGTGGAAGGCGACGTCATCACAAGCGATGAGAAAGAGGTCCTTCGCATCACCGAGCCTTGTAAACATGGCATACAGATGGGAGGTCTTTGCGCGCTATGTGGAAAGGACATGACACAGTGCGTACAACTGTCATTGCATACGTATGTCAATGTTCATCGGAATTAGGTCCGACTACACTGGGTTTTCTAATGAAGCGCGCGCGTCGATTCAGATGACGCATTCAGCCAATGGCCCAAAGGTCTCTCTCGAGGAAGCACAGCGCATCGAGCGGGAGACAGCCAAGCACCTTTTAAATTGCCACAAACTCTCACTCATTGTCGACCTTGACCAAACCATCGTTCATGCCACTGTCGACCCCACTGTAGGTGATTGGATCACTGAAGGCGAGGCTTGGGAGACACGTCATACCACTAAGAGGCGATCTTCCGGCCTCAGGGAAGGTGAAAGTGATTCCGACGAGTCAAGCCAAGAGGGAGATGATGACGAGGTGAATCCTAATTGGGAAGCGTTGAAGGACGTGAAGAAGTTTCGACTTGGTCCCGAGTCTTTTGGACTTCCCTCTGGTCCCGAAGCGCGTAGAGTCAAGGGCAAAGGGAAGGCGGTGGAGACACAAGGATGTCTTTATTATGTTAAACCGCGGTATGTCTCAACCTCACACACAGGCCACTCGCTGACTTCCCGCTAAAGTCCAGGATGGCAAGACTTCCTCAGCAGTGTGGCAACCAAGTATGAAATGCATGTTTATACTATGGGCACACGTGCTTACGCCGAGGAAGTCTGCAAGGCCATTGATCCGGATGGAAAGTTTTTCGGCGGTCGAATCCTGAGTCGTGACGAAAGTGGAAGTGAGTGTGATGTTTGATTTCACTGGTCCTCAATTAACACGCGTGCAAGGCCTTACACAGAAAAGCCTACAACGTTTATTTCCTGTGGACACGTCGATGGTGGTCGTTATTGACGATCGCGCAGATGTCTGGGAATGGTGCCCCAATCTCGTGAAAGTTATTCCATGTTAGAATATCCCTCTTAACAAAGTCGACATGCTACTAACGTATCCTCAGACGATTTTTTTGTCGGTATAGGCGATATTAATTCAGCCTTTCTGCCTAAACTGGACACATCAACAACTTCCATCACTCCAATGTCGTCACCCCCAGCCGGCCGGAAGCCCCAAACTATCGCAAAGCCTACACCCCCGCTTTCCGCTCCCAGTTCGGCGGCTGACCCACCTCAATCAAGTATCGTCGGCACGCCTACAGTTGACGAAGCAGCTGCCGAAGAGATTTTACAGAAGGAGATGATGACTCGCAATTCGCTGGCTCTTGAGGCGCAAGTAGAGGAGCGACCTTTGGCTAAACTTCAAGAGGAGTTGCAAGAAGCGGCCAATGGCCAACACGAAAGTGAAGGTCCGGCAGCTGAGAGTGCATTAGGTAAAAGTGTAAGCACGTCGAGACCGCCTGAATCTCCCGGAGAAAGGCACCACCGTAAGGCTTTACTCAAGAACGACGACACAGAACTTCGACGAGTCAAGCGAGTCAGTCGTGTCTTTTCTTTCAATGGGTACATATCTGAGGTGCTTTCAGCTTCTGGACGAGGTCCACCAACAATTCTATGAAGCGTATGACAATCGACAGCCCGAGAAGGGGAAGACAAGGATTGCGAGCAAAGCCGAGCCTTCAGCATCGGTGCTTTACGATACTCGGGTAGGTACACTAACCGCGTCAATTCATCCCGGAACTAATTTTTCTTCTATAGATCATCATTCCTGGGCTTAGGTTGCAGACGTTTGATGGCTTACACCTACTATTCTCTAGTGTGATCCCGTTGGACACCAGACCAGAGACTACAGACGTATGGAATCTGGCCGAGGCGTTCGGCGCAACTTGCCATACCGAATTGTCTAGCAAAATCACCCATCTCGTAGCTGCGAAGGTAACGCCTGCTTGTTGGTTTACGTTGCACCAACCTCATATTTGATGACAGCGAGGCACCTCAAAGATTGACCAGGCACGCAAGCGCGGTGACATACAGATCGTTTGGCTCGCATGGTTCACTGACTCTATCGCACGTTGGGAGCGCCAAGATGAGACGCCATACCTAATGGATGAACCTCAGACCTCAAATGTCAATGCGCCGGACACGGCGAGTTCCCCGGCGCCGCCTGACGCTCACCAGATTTCGTCTGACCCAGAGCCTGACGCAGATGACTGGGACGTTGAACCAGGGCTCCGGAAGGGCGGCTCTGGGGAAACTGCTAGGGGGGTGGCGCCGGAGGGGGGCGGGTCTGGCGAGGACGAACTGGACGACTTGAAGCGCATCTCGGAGGAGTCACGAAACCTGGAGCTGTCGCTCTCATGGGAGGATGCGGATGAGGAGCTGCGGGAATTCTTGGCGAGTGGGGACGAAGATGAGGAGGATGAGGAGGACGAGGATGTCGGCGGCGAAGGTGGCAACGACACTGTGGGCACCAAGAGTGCGACCGGTAAGTTTGTACGCATGACCGAGAATGACCCAGATGCGGGAGACGACACAAGCAGTATTGGCAGGTGCGTTATCGTGATTCCTCTCTTCGAGAAGCTTAGGCTAAAAGCTTGTTCTTGTAGCGCGCCCTCGACCCCTCGGATTAAACGCAAACGCCTACGCAGCTTAACCCCCTCGGAGGCTGGCTTGAACGCCAGTGGCGAAGAACTACTCCGCTCGCCATTGTCCAAACGCAAGAAACTTGCCAAAGAACGTCAGAATGCTTCCAAGCTCAAAGAATCCATTTACCCCGAAGAGTTTCCGCTTCCAACCGTGGCAAATGCTCGTGATGAGGACGACGACGGTGATGATGATGAAAGTATGTTTGGCGACGACGACGAAGACGATTTCTTAGCTCGAGAGCTCGAGGAGGAGATGGGATAGTCAGCTTCGGCCCTTGCGCATATTTTTGTTCTTTTTTTATTCATTGCTTTTTCTTACTGTCTGATTTGTTCTCCTTTGGTATTGTACTCGGTCACGGATCTAGCCTATACTGTTCGAGCTAGTTGCATCTCCATCCAAAGCGTCGGTCAAGTCCTGAGAAACCCCAGCCCTATTGCACCCAGCACCCCCTAGAATATTCTCTGACTCTGAGTCAACGCGGTCGTCGGCCACGTCCATATGCGCAGCCCCGGCCCCATCGCCCTCGCCAAGATGTTCCTTATAAAGCTTCCAGAGCTTACTGACCTTGCGACCCGTCACGGTCTTGAAAATGGATTCATCATACGGCGCGTCCTTCATTAACTCGTTAATTTCCTGTACAGTGCCTTCGCCATACCTCTCAGTCAGCCACTGCAAAAAATATGCAGTAACGTGATAGCCTGCGTCCCAGCTACTCCCACCGGGACGCCAATGTGGGGGCACCAAACCGGAACGAAGACGAACCCAATCTGACGCGGTGTGCAGCTAAGAAAAGAAGCCCCAAGCTCAGAAGGGAGCGGATAGACGCACCTGCTATGCCCTCGATAAGACCACCCGGGCAGGTGTCCTGGCCATTGTACTGGTAGCAGTGGACGACCTCGTGAACGAGAACTCCGCGGATTTCGTCTGCGCAACGGTCCGCACAGTTCACGATGTGCTGGCACGCAAAGTGGATCTCCTTCGCCGTTTCTGAGCCAGTCGTGTAGGCTACGCCTTCCATGGGTCGAAGAACAAGCAGTATGGTCTGCATGCTGCAATTGGTGTCGGCAACCTAATATGGCGTCTGCAGTGCCTACGGCCACTCACGCCCTTGGTGCCTTGTCCGTTGTCACATATAGCCATTGGAGAACCGTGGCTATGGTATCACGCATGATTTGGATTGGGTCCACATTGTCAAAGAAGAGCTTGGCTCCTGGATGTGCCAGGTCATCTATTCGTAGGCTCACTGTTGGGATGTGCCAGTCTGGACGTGGAGGCGCGGGAGGGGGTTGTGGTAACGCTGGAGCCATGGACGTAGTCGCAGGCAGGGAATCAACAAGGTCGCCTGAGGTCATGTGACGCATATGGAAGAATGACGCATATGTGGGGGAATAACGAGAATACAAAGCATATTTATACAGTTACAATAATCGCTGCAATGCGTCCATGCGCATATATTAGCGCGGTATGTGAACACCAGGGCTATCGTGACGTACGGGGAGGAAGTAAAGAACGCAGTCCGGGTATCAGCCAGCACGAATCCCTGCGGCTGTTTCGACCCGTCTAACTTCATCCATCAACGCTTCAATCCCCTCTTCTAACCAGTGGCAGTATTCAACCGCGCGGAAAAGGACACCGCTTTTACCCTTAGTCCGACCCTTTCCTCTACCACCGCTTCCTTTCGGCCGACCCCTAGTGGGCATGCCAGTCCCGGGTGGCGCACCTTTAGGAGCAAGAAGTGTGGTCAATTGGGCATAGCCTTCTCGGATGGCGTTTCGTCGTTTCTGTTCCGACATTATGTGATTAAGACGTTTCTGGGGACTTGAAAGGATCGGCTTGTTGCGAGAAAGCGCGAGGTTTGCCGCTGGGGGTGTAAGAGGTTGTGGGGGTACGGGTTGGTGCTGTTGCTGCTGGTTGGGGGGTTGTAGTGGGGGAAGTTGGGAGGACGAAGGGGGCTCGTATTGGAAAGCGTGGGGTTCCTGTTGGTGATCCGGAGGGACAGGGGGTGCGTCGAACTCCCAATTGAAGTTGTCGAGGAAGCCGAGGAGGTCAGTTGTCTCTGAATCGGAGAAGAGACCAGCTGAAGGGGGTAACGGTGGGGGAGGTGGGAATAGGCCATGGAGAGATGGATCGAAAGAGAATTCAAAATCTGTGAACGGTACTGGAGGTTGAGGTTGGTTTGGGTTTGGGTTTGGATTCGAGGCCATGATACAATGGTGTCCCTGCACTGTCACTGAGCCACTGGCACCGGTCAGGAATATTCTTTGCGGGGTTGCGGGGATAATCTCGGCCGGCTCCGGGAACTGACCGGGAGCTGACCGAAACCGGAACCAAACATCGGTACATAAAGCGGCTCACGGCCTCACAAAACCTCTTCCTCGCCCGGCCCCTCCGCCAACCCGCCATGTCCGACTCCGCTCCCACCCCGGCCCAAGATACGGCCACGCCGTCGATCGACACCCAACAACTCCAGCAACCTCCACCGCAGTCCCTCATACAAGACCCACAACTTCATGCTCAGCTTCATCAAAATCCCCAACAGACAATCCCGGATCCCCCTCGGAAGCGTATGTCTTATCCCCCTTCCGCTTCGGTTACCTCAACAATTTTTTCTTCGGTGCTAGCAAAAGCCCCAGCCGTAAGACGTGCGTGTACTTCTTGTCATTCCGGGAAGACTCGTTGCAGCGAGATACTCCCGTGTCAGGTATATGCCAATGTCTGCGTTCCACGTGTGTTCAATAGTTCTCACTCCACCCTGTACAGAGTTGCCTGAAGCGTGGGCTTGGCGCCAGCTGTGCTTATCCGGATCCTGAGGCCTCCGTTGAGCATTCACAGCAGCAAACCCCTGGTTCGTCTTCACTGATTTCCTTCGTGCCCATGTCGGCTGAGGCAACGTGCGTAGCCCCCGGCATTCCTCCATTTTCGGCCGCGCCGATTCCTTATATGCAACCTCCCAGTCTTACGCACCAGCAATACTACGAGTACAACGGCTCTTTCACAGGGGCATCAACTTCGACATTTCGCCCTAATAAGCGTCCACGGCCGCTCACGGAGGAAGAGGCAGCCGCCATCACACGCAACTTCAGCCGCGGGGACTTTTATATCGGCACCTCTGCGCCTATCCGGATTGACCCACGCCTACCAGTACGTCTCACCTTAGGGGAAGGGGACCACGTACATTTCACCATTGGAGAAACACTTGTGTGAATCGCCCTCGAGCTGATCTTACAACTCTCTTCTACTTGTTGTGTAATTAGCGCTTGCTGTGAGCTTGATCCAAAACCTATGAAACGAGGGTTATGACCATTCCACGTCATGTCGTGGCCATGTGGCCAGTACAGAGTTGTGGGATGAATCATGTGAAAACGAGAATCTGATGGCCAGAGCGTGTAAAAAGTAACTGACGAGAGTGGGATTCGAACCCACGCCCCCGAAGAGACCAGATCCTTAGTCTGGCGCCTTGGACCGCTCGGCCATCTCGCCCAATAATAGTTACCTATTCAGTGAATCCATAAAGTTGAGGTGGATGTGCTGTTTCGAGATGAGCAGTCCCGTTGTTGTTCCACCCTCTTCCTTTTCATTCAAATATACTTTTTTGGCTGGGTTAAACAGCTTGGTGACTTAATAGAACAACACCTTGAATTACCAAGGAGGTCGAAGTTGGACAAGGCGCAAGTGGCGGGTGGCATCACCTTGCGCCGCCTCACGCGTCTTGTTGCACAACACAACTTAACTCGGCATTCGCTGTCTCTTTGCCTCCTTGCCTCCCCACGCTCCCTCCACGCCCCTCCACCCCTCCTTACCTTCCCCCCCCCCCTCTGTATGCACTTCTAGGTTCGACCTTCAACCACACTCACCATGGATTACCAAGGCCAGCGTCCCCCTCGCGCTCACAGACCATCCTTTTCCCAATATCCCCAACAACCCCTGGCCTCGAACTCCCCTCCTTCCTATATCGATCAACCTACCTCCCACTATAATCCATATAACCGCATTCCCCCTCAATCTTACGAGGCCAGTCGCAGCGCCAACAATGTCTCCTTCCAGACTACCGAAAGGGGAGACCGTCGAGCGCCACTCGATCAACCTGGCCGAGTGCGACAACACTCTGCTTATCAGAACGTTTCCTCACTTCCAAGTCCCGACCCCGAAACTGGCTACCCGATGGGAGATGCTGGACTGGTAGGCAGGAAGAAAAGCCTCGTGCGACCTGACAGGGAGAAGATCGAACCTGGACATAGACAATGGCACTACCGCTCTCATGCAGCAAGGCTTGAAGATACCAACGCAAACCTCGTTCAACCGTCCAGTATGTTTTGTGTTCATCAAAATTTCTATGCTTTGTAAACACTTCCCCCTTCAGCTACCGGCAATGCCCCGCACCGGGCTCCCCTTCGTCGTGGTCGGTCTCTCTTGGGTCGTGAGGAAGATGTGCATGAGTCGGGTCTCGCTTTGTTCAAGCGCGGCACGACCCTCCGAAGGAAGAAGCAGGCCCCAACGGGCGTAGATGAACCATCGAGTCGCCGTCGAGGCTGCTTGGGGAACATCCCTGGGCCGCACGATGGTTGGGTTACCTATTGCTACCTTCTCACGGCTTGTGTGCCCCCGTTCTTACTTAGATCGTGCGGTGAGTAATTCCGCTGTCGCCCTCAAACGCTCGGGTTCAATGTTCCCTCGTTCAGGCATCCGCAGCCCTGAACAACAGCGTGCCTGGAGAGAAAAAATGGGCCTGATTAGTTTGATCTTTTTTCTGATGGCCGGTGTCGGCTTCTTGACCTTTGGTTTCACTGAGGTCGTCTGCGGAACTCCTCCCAACCGGTTCCACGCTGGCTCCATCGATAAGGCGTCCGTCATTATTCACGGCTATGATTATGACTTCTCCCGTTTTGCACACCCCAGAGTTGGAACGTTTGATGGCCGCAGCAATCCTCTCTTCGAGGGTAATTGGAATGCGGCTGGCAACGACATTTCGTTTTTATTCCAAAATACGAATGGACCTTGTCAGGGAATTATTACCAAGGCATCAAACTCAACCATCACCGGGAATAACGGACAGCTAGACTGGTATTTCCCCTGCAATATCTACAATCAGCAGGGCACCTCTGGGACCAATTTCACGGGATACGAGGGCAAGACGAATTGTCATCTCTCTTCCACGGCGCGGTCGCAGTTGGCAAAGCTGAGTCCTATGGGACAAGTATACTACTCGTGGGATGACGTCAAGAACCCAAACCGGAATCTCGCCGTTTACGAGTCGTAAGAAGCCCACCAACTCTCTTATTGAATGGTCTGTTGAGGCTTGTTTTGTAGGACCGTCTTGGACTTTAGCCTTCTCAAATGGCTCAGCAAAGGAGAGGTCAACTACCCCGCAATTTTTGATCAGTTTGCGAACCCCAATGGCACCTTCAACGGAAAAGACATATCGATGTACATGGAGCGCACGAAACAACAGACACTGGGTCACTGCCTACAGAATACTATTGGCGTTGGCTTCATCGACACGAATAGCATCGGTTGTGTGGCCTCGGATGTCGTCCTCTATGTCTCCCTCATCTTCATCGTCGGCGTTGTCGCCATTCGTTTCGTCATGGCTGTGATGTTCGCCTGGTTTTTCGCGCACAGGCTTGGCATGTCCAAACACGAAACGTATGAGCAGCGCATGCAACGGATGGCCGAGATCGAAAACTGGACGAACGACATCTACCGCCCAGCTCCGAGTCAGTATCGACCCAACGTTTTGAAAAACGGACACGCGCCTCACAAAAGGGGGGGGAAGGGCATGCTCGGCCTTCCCCAAAAATCGCGCTTCACACCCTCGGAGAACGTCATCAAAGGCGTTGGCGCGAGGCCGAACACTTCATATGGTGCGCCAGATGCGATTCCTTACAAGCGCGGTGCAAGCGTCTATGGTGCCCCTTCTGTTTCCGGGAAGAGCAACAAGCTCGGTCTTCCAGACGCTCCTTATCGCGACTCGAGGAGCTCCACCTCCCTCAATGATCCGCGGGGATTCACAGATGTTGTGTGTCCTTTCCCTTTGAACAACGTTGTTCCCCAGCCTTCTCCAGACTTTGCGCCTTTTGGTTTCCCGCTCGCACATACGATCTGCCTTGTCACTGCATATTCCGAGTCCGTGGAGGGTCTCCGCACGACGCTCGATTCACTCGCTACAACCGACTACCCAAACAGTCACAAGCTCATTTTAGTTATCGCGGATGGCGTGGTCAAAGGCGCTGGGAATGACAAGACGACCCCAGAGATTTGCTTATCCATGATGAAAGAGTTTGTGATCGAGCCCGAAGACGTCGAGGCTCATTCCTACGTTGCCATTGCAGACGGACACAAACGGCACAACATGGCCAAGGTCTTTGCTGGTTTCTACGACTACGACGACCTCACTGTGGAAAAGTCAAAGCAGCAGCGCGTGCCCATGGTATTGGTTGCAAAGACGGGTAACCCATTAGAAGCGTCGGATCCTAAGCCCGGGAATCGTGGCAAACGAGACTCACAGATTGTCCTCATGTCTTTCGTTCAGAAAGTCATGTTCGACGAACGGATGACCACCTTCGAATACGAGTTTTTCAATTCACTTTGGCGGGTAACTGGAGTGAGCCCAGATCGCTATGAACTGGTGCTTTGCGTGGATGCCGATACGAAGGTGTTTCCTGACTCGCTAACTCGAATGGCCTCATGCATGGTTCAAGACGAGGAGATCATGGGGCTTTGTGGCGAAACCAAGATCGCCAACAAGGGCGAGACTTGGGTTACCATGATTCAAGGTGGGTTCATATCACCTCGTCAAATTTTACCGCCTCAACGACCCATTCTGTAGTGTTCGAGTATTACATTTCCCACCACATGACCAAGGCGTTTGAATCGATGTTCGGTGGCGTCACATGTTTGCCAGGCTGTTTCAGTATGTATCGTATCAAGGCCCCAAAAGGCGCCTCCGGGTACTGGGTCCCCATTCTCGCCAATCCGGATATAGTGGAACATTACTCGGAGAACGTAGTCGATACTCTACACAAGAAGAATTTGTTACTCCTTGGGGAAGATAGGTATCTAACGACGCTCATGTTGAAGACATTCCCGAAGCGCAAAAACATCTTTTTACCCTCTGCGGTCTGCAAGACCGTTGTGCCAGATACTTTTGGGGTCCTACTCTCGCAGCGCCGTCGTTGGATCAACTCAACAGTACACAACCTCGCTGAGCTCGTCCTCGTTCGCGATCTCTGTGGGACGTTCTGCTTCTCGATGCAGTTTGTTGTTGGTATGGAACTGGCTGGTACCCTCGTTCTCCCTGCTGCCATTTCCTTCACCCTATACCTCATAATTAGCACCGTCATCCCTGGAGGTCCAAATACCACTATCCCTCTCGTCCTTTTGGCTATCATTCTTGGCCTGCCCGGATTACTCATTGTCATCACCACGCGCAAGATTGCTTACGTGGGCTGGATGTTGGTCTACCTCCTCTCGCTTCCCATCTGGAACGGTATCCTTCCCGCATATGCATACTGGCATTTCGACGACTTTTCGTGGGGTCAGACGCGGCAGGTTTCTGGAGACAAAGGTGGAAACCACGGTGACAAGGAAGGGGAGTTCGATTCGACGAATATCGTAATGAAGCGTTGGGCCGAGTTCGAGCGCGAGAGACGATGGAAGAATGGTGCATACTCGAGGGATTCGGCCTACGACCCCAAGACCAACTCCCCAAAGCGGTACGGACCCGGATCTGAGCTTCCCGCCATGAATGACTGACCAATTGTTGCAGATACTCTACTGTGTCCAACACCGACACCGGTGTCACTCCCTCACAAGGCTTTGATGCCAGCACAACGGATTCTTTCGCAGGCCCCAGTGGACCTCGTCCGCGTCACGATAGTCAACTGCTCACCCTTCCCGCTCCGCTCGCCTTAAATCGCCCGCTACCCGCTGGTGGTTCTTCGACTTCTGTTGCCCGATCTAGTGAAGACGTATATTCGGAAGACTCCTCTCGCCAACGTCTCGTCTCCAGCCCTGCTTCCACTGCGACCGAGCACCAGGCTGAAGAACTTCATAACGCGTCAGCGTCAGCCCAACACCGCCGTCCATCCCCCGGTCGTGGAAGTCATGACCCTTACAACGTACGTGCGACCGGTGGTCACGCGGCGACTCGCCAAGTGATAGCACCAACCACATTCCCTGTCGACACGCCGAATCCGTTCCAAACTGGCCATGGTGACTATTATGATGCCTCCCACTCGGCATCTCCTTCTCCATCGGGTGGCCAACCCCGATCACGCGGGGTTAGCTTGTCGGACAGGGGTCCTGTCCCAGCTGAGGGCGTTCGTCGCGTCTCCCGCCCCACATCCCGCCGCCCTACGTCACAGACACCTCAGCAGAACAGATACTCGCGTCCTCCATCTGTTCACGCCACTTTACCGCCCGGTGCCGCAGCACCCAATCCCAGTGGTGGGTACTATGGATGGCCGGATAATTGACGACCTCACGGACTAGATGAATTGATGTACAGAATATCCGGACATTTCCGTTCAATGACGGTTTTTTTTTACTCGCTCTAATTAGGACTTTCCGCTTGTCGAACTTGTGCTCGAACGCTCGACATATCCACGGTGTACCACCTGTTCCGCCACTACTAACGGGTGTAGTCATTACTTCCGTGCTACTTTACGATACCTGGTCCCTACTTGTCCCTACTTGTCCCGAACTTTTGCTTTAGCCTTGACACGTTATCACAATGTTCATGCACCTTACGCATCGGGTTTTCTTTCATCATGGTGACGGTAAATACAGCCTGGCGTGAAACCCCGGCATATGGACGTCAAGCTTATAGCAAGATGCAAAACAATGGGCCCTCGTCCATTCGCGCGAGCACGCATCACAGTAGGTACAAAAAAAAAACCAGAGGAGGCATGATGGTGCCTACATTGACTGTGCCAGCCCTTCACATGATCCGCCGTGACCGAGTGAACGGCCACCCAGAGCGCGTTGAAAGCGCTGCCGCCCTCGGACTCAAGTTCCATGTTGCGATCACGATTCGCGCGCAGCCACGCTCTGATGGGTGAAAACGCCAACCCAACCGATTCCAAGGTAGAGGCGCGGCGCAGGCCTCGACCATGTCGCCAATCTCGGCCACTTTGTGAGGCCTTCATCTTTGTCTTTGCGCCATATGTATCTTCTCTGCGCCGCGTCGTCGATGATGAGGACCGAGAATGGAACTCGTTTATGCGCGGTAAAAAACCCTCAATGGCGCGATGGAAGTCGCCGCCGGTAATAACGTTCTCGACGACCTTGAGGTGGAATCCAGGACCGAGACGTTGCGTATCTTTACTTGTATAGCACTGAGCACGTGCGGCTGACCCAGGACGACTGAAACCGCGCCTTCAGTTTTGGCGATGCGCACTGCGCAACCGCTCGAGCGACAGATCACTGATCCCCGTGAATTTACGAAATTCAGAGTCAGGAAGTCCCTGAAGGGACATTGATAGGGCCAATCTCTTTAAGTTCGGTGGCAATGAGCCGGCGGACCATCATCGAGGGGTGGGTGTCGAAGGCATTTGACTGCGAGTTCGTCCAACAAATCTAGATTGATGACTCGGATGTTGGAATTGCCGGGGTGAGCTCGCCACATCGACTTATCAACAGAACGAGTAAAGACGTCAGAGGGAACGGGGGGTGGGGGGGTGGGGGGGTGAGAGGCGTAGAGGGACCCAGGCGAGGTACGAAAATTGGGGCGACGTGGCTGTGGGTATACCGCCCACTCGTGAGCTCCCCAGAGACCAACTGTGCCGATGATAACTGCAGGGCGGAGAGGGGGGATCGAGATGGAGACGGCGTTGATACCTAGTATTACGAATCCAGCCCGGCACTCGTATGCAGAAGCCCAGCGAGCGACCACTTGCCAACATGTGATACCTCAGGGTCGCAAAATTGGCGATCATCGGGACCGATGAGGCCCTGTGACAGTGAGTAGCAATTGCGGCTTTGATCCGAGATGTATCACTCGCTGGGTCGATGACACGCCAGTAGAGGGACTAGATACAGCAGCCATTCGAGTGTTAGGATGGGGGGGATCTGATACCGATGGAAGAAAGCAAACACTCCCACAGAGGTAATCAGACAGTTGAGGTGGGTAGCGAACGCTCCCACTGAAGCAACTAGACACCGAGTCGGATCAAGGATCAGGAGAAGCGGCAAGTCGAAGGGGAGATGTAGCGGATGCTCCCACCAAGACAGCCAGACAGCGAGTCGAGGGTGTAGCCATGTGCAAAAATAGTGGCTTTGAAAGGAGCGTCACACTGATGGCGAGGGCAAGGTGATAGTGGCTCGTGGGAATCTTACATTGCCTCTTTCTCGGTCCGATATTCTCATTCGGCCCTCGTTCATTTTTGCGCGCAAACTATCTCAGATAGCCATGCCCCGGTGGAATGGCTTTGACTCGTTGTCTGGCTGCGTTGCCTTTCCGCCTTTCTGACCGCTGGTGTCTCCTCACCTCCCGGACACGTTCCACGAGACGCACATGCCCTCGAGTTTTAACGAGGTTTTAACTGTGTTCCGTGGTTCCGTTCCGTGGGTGGTGTGGTTTCATATTATGGTTGGCATGTGATAGATGACGTCGCCCGGAACTGTTACTCCCGCGAACGGGCTCCGGACAGCCGCCTCTAGTATATATGTCAGCTGGACAATTAATACAACCCCTTATCTCTCTCCACGAAAAATATGGCTGCTAGCATAGAAATCCACACTCGCGTTGCTCAGAAGGCGCAGACAGAAATCCTCACCGATGGTGCCCTTCGATTTTTGGCTGCCCTTCACCGAACATTCGATGCGACTCGCCAGGGTCTCCTCGCTGCTCGCGAGGCAGCTCAAGCACGCTTCGACGCAGGGGTACCTTTTGACTTTCCCCCTGAGACCGCCCACATCCGCGCTGAGCCTTCCTGGCATTGTGCCCCACCTGCTCCTGGCCTGGAGGACAGACGCGTCGAAATCACCGGTCCGACCGATAGGAAGATGGTCATCAACGCTCTAAATAGCGGTGCAAAGACATTCATGGCCGATTTTGAGGGTATGGATTGTCCACTTCCGCCTGACGTAACTGACGGTGCCGAATTGATGTAGATGCTACTTCACCGACCTTCAAGGCAATGATTGAGGGCCAGATCAACCTCCGCGATGCCATTCGCCGACAGGTCGACTTTGAGTCAAACGGGAAGCAATACAAACTCTCGCCAAATCCCGCTGTCCTCATCGTGCGGCCTCGCGGCTGGCACCTCGATGAACCACGCGTCACTGTCGATAAGGCACCGATGTCCGGTTCCCTATTTGATTTCGGCCTTTATTTCTATCACAACGCTGAGGAACTCGTCAAGCGGGGCTTTGGCCCTTACTTTTACCTTCCAAAGATGGAGCACTACCTCGAGGCACGCCTGTGGAACGACGTTTTCATTTTCGCCCAGTCCTACATCGGCATGCCGCACAATACCATCAGAGCTACCGTTTTGATTGAAACTCTCCCCGCCGCATTCCAGATGGAAGAGATTCTTTTCGAGCTGAGAAACCATTCCTCTGGGTTGAATTGTGGCCGGTAGGTTCATCGCATTTACTCCACTGCAACACCAGAGGCTCATTGCACCTGTCGTAGGTGGGACTACATATTTAGCTTCATAAAGAAGCGCCGCGCTAATAGGAGCGCAATTCTTCCGGATCGCAAGGACGTCACCATGGAAGTTGGCTTTATGGACGCTTATGTCCGACTTCTTATTCAGACCTGCCACAGGTAAGCTTTCAAGTTCGGAGATATCGGATTAAGTCCCAACATCGTGTTTCCAGACGCAAGGTGGCTGCCATTGGTGGGATGTCTGCTCAAATCCCCATCAAGAGCGACAAGAAGGCAAATGATATTGCGATGAACAAGGTCCGCGCGGATAAGCTTCGTGAAGTCACCAATGGGCATGACGGAACCTGGATTGCCCATCCTCTGATCAACAACATTGCCCGCGAGATTTTCGATCAGCATATGTTGGGTCCCAATCAGGTATGTGCCCTGGCTTATGCGTGTACGTGAATTGAAATTTCCACCCCATAGTACCATATGCGGCGCGAGGACGTTCGCGTCGCTGCTGCTGACTTGCTGAACACGAAAGTGCCTGGAAAGGTCACTTCTGAGGGCGTGCGTTCGAACGTCTCGACTGTTCTTGCATACGCAAGCGCTTGGCTCGGTGGCAATGGGTGCATCCCTCTAAACCATCTTATGGAGGACGCAGCGACTGCAGAGATCGCACGCGTCCAGCTTTGGCAGTGGGTCCGTTATGGTGTGCGTGACGACACTGGTGCAACTATCACCGCCGATTATATTGCCAAGCTCACCGAGGCGGCTGTTCCCGAGGTCCGCAAGGCAGTACCCGTGCTCAGGGATGAGCACTTGCACATCGTCGCCAAGTATCTGAAGGAACAAGTTCACGGACAGTGGCCTAGCGAGTTCTTAACAAGTGACCTGATGCCGTATCTTGCGGCTGCGGATGGGGTCCCCCCGAGTTGGCAACCTAGCAAGTTGTAATATTTCTTGCCCAGATTCTATGTTTGTACATACGCATGTCCCTTGTGTCCATCATTTGACAGTACTAGAAATGCCGGAGGGTCCCGAAGGGCCCTATCCATAATTCTGTTGTTGTGTCTGCAGTGTTGAAGGAGACCTTACTTGGGAGACCCGGAATTCTCTGATGTCATTTTGCATGCATATTATCTCATGTTTGAATGGCAAGTCGCACAAAGTACACATTCAGAGTGTGTCTCAGTGGGGATCGACCTCATGGCCGCCCTTCTCCTGCGCGTGGGAACCGACTTACTTATCGGCCCTCGGGTCAACCCTTCGTCAGGCCTGACGGTCCCCGCTGTCACCCTTCCCGCATGGGGGACTTGGTGGGCACTTCCCTCTACTGCGCCAGCAATGGGCCATTGCGCACCCTACGGCCTTTACCCTCTTGGCGTCTGATACCCGGTCAAACCCTCTGAGCAGATGTGCAAAAGCAAGCTCTAGTTTTTCCTACTTTTCCAGGAACTTCCCGCGGAGCACGCTTGGAGGGAGCTAGTGGCACGAGTCTGGTGTGCGCCAAGAGAAGGGTCCTTCAACGAATGACAATAACTTGGGCTTACTAGTAGAGGTTTCAGATTCGGACGACATGATGATCCAGTCAACTAATGGTTCTTAGTCAGCTGAGCGGTTGGCGAAGTCTCAAGATTTCCAACAGAGCTCTAATTTCAAGTGGCAAACTGCCGCTTCTAGATCCGTGCTCATAAACTGAGGCGGGCGTCCTTCCTTGTGCGTTTGTTCGACCGACATACGGGTCAATCGATGATTGGAAGCAAGATAATATGGCCGTCTCATGTTGTGTCCAGGTCGCAGGACACGACACGACTACAACGTTTGGAAAGGTGGACACAGAACTAAGAGTTTCCAGTAGTCGCGAAATGACTCATTTAGACCGCCGCCTGTATTGCCAGCACCGCTTCAAAACCAGACGGTACATATCAGAGCTAGCGACCCATTCACCTCATTTATCTTTTTCTCCGCCACTGACGTCTCAGCGTGAATACCATGGCTAGTATTCCCGTCCCTGGTGTCACCCCCGAAAATTGGAACGAAGGCAACATCTCCAAACCTTGGTCCCAATTTATCAACTACACCATTTCCACACGCATGCCCATTGACGGAGACCCAGTTTTGCAATCAACGCCTCGCTGGACCACCGTGCTGCAGCCCGAGCCTATCTCGGCGCCTAGATTTGCCCGCCCAGAGCCGTCGCTTCCGCACCGGCTTCTCGGCGCCTTACCAGGGTTGCTTGCCAACCCTGGTGCCTTTTCCTTTACTGGCGCACCGCTATGGACTTCGGATATACCGGATACCCTGGCCACTCGCCTAGATTATCTCCCTCAGGAAATCGGGATGGCCGGTCACGGCTATTCCGGCATGACCGTTACCACGGATGTCCGCGTGACCATTGCTGGGGTGGCCCTCATCGCAGTGCGAGGTCTCGCGGTCGCGTTTAACCTGCTCCTCGATAGAATTACATTTGTCAATTCGCATCAGCCCAACTCGTGGCAAAATGACTGGTCTATGGCGTATGGCGAGCACGTGGTTCTGGTCGGACAAGATTATTCTCATGAAATCATACTCGACATGCCTGGCCTACAAGATGGCCTTGTTTTACAATCTTCTTCTGTACATGAGGGTCTGCCTGCCATCCTTGTTCAGGTTTGCGTTTGCGTCTGTCTGTCACTCGCGTATTCGGTGATTGATACTACCTCGCTTCCAGATCGGCTATCGCATGCTCGCCGCGAACGTTAGATTTGCGATACTCTTCAGCACGACCGTTTTCCGCCTTGTGGAGATCGGTACGCCCACCGATAGCGATTCTGTCTCTCTCTCATTCTTGTCTCAGACTCCCGCCTGCAACAGGGTCACACTCTGTTGGTGTCTCCAGCATACTGGGTCTCATCTGAGCGTCCAGGAGACACTAGTGCGGATCTCGAGGCCAAGCCCCTCCCAGCCCTTCTCACTGCTATGGTATTGGCCGGTCTAAGACCTCCTATCATCTGTCCCGCAGCCTGTGAACTGGAGAGTCTAGGTCCTGTCCTTCCCAGTAGCACCACCACAAAACGCAGACACTCTTCAGAAACAGAGACCGTTGTACCAGGAAGCGGTGTGCCGAAGCCCTAAGACAGGTAATTCCAGTACAGTGTGCGGCGATTGTAGGATCGGATATGGATAGTTCCAGTCAAGGAGAGAGTTGGCTGTATACATACTTCTAGACAGGGATACGTGAATAGGCCTCACCCCAGCGAGGGGTTCTCTGTTCTCGATCATCGAGCTCAGTCCACTTCCCGGGCTTCTGGAAAAGATGATGGACCTGCGGAACGTGGTTGTATACTGACTGGCCCTGCATAAGTGGTACCGAGCGCGCTGGGTAGGGTGTCTTTGAGTCAGTAAATAAGAACGAAGACGAAAGCAACTCACTGACATGGGCCCGAGATCAATTATGTCTTGTCGCACTGAGAGTGACATCCTCTATCTCTTCCTGGCTCGTGTTCCAGACCTATGCGAAAGGTGAGTGGATGCACATCGGAGTGGTTATGGGCTCACCTCTTGATATTCGCGAATGGCGTCATTGATGCGGTCTGTTTGCGCTTGTGTGAGTGGACCCCCAGATACGATACACCTACATCGTGCGTGCATCAGCGAGGCTGGACGCGAAAGCGACTGTACTCTCTGTGTCGCCTGAATTACTTCCTCGGACCACCACTTCGTGGCAAGCAACTCCACGCGTTCTTGCACCAAAGGACAGGTAGTTCCTCGATCTATCTTGGTGTGTGGGGAAGTAGGTAGTTACAATACTACGTGCAGAGGAAAAGGTCTTCGGACGTGTTGGGATACCCCACTACGACCCGTCCCAAGTCGGAACGTGCCTCTATTGAGCGCGGTCTCTGTCAAAATTTGTGTGTGATGTGACGACTACCTGGTTCTTCGTTCAAGGAAACTGACACACGTAACGAGAACTGAACGACATACGATCATGCATGACTCGTATGCTTCAGAAGACACCATGGTACAGCGGAGACAAGGGCGTATGTCATAAGGGATACAGCGAGATAATTCATACTGTGGAGACATTCCTTCGCGTGAAATGTGACCAGGCGCTCGCCGGTGTGCCTTGTCAAATTTGCCTTATTGGGAGGTTCAAAAGTTTGAAGGAACTCGAGCCGTCCTTAGGTACCCTGTATTATGGTCGTCTCGCACGGGATGATTGTAGGATGTACTGGATGAGACTTCTCATGGGAATGTCTTGAAAGAAGGCGGGGACACCGCGAGGTTGCAAAGGAAAATCACGAAGTCTCGCGCGGACGTAATACGAGGGCGCCGGAGTAAGTTGAATGTAGTTTGCACACCAAAAAAGATCTACAACAGTGCGAGAGTGTGTTGGCACAGTAGGATTCTATCTCTCCGCATAAGGGAGCATGCAAAATGTGTTGGCACCGCTGCATGCGTCCGGCTGTGACTTTGAACCTCGGTATACATAAACATATCGCATATATTAATAACTATTACCGTACGATCCCCCCCTCCTCAACTCGTTTTGTCGTATCGCTGAGGAGGACCTCTCAGGATTTAATAATCTTCTGAAGAGGAGGCTGCCCTACCAACCTTATTGTATGAGCTATTGTTTTTTCCCATTGTATCTGTGATGTTTCGGGTTCTGCGCTGACATACATACTTATATGTCTCATCTCGTATCTGATTACTATACGCCTATTGTTTTATGGTCTCAGCTGTGGCCTGTGTGTACGTAGTTATAAGCGCTGGTATTCGCCTCGAATGTACATCGTCACTCTGTTCTTGGAGCACCCGGCGTGCCATCTTAAGTCGTTCCTTGTTCCAATCTACTCGCTTATCTCGTGCTCGACTACGCACAGACGCTCTTTCACCTCCGCGCACTGTACCTCAGCCCATAATGTTGTTCTGATCAGCTGCAGCCTGTTCCGAGTCTGAGGAATCTCGAAGGCAGCCGGATTAGTTACAGAGGGTCTGGGTTTATAGGGGGTGCTGACTCACTTATTCACTCTTTCATCACCTATTTTGACAATACGCCTACAACTCATCTTTTAAACACCACAACTGACGGAGCCTAGCATGTCGGAAGTCGCATAGAGCTAACAGGGTTGAAAACCGCGATTGTCCTGCCCTGCGGGTGCGAACGGGAACGATAACCACCGAGTCAACGGTCGTCCGAACCAAGCAGCTGGAAGGTAAAAGACAGCAGCACGGTTGTACCATCACCAAATCGCGAAATGAAGACCAGTTGTCATCAACCACAGAATAATATTGAACTTGAGCGAAAACGACGTCTTCGCCTCGGCTTGAAGTTTGAAGTTCGGCGTCCACGTGCGGAACAAAAATTATTAGCACAAGTAGCTCAGATGTTGAGTTCGATAACGAAGATGTAGGATGGAAAACATGCAGCTGAACCTCTCCAGTTCCGCTAAGCCTTTATTGACGAAGTTTGGCCAACCTCGCAAATTTGTCGTGGGTACTACTCTAACAAGGTTTCCAATTTGAGATGCGCATTCCGCGACGTACTCCGAGACACGTGACTAGCGCATCCATCACAAACACCGAGTGAGCACGAACCAAGACGTGTGCAGCGCTGCCAGCTATTTCCATCCTAAGGCTGCCTTTTCGTAATCTCTACGGCCCATGTCGAACATTCAAACTCTTCGCTTCCGTCGGCCCATCGAAAAGGATAAGAATGAGTTTGCGCCCAAGCCAGTGGCGGCACGACACACTGGCATCCTCCAGGACCAGCTCCGAAGGTGCGTTATACACGCGCATGAGCAGGCTGTTCCTCCGTTTCACATACGCGTTCCAGAGCCTCCCGTCCCCCTTGGGTTCCCAGGTTCTCCGTGGCTGTGAGGGTCTTGCTCATTTTCCGGGTGACAGCAGCAATGTACTCAAATCTCCAAGACTGCGATGAAGGTTTGTCCGTTTTGTGCCGTTCACGAACTCTGCTTCTGAGCGACCCTCTTACAGTATTCAATTACTGGGAACCCCTTCACTACCTGTATAAAGGTTATGGCTTCCAAACATGGGAAACGTCACCGCAATACGCGATCCGGAGCTGGGCTTACACCATCTTGTGGCTTCTCCCATCCAAGATCCTCTTCTGGGTGCTTCACGAGACAGGCAAGGTAAGCTCATGGTAGTGCGATCTCTCCCAAAAGCTCTCACACTTCCGCAGAGACCAGCTTTCTTCTTCGTGCGCGCTCTTCTTGGGACGATATCTACCCTCTGTGAGGCCAAGCTTTACGATACAGTCCGCCTCAAAATAAATAATCGCGTGGCCCGCTACATGCTTTTCATGTTGGCTGCCAACGCTGGCATGTGGAACGCGTCCACAGGTGAGTTGTTTATGTCTAATACCCCACGGGGGCTCCCTCGCTCTCTTCTGGGATCTGACATATCCCAGCCCTCCTCCCCTCTTCTTTTGCTATGTATACCACCATGTTTGCTCTGTCTTACGCATTTGTTCCACCGAGCAACAAGGACAGCCAGCGGACGCTTGCAGCAGTCTTGCTTTTCAGCGTTGGCGCAGTCCTTAGCTGGCCCTTCGCTCTTGCCTTAGCCATCCCATTTGTCTTCGAGGAGTTATTCGTATTCGGCGGTGATATAGTACCAGCAAAAGATAGATTCGATTGGCAGCTCAACCGCGGGATTAGATTGCTCCTTTGTGGCGCCATAGCTGCGCTAATTCCAGTCGGTGTTCAGTTCTTCCGTTTTTTACTTTCACTGAAGATGCACAGATACCTATAGTCGTTGTTGACTCGTATTTCTACGGGAAGGTGACCGCGGTATTTTGGAACATTGTGAAGTATAATGTTTTCCCTGATGCATCCCGCGGTCCGGGTCTGTACGGAACCGAACCCTGGTACTACTACCTCCTGAACCTCTCTCTCAACTTCAACATTTTGCTCCCGATGGCCCTTTTCTCTCTCCCAGCATTGGCGATCACTTACAGAATTGACCGCCGTCGCCTCGGGAACGTTGTCCCGTCTACAGAGCAAAGCTCACCGTTCCGTCTCCTTGCGCTGCGTCTACTCCCACTCTACATCTGGATAGGCATCTTTACCATCCAGCCTCACAAGGAGGAAAGATTCATGTACCCCGCGTTCCCTCTTGTGTGTTTCAATGCTGCCGTCATGACATTCTTATTACGGGGATGGATTGAGGTCGCTTATATCAAAATAACAAAGTCACCATACAAGGTGGGCTCTGACCGTCATAATCGTGCTTCCGTGCTGACACCTGTTGCCAGGCATCCCGTACCCAACTCTTCCGTTGGTCGACGCTGACGATTGTTCTTCTCTCTGCTCTCATCTCTCTCTCTCGCATCCTTGCACTCTGGGAATACTACCACACCCCCATGACCCTTGTGTATCAATTCGAGAAGCAAGAAGTTCCGCGACTCCTCAATGTCACCGACTTGCTCGAAACCCCGCTTCCCCCTCCAGAGCTTCTCGAGGAATACAAGCGAGAGCTCGAGAAGAAGAGGGAGGACGAACAGCGCATTGACTTGTCTCCGATCGCAGGGTTTGGGTTACGAATTTGTTATGGAAAAGAGTGGCACCGCTTCCCTGGCCACTACCTTGTCCCGGATGGGATAAGGATCGACTGGATCAAAAGTGAATTTAATGGCATGCTCCCTGCGCATTTCCTTGAACCACCCAGCGGGATTCGGTCCAGAGTAATGGGGACGAGACATTTACCCGCTGGCTTGAATGACCTGAACAAGGAAGAGCCAATGCACTATGTAAGCTTCTTTTACCCTTGAAGCGGGGGGCCATCTCAATTAATCCTTATGCAGGTCGGTGTGTCGAGCTGCGACTACCTGGTCGATTGCGACTTTCCGCATGACCCTATTGAGTCCACCCACGAACCGCGTTACATCCTCGACGACAAGACATGGGAGCGCGTATCCTGCCTACCTTTCCTTGACGTGCGCCACTCATCGCGACTGACACGGGCATTCTGGCTTCCGGGTCAGACGTGGCAGAGCCGGAATAGCTTTGGCGAATACTGCATCCTGCGGAATAAGAAGTCTGTTGAGAGGAAGATCGATGAGGTTAAACGCCTACACAGTACTGCGTAGTGTGATAGAGATATAAGATGTCACCTGCAGTGTACTGTAGTTATAGATGATGACATAATCGATCTCGTGCAGATCCTATCCTCGAATCCTCGATTAAACGGCGACAGCTGAACCCATCGTCTGACCAAAAATGCAACGGCCCCTACCTATCGTGAGTGATTCGTTCTCGAAAGTTGGTCAAAATTATTTGAACTCGGGCTACGCAGCAACCTACCGTCGTTCTCCTCAAGGAAGGAACTGATACATCCCAGGGAAAGGGACAACTATTGTCTAACATATCAGCATGTCTAGCCGTCGCAGAGACGCTTGCAAGCACATTGGGGCCCAGGGGAATGGACAAGCTCATCGTCAACGATAGAGGAGAAGCCCAGATCACCAACGATGGAGCGACCATTCTCAAGCTTCTGGACATCGTTCATCCGGCTGCCAAGACACTCGTGGATATCGCCCGTGCTCAGGATGCAGAAGTTGGCGACGGCACTACGAGCGTCGTGCTCATCGCGGCACAACTGCTGAAGGAGGTAAAAGGGTACATAGAAGAGGACGTCAGCCCGCATATCATCGCGAAAGGCTTTCGTCAGGCCGCCCAGCTTGTGCGTGTTCTTTTCTTCTTATTAACTCCACTTGATAAACCTCCCCTCAGTGCATCGATCGTATCAACGAGATCCAAATATCTGTTGACCGCTCAGACCCAGAGTAAGGCCCCCGTATCTCGACACTGAACCCAACTGAACCCCAACCATTCAGAAAGTTCCGCTCCCTCCTACTCAAATGCGCATCCACCTCTATGTCGTCAAAGCTCATCCATTCAGAAAAACCCTTCTTCTCGAAGATGGTCGTAGACGCTGTGCTCTCTCTTGAACAAGACGAATTGGATGAGTCACTCATTGGCGTTAAAAAAATTCCCGGGGGTGGCATGCAAGACTCACTTCTGATCAACGGTGTCTCGTTCAAAAAGACGTTCACTTACGCTGGCGCAGAACAGCAGCCTAAATCCTTCACCAACCCTCTCATTCTATCCCTTAACGTAGAGCTTGAACTTAAAGCGGAAAAGGACAACGCTGAAGTCCGCGTGGATGCTGTCTCTGATTACCAGGCGATCGTCGATGCTGAGTGGGAAATCATCTATCGCAAACTACAGGACATCGAAAAAACTGGCGCAAAGGTCGTGCTGAGCAAGCTTCCTATCGGAGACCTAGCTACCCAATGGTTTGCCGACAGAGACGTCTTCTGCGCTGGGCGTGTTCCTGCTGGGGACCTTCGGAGAGTCGTCCAAGCCGTCGGTGGTTCGATACAGTCTACGACCTCAGATATCGGCCGTGAACACCTTGGTATATGTGGCAGGTTCGAGGAGCGACAAATCGGCGGCGAGCGATACAACGTTTTTGAAGAGTGTTCCAACGCTAAAACCTGTACGATCCTCCTCCGCGGTGGCGCGGAACAGTTTATCGAAGAAGTGGAACGGAGTCTACATGACGCGGTGATGGTGGTGAAGCGTGCGGTAAAGAACGGTGAGGTCGTCGCTGGTGGCGGCGCCATCGAAGTGCGTATCTTGCTAAAATACAGTGACACTCGAATGGTGAATGACCTCTGTCCACAGATGGACCTTTCTTCTCACATACGAAAGCACGCGCTTTCTATTCCGGGCAAGCTTCAGCTTGTTCAGATCGCATTCGCAAAGGCACTCGAGATCATTCCCCGGCAGATCTGCGACAATGCCGGCCTCGACTCGACCGACATCTTAAACAAGCTCCGCATGAAGCACGCCCGTGGAGAGAAATGGATTGGCGTTGATGTCGACGGGCCCGATGGCGTCCGAGACAACTTGGATGCATTCGTCTGGGAGCCCAGTCTGATCAAGACCAACGCAATCAGTAGCGCAGTGGAGGCGGCGTGTCTAATCATTTCTGTGGACGAGACTGTGCGGAACCCTCAGAGCGAGGCGGTAAGTTGACTTGCTTTCGCGGAAATTTTAATAGCTCATCACTCTGCGAATGTACGTAGTCCAACCCTGGTCCCAAGGCGCCTCCGGGAACTGCGCAGCGAGCGCTAAGAGGACGAGGGAGAGGTGGAGTTCCGCGGCGGTAAGATCCGGGTAGGGGTACAAACTTGTCGGCGTGAATGGAAGCTACTCTTTCGTAAATCGTTGCTTATGTGAGAATGTGGGCACACGGGAAACTCGCATTTGCTTCTCTAGTGGCGAAAGCCCTTCACCACCGACTTGGAACATTGAACATTTCTCTTGGCAGGTGCACCATGGCGCAACACGTGGACCGGTTAGGCCTAAATTGGGCGGAATCTATTCCTCACATTCTGATTCTGTATGGTAAGTTCCCATGCTACATAGGAAAACACACCCCTGCTAGTCCCCAAAAATCACTGTATGCACTGTTCGAGAGTTACTAGACCCTTGCTGTGTCCTGTTTCGACCTGACGACCAGATAACACTCGGCCAGCAGTGTACCACCAACTTGAAGTATATTTTACTAGAGGAGCCTGAGAAAATCAATGAAGTGATGGCGCAGTGGGGACAGATGATAGCGTATCGTATGCACTGCCCCGATGCGAGGCCCAGTTCTTTTCCTTTTTCTTTTTTTGAATACATTTGTATTCTGGAGTGCATGTCTAAGACAAAGACCAGTCGTAGCGCGAGCCGTTTTACAGCCATGAAACCACTAATTCCGAAGGGCCAGCGTGGAATCATAGGAGACAAGTGACTATGGAAGGCTGAGGACGGCGAAAGGCCAAACCCCAAAGTTCACGTAGAGGATATTAAGAAGGGACTTACCCAGTTTCAGAGGTTCAGGTGGCACTTCTGATAGCGGTGGCCCGGGATCCGGGCTGAACGCGGCTTTGCTTTCTTTGAAGAAGCGGAGAAGTTGATCGGTGCCTTTCGTGGTGGTGAAGAGGGCATCAAACGGGATGGCGCGAAAAAGTCCCACGAGGCCAACATTGATGCGGTTTTGGGAAAACCGTGGGCAGACCATGAGGTGATGGGGATCGCGTGTGATGACCGCAAGGACAAGTGGTGTGATGAGGGTAAGCCTTACGGAAGTGGCGGGCATAAGAGCCGGTGAATGCATGATCAATCGCGAGTTGTAGCGCCGTGGATGTGGTGCGCCGTTTATGAATGTAGGGACCGCGGGGGCGCCCTTGCTGGTCTTTCTCCCGAACCGTAGAAGCGCGCCAGAGTGGGTGGTTGGAGTCGTTAGGGGGGTGTTTGATGGCACGGCCCAGTTCAGTAGAATTCAGAGATCTTTCCTATCTGCTCAGAGTTCCGCAAGCACCTGCGCGGGTCGTGGCAGTGTCCAATTAGCCATACTCCCGATAGCCTTCCTGCTCACCGAGGCTTGGCTCGCTCATATCGCCTGCCTTGATGGGCACTCCCCAATGACCTTGGTATATTGCGGAATAATTCGCAAGTTTCGGTGTGCTCCGCTCAAGAGAAGTTCAGTACGTCTATCTAATCCCCCATCGTTGATCATAGGTTGCACCTACGGCCCGGGCTCAAGGATGTCGCACGACGTCACGAAGTCAGGCTCACCAATCGTAAGAAGTTCCCGGTGGACCTAGCACCTGTATTAGTACCACCCATCGCGTTGCTGTCAGAATGTTACCAAAGGGAAGCCCCTGGGGAAAGAGTAAGAGAACCGGGTCTTATCTAATCCAAGAAAAAGAACGGGCCGTATCCGCGATGACGGGACACAAAGGAACATTCCGCCTTTGATTGAAGGCCTCTCTATGCACAGGTGTACGCCATGGATTTCGGACATTTATTTGGCGGCCCACAGTCGATTGGCACCATCGTGTCACATGTTGGTGCCCTTCCCCTAGAGCCAGAGGCCATTTCTAAACCGTAGAGCAGGCTCCAGTTAGGCGACCAACGTTTCTATCTGATCGGGTGTGGGTAAATCATCAAAACGATATTTTCAACAGGCCCGGGTTCAATTACAGTAAAGTACACACCTCTAATGCGGACGCGTTATTGACATGGCCATATTTGAATGTGAAGTGAGCATTCCGCTGGCGGCGTCTCACTTGGGATTTGCCGAACTAAGGAACCACTCCATCAGGTATTCATACCCGAGAATTTCATATTTTACCTTGAGGCTTCGTGACGCGACGCGCTCCTCCCAAAAATGCCGGAAATTTTTTGAGAAAGAAGCGGGCATCTTCGGCAACTGTTCCATTCGTATGATTCGTATGTCGACGTTTACACGGATAACTCCGTTTACATACTGCAAGCCCTGCAAATGGTTTCATTGTACCTGGAACGGCGCGCTTAAGAAAATTACTCCGGGAATCTACTCATGACGCCTGTCGATATTTGAATAATTGGGGGGGCGGGGGGGCACCGTCCGGACAGGGCTGGAGACAGCGTTATAAGACCAGCTCTCTGGGAACTCATTCTTAAACTTGCGCGACCAGCATGGGCGCAGGCAAAGGTCATAGACGTACCCCAATTGAGTTTCCGCGTCGTGTCGCGCCCCCAGTCCCACCGAGCGTGGGCCGTGACCTCTGGGACTTTGATGAGAGAACATATCCTCAGGTGAGGCGGCTCATTACGTTCAGACATTCGGGCTCACTGATGCTGACGCATCTAGGATACTGGTCTTGCCAAAGGATTACAATTCAGATCCGTATCTGTCACTTCGGATCAGCTGCAGTGTCTACCTGGCTCGCCATACGACGAAGCAAGCGTAACCCAGCTTTTGGAAAGCCAGGCGCACCCCAGCAGTGCATATCAGGTTTTGCCGCCAGATCTTGCGCTGTTTACAGACACTCAGGGAGCTGGGTCGCCCGGGCGTGGTTGCGCGTCTGGTAGGGAGCAGCATAGCTGTGAGCACTGCGGGAAAACCTCTAAACGGGTTCAAGAACATGTGCGACACGTTAGGGAAGTACACGATCTGCCTCGTCAATGCCCGTTTTGCCCCTACCGGTGGAGGCGTGCCTATAAAATAAAACACCACCTGAGAAAAGTGCACGACAACGAGTTCATTCCAGTGGTCCTGGAGGGCATCTGCATCCTGCAGGGCCAGGATGTGGTTGAGTTCGTAGAAACCTTGGAATTCGTGCGTAACTTCAAGTTCAAGACACCAGAGACAAATGTATTGTCACTTTGATCGTTACTTTCCGAGTCCTCGCTTATGGAAGGTGTGTGTCTTGGTATAAGTATTAAATAATTCAACTGTTATACTTACGCGAGTGTTGTAGATGTTGCTTCGGGAGTATAGGTGTTGTCCTGAGTGGAGGCGTTGATGAGGGGAGGGCGGATGAGGCAAGAAGATATTAACGCGCCTAACATGTCACATGACGCCACGTGATCGAGTGACATATCACGTGTACAAACTCGAACTCTTCGGGCTATCATTAGATGTGTTTGGGAGTATGTTGTTGAAATACGAACAGACTGAGGATTGAACCTGTCATGACTCGGTGATGGTCGTACGAAATGTGTGGAATGTGAAATGCATAAATACACAACATATAATAGTCCCTACCACACAAAATCCCTCTTCAGCTCGTTTTGTCACAACGCTGAGGGTGATTCAAGAATTCACAGTAGACTACCACATGGGGTGAGTCGCGAATGCGCGAATTGTTGTTTCTTTTGATCGCCTGATCTGGTTCTGAGACTGCGCTTAGTGCTTGCTTTCGCGATAATAGTGTCATCACGAAGGCAAGCGCCACGCGTGGGTCCAAGCAGTTGTGACCCAATGCCTCATCGAGCTCTTTTGTTCTCTTTTGTTCTAGTTATGATCCGCGTGTACGCACTTAGGAACACCGGTACTCGCCGTAATGTACCTCCATCCTGTTATTTTCGAAAGCACCTGGCGTGCCTTGATCTAAGTCGCTCCTTGCTCGACCTTCTCGCTTTTCTTGTCCCCGCCACGTGTTCCCGCGTGTATAACTCCGCGTTGTTCACTAGGGAAGGGACAGGTAGGGATAGAGGAAGGTGCTTGTAAAACACGGCATGCGCGTTTTGAATGAGATCCTCAATAACAAGTTTCTCGGAGGGAATGAGTTAGGAAATTTTACGAACATTGTTGCAACGTGCCTTCACGTCGACACCGCCTTGAAAAACTGAATTCCTAGTACGAAGGACAGTATAGCTGAACTGGGTAGCGAACGCCTCCACGATCATCGCGTTCTTGTATGAATGAGACGAGCAAGAGATACCGCAAAAGAGTTCCTCGAGATGTCCTATGAACCGGATGTAGTTCACAGATCTTCGATCGCAACAGGGAGAAATCGTTTTCGGTATATCTGGCTATTCAGAATGGGACATCAGAATGCGGATGTGGACGAAATGTACGAGAGCATTCAGATCACCTACCTCTATTCTGCGTGTATTGTTTATAATCTCGCAAAGAGAGCATAAACAGTGGCTCTGGAGGATCCAAGAGGTAAGGCTACGTGATGTATCAGAAATGAACTTAAGGAATTGAGGCGTTTGCAATGGTTGCAATGGCTGACCCAGGGGCGTCGCAACGGGATGAATGCTGTCTGTGAAAATGTCCTTTTACTGTCGAGTCTGCACCGCAACTGAATGTTAATTCACATCAACTAGTAGGTTGGTCACTGGGGTGGAGTCCACTGACCTGTAGTACTTCTGCGTCTATTGGAGAACCCAACTGTGACACTAAACATGAATCCCCGCACACACTTTGATCAGCTTACCGAATATATTTTCTAAGTATTCAGACCTCGATGCACTTTCTGATCACTTTCGGAACATTGTCTTGATTGGTCGTGGCGTCCACTCAAGGGACACCGAAAATCGGATTTGAATAAGCACCGGTATGATAGTTGCGGTAGAGAGTGAGTGGAGTAATAGAGAAGGAATCGGCGCGACGGAAAGACGCTCTCAGACCGAACGTATCTGCTCCGGCCGAGGCTTTCTCGACTTCTGCCGTAGTACTTATTACCCCGTCGTCATGCTCTACGTGTGCTGCGCCGCATACCGTGTCAAAATCCTCGAAGGTTTCACAGAAGCTTAATAGCACTGACATCATATTGTCCACGTGTTTGACAAGAACGTTTTTGACGGTTGTCGAGAAAGCGAGTTCCTCAAGACACTGCGTCGGCAACGATTCATGTAGCATCAATCAATATCGGAGCATAGAGTATAACTCACACCATATCCGTCCTCCAGATTCTCGGCCCTCTACAGTCGCAAGGTGTTGGGGCAGCTAACGACCCACCTGTAGTCATTGTCGGACACTAATTCAGAGGGTTTATTCAGTAAACGAAGTTGGAACTCATGGATGATACCGGCGATGCCTCCTTCAGACTTGGCAGGCGCAAGTTCCCGCAAAACTTCCCGCCCACCACGAAATGGGGCCGAGATATTGTCTCCAAACCTTTTGTTCAGAACGTCCTGCGAACGAGTATGCCTGCTGAAGCTTCAAGAATGTGTTCTCTGCGTAATCAGCATATTTCGCAGCAGATCTGTTGGGATCTTCTTCGATCCGCTTTCTTGTCTGATCTTCCGTTTCCTTCTGGATAGCCCTATTATCAGAACAGGGTTTCCCGCCCGAACGGGAAGTCCCTGGCTTGCCTTCAGCCTTGCAAGGTGTTCAATGACATCATTATCCAAAACATGCTTGGTGTTAGCCTCTGCGATGGCTGTAGGCTCCAAGCCACAGTTTAGGGCGTGCAAACGCATACCTCTTTCTAGATTGTCTCTGACTTTATCCCATGCTGCTCTCGTCGTAGTTGGTTTGGCACGTAGGTCAAATGAGGCATCAGCGGTTTTTGCCTTGCGATGGAGTTTCCGGTACTTCAAGAGAAAGAAATCAATCTAGATACGTGACAGGTTCGACTTTTCGGACGACAACCAACTAGTTGCCTCAACACTTTGCCTGAAAACCAAGTGGTCAGTGTAAGCTGTAAGACTCAGATAATATTGACGGACCTTTCTTGTCAAATAACGATTTGTGACGATCTCAGTTGTGTATATCGAAATTGGCGAGCAGAATGTTCTAATATCTCTCCAAAAGCGCTCTGAACTGAGGTTCTACGGATATGAAAAACATGGGAAGCAGCCAGAGGGGGCATGCGCTGCCTGAGAGGGCGCTTTTGTAAGCTGCTCATATCAAAACAAGCAGCGACCATGAGATATATTGTCTCAGGCTTCCAGATGTCAGTAAAGTCAAACTATCCTCGTTAATGTTTGGTTCGGTGTCTGAAACAGCGCAGCCATTTGGTGAGACGCGTGTTCGGACCATCAGAACACGGAGGGGTATCAATTCAAGTCAACGGATGGGGGAGTTGAACACTGGATACATCTGACCTCAGGTGAGCTTGACACGCACCACTTGAGCTTGAACTCGCGGGCAGAGAAGAGACCACGCACATTCTCTAAGCACCCAGCTCCGAGTTTATACACGTCCCCCTCGCGTGTCAGTGGTGACCGAAATTGCTGAAATAGCACAAAAATGTATCCAGAGAGGCACTTCGTCATGCAGTAAATAAAGTAGAGGAGCTCGACCCCCTTCATTCTGGCTCAGGTGCTCATAAACACAAGTGTCTATGGGGCTATGAAATGGCGCTTTGGAACCTTTTTACTCCGAACTCTCGCTCGCCGCTCGCTCTCTTTCATGCGGCGCAAGTGATCCTTGGGGTCCAAAAACCTGGTGCCAACGTCAATAAACTTGGTGGCTGGTCGACCGGCGGCAGTATTGTTTATGGTACTAGTGACTTCTGCACCCTTTCGGTTATGATCGGGTTGGCCGGGGATCGCATCAATAGACTTGGAAGACTCCTCAGACCGTCCGCGTCGAATAGCATCTTCGCGTGCCCTTTTTAAGGCATTAGGGAGGACAGGATCCTGAGGGAGTAAGAAATTCGGATGAGATATAGTCCAGAGAAGGGAAGGAATCGCGAACCATCCCCTCGACCACCGGTTCCCAAAACATGCGCTGGTATCGAGTACGCGCTTTGTTGTCTCCTTCAGCCTGGTCCAAAGCGTCCGCTTCAACGGTTTGAATTCGACTCTCGACCCAGTCCTCATGAGTTTTGTGTTTCCTTGCGTCATACGTGATGCCGAGAAGTTGTTCCATCCCTTTCAGGAATCCTGTTTGAAGAGGCTTATTCTGTTTCTGGTAAGCACGACCGGATACTTGTCAAACGTGATGGTAGTCATACCTCCTGAAAGCAGATAAGTTAGCAACAATATCTATTCGAATGGGGAGATAAAATTCAGGTGAAGAAATAATGGTGTAACCATTTTTGGTGTCTTCAAGACTAATCGGTGTGGACATCATTTTGCCAAGATCTGGCTAGAAAAATCGGGTAGGAGACAGGACAAACCTTTACCCAGCTCTTCTCGAGGCCTTTGAGACGTAGAATAGCATCAACGCGCTTCATGCTTAAGTGGTACCGACCAGCAAGGTTGCGAACAGAGTTGGTCTCAGGGTTAGCCATAAATGATTGATATAATGTGTTTCGGAGGGCATCAGAAACAGGAGTTGGAGGCTTGAAGGACGGGTTTAACGGGAAGGGCTAGTGAAAAGGTTGGACTGCGAGGTAAGCGACTAGGTCAGCCACAATACACAGACGGGGACGAACTCAACTACTTTGCCTCCAAGCCAATTACACGGCCTATGCGGTTTCTCAAATTGTTTGCCAGCAGTCTTCTTCCAGACGTGCCATGTTGGATCTTTTGGGGCGGACCAGTCACCATCGGTTTGTCCCTCGCCTTCGGCCTCCCCTTGAGCCGGGAAAGAGAGACACGGACTAGAGGTGAAGGGGCGGCACTGAGGGATACAAGAAACGAGTCGACGGCGACTGAGGCTGAGCATCAAGACGGGTCTAAAGTCACGTCGCGTCACTCGAGTGTCGTGCCGCTCAAGTTGCTCGCTCCGTTCACGTGACAGATTAGGGTAGGCTCTTGGGTGTACTTGGTCGTCGGTCGTCGTGATGGTCTCGGGGCAGCAATGTCGTCAAACATCGCTCTGTTCAGCCTTTTACAAGCTTACTCGGCCCTCAAACACCCACGCTTGTTAACATTTCCCTCCCATCTCTCCTTTCTTCAAGTACACCAATTCATATTATCTTCTATTCTTCTCGACCCTCACTTGTCACAATACCCCCCATCGCATACTTATCAGCTCTCCTTTTGGAAATGGGTAATTGAACATCTTGAGACTCTACTTGGGGACCAGGCAGGCAAGCTCCATCGCCTTCGCAAATTCATTGATCACCTTTGCATAGGAGGATGCTGAGATCGACCAGCGCCTGTACGACCGATTGCTTTCACTCGTGGCTATGAGCAAACCGGCGTATGTCCCTCGCGTGCGCGACTCTTCGACTGTATTACGAGCGAGTTTATAGGCTCCACGACGCCATTCTACCACCACCGCCATCTTTTGTTACTCATTATTGGAATGCGGCCTCATCGGGACTGCCCATTCCCACTCACGCCATTTCCCCAATAGAACATCGTTCTGTTACTCTCTTCGAGTCTCGCACTACGATCGAGAGTGGTACTACTGGATTGAGGACATGGGGTGCTAGTTTCGTCTTGGCACAGCTTCTCATTAGAAACCCAAGTACGATGTGCAATGCCAATCTCTTCTCAATATATTTATGCATTAACTTAGCCCTCTTGGCCAATAAATCCGTTCTTGAATTGGGCTCCGGCACTGGGTTCCTTGGTCTGATAGTAGCCGACATACAAGTCGGCCATAGTGGAACGACGGGGAGCTCCGTGCTGTACCTCACCGACATAAATGAAGACGTCCTGAAACGGTGCCACGAAAATATGCAACTACCATGCAGTGGGCGTGTTGCTCATCCCGCTCTAGGTGCTGCTAACTTCTGCCAGACGCGTCTTCCCGACACGGGAGTCTGTTCGTCAAGCCGCTAGACTGGTTCGAAGCTCTCGCAAGAGACCGTGTCCGGGATCTTGTCACATTTATGGACAACATTGGGCCGGATTTGATACTCGGCGCAGACATTGTGAGCGATCTTGCAATCGTGGTAGTGCAGCCCCTTCTCATGTATTGCCTCGTACACAGTTGTATCACCCCGATATGATCGCTCCGTTTCTCACCACCCTGAATATTGCACTGCATGCCTCGAAATCTCCAGCAGGTGGAACGGCATACCTCGCCCTAACAGTCAGGAGTGTCGACCTTTTGAACACTTTTATCTTCGCACTGGGTGGGCGATGGTCTTTCTTTTACTCGTCAATAACTCACTGTCAATCCTTAGCAAACCATAACCTGTCAGCAGAAGAACTACCAACCATCAATCCCGACAGCAATGTCTCATTTGTGGTACAGTCCGAAGGCGCCGGTCAGGAAGTTAGAGTTCTTAAAATCGTTCTTCGTTCACGTCTGTAAAGAAATCTATTATATTACTCTACCTTAGCTTTAAACAAATTAACCTAGAGTGCATTTGTACTGTGAAAGGAGATTTGATAACAAATGATATACGTGGCTTGATACACAGTTAAAAGAGCGTGAGGAGTGTGGGTCAACGCCACCGTTTCCCATTTAAGTGGACTTGGTCACTTCGAAAATTTCGAACAATCGGATGGGTGTAAGGCCATCAGTACTTTGAGTGCGAGACAGAGCGAAGTGGCATGTTAGCTCTTCTGATCCGCACTCGTGATCGTCTTCAGATGCATTTGGTTCGGTGTCGTAGGCAAACGGGTCCATTTCCGGCCAGTTGAATCGTTTCTGTCGGAACCTGCAAGCATACGCGCAATGATTAGTGTTAGTGTGACCACCGGAGTATAAAGGAAAGAAATCGAGAGAAAGAAAACTGACAGCGCGTATTGCCATAACGCCTCGTCCAATGCTTCCCGCGACATCGTAGGTTTGCCCTTCGCTTGGAGCTCTTCGATGTGCGCTTCCAAGGCCAGCTTGGCACTTAAGAGCGAGTGTACATGCTTGTTCGAATGCATGCCTATCTCGGTCGGCGACATTGGCAGGAAGGTCGTAGAGTGGCGCACACCCTCAGAAGAAGTGCGGACCACGACGACTCCAGGAGGTTGATATGGCGCACCGGCGGGCGAGAGCTGCACCACGCCCACCAGACTCGCCGCCTTCTTGCTAAGGACGGGCGGGAGGTTCGTCAGCGATACGAATTCCCGGGGAACCTTTGGTGCAGCGAGGGACTTGAGGTTCTTTATCTTACTGATCTTTTCGTGGCCCCAGTCAATGCTAATGCTGATTCCAAATTCGCGCTTCTCGGGCCGCGTGCTCCTCATCAACGCCTCGGCGTCGCTCCTTTCCATAAAATTTCGCGATGGGAGGCAGACGTACGCGTTGGAGACCTTGACGTGGCTGGCGCTGGCGCCAAATCGCGTCCGTATAGCGTCCACGAGGGCGCCGCGAGGCTGTGGGTGGACCCCGTACCAATGAGCGAGCATTTCGAGGTACAGTCCCTCGAGGCTGCGGCAGTTCTGCATTTCCGCCTCCCAGTTTTCGTATGGACTCTTTCCGTAGCGAGGGGGCGACACATTGGCCGGCGCACCTTTCCCGGTCGCAGACTCGCGGGCATAAAACACGTTCCGGTTCGGTTCGCGCATCGATGGTGCGAATGTGCAGCTGACAGGAGTCTCTGGCCCGACGAATGGAAAACAGAGCTGGTCGTGTATAAGCTCGAGGCGACCTCCTCGACGTAATACACGATGGGCTTCGGAGAGCACAAAGTCCCAGCGCTCCTGTGGGATCACCACCACCGCGTCGTTCAAGCGTACATAATCGAACGAGTTGTCTGGAAACGGGAGCTCCTCCGTTATGCTATTCAAAAAAAAGAAAACCCCACGATCAGCGGAGAGTTCAATGCACAGAACTTGGTTTCGATGGACGCACAAGTTGTGACTGAGTAGTTTCGTATTTTCTGCACTCGGCCCCGAAAGCACTGCCGTCATGTCCTTGGTGGAGAGCGAAAGATCGATCCCTACAACCCTCGTGCCGTGAACACCCCACGCTTGTGCAGCGTGCGCGACCCAGTGCCCGTCCCCGCAGCCAAGGTCGAGAGCGTCGCGGACAGGGACCGACGTGGGAACGCGGAGAAAAGATGGTGAGCCTTTTTCGGTGAGCCTTCGCATGAGTAGGAATGAGTGAAGCTCACTGCGAAAAAAAAAAATTCTCAACATTGGACGAGTGCTCGGTAAGGCAGGTGGCTCACTTTTCAGGGGTGACAGTGTCGTAGAGCATGGAGTACGGGACCTCGTTGCGCGGGTATGCATCGTACTTGACCCCATGGATGATTCTGTAGTTCGGACGCTCCTCTGGCGTTTCACTCTGTCCAACATCCTCGACCCCAGCACCAGGCGGACGACCGAAATTGTGAGAAGAGGACGCAAGAAAGGAAATTATCGGGGAAAGTCCGTGGAAGACGACAGTAATGGCTGGAGGTAGCACCACTTGGAGTGGCCCAGCGCTACGACTCTTTGCTCTTGACCAAGGCCGCAAGCCGGGAGACCCATAGGTTGAAGCCAAGGTCGAATGCTTTGACGCAGCAACTTCGTCCGAAGGCGTTCTCATTGCGGCTTTGTCACCGTGGCGAGAGTGCTTAGTAGCTGGGAGGGACATGCGATAATGCAGGGCTTTACAGGGTGTTCTGCGATGGGTCAGTCCGAGAAGCAAGGTGGGCCCGGTAACGAGGATGATCAACAGGAAAATCAGTGATCTGAAGAGGAGGATAATGTAGAGAGACAATCATCGTTCGGCAACTTTTAAGTAGTTGCTTTGACTCAAAGGCGAACCGAGGGCAAAAGTCCACAACCGTGGGCAGTGACAAAGCAGTTAATGAACAAAGTGCCAACAAAGACCAAGCTGGAGAAGTACTCCACCAGATTGCATTACAAAAGCGTACTGGCGTGGTAAGGACACGCAGTTGTGGAATGTGGCAGTTGGCGACTGCGCAAAAGCGTCCAGCTGCAAACAGAGATAAAAGGCTTACGGGTGAAATGTCTTGATCAGCGGACGGTCGAGTAAGGCACATTAGCAGAGCGAAAGAGACGAATCACTTTCCAACTCTACAGTAAACGAGGTCAGCCCAATGGGCAGCGCTTTGAGCATAAGATTCAACCAGCTTGGGCATTGGCGGGTCGCTACTACAGAAGACACACAGCCTACCCTCGGGTACATAAAATAGTACAGCGGTCACCTCAATCGTCATCCTTTGCAGGAGGAGGTCCGCACGGCTGAAGCATTCTCTGGGTCCCCCCCGTCAGCTTATGTTCATTACAAAGCATATCGGAACAGTACCTCGGTCATTTCAAATTTCATGCGACCAGTGGCCTCCCCATCAGCAATAGCAAGATAGGACGTGAGGCTGGGATGCCCGACTATAGATGCTAACGTATCCCGGTGCTGATGTGTCAGCCACTCGCTGAACGAACGGATGAGTACAAGAAAAAAGACGAGATGGATGCGCACAATTTGCTGAGATCTGCATGGCCTGAAATAAAGATAAGCAATTCGAAGAGGGAGACGAACACAAAATGAAACCTACCGGTGCCGGTATAACGAGCGTGGACTGGACAACGGATATATAAAAATGGGACCAGGCTGGGGAAGACGAGTGACTCACGATGCTCTAGCTGAGTATTTGCGGTGTATCTTAGTTCAGACGACTGTCGAATGCACCGGGCTGTTAGTAAATTTATGGCCAGCGGAACGGTATACGACGAACCATGTTCAAGTATTAAATGTAAGTGATAGTCTGAGATTAAGCCGTAATTTAATTTGGTGCGGTAACAGTTGTTACTGTAAGTATTACAAAAATATTTGTTGACCTCAATGCTGGTCAACCTCAACTTCAGCATCAACTTCAACCTCACCGCCTAGAGATCTCTTCAAGTCGTGGTGGTTTCAGGGGAATAGTACATGGCACAAGATATTGGTTTACGCATACCTTCGTCGCATCTTCTGATCCTACAAGTCCCCGTAGTCTTTCCATCAGTGCTTCGACCCTTCTCGCAGCATAGGATGGGCTGTTAGAGGACAAGAGATCATCCAGCGTCTCAAAGTATCTCTCCTGAACTGTGACCTATAATAAACAATAAATCACGGAAACTCCATCGTTGGAAAGGATCTGCCCGACTTTGTATCCGGCGGATGACAATGCCACATCCACGGACTGGCCCTCCAAGAGAGTGATTGTTGCCTCTGCTTCATTCTCAGAGAAATGTGTGATTTCTGAATGAGTAATGCCGAACGACTGCTCGTTCAACGCCTGCACGAGCTCGCGTCGATAAAAGTCGGCGACTCCACTTTGCTCATCCATGAAATGATGCGGGAGCTATCTCGGTGGGAAGCGGGGGAGGAGAGTCGTGAATTAAAATATATAGATTTGATTTGTACGGACCCTGACCTCTTTCGCGGCACAGTCATGTCTGATGATACGCTCAAGACCAAAAGGCGGCTGTCGACCCTCGCGGGCTCACTCGACGAGCTCGAAACTGGCCTGGCTGCCTTGTTGTCCCAGTCTCTGCCAGAGCACGTCCTTGGCTTAGACACGATCCAACAAGCTAAGTTACAAGTAGTCATCCCGTACCTTGTGTACGACCTCGTCTTTGGTCCGTGATGCATTATCGTCTCCCTCTCGGCGGCCCCACCTACCAACACGACTTCTTCTAGTCTACCTCAAGACCAAAGGCCTGGACCCGAAAACGCATCCGGTGATTGCAGAGCTCGTGCGTTTTCATTTTCTTTGGTATCAAGAAACACCACCAATACACAATTGGTCTCAGGACAGAGTGCGACAATATTTCGATAAAATCAAGGACTCCGAAGATCCCGCGAAACGTCCGTGTTATCTCGTACACACCTTTGTTGTCTTGTCTATTGATACACCTATCACACAGGTCAGCTCGCAATCGACCGAGCTGCTGCAACCCGTTTCATCAAGCATGCCATCGCACAAGCAAAGGATATACCTCCGACTCCGACCTCCTCCGACCCTGGTCCGACCATCCGCGTGCCCTTCAACACTGGTGGCATGGCAGGCACGGCTCCCGTTCCCGTCAAGGTGACAGAGAAGATGCTCGAGCGGGAGCGATACCAACAGGCGCTGCGCGAAGAGGAACCCGAGGCGGAGGGCGGGGACTTGAAAGTGATCGATGGTGAAGAGGTAGCCGACGACGACGACGACGATTCTCCTGGTCAAGCGTCTGGTGTGCCCCTGGTCGCCAAGGGCAAGTCTAGGGCTCCCCCGCGGGATCCTCCCTCCGAAACGAGCATTGGGAAGCGAAGGCGGCCACCCATTGATCCTTTTGCAGGTTTGCGCGCTTTTTCACCTGGTCTCATTACCCATCTTGCCGTAACGTTTTCTGCTCGTCTCCCTAGGCTATGGCGAGGATCCAAATCCTAGCCCTTCTGCACCGGTCATTGAGACAGGCACAACGCCGGGCTCGTCGCGGTCCCGCGGGGTTGCTCGGACCAACATAGAGGAAGGTAGTGCTAACACTTCGAGCAGCACCAAAACGCCTTTTGGAAGAGACCGTTCGAGGAAACGATCCAGATGAAGGGCCCTCTTAGCTCGACTGGCTGATTGTCTCCAAGCACTGAGAGCCGCGTATCGTGCCTCAATTTTTTATCGAAGATGAAACACATTATAATTACAGTATTGGGTTCATTGTCAGGGAGAGATGTGTGGTTACATACATACAACACGTTAAATCGACTATCCAGTTGTTTGTGACTGTAACAGGCTAGTGCGTAAAAATACAATAACGTTACATGATTGTACACCCATCGCGTTCACTATTGGTGTCTAAAAGGCTTGGAGAATTCGTTCCTGAGAAGCGTCTACCTCCTGGAGACCACCATCTTGAGCGTGGCTGAAGCACTTCCTCAGCGCTGGAGCTCCCCGAGACATTGGCATCCCGGCGGCGCCAACCTTTGCGGCGTTTGCTGCGGGCGGCAGCGACTGCGTCGACGGTCTGCCACGAAGCAAATGACTTGAGCACGACGCGCCGCGAGTCACATTCGTCCTGGCCGACGCCAAGGGCCTCGTCGTCGCGCCCATCAAGATATGCCAACCGGCGTGCTTCGTAAGACCGCCACCCAAGTCGCGGACGTATCGAGTCTGCGAGTTCCTTGATCGTGGCCTCGTTCATGGAGCGGCAGTCAATGGCTACCATGGTAGCATCACATACATTCCTCTCGCGCGATAGCTTCACGAACTCCTTTATAGAGGAAGCCGACAAGCGTGTACTGTCCGCCTCCAGAACCCGTAGACGTGTGCAATTCCGCATTAGCGCGAGGAAACCGTCGTTACTGAGCTGAACGGCGTAGGAAGCAATAAGATGTTCCAATGCGTGACCAGGTAAGCGACGGTCGGGGCCGACATTGTCACAGGAGGGAGGAGGGGTGATCGCGTGAAGGACGTTGTCCGTTATGTCGGAGGCATCTTCCAAATCGAGTTTCCTGAGGTTGGGAAGCGTTTCTAAAAGCCGGACAACACCGTCATCCTTAAGCTCTCCTCCAATCCCTCCCAGTTCTAGAAGTTCCAACTGGGGCACGGCATGTGCCAAATGGGAGCAAGCTATGTCCGTGAGAAGAATGCAGTAAGAGAGCGACAGGTGTCGGAGGTGAGTGATTCGCCTTCGAAAGCGTCGCCCGTCGTTAGGATTGCGGCCGGCTTGTCGTCCTGTGAGGAAAATAGAGTCTAGGGCGTAGTCCTCCGTACATGCCACGAACGCATCCAGAGAAGAGTTGTGCAGGTCCCGGCAGTAGCTCAGGTCCAACACCTGGAGATAGGGTGCGGCTTTCCCTAGGGTGCTCATCGTGCCGTCGGTTATACCCTTCAACCCTGACAGGCGCAACTCGACCAGAGGAAGGAACCTCGCGCGGGCGACGGCAAAGGACGCAAACGATCGGATGCCAGCTCCTGTGAGATTCTTGCATTGACACAGATTCAATGATGTAAGCCGCGGGCAGTGTCCGGAAAGGATTTCGCACGTCTCGTTTGTGACGGCTGGCACCCCCTTCAAGGACAAGACCTCTAGAAAGGGGCTCTGAGTTAAGAAATAATGGAGAGTCTGGGTCGTAACCGTTGAGCAGCCACTCAGGTTCAGATTGGTGAGCTGGTTGTAGGCTTGTGCCACCCTCATGCCATGTACCACAGACACGCTATCCGCCAATTTTTCTAACGTCGAAGGAGGTAGGTTTCCGTGGTCTGAAAGATTAAAAGAAGTGATGAATGACCCGGCATGGCCCACGACTTGCAGTATTTGGGAGACAGGCATCTTTGGGAAGGCACGAAGATCCAGATTGCTCCATAATTGGCCGTCGTGAATAAGAGCCAACCAGGTCTTGCAAACCTGCCCGCGAGTCACGTCGGTCATGGATATTACAAAGTAATGGATCGCGTGCTCACCCTACTTAGCCGCACAAGCTCCCGCATGCCTTGATCGCGGCCCACCCACTTGTGTTTCGAAGCTTTAATGGCCGTCCACCTGCCTTCGCGGACCCTACGTTCGTGGTCCTCTTCATATATTCCGACGAGGAGGCCGAAGATACACAAACGGAGTTCCCGTGGTAGCATTCCGTCAAACAAATTCGGAGGAACAACAATGGGGATGGGTACGAAAGAGTCCGTGGTATTGGTTGAGACGACGTCGAACGCACGAGGAAATGGGAATGGATCCGAATAGGACCGGCCGTTCGCCTTGTGGAAGTGAACTTCGGCGGCGGGTCGGGCGGCCAGAGAAACGGGATAGCAGTTCGGACGTGCATTTGTTGACTTTTCTCCGACGCGATCAAAGACAATATAGGGATGCGGCCCCGTCCTGCACTTGTCCTTTGAGCGCGACTTGAACTCTCGCTTCCACGGTGCCAAACAACCACTAGCATCGACCACGTCGATATTTACCGGAACGTGCATCCCAACCTCAGGAGAGCTTGGCAGGGATTGGGTTTGGCTTCTATCCGGGGAGGAAAGTGAAAACTTATGGGAGAGCTCATCTGGACCCCTAGACGGGCCAATCTCCACTCTTGTTTGCACAGAGGATGTGGCGATGTGGCACCCGGGGTAAAGAAATGGAGGATCGGAGAAAGACCACCTTCGTGGTGATGCATGGGGGAGCACAATGGCAATGTCGAGTGGGGTGGAGGTGCCAATGACGGCTGGGGAGCGGGAGTAACCCTCATGCTGCAGGCGCGGATGGCACAGGGAGCCATAGGACGAGGGACCAGACCCGGGAATGAGACCAGGAGACGGACAAATATCAAATGTCATAGGAGGGAACGTGAGGGGGGGAAGAGTGGGTGGGGTGTCTCCGTCCCTGTCTTTGTCTTTCCCTTTGCCGAGGTGAGGCACATCGGTGTCGTCGTCAAGATCGCTGTGAGAACAAGCTAGCTCGAGTAGGGTAGAGGTGAGTTCAGGTTGGATGGTAGGGGATAGAATGGGACGTGAGGAATCAGGAAAGCTTGCGGAGTCAAGAGATATGGAAAATAGGTCGGTTTGCGGGTCCTGAACTCTCCCACTAGAAGGGATCTCAACGGGAATGGACGGACCCTTCCCTTTCTGCTGAGGGTGGGACGACTGCTCTTGGGTAACCAAAGGATCAGGAGACGTCGGGGGACTTAGAGTTGGGGACGAAGAAACCAAGTGAGGAAAGGGATCGTTAGGTTCCCACTGAGTGGGATTCATGGCGTGAGTAGGCGGAGGTCAGAGGGAGGGAAATACAAGAGAAAGATCCGGGGAAGGTTTATGTAGTTGGGGAGGAAAGAGGCGTTATCGATGTCGCGCAGACGGCTCGTGGCCTGAGGAACACGGAGAAAGTAGAGTGTAATTAATAGATAAGATAAATAAGGTGAAGAGGCGGAGCACGGGCAAGAGGGCAGGAGAGGAGAAGAGAGTGATACAGAAGAGCAGAACTTACACCGAGTGTGATGCTTAGAGAATTGGTGTCGCAGACACGAGCACGGGCACGAGCATGAGCACGAGCACGAGCCCGACAAGGCGACAAGTGAGGGTCTCTCTGCATGACATGGCGCGCATACACCTTGCTAAATCCGGCTGCCTCGCTTGCCACTCGTTGGCTCTAGTTCACCATTCCGCCGCCACACCTCGTCCTCACCCCAGTTACGCAACATATGCACGTGCATTACACAGCGTACAGTATCATTGTGCAAGAAGCCACGCCATTCCTCGCACACGCCGCCCTCGAGCAATGTGTGATACGACTCAGCATCCCCGTGTGTTGACACAATGGTAATTTAGGGCGGCATATGGCCGCAAGAGATAAGTACGCGTAAGTCAGGCCGCTTCAGCCCTTGGGTTATCTCTGGACGTCTTCCAATTAGCCGTTGCCAGCTTGAACCTCGAGTTCACAAACAGCGTCAGACGACTCGAGCCAGCTCTGCGTGTTCAGCTCACCTGTCTTGATGTGACATGTCTGGTTCATCCTCCTTCAAACGGGCCATTTCCGTCTGCATAAATTTGTTGTACGCGGTGAGCTTCTTGCGCCCACTACCGCCCGAGGACCGTGCTGTCAGACAGTGAACAATCTATTTGACATCTTCACCAAGCACGACGACGCACTTTTCCTCTCCGGTTTTTCGGTCGCCGCCTTCTTTTCTTTGGGCATCGACGGTCGTGAGTCGGTTGCGACTGGAATAACCAAGGGTGCAAATCTGAGCCACGGGGTTTACGTGCAACGAGGACGAAATAAGGAGCAACTCGTTAAACTTGTACAGTATTAACGGGCGGAACGGAAAGGGCTCACCGGAGAGGGGAAGGAAGTGACAGAAGGGTGTAGGAGGGGGAAATGGGAGGGAGAAAAGAGAGATTAGGAGAGAGAAAGGGGGCGTATACAATTCCCAATCCAAACTTCTTTATTCAACCTGACAGGCTCAAATCTCAACTTCGATCGAGATCTCCGCGCGTTAAAGAGTCCCTCTGTCACCCCCTTTTACACGCTTTTGACCTTATTGCTGCGGTCCAACCTCTCATAACATATACCCCCTTTGTCACAGCAAAAAAATGTATTGGTTACGAAGTCTTTATTGGAGGTCATCAGATTAGATAATTATCGTACAGAGGTCAAAATTGACAAATTTCAATACGAAATATGAAGCTGGTGCTTATGTGCTAGGACATGGGGAGCTGGCTCTGTGCGGCCTTGCTTTGACCCCGACAATATGGACTCAAGGGTGATAAATTCAGGATCTGCTTTTGGCAAAATGATGTGTGTAAGGAGTTATAGATGGAGTAGGACGAGCAGGGTCTAAGTCATGGCGGGAAAGGACTGGAAAGTGGTTGAGGTGGACGGTAACGCGGTAACGGGTCATGCATGCAAAGGACTATGGTGAGGCAATTGCAGACTTGGGAGTCACTACGGCTACGAGATCATGCTTTTTAAGAAAAATTAGATGGCAATTAACTGTACATCGGAAATAGCTTCATTGAAGCAGTAGTTCGAATCCAGGGGAGGAAAAGTAATATAGTTGCCGGTCATGTCCGAGCCTATGCCCACCTGCCATCTACCAAAGATCAGCCAAACAGTATTGAGTATCGAATATTGGGCACTTATCGGTTATCCCGTGAAAACGGACTCCATTTTGGTCTAATACTACCGGGTATAGGGGTTATCGGTCTATAATAGGCTCGACTGTACCGAGCTACAGCGCGATCATAAAAACCGTAGGCCCTTTTCTCAGCATTTTCGGCCATAGAGTCAGGTGAATATTGCAAGTTCAGGGCACCAATCCTGAAGCTCCTGCAACTCACCGGGGCTTTTTCCCAACGAAACTATTTTGATCTCCACTCTGAACGAGAATCATGGGAAAGTATGTTGAAATATATATAGGGCCCACGGCTTTGGTTTGTGCTGTAAGTAATTGATTCGGGGTCCTGGAACTAGCCTATTCACGGCCGTGGCCCCGCTTGTACCGGCGATCTCACAGCATGGCCACTTCTAAGCCAGCGACAGCACGTCCGATCCCAGCAATGCTTTCAATGATGCTGCCCCCGCTGACGATCCCGGCCGTTCCAATCAAAAACTTTCGACCTAACGAGAGGGTTGAACATCTCTACGAACGCTCGATACGGTGACTAATCTACCTTGTGTATGACGGCCTACCCACCGAAGAGCAGCGGTCTTCGTGTACGTACAATCGCCGAGGAAGAACACCACACTGGTTGTCGTTTGTCCCCCTGGGGTAGGCACTGGACAACAAATGATTTTCAAGCGCACGGGAATATGCCTTTCTGGAAACCTTGATCACTTACTTATAGTGCCTGGGTCACTGCACTCGTAATCTCCTGATCGTACAAGTCCCTGTAGTCTTTCTATCAGTGCTTCGACCCCTCCCGTAGCACAGGACGGGCTGTTAGAGGACAAGAGATCGTTCAGGGTCTTACAGTATTTCTCTTGGACTGTGACCTAAAAGTCGCAGAAACACTGATGTTGGAAAGGACCTACCCAACTCCGTGTACGGCGGATGACAACGCCACATTCACGGGCTGGCCCTCCAAGAGAGTGATCGTCGCCTCTGCTTCGTTCTCAGAGAAATGTGTGATTTCTGGGTGAGTAATGCTGAACAACGGTTCGTTCAACGCCGGCGCAAGCTCGCATCGATAATTGTCACCGACCAGCGACGCCACTTTACTCGCCGAGAATAATTAGTGGAAAAACATAATGAAGAGCAGGATTAGAGAGGCGGAGCACGAGCAGAAGAAGAGAGTGAAGAATGTTAACCGAATGTGATGTTTAGAGAATCTGCATGACAGACACGAGCACGAGCACAAGCAAGAGAAGGCGACAAGCGAATATCACTCTAGACTTGTAACCAGCCCTTCGAATAAGGGATGAGGGGTCGTAAGCGACTGGAGGGTCCTCGATTCTTTATCGAGGTCCTCAGCGTAGCCGACATCCCATAGAGCGAGTAGTCACTGGTCTAGAGTCACTCGATACGACGTGACGCGCACAACTTACATCTGCTCTTTGCCCGCCTTGCTTGCCACTCGTGTCTCTATTTCACGATTCACGATTCTGCCGCCGCACCTCATGCATACCGTTACGCATAATGTGCACGCACTACAGTGGTGTCATTGTACGGGAATCCACCGCACGCATTATAAACCACTCCTCACACACGCCGCCCCCGAGTAATGTGCTAGTATGACTCGTGTGCTGAGATCCGACTACGCAAAGTTAATATAGAACAGGTATATGGACGCAAGAGACAAGCATGTCTAACTCAGGATGCCTCGGCTTCAGCCCTTGGGTTCTCTCCGGACGTCTTCCAATTAGCTGTTGCCAGCTTGAACCTCGAGTTCATAAACTGTGTCAGACGACTTGACCCCACCCTGTGTGCTCGGCTCACCTGTCTTGATGTGACATGTCTGGTTCGTTCTCCTTCAAGCGTGCTATTTCTGTCTGCATAAACTTGTTGTATGCGCTAAGCTTCTTGCGCCCACCACCGCCCGAGGATCGCGCTGCCAGATAACTGAACCAACCGTCGACATCTTCACAAGCAACAACAACGCACCTTTTCTCTCTGGGTTTTCGGTCACCTCCTTTTCCTTGGGCATCGACAATCGTGAGTCGGTTGCGACTGGGGTAACGAAGTATGCAAATCTGAGCCACAGGGTTTACGCGCAACGAGGACGGAACAAGGAGCAACTCGTTGGGTTGTGCAGTATTAACGGAGAGGGGAAGGAAGCGGCAGGAGGTGTAGGCCGGGGGGAAGAAAGATTAGGAGAGACAAAGAGGGCACACATCTTTATACACAACGCAAGGGGGCGTACATCACTCCCTTCTTTATACGCAACGCAACGTCCCTCAACTGGAGGCTCAAATCTCTGCTTCAATCGAGATCTCTGCGCGGCCCTCTGTCACCCCCTTTTGACCTCATTGCTACCGTACCGCGAACCAGTCTGCAACACCAACAGCAATTCACGACGGGTTATTATCAATTCGGGGTCCTAACACTAGAGGTTGGCCTCTTTTGAGCTAGCAGCTGCACGTCCGATCCCAGCAATGCTTTCAATGATGCTACCACCGCTGACGATCCCGGTTGTCCCGATCAGGAACTTTCGACCTGACGAGAGAGTTGAACATCTCTACGAACGCTCGATACGGTGACTAATTTACCTTGCGTTTGACGGCCTGCCCATCGAAGAGCAGCGATCTCCGTGTACGTACAACCGCCGAGGAAGAACACCACACTGGTTGTCGTTCGTCCTCCTGGAGTAGGCACTGGACAACATATGGTCTTAAAGTGCACGGGATGCCTTGATCACTCACTCGAAGTACCTGGGCTACTCGTCACCTCGGATCCCTTCTGCGTGATGTCGAACGTCTTGCCGGCGATACTTTCAAGGACATCTTCGAAGCCTTTGAAACCAACGATGGGGTGTGCCTGTACCTGTCCCAGCGACGTCGACTTGCCTTTTCTGCCGCCGTCTTCTGTCCCTGCTTCTTTGCTTTTGGCCGGATTACTGAGAACACCGCCTTTCTGAGCTACACATTGGACAAGTCGAATGCTTATCGGGGCATATCCAGAGTATACATAACTGATGTCGTTCTCCAGTTCGTCGAGTGATTCATTGCCCTCGATTAGCAGACGTAACGACTTCCGCAAGGACGTGTAGGGGTATTTCGCACCGGCGACCGATGCAGGAGTCGATGGAGGTAAAGGATGTGGGAGAAGTATAGCTAGTGGAGCAGCAGCCAAGGAAAGCAGTAAGGGAAGATAGCTATATCCGTACGCCTGCCGCGCCGTCACTGCGCCGTTGTTTTTCAAGACTCGCAACGACCACTGACCTGTAGGAACTCTTTCTTTATGTTTTCGAGTGTTTTGCCTTTGATGCCCCCGGCTGTAATGCTGGCAAGACAGAGAAGTCGAATCACGAGTTGCATATCTGCCCCTTGCGCGATGAGATCTTCCACAGCTGTTATCTGCCCAGGCACGTCGTAGGAAGCAAGCAAGTCTGGATTGTGAGTGAGTCACGCGCGCCGAGGGCAATCACTCCAGATACTAGCTTTGCTGTATTTCTAGAGATTTGTTGAAGATCTCCGATCGCGTCGCGGGCATTATTATTTCTGATAATCCAGTGTCTGTGTGCGCAGTATTTCACAATAAGTGTCGAGGGATAAGTCACCACAAGACTCACGGAGTTGCAAGGCTCGGTGCTCCGCTTGAAGGCCACCCAACTTCCCCACAAAGTCACGCAATTGAGACACGGATGCTTGGTGACGCGCCTGAACAGTAATTTAGCGGTATTTCCCTGAATATATATATACGGACCCTGTAGTCTTCGTCGAGACGACGCGCGGCCTTGTTCAACCGCTTTCCGACAGATGCAAAGTTGAGATCTCTCAACTCCGCAAAAATAGGGTCAGTTGAGGCAGAAAGGTGATGTTTCCGTTTCTTTTCCTGAGCAAGAGTCGGGGCAGGGGCCGTGGAGGTTGAGCCCGGTACAGTTGGGTTGACGTTAGATGGAGCGTTAAGGAGTGATGCTGGGACCTCAACCTGGGCTAGAGGCAAATGTCATTTTTGAGCTGTGGCAAAACGATTGGGCACTTACAATTCCTGATATGAATGACCTCGTCAATTAGTCCCTCGTACGTTAGCTGTGTCAGCAGAGGTGTGATCATATCAACTCGTCGGTCGATAACGATGAGGGCATCAAACGCGTCAGAGACGTCAAGCAAGCTCTCCCGGTCAGCACTCGTACGCTGCGTAGTCTGGAGTGCAAGCAAATCCGCTAACCGCTACGAAGAATCAGACGATGGAACGTTCTTAGTACATACGAACTCACTCCGGCACAGTCGCCCTTCCCGATGATCCGGGGAAACAGCCCAAATAGCTTCTGGAAGGTGTGCAATGCCTGTGCAGAGTCGTAGATGGATGTTTCATCGCCATCCTGAATCCCGGGGATTGTATGAGCAACGCTGCGGCGAGACGGTGCGGCCCACCACCCATATTTCTTTGAAGGCTTCGTTGTTCTCGAGCGAAATTACATCGTCCGCGATTGGAATGAACTGGAGGTTGTACGAAGAAACGGCCACGTCTCCCAAGACCCCCTCTTCCTCTAGTACTCGGGTGATGAGGGTGGACGTTCTGGGTACAAGAAGAAGGGTGTAGGTGTGCTTCTGCGATTCCGCACCGTGTCGCTTAATCTGATCTTTTGTTTCCCAGTGAGAGCAGTCGAACGGTGGTTTAAAAAAAAAAAGATTACCTGCGATTATTTTTACCCATTTGATTCGCGGGCGACACAGATACACGATACTTGTCGTCACTGCGGAGAGTGGTCCAGATTCCAGCCAGAACATCTTATCGACCCCATGTTGCTGTGTGTCGCTATAAGCTGCAGGAACATTGAAGATGGGAAGTGGCTGGTAGATACTTGGAGCAAAGACACCTCTGTTACCAAGCTAAGTGGTCCAGCCAGAGAAGGGTCCAGCACGAGAGTTTTCGCTCCGTTCACCTTGTAAACGGTTAATAACCGCACACCATATGTCGTTGAAAGGGGGCCCCTACAGAATTGAGTGCATGGACGAGAGAGTTTCTAGCTACTTCTCGGAATATAGAGACATCAGCGGTTTCTTTGAAAGATCGAGGCTGTTCAGAATTGTTGGAGGTGGAGGAAGAAGTCATCGTAGCGACGCTTGTACGGGCCGCTGCGCCGTCATGAAGATACAAATACTACCGTAATGCAACGTCTATGGTATCACAAGACTCTTTCATATCGAGTTCCTCCTTGCACTTTGTCCTTTCTTTCTCTTCGCGTTCGAGTCCTTTCCCTCTATGAATCCCAACGGAAGCTTCCCCTCTTGTTCCCATTGCCCTAATACCTTCATGGACGCCTGGTATCCTTTTTCTTGAATTTCCTCGAACTTTCCCCATTGCAAAGTTCCGTACTGTCCAGTATGGCATCTTTAGCACGTGTCCCGAGAAAACTGGAGGTACGCACCTCTTGCACGGGCATCGCCATGTACAGGCATCCGCGAGTAACTTTGGCCTCTTCCAGAGTTTGCACACTTGAAACACTGCAAGAACCATCAACGCATGTCAAGATGTCAGTTCATGAGACATACTATGCAAGGCGGCTCTGGATTTCTGTAATTGCGGGGATCGTTCTCGCGTCTGAAAATGGGTTCCATCGCATAATCATCAACCACCAGCCAGAGATCGTATCTCCGAAGTTTCGGGGGGAATTATCGTCCAGCTCGAAAGAGCATAAGAACTAGATGTTGAACGAGACGATGTAACTTACTGAGCCAACGTCGCAAGCAATGACCGCATTCGCTCCCATGTCGAACATTGTGGATACCTAACCCATACAGGAGTCAGGCCCATCAACGTCGTGACAACAAGCACCTACTGGCAAATTATCCACTGAATGGCAGGATATAAGAGGCCCACTCAATAATTACACCATGGAGACTACTCACGATATCCCCCGTCCACAAGCATGTTGCCGTTATCACAGAGGGGAGGTACAAGGCCCACAAGCGACATCGAACCGCCTGGGAGTGCCTATTATTCGATGCGAACATGCAGAATGTCCATGGCTCACGGATAAATCGCCAGGCGTAACCAGTCTCGTGTATCTCCATACGAGAAGTCGTGATGTTTGCAGTATTGCAGAAGAATGGCAGCCACATATCTTCGATGTGCAAATCATAGAATGTCTTGTAGAGAGATCGGTTGAACTCATGTCCCTGATGCACAGTGTCAGCCCGAACTGGAACCCAAAAAGAACGAAGCCTGCACAGACAGTTGTGTAGGCCACCAGAGGGTATGTGACGTCCGACAGCAAACGCCATATATTACCCAATCGCCCACTAAACTGCTTCGCGCGAGCAGAGCTGGATATGAGGTCGACTTCCTTCGCATACAAACCGCCAATGAGGGCGCCGATACTAGTACCTTGGAATAGCTGAAGTTGAGAATATAGGGCCGTTTCGAATAGGCTTACCCCCTATATGATCAATGGGTATGCCGTTCTCTTCTAGCGCTCGTAGAACTCCCTAGCTAGATTGAGACGAAACATGTTGCCTAAGATTGAATGGTATGACTTACGAGATGGGATATACCCCTGGCACCGCCTCCTCCCAGTACGAGCCCAATTGAAATTCCACAGATTCTCCGTGCTAGGCGGGCGAAGTCATCGGTATGTGGTAGGCGTTGTGCTCTAACATCTGGTCTGCCACCGCGGTACTTTTGTATTTCGCTTTGCACCCTGTCCTTTAGGTTCTTCAGAGCTGCTACTGCAGCAGGATCTTGCGGGGTTGTCGCCGTCGGTTTCGGTACCGAAATCTTGAGTCCCTATGAACATCGGTGAGTAATGTGCGGCACCCTTTGTTTGGGCGCACGGACAGGAAGTTCCACGTGGATGTGTTGGTGAACCCATGGGCGAGTCTGTGTCCATCGAAATTATGAGCATAAGACAGGAAGTAATGCCTTCGCACCTTCAGCCATTCCCTGGTTGAGCCAGGAGTGACGGATCGGTCCGGATGTAAAAGCACGAGCTCCTTGCGAGCTGTGGTCTTCATCGAGAGTAAGAGACGCTCATATTCTCCCATCGACGGATCGTCGCATAGACCAACGACAAGTACGTAGTCTGCCTGACGAACACAAGTCTGTGTCCAGGAGCTTCCTACTGACGAATCTACAACATAGAGAACAATCTTGTATCGTTGCTCTTGATCTGCTAACCAAGCCGCCGTTTTCAGCTTCCCCATTCTAGTAAATGCGTGTCTCCCAAGAGTGTTGGAGACAGAGGCTTGGTTGAGGTATGATGTTGGTGACCCGATACCCTCCAACGCAGAGTGAAGTTTCCGGGCGAAGCCGTCAATGGGGACGTTGCGAGACACAGGAAGCACGGCAACGGTTTTCAGGTTGGCATTATTGCGCCTGAACTCCGACCCCATATTCCTCGATCTTGCACTCGGGGAAGAATCAATGTCGTTTCGGACTCTCGAAGCGATCATCCGTAGCAGCCTAGAAGTTGGATATGTGAAAAAAAAAAAAAAAAAAGCAGGCAGGGGTTTGTCGCTTACAAGGCCGTTGTCTGCGGGTTTCTGGTGTGTACAATGAATCAACAGCTTGGTTCGGATTGTGTGATAACCCACCGTGACGATATGGCGTTGAAGAGGGTCTGTGGCATGCGTATGAGCTCTGTGTCTCGGATGGCGTGCACTGTATTGCGCCGAGGAGTGCTTGTGATGACATCGATCTCGCCAGCGGTATCCCCCTGGCCGTATTCTGCAACAATTTTGACCACGCCTTGATTATCTTCGGTGATTGCACGCAGACGACCATTGATGACGATATAAAAACTATCACTGACATCGCCGGTTCGCCACAGAACTTGACCGGCATTGACGTGCATCCAGTCTAGCGACGCGTCAATTTGTAAGACTAATCGCGACGATGCTTAAGTAACAAATCTATGAAGTGTCGCGAAAGTGCTGACCGAGAGGTGATAAAAGAGAAATAAGACGTTTGGCTAGGGTGAGAAGTACGATGGGTTGCTTCTCTAGCAACCTCTCGAGGGCATGATGTGGTAAAAAGCCAACGTATGTGTCAGTCTTGGCCACAATGTCGACATAGGACGCGGCACTAGACAAGGATGCTACAGAAGTGAGTCGTAAGACGGCGCCCTATCGTATCAGTAGAGTAACATCACCTAAATATCCAGCGATGCCCCCCGGTTTTACTGTGAATAGTGGTCGCCGGCCCTTCAAGGATGAATCCTGCTGGGGGGCGCTCGGTGCAGATCGCCTGGACGAATCTTTGGAGCTCCCGACGCTGGATATGTTACCATCCTCGTTTATAGACGTTGCCTCTACATCGTATAGAGAGTCTACAGTCGGTGTGGATTGCCTTGCCGGTTCTTTTTCCGGAAATGATCGTTCTTCTGTGGGAAGCACGATGTCCAAGAATCCCTCGATCACAAAAAAAAGTCCTGAAACAGTTTGAAGTGAGAAGGAGCTGATAATGACAGAAACGTACCTATATCTCGCTCTCCGGCCCTTGCCAAATAAGATCCTTCAGAGAAAAACAAGACTTCGACCTCATTATCAAGTCCACTCCCGTATCCGCCTGCGGTGACGGAGGAGGATCCACCCGTTGCGCTGGAAGAGTCATCTCCCATTTCAAGTAATGATAAGGAACTAAATGGTGACTCCAAGAAACCGCTTGGTCGTGGGATTCGCCCGCTGTCCGCAGCAGAGAAGGAGGGAGAGGCTTCCGAAGAAGAATCGTCGCACGGTGGAGGTTGCGACAAGCCAATAGAGACTGCGATGCAGTTCATTACTTCCTGCCGGAGGTCAAAATCAACCCCGTCAAAGTGAAGAAACTCTGGGGTCTCAGAGCCGTTCGACAACTCCCGGCGGGAATGATGAGGGGTGCTTAAGATACTAAAGCTTCTGCATAGGGGCTTGTACATATCTCCGGATAGCGTAGAACTGTGTAAATCTCCAGCTTGTACGAAATGCCTTGACGAACGTGTCCGCGGTGGAGGAAAGTGAGCGTCTTCTCGTAGTTTCACGGGATTGGTCGAGAATCCTCTTTCCGGTGACAACCGAGTCTTTGTAGGCCTTGGTGAGATTGCTGTTGGTGAAAGACCGAAGTAGTCATCGTCTTGCTTGGATTGTGCCAGAGAAAACTCTTGACTCTTAACCTTGTCAAATCGTTGTCTTAGTTGTTGCATCCCACCGCCTTCGTAGAACGTAGAGGGAAGTGGATGGCAAGCGATGTCATTGATAGCTTTCTCAGTTCGGAGGACCTCGGTTGTCAGACCCAAGTACTTGTGAGCAGCATTGAATGTTACCCGAGAGAACCGGGTCATAATGACTGGAAGTAGGCACGTGAAGGTACGATTCAGTAATGGGCTGAATAGAGCAACACACCTTGTACGATATGCGCACTAGCCTTAGGAAACTTTTTAGTTAATCGACGAAAAGCCTCCGCAGGAATTACGGCTAAGGTTGTGTCTTCCGTTGCGCGAGCCACGGTTCCGTGATGGATCTGCGTAAGATGATTAGATACTCTCCGGCGACGCCTTTGATTCGACGAGGCGCTGAGACGTTCTGGGTGGCGGGAGGTGGTCGGGGTCGGAGATTTCGGTTCTCTAGGGTGGATGGTAGAGCTGCTCGAGGAAACAGAAGGTGATCTTCTCCGCTCGATCTGACTATATTGCACATCCCTGTCAAAGTCTATTTGAGATACGTCCGAGTCCGCACGTTTGCCTTTGCCTGGACGGAGTACCGTTAGTATGTCAGGATCCACGTCGTCATCGTCACTGTGGGTACTGCTATTTTGAAACCCGATTTTTACATCTTCCGTGAATAGACTCAGGATAGTGAACAAGCTCGAGAGCGTCCCGCCGCTACCAACTTCGTTCATGAGTTGGTAGCCGTTCATATCCTCGTTATCCCAGGATCCGCTTCGAGACTCTGTCGGTTTACCCGAGGGTGCATACACTTGAACCATTCCATCGATGACGCAGTAGAAGCTCCGGTCTTCGTCTAATGACAAGCTATCTCCCGCAATCAGTCTTCGCGTCTGGAGATGTCTGGCCAACTCATGGAAAACCTATCAAGGAAGACCTGTAGACTCGAAGTGACCAGTTCGGAATCGCGCCACGTACTGGTTTCTCCAGAAAACCGAAGATCCGTACGGCCTGTAGGAATTCATCGAGATAGTTGTGAAATGTAGGTGGTGTCTCCGTGGTATTGACATCGGGATGCAGCTCTTGGGCATCTGATTTCGGTAATGGGGGTTCTTTGAGCTGAGCGTAAACGTTGAGGTATCGTAATCGTATCCAATAATTCACCGCAACGACGCAAAGGCAGAATAACATTGCAAACGACCAGAAGTTCAGCTGAAAGTGACGTAACAATGAGCTCAATCCCATGGTCAGTGTTCGGATGGGACGCACAGTGAGCGTCAACGAGTAGGATAGTAAGAAGTAAATGAGACGCGGGACACTGATAGTGATCAATGCAGCCAAGGCCTTGATCCATGATAACAAGTATACTGTCTATTCTGTCAGTACTGTTGTAGAAACATGAGCGTTGTCACCGACTCACGGACGACCCAGAAGAGGGCAGAAAGAAAAGAAACGACAGGATGACGATCTGTTTGTTGCATCCTCTCAAGATGAGCAGTGAGGGTGGCCTCCATGGCTAAGCGTACGCAGACAGGCTAAATATATGCGAATGAGACAGGACAACGATGTGTCACGACAATGACGTATTTACTTACGCACCAACCGCGTGTCGGGTTTGCATGTCCAACAAGGGCATTGTCTTGTGCAATACTGCGTAACAGACAGTTTTATCGTAATTAAGTTAGCTAGCGGGACTGCGACCTCCACGTCATGTCCTATTTTCGAGCGTTTCTCACAACAACCGTGCTCGGCTCGACAATAAAATCATCACAACTCACAAACTAAGATCAAGATAATCGTCATATCTTTAAAAGGGTCACCCATTATATTAGTCTTAGTCATTCGGCTTCGCTTCACACAGGAATTCCAAGAGACTGTTATTTCTGTGCGGTACATTGTATGCAACCAGATCAATGACAATAGCGTATCTTTGTGACTGACTCTTGATAGAAACGCAGAAAGGTAGGCACCGCCACCCGATTCGATCCGCTAATCGTAGGGGCTCACCTTATTGAATAAATAAATAAATAAAAACATCATCAACCGTGATGAAACAACTAGCCGCGGGCCTTTTGTGGACAATGGTCCAGATCAGAACCAGGGAGAAAAGGGGGAAAGATGTGACAAGTGCCAGTGCTGTTAGGCCTTGACTCGTCCAAGCGTCGTGATGTGCCACAGGTTGCCGGAATTATAAAAGGGATCCTGTGCCATCCCCCTATTTTCCCACGCCCCTTCGCCCTCGCACTTCTTCCTTCTGTCTTCCAACCTCCCTAATACTACCTCTCTCCCCAATCTTTTCCTCTTTTCAAAGTCATTTTTTGTGGTTGTGAGTATCGATCTTTGGTTTGTTGCATATTTTTCCCCCAAAATATCTTCGTGGCCAAAGAGCGTCACTTCGTTCGGTCGTCTTGTTCGGAGCACCTTTTTTTCCTTTGCGATGTTCGGTGGCCATCCTGCTGAACTTACCAACCTTTCCGGGGAGTGGCTTATCCACATACACCTATCCTTGCGAGCTACGGTGTGCGGGGGAGCAGCTATGTTTTTTTCTGACTGCCTCAATGAGCGCCTACACGGCATCGCCACAACACAAGGCATCCTCGCTTCTACAGACCTCCTCTTGCCTATTTTCTTTGCGAAGTGCTAACAAGTCACCATCATTCTAGTTATTACCCTAATCGCTCATGGCCGACTCCTCGTCTCATAGACTTGACCTCCGTGTCGGGGGAAAGTATCGACTCGGGAAGAAGATTGGATCTGGCTCATTCGGTATGTCAACGTCTCTTTATTACCTTTCCTGGCTCATGTTCACTGTCCTCCTGTAGGTGACATCTATCTCGGGATCAATATTATATCGGGAGAGGAAGTGGCCATCAAATTGGAATCCGTTAAGGCCAAGCATCCTCAACTCGAATACGAGTCCAAAGTTTATAAAACACTTGCTGGCGGTGTCGGGGTCCCTTTCGTGCGCTGGTTCGGGACCGAATGCGATTATAATGCCATGGTCATCGATTTGCTGGGCCCTTCTCTCGAGGATCTATTCAACTTTTGTAACCGGAAGTTCTCCCTCAAGACGGTTCTTCTTCTTGCTGATCAACTTGTTCGTAGGCTTCGAGTTAATCGATTATTAATTGCTACTAACAACTGGATCAGATATCTCGCATCGAGTACATCCATTCTCGCAACTTCATTCACCGTGACATCAAACCCGATAATTTCCTGATGGGTATCGGCAAGCGTGGCAACCAAGTTAACGTCATTGATTTCGGTCTCGCGAAGAAGTACAGGGATCCCAAGACTCACCTTCACATTCCTTACCGCGAGAACAAGAACCTAACCGGAACTGCTCGCTACACCTCTATTAACACTCATTTGGGGGTGGAGCAGGCCAGGCGTGATGATTTGGAGTCACTTGCCTATGTCCTCATGTACTTCCTCCGTGGTGCCCTGCCGTGGCAGGGCCTCAAGGCGGCCACAAAGAAGCAGAAGTATGATCGTATTATGGAGAAGAAAATGACGACTCCCACCGATCTTCTCTGCCGCGGTTTCCCCAATGAGTTTGGTATCTTCCTGAACTATACCCGTGCCTTGCGATTCGACGACAAGCCGGATTACTCCTATCTACGCAAACTATTCCGCGATCTCTTCACCCGCGAAGGTTACCAGTATGACTACGTGTTCGACTGGAGTGTCCAGCGCGGTGCTCAGGATGAGGTGGCCAGCGCCAGTTCCAAAGCAGCAGGTGGCAGACGCAAGGTCGTTCAGGAAGACGAGGGCGAGCCACGTACCAGTGACCGACAGTAAGCGTCTAGCCTGGCTGATCTATTGTTTACATACCAACGATTCATCTCAATAGACTTCGTTCTCACACTCGCCAGATGCAAGCCACCACACCTGGTGCCGTGGGTCAGCAACGGGCTACTGGTGCTAGGCGTGATGGCGATCTTTGGTGATCATCTCACTCCTTGTGACCATGCTCCCATGAGCATGTGTGTTGTCAGGTTGAGTGGGGAGGCGTGAAGAGTTGCAGTTGAAGCCTGGCTTGCCAAGTTCGTCGCAATCTTGGAGCTAGTCGTTGGCATGACTGGATAGGGATACGCAAGTCGGAAGACAGGATGAATCTGAGGCACTCCCGATCGCTGGGCTTCAACTCGCAGTTTTCGATTACCCCTCTTCATCTACTTTCAAGACCCTCTATGTTGACTGTTCCTTGGTCCGAGGTTTGGCCGTATTCTTATGTTAGCTGTCACCCTTTGCGCCACTCCCGCATACAATCACCAATTCTTTTTTTCTCATCCACGGACGCCATTCTCCTTCAAACCGTGCCTCCCCCCCATATATTTGGAGAACGCAGGATGGCCACGTTGTTGTCACTTTACGTACTAGAACCAATCCCCCCTCTCCTGCGCCCGTGCTTCTCACAGCCTATTGCTGTTGTTTTAAAACACTTTATTTATTCTTTACGCAAAGCACCTTACATCCCTCTCTGTCGGTTAACTGTCCTTGTCTACACATGTCGTTGTCCTCCTACCCTCCACTTCTTCCGGTCCCACTGGAGAAGGCGAGCGCGGTAGGAGAGGGCGCCGTGTGTTGCTGATGTATTGCCTGGAGATAGCACTTGCAAAACCAATTAATAGTTGTTCGTATCTTGGCTGTTAACTGCCACGAGTGTTGAGTGTCGAGTGGCCGTGGTTTCAAGAGTCGGGTCGGCAAGAGCCGAGGGTGTTACCCGTCTCCTTCCTTCCGCCATGGCAGCGTTCTCGAAAAAAGAGGAGGAAGGTCTAAGCTCGTACTATAATAACAAAACTACCGTCATACAGGAAGCCCGCGTCTTCAATGAATCTCCAATTAGCCCAAGAAAGTGTAGGGCGTTGCTCACTCGCATCGTATACTTGTTGTACATTGGCGAGAACTTCGCGACACAGGAAGCTACGACCCTGTTCTTTGGTACCACAAAACTGTTCCAACACAAGGACGTGCGTAGCCAAATCCAACTTTTAATTCTCTTATCTAGTCTTGACTCTGCCCCCGCTAGAGCGCTTTGCGTCAGATGGTATATTTGTCCATAAAGGAATTAGCTGTCTGCGCCGAAGACGTCATTATGGTCACCAGCAGTATCATGAAAGACATGCAGCCAAACTCTGAGGTCATCTATCGCCCCAACGCGATTCGTGCGCTTTGCCGCATCATCGATGTACGCGCAGCTGTTGGCCAGTTTATCTCCACTGTCATTACTTACGAATGCAGCCCTCCATGGTACAAGGTGTAGAACGCTTTTTTAAGGCCGCTATCGTCGACCGCACACCTTCAATCTCCTCTGCCGCTCTCGTCTCATCCTACCATTTGTTCCCCTTTGCAAAAGATGTTGTTAAACGTTGGGTGAACGAAGCGCAGGAGGCAGTCAGCGCTAAGTCCTCTACTAGTTTCTTTGGTTCAAGTTCGGCAGGCTCGTATCTCGGCTTTGGGTCTTCGTCCTCTGCGAATAGTGGCTACCAGCCCATGCCTTCGACAAGCTATATTTCACAGTACCACGCTCTTGGCCTACTCTATCTTATCCGGCGGCAGGATCGGATGGCGGTGACAAAAATGATTCAACAGCTTGGTGGCGGAAGGTCAGGCTCCGGAACCGCGCTCAAGAATCCCATGGCTCTTTCTATGTTGATCCGTTACGCAGCAAAAGTTGTTGAAGAGGACCCAAAGTGAGTCGAGGGGCGACCAATTTTTTCCCCCAGAGGCTGAATGCCACGCGACCAGCGTACAAAAGCAGACGATCGACCTTCTCGAAGGGTGGCTCCGCCACAAGAGCGACATGGTCAACTACGAGGCTGCGCGTGCAATTTGCGAGATGAAAAATATTTCCAGCGCCCAGCTGACAAAACCTATCGCTGGTTAGTTCTTCATCGACGTTCAAGGGAACTCAATTAAATGTCCATTAGTGCTGCAATTATTCCTTTCTTCACCCAAGCCAACACTCAAGTTCGCGGCCACTCGCACCCTTGCTGGCCTTGCTTTGACACACCCAGCAAGCGTAGCCACATGCAATGTTGACCTCGAGAATCTCATCTCAGATCCCAATCGCAGCGTCGCTACCTATGCCATCACTACGTTGTTAAAGGCAAGAATGTCTACCGTATACTTGCGTGGCATGTGTTAATTGGTACCACAGACCGGCAATGAGGCATCTGTGGATCGCTTGATGAAGCAGATCACTGGCTTCATGAGCGAGATATCTGATGAATTCAAAGTTATTATTGTGGATGCCATCCGCTCTCTCTGCCTCAAGTTTCCTGCAAAGCACGCATCTATGCTTGGTTTTCTGTCCGGTGTTCTGCGCGATGAAGGGGGGTACGATTTCAAGCGCGCTGTTGTCGAGGCTATATTCGATATGATCAAGTACATCGGGGAGTCGAAGGAGCAAGCCCTTTCCCACCTCTGCGAGTTTATCGAAGATTGCGAGTTCACAAAACTCTCCGTTCGCATTCTCCATCTTTTAGGCATTGAGGGCCCCGAGGCCCCACAACCCTCGAAGTATATTCGATTCATTTACAATCGCGTAGTCCTGGAGAATGCTACCGTGCGAGCTGCAGCCGTCGCGAGTCTAGCTAAGTTCGGCATTATCAACGACGTGAAGTTGCAAAAGAGTGTCGGTGTGCTTCTAAACCGGTTGGTCACTTCGTACATGGCAGGTCGATCTTCTGACGGACTCCTGGCGAAGGTGTCTAGACGACGTCGACGATGAAGTTCGCGATCGAGCGGCGCTATATCTCAAAGTAATCGAAGTACCCCGGCTGGCTGAAACATATGTCAAGGATGGTGCGTGCCAACGGCAATCAAGTCATAATGACCGCGATTCATTGTGTATTAGACTCTGTATTCTCCCTATTGGCATTGGAGTCCAAGTTGGTTGCTTACGTGAGGGATACTGACGCTACCGATCAGCCCTTTGACGTCTCCTCCGTCCCCAAAGTCAGTCGGGAGCAGGCTGCGCAGGAGGTTGCTCGTGAGTTGCCGAACATCGTCACTAGTTCAAGCCCTCATTATTTCTCAGGGCATAGCTCGCTAGACACTATCGGCGCCCCTGCCACGAGAACAACGACGCCGGCCCCGCTGCCGCAGACTGCGGAGGAGACTCAGTCAGCCTTCATACAACAGTTAAACCATGTACCCGAACTTGCGCCCTATGGCACGGTCATCAACAGCTCGAAGCCTGTTCAGCTTACTGAGAACGAGACTGAATATCAAGTTTCGTGTGTTAAACACGTTTTCCGTGAACATATCGTCTTCCAGGTTTGTGCCGCCATTCTTTCTCAGCACGCGTTGGTCCTGAATGTTTATTTCCTTAGTTTAATGTGTCAAATACGATGCCAGATACCATTTTAGAACAAGTCTCTGTTGTTATGCAGCCTTCGGAAGACTCAGGATTAACAGAAGACTTCATCATTCCCATTCCTACACTCTCCTCAGCGAACTCTCCTAGCATTGTATACGTTTCGTTCACAAGAAACGCACCCGAAGACTACGCGACTGCATCGTTCCAATGCGTCCTGAAGTTCATTAGTAAAGAAGTGGACCCCTCGACTGGGGAGCCGGAAGTAGAGGGATACGAAGACGAATACCAGCTTGAAGAAGTCGAGCTAGCTGCAGGCGGAGACTACATCGTTCCGAGCTATTCGAACTTCTCGTCCGAGTGGGACCGCCTACGGGCAGGTGCTTCGATGACAGAAACGTTTACTCTTTCATCGATGGAGAGTATCAAAGGTGTGACCGTCGCTTTTTTTTTTTTTGGCATTTTGCTTTGGCACTCACACGCTCTCAGCGGCATGCGATTCTATTGTCGATATACTTAGCATGTCGCCCTTAGGTGGGACCCAAAATCCACCGGCAGGGACGACAGTCCATACGCTACAATTGTCAGGTCTTTTGACAGGGGGTGGCGGAAAAATCCTCGCACGATGCCGCATGACATTCTCAAGGGGGGAAGGCGTAACTCTGGAGCTAGGGGTTCGTGGGGAGAAGCAAGAGGCGTGTCAACTTGTGATTGCTGCTATTGGGGGCTAGTAGTTGTTTATCATGATGATGGGCGATGATGATGATGCAATGAATATGACGGTAACCGTTTGCCTTACTGCCTTGCGGTACAACGTTACCCCTCAGTCTCAGGATCACACCGACCCCGACGGACTTGGGCGTCATGTAATGACCAAAAAGTGTTTTGTGAGCACGCGGAGATAGATGCGGTAACAGTTGGGGATACCGGAAGTCGGAGAATGACGGGGGTGGCAAGACGCCTATTATCGGTGGTGTCAATGTCCTCGTAAGACTGACCGGCAGTGGTTGCATACAAGAGCAAGCGAAAGCGAATGTTCACCTCTTCGTATCATCCCCTCCCTTTCTCTTCGCACTCGCCTACCAACTACCATGTCCACACCGCTCCCGGCAGCCAAAGTGATTCACGTTGACACCCGTGGAGCCGTGATATTGGACGAGGCTTCCCCCGAAGTGCGTGCATTGTCTACTTATTAACAAACCGCACTCCTCATTGACGACATGGCAAGACCAGAGATAGTCGGGGTATTTACTTGCCAAACTACATTGAACCCGTGTCACACATTGCGGTCGATGCAGGTCCTTCTCTCACAGTATTTCGTCATCGTTTTCACATCCCCAACAGGTCGGAGGTTCCCTCGCCAAGGTGGTCTATTTCACTCGTTCACCCGATCCGCCGTCCTCCCCCTCTGTACTTGCGACCGGCGGAAACAGCTCTCACGGCTCGATATCGACACCTCCGTCTCCCGCATCCGATGGTCCCCTTTCACAGCCGTTCCTTCCGAGCACTTCACACCCCAGGCAAAACGGCGCATTGACACCCATGGTGCTTGACAACCCAACGGGTCACATTGGTAATGGGCTATCAGGTCTACAACAGAGTTTGCTCCATGATACCATTCTGCGTCGCGCATCCTTGCAACACTTTCCCGGGGGCTCATTAAATTTCGAACGCTTCGAGACGGACGCCATTGATGATTGCGTCGGGTTCATCCAAGAACTGATAGAGCGCTCAGCGAGCATCAACAGCGTCTCGATCGAGGAAATGAGACAGGGCGTTAAGATCATTGCGACGGGAGGTGGTGCCCATCGGTTCTACGAACTGTTTCGCGAAACATTAGGTGTCGAAGTCCTTCGGGAAGACGAGATGGAATGCTTGATCGAAGGTCTGAAGTTCATCACACTCATCCCTGACGAGGTGTATTTCTTCTCGGACGAGCTTATTCAATCTGTCGCGCACCCATCACCTTCTCCGGCATCCCTCGAACGGCCAGGCCCAAACCCGCCGAAGTATGCTGTCACGTTTGAAGGAAACCCGACGCCTCAATTACCATGCCTACTTGTCAATATCGGGTCCGGGGTTTCCATCATCAAAGTCGAGGAGGATGGAACGTTTGAGCGTGTGAGTGGGACCAGCCTCGGAGGCGGAACATTGTGGGGCTTGCTGTCACTGCTGACGCCGGCTACTTCGTTTGATGGTTTGTCTCCGTTTTTGTAGGAGCCCGGATGACGCAACTTACGCTTTTGTAGAAATGTTGGCCCTCTCGGAAGCAGGTGATAACTCAGCTGTGGATATGCTCGTCAAGGACATCTATGGACAAGACTACAGCAAACTCGGGCTAAAATCTACGATGATTGCCAGTTCGTTTGGCAAGGTGTTCAAGAAGGGCAAGGAGAAAAGGAAATTCTCTCCGGAAGATATCAGCAAAAGTTTACTATACGCGGTGTCAAACAATATTGGACAAATAGCGTCTGTCATTGCTTAAGCATAATTACGTCACGACATGATTCTAACGGGGTAAACAGGTACATGAATGCGGAGAAATACGGCCTCAGTCGAATATACTTTGGCGGCTGCTTTATTCGGGGCCACCCTGCGACCATCGCAACCTTGTCGTATGCCATTCGATTCTGGAGCAAGGGGACCAAACGAGCGCTGTTTCTACGGCACGAGGGATTCCTGTGCGTGTTGCGACTCTGCTGTGTTTAATACTGAAAGAAACGGTACTTCCCCACAGCGGTGCGATTGGCGCGTGGATCAAGAACATTGATGGAGACCGTGAATCGGAGACAGGAGAGGCATGACGAGACGAGGTAGTGCAGGGACAGGACATTGTATATTATCTTTATATTAATATTGGGACTGGATTTATGATGCACCCGTGGGAAGATGAGGATATTAGCGATCTGGCAGGTGGGTCCGTATAAGCAATCTCCTCTAATTAATTTTCCTTTCCTTCTTTATGTTCTTTCTCTTTCTCTTTCTCTCCCCTCACCACAATGGACCCTTCTTTCTCTTCATGGTCAACCGAGCCAAATGATCAAGACCCTCTCAAGGAGAGGTCAAAGAAACCTCGCCATCGTCACTCGGCCTTTCAACTCGCTGCTCTGAACGAGCTTTATGAACGCAACGAACATCCCTCTCTCGATGACAGAAACACTCTAGCAGAAAAGTTGGGAATGTACGCTTGTTGTCTACCCGTCTTCTGTTATCCTATCGCCCACACACTATGCCCAATATAGGGAAACAAAGACAGTCAATGCTTGGTTTCAGAATAAACGTGCTTCCAACAAAAAGCGCTCCCGTCCCGGACTATCCTCCTCGTCATACGATCTCCCATCGATCACCTCCCTACTCAGCTCCGTTGATTCCACTCCCCCTCCTTCGTTCGTTGAGGACCCTTCGATCCCTGATTTCCATTCTCCCGCGCCTCTCCCCCGTATTCAACAGTCTTCTACACGTACCTCCCACGTCCTATCCTCTTCAGAGACTTCGCAGCAGCAGACCGCCTTTTACGCTGGCAACCCAGAACACCCCCTTACGTATGAAAGCCCCGTACCTGAGCTACCCTCTCGTCCTAGGATGCGAATGAGACCTTCTCTGTCTCAAACTGAGGAGCTGAGAAAGGCTTATATGATCGACCCTCATCCTACGAAAGACATGCGCGAGGCACTTGGAAAGGAAATTGGAATGTCCGTGAAGCCCTTGCCTAACAGCGTTCACTTGGCTAATTCCATCATAGGCGCTATCAGAGTGTGACTAATTGGTTTCAAAACCAGCGAAGCCTTGCAAAGAAACGTCTGGATGACGAATCCCTCCCTGACAAAACGCAGCACCTTGATAACAGTGGCCACCCACCGCCAGATTCCTCGACTGATATCCTATCTTATTCTCGAGATAGGTCGACCCTGGCCTTCCCCCCACGATCTTCTCACCCGTCCGTTTCTGCTTTAATAAAAAGAGAAAGGCGGTCTCCAAGCACGGAACGTTCCAACGCTTCTAGTTCATCAAGGGGTCCACCCTATCATGGCATCATCCCATCTCATCGTCCAAGGCGAACGCGGCCAGAGCCCCACCAGCTAGAAGCGCTGCAAAAGCTGTATAATCGCACCTCTAATCCATCTATTGAGGAACGTGGTGCATTAGCGCTCGAAGTCGGGATGTGCGTATTTGCCTTTGTTCTTTATTTTCCTATTCCCGTTATTGACTAATTTCCTTTTTCGGCAGGGACCTCGCGAAAGTAACCAATTGGTTCCGCAACCTCCGACAGACAACACGCAAACGCGGTCTGAAACCTGGCGAGGAGGGGGATGCAGAAAGTATACAGCTAGGATCGGGCTCTGCTTCCCGCGCGGTCACCCCTTCGGTGGCATCCTCATACTCCCTCAACATGCACGAAGCCGATCGTGCGCCAGATCAGGAACATGACGTGGACACCGACAATGAAGACGCGAACACCATTCCTATTCCTATAAATAGCGGTGGCACCACCTCAAGGCACAAACTCGTACGCGTGGCACCCTCAGACGCTGGGACCGACGACGAAGAGTACCAAGAAGCCGTTACACCATCACCAGAACCGTCACCCATCCCTCATCCTCCAACCACTGTTATGCCTACCCCTCGCCCGCATCAGATAGACGTTCGCGCTGGAATCAACTTAAGTTCCATTGATTACGATCGTTTGGAGAAAATTCCAGGACGACTATCCGGTGTCAAAGTCGAAGACGCCCTCCTATTGCTCGGCTTCCATCACCACATCGTACACTAATGTAGTGAGTTACACACCCCTTCCTTTCTTATGACCCTATAGCTAACCGAAATGCGCCAGGGAAAATTGTGCGGTATCCTCACCTGGCGCGGTGTTATGCATAAACTGCAACCTACGCTCCTATTCTCGGTATCTTCGTTCGGGTGACCATCGGTCGCCTCTGCGATCCTAGATACAGCGCCGCCTCACCACCCCTCAGACGTTTTCACCCACTGGGCTTGCACCTTCGAGCCTCTAATTTATATCGTATCACTACGTAAACTCTGCATCATCTGTTTGCGCTCGCTGCATCTTCAACCGTACACTGCACATACCTTTCCTTACCTTGTCACATTTATGTAGCTGTCGTGTTGCATATTTGCTTTGTCGACACGCCGGTGTCCGCAATTGTTCCGCAAATGTATTGAATTCAATAAACTCCGTTACGCTCCCCAGTTGGCTGCTGACTGTTCTACCCACGATTGCCCTTGAACACTTACACCACAGTACCAACTGCTTAACTCAAGGTGAACCATGTATCGCGTGCGCTCTTTGTCGTCAAGAGGAGCTCTTACGCAGCTATCTAGACATATCTCTTCTTCTGCTACCTACGCGCGGCCTATTGCGCTGGCTCTGGACACTCCAACACTCTCCGAGGAGTCCGACGCTATTGATTCTCGAGTTGCCGCCGTCGAAACTTTCTTCTCCCAACCGCGTTTCTCGGGCTTGTCTCGTCCATACTCTGCGGCCGCCGTCGCCTCGAAGCAAGGAACCCTTCCACCCTTACCTCTTCCCTCCACACTACTCGCCGACAAACTTTATGCCGTTTTCGATAGAGCGGCGAAGGAGGGCAAGCCGGTGCACACCCTTGGTGCCATTGACCCAGTGCAAATGACTCAGATGGCGCGATGGCTCGAGGTCATGTATGTTTCCGGGTGGGCAGCGAGCAGCTTGCTCACAACGGCGAACAATGAGGTTGGGCCGGACCTTGGGTGGGTCACGATCACCTTATTAAAATGCCTCGTGTCTTGAACATATGAGGCGTTCTACGTTCGCTTCCTCAAACGCATAGAGATTACCCGTACACGACAGTTCCGAACCAGGTCCACCGCCTCTTCCGTGCACAGCAACTTCACGATAGGAAGCATTATGACCAACGAATGGAGGTATCGCCAGAGGAACGTGCCGAAATGCCTTACATTGATTACCTGAGACCTATCATTGCGGATGCAGATACAGGGTGTGTATGGGCTGGTGTATGGTGTTGTTTTATCTGACCCTGGACCTTACAATAGGCATGGGGGCACCTCCGCCGTGATGAAACTTGTGAAACTCTTTGCGGAATCTGTGGGCAAGGCTTTCCTGTGTCCAGTGCTAGTGTTCACAGGTAGATCACACACAGGGAGCATCGGCCATTCATCTGGAGGACCAACTGCATGGTGGAAAGAAGGTATGACCTACGCTGCCCCATTGTCGACTACTTAATAAGTAATCCGAATGCAGTGTGGCCATTTGTCCGGAAAAGTCGTGGTTCCCACCAGTGCACATATTGCGCGCCTTATTGCGTCTCGCTTCCAACTAGACCTCCTTCAGCACGCCATGCTTCTCATCGCACGAACAGACGCCGAGTCTGCGCGCCTGTTGTCCTCCACGGTCGATGCGCGCGACCACCCCTACATTCAGGGCGTCCGAACGCGCCTACCGGACGGATCACGCAGGCTCGCCCTAGCAGAAGTGCTTGATCGCGCAGAAGCGGAAGGGCTGAGCGGTGCGGAGATCGACGACCTTGAGGCCAAATGGCTTTCTATGGTTAAACTAGTCACGTTTGATGGAGGCAAGACACCATTTTCGGGGGGGTTGTTCCCCTCCATCTTGCCACCTACTAACGATATGGGGGCTTAGCGGTCGAGCAAGCAATCCAAGAATCGAGCAAAATACCCTCGCATCAGAAGATGTCCACGCTGGAGCACTATCGGGAGGCAGCTTCCGGGAAATCAAACACCGAAGCACGGGACATCGCTGCCGACATCATTGGTTTTGAGGTTGACTGGGACTGGGACTGTACGTAAACCTTCATTTCACCGCATTTGTCACCGATTATGTGTGCACAGTGCCGCGCACCCGCGAAGGATACTACCACACCACTGGTGGAATTGATGCTGCGGTATCAAGAGCGCTGGCGTTTGCGCCCCACGCGGATTTGATCTGGCTTGAGACCAAGACACCTGATCTGAAGCAGGCTCAATCATTTGCGCGCCGGATTCGCGAGAAGTTCCCTGGGAAGTGGTTGGTGTATAACCTCAGCCCAAGTTTTAACTGGAGCGCCCACGGATACTCGGGTATCGCGGCCACTTTTTGGACCGGATCACTGAATACTCAATAGCTCGCACAGATGCTGACCTAAAGCGCTTCATATGGGACCTTGCACAGGAGGGTTTCGTTCTGCAGCTCGTTTCGCTAGCCGGTCTGCACAGCAATGCCGTCGGCTTTGGTGCGTCTTTCCCGGTTCCACGTAATTTGGATGTCCTAATGGCCCTCGTCCACAGCCGAGCTGGCACAACGGTTTAAGACGGACGGCATGCTTGCATACGTAGAGACGGTCCAACGCAAGGAAAAGGAGATAGGCTGTGATGTCCTGACCCACCAAAAATGGTGCGTTCTCCGTTTGCATTGTGGGGCATCACAATGACTCGTTCTTCCATTTCCCCATTCGTATGCTGTGCAGGAGTGGAGCGGACTACATTGATGGAATCTTATCGACCCTCGCCTCCGGATCTTCAAGCACCTCTTCTAGGGGCAAGGATTCGACGGAACATTCATTCTAGCAGAATGTAAATTCCCCTAAAGCGAGTGTGTGCGTTTGTGCACCAAATAATTGAGCCTGTTTACTCATCCACGTGATGTCTGATTGTGTGCACGTGATCGTCGCGTCTGCGTGTCTCGAGTGATACTCAACTCGCAACAGCATGCTCCGATGGGAAGGAAACCATTCTTTCGCCAACAATGCATAACTTCCCTCCATTTCGTGCTTGGTTGGTGCTATGCTGCGCGGCGGTCGTCGGCCCCACACTGCAAACCTCCTGTCTCTTTGCTGTATTTAAGGCATAAGTTTCTCCTCGAGGGATTCATCAGTTCACTCCCAGAAACAGTGACAAGTACATCTCACCTTCTTCACAATGATCTACCCTGCTGCTATCACTCTCGCGCTCTTCCTTTCGCAATCTGTTCGTGGTCTGCCTCAGCCTTCTCCTGTCGGTGACTCCGGCTCATCTCCGACATATACGTCGACCACGAGCCCATATTCGACGAACTATCCTCCATCCTCCACGAACTATCCGACCACCACTCCTTACTCGCCCACCACCACCCCGTATTCCTCCTCATACTACCCGACCACCACTCCTTATTCGTCGAACACCACCTCATATTCCTCCTCATACTATCCGACCACCACTCCATATTCCTCCTCGTACTATCCGACCACCACTCCATACTCCTCCTCACACTACCCGACCACCACTCCTTATTCGCCGACCACCACTCCATATTCCTCCTCACACTATCCGACCACCACCCCATATTCCTCTTCATACTATCCTACCACCACTCCGTATTCCTCCTCATACTATCTGACCACCACCCCGTATTCCTCCTCATACTATCCGACCACCACTCCCTATTCGCCGACCACCACCCCGTATCCGCCTTCGTACAGTTCCACGGACAAGTACCCAAAGACCACAGACACCTATTCGAAGCCGAGTTGTACCTGCTACCCGACCCCTACACCTTACGCGTCCTCGTATAAGGACGAAGACGACGACACCTATCCTCCCAAAGGTTGCCCGTGCTATTCGTCCACTCCCTCCTATCCAACCCAGCCGCCTTACACGTCGTCTTCTGCGTATCCGCCAAAGCAGACGACCTACCCACCCAAGACGACTCCGTACGCGCCGTCGAAGCCCAACACGCCCTCGCAGCTGCGCGCCACGTACGACGTCACGTTCGATAATAAGGCCGCCTCTCTCAACGGCGTTGCGTGCTCCAATGGGCCGAACGGGCTCGCAGCGCGCTTCCCGACGTTCGGCGATGTTCCCTCGTTCCCTTACATCGGCGGCGCGTTCGACGTCGCGTGGAACTCGCCCAACTGTGGTGCGTGCTGGTCCCTGACCAACCCCGCGACCGGTACGACGATCAATATCACGGCCATTGACACTGCTGGCGCGGGATTCAACATCGCAAAGGAGGCGTTCGACAAGCTCGCTGGCGGTCAGAGTGGTCTGGGTGCAGTCGACGTGGTAGCGAACAAGGTTTCTCCTTCCGTCTGTGGTTTGTAGATTTCTATTCTTAGATGTGTCAAAGTAAAGCAGTTTCGGTATTTTCGCACTGTTTGTTGTGTTTATTCGTATCTATTTCCTTGCTGTACTTCTTTATCGCCTTGATTAATTAATTGTCCTCGCGTTGTTTCTCTCTCTACCCTGCTTGCCGAGCGACGCAATCGTCACGGTCCAATTCTTTTTGTTAGTATTGTCAAAGTAAAATCAGAAGCCTAACGAATATGATAACGTTGGTATCCGCCAAATCATTCCACATCAACGCAGCATGTGAGATGTGGTATATTCAAGCGGAACATGTGTGGCTCATAACTTACACCCTTCATTAACACTAATGGTAAGGCATAGAACGAAGAAAAAGATTGAGCAATCCGGCCTGGTGAAAAGAAAAGAAAGAAATTATTTTAAGATCAGGTATTCTGCCCCGACTCCGGATGTGATGTATCAATTATCTTGAAGGTTTCATTATCCTGTGATGGTATCATACGTAGCGTTCCGCGGTTCGGCCGTCGAGGCGGGCTAGTTTGTGGGGGGCGTGTAGACTCGATGGACGCTGACACTCGGTTCCCACCCGTCCCAGGGGGTATACTTACATACACCTCGGATCCTCCGCGTGACCTTCGGGACCGGGTCGCATACTGTTCTGGTAGTGGTGAACCAGCAGAGTTATCTGAACGCCAAGGCTTGAGTATGGATTTGGGTGGCGCCCCTGTTCTTTCCCTGTCCGTCGGAGACATCGCATGCGACAACGTGGTGTCTGACTCGGTAGGAAAGGCTGGCAGTCCAGATTGACGCATTGAGGAACGTTGTGTCAATGAGGTAGGAGACAGAATACTAGTGGATTGCGAGGAGGTCCGAGGCCTTGAACTAGAGAGGCGCTGTGATGACACAAGGACGGGGTATGGCGACTCCTGGTCAAAAACCATGGAGTTGACTGATGGGCCCTCACGAAGTAACCGCGGGGATAGTGACATGGACGACAAAGGGGTATCGTGGGGTGGCACCTTGGGCGGATATCGATCTGCAGGCGGAGCCAGGCTCGCTACTGACTCCCGAGATGCGCCTAAAGAGGTGGGGGTTGGGGAACGCGGCATTGACGGCCCTGGAAGACTCGGCACAGGAGATAGTGCTTGAGGAGATGTATGACCTGATCCTGTCCACGAAGGAGGGGCACTTCCTGGCCCAGAGGAGACCGAAGACTTCCTATTTTTCCTCCAGAGCGACTTAATGCTCTTGACAGGGTTGAGCGAAGCACCTGTCCGGTTGTTCTTACCCTCGTCGGTGGAATCGATTGAGAAACGGCTTGACGGTGTAGTCGATGCGGGATCCATGTGACTTGCGACAGTGCCGTCTTCGCTGAGCGGAACGAGAGAGGAATGCCTCTCGGGTGGTATCCCGAATGTGGAGTACTTGATCCTCGCCTGAGGATGTAACCCTTCTGGAGATTCCGAACCCTCGGAAGTTGAAGGTGGCGAGGCAGGGATAGAGGCAAATCGTCCGAAAGGGTCAGGGGACAAAGGAATTATGGGGGAATTGGACGATACTGGCTTCCGCAACGAGGGAGGGACGACTTCTGGGTATGTAGGCTCGTGGCCGTCCACTTCCCGCCTCCTCGCTTTAGACTCCTCTGATTCGATATCCTGCATTCTGTAAAGCGCCTTTGAATAAGGAGATACCGGAATATCATTTGAAATGCCGTTCAAAGCGAGCTTGGGAGGTGCGGGAAAATCGTCAAGACCAAAGGACGTTTCTGCCTCATCAACCTCCTGGCTAAGCGAGGAAAATGGTACTGCCGGCCACACGGGGGTCAGCTTTTCCGGTAAACTGTAGTAATCGGATCATGAGGCGGAAAGAATGGTAGAAGTAAGAGAGTAATCACTCATTGGTACTCTGTTCTCGTGGACCACGCCTCGATGCACCGGTCGAGAGAGAGGATCCAGAGCTCAAGCCACCGATCGACGATGAAGACCGAGGTAGAGACTTTGTCGGACTCTCTTGAGGTTTTGTCTCATGCTGCAGCCCGCGCGGAGAGAACCGAACCAAAGCCTACATTAATAACGATCAGCGACTGATCAGAGTCGGGCTAGGGATGGATGTTGACCTTTTCGATTTCGTCAAGTTGGGCTTTGAACACGTACTGGCTCCGCCGTCTATCGTTTGGGTCATTCTCGTCAAACTGGATTGGACCGATACTCGGTAAGGTCACTAGAAAGATTATTGGCGACACACCTCTCCAATATCTCCAAGTTCCAATTCTAGATCTAGATCCGCAAAGAGCGTCCCAATGCGTTTATCTTCCGTAGGGCTCTTGCCTTTCTCATTAATGTCCGTAGAATTTCCCTGCGTACCCTCCACATTGAGATCGTCTTCTGAAGGTGTCGATAACCCATCACCCAAGTACGCAAGTCTTGTGCTCCCTGTAGTAAGCAATGGGCTGGGTTCCCCGGAAGCAATCGCAGTGAAGGTATTAGGCATTAGAGTGAGAGGTGGAGGTGCTGCCTTTCTAATCGTGGCTACTGTCTCTGTGCCCACGGTGGTCAGCGACGAGCGTCCTGTTGGATCTGGAGGTGACGAGGTAATGTCCAAAGAAAGTTTTGGTCGCTCATGCGAGTCCCACAATGCCTGGACCTCTTCCTCGTCAATGCCATCCTCTAATTCGTCCTCGGTTTTAGCTTGTCCAGACAATGATTGTCCATCCAATGCCAACTGGACGACGTTCGGATTGGTTTCGTGGTCTCGACCGCCCATGCTTTCTGAGCGTATGTCTGTCCACGCGTCACCATCAGTCCCAAATACATCGGCTAGAGGATCCCCGTCGCTCGCAGCTGGAGGATTGGTTGTGTCGTCGGGATTGACGTCCTCGTGGTTAAAAGGCGATTCCGAAAGGCGCATATACTCGGCATCTTGGGTGTCTTCTTGTTCCTCGTCAGCCGAAAGGAGGAATCTTGGCATCGCCTGTCGATCTACAAGTCTCAGAGGCAAAGGGGCAGCCTTTGGAACCTTTGCTTCACCACCGCCTCCCCTATCATCCTCTGCAGCGGGTGATGTACCGGAATCGCTGCGAGTGCGAGTGCGAGTGCGCTGGTCCCGTTTCTGGTGATTAAGTTTCCTGCTACGGATCCAGGGGCCATACCATGCAGCCTTTCGTTTGTCGATATCGAATTCGACTTTGGCAAGAATTGGGATGACAGATGACGACGTGAGACCAGGTAAATCGAGAGTAGCAGCGCGCGAATCCGGAGCTAAGGAGGTATCGGGAGAATTAACTTCTGATTGGGAGATTTCTGAATGAGTGAGTGGGTTGGAAGACACCGAGGAGCTAGTTGGGGTGTGAGGGTAAGTGAAGGATTGGGGAGTTACACGACCAGGCGAGATGAGAGGTCTCAGAGTGGCGGATGATGGCAGAAACTCTTGTAAAGGAGATGAACGATCACCAAAGCTGAACCCAAGACCAGCCGTATTGGGGGTGGTCGCTCGAGAGTACGCATCGACCTCAAAGTTGGCAACTCGTGTCCATAAGTGTTTCCAGATGTCATCCGAAAGCCTTGGACCGGGACCGTCAAGTATGGCCCAATCAGTCTCAGGACTAGGATTTGGTGCAGAGGAGACGAGATAGAGTATCATTCCAGTGGTACTAGGAAGTGCATACTCCCTCGCAATAGCCGATAATTGACTCTGTAGGGTGGGGAGTAACGGGACGAGAGTACCACGCTTGAACTGGGTGTGATACCCCGAGGCTGTTAGGGGAGGTGGAGTGAGCTCAAGACTGTCAAGAGAGTCGGAATCATGAGGGATGTGTGACGGGGGGACGACGTGAAGGAGAAACTTGGACCGGATTGTTGAGGGTAGAGAATGGGAGATTGATTGGGTGGCCGACACAACGGAGGGAGTTGGAGAACGCCGCGGTTCGGAAGAAGGCTTTGATAGTGAATTAGAGGACGGGGATGAGTCGCCGGTCGTTTGTGAAAGGGGGACGGGAGCAGAGATACCGAGGGCGTTGGCTAGTTTTGCGAGACGATGGGGATGTAGCGGAGTGCGAGGACGAGGCCAGGAAGGAGTTGGAGAAAGCGAAACGGGATCACCACGGTTCTTCGACGCGTCCTGAAGAGATTCGAACGCGTCGCTAGATGACATTAGAAAAGGAAAAGGATCAACAGAACGAGATTGTGATAAAACCGAGTGAACAGCAAGATCGGGTCTGCCACGTGGGTGCCATCACTAACAACGACAACGACAACGACAACGATAATGACATTGACTACAACAACGACAGGATATTTCCCTTGGAATAATTAATAGAGAGTACAGTAACTGTCATCTCACTCCGACTACCACGCCCTCTTTGCTATCCAGCCGTAAAGTTCTACCTCCTTCAGGGAAGTGGTGCTTATCGGAGATGAGAATGAGACCTTTTCCATTCGATGGAGCGGAGATCGGTCGTTCCTGTCCGTTACCGTCACGGTAGCGCTTTCGATATTATCGATGGCAGATATTGTGCTGTTCTGTGGCGTTTCTCACTTGTCATCGTCCATGACACCCGCGTGATATGGATCGGCAAAAGAGCCACTTCTAGAGTCCTCTGCTGCAGTATGAGATGTGAGAGACTGTCAACTCGTGAGAACATTTTTATTGTTTATTTCTTAAAAAGAAAGAAAAGCAGAATAGGTTATGTTTTCCATGTTATGGTAAGGTTGGTTCGAGAACCTGACCTCTTCTCCTCTCCCACTCGACTTGAGCCCCGGTCCATTGTTCTTCTCCATCTTCTCCATCTACCTTTCCTTCTCCCTCTTTTTTTTTTCTTTAATTTGTTTTTTTTTTCTTCCCTGCTACTTTTCCATTTCTTATAAATTCCTTGCACGGGACTCCTTCGCTCAACTTTGCTCACCTCATGGAACATCACGATAACCACAACACCGCGAACTTGCCTCATGGCGGCCCATACGGCTTTTATCCGACAGAGCAGGAGGCGAATTTCGACATGGTCTACCCACAGCAAGGCATGAACAACTATTCAGTCGTGCCCGCCGCCCCTCCAGCGCGTGGGTCCCATCAGTCTCCGTTTATCCTCGTGTTCTAATCTCCTGACGTCTTCTTTGCCCCCTCTTTCAGAACTCCAGCAGGCTTTTCAGATGCGACCTATGGGCCTCATGGCGAACACGCATCATCCACAGTATGACAGCGGCCACGAGTTCAGCTCGTCCCCACAGGCCCAGAGTGCCGGCCTCATGATGGACGCTGGCCCGCCTCCCTCCCCAGATATGTACGGTCCTCTCTCTCCCCCCATCTCCGGCTCCGATACCTCAGCCGAGGGGGCCTATCATTCGCGGAACAGCAGCACTTCATCCTCTCGCGCCAACAGTCTCGTCCACAGAAATCCCTTACGTTATAATCCTACTCCATCACCCTCGGGTTCATCTGGGCGTCGTAGTAGAGGCAGATCCTTTGGCGATTCTGACGAAGACATGGGCGTCAACATTGCGGAGAGCATTGCATATACCAGGAAAGAGGCCACTCGTAGGCAACGTATCGAGGCGGAGCAACGAAGGCGCGACGAACTTCGTGACGGTTACGCCCGTCTGAAGGATGTCCTTCCTGTGTCGAATCAAAAGAGCAGCAAGGTGTCCCTCTTGGAAAGAGGTACAGTTTTTCGGTTCGCTCCCTCGAGAACCGTCCTCTGATACCATTCGTCCAGCAACCAACCATATTGTGCAGCTCGAGAAATTAAATCAGCAGTTGCAGAAAAAAATACAGGGCTTGAATGCTGAAATCGCACGGCTGCAGAATCTCAACGAGAAGATATCTCTCAACAATACAAATACTCCCTCCCCGGGCGTATCGATGGGTGTCGATAGCCGTCCGCTATCCCCCCCTCCAGAAACGTCAAATCTCTCTCAGCTCACGTCAGTCTCAGGGCAAGAACCTCCTCGGGAGGATTCTCCCCCATCATCCGATGGTGACTACTGATCAGCCCTTGCGTCCTCGGCCTTCTTCCCATCTATTATTCTTGCATTTCATCTCACGACCTATCAATTGTATTTCACCGTCATCTAACTCTGCTGTGTTTTTTTTCGGGCTCGGGGTTACGGGGGGAGGCGTGTTTCCGTCATCTTGGAGAGAATCTGGTCTATTGTGACACCGGGGTTTGGTCTGCAACGCCGTGCGTCGCATGACCTTCCGAAAGTCCCTTAACCAGTGTTCCGCGAGACCTGCGACTGGACGTCGCAGGCAGGAACTTGGAAGAACCATCCGAATTCTAGAACGCGAAGGCCACCAGGTGACTCGATGTCTGGGTATTTCGTCGATCGGTCCTCCCATCATCTCGTACTCCAGAGGCATGCCCCCTAGCGGATTTCGCCTTGACCACACTCAGTCCTCCCTCCCCCTTATTGCTGTTGATCCAGCACCTCGTCAAAAGCCCCGTACGTCGTAGTGGCAGCAATCACCATTTCTTCCATACCTTACCTATTCCCCGTGCCACTGATGATGACGATGACTTAACGAAAACTACGGACCACTTATGACTGTACGTACGATGTTAAACGAGCACATTACCTATCCGGACGTGTCTCTGAACGCTGAAGGGCGCTCCGAGGTGTGAATCGCCGCTGACCACACTTTACTTGAAGCAGCGCTTGTCAAAGTAGCATCGGCAGTTGCTCTAGGCCCTTGCTTGGGCGTATCGAGCACTCGCGCTTTTTCTTGACAACGTTACAGGTTATGTGCAGTCCTTCTTTGTATTTGCTTGCAATCGAAATGTTTGTAGCGAGCTTGCTCGCTTCGCGGCTAGTTCAAAGAGGGATAATCTACTGTGCGTGTACATCAACGAACGGTATTAGGCGCCACTACTCCCCCTGTTGGCTGATGGATCGCGATACAAAAAGAAGCGTGCAGGGGGGCGACGCCTTGAGGCCATGCGTGGTGCCGCCCCTCGGGGTCAGTCCGGCGTTTTACACAGCTTTACACACGTGTTGGGTCTCGATCGAGGGTAGAGGGCAACTGGCCCGAGTAGCATGTCCCCAAAAACCTCAGTCCCGACAGCTCCATGTAAACCGGCCGGACAAATGCAATGATTGCCCAACTCACCGTAGCTCGCGGGGGGGGGGCACCGAGGGGCACGAGGCATTACTTAGTTATTTTTAAAGGAAGGGAAGAAAAAAAAGCCGCCAGGGGATCATCGCATATATAGCTGACAAACTCTGACCCTGAGAGGAGGTCATGGGGACAGCAGCGCAAGGCGCACGTAATACTACGACAAGACCCATAGGATAAAAACGCGGTAGTTGCGGTAATCGGTGGCGCTCGCCCGCTCCCAGGAAGATGAAACCGATCTGACGTTTTGTCGCCGTCCGTCCGTTAAGCGATAGGGTGGAGGTGGGAGGGGTGGGAGGTGGCGAAGCACCAGGCCTGGTGTTTCGTTATAGGGACGGAGCGCCCAAGCCAGAGAGAGCTTTGTGCTTAACGGTTAGACAAATAAAAAAAATATCAAACAAAAAAAATTGTCATAGGAGAGCAGAAGAAGGCCGCAAACGGACTCAGACACGAATCCACAGGCCCGATAGGGATATGTCCTCCACTAAGGACCCTAAGGCTTACTGGATGTAGGGCGAAGCCCGCAACGCCCGCAACCTGGAGCTGAGGGTAAGGGTGAAAACGGCAGGTGCGGAGAAAGATCTCCTCTTCCGTTCGCCCACCTCCCGTTACACTTCGACAGACGTCCAATAGGTAAAAGGCCCCTTCCGTACGTTATCACGCCGAGTCCGATCTGGGTAAAGTGGGACTCTTTGCATGGACCACTGGCCCCACTAACTTAGGACACGAAATGTTCGCCAAAGCTAGCACGAATCGCGGAGCTATCGGGGTGTATGCATTGACTTCTGCCCTAGGGCAACCTAGACTTTGTCGGGTATAGCCCAATCTCTTCACTGACCAAAAGGGCATTAGGACGGCAAAGAGGGCAAGTGATATAGAAGGGAAAATCAGCCCCTAGGTCTAGGCATACTACGTGCGACTCCAACCTGTGAAGTCAACCAAGAACATGGTGACTCGGATTGTGATGCGCCAAAGAGACCGAGGGTACGAAGAACGATTCGCCGGTCCAGGTTATCCAGAAGAATGTGAAGCTAGGAAGGTAGTAACGAACCCCGGGAAAGGGTGAACCGGTCCAGGAGTAGAATCCAGCCGAGGTGGCACATACGTGAACATGTATTGGGAAGATAGTGCCAGGAATGGGCAGTGTGAATCTTCCAAAGAGCAGGATCCGTTTGCGTATGCAAAGTACCGAGATATGAACGTCTAGAAAGACGCGGTCATATTGACCCTGATGAAAGAGTAATGAAAGTCCGTTACGGACACGGCGGTAGATCATGCACAGGGAGGACGATGTCGGAGTGCGGTGCAGCCAACAAGAAGCATTCAATAGCGAGAAGACGGAGAGTTGTGTCAGCAAGAAAGTGGTACTAACTTGCACCGGTGCCAGACTAGAAGCCCACTGTTAATCGGACGCAGTATTTCGATAGTGTGCCCGGATAACGTGATGGCACAGTACCGGTACTGTAAAAGGTGATGCGAGAGTTGCAGGCCGTGTGAACGAGCAGTTAAGGAAGAAAGATCCGGGTAAGTGTGTGTGCGATCCTGGGAGGGGTGATGCCACATGTTGTGAAGAGTCAGCCAAAAGAATTTCTGGAGAAAAGGAACGCGGATATCATCGATAAATAATCACTACAACAGAAGTTTCCAAACGATTCCGAATGGCCGCCGAGACGAGACGAGACGAATTAAAGAATCAAGCTATCAATCAAGAACCATATAATCATATCCGGAGTGGGGGGTTGGCGCCCGCTAAAAATAATAATACCAATTTAAATTATTGTTATCTTGTTGCAAGAAAATAATTACTACAAATGGATTGGTTGGTGTGGTGACGGCAGCAAGCGATCTTGACGGTTTACGGCTGCGCTTGGGTCCTTCAGTGCTTTCTCCGTTTGTGCTCACAAGTCGTCTCAAGTCTCTGGCCCACCCGTCGGCCCTTTGTAACGATTTAGCGGATCTGTTTCAAGTTCCCGACCTGTAAACTAATCTTTCGCCGTTCCTTCCTTCGATACCCCTCAATCCGAGCTTGCCGCTATGTGGTAAGCTGATCTCCTTATCGTCGTCGGTTATTTTGCCCAGGCTCATCTCTTGATCATTGTGTCAATAGGTGCGACAATTGTCTGCTGATATTCCCGCTCGTTCGTACACGATACAGGTGGCGATCTTTCTGATGCTAAACATTCTGTGATTGTAGCGTGCTGGGGGAATGGCATGGGCTGCCTTCATCTTCGTGCGTTGCCTCGGGTTCATACGATGTTCCGCCTAATGAGCGATCGACGGCGCATCATCTTACAGCTCTATAGCCTCATCGGAGGAATAATACTCTTCAAATATGGGCCATTCTTGTTCTTCGTATACCCAGAGTGGTGCGCCGTTGTCCTTGGTGTCATGATGTTCCTCGCTCTTACTCAGCTATGGGCATCCTATGTAGGCAAATATATGGGGGAGTTGCTATGGGAGTCGCTGCTGCTGCCGCCATCAACGCGATCTCACTCGCCAACGTCAGTTTCTTGGCTCGGTTCACGTGTCTGTGGAGTGCTGATCATAGCTTTGTCCTAAAACACAGAAATCATACGTATGGACCCGGACTTGCACCGTCCTGTGGCCATTTGTGATTGTCATTTCCGCGATTCGTGCCATTGTTATGATCGTGGAACTCCAGAGGGGGTAAAGCGCTTAATTGTATTGTGATAAGGCCTGGCGCCCAGTTGACCCTTTCCATGTGACAGGAAAGAGAAGATTGTATGGGAATGTGCAAACGGCGGGCAACTCTGGTCGACATCAGCTGCCGCCGGGTACGGGAGCGGGAATATAGCCCCCGGGTTTTGCGCAGCGGGTTTTTCCAGTTTGTACACGCTGTTCGTGGTGTGCCTGCTGGCAGACATCGTGTGTCAGGTCTGTTCCGAATTAACGTGGTGTTTCGCGATGTGTCTTAACTGCTCTTGTAGATGTATATGCTCCTCATCACCTGGCGCTACCCGACGAGGCTGGAACACTATGCGAGCTTGAAATTGCCGTCGACTTAATAGGGTTAGAAGGACACTTTTTATTTTCAGCATTCATTACATTAATCGCCACTGACGAGCTCGGTTACTCAGTTGCGGGCTGCTATTTGTGGATGCTTTGCCTTATTGGCGGACGTTGTCTCTCATTTTACCTCGTCTGCGCGTCTTATGGATACGTTTACGGTTACGACTCTTTACGACTCTACTACGATTACGACCTGTTACGTTTTTACATTTGTATCTCATGACCTATTCTGTGAAGTTTGTTATTTCCATTCCCCGCCAAAGAAAGTGAAGGTTATGGGACCTCCTGCGTTCTTTTTGGCGGATTGACGTGATGATGAAGAAAAGCCGGCTAGCCTAGCGCTCAAGCTTGTTTTGGCTGGGTCAAGCTCTGAAGGGGTAACGGGGAATCGCCGGACGCATCGCCGCGCATATAAGTGGATAAGGGGTTGAGATGAAAGCCTCGCCTGTCTGATCGGAAGGGATGAGAAAAAAAAAGAGCCGAGAAATGGAAAAGGTATAGATGATTAAAACAACGTGGGGGGTAACAGCCTCATGCAAGTAGGGTTCGTGAGGGGAATGGAGCTAAGTAATGATGGGGAAAGGCACCGAGAGGATTAGGTAGCAATGCGAAGAATCGGATGAGCCGAAGTTGAAGGAAAAGGTAGCGAGCGAGCAAGTATCCGAAGAAAGAGGGACAGAGGAATAGAGGGACAGAGGGACAGAGAGAGAGAGAGAGGATGTGAAAGAGAAGGAAAAAAGAAAATTGAGTTGAGAAGGGGGTTGGATGATAGAAGGATCTCGATCTGTGCCAAGTGTGACGAGAAAAGGGAGAAATGGAGAATAGGTGGGGTCACAGATACCTGATTTGGATGCATCGGCAGATCGCGCCGAGTCGGGTGCCGGTGTGCGAGGGATTGTGAGGTGATTTGAGGGTATAAGACCCCATGTCGATTTCGCCCTGGACGATCTCCCCAAGCCTCCCTTTCTCTCCCTCTACTCCTCCCCTCTCTCTTCTTTCCCTCTTCTTCCCCTTTTCCCTGCGTTGCATCTCCTTTTGTACAACACCGTCACCTGTCACGCAATTCACCTTGTTCTGTTGTACTAACCTCGGTTCGTCCCATAATTTTACCACGATCTTCTTTTACTAAAAACACAATACCGTAGCATCCAGCTTTTATTTCCGTCTCATTTATTAGTCGACATCTTCACGACCACTTCAATCTCAATCCCCCTCAACCCTCACTCTCTAACTCACTCACACAACCGCAATGGAAGGCCCCCTCGAGCAAGTCCTTGAGCACCCCAAGAGCCCCGACTTTATTGATGCGACTACCTCTGGTTTCACTTACGATTCCCTTGCTGGTCTTGATTATCTTCAGTACCCTCATACGGAGGCTTTTGGCATCCCCTCGATCCATCGTACGTCATTGTCTTCCCTGTGTTATATTTATCGCTTCATCGCTCATTGCATTCATTTAGCTTCCCCTCGCTTAGGCTTCCCCACCTTGAACCTTGCGGCTCCCATGGCCGAGTACACCTATGGCAGTCCCTCGTACACAACCAGCTCCCCCGGTCGTCCCTATACTCCCCCCCACAGTGTCTATCCTGCTGCCTTGATGTCCTTGAGTGCCGGCGAGATGTCTTCGGACAGTACCTCTGGTCGCACCAGTCGCGGCTCTGGTTCCCACTCGCCCAACCTCGCCTCGGTTCCTCGCTCCGTGCGCTACAACCCCATCAGCGTCTCCTCTGTGGCGCGTTCGGGTCGCGAGCGCAAGCGCCGTCCCAGCAAGCACGATGATTTCTCTGACGATGATGATGACTTCGCTCCTACCAATGCCCCAGCTGCTTCTAACGAGGTGTAAGTCTCGAAGTCTGTTCATGTACATCCTCACTCTAACTTACCTTTGGCAGTCGTCGCGAGGAAATTCGCCGCCAACGCATCGAGTCGGAGCAGAGAAGGCGCGACGAGCTCAGGGACGGCTACCGCCGCCTCAAGGACGCTCTCCCTGTTTCCAACCAGAAGTCAAGCAAGGTGTCTCTCCTGGACCGAGCGACCACCCACATCAAGTATTTGGAGATGACTCAGCAGCAGCTTCAGACGAGGCTTCAGCAGGCAGAGAATGAGACTGCTCGTCTTCGCCAGTACGTTCACCTCTCCGATGCCCACTGTCACAGTGAGACTGATGTTAATGTGAAGGGTTAATGAGGCGTTGATGTTGGGCACTGCCGAGCAACGTCATGCCGCTGCCGCTGCCGCCGTGGCTGCCGTTCAGCAGCAACAGCAACAATCGTCTTTTTGATTCTATGGAGGCCTCAGCTGTCAACTTCCTGCCACTCCTTTTGTGGTCTTTACGAAAAGCGGATCGCTCTTCCGCCATAACGTTATGATGATCGATGATACTTGGACACCTGCCAGGATTGCAGGATGATGCTTTTTTTTTTTTTTTTTATTACGCATGGACACTACCGCACACCATTTTTTTTTTTATTCTGCATTACCCTCTCCATCGCACTTCACCATTACCTTCGTCGGTGTTTCACGTCCTGGGGAGGGCCTGACATCGCGTGCTTCAGCGATGCACACTTCCATCTTTTCATCCCGAGGTCTTTGGATCCACACGGCCGAGCCGTTGGTTCCACACTACTCACCTTCGTCCGCACCTCAAGACGGTTGGCCCGTGGTCAGCCATAGGTTGCCGATGACTGGCGTTATCCAGAATGACGACAGGCGTCAGGAAGACGATCACTCCCAGTCGGTTCGATGACCGAGATCACAAAGCGCTGACGCAAGACCGCACGCCTTTGTAGGCTTGAAGCTCTCTGTTCTCCTTGCGATGAACAACGAGGTGCTTCGCCACAAGGACCGGTTCATCTTGTACTTCAAACCGCTTCGTCTCTTCACATCCCCGATTGATCCACTCGTCTGCACACCAAAGCCTTTTCCCCTCTTTGGGCATTGCTTTGCCACCATGTTTGTGTGCGCCGATACACCGGCATCTCCGCCTCTCCTATTCCCAGAACGCACCCGCGACCTCGCTCCTTCCTCGCCCCTCCAGTTGACCTCCGACCCGGCTCGTCCTCGCGACGTTCCTCGTGCATTAATGATTATTATCATTTGATTTATGCCCTGTATGCCTATCGCAGCCCTATCATGGCCTCTTCGGTGTCTGATCAACGCCGGTGGCCAGCTGTCTGCTACTCTCCGACGTCCCTATTCGCGCTCTAACGAGCTCGCGCAACGGAATACGGTGGAGGATCGTTGCAGACGGGCATGGCAGTTGGACAGCACAGTTGCTTGTGTTCAAAGCACCAGTGGTGTCTAGCTCAAATCCTTGCAGTCAATTACCGGACTATTTCTTTGTCGCCCCTTCCGATCTGTCGATGCGATTCGGACGCTTTTGCTTGCTCATCCTCGTCTCTTCTGTGGCGTGGCTAGTCCCCGCCCGCTGAGTCTTGAGTTGATATGCTTGCTTCGAGTGGCCCTATCGTGGACGCGGTAAAGTGGGGGTGTCTGCAGTCGATTGTCCATTGTATACGGTTAGGTGATTCGCGCTCGCCAGTCGGGCTTGCCGAACCTTCCCGCCTGCTTGGGTTTGTGATTACTAGCTCGCCAATATAGCTTAGCTATCCTCTATGCCCGTTATGCGCTCGACCCTTTAGGTACTATACATCGTAATTGTCACAGTTCTTCCGTGAAGCTCGTTGAATTATAGCGCTCATTGCCTCTCCGCCCTTTCTAACCCCCTCCCCCCCCCACATGGGTATGAGTGAGATTGCAGCGGCCCAACAATTTTGGCTTCTAGTGTCTATTTTTCACATAAGTACTGGAAATCACGAACGCCCTAAACCTCGGAGTGCTGCTGTAATCGAACCTGCTCTCTCGTTATTGCATAATATAGGTTGGCGGACACGTAAGTAGGCCGCAAAGGAAAAACTTAATTTTCCCCAGTCCTTATGCCGAAAACTAGGGATGGGGATGGGGCAAAAAGCATACCAATTTGCGCATCCTCGTTTAGCGGGCGGGTCTCGATCACTGTTCCTGACATGCCTGACAGCTGATGTGCTGCATTGATGCCCGCCCGGACCCGACTCGGAAGTAGTTGTTTGCCTGATACAAAATGTGGTAATATCCTTCCGGTCACATTCTGATTCCGAGATTTACGATCGTGGATCAATCACGAGTCGTGCACGACTCTTCTAACGTGTCAACTTAACCCGGACTGGCTCATTGTCATCGTATTTACTCGTACACCTTTCTCCTCTTTCGCCGCATTCGAATCTGTCAGCTGGCATCTCCGACCCCCCCATCGTACAGAGTCAGTATTCGGCTCCTTAGTACCCACCCTCTTGTTCGTAATCACCATATCCCCGTCGCTGCGAGTACCCGCCATCGCCCCCACCTTCGTTGAGATTCAGCCTCTCGGCACCAAAAGTATCCTCACTCTCCGCGTCACGTCCATAACCCCCAGACCTGCCTCCGTAGTCCTCAACCTGTTCACCTCCAAATCGGTCTCTGCGAGAGCTATCCTCGTACCCACCACCACTGGAGCGTCCGTATTCACGGCTCCCATAGCTCCCCTGGCGCTCACCGTAGCTGTCACCACCCCCATACTCATCGCCGCCGCCCCTCTGGGAGTTCGTAGGGTTGTCATACTCCTGACGCCTCGCAGAATAGCGACTCTCGTCGTCGGACCTGGAATTATCCCCATAGCCCTGTCTGCTCTGTCCCTCGTATTGGGGGGTGCGGTATGACTGGTCCTCGCCGTACCGTTGTCTTTCTGAGCGGTCGGCACTGCTGCGTCTTGCTTCCTCACGTTGGCCATAGTATGACTGGTCCTCGCCGTGGCGCTGTCTCTCTGAGCGGTCGGCACTGCTACGTCTTACTTCCTCGCGTTGGCCATAGGAAGAATAGTCCTCTCCGTAGGCCGTGGCGGCCCCTCCGCGGCCATGGCTTTGCTCTTCATACTCGTCAGTACGTGGATACGTTTGGTGTCCATGCTGACCGCGCTGTGTGCGTCCCTCGTACGATTCGTCTTGACCGTAGGAAGTTTGTCTCGGACTGTCATAATCCCTTTGTTCGCCTCTCCTGGGGTCATCTCGACGGGATTGATCACCACCCAAGTAAGCAGCACCAGTGTTCCGTGGCTGGGTTTGTCGCTCGTCCCCTCTGCTTCTTCCGTAGTCCGTCTGGCTTTGGGAATAGCTGCTCCCTCTGTAAGACGGTTCGTACCTTCCAGGGTCTGCAAAATCTGGTGCTTAGACCACGAAGCCTCCCAGCGAAGCTGACGAACCTTGTTCGTAGCTGGACTCCTGCTGTCCGTACCCTGCACTTTGTGACGAAGTATACGTACTTCCTGCGAACGACTGATCCCCCGAATGGTAAGTCTTCTGACCTTGCGAATATGCCCCGCCAGCGGTGCCAGACGTGCCGTCGTCAGAGCCCTCACGTTTATTCTTCCCCGATCGTACGCTCTCCTGGGGTGAGGTGTTAGCCCCTGCCCTTAGCATGCGGTGCGAAACGCAATATTCGATCAGACCTTAGTCAAGGCCTCGAGTGTTTGTTCGCGATCCTCGAGATCATTAACCCAACGTTCCAAAGCTTGGAACATCTCATTTTGAATACTGGATCTCCCTGTGTTGAAATAGGGATGATGGAACGCCTCCAACACCTGGCCAAAGTCATTGAGGCCACGAAGAGCGAGAGCGAGGATGCTTTGTCACCTGATCAATTACCCGGTCGGGACTCGATCCATTTTCAAACCAGGCGTCGACGATCAGCTTGACGGAGTATTGGACTACAACCTGTGCTATCTTTCCGGCCTACAAGAAGGTTACCATCGAACCGGCTACAGGGGATACTCAAGACGTACGGGTTCGTTCAAAATCAACGCAAAGTGGTCCTGCACAGCGAATAGGTCAAGGTTGGTGAGTTCCAAGAACCCATAATCGACAGACCTTTGATAGGAGACTATGGGAAGGATCAGAAGCTCTGGGATTATCGAACACCTCGTATTGGTCAGCAGAGTCAATGACAACCTTGCTTCCTTCTGATAAAGTGGACGTGGCCTCTTTCAATATTGGCTGAGAACTGTTAATCAGAACGGGTATGGTGAGGTAAGGACACGCATACCGAGAGCCACGGAGCCAGGACAGTGTAAACATCTGTGACCCGAATAAGCTAGTCCCGCGGGTGACGAGCCGTAAGCAGGACGTACAAGCGTTGAGCGCGTCTGTCAGGTTGTCTATGAGTGTCTCCAGTCCGGGAATCGCTTCTATCTTCTTGGAGACGCTTCTGAAGACATTATCGTGCCATTTCAGCAGCGCTAGGAGTCGCTGCTGGACTTCAGGAGGTGCAATATTATCTGGGTCGAAGTGATAGGCCTTTGACTCTTCTTGTAATGACTCTGCTTCGTCCATTTGTGAGGAATCTCCGCCTTGTGGGATCTTCGAAAGTACGGTTTTGAGCACCGAAATGGCGGATGATTGATCTGAGTTCGACGCCTAGGATGGTGTTAACGAGGGTTGGACCTGGGAACTGCTCCCACACGCACATCATCTAGTTTTTGCGATAAGTCTGTGATAGACGATTGGCTCAGTTTGTCTGTCGCCTCGCCCATCAGCGAATGAAGGAAGTCTGCACCACCGAAAGTGCCCGTAACAAGCGGCGGGGCAGCTCCGTTCGGGGTGTTAATAACCACTAATCAAAAAATCAGTAAGGGGCTTCTACTCTGCACAACGATTGGGCTTCCCTCGATCACCGACGTGGCAAAATACTTGTTCATGGCCCATTTTCCTGAGTGCAATCTCGCACCAGTTACTGTGGGCCAATAAGTCCTCGAGCGTGTGCAAAGCAGTTCCCAAGAGGCGGTAGGCCTCCCAGAGCTCGGCGCTTTCTGATCCTCTAGAACGTCTACCGTACTCGATGCAACTACGCAAAGTGCGACGGATGTGGGCTGTTGAAGTGTCCCAACCTTGGTTTTCTGCTGCCATGTAGTTCTGTACAGGTTCAGTCAAGTGTGAGATGTGTAGGTCCAATCATTAGAGTGAGAAATTTATTACCTTCATCCCGGTTCGCTGGTCGATTTCAAGTTCTCGCGGGTTAACCGGAGGACGAAGCTTTGGATGAAACCGTCGCGCATCGCCCTCTTTCTCAGCGTATCCTCTTGCAGGGACCATGAACTTCACCAAACATTGCATAAACGCGGCCACTCACTTGGGATTGTCTATATGTTCCTGTCGACGAGGTGTCAGGAGACAATACAAACACACCAAGAGCTCCGAGAGATTTCGTACCACGGGCAGATATACCCCCAGTCTGTCAGCCGTGACTTCGAATTCCTCGGTTGCGAAGCCGAAAGTCTATAAACACGGCTGTATCCGAATTCCATTCCATAAGAACGCAATCATACGGACCATGAAGCCCAGAACTGACACCACAAGTACCAGAGTATCTGATGACAGTTTCGAGAGACCGGCAATGTCCATTGCCTATTCGGATACGGTCAAACCCTATCAAGTTACCACCCCCTGGAGCAGTTCTCACCTGGGAATAGTCTCGCAGCCAGTTCCCCTATGGAAGTGCAGTTGTGTCATCAACGGTGGGAACGCGAGGGAACTGAGAAGCGACTTGCAAAGTACACTTTCTTGACGTCACTTTTGCTAAACTTTGAACCTCCAGATCCAGCAGCGACAACTGATTGAGCAAACTGAAGTATCCCGCCACCAGTCACAAGGCCACCAGCAGTCTTTGCAATCTCGGTCAAGATGTTCTCGATATCACCATGACGGAACGCCTTATCTATGAGAGGCGTTTCACTCGCGCGATGACAATCGGTGGATAGGAGAACAAACCGTTGAGGTAGGCAAAGTCTGGAATGTCACCTGCCCCAAAGGCGCTGACCTGGAGTGGGAGTAAAGCGATAAAAGCGGTTAGGAAAAGGATACCTGGCGTCAATGAAGGCATCTGGAAAAGCAGAGAGGGGAGATGACGGTCGAGGTTCAAGTGAGGCAAGCCTTATGAATGTGAGATGTATGACCTCAATGCCAAGAAGGCCAAGCATAATCATTCGGCCCGGAGGAACTGCATGAGAATGAGAGTGTTATCGATAGCGATGTTCATACAGCACAAAAGAACAAAAAGAACACAGAAGACACCCAGAGATAATCGACTGATCACAAACTGATTAACCCAACTTGGCTTTCTTCGTCGCGGGTTGGTCGCCACCAGCTTTCTCGCTCTCCTTCCTCTTCTTTAGCCCCTGTTGCGCCCTCAATTCCTTGATGCGTTCGCGGAATGCCGCAGCGATTTGGCCCACTTCAGACTCCTCCCCGTTGAAGTGGATAGCATTACGGATCATCAAGTCCATATCAGCTTCCCACCCTTCAGGCGTCTCGTACTTATCCGCGTCTAATTTTTGTCGTATCGTCCTGAGGTCTCGCGCATCTTTGCGAGGAATGATATCGTGATACTGTGGAATCCCGAGTGCGATTGGATCCACGGGGTCCCGAAATACGAACGACCTTGGGTGAGAGCAAGGGTTAGGACAGCAGAATCGCGTGGCTGATTCAAGACGTACAAGGGGTCCCTCACGAGCGTGGTCATCAGAGATTGTAGGCTTCGCTTCTCGGACCACGTCATCTTCTTTTCTGCAACCCTAGCCCACTCCTTCTTGAAGGCCCGTTCTACAACGTCTGCGCATTGAACTGGGTATGTTGTTGGTGGATTGAAAAGTCTGCAATTGCTGAAGACCAATTCAACGTCTCGAGAGAACTCTTCCATCGTTGAATATTTGCTCGAGTTCAGGTTCAGCGTCATCGTGCCAAAATCCATGGGGTTCTTTATCTCGTCGAAGTATCTGTGGGTAGGATTGCATCAGCTTGGGCCGAGTATATGGGCAAGTAAAAGGTGTACGTTGGACAGCCGTCCTGTATTGGGTCCACGGGCCTCGCAAAAATAGCAGCTTCAGGTAGTTTCAGCAAGTTTTTCAACACCTCACGAGCCTTGACTTTATTTATAGGCGTTTCGGAAGCGACGGAGGACCTAGCCGGAGCCAGAGGAACTACCTCCTTTTCTTTTTCTTTGCCTTTCGTGGGTTGTTGGCGATTTTCTGCAGGCGGCCTGACCTCGGGACTCGCGGTGTGTTCTGGTGCAGGGATTGGAGGCTTCTTGATCTTGATAGACCCGGGGAACTTCGCGGGGGATGTCGCGCGCCTTTCTTTCTCGATAGCACCTGGCTGCGGACTCTTACTGGGCTTCTTGCTCGGAGAAGCCAACGCCAAGATCTCTTCGTCTTCCTCCAACTCATCCAACAGGTCTTTCTTCCGTTTCACTGGAGCAGTGGCCTCCGGTGGAGCTGCGAATGGACGCTGCTTCTTTGACGCAACCAGTTTCTCTTTCTCCTTCTCGATGGCGATAACCTCCTCCAATAGGTCATAGGAGCCATCGTCCATGACCGGTGCTGGCATAGTATCCACTGGTTTGGCCTTCCTTCCCTTGGGTTTAACAGTGATGACCGTCTTCGGTGGAGCTGAGCCATTGGATGGCGTAGGAGGGGTAGCGCGCTGAGTAAAGTTCCCGCCAATTTTCAACTTCAGGCTAGGGGTGGCTATTGTGGGAGCTGTTGATGCAATGAGTGTGGCCGGTGTTTTGGGCAAGCCTGCCACCGCCTTCGCCTGGATTGGAACTGGTGGGGGGGCCATTGACTTGGGTTGATTTGCGGACTTCATGTCTATAGTATTGTTGATGCGCGCCCAACCTGTCAAATGATAAGAAAAAAAGAAATAGACAACGCAATCGTAAAAGGTACTTTTGTCGAAGACCGATTCCAAGGCGAGGGTTTCGTTGTATGCAAAAGTACCAGGCATGTTGTAGGTTTTCGCGTTGCGGATCATGAGACGGAAGTCTGCTTCGAAAGCAAAGCGTTCTTTATACATCCCGGCTTCGAGCTTAGCATTCATAGTGCTAGCATCCATAGGATTCTTGATGATCTCGAAATAACTATCACGAGTATAAGTCAGCGAGAAAAAGGATGCCATGCGGAAGCATACTTGGGTGCACGATCTCTGACGGGGTCGACAGGTTGCAAAAACAAATTAGAGTGCTTGCTCGACTTCAGCTTCTGTAAAGCTGTCCGGCACGCCTTGAGATCAAAGGATGACATTCCGCCGCTTTGTGCCTTTGGCACGGCCTTCGCATCCTTATTCTTTTGTTTCACCTTGATCTTCGTTCCAGTGGGTGCCTGGAGAGCACTCCCTTGTTTGTTAACAATAGACCGCCCAACGACTGGAGTAGACACAGAGAGCAGGCTGGTCGCTTCCATATGTACAGATGGAACGAGACGGATCTTCGGGGTGACTGGGGTGGATACAGGTGTGTTTCTTGGGCCACCGGATTTGATGACGCGCGACGGCTTCGGCGGAAGGGGAATCTTGACAGGGAGTAGCGAAGGAGGTATCTCGGTGACAGGAGTCGGGGGGGGCAGGTGAATAGAAAGTTTGGGAGGGGCCTCTTCAGCACCGCGGACAAGAACGTCTGCCAATTTGATGATTGACCACCGTACATCCTGGTCGGTGTCCGGTGCGCTAAATGGTTGAATCAGCGTTACTTGTGATTGTTGACGGCGACGAGCAGACTCACAGAGCGATGGGTAACAGAAACTCTCGAACTATTTCGTTCTTGCCAACTTCCTTATCCTTCCTGAGGGCCCTGACGAGGGAGTCTACTTCACTCTTCTTAGTCTCCTTGACTTTGTCCTGAGCCGAACCATCTTCTTCAATAAGGAGTGACTCTGACTCTTTGACCGAATTTTTCAGTTCGCCCATAGATACCAGCAGTGCGAGCGACTGGCACGCATTACGCGCTACCTGGCGGCGTACAATACGTGAAGAATCGCCCGCGGCAACAGCTAGAATATAACGCATGATCTTGGAGGTGTACCACTTGGTGAGGAACAACGCATCGAAGGCCGCGACGCGGACTTGAGTGTAATTTCCCTCTCTGTGAAGAAGAATGAGACAGTTCCAGGAGGATACAAGACATTAGCTACCGTGTAAGTGGGAAGTATACGCGGGGGTCATTGGGAATCAACCCCGCAACACTCAAAATAAAGCGGAACTATTTCATGTTAAATGCAAGTCGGCTGACGAGAAGATACTAAGCTCACCTCGAGCGTTGCCATTGTTACAACGTTATGAGGTGATGGGATAAGCCTGTCCATGCTGCGGTACCTATCTACCTCAGATAAAGACTGATTGAGGAGATTGGCTTCTTCGCGTGTCTGGTCACTCTTAACTTCCGTCGGGAACAACTCTCCGCGCTCAGGGGGGACAATGGAGAGACTTGCACAGGCCAGAGCAGATACTATCGTGCATATGTAGAAGGCATCCGTGTACTGAGAATGATGAGTGCATGCATCTCTGTGACAGCAGCCAGGACGTACAGAGTTGGCAGTATTGTCGTTGTACTTTAACTGGTCTATCAAGAACTGCCGGACAATCGTGGGGCATTTGCCATTTGGGAATCTGACCCGCGAAACGGATTTCACAATCGCCTGTTGAAAGGGCTAAGCGATGTCGAAGACTTTGCATTCTCTCGGTACTCACTCTCCGCACGAAGTATTCCGAAATATCTGAGAAATCGTTCGGTCTCGGCACATAGGAATGCGTGAAAAGATCTTGCTGAGGGTCCTCTGGATCATAACAGTATCGTAGAAAAAGCTTGAAAAGATGAAATAGGCCAAGAAAATCAAGTTGCTGATAGGCGCACTGGGTTTAGATGAGTTAACTATGTACTCTGACGAGACTGCCTGCTCACCTTCACAAGGGCTAGGGCGGCTTCGCAACGCACCCTATAGAAGTAGTTCGTCACTAATACTGTTTTTGTGAACGTGCTCGAGACGATGGCGTTCGGCATCTTCGATAACGCCCTGACCGCCTGAAGAGCCGGATAAATTAGAGGGTGGTAGATGAAAAAAGGTGTATACACTACCTCCAGCTGTGCAACAACATCCCTATCCCTCTGTAGTTGTGACACCCACATGAAATCGGGCTGAGTAAATTCAATGGTCGCAATCCATTCGAAGTCGGCATCCATTCGTATCCACTCATAGGTTGCTCCACTCATGACTTGTTCATCGTCTTCGGTCCAGTCGGCCACTTTCCAGTTCTCTCGTTCCTTTTCTTTCTCCCATATCTCCAGCCCAAAGCCCATATCGACCATGCCCATGGCCTCTGCCGCCTCCGCGTCCCCCTCTGCTGCAGCTTGGGCGGCAGCTTGGCGAGCAAGGTAACGCTTCGTATTGCGACGGACCCGTTTGTATTTTGTATTGAACGGAACCTCGTATCGCTTAAACGCAGAACGGATATCGAGGACGTGCTCGTAGGGCGTTCCATCTGCCTCATGAATTCGAATAGTCATTTGACCCTAAAGTGAACAGCTTGTGAATGACTTATCAGGTAGAAGTGATAAGAAAGGACCTCGAAGAATGGTACTGGGTTCAGGAGAGTTCTTCGAACTTCATCATGTTCGTAGCCCTTCCAAGCTGGTGCGTCCTGTCGCATCGTGATCTCCACAGCCATTTTTTTCCTGTTGAAACTGGCTGAAAAACCGAAGGCTGGACAGCCACTTCCATATATCCACTGGTCCACAAATGACGTAAGATCTGCGCCACTGACTTTCCTACATGTCCGGAGGAAATGGGACGTTGACAATGCATTGTGTTGGAGCTCCCCTGATATTGCGGAAAGGAATAACTTGGGGAGAACACGCGACAATCCGAGCGACGTGCCTGACTTGCAAAGTCGCCGATCTAGAATGTGGATGACGAGTGGGGATTTGAGATTAATAAAAGGAAGGACAGCAGAATCCGGAGGGTCTTGGATCTGAGGTTGGCATAGTGGCGGCATGGCGCCTTGGTCCCACTCAACTACTCGCTCCATATCCTTCTTCAGGCGGAATCGGTACTCGTTATTTCCCAGGAGCTTGCGCAGGAAAAGTCCGGTGATGTATAAGCCAAGTCCATTAACTAGCCACAAGTCAGACCAAGTCTTGGGAAGAATATTAATTCCGATCCATTGGCAAGCCAATGCGTGGCTCAAAGCTTGTCTGGTCTCGTAAACTTGGTCAATGGCATCTTCGCCATGCAGCAGGTCCACCGAGACAATTGTCAAACCGGATGTGTCAAAGCGAGGCGTTGAAGGTTCATCTACGAATACAAATTTGTGTGACCCGAAAGGATAAGACCCGAACTCTGTTGTGAAGAAGGTCATGGCTTGTCGAACGAAGGGAACAGAGGCAGTAAGTTGATTCTCGCGTCCCGGTAAACAGAACGAGTGCATCAACGGCTGCAGAGAATTGCCTGGATCATCCCCAGCCGCGTCCCCAGCGGAAATGGGTAATACGTGAAATGGGCCAGCTGCAAACCCGATGTGCTGCACGGAAGTGGGTGTCGCTTGCGAGAAAGTGAATATAGTTTTATTAGAGTTGTATGGGTGGGCCACCTTTCGTTCAAAAGGACTCAGTAATTGCAGGTCAGCGTTAAAAATATACTTTACCTGTTCCACGAGCTCCCCACTACACACGACCAGAGTGGGGTGCTCACTTTGAACATCTTCGTCGATAGTGGCTGGTGAATCCTCGAGATTTCGTGGGACTACAAACTCGAAGTCCCAGGTACACCGCTCCCAGATGCTGTCAACGCAAGGGACCCAGCATCGTGCAGCGTCCGGAGACGATGAGGTTGTGTATACATGAGGTACGCGCTGTGACCAATCAGTAGCGTCCTTGCAAAAGCGCGACTGCGACATACGTGGGGGTATGCGTCTGAGGGTCGGACGAAGGCCAAACCATCTGAGGGATTACGTATACTGTATTCGATATGAACGGTGATAGGAGCAAACTCGACAGTTGGGAGGGCTGATGTTCCAGGAGTCTGTGGCTCGGGTGTCGCAGCTGGGACCAGTGATTCAACACCCAGGAATGACAAGGGAACAGAATAATTACCCTCGCTGGCAGCCATACTGGCATGAAAACTTCCCGACACCTTCAATGGCACCTCCTTTGGAATTGCGATCGATAGCTCGCCCTCGTCGCCTTCAGCCAAGGCCGAGTAGATTTTTCGCTTCAATTCAGGATGAGTGTGTACATCTTGGGGATTTGAGACTGTCAGATTTGCCAGGGGGTCGTATTGTACAAATTCGGCGCGATGAGATGCAACAGTCACGCTATGGACGACTAGAACGACGCGTCAGAATGCCACAACGACGGTCCATACCTCCCACATACCACATTGACGGCAATGGAGATGAATGGTGCGAAGGAACTTGTCATTTGGTACGATGAGAATGTCCGTGTAACCCTGGAGGGGGATGAGAAAGGAGAACGGTTGGTGAAGGTAAGAAAGAGTATACCCAAAGAGCTCCAGCGAAGTCTATTTCAAGGACAACGTTCTGGTGGCTAGTAAAGTCGAAAGAAGAGTAAGTTAGGAGGAAAAACAGAAGATAATGAAAGAACGTATATCGAGAATCCTCGACGTAGATCTTCACGGTGCATAACTGTGAGCGGTTGGGTCCAATTGCATCCGAGTCTCGAGCGGGTGAGTTTAGCGCAGCTCGGGGCTCCGTTCTCGGTTCACCCACGCTCGGTCACGTGGTACAATACAAGAGATCCGGGCCGGTTAATCAAGCTTGAGATCTCAATATTTCAATCCTTGTCTTGGACACCAACACCAAGCACTGCGACGGCGATGCCACCAAAGTCGATCTTCAGACAGCCAGGAACCCAACATTTCCAACTTGTCCATCGCTCCCAAAGAGATCCTCTCATAAATGACCCAGATGCAAGCCAGCACGTCCTCAAACCAGTTGTCCGAGAAAATGCGAAAAAGGTCACTTGTTCTGAAATGACTGCTCCTTTCAAGGAGTAACAATATAACTAGGGAAAATCGAGGGCAGATCTTGAAAGCCAACTTGCTCCATCAGACCTAACGCTCGCGTGCGAACGGCCTAACACTGGCGAAGCGACTCTCTACGGTATCTACTTTGACGACACAGAGTATGACTATATGCAGCACCTGAGATCAGCTGGCAAGCAAGACGAAGGTTTCGAGTCTATTCTCGTCGAAGCACCAAAAAGACGGGTCGTCTCCAAAACAACAACTGGGGGCCTACCTGTTACTCTCAGTGATCTGCCCCTCGAGGTCTTTCCTTCAGCCTCGGAGCTTCCCCGCGATTTCGAGAGCCAGGCGGCCGTTCAAAGCTCGATATCTGGGCTTCAGCCAGACATGGACCCTCATCTGAGGCAAACTTTGGAAGCATTAGAAGATGACGCGTATGTAAATGATGACCTTGGCGACGACTTCTTCGGCGAACTTATCAAGGATGGCGAACGAGACGCGAGCGAACCGTTCAATCACGAATTCGTGGAAGACGGGCCGCTTGTCGGTGATAGCGGCAGTACCAATGCACCGCACGAAAGCAATGGTGAAGACGAGACAGGGTGGGAGGCTAGGTTCGCCGCGTTCCAGAAGGAGCAGCAAGGCCGCAAGGCGATGGGTCTTTCCCTCTCTGACAACGATTCGGAGATGGGGGACACAGTTGGACAGATGCCAGAATTCTCCGCTCATGGTCGTAGGCGTAGACGAAGAGAAACTTCGGATGCATCAGGTCTCACCATGAGCAGTTTGTCTATTTCTCGGTCCGAAGGTCTAAGAGACCTCGACGACCGTTTTGACAAAGTGAGCATACTGGGCTCGTTGTTTATCCATGTATTGACGGAGTTTGTAGATCGAGAAAGAGTACATGGAAGACGAAGGCAGTGAGGATGAGCCCCTCGATTCTGATAGTTCTGACTCAACTCCGGAGCTCATTACTTCGCGGGAGGATTTTGAGGCCCTCATGGATGATTTTCTGGACAATTACGAAGTATCGGGTGGCAAGATGAAACCCTCACTCCAGGGTTCGGGTCCAGAGAAACTACAATCACTCCGTCTTGCGATGGGCCTTGACGAACGTGTGATGTTCGACAACCCCGGTCAACAAGAGCTTGACGACGGTGATATTAACTCCATGATTGAGGAAAAAGGGAAGCGGGAACGTTGGGACGTGGAAACAGTCCTAAGTAAGCCGTATTTTTTTGCAAAACCCCAATCCTTCATTGTTTTCTAAGCGACGTACACGAACCTTGAAAACCATCCACGCTTGATCAAGGCCTGCGAGGCACGAAAGGGTCCAAGGATACGGTTGGACCCCAAGACTGGACTCCCACTTGTTGAAAACGATCCCACTCTGACCCCAAAACGGAATGTTCCCGAGTCTTTGCCCCCGAAGAATGCTCCTAGTGCGTCGTAATTTGTTTCGTCATCTCGGTAGGCAAACACAGTGTCAGGTCCCCGCGTTACCACACGGCGACTGCGCGGAGAATCTGCAGAGGAAAAGAAGGAGCGCAAACACGTAGTCAAGGCAGTAAGGCAAGCACGTCGTGTCGAGAAAAAAGAGAACAAAGAGCAGTTCTCGGCTGCTGTAAAGCAGCGGTCGCAAGAACTTGCGAAAACAGTTGCACAAGTACGCAAATTATGATTTTGACCCTCAGGTCAGTACATGTACGATTGGCATTAGGATAGGTATCGTGACTAGTTCTAATATAGACAACTATGAAGATGTGGCTCAGACTATAATGATAGCGGTAACGAGTAGCAATAGAGCATGATATCACGGAAATTGTCCAATCACCAGTCTGGCCAGAGGTCCAGTAGGATGTTTCCCTCTTCTTCTGGGGCATCCTTTTGTTTCGACCATCTATCAGGGACCTGAAAACTGCGATTAACTCTACACTCAGTCTACCAAGGAAGGCAGGCGTCACCAGTGGGAAATAGCGCTCCATGGCACTAGCGAATCGCTGACGGTATAGCTTTGGTGTCACCACCGTGGGTTCGCCTTTGCCCGCGCCACCAAGGAAACCGGACTCCTTCAACAAGGTTTCTAGTTTCTTGTCCAAAGTGTATGTACGGACATAATCTAAAGGGGGTTAGGATCTAAGAAGGGAGGGTATATCAAGTTGTTACATACCAACAATCCCCACAACTAATTCATTCTTCTGGCTATCGACCCCAACTACTAAGGAATAATCCATCACGTTGATGTCCGCGAGGAACTTGCTGTCATTGTACAATGCACCTCTTAGGATACGCTTAGAATGTTCACGTAAGTAGAAGGGCGCCAAGTGGGCACCTAGGAAGATGCGTGCTCATACATGAGAAACAAAACCCTCGTTGGACGCCCTGGGCTTACTTTGGACAAGATTCTCATCTAATAGGACTTCGTTCTCTCTCCCGGTGGATTTTACGTGCCTGTTTCGCGTAGAGCCCTTCAGATCATATATCTGTGACAAAAGATCAAGATACTTTCTGAGCACGCTGCATAATTAACATACCTTAGAAAATCTGCGGTCATAAAATAGATTTTCCATGACGATCAGGTTCATCTGTGTAGACTTCCATCGACCTGAGCCTTTATCCTTGCCGGATTTCTTGAAAGAAATCTTATAGCAGCCGAGCACCTTCGCAAGGAGCGTGGGTCGCTGCATGCTCTAATTAGCGTGAGTGGAAAGAAAGCTACACGGACTGACGTTCGCAGAGACAGCCGAGGACATGTACGCAAAGTAAGTCGGCGCAAACGATTCCATCGTCTGAAATTCTGTCCTAGACATCTCCTTTGCGATAAAACGATCATCTAGAGGGGTATCACGTGCTTCAGCGAACTGCTGTAGTTCAATGCTCTTTTGGTTACCTAACGTCTTCAGGAACGCAGATCCTGATTTGCCACCGCTTGCATTCCACTTAACGCATCGAGCTAGAGACTCAATCATACTCTTGTCGCAATCATACGTCCTGCGCAAGGCATCAAACTGTTCCGGATAAAGGACAGTGCAGCTTATGGTTAGCCCGCCACTTTCGAATGCTGCAATAGTCAGCTCACAGGGACGGGCGGCAACAACGAGAGACGTACTGATAGCCCATGGGAGCTTTGATGATGGGGCTCTTAGCTCATCTGTAGGGTCACCGTTCTCGGACGGATCGATATTAACAACTCCCCAGGTTGATGTCGAGCCAGCTACGGAACGGTCGTCTGGCATGAAAACCTCGCCACCTTCAGTCAGTCTCGGCTCTCTTGACTGACGTTTCTCAGCCCGGGACTTGGCGAGCATGTCTCGATATTGCTGAGAACTGGCGCGGAAAGAGATTTGTTGTCAGTCGCTACCACAACGATTATATCATATGACTGACTTAAGAGCAAGAGCGATGATGGAAGTAGGTTCGTCGGTGCGCACAACCATTGAAGAATCTCTGAAGATGTGTTCGGGGTCATATCTGGGGTCGTCCGCTTCATCGTCTGTGCGACTCCGGTGAGGTATATTCTGAGGCCAGAGACCAGAGAGTGCCCTGAGCAGCGAGTTGCGTTCTTGACCTGGCGGACCAAGATCAAGGTCGTAGGGCGGCGTAGGAGTAGGAGCTTTTGTGTCTGCAATGGACGAGAGATACGGGGATGAAGGTGCAGAAGTCAGTGTCTCTCTCCGTGATGCCAGGGGTGACTCTGACGACACTCCTGGACTGTCTGCTGAACTAGGAGGGGCATTGAGTTCTAAGAACTGCGCCGGTGTCGAGTCCTTCGGTTCGTCGCCAGCTCCGTGCACCGGGAGAGTACTGGACACCTCCGGCGACACCTTAGCTGACGACTTGTTGGTGTCCTCATCGTCACCTCCCTCGTCATCAGCCTCGCTAGAGGAGTCGGAGCTCTCTGATTCGTCCTGTATGGCGTCTTTCACGCTGTCTAGTACCTCGACCTTAGCTTTGGACGAGGCAACTGGGCGCGCCCGTCGGCCTCGGATGACGGCATATCTGCGATTTGCGCGTTCGTTATCTTTGTTGATGCGTTCAAAGTGTTTAGTGATATTGGAGACCCTATTCCCCGGAGGTGCCACCCCGCGGCGTGTCGCGACGCTCTTGCCCACGGTACCAGAAACGATTCGTAGTTGGGATCTGTCTTTCCCTAGATTACGACTCTGTTTGGTGGTAACACCTCTTCCAACAACGCTCGGGATCAACCCTTTCGCAATACTAGGTTTCGTTGCCACATCTGAGTCGAATGATAGAACAGGCTTTTCCGGAGAATGCTGGCGAGAAGTGTAGTTGGATGAGCCCACTGGACCAGGAATTCGGCTAGACTGTGAAACCCGTCGCGTTGGCCTTCGGCTATGCATGAGATACCTGGGGGCAACATTCGCCGCGTAACTGGATTCGAAATCAGAGGCAGAGGGTCTTCTTTCCAAAGGTCGTCTCAGTCTATTTCTGCCGGCCTGGGGCTTGGGCCAGGGAGCTGCAGAGTCTTGTTCACTCTCGGCCGTATCGAGATGAGGGGATAGAGCCGATTTCGCCAACTCTTCAACACCTTGTGAGGGTAAGAATTCCGAATATTTCTGCACCAGTTCAGCAACACTTGGACGTTTAATCTGGCGTCTCGGAAGTCTTGAATTCGGCATCGTTCCGGGAAGGACATTCTGATCCGCGGGCAAAACGTCCTGGAGCAACGATGTCAATCGAGCGAACGCATTCGAATGACTAGACTGACCTGGGAAGAGGTCTCAGGCACGGCGCCACTCGCTATTAAGCCTGCTTTGGGAGCTCCAATGGTGGAATCACTTTCTGGATCCGACTTCGTCAACGGCGTAGCCTCTGGGTTGGCTGAAGGGTCAGCTGTGGGCCCAATCGCCTTTCCCGGTTCCTGTGTCTCATTGCCTTTGATAACCTCTGGTGGTCCTTCTGTCTCCGAGGCCTCTGAGGCGGACGAGGGTGACACGAACGAATCACCCGTCATACGCCGCGTGCCGGTGGGTTGAGCCGTCTCTTCTGCCTCTGAAACACCAGACGAAGGGACTGCCTGATCGTATGCTCCGGGAAGATCGAACCTTCTGGGCCAGATAGCCCGAACGGTCCCAAAAGTAGAGGTCCGTCTACTACTTTTGTCTGCCCGCCCTCCTTTGGGCTTGGGCAACTTGTCGAAGTCCACCTGCCAAGCGACGATCTTATCTTGAAGGTAAGAGCGGACCTGATTGAGAGCAAGTGTGTCCGTAGACGGTGTGTCACGATATATATCATTCACCATACGGACAACTTCAGCCCTCTCCGATTCGGCTCTAAGAATGAGTTGGTTGAGCTCAGAGCTGAGCTTCGCATCGGTTTCCTCGTCTCCGGTTGCCGCATCCGTCACGATCAGTTTTAGATCGTGCACCAGCGCGGCGTACCACCGAGAATTGCGATTCATCAACCGCTCGTAATCAGCATTTTTGAGACGGAGCTGGGTCTCTGGCCGAACTCGAATACGCATAGGAGGGAACACAATTTCGTGAAGTGTGATAGGGTCTGCCTGGAATCGGACAGTCATCCCGCGCATTGCAAAATAACGGATGTGGTGCTGATAAATGTTGTGCTCGCACCCAGCGCCATGAACTAATTGCACATCCGCAGGATAGAAGTGGAGTTCGAGAAACTTGGCGAACGAATAACGCTGCATCTCTTCGGAGATAGGTATAAACGGGGTGGCCAGACCGCAAATACGACAGGCACTCCATGTAGTCGCGAGTTCGGGGGTTGGGCCAAGGCCAATGATCTGCCCATCCCATTGCTCAACTGCCACAAAGATTTTGGTTTGATTATGAACGTATATCTTGCAATGCCGTGCCAGTGGCTGGTTACAGCCTTTGCCGGTGCAAATTGGTTGCTTCGGATTCATTATCCAGGAGAGAGTATCCGCAGTGGACGACTCGATGAATTGGCCAAGTGTACAGTCATTTTCCCCATAATATGTAATGTAGCGGAGGGATGGAGGAAAACAGGAGGCGCAGTGACCGTATTCTTCAGTCGGAAAGGTGTACTCTCGTAAGCTGATGCATTGATATTTTTCCACGATGAAGTCGTCCGCGTTCTTCCGGAGGTACCACTCCCATATGCGCTGCTGCTCTTGATGCTGCCATTTCACAAGGTTATATCGGCCCTCCAAGGCAATGTCTTCGGTTGATTTGAGCACCAAAGGTTCCTCAATGGGAGTTCGAGCCGGCGGAAGTATAGCAGATAAGGTAATTTGAGAGGAGGCAAAATTTGGTTTATAGTCGAAGTATCCCGGTTCGCTCTCCGTGAAAAACGTTTCTCCAGGTGACGGAGTCATCGCTAGAGCTGGGCTGGATAGAGACTCAAATTGTGGTTTGATGTCATCATGGTCGAAGAGTCGAGGCGTGGAGATGGACCCCCGAACAGGCGTAGATGGCTGCTTCTCCTCACATCTGACGACTTCATCTTCCCATGCTTGCTTGGCACGGGTTAGCTCATCGTCTAGCTCCTTCATGCGGCTTAAGGGATATGGTGGAAAGAAACGGAGGGTCGCCGACACAGAAATAAACGTGGTGAGGTATGGATCCAAAGCCTGTTGTATACGACGCGAAAGACGCAATTGCTCGGCATCGTCATCCGGTAAATCAGCCTCAACATCATGGTCCATAGACGTCAAGTCCGAGGACAGCGCCGAATGATCGCGATGGGACGGTGATTCACCGACGCTAGAACGAAAGGGGTAGTCCGAAGGAACCGCATCTGCAGTTAGGGGAGGGAGTGAGATGACAGAATCCTTCCAAAGGTGTGTCTCGAGTTTCAGACTGCGAACGATGAATGTCATAAAGCGAGTCACGTGTTTGATGCGTCGCAACGTCTCCCGGTCGCCCCCTCTCAGAACAATTGTGCACCCCATTTCGCGATTGCATCCCTCAAAACGCATGTACGTTTTTCGGTGGCCCGGAATTAGAGGATGATCGAACGTCTGGATACGAAAGCGTGCGCAATGGCCAAGACGAGGCTCCAACGCCAGTTTGTCCATAGAGGAAAAGACGTCTGCTTGAGTCATGCGCGCGACAAATTGTACAGCAGACGCCTTTGCAGACCTAGCGACGGCTATTCCCTGCTCTGCGAGTGCATCAAGGGCTAATCGTGAGACAGAATTTTCTGCCAAGACCACGTGGGGACGATAAGCTGCGATGCGGCTGACGAGGTTTCCCAGGTACTCCTTCTCCTGACGAACGATTTGACCGAACTGCATATATTGACCTTCCACACGGCTAAACTCCAATGGGAACGTCACTAACATGACTCTGGGGTTTCGCTGTGACCTTGTCATGCTCTTGTGAGCGACGTTCTTGGTAATAACGGCACCGTCTACGTATTCTGAATCCTTAGGAGCACCTCCAGGAATCTTCTTGATTTTGACATAACGCCGAACGTCCATATCCGGACCTTGGCGGTGTGGGTGGGCCGTGAAAGTCAGTTCTCGGGCGATCCTTAGGGCTAATTTCAGGAGAGTCTCCTCCCACTCCATTACGTTAGGTATATTCTCCTTCGTAAGCATCTGCCTAAGCATTAATTGCAGGTGGGACATGGAAACGAGATTAATTTCTTGCGCGTATCTGAAAACATCAATTAGTCAAGAAAACGTATTTATAAGATGGGAAACACACGCTGTGCTTTCACGCCTAGTCCGCCATCCAGGATCCCCTGTCATCATGAAGTCCGTGAGCCGGCTTGGCACTCGACTGCGAATGAATGGTGTGGAGGGATCGAAATCTACATAGGAGCTATAGCGAGACCGTGACCCGCTCTGCGGGCCGGGGCTGTCGGGCACACGATCTGGGGAGCTCAAGGGAAACTGTATAGAGTTGAGGGCACCGCCAGGGACGGGAATAGTCGTAGGAAAGTCCAATGGGGTTTTGACCCCGGAAGCCACAGGTGAACCGACCTGGGGGAAGGTGTTAGTGTCGATGCTGAGATCCTTATCGTCATCCACGAGACAGCGTCGGAAAGGAGCAGATGCTTTCCACGCCTGCGGACCCCAAGAATCCTCTTGAGAACGACCGAGTGGTGTCAGTGGTCGAGACGAGAAGCCGCTATCATCTGATCCTGAGATGAATCTTCTAGTCTCGGCGATAGAGAACAGATTGAACGGCTCCTCCATGCGGCCAAATAGCTGTGATGCTGCAAATGGGGACTGTGGATGTCGCGCGAGACTTAGGGACAAGGGGTCGGACCCGAATTGGTGAGCCGCGAACGGGGAAGCGACACTGGAGATAGATCGCCGATCGTCCTCGTCATCTTCATCTTCGTTCGCCAGCTTTTCCAAGCACAGGTTGCATACACGGATCATACCGTCATGTCCGAACCGAGATCCTTTGACGACATTGGAGGCACAGCGGGAGCAAAATATCTGACCTGTAAACCTAATTGAGGCCATGGCAGTGTACTACTATCAATCTAGACGGACCGCATATCCGGCAATGATGCTTCCGCCGCCAGGCAGTGAAAACACTTTTGCAATCGTAACACTCCTTGCATGTCTTATCGTCCATCCAATAATCTCTCGACAGACCTGGATACTATGAGGCCTCCACGTGAGGTGCATCGACGCATCTTGGACTCACCTTCACCTCTTATCCTCCGAATTACTTTGGACACAGAAGCAGAGCGCCTGACGCTGGGGGCAGTCCTAATGCTTCTGGCGTCTTCGGGAATTGAGAAACCAGGAATGGTGGTACCATAAAGGCCACCGTCCAAGCCATCGGATGCCGACGGGTTGATGAACGCTCCGCGGGAGATAGGCGTGTCTAAATCATTATTAAAAGATAGCCCCTCTGACACGACTGGGGTCAAAGACACGAGTGGAGGCGCAAGATGGGATGGGACAACGGCCATAGACGGAGGGCGCTCATGAGAAGTGCGTGAAGATTCGTTGAAGTGGTTCTGGACGACCGACGCCGAAGGTCGTCTTCGTTCAGTAGGTACAGTGTTGGAAGGGACAGCGGCCCCAATTCCGGTAGAAACAAGAGGCGCTGAGGATAGGGGAGTGGTAAATGTATTTTTGACCCTGGAAAACAACGAGGTCATGAGAGCGTAAGATGATTGATCGTGGTCATCTTCCTCGGAGAAGGGATTGAACGACGTCAAGCTCGCCACATCTTCTTGTGGTCGATTACTGGCCAGAGAAGATAACGCATCAGATAGCCCTACTTGGAGTGTGGTTGCTGAAGGAGACTCCATTGCATGATTTGATCAAGTGTTTGCAAAGGGGGACGAAGTGCACATCGTTATCGCTTGCTATGAGTGGATGCCGAGTTGGAATCCCTCAGGTCTCCAAGCGCTTCGAGGAAACGCTGACTAAGACGGCGAAAGTGAATTCGGCTCCGGGTCTTTGACAATTCGAGCGAGCGAGGCCTGGTATGGCTCAGCTAGAATAATATTATAATACTTGTTTATAGTGCCGTGAAACGGGGCCAGGGAACACCATCCCCTCAGTCAACACCGTGCGTGATTCCGGTTTGTCTCGTCAGCCTGCCTGCACGTCCCCACGTGACTGTCTGCAGGTACAGCAGGCACTGCGATCATCACAGCACCGTACCCACCAAATCATCACGCACTAATATCCACCAAGTCGTAACGAACAAGCTACCATGGACGATGAAGACGCCGAATACATGCAGGCCAGTGACGATGAGGTTCGTCTACCATCTCGCTACCTTTAGCGTATATTCCTCCATCAGAGTGCAGGACTATACGTTTAACTATTCAGATGGAGAAGGTGATGACGACACTGGGACTGTAGACGTCGAGAACATGTACTACACCGCAAAGTGTTCGTGTTCAGTGCCCTTCCCACTCCTATGGCCCTGGCTCTTATAAGAGATCGTAGCGAAAAAAGAAGAGTCTCCTGAGCAAGCCCTGAAAGAGCTCACCACAATCGTCGACCAAGATGATCCGAAGAGTGATTGGTATACGGCTTCGCTATATCTTCCATGAGTGCCCATCTCAAATCGATGTGTTCCAGGGGGTTCAAGGCACTTAAGCAGTCTACCAAGTTATTATTTCTCACTCTCCACCGACCCAATGATGCTCTCAAAACATATATGCGCTTGTTGACGTATACAAAGTCTACGGTCACCCGCAACTACGCAGAGAAGACAATCAATGGCATCCTCGACTACGTCGGTGGAGGAAAGGGCGGCCCTGTCGAAGTCACCGTGCTTGAAAGGTTTTATCAGGCAACAAAGGATGCGCTCCGGGAGGCAAGGAACGAGGTATGCCTTTCGATACGTACGTTGCATCCGTATTGATTGAACGCCCCGACAAGCGATTGTCCGCAAAAACCAATTTGAAGTTGGCTAAGCTTTGGCTAGATCGCAGGGAGTATACGCGATTGACTAGGGTACGTTCCTATATTATTGCACTCATCATCTAATTCTTATTCATTTGTCTGTATTCAGTTGATCCGCGAACTTCATTCTGTGACAGAGACCTCAGCAAATGGCGAAGACCAATCTCAAAAAGGCACGCAACTACTCGAAATCTATGCACTTGAGATCCAGATGCATAATGAAACAAAGAACTACAAGAAGTTAAAGGCGAGTAACCCGTTTACACTCACCGCGTGTTCAGATGTGAACCCCTTTTAGGAAATCTACAACGCTTCTAACAGCATTCGTTCCGGGATACCACATCCACGTATCATGGGCATCATCAAAGAGTGTGGTGGGAAAATGTGGATGGGTGAACGTTAGTCTAGTCACCATCGTATGAGGTTCGATTGGTTGAACAGCGTTTGGTAGGCCAATGGAATCGAGCAAGCGAAGACTTTTTCGAATCTTTCCGCAACTACGATGAGGCCGGTCTACCGCAGCGTATTCAAGTGCTCAAGTATCTCGTGCTGGCGAACATGCTCACAGGAAGCGAGGTCAATCCTTTCGACAGCCAGGAGACCAAACCGTGGGTTTTCCTTCTTTCGACATCTGAGTTGATTCGAGTCTCGCTCATTCAGGTATAAGAGCGACCCACAGATCAAGGCAATGACAGATCTTGTGGACGCCTACCAACGTCGTGAGGTTCATACAGCCGAGAAGATTATTCGAGGTGCGTCCTAACCTGCCCAGATACATCGTTGGCGAATGGTCATTTCCTTGTGCAGATAATCGCACCACTATCATGGACGACAGCTTCATTCGTTCACACATTGGCGATCTCCTCCGTAGTCTAAGGACTCAATATTTGATCGACCTAATCAAGCCTTACACTCGACTTGAGCTCTCGTTCCTTGCAAAGGTTTGTGATAGGACATAGAGAAGGTCGAACGAATTCAATTAACTGTTTCTAGCAACTGAATGTCGATGCAAATGAAGTAGAGGAACTATTGATTGACCTCATTCTTGAGGGAAAGATAGATGGCAAGATCGATCAAGTAAATATGCGCTTGGAATTGGATAAACAGTACGCTTTCTCTGGACAGCTGGGATGTACATCTTCTGAACGATTTGCAGGCAAAGTCTCGAGAGGCGGCGATACACGGCGCTAGATAGGTGGACAGGGGCACTTGGACGGGTCCACGGGGCTGTTGTAGGGAAGTCGTCGACGAATGGTGGTAGAGACTTACCAGAATCCTGAAAGCTTTCAGTTCATGCTAGTGGTTAGGATTAAATGTGTATGATGTTGTTCATCCCGCACTTTCTAAATCATACTTTGTATCACTATCCAAACCTGATTATACTTCGTATATTTGCACGAGAAGATTTCAGTAAATAAACGGGGAGAATAGCCCCGAGATATGGTAAGGTGGAAACTGGGAAAAAAAGTATTGGAATTACTTCGCCCAAAAGCAAGTTCGCTCCTCACCGGAATCAAGCGTTGCGAGTGACTGGTCTCCATTCGTAGTTCCAGCCATCCCTTGCTGGTGTGTCGGTCGGTACACGTAACTCCCTTGGAAACAGCCCAGGTAGCCGCGACTCCAAAGCCTTTTTCTCGACCCCGCGGAGAGTCTTCGACAACTCGGCCTCTGCAGCGCCACGCTGTCTTGGGTCTTCCACTCGATTTGCCTCCTTGAAAAGGTGAGGGTCAATCTTCTCCAGCTCGTCCATCGCCTTTCTCATGCATTCATATTTCTTAGCCAGCTCTTCCTCCCGCTTCCAACGCTGGTGACGCTGGTAAAGCAGCCAGGCGCGTTCAATGGTATCATGGGCTTGCTTTGAAGGGATGGCAAGTTGAATGGCGCGGGCAACGTCGGGGCGCCATGTGCCCGTTGGGGTCGGTTTGTTGGCGATGTTGGGGGGATAGAGAGCTTTACGTATGTTCTCCTTGGTGGGATCCACAGCCGTTTCGCGCTTCGCAGCGTGCCGAACTGAGATTCCTGAAATGCGAAGAGGAAATTTTTGTTGGCTAAACGCCAGGCGAGAGGACGCCATTTGGGTTGGATAAAGAAACGAATGCACAGTTGGCTCTAGACTTAAGTCTGACTCCGGCCCGAGCCTCGCGCCACCACTGCCATGTCATTCCTTCAGCTCTGTGCACTTCGGTCGGCTTCCGCTTTGGCAAAAGTCGGTAACTCTACGAAACATCACCGCGTTTAGTGCTAACTCTCCTTTTTAGAGGAGCCAATTATCCCTCCGTGATTTCTCCACCAGCAACGTTATTTGGGCCCGCCAGGCTAAGAAAGCGGCTGGGGCTACGCGCAAGCCCCGAACGTCGAGTAAGAGGGTCAAGTCGAGTATTTATGATGCGGAGAAAATGACTCTCACGGATGCGATTCACGTCCTACGGGTACGTTCAATATATGCGCGTGTTTTCACATTAATTTGAATCCCATGTTTTGAAACAGGCTGTCGAGGTTGGCTCTCCAAATGCCACGTACGAACTCACCATCAAGACTGCAATGCCAAGAGGCGCAGCTATCCCCAAAGGACGCGTTTCTCTTCCAAGAGAACCGAAAGCCAAGGCCAAGGACAAAATTCTCGTCTTTGCTGACGGGAAGGCCGCAGAAGCGGCTAAGAAGGCCGGTGCCGATATAGTTGGTGGGGCAGAGCTCATCGAGGCGGTAAGAATAAACTCTGACCTGAGAATGTGAGGCTGATGTGCTCCAGGTGGCAAGCGGCAGGGTTCAAGCAACTTTGTTCCTCTCAACCCCATCTCTTGTCAAGGCTATTTCTCAGCGTCTTGGCCGCGTCCTTGGTCCACGCGGCCTAATGCCATCCGAGCGTCGAGGAACGGTCACTGATGACGTCGCAGGATTCATTCGTCGCCTACAGGGAACTACAGAGTGGAAAGGCGACAAAACGGGAACAATCAGAACTCCCATCGCGAAAGTGAGTCCGTACCACGCCGGTTTCCGACGCGAAGTCTCACCGCCGATCTAGTTGGACTACCCAGTTGAGGATGTCGTCAAGAACGTTCGTCACTTTATCAGTGTTGTTAAACGTGCGACTGGGAATCAGCCCCAATCTGCAGACAAAGACCAGAGCTCGAAGCCCGGTGAGTTGACATAAATCTGGTCATTGATGCCAAGCTTATTGTATCTCCAGTGAATGCTATCAACAAAGTGATCATCAGCTCTAGGCAGGGCCCAGGTATTCAGATCGCGGATTTATAGAGTATAGCGAGTTTGTGTCGCATAGATTATAATCTCAGAGATGGTAAATTAGATTGCGAGACCTCTCAGGCATGCAATGATATTAAAAATGGTGTCCCATTGGTATTTTAATTTTGCTCTGAGGTCACTCTTTTGCCTTGGCCGCAGAAGCAACACAGACCTAACCCAAAGCTCCAACAGGTGTCCTCCCTATGACTTTTTCAAGTCTGCCGTGCGTTTCGATGGCCGTGTGCTTCGGTCGTTGCCGGCTTGGTCCTGGCGTTGAGGGAACCTAACTTGAGGTGGATTCTTGGGCTCGTGCGGGAAAGTGTCACCCCAAGCGGATTTGCGGGCGTCGTAGTATGGTTGCTTCCCTTGGGACTTTGGGACGGTCATACGCAAGATACTGCCTGTACGCTTGGGTTTGACAACTGTCACATGTGAGAAACACCGACGTACCAGATGGTGCACAAACGTCCATTACTACGTGTCCACTCTTTTTGAGAGGAGGAAAAACAAGGCGTGGCCAGTGAAAAGATTCTGCCTTCAACAGGCTGTCAATCTCTGCTGGACTGGGGGTGTACGGCTCCGTTATTTCTTCTGCCGGTACAGTTGCGTCAGAAAGTTGGGTAGGGACCAGAGGACCACCGTCATCCAGCTCTAGCTCAACTAGTTGGCGTTTGGCTCCTTCATTCTGTATCTGTCGCCTCCCAACTTCTCCCAGCCGACCAACCTTGACATCGGGGATTCTTGGCCTTGGACCCCTTCTGATGACAACGTACGAATATCCAATGTCTTCGTGACCAACTCCAGAATGTTTGGTGCGGCGGACGAACGAAGGACGCTCCATTCGTTGGGAGAATCCACACACGAGCTTCCCCACATCGGACCGGTGAATGGGACAACCGAGATCATGGGGGCACTTGGTTGCCATCAATGAGTCAACCCAGAAAGGCATGGGGAGTAGCATACCGGTGCTAGGACGTGAGATCCGGACATCCGATTTTCCTCTGAACCCTGATTCTCGGCTTCTTTCCGGCCCAAGTTTAAGAGAAGTTCTCTAGCTTCGGCGACGCTTTGGAAGCCGACCTGATTGCTATGATCCAGAAGGACCTAAGAACAGATGTTAGTACAGAACGGTGAAGACAGTTGAATTTGATCACAATAGTTTCTGCACCGCTATCCCACATCTCTTCGATCAACGCCTTTCGCTGGAGCGGTGTCTGTAATGTCGACAGGAAGAACGCTGAGATTGCAACAGTGCTACTTCCGTCATAAGCCTGCGGGCTATTGTCGGAGTGAAACTTTCTCTGCCAGGATACGTCCAAGCCGTCAAGCGGAACATCTGAACACTTTCATGGGTGGATAATTCTGAGGACTGGAAATTGAGCCACCTTCGAGAAGCTGCCTTCCGACGCTAACAAGACCGCCACGCTTTTCAATGCCAACATATTTGGCAATAGCAGTAGAAGACAAAGCCACTTGATTGCCTTCGTCGTCGCTAGGTTTCTGGAAGACATAGCAAGCAGCCCTGGGAACGCCCGCATACATGTCAGGTCTTATTTAGCAAATATTCTTGCATAATCACCAGAGAGCGCTGCCTGTTCCGGCACCCCAGTCGAGTACGTTCTGCACAGACCATTGAGGACCCAGCCTTGACTTGACGTGGCATAAAACCGAATAAATGGCGGAGTAGTATGCGGGCAGCACAATAGAAGCAAAGGCCGTGCCATCGCGCTCTCCGTGATAACGCGCTTGTTTGAAGGACTTGTAACGGACGTTCAGTGCAGGGTTCCATTTATTTTCGTCGCCAGGCTCGTTGAAGAGCCGTTTCGCGTCACGGCGTAGAAGGTGTTTGTCAGAGTCTGCATGCGACAAGTAAGTGAACACGGAAACGAATTAGCATAGCAGCGTGTTCACCCGATATTAAGCCAGAGATAGTCTGTTGTAACTCCTGGGGGACAACGACGGCACCTATTCGTTGACTCCCAATGAGAGCTGCCGGAGACTTGCGTTCTACCAGGGTGTGGGGTTCGTCATCCAGGTGCGTCGACTGATCCGGTTCGGAGTCGGTAGTGTAGGCGGTCAACTCGTGTATACGAGGAAGTGCATTTAGCTTTTGGTCCAGAACGGAACCGCCAATATCCTGGAGGATGGTCCTAAATGATTCGTCCATGTCAAGAGGTGCATTGGGTTGGTGGGAGGAGAACGGCGAAGAACGTAGGAAAGATATCGCGCGTAGGGCCCTGCCAGTGCCATGGCGTATGCATATCATCACGCTGTCCGAGCCGTTGTAGGCGGCCACGCGATGACACTGCAGCGCGTATCCTTATGTAACAATCACTGGCGCCGCTCACCCCTGCCATAACAGCAGACTGACTTTACATGGATCCTGCCACGGAGCACGAACGGCCAACAAAGAGAATTAAGCGAGACGAGGTAGGAAGTACCTCGACCAGCCCCCCTGCCAACCGTGATAATGAAGACTCTGACACGGACGAACCTGGAATTATTGCACACAACAGTGTGGTCCATGGGTCCGACCTGTATTTAGACACAGTATGAATCACATCGTCTGCACGTCCGCGGAAACTCAGATAATCCTCAGGTAAATCGCGCCGCCCTCGACTTTGACTTCGAGAAAGTCTGTTCTGTGTCGCTTTCAAATATCAACGTCTACGGCTGCCTCGTTTGTGGGAAATACTTTCAAGGGAGGGGACGCAATTCTTATGCATATGCACATTCCATCCACGATGATCATCATGTTTTCATCAACCTTGAGACTACCAAGGTGCGTCCCGTGCGGTGAGCTTCTCTCGAATGCATGTGGCCAATGCATTCTGTAGGTGTATGTATTGCCAGATGGCTATCCGGTCTCAGACCCTTCCTTGGAGGACATAGCCTTTGTGCTCTCACCTTCCTTCTCGCCTTCCAGCATCGCCTCGCTCTCCACTGCCGCTCACTTGTCGAAACCTTCCTACGACCTATCTTCCAAGCCATATATCCCAGGTTACGTAGGTCTGAACGACATCAAGAGAAACGATTACATGAACGTGGTCGTTCACTCACTCCTTCACGTGCCGCCACTTCGTGACTTCCTCTTTCTTTCACGCTTCGACGGAAAGCAGTCCGAGTTGGTAAAGCGATTCGCTGCCTTGGCAAAGAAGCTATGGAACCCCCGATTGTTTAAGAGTCAGGTCAGCCCCCACGAATTCTTGCAGGAAGTTGGTAGAGCTAGCGGCGGCAAATTCAGACTGGAAACCCAGGGGGACCCGGTTGAATTCCTGAGGTGGCTTCTGAATGAGTTGCACAAGGATTTGGGGGGGACCAAGAAGAAAAATTCCAGTTGGTCCCATCACAACACCCGTAAAATGCGGAACACTTGCTGAGTTAATGGGGCTCCTTTTGTTCTATAGGCATTATATTCTCCACTTTTCAGGGACAAGTCCGTACGGAGACCCAACATGTGGTTGTACGCCCTGATGGATCGGAAAATCAGAAGCCAGTATTTGACATCGACAGAGGCAAGCGGACGACGCTTTTCTTTGGTGTAACAATGCCTTACCCTCCCATTTGTTAGAAACCAAGGCAACAACGTCACCTTTCCTTTTTCTCGCTGTCGACCTCCCACCACCACCGCTCTTTCAAGATGCAGTGGAGAAAAATATTATTCCGCAAGTCGGAATTCATGCCGTACTTGCTAAATATGACGGTGTCAAGACACAGGTTCGTTTGATTCATTGCGTGGAACTTTCACGAAGTGTATACCCACGGTATGATTTTTACGCTCAGGAATCGAGGGGTCAACTACGTCGGTTCAATTGTCAACAACTTCCGCCATATCTTATTGTTCATTACAAGAGGTTTACGAAGAACAACTTTGTTGAAGAGAAAAATCCAACCATCGTAAATTTTCCTTTGAAAGGCCTTGACCTTCGTGACTGTCAGTCTCAACGAGTCACGTTTATTTTGCGCTCAGAAAAATGACTGACTTCCTCCTGCAGATCTAAGCTCTCCTGATCAGCACCCTTCCCCTGTCTACGATCTGATCGCAAATGTAGTCCATGAGTCCGTTGCCGGTACTACCCGGGATAAAGAAAATACTGTCTGGAAGGTCCAGCTACGTGCTGGATATGGCTCCGGAGAAAACGAGAAATGGTTCCAAATCCAGGACCTTATTGTCGAGGAAGTACGAAAGGAAATGATATTCCTTGGTGAAACTGTCATAGAGGTACTAAGTCCATCCCGCGACGGTCGCTCTAGTATTAATCACCTCTCTTTAGATCTGGGAACGCAGGCAAAGCAGAGCGGATAATTGAGAAGGATTGGCCCATATAGCTTATGCATAGAACGTTCGCGTATGGTCGCTACTAGAATGGCATTACATAGGTGATATAGTCACTTGTACCGACAGCAAATCATTCTCCGTACTTTTTTTCGCTGCCGTTAAGTGATAGGTGTCCACTATCCTCAAACTACACGCGAATTGATGGTATTCAACGTCCAACTACGAAACCGTTGTGTGCGGCTCGGTTATTTCGCATCACCAACTCGGGACTGGTCCAAAGTTGAAAGACTGGATCCAGAGTGATCGCCTGTACTGTGAATTGGCGTGCCCGTCAGCGTCAGGTTTTCTATCTTGCGGAAGCGTGATTGGATAACGAACATTGGGTTCAAGTTCTGTTCGTGTGGCTGACTCTGACCCCCCAACGCCAATCCGGTCTTCACATCGTCCGGCTTTTCCACGAGGGGTTTGAATATGTAAATTCCGGACACCACCCCTATGGCCAGAAATAGCTGCGCTGAGAAGTGCGTGGACATTGCGAGCTTACTCACCAGTTAAAGTTGCGACAACGTGCGGTACAAAACGACGCGACATTTTCAAAGGAGCGCCAGGGTGGAACACTAGCGGGTGGCCACATGCACACATGTGCCACGGCGCTCCACCAGACCGGCGCAAGCGTCAACCTTTGATCCGACGCTGTGGCGTGATCGACTCAAATATAAGCACATCTTTTGCGGCCAGCCACAGTTATCAAAGTCTCAAGGTAAGTATACATTTATCGAGGGCCAGGAATATAGTAGTAGCGGCCTAACTTGTACGGACTGATGTTTCTAAGCAACAAGTTACGACTTTGTCTAAGAGGGGTCAAGTCGTTGATTCAAAACGGTGGACGGTAGTGTAGGTGTAGGAAGGTCACTGAACGCCTAAACGGTGCAAGGCCTGTTCAGCGGCAGCCTCTTTAGCCACGGACCTGCGTGGGGCACTCAGTGATCCCATTACTTGCCCATCGACTGCCATGGAGTGCCGTTCAGGAGAGGACGTTAAAAATGCATAAATTTTACTCACTCTTCACCGTAATAGACCATCTATTCACGACAGTTGGCCCGTTGTCCTTCTCGAGATAACTAATTGCATGGAGGCGTCCTATACCCTGGAGATCTGTGCAAATTGAATTTAGTGGGGACAAAAGAGAGATAGAGCAAGAACAGACAGTTGTTTAGGCGGACAGTTGGTGCTACAGAGCGCGGAGTGTGAGCATGAACCCGCCGTAAGAGAGAGAGAGATGCAGGAAGCTTCCCAACACGCACGGAGGTTAGCGGCCATGAGGACTAAGAACTGCTCTGCAGGATTATTCGCTACGGGCACTTGGGTTTGAGGGATGTTAATGACTTGCACCAAGGGGACTCAGTGTGGTTTTATAGTGCTTGTTGCATTGTGGGGGCCCTAGGGCCATGCCAGGTTGCCACCGTTCACTGTGCCAGCTCTCAGTGTAAGACGCCGTGGCATCGCACGCCACGAAACCAACGAACCGAGAGCCTGGGGTGGCCGTATGTACGTAGCTAGTACCCGTGCCAAAGCGAAGAGATAGATACGCGACCGGAGCGTATCACGGACAATACCAGTGATATTAGTCGCGATGTCAAGAAGCGTTGTAACAACCAGGGATTGTATTTGCTGATCGGACCTGCGTTATTTCTCGACCATAGAGACATTGTGCAGACGCCAAACAGGTGAGGCAGCGACTTATTCGCCCAGTAATGGATGGCGCATCCTACCGCGTAAAATATCCGATGGGTTGGTTAAGATGGTCAGCGCTACAGTTAACAAGTGGGATACATCTGATTTGTGCTCACTCTGTGGCTACATTTACGTTCCAGCTCGGATCAGATGGGAGTGGGATAGCCCTAGAGTGCCTCCATCAACAAAAACTGGGACGCCGTTGCACGTATCTGTGGTGTCACAGGTTATTGGGAATACCTTGGACACTCCCAGACGACATCCGGGTGTACTGATCTGGGTCGCACACACTATTCTCGCTATTAACCATTAGGCGCCAGGGCACGTGGTCATCTCCAGAAGCATAGGTCAATAATGAAGGTTTCATACTTTCCAATTTCGAGCTGTACTCTGCAGATTTCGAACACGGAATCAACATTCTGCGACAAAAGAATGCTATCACTGAGCGATAGACGATGTTTTCCTACCAAGATCCGTGGTGGGGACTTGAGGTCCCAGCATGTCGAGATGATGAAGAGATGACGATCCGCGGTGCGGGTGCAAAACGTGGCTCACGCTCATCAAAAGACCGGAGAGGATGGATGATACTGATACTGGCGATCAGCAACTTCCGGGATATATCATCAGGATCTTGGGTCAACCTGTGCGACTGCGGTTCCGTATGTCTCAATGATGGAGACATGGAGACGAGATAAAATATGTATGGGGAAAAGATTACATAAATAGAACGTAGAAATGACAAAGCTGACAGTCCGAATGGCGCAAACGAACATGGGAAAAATGGAAATAAATACAGAAACGCTGAGAATTCAACGACCAGAGATCAAGGCCATACCAGAGGGAGATGATTTGAAACGCTGCATCAAACCCATTCTACCATTAGGATGGCTAGCGCCTGCTCAGCTGCAGCATCGCGCGCGAGATGTTTATGTGTCCCAGTGCCGGACGACATAACTTTGCCATCAACTGTGAAAAAACTCACGAATTATCCTAATAGTCAGTTGCGACAGCCACGCACTCTTGCAGACCGATAACCATTCAGGCGCATGTGCGGGCCCGGATGATGTATCGTTCCAACTAAGAGAGGCCAGCTTACCCTTGGCCTGGAGAACTGAGAGAGGAATTAGTACAGGTATACCTGCTTTACGTGGTGTCCCGTACAGTTATTCAGAGCAATGGTACCCGTGGCTACGCTACTAGTCAGCACAAGGGTAGGATGCGCTTATGGAACTTACCAGGAGACATGGTGATGCAGAAGTCGTATGCAGCCCAAAGCTCAACGCAACCAGTTTTATAAGAACCAATTAGCCAAAACGAACGCCATTGTGTCTCGCAAGGGAGCACACGAGCAAGGGTGCTCATCCCAGGTGCCTGTGCGCATCGATCCAGGGTGGGGTCTGATGTCAGGGGTTTCCTCTGTGCTATCCAGTCTCGGAGTTACAGTCAGGGCCCAGACTTTCGACTCGATAATACCTAGGAGGGACGCAAGAATTAACGCCCCTAACTGAAAAGTTTATTAACGGTGATGTGAACGATGGCCAGGCGTCCTTGAGAGTGCACAGTCAAGGGAGCTAGTCATGAGCCCGAATTTTCAAAATCGTTAAACTACCTTTCGGAAATAAGTTGGCATACCAAATCCGCAGCTTCACAGACGGATCTTGGACAGTGGGAAGAGAAGCAAGACTTCTAAGGTTGGTGCATGTACTACGAGCCTCGCATGTTATGGACGTTGGATGCTACGTCGGAGCCAGGAATAACGATCGTAAATGCCGGACAGCGGTTGACCTCGAGGCACCACGGCGTACATTGATCATTTTCTTGCTTCCGAGTCTTGCCTTCAGGCCGTCTAGGTGCGAAGACGACAGAGTAGGCACGGCAAGACGCCTAAAGCTGGGTGTCACGGCCAGACGAGAGCTCCACGCTATATCAGCATCTAGCTCGGAGTTTCAATGTGCGAACGCGAGGCAATGTCCACGTCAAGTCGCTTTCTGATGCGGCGGGGACGCGACGAGACAGCTCGTCAAGCTGGCCCGTCGTGGCCCGAGTGGGTCAAAGAGTACTCCCTATCTAATCTCCACATTTGACGCGCAGCACATACGATGGTGTGCTCCGAAACCCAGCACCGGAGAAGGAAGAGATTACAGTGGTGGGGGGGTGTTGAACGGGGGTGGATGGCGGCAGGAGCGAAGCCGGAACACGTTCCCGCGAGTTGTCACGGGGAGAGGCTTCATATTAATCCCATCTGAGAACACCTACAGCAGGCGCTACACGGCGTGGAGAGACACAGCAAGCAGAGTACACCGTGACGTCCGTCAAAGCCCGAGTCAGGTCCTGGCACCGCTCAGTCCACCGTGGCGCCATTTCAAATTGCGTATTTGGTCGTAATCGAGCAATCGCTTAATCGAACAGTCATTTACTGGGTAATATGGCTAATAGCTCATTCACACCCTGCCTGCGCATGTCCTATTCGGCCCCATTCCCCGTCCCCCTTTCGCCCTCAGGACATTTTCATTTTTTCCTTCCGTACGTAACGAACAATCTCGTGAATCTCGGTGTCTGGTTCCCGCAGTGGGGAACAATGTGCGCTACCTTGAAACACCATAGTTGGGCTATACGTGAAACCTACATCTGTTCAGTCCCAACAACGTCGCCTCTGGTCCGGGAGCTACTGGCTGTATTGTCTAGTATCGATACGTGCAAGCGGTCATGACAGACCCGGACTATTGGCGTGTGTGCATCTCCAATTATTCGTACGTCTAGTCTAGGTTTGTAACAGAAATCCGTGTCCATGGGATGAGACATACAGCAACGTAACTGAGTAGTGCATTCGAGACGAGAGCGAGAGAGAGGAGAAAGTGCGAGAATTAGTTTCTACGTGTGTCCGAGGACAAATATTCAGTGCCGAACACAGAGCGTATCATATTTGTTTTCTGCTTTTGAGGAAATGATACGAAGCGATCTGCCTCGCAATGGCTCTGGTTGTGGCACTGCCCTGGCTGACAGGATAACCGCTCACTACGAGACATGAGCGGGACCATCAGGCCGACAACCGAGGAGTGAACGTACGCTTCGCCACTGCTGTATGAGTCGCTTGATGTTCAGGCCCAATCTGGCTGAAATCCCAGCTCAAAAGATGAGCTTCGCCGGTACGTTGGAGGTAATTGTTCAAGATGAGAATATAGTCTGTCCAAACTAGTTGTAAGAAACAGTGGCTTGGAGGTATGTGTACCATACCAGGGTTGGAAGACATAGGAACTTTTCGCGGGAGTTGTAGCGGATACGTTTCGAGGAGTAAGGAGCGTTCTGAACAGATGGTGACTCGACGTTAGGAGGGGCACATTTTATACGTTCCGACCATCACAGTACTCCGGGGGGTGACCGAGCGATGAGCTAATGGATTTTGCGACAAGGGCAGTCACCTCAGAATGGTTCCAAAAACGACGAAGGTGGGTATGAGGCTCGAGTCAAGCGATCCTCGGAAACGTAGAGGGGTACGCTGGTTTGAAACGTTGCCGCCAACCATGGGCATTGTACGGCAATACGCAAAGCGATAGATCAAAGGGGATAGGACAAAAACTCGGAGACAACGGACTACAAGCCGTAGCCAAGATCCGACAAGTGAATGGGCAGGATAGGCAAAGATACGAGAAGTAAGTTCCGTTGAGACAAAGCCGACAAGACCAAGTTGGGTATTTGGATGACATGATGAGAGGAGCTAGAAGCTCCGGTAGCCAACCAAGCAAAAATTGTGAATCATTGTCGAGAGCGCGGATTTGTCGGTTTGTAACGATCGGTGTATTCGTTGTATATGTTTCAGTGACTCGAGCATAGCTGGCGCTCATTTACCGTGTTGACGTTGAGCGCCTTAGACCTATTGCGAGGTGTAAATGGGGTACGTGGTGTGGCGAGTGACAAAACAAATATGATATACCGTCGGCTCGATGAAGTTACTTTGCTGTACGTTTTGGGTAAAATTTTGGGTAGTGAATTTGGCTAAGCCGGGCTAAACACAAGGGGGGCGCCAATCAGTGTGAGAACATCGCCTCCGACAAAACGTTGCTGTTTTCTCCGGTGCTGTACTATGTGTTGCACAGTAGCAGCAAGGCAGCATCCCCAGTAGTTTTTATTTGTTTCCAGCGGTGGATTTGATGTAGCAGAAGCAGAGTGGGCACGTGGGAATGGGAGGTGATTGGCTATCGGAGGGTGAAATTGATGGACGGGAAGTGCCGGCCGGACAGATGTGGGCGGCGATGAGTTGTTGGTCGTCTCAGCGCTCTCCTCAGTCCCTTCCTCGTCGCCATCTTCTTGCTCTCGTCTCTCCTTAGCACTTGAGCTTCCCTGCTCGTTCCTCTCACATCTTCTTTTCTTCTGACTCCCCTTCCTGGACACTCCCGACCTCCCCCTCTCCCCCGATCTTTACCCCTTCTCCCCTCGGTGGGCAAAATCAATTAGGAAACGTATTCCCCCAAATTCGTGATTTGTCTCATTCACTTAGGATTTTCTTATCCCTCACACTTGTTAGCAGAAATAGGCTCTGATTATTGATACATCTTCATCTCCTTCCAATCCATCAACAGTCATGTCTCAAGCCCAGGGCGACATCCAAGAAAGAATCGCGGCTGCTCGTCGCGAGGCGGACAGTTTGAGAGAACGAATCAGGGCGAAACGAGAGTCTTCGGCAGATACGAGTCGTCAGTATTCACCCAGTCTATCCTCGCTCAGCTTTTAAAAGATCATTAACCCACCATCAGTCCGAGCTATGGCTGCAGAGGTTGATCCCTTGCCGCGCATCGTCATGAAGCCACGTCGCGCTTTAAGGGGTCATCTCGCCAAAATATACGCAATGCATTGGGCTACCGACAAGCGGCATCTTGTTTCTGCATCTCAAGACGGAAAACTCATTGTCTGGGATGCGTACACCACCAACAAAGTCCACGCCATCCCACTTCGCTCCAGCTGGGTCATGACTTGTGCTTATTCCCCATCTGGAAATTTTGTCGCTTGTGGTGGCCTTGACAATATCTGCTCTATCTACAACTTGCACAGCAAAGAAGGCAATAGCATCAGAGGTGCCCGCGAGTTGAGCGCACACTCTGGCTACCTCAGCTGCTGCAGGTTTATCAACGATCGTCAAATTGTCACCAGCTCTGGTGACATGACTTGCATGTTGTGGGATATTGAGACAGGGTCGCGCAGTGTAGAGTTTAGTGACCATACTGGCGACGTCATGAGGTAGGATTAACTTCATGTGGACGAGTCGGTCATACTTATTTTTGTTCAGCCTCTCATTGGGCCCAAACCCTAACTTGTTCGTATCGGGTGCGTGCGACGCCACCGCCAAGCTTTGGGATATTCGCAGCGGGAAAGCTACTCAGACTTTCACTGGCCATGAGTCCGACATCAACGCCGTCCAGTGGGTTCATCATTGCTTCCCATTCCCTGCGGAGCTTATCGTACATCCTCTAGGTTTTTCCCAAATGGAGATGCGTTTGCCACGGGGTCCGACGATGCGTCTTGTCGCTTGTTCGACATACGCGCAGATCGGGAACTAAATACATATACGCATGACAACATATTGTGTGGGATCACCTCTGTGGCGTTTTCTATCTCTGGTCGCATCCTTTTCGGTGGTTACGATGACTGGACTTGCAACGTTTGGGACACGTTGAAGGGCGAACGTGTCGGTGTTCTCACTGGTCATGAAAACCGCGTTAGCTGTTTAGGCGTGAGCGTGGATGGGATGGCTCTCTGTACGGGAAGTTGGGACAGTACTCTCAAGGTGGGAAAGCGTCTGATGTTTGACAGTGATGGGTACTCACCTCTACTTAGGTCTGGGCTTAAATTGACCGTGAGAGGCCAAATCGGTGGCGCTACCTTCTCATACCCTTTGGACCATGCGCCACGCTCTTGCTCGGTTTTATTTGCTCGTTATTTTGCGGTCGTATCTTGTGTCATTCCCTATCTTCTCACTTGTCTACGACTCGGAAAGGGCTTGTCAGAGCCTCTTCGCGTCTGTCATTACTTTGCTACCGTAACTTGACCTTTCATCGCTGGTAGACTTTCCCTGTGCTCGAGAGTATGTTTTCGCAATTGTCACCATAGCTACATTGTTTGTGATATATTTGGCCTTCTCACTAGTCATTTCGCTTGAAGCATAAGTCTGAATCACGTGAGTCTGTTTGGCCGAGCGTAACCCCATTCGTGCTCAACCGTCACGACCACTGCTCGCCAGTCCTCCGTCCTCGTGGTCAGCGTCACCGGTCAGCATCGACTCAATAGTCGATAATACTGAAGAAAATATTACGGCTTGACGCGTACTGAAGCTACATGTCGGACGATGATCGTGAGGCTGCGCGCGCGCGCGCTAAGGCTCTCGTTCGTGTCTCCAGCTCAACCACTCCAGACGAGGTACACCTAACCCTGCCTTCTTTCAGCTTAACAAGAAGAGACAGCAAAAGAAATTTGGCCCCACTTCGACTCCGAGCGCTGGCGCTGGTGCAGTCGCATCGACAACGCCAACACCAGGCTCACCATTGGTCAGAGCACTTTCCCCTACACTCGTGGATCCCTTGGAGGAGATCAAGACCGACGTGACGGATCTGTGAGCGTCGAATTATTTGTCGGGCCGCGAGTACGAGTGATTGAGAACACGTATCAGACTGGGCACAGGTGTGCCAGCGCAAGACGTGTCAGAAAATGAATGGCTAACATCTCTGCCCCGAGTGGGGACACCATCTATTGTATCGCCTCCTGATAATTTACCGCCAGTAAACGCGGCGCCACCCGGCGCGCCGTCCTTGTTATCGTCTCCGGACTCTCCGTCTCATGCCAACAGAGAAGAACCGGAAAGTTTACGCGCAGAGGTGCAACAGCAACGCCAAGCTATCGCGGTACTCGTTTCGGAGAAGACGTCATTGAACTCATCTTTGGAGCGTCTGTCTGACGTTTCAAGTAGTACGTTCGATTATTCCCAGAATCTGCAACGCGTTGTCCGATTGAAATTTGTTGTTGGTGATAGGGGCCAGCGAATTGGAAGCTCTCCTCCGAGACGAACGGGCGGCTGCGAAAACCTTCCGAGAACAGGTGCTGCAACAGAAGAATGAATCCCAACAACGTCATGCGATAATCGAGAGGTTATCACAGAAGGAGAAAGAGTTGGAAGATAAGTGTCGAGAGCAAGTGAGGATTTCTCGTTCGTGACGCGAAGTGGTTACTCACAATACTTGGTAGGAACGGGAGCTACAGCTTACCAAGAGCTCCGCCGAGGGGCTGAAAATTGAATTCGAGCGATCGCAAGGACTCGTCCGTGAATTGCAGGAGCGGATTCAGAGCGATGATCGTGTTGGACAGCTCGAGGCTTCGCTGCAGAACGTCCAAAATCGGGCTAGTGAGCTCGAGTTTCAGCTCTCCAAGTCCAAGCAAGTACGTCCTTCATTCGCTTTTCGAGCTTAGAGCGTTGCATCTCACAAATGCATAGGCCAACGTCTCGCTCAAAGCCGACCATGACAAGATTGAAACTGAGCTCAAGAAGCGGACAGCCTCTTCGGAGTCTTTGGCTGCGAAACTGTCCGATTTGGATGGGCGGCATGCGTTTGCCCAGAAACAACTGACCTCTCTTACCGCGGAACATCAGGCTCTGCGTCTGCAGAGGACCTCACTGCAGTCTCAGCTCGATGAACATCTCGGTGCTATTGCAGGTCTGCGCAAAGCCGCCTCTCAGTCTGCAGCCAGTCAGGAGGCTCTCAACCGGCAGCTACAGTCATCTCAGGCGGAATTGCGTACTGCCATACGGCGCGCAGAAGAGGCCGAACGCACCCATCAAGATCTCCAAAATGAGGGTTCATCCCTAATGCGCTCGCTAGATGAAATGCGTCCAAAAATAGTCGAACTCACGAATGCGAAACTCGAGCTAAGCGAGAAGAACAATGTCCTAGAGCAAGCAATTCGGGACCGGGACGGCGTGATCGCTCAGCTAGAGTCATCGCTCCAAGCTGCGCAGGATCAAAACGAGTCTCTGACCTCCAAGCTCTTGGACTCTGAAACCGCGCGCGAGAAGGACAGGATGTCTACGCAAGAGACCCAGGACGAGCTCCAAAGTGGGTATGCACAAATCGAAACAGAGTTGTCCGATGCGCTCGCGAGCATCCGAGAGCTGGAAGTGGAACGGGCGGGACAGCGCCAGCTCGCCAGCAGGCAGGTGGAAGACCTCGACCGCATGGCCTCTACCTCACAGAGCCTGAAGGTGGAAATCGCGTCGCTGCACCAAGAGCTCGAGGAGCGCAAGCTAGCCGACGTGGAGCAGCAGGACTTTCTGGAACGTGCGCGCACGGACATCGAGGTCCTCCGGGCCGATCTGGTGGCCAAGGTTCAGGAGATCGAGGAGCTTCGCGCAGAGGTCTCCGCCGCGGCCGCGCACTCGGCCCCGTCGGAGTCGTCGTCATCATCATCCCCCTCCTTGGACAAGGAGATGATGAACGCGCTCAAGCAGCAACACCGCCTCGAGTTGTCCGCCGCGCAGTCCCAGATCCGGGCGCTCCAATCCAGCGTGTTCGAAGCCGAAGCTCGTGCGCACTCGTTCCAGAAGCAGCTCAGCCAGTCCGAGGATCAGCTCGCTCAGCTCCGCGCCGCGTCGACCCACGTGGCACAGCGCCCGTTCTCGCCCACAGGACAGCACCCTTCTTCTCGGCCGTCGAGTCGGCAACGGAATCGGTCGGACGACCTGCGCCGCGCGTCGTTGTCGCAGCGCCGAGGCGCCGCCGGTGGTGTCCCAGTCGTGGGTGGCGGCGGCGGCGGCGGCGGCGGCGGCGGTCCACGGTCTGCTGCGTCGGCGTTCGGCGCAAATCTGTCTCCTGAAACGCGGCACAAACGCAAAGTGAGTCTCGGAATGCTGAAGGCCCGGATTGACAGTGAGATGGCCGCGGCGGTGATACCCTCGGTCCCTCCGTCACGCGCGATCTCGCCTATACACCACTACCATCCCCATGCGAGCGCAGCTGCCGATCTAGACAATGCATCCCCTTTGGACCCGCATGCAACCAATGACGCCCACAGTCTACACAAGCGGTCACAGTTTTTGGACGAGTCTCACATTTTCTGGTGTCACTCGTGTAGAGGAGAGCTGGTAGTCCTGTAGCACACTTCCTTTTCTGCATATATTCTTTTTTTCTTTTTCTTTTTCTACATCCAGCATGTTTTTTTTTTCCACGATGGTTTGAGTTATATATACATCACATGAGATCATCATTAGTCGAGATACCGAGCAAGTATTATAGATGCGCATGGTTATACACAGCAAGGCCATGAGAAGTACATCAATCATTTCATATTACCGCTGTACGTTTCGTCTTCAGGTTGCGCAGCTTGACTAACAGGTCCTACAAGTCGCAGATTCAGATTCAGCCACTCGAGTCAATATCGTTCAATAAATAAATAAATAAAAATCCGACGAACCTGAATCTCCTCCGGGTGGAGGCTGCCCCTGTGGCTCTCCTCTTGTACATCGTGCTCAATACTCTCGAGAATATCACCAATAAGATCGCGGTAGTCCACGCCAAAGAAGTGCGTAAGCTTTGCGGCCTGCCTCCTGCGGGCTTGGAATGAAGCCATTTCGGGGGAAGAAGGACCGCTAAGATTGAATTGCGAGGCGAGGGAGAGGTTGGACGATCGAGTGGGTAGCGAGCGTCGACGCTCCGAGCGGATATTCTTAGCATCGTCTTCGCGCGTTGGGGTGGCGTACCCCTCGCCCCCCGGCTGATCGTTGGTTAAGATTGAATGGAGCTCGGCGAGAGACTCCCTGTCATCCTGCAGCCTCGGTGTGAGCATATTGTAGCAACATAGAGCATTCGCGCCCCTAAATAGATCAGAGGTAAGGGCGACGGAGGACTCACGCGGTCGATTATTTCGCTGAGAGAGTCGAGGGAGTATCTGTAATGCACGTAGACGGCGGACGCACGCTTGCCCGGCGAGCCAGGAGCCTCAGGGTCGAGTAAAGGGATAATTGATTCCGAGTGGCTTCCTGCACGGTGTCTTTTCAGTTTGACACTCTTACTCAGATATGAAGCCTGGTTGACGTTCCGGCTGGCAGGTCGAACAGCCTCTCGCTCGGTATGAGATGGCCGCTCAGTTGAGGGGACCCTGTCTGTCGGCCTTGGACAATGCCGAGTGTGATACAAAGTCTGGGGGGGTTGTACGCCGAACAACTGGGCAAAAATAACGCTTAAGGTTAACCGGATCAGAGAGAAGACACCAAGACGGCCCACACCTTCTCCATCTTGACCGCCCGGCGGACATTGATTGCTTTCTCGCATTCGTCGAGCTCCTCTTTCACTCGATCATCACCATCGAACCAATTGCTCTTAAACTCGGCTGCTGAACTACTCCTGCGCCGACTTGGGTGACGAGAGCTGATGCTGTCAATGGCAGGATCGAGGGCCGGCAAGGCGGCGTGGGTGTCGTCTGTGTCATTGAGACCAAGGACAAGAGAAGTGGGAACACGAGAGCCGAGGAAGCGATGGAGCTTGGCGATCTTTTCCCTCCTCCGCCGGCGATCATCTTCTGGGGAGTGGAGGTGGGTCATGGAATCGGGTGAGTCAAACGGGCGAGAGGGGGGCGGGGACGGGAAAATATGTGGGGACTGGACGTAGACAAAAGAAGGATTTTCGTCGTCTGAGAGGTCTATAAATGAAGCGGAGTCGATCATTTTTCCAGCTTCCGCTTCCGCTTGAGCTCTGTCTCTGTTGCCTCTTTCCTTGTTGTCCTTTCCCCGCATATATCCCCCTCCCTCTCCCGCCGGCGAATGCCCCACAATTGGCAGGGTTTCTACGGGGCTGGGTGGGGACGAATGTCTGCGAAGGATGTCGATGGCGTCAGCAGGTCGCGTGCTTGCCGGAGATGCCCAGCCGGGACGATAGCGCCGTGCCCGAGAGGAAGGCTCCTCATAGGAAGCCCTCCCTGGTGATCGCAGAGACGATACCGATAACGGGGAGGGCGTCTCGCCCAGGAGCTGGGTCAATTTTCGAGACTTTCTGACGAGATCTGCCCGTTCCCTAGGACAGAGAAGGTTCGTCGTGGGTGGCCGGTCGAGCACCTGGCCAGTGAAGGCGGATATTTCACATGGACTCGTGTCGACGGTCGTCACGGGGGCAGAGAGGGAAGCGTGGGACGGTTCCATATATGCGGAACGCCGGAAGTTGGGTTTGGGTGCTGTGGGCAAGGGCGGTTTTCTGGGTTGTGCGGGCTAAAGTGGGTGAGCGATAGGCTTGATATGGTTAGCTGATAGGAATCGCGCACCAGCAAGGTTGTATTAACTCTAATAGTGGAAGGTTGGGTATAAAGGGGAGGCGTAGAACGAGAAGGAGAAGGAAGGATGTGGGATTGGCGGGTGGTCGTCATGAGTGGAAGCGAAGACCCTCGACGACGGCCGTTCGCCTCGCTCAGACAGGTTATCCATATTATCACCAACTCGAACCGGTTCGGTGATCGTACCGTAACCGTCTCTACAGTTCGAACTATCACGCCTGTGTTTCCCCTCTCCTCAGCCGATTGAACTTGGGCAACGTCTCCCGGAGGTACTCTGCGTGTTTCCGTCGCAAATCCGCTTCTTGCACTCTTCCCCGCCCGCTCCAAACGCGTCGTTCCGCAGACGGCCCATAAATGACCGTGTACTCGTCCAGGACCTCATCGTCTGCCGGCACTACGAGGCAACCTGCGCCGATAACGCAATACGAGGATATTCGCACGGTGTGGTGCACGCGCGCTCGCGTCGAGACCGTGTTGAAGTTGCCCACGCTCGGCGATTCGACACCTGCAAATAAATATACGGACATGAGGCCGACATTCAGGGCGGTGCAATGGGGGACGCACGGCACCCGATCTCGAATAAATTATCGTCGCCTATTCGCATGACCTCCTTACGCCTGCGTGAAACAGGGAACCGCTGACGCATGAGAGGCGATGCTACCCGCAGTACCGTGTAAGACTTTCTCACCTGTTCACGATGATCGCAGCTTCCTCGATAATGCAGTTGGCCCCAATCACGATAGGTCCTGCAATAGCAAAAATGGTTGCCTTTGGATGTACAATAGTCCCTGCCGGCATATTCAGCCAACTGTTTCTACCCGAAAAAAAAAGGAAATACCTGAGCCAATGGTAATGTCGCCCTTGAGCTCGACATCTTGACACACCACAGCTCTAGAATGAATAGTGAATTTATCTCGGCTAGAACGAACAACACGACAGCTCTCTCTCTGTTTTTCGCTTTTTCTTTTTGGGGCTTACATTGGAGGCATTCATGCATGCGCTTGGTTGTGCGGATTGATTGATCAATGATTTGATTTTATTGGTCTCTGATCGGTGATCAAAAAGGAAACGTGGTTGCTATATAACAAACACGCGTCACACCTGCGCATAGTCACGTGCCCTTCGCGTAATGAACTATGTCGAGTTTATGTAATGAAAGTGCTAATAGAGGGAGGGGGGATATCCCCACTTAGTGTACATGACAAGCCATAAATATGTGTTCGAACGATGACGATGGACGACGAAAACCAAGAAGGATCCTAAGTCAAGCAGAAGCGTGGATCTTCCGTGCCGGTAATGGGGGTTTGGGACTGGCAGGGCCAGGGGGGTTCGGTGTCAATGTCTTAACGCCATCCCCACCGTCACCGCCGTCGTCGTGTTGCGCGCCTTCGGATCCTGCACGGCACTGCTCATCACGCGACACTATCGACATCAGAGCCTCAGACGCCGGTGACGGTCCCGACGGAACTTTCGGAACCGGACGCAACGAAGTCGGTGATCGTGGAGGTAGCGGGGGCGCCGTGGGCCGAGGCACCGCAGTTACGGGAGGTGACCCTGGTGTGGTCTCTGCTCCGTCCGCATTCAGAACTGGGGGTGAACGCGAGCCCGCCTGCTCGTCATCTCGGCCCGCAGGTTCGGACTGAGCCGCGGGCGAGTGCTTCCACAGACGATAGACGCTGGAAACGCCAGTCTTCACCTCTGCAGCAGGCGGAGAAGGCGGGACATAGCCCATGGACATGACCTCGCCGCGGTGGCGTGCGTGAATGCCGGGTATTGTCATCGTCTTACCTTGCGAAGGCTGAGACTGGATCGGACGCGGTGGAAGAGCGACTGGTGTTGGGGGGGAGACGACCGTCACTGGCGTGAGATCCGCCTCATCTGCTTCCTCCAAATCTACCTGTGCACCGTCCACATCAATCGTTGGCGGCCGGTTAACGGGCTGCTCTGGAAGAGCAGTCTCGTCGGCCGGTGGGTCTACAGAATCCCCAACGTACGACGACGCCGGAGATGACTCGGCTTGTGACGAGGAGACTGAAGACTCCTGTTGGCCATGAGACGATGAGACGCTGTCCGTTCGTCCTTTATGTCCGCGGTCGGGTATACGTATAGGCGCCGATGAGACATCGGAATTCCGACGCTCCTTTTCTCTGCGCCCATCAACGGCCGCGCGGATGTCCGCATAATTAGACTTGACCTTCTGCGAAGCAGAACGAGTGCTAGAGTCTCGACCGTCCCGTGCATCCTCGGACGATGCTGCATTTGGATCACGGTCTTTCTTCAAGCCGCCCCAATTGACAGTCCACTTGCGCACTGTCTCCCTTGCTGTACTGCTCAACGCCTGCCGGTCCGCAGCGCGAGACTTCAGTGTCGAGAGGAGCGAAGACTGGCTGGAAAAAGTGGGTGACTTGGACGGGCGCACGGAGGAATGACTACTCCCTCCAGACGGTGGCTCAGGGCTCGAACTCCTGAGTTTTTCCAACGACGGCGTGGGAGACAGTTCACGGGACGAGGAATGTGAAGCAAGGCTTGGAGACGGGGAGCGGCTCGTCTTTCGTACGCCGAGAAACCGCTTCTTCTTACTCTTCTCACTGCTGCTGGAGCTTTGGTGGCGAAGAGGGGGACGGTAGGCTTCAAGTGGCGCAGCCTCCGTCAGTAAATCGGAGTCTTCGGCGTGTGGGTCGTGCTCATTCGCAGGAGCGTGATTAAGCGAGTGAGTGGGAGTTGGAGATGAACCCCTACTGGCTGGTGGCGTTGTTGCAGCACGATGTGGTGGTTGAGGTGGTGTCGAAAGGTGGTTAGCTTCTACGTTAGCATCTCCTTCCGAGTGGGAACCCTTGTCAATGTCGCCTGAAATGAGTAGAGACGAGGAGTCCACCTCGGGAACGGCTGATGTAACGGGCACGTCGCCGTCGACCGCAGATGGGACCGTAGAAACGTTCGGTTTCTCACGGCGGCCAGCCTCGGGCCAGATCCCACCTCGACGGGAATAGGCCGAGCTATCGAAGAATGTAATGTCATCCATGTTTGGTAGAACGATAGACTCTAGAATCTGTCGAGGCAGGTATCAGTACCGTGATTTCGCAGGAACCCAAATGGGTACTTGCAATCTCCTTCAGCCTCGACTCGATGGTGTGAAGAATCATGCCCCATGTGATTTGGCGGTCGCTCACGACAGGCTCCACATTCAAAACCATCTTTGGCATATGCGTGAACGCGTACCAAATACGGTTGCTGGGCGGACGCTTGACCCGAACTACCAGGTTGCCTTCCAACTCTCGCAACACTACGGCCAGAACGAGTTTGACCGTATACGGCTTAAACCCAAGTGATATGGTGGCGACGGCCTTGATGGTGATCCGCATCTCCCCTTTATATTGGACATGCATTTCGAGAGCAGCGTCGCCTTCCTTTGTGAGCTCCTTCAGCATTGGTTTGCTAAACATCACCGGCTTGTTCCCCATGTTTGCATCCGTGACGACGACCTCGGAAAGGAAATTAGGCCGTTTCACCTTGGACAACTTTTTCATGAGACGCCCAATAATGTATGACTCGAGTGCATCCGTGTTGTAATAGCTGAAGAAAATGCGACCCAGGAGAGCGTTCAGCCAGCGCATCGGGATGACATCCGGCTGTCCGTCAAGGGTGGTCACGAGGTGGTCCATGTCCGCAGGAGAGAAGATGGCTTGCAAAGGGGAGAGCGTCGACGAGTTCGCAGGGTTGTCGGATGCGTGTATCAAGGAAAAGTACCAATCCTCCATCTCGACGCTGGATCGTACGAAGATGAACCACGGGGCAGACGGGTCTGACGCCTCCCGCGCCAAGTCGCGCTGCTTTTCGAGATCGCAGGGCCGCTTCTTCTTTGTGTTGTTGCCATTGCGTTCCTCTGCCTTTTCGTCGATATTCTGTGAGGGGAGCTGTGTCTCGGAGGCCACGCTGGGCGTGCTCTCCTTTTCCTGCTTCGGCCGGAGGCAAATGGCGTGGCGCTTGGTGAAGAGTTCGCCATCGGAAAGACCTTCAGGGTAAATCACAACGTGGTGACTGCCAAGCTCGATGGCTGCTTCGCACTCGGTCATGCCCTCGTCTTCGTACAAGTAGAGCACCTTCCCCTTGAGTACCACATACCACATGTCCCGCGGGCGCGACCGCTTGGGGTCCTTGGAGCGCGAGTCCAAGAAGGATTTCATGAGGGTGACATATGAGCCGTCGAATGTAACCTCCTCGAATGTGCGCCGCATCGTGAGCCAGCCCTTGCGTGTCCTTGGGAGATCATTCAAATCGAGAGGTGGGTCTGGTGAAGGGGAACCCTCTGCCTCCGCGGTGTCACCGTCTTGGATTTCTGCATTTTCCCGGACTTGTTTGGACACGTCCGTATCATTGACGGGGACCGAGGTGTAGAGAGTAAATGCAATTACGGAGATGAGTAGCAAGGGGATGAATGTAATGCCGCCAATAACATAGGCATAGACCAAAGCCCTGAACGACATGGCGGGGTCAATACGGCCACGCCTGAGGAGTTAAAGAATCAGAGGTGGTAAGTTCGAAGAAGGAAAGGCGGCAATGTGCTGTCCCCGCGTAGCACGGCTCGAGGGCCGAGGCGGAACGGTATCCGGGAAAAATAACCAAGATAAGTATAAGTGGAGGGGAGCCACTGCCTGTGAGTCTAATTCACCGGTGAATTCAATAGTTTGTCACCAATTTGATATTGATTTTGCGGTTCAAGACATCGAAGAGTGATCTACGCGATACAAATAAACTACAGTCCCTAGAATACACGAAACGAATGCAACGGAAAAACCCAAGTCATCATTCTAGCGGTTCGCGCAAGAAGATACAAAAGGTGGTGCGTCCAGGCCTGCGAGTGCTTACACTGCTGAGGCCCTGAATTGGTTTTGCACGAAGTCGGGGAGAGGTTGACAAAGAAGGGAGGAGGAGGACAGAGGGACAGCCGCAGATGCGAGCGTCCCACAAAATGGAGCTGGGTGATCAGGTGGTGCTGCGTGAAACATAGGGATTGCCGAGTCAGTTCCAGAGAGAACCTCCATCTCGAAATCGTCTTCCATATCTGTGTCTTCATCGTCATCGTACTCGTCATCATCATTGTTACCATTATCGTCGTCGTCGTCGTCGTCGTCTTCGTCATAATCATCATGGTCGTCGTCATCATCACTGTTGTGACACCTGTCTTGAGGATTGGTCGTTTCCTCAATTGTAGCGCTTGCGACAGGTGCTCCGTAATTCCAGTACTCCAAAGAAGAAGATCCGTCGGTTCCTCCTGGGTGGGGAGGTACAGCATGGGCCAGGATCGTAGAGGGATCTGTATTGAGAGACTCCTCACAGAAGAGTTCATCTGGGACGAGAGATGACTTCTTGGTCCATTCTGGGAGCGGGTGCACGGGTTTTGGGTGATACAGAGGAACCGGTGGCACGGATGATGTGGGCAGGGGTGCAGGTGCCACGTAGGAAGTAAATGGATGACATGATAACGTGTTTGGGGGTTGCCAATCGTTCTCGGTCAACCTAGACCGTACAAGAGAAGAATGATGAGGGGCATAACGAGTCGGCGCGTAAGAAGGATGGGGATCAGGTGCTAGTGCGGCGCATGCACTAGCAGAAGGGGCTAGTCTGGTCTGGTGTACAGTCATTGTCGTAGTGCTAGTTTGGGTGGAGGTCGTCAAATCGTAAACAACATTCATGGTCGTTTCTGTGTGCCGATGGCGTTGCATGCGGGGCTGTGGATAAACATGTGAAGCTTGAGCCAGAGTGAGGGAATGTGCATGACAGGTGCGAGGAACGAAAACAGATGGGCCGAAAGAACAGGGACAAGACTGGACCGAAGGGCTGGTAATGGAGTAAGCCAAGGAAGGGTGCTGTAGGTGTTGGCCTGCAAGGAGATTAATTACGTGCCAGGAGCGACAACATCCCAACTCACACATCACGCGGTGTGGATTGAGAGGCGCCTCAGACGGCGCCTGATACGCATCGGTTGCGCCTTCTCCATTAAGGTAAGGTTTAGAAGAAGAGGAAGCCAAAGGAAAGCAATCGAGAGGGTCTGACGGCATGCACGGTCGAACCGCCTGACCCGAATACGAATAAGAGGTGCTTTCCTGTGCGCTCTGACATGACTCGCCGGCGATAATTGGGGTTGGCTGAACCACGAAGCGGTCTTGTACGGGGGTGTCTATCGACGACGTAGACGGAGTGCCACGAAGAGAATACGTGGGGTGATTAGTGTCGAAGGGGAAAATAGAGATGGGCTCGGCGGAGGGAGGGCCATAAAGATAGTCAAAAGAGAAGGGACGTTGCATCGTAAGCTAGGACGACAGGTTCAAGCGAGCCAAAGTGGTTTATAACAGACGCTCCCACACCACTCCACAGCACTCGCAAAAGCTCAACCGCGCATTGGCACCGATACCGAGGAGAAGGACTGTTAGGAAATCAATCACGTCACTCTCACGGAACACAATAGAAAAAAATAATCCACCATGTCAGGTTCAAGAGTCACAAATTACTGGAACAACAATGATAACAACAACACGACTCAACTAAAGAACGAACGACAATGCGGGTACGGCGAGCGGCGTACCAACTCGAACATAACTTGCGCTTACTCTGCTGCTGTCAACCCACCCATCGCCCGCTGAATCTCCTTCATGGCTTGCTCAGCATTGCCCACTTGACGTGGCGGTAACCCCGGATGCCGTACCCCCAATGCGGCACCGAGCATACGCTTACCAGGGTCGCCAATTCTAGGGCCAGACGCCTGGGGGCTGATGGCCAAGATAGCCGGATCTGAAGGAGGTGCGGATCCATCGCCCAAGGATGAATTGATTAGCGAATCCAGTGTCGGATGCGAAGGCAAATTCGGCAGCGTAGGCGAGCCCTCGCGTCCGACAGGTGAGATGGGGCCGGAAACGGGCTGGACATTTGCCTGCAAGTCCGCCACGCCGTTGCCGTTTATCCCCACTACAAGGCTACCGAGGCCGGTACCGTTGCCATTGCCGTTGCTTCGCGTACGATGATTCGGAACTGCAATGGACGCAGAACGCCCGCTATGTCCCCGGGTCGGATTCTGCGTCCGCGAATTGACATTCTGGATGATCGTTTGGGCATCCGGTCCATCGTACGGACGGATGATAGCGGAAGTCTCCGACGTTGGTGAAGAAAATATCGCCGGTGGGTTTGCGATAATGGAGAGATATGCTCTTTTAGCTGTTCGTAGAATGAGATCGCTGGTGGTCAGAGGGTGTGTGCCTGCTCACCGACTGTAGCGTCCGCAAAGACGACGAGGAGGCTAGTGTCATCTTTCCACTTTATTTTGAAACCTCCATTGGCATTCTCCCATTCTGAAAAGGCAAGTTGAATGTCGCGCGTCTTGAGCTCCTTGGGAAAACCAGTTAAAGATAGGATGCGCGTGACTGATGCGGAAAGTTGAGAGAGCGACGAGGCCATGAGAAATGCGGGGAAAAAAGCAGTGAAAAATAAAGGAGCAACTAGGAAAGTTGTAAGAAGGACTAAAGGCGGGATACGAGTATGGCTGTGTGAGGGATACGGTTGTGCGGTTGTCTTGAGCGAGCGGATTGGATCAAAGTTGAAGCTGGTCAAGTGAGTCCCGTGTCCCACGCTTACTTATAGCACTCCGTCCGTCGTGGTCCCCCTTCAAATGTACGGCAACGACGTCGAGGGCGACTTTATCTTCAGAGCATGGCAAATAATCAGTGAAATCAGCGACCAGCTCGCCCACAACCAAAAGTTCGCATCCTCTCTGCTTTCTCAGGCAGACTCCCTCAAGGTGCGCTCACCGCACCTCGCTCGCGTCCCCAGTTTGATTCGCTGAGGCGCTCCTGCCACCTTAAGGCTGAAGCGGGCGACCTGAAGTCTGAATCTACTCTGAGAAGATTCAATGTGGACATCTCCAAGGGTGCGCACTGAGATGTGAGGGTGTAACTTTTACCTTGAGCCGATGCTCTCCTTGCAGAAACTCTCGAGTCTGAGCTCGAGCGTACCAACGCCCAGATCATCATCGAGAACCATACCCTCCAGCAGGAGAACAAACAGTTGAGTCTCTTGCTCAAAGAATATGAGCAGACTATGGAGACCATCATGACCAAGTTTCGCAGCCACACCGTACGTTTTTTTTTCACTGCTTCTTTGATGTGGCTTCTCCAACTTACGCACCCTTGGGCAGGTCGCTGCCCAGCAGCACCAAGTTTCCCTCACAGAGTACTATGACTTATTGCTCGCCCACGAACCACTACCTCCTGCTGAGCCAGCCAACAACCCGTCCTTGAATATATCACTTCACCGCCTCAATCGGGCGTTGCAAGCTGCTATACATTCTATTGGAGGGGACGTCCCCGACGAGACATCATCGGCATCAGAAGGCGCAGATGCAAGCGCCGAAGTGGACGATTTGCACCAGCCACCTGCGTCACCTGCGTCCGAGCCACGACCGACCAGCCACACACACCATTTAGACCAGTCGGGTCCAGAACCTCGAGTCATCGAGTCTCCACAACCCCATACCGCAACTAATGAACATCCTGAACCTGAACCCCAGACGCAGTCATCCCCGCTAGAACCTTCTCACTCGCACACCGTCGCTACCGCATCCGCTTCTGCCACCGCCACCGCCACCTCCGATGCCAGCGCAAGCTCCACCTCGATCTCTGCCCCAACCGCAGAACCCCCAGAACCTTCCTTCTTACACGTCGATCCAGAACCAGAGCTAGAGCCAGAGTCAGAATCGGAAACAGGGCCAAAACTAGGGCCAGAACCCGAACCCGAATCTGAACCCGAATCTGAACCCGAATCTGAACAGGAGCCAGAGCCAGAGCCAGAGCCAGCGCCCGAAGTTGACTGGGCCGAAGCGCGCGAACTCGAAATCGCTCGCCTCGGCTCCGAAAACGCGCGCCTCCGCACGCTCCTCGGCATCGACCCCACCTCGCTCGCCGCGGCGGGCATCCCTGACATCGACCCCGAGCCGCCCGCGATGGCGTCCCTTTTCCTCCACCACAGCGCGGCGCAACCCCCCGCAGCTGCGGGCTCCTCGGCGTGGGCGAACGTCGGCGCCGAGCCGACCAGCCCGTTCACCCTCGGCTTCCGCGAGGATCCCAGCGTGCTCGGCCTCGCGGCCACGCCGAGCCGTCTGCACGCGCTCACGCCGCCCAACGCGCCTAACAACGCCACGGGTGGCACCATTGGCAATGGCGGGGCGCTGGCCAATCGCACTTCTGGCGTGTTTGTCAGTGCGTCGTGGGTACCTTTTGCTGGTGGTGGTAACGGCAATGGTGCCGGTGCCGGTGTTGGCGTTGGTGTTGGTCTGCCTGGACAGGGCCAAATGGCGGCTCAGATGCAACAACAACAAAAACCTCCTCCCCCACCCCAACTTGGGATTCCCGGCCTGGCACGTCAGATGGAACTGCAGGGCCCTGGGGTTGGCGGGGGTGGTCCCGGTACTGGGCGCGGGAGGGGTGTGTTGTTTGGGGGACGCGGGAGGAGTGTGGGGTGGTAGTGTGCCATAGACATCTATTCACGACAGACGGCGTATCATAACTCAGCGATTGCAAATCATTCATCCTTGTATAGCGTTCACTGAGTCTGGAAGAGGAGTTCTGGTGCCATTTCTACAATGCTCTCTAACCACATCGCCAATAAACCGAAAAAATTGTGGTATACGATAGGTAAGTTTAGGGAGTCATTAATCCGAAACCGTATCTATGGTGCCGGGACACCGATGCACAATACATACGTGAGTCATGAAAGAACGGTACAAGTGGCGTAAGAGTAGAACATGGATACAGCAAAGCAAAGTAAAAGCAAGCCCAAAGCAAATGAAAACACGCGAGCCATTATGTCAAACGGTTGATCGTAAGGTGAGGGAGCTACTGCCCGACGTTGCCTTCAGAGTCCCATACGACATGCCAGCCCCACTTGAGTGAACTTCCGCCTCTCACAACCCGGGAGGGGGCACCGCCAGGTTCGAGCCGGTAAAATAGCTCGGGGCGGTAGAAAACCCGCATGGGCGTGGCGCCGGGGGCGCCGCGGCAGCGCCATGAGTTAATTTGCGCCCGAGACAGGAGGTGAACCCGGTTGGTATTAAAGATATGGCGGTCGGCATTATGGTAAGCAGGTGGTATTATCGTGGAGGAGGTGGAAGACGAGTCCTGAGTCTGGCCATTTATGGGCGATTCAGCCGCGGGAGGGCGGGAACGGGGTTTGCTTTCGCGTTCAACGAGGTGGAAAACGAGATAAGGGACGGTGACCCGGTTCGCGGATAGTGTGCCTGAAGTGAACTGGGCTACGTCACCACGCTGTGCCCGCCAGCCACACGGAGGGCGCGTTGAATACTCCGAAGGTGCCTCAGCGGACGAAACATCCAGCATCTGCCCATGCGGAGAATAATCTGTTGAGACAAGCGTTGCCACCGTTGCCGTGACATACACCTGCTGCATGCGTGAGGCTGCTGATAACAATGAGGTCACAGAGGACGCAAGCCATGTCCGCATCGATAGACTAGTTTTGCGAGAGCGCCGGTGACTGGATCCGTGACAAGTGTTCACACTCGCCACAGGAGGTGCTGGGGTTGGGGATGGCTCAACGGTCGAGCCTAAAGGAGTATCGTTGACGTCAACAACCACGAGGTTCTGGCCACGCCCGCAACCGCACGAACGCTGCGGAGTGGGACGATCTGTAAATGATGGGAGCTCTTTGATCACCGAAAGCGGAGTGGTCTGTGCCGTATTGATTGATGGCGTAGACTTGCGTGAACCGAACGACAACCACGAGGCGGGTCGAGACGTGGTCGAAGCTGAGGAAGACGCTAAGCCACTAGATGGAAGCGACAGAGCTTGGGAAGAGGAAAGTGAGAGACAGTTGAGAGGTGGTGACGCCGACGCGCAAGCCCCACACTCGGAAGCTATCTCTGGTAGCAGTGATGCTGATGCTGTGACTCGATCTCTCTGCTGCCACCGCTCGCCTTCTTCCCAACGGACAGCCTCCAGTAACGTTCCGAGTAACTCGGATTCTCGCCGTGTCTTTGAGGTGGCTGAATCCCCCGGGGCGGTGGGAAATAGCACACCGCCTATGCTCGCACGAATGTCGTCGAAAGAAACGGTGCGCGTATTGGTGGCTTTAGGGTTCGTCGAAGTCGCCAGCCCCATACGGGACTTGATCCCACCTTGTTGCTGCCGCACCAGAGTCGAGCTTGAGACGGGAGAGGTCGAGGGAACGGGGAAAGTGTAGGTGAATCGATCGGTGGCTGGCCGTTGTTGGGATGTAGGCGTGGGGAGTGTGGCGTGGGCAAGGACACGGAAACTGGAGCGGTGGGCGTGAGAGACGCAGTTGGTGGGACGACGATGGTCTCGCTCCCGTTCTGGTCTTTCGTGCTCACGGGTGACTCGCTCGCCCTCCTTCGGTCCATCTTCTTGATGTGTTCGCAGCACAACTGCGGCAAGATGCTCACGGCGCGAACGAGCAAGGATAGTCGCGAAGACCTGCTCTGCGCGAGCTAAAGTCTCATAGCGACACTTTGCACGGGCCCGATCGCGTGCACGCTGCGCACCTTGCGCTTGGAACGCAGACTTTTCTCCCAGGGGATCGGAAGGAGGTGAGAAAGAAAGGTGGGGCTGAACGGAATGAGGGAGGGGCCCCGGGTTAATCACCTGGGCTGTTGATGAGCATCTGTGAGGGTCTATAGGAGCATACGAATCATCTATGTTGACAATGCGAGTACGAGGGTGGGAAGGGAGTGGGATGGGATCAGGAGGGGTGAGAGCGAAGGGGGTGGTAGCGGGGGATGGTGACGAGGAGGGAGCTGGAAGGAAGAAAGGAGCAAAGACAGACTTCTCTGGGTCGGTGGGGAGAGGGTAGTGGGCCATGATGGAGGTGGTGTTGCGACGACGTTCCTCGGAGGCCTGACGAGCGAGTGCGACGGGGGAGACGTCTCTTGAGCGACCACGCGAGTACATGTACATGGTGGTTCGTATAATAATTATTTATATTTATATTCCCTTATATGCTCTTCCCTTCTAACCCGTCTCGGCTTGGCGCTGATACATCGCGGATACAGTTACACTCCGGAGCAACGAATCCCGCACTCACTCGCACGTTGGCACCCTCTATCAACCACCAACCACCTCCCCAATACTATATCATCCATTTCACTGCACTACCCATCCTCTTTCTGTTTTCGTTACTGTGGGGCTACTCCAACTTGTCCCCACCTTTTCGCCCTTAATTTCCGCAACACCGGATTTGCACGGTATTTTTTTTTTTTTTGGTTCTTCAGCGTGACCTTCCGATGTTCTGTGGTCGGGATAAGGTCGGCGACGAAGGCGGAGTCCGCTCTGATTTCCCATGACTAACTTTGATAACCGACCCGACCATGTTTGGCCATGACTTGTCCGAAATCATAGATCTTCGCGTTTCAACGGTCGGACTGCGGCGCGGCAGCATATAGATATTCCCTGTCCCGCCAAAAATCAACTAAATCAGGTGATGGTACGTGCGCTGCTTGCTCCATGGTGATTATCGATCTAGACTAATTTAGTTTAAAGGTATCCGTGGGTAGAGCGGGGTAGGTATCGCTAGAAACGTCGTGTGGGAGTGAATCTAGAACAAGAGTCCTTCACATGCTTCACAGGTCGAGAAATCAAAGATCACATGTCTACCGTTGCCGACAGGGTTCGACGCCGAGAACGTCGGTAAGAATCGCTCCTTTTGGCAACTTTACCCCTTGAAATGTCACCTCCCACCCACGACTTGAACTCTTTCGTGGCTGGCGAAACCGCAGCTCTGACAGGTTGCTCAGCCATCAGACAAAGTCGGTCATAATAAAACTCCCGTTGATGTTCCATGAAAGCCCTGTATGACCCCACGCATTCTTGGATTCCGGAAGCAGGTCCTATGATTCCATCTAACCACGCGTAGTGCGCCTGCCGCTCTCGCGATGTCAATGGTAATGCTCTAGTCTGAGACTCCGTGAGATCGTCAGATGACGAAACCGTTGACGACATTGAGGAAGATGCCGAAAGGATAGGCGTAGATATCGAGGGGACCAAGTCCACGAGTGACGAGACAGAATGACAGAGTGGAATGTCGCTTTCCGCTTCTGCATGTTCCGAGCTAAACACAGAAAATTGTCCAGAAAAGGGTTCCGAGTCAACGTCAGATACCAAGCACGGAGCATCCGAAGAATGAATTGATTCCTGGCCAACATCAAGCGTTAGACTCTCGGCGTCGAGCTCAGTCAACAATTCAGGTCCGAGGGGTGGGTGACCTTCGGCGTAACAGATATCATCTCGCCCTATTGGAGACGACGGACGTTCCAGCCGCTGTTGCCTGCTCTTTTGTTTTCTCGGAGCGTAATTACGTTTTGAGGACGCAACCTCTGACGCTGCAATAGCGGCTCTGCGCTTCCTAGATTCTGGATAGCCTGAAGGTATGGCGGCGTTTCGAGCGGGTCTTGCAAATTTCGTCTGTGCTCCACGGGCGTGTGAGCGAATAGGGTAATGCCCTCAAAGCTGATACCTTACTTCAAGGCAGTTGTTACGCACGGCCCTCTCGTTTAGACATCGCAGCCCTCTGCTGTGGAAGAAATCGTAGATGTGGCGCCTGTCGATTCCGAATTTGATTTGTATGTCACGACGAACGCTGAACGGGGGCATCTCGATGCTCCCCGGAACTATATGTTTCTCCATTTCGGCAACAAGCTCCGGACCCAGGCGAGCAGCTAAACTCTCAGGGTTGACCCGGCGGCGCTGAGGAGGTCCCAGTTCCAAGCGGGGCGGAGGCGGCGGCGGATCGGATGACGTAGTTTGCACGTTGCAGGAGTGGTCACAAGGAGTGGTCTCTCCAGTCAAATATGTTGACTGAACAGCGGTTATAGGGGAGGACATATTACAATGCTAGGTGGCGCGTGAATGAGGAAAGGAAATAAAGAACAATGTCGGTGAACCCTCAAGGCCTCAAGGCCTCAACGTATACATCATCCCACGTGATGACGTCATAATCCTCAGTTTAACTGACCTAGAAATACAGGCTGGCCGCAAATACAACTGTGCGATGACAAGTTGGTGGCGACGTGTCATCAATGAAAAGATAACCACTCACTGTCTCGCTTTATTTTCATCTGAGCTTCCTCCATCTTCTTCATCAGCACAGCATCTCCAATCACCCGAGCAGCATCCCGCACTTCTCTGCACGTCTCGTCGAGGCGTGTAATGACACGAACAATCGTCCCCTCTGCTGCGTCAGTCAGAGCCGTCAATTGGTCGAACGGCTAGTAGCACTCTTTCAGACCTCGTTCAATCGTGACAACAGAAAACCAACCATTCCCTTGGCCCATTCATAGACAGCCTCCATCAGCCCAAAGTTCAGCGACCACCTGTGCTCGTCGGATACGACCTTGTGCCTATCTTGCACCTGCGACACTCTGTCTAAAATAGCTAGCAATGCATCGCGCCCTTCTTCCAGTCTCGGCGGAAAGACGGGTTCTACTTGTGTCTTCTCTTGGAACACGAACGAGGAGAGAAGCGCGACCACCTCCTCGGGTTCGTAGGCTGCCAAGGTGTTTTCCAGTATGAGCTCAGTCAGAACAAGTTCATTGACAGAGTTGATCTGAGAACAATGTCAAGCGGGGGGAGGGGAGTACGTGGGAACGGACCGAGGACTAACCTCGCAAGCGACTCGACCTTTCAGTGAGACGGTGGAGTTTAATTCGAGGAACTTGAGCTCCTTGAGGACTTCGACGCGTTGCTCATAGTCAGGTACTAGCTCGAGATTTTGATCTGAGATTGCCAATTTGAGATTTGCGATGTTGTCTCGCAGCACCCGCTCCACGTGCAAGGTTTGGTACTAAAAACACACATATGTAAACCCTGAGAAAATCAGAAAGTGTTGTGGAACGCACGTGTTGTTCAAAGTCTTCGCAGAGAACACACGATAGGCCCTCAAGACGCTTGGCCAGTGAATTCCTTCGGCTAAGCAACTCTTGAAAATCGAACAAACGCATGCGTGCCCAATCAACCTCCGGAATGTGGTTGGAGCTAGCATACTCGTTTGCCAAGTTCTCGAGTTGTGTGACTGCATCCTGTGCACGAGATCTTGATTTTTCCAATATGGCATCGACGTCAATCTGCCAAGATTGGTGAGGGGACGTCACATCGGGTCAGCCACGGACGTCACCTTAATTGTTCGGCTAGTCACGAGGGCGATGCTTGTTACTGGGACTGAAGCTGCCTTATACATACCGTCTTTAACTACGACACCTTGTGCTGGAGGCGGCCACAGGGGAGGTACAGACTGTATGTCTACATCTGTGACACTGTGAGCACGTCGCTGGGAGATTTCGCCGAATGGTACCTTTTACCTCCTGAATCGTTTCACGATCCACTAGAGCGAGGACAAAGAAGTGTTTGACTTCTTCACGTGCTGCCGATTGCTTGAGTATCACGGCAATGGCCCAGCGAAAGTGCTAGAAGTGTCGTTTAATATAAAAGATACCCAAAATATGAAGGGTAGCATACACCATCACGAAGAATCACAACCCTGCCGGAAGATAACGATTTCAGACCTTGCATATGTGTGGAAGCCAGCTTCAACAATTGTTGGTTAGTGTTTACGATGGCAGCCAAGGAGTCGTAGTATTTGTTGATATCCCCCAAGCAAATATCGCATTCGAGCTTTGGCAGTGATGATAAGCTTTTCTCGTTCTGCAGATGTGAGGTGAGGACGTGGTGGGGCTAGTAAAGAGTACGAGATGGGCGGCACCTCAAGTATGTCCTTCTGTTGGTCGGGTAACAGTTGTTGTGATGCGTTTTCGGAAAAGCTGCGCTTAATCATCTCTTCAACTTTGAGCGTTTCCACACGTAGGAGGTTGAGTATCATGTTGTATGTCAATCGGAACTGCGACGCAAGTTTTCCTGCCTTCCCAGTAATCATGTTTTTCAAGACACCTTGCTGGGGAACGGCGAGGTGATAAGAACAACAAGAGCTGCAAGCCCGTGCACGGACGCACTTCCGGAAGTTCATCACCGGCGATGATGAGCACCGTGCCCGTGACATCGAGCCCTCTGCGGCCGGCACGCCCTGCCATTTGGGTGTACTCCCCTGGAAGGATCTCTCGAAAGTTGCGTCCGTCATGTTTACGTATGCCAGAGAAGACTACCGATTTCGCTGGCATATTGACACCCTGGATGTGAATGAGTTATACAGCAACAGCATATAAGAACTGCGTTTCACCATCGCAAATGTCTCCGTTGCAAAGAGGACTTTGACTAACCCGCGAGCAAAAAGGATCTCGACTACCTGGAAAACGACAGGTGGTGAGTATTCCTTAGAATGTTCAAGACGACGACGGACTTCTTTCACAAGGGGGAGAAGTCCCCCGTGATGCACACCAATGCCCCTCGACAACAGGTCACGCATTCTACCGATTTGGGGAAGTTTCTTGTCCGATCCTATAAATGAGGTGCACCACTGAAACCGGTCAGCTAGACTCTCGGGTGCGCACCTTTAAGTCGCGTCACGGCCTTCTCGATCGTGATATGTATCTCACTCCTTTCGGCCGCCGATGAGAGATCCACGTTCGTAAGAGTCCCCGCATTTTGCTCGCATTTTTTCTTGGAGAAAGTGAAGATCACGACGGGTAGGAGGGCTTTCTTTCGGAGAAGGCCAATTAGGTGGATATACAAACCCTGGTCCACCTGATGGGGAGATCGAGACGACCCTCCCCCTCGGTGTACAACGGGCGCCTTGGCTGGACCACCCCTGTTCCCGCCCCGGCCGGGAGGGCCGCCGCGTTGGCCGCGCTGCGGGGCTGCTGCTCTGGCTCCTAGCCGTTGAAGTGGGGGAAGGCCAGCGGCCTCGCGCTCTTTGTCCTGCTTGCGCTTCAACGCTTCCCCAGCATCCTTATACCTGTGACGGGTTTCAAACATCAGAAGCTCAACGTCCATGAAAGTACAAACCCTTGAGCGGAGAATTGTCCCTCCGCATCTACTAACTTGTGCACGTCGCGACCAGCATACAGGTAATGCTCCAGCGGGACTGGCCTCTTGGAGGTGTAAATGACATATATGTCCTTCTTCTTTGTTCGTCTGAAAAGGTGTGATGTAATGCATAGGTTATAGAGAGGGTCAGTTGGTACCCACCCAACCCATTCGGCGAATTCATTGGCATTCGGGACAGTCGCGGATAGCAGAATGATGTTGATGTGATCAGGAAGCATGATTATGACCTCCTCCCAAACAACACCTCTCTGTTTCAACACAATCAGAAGGTATCGCCTCTCGCAGCAAGAAAGCGAACCTCAGCGTCATTCACATAGTGAACTTCATCAAAAATTACGAACTCGACGTCGCGAATTAAATCAGCTCCCTTGTAAAGCATACTTCGCAAAATTTCTGTCGTCATGATTAGACAGTTGGCTTCTGGATTAATCTGTACGTCTCCCGTTAATATGCCCACAGAGTTTGAAGAAAAAGTCTGCTTGAAATCGCGGAACTTCTGATTTGATAGGGCCTTAATCGGCGACGTATATATAGCGCTATAGATTCCAATTCAAGAATAAACGAGGTTGAGTGCACACAGACGCACCGCGTCATATGCTTCTCCGCGAGTGCAATGGCATATTCTGCGACGACAGTCTTTCCGGCCGATGTATGAGCAGCAACGAAGACCGAGTCGCCAAGCTCGAGATGGTAAACCGCCTCCTTCTGGAAGGTGTCAAGTTCAAACGGGTACTAAATATTGCGTCACTAAGCTACTCGAGAGCTAAATGGGGTAAAGACTGACCTGGCGGGCTAGATTCGGTACGAGCGTATGAAAATTCTTCATCGGTTTGTTAACGTCGACGACATGAGCCCAGTCCCTCTTCTGCACTGTGGCTCGTTTCGCTATTCTACGAGTAGACGACACTGGCCGTAGCAAAGTCCTCTGCCCTGGCATTAGCTCTGTAACCCAGAAAAGTTGGCAAAGAGAGTGGTGATCACCGTAGCTGGTAATAGGTGATCGATTTCTGTAGACTTGCGAGGTGGTATGTCTGGCAGGTGCTGTTTCTCGAGCTCGTGGGATAGCACCTCGGGCTGTTGCAGGTCTGTAAGTCCGGTGCGTGCCACAGAAGATGAGGGATAACTACAGGGCTCTCAGCTGCAATTTCGTTCCCATCGATGTCGTATTGCTCCGAGAACGTGGAGTCGCGATCCTGATCCGTAGAAAGCCGTAGGCCGCGCTTAAGTCCCGGAGGAACAGTTCGTAGCCCTTTGGCTTCAGAGACACTACCTTTGGGGCCACCGTCATCAGACTTTGTGACAATAGCATCCAACCCTCCAGGCCAGAATGGAGCATAGCCAGACTTTCCCCTCACGAAGCTAGCACCGGGTGCGGGTTGCCTATCAGAGGATGTTGAGGTCAGACCGGTTTGAGTTGGGGGGTTTGCAACCTGTCGATACGGTGTAAGAAAGCATGCGACCGAGTACAACAAAAAGGAAAAAGGGTTGCCTCGGCGTAGCCGGTAACGCGTCCGCTCAGGCCCGACCTGATAAACGAAATACTGGTGGGGGGTGGAGAAGGTTTAAGAGACAATAATGATGGTATCGAAATCGGTTCATCCCAATACCTAGAACAGACATCGGATTTGCAACTATGGTTATAAGTAGTGTACTCACACTTGATATTTAGAGAGCCAATGGTCTGGGAGACGTTCTTCGGGCAAGAGAAGCCTTTGTTCTATTTCACGGTAGGTATGCTCGCGAGACGGAATTGCATCCAACCCGATGGACGCTAAAAGCTGACGAGAGTCCCCAGTCAGGATGTTTGATAGTTCGGGCAAGTTTTGGTTATTGGCTTGCTCGACCATTTCAACGACATGTAATGTAGGCTCGATACTGTAAGGTACCTTTTACACCCGCGTGACCGGCGAATGAGACGCTCATAATTAGCTGCCGGCGGCTATATCTCTAAGGGTACTTGGAATGGCAGATATTTCGTTAACATACAACCAAGTGACAGAGACAGTGGTGAATATAAAGTAGCTAGGAAAACAACTTGAAAAGCGCAGAGAATCCTAAGGCCGTTTGCGAGCATACACTCGCTCTACGCGGATATAACTAACAGTGCGTGCTTCTTTGAGCTCTATGTGTGTGCGATGTTGCAGTTCGTCTACAAGTGGTTCCGGAAGTCCACTCCCTAGCAGAAGAGGCCGTCCAGATCGAAGAAAAGCCTGAGTAAATGACGCCAACGGTGAGGAGGGGGGGATGCGTTACGATAAGGATCCTTTGCATTCACTCACTTGTATATCCTCGCGGAAAGTTTCTGAGATAGACCTGCTGAAATTGTAATTGGGTTCTTCTGGATGCATGAAAGGTGCTGTCGGTATAAAGTAGTCTTGATAGACAACGCCGTCAAAGGCAGGGTGTTGAAGGGTCCAACTATACAGCATATTGGCAGCATCCGGGCTCCCACCTCGTTGGCGAACGGCCATATTAAGAAAGGACATCCATCGAGGAAACCACGGCGGCTCCATGACACCTGTGGGTAAGGAAAACGGCTTAAAATTGGAATCGTAGACCCTAAAATCGAATTCGAGAAGCTCCATGAGCCCGCCAGGACGCAGGCATTGGCTGATGTGATCTATCAACGATGGGAAGTCTTTAATCTTAAACATAACAAGTTAGTATGGCAACGGTCCCCTCGTCTGACGGCCCAAGCGGGGGCCCAGGGACGAACTTACACCAGATGAGATGAGACGAGCATGTACAACGTTGAAATCACCATAGAAATGCTGCAACCCAATATTGATATCGTCTACCTCGCTCCTATAAAGCTGAAGATTAACGAAACGGGGATGCGAGCGCAGGAACATATTACCTGCAGTTTTGGGGCATATCACTAATAAATATGCTGTCAAGGCCGTTCATTTGGGGAAATAGATTTGAAGTCACTCACATAGATTGCATAGGGACCAAGTCTACTGCGACAGCCTGGCAGTGTGGGAAGTCGTGAGCAACTTCCATTATCCTAGTGCAACGTAGTATCGGGGCAGCCTTGAGAGGCAGACGAAGACACACCAACTCCCACTTCCACAGCCCAAGTCGAGAACGGATTTGGTTTCCCAAGGGGTATCATCTGCCATAATCTCAGCCATAGGTGGAGGATATGCACCGATTATCTTCTTAAACATGTTGTGCTGTTTGTCTGCGCAAATGTGTGTTGAGATACTCGAAGGAATGCCCAAAAGACAGAATACCGAGTCTGTCGAGCTCCTCATCATCCGCCGGGAGTTGATAAACCTCCGAGTAGTTATTTAGGCCCCTCCCGTATTCGTGACGATAAGAAGCCGCTCTTATCGAGCTTGTGACTGAGTACACGGAGGGGGCGGGAGATCCGGAACGCATGGAGACATCGTAGGAGGTGGCTGAGCTGGGTGCACTGCGCAAAGAGAAGATGTCGGTTTCGACGTCCGAATGCGAATCATCATCGATGTGATCGTTCATCGTTGGGGGATGGTCAAAAAGGTCAAAGAGCGGGATACGTGTGACATATAAAAGGCCGCACGGTGATCATTAACGCACGTACAACTCGGACCCGCGATGCACGCAAATGGTCGCGATGTGATCACAGTCGACCATCTCTGCGCGCGTCTCCGGCGGATATCCCCAAAAAAGCCGAAGTCCCCAATCCAACCCTACCCATCGGCGGTCCTGATTCGACCGCCGGACCGGCCTCGAGGTTGTTCATCCACCTCAATCCGGCTCGGCACTCGCGCCAGTGACGCCACGTATCCCCTATCGTGTCTTCCTATGCCCCCCCTTTTTTAAAAAAATAAAAAAGAATTACCTTGCTTTTACGATGGAGGTACGAGCGAATCGAAACCCGTCATCCAGGTATTTGGACGGACAACCAATTTCCCGGCTTTCGGGCTGCGCTTTACTTTCGGGTCCGTTCACTCGACAAAGGGAAGGGAACAAAGCAACAACACGCGGAAGAAGTACTATACTGTACAACAAACAAGACAACAGACAATAATCAATGCCACCCGACTACAACCACTCACAATACATTCCACAATGGATCGATCACCCGCGCACGCCACATACAAAGGAGCCGCTAGCCCTCGATGTTACGTCGGTGTAGACAACACGTTGTCGTCCTCGTGGACGGCGCTGGCACGGGTGACGGACACCTGGGGGTAACATGCTACGCGACGTCGACTGCGGCAAGTATGTCACCGCTTCTTGAGTGCTTCGAATCTTTTGGCTAGCATTGCAAAGTCGTCTAATGGTTTGGGTGCTGCGCTTTCGCTCCCGCCTTTCTCATCATCATCTTCCGTCGGTGGAATATCCGGGAGTTTCGGAGTCCCTTCCCCAGTAGTGGACGTGGACTTGCCGCTGTTAGTTTGAATGGCAATGTTCCCTGCATCATTGGGAGGCACGTCCTAGCGAAGTTAAAGGTTAACCAATCCGCTGACCCCAAGAGAACGGAAAGTATCCGCTGACCGCCAACCCCTGAACTTCGTCACTTTGATCGCCACTGGCTTGCTTAAGATCTGGGTTCCACTGTATTCCATAACCCTTGGCTATCTCCGTGAGATAGGCCTCCACAAGGCTAGCGGATGGCATGTTATTAGTGAGTTTCTTCATCACCTGCCAATGTTCGTCGTTGGACGTCGGATAAAGTGACGTGAAGCTAGGACCTCACCCTCTCGCTAACGCAACCGTCTCGATTCTCCATCACCGCCACGGAGAATTCCCTGCCATACTTGTGCATGAGAAGATCCCGAAGGACATGTAACTCTAAGAACCAGGGCGCTCGAGCTCGGAACACACCACATCGTGATTACGCACCTTTGAGCTCTGTACGAGGTGCCGCATAGATAACACTACAGATGCCTTCGCTGACGGCCGGGTCAGGTTCTCTTGTACTAAACACGAGAGGTGACGCTTTAGACGAGAAGCATAGTATATCAGATATGTGCCCAGCTCACTTCTGTTCTACGAGGCCGAAACGCGCTATTAGGAGTTCGCAATACAACTCCAAAAGCTCCAAGAGCTCGAGGTAGATATCTTCGTTTATTACTTCGAGGAGAACTGTGAGAGACAAGAGCTGACACGAGAAGGAATACGAAATACTGCTTTCCACTTTGATACGCGCAGTCTCGACCTTGCCTCTCTCCAGTAGCGTGGCAATATCACGACGCGCTGCTTTAGCCTGGGCCTCCTTCTTTTCCTGCAGCGTTCTCAAACGCTGGACCGATAGGCTATGAATAGGTGACCGTTACTACCAATGAGATGCCCGCAACATCCTAGCTGACGGTGACGCACCGTAGCTGGACCTGGGAAAAGGTCAGGAGGGTAGAGGAAGTCGAAGGGAAACTGTCACACCTTGGCTTTTGTAGAGCTCCATGGTGCCATTGCTGATAAAGTAGTACTCCTGCTGTGATAATAGGTTGGTTCTGATCAGAAATGGCTCTCGCAATGGCTCGGCGTCGGATTGTGAGTAGCCGGGCGCGTGAGTGCTGCGAGTGACATATATGGTCGGTCACGGCATCGACCGTACTAAATTGGGACTTGGCGTGCCGTAGGATGTGCCCATCAATCATCCCATCCGGAATCCCAGCCGAGATCACCGCCACTGACCTTCGTAGTTGTTGTTCTACTCGGGACAGTGTCCTATTCGACCGACATATGAGACCAAGCAAGTTGTTGTTGTTTTGTTTTCTCAACCGGGCCCATCGCGATGGTCGCTAGGACCTCTTCGGTTTCACTGCAGGGTGTTCTCAATGGTACCGTGCGCACATTTATGCCCGTTTGGCTATGCCTTGACGGATCACAACATCCTGTGTCCCACTGATCCTGCGCCTGCCAGGCCGCTGGGCGGCTTCACACACCCGATTTCTCCACTCCTCTGTCCCGGCCGTGCGACTCTTTTCTTTCTCTTTCTCTATCTCTTTTCTCTTTCAACATTTCGGTAGTCTATCTATGTCCGTGTCACCTTCCTTCAACCGTCCCGGGTCTCTCCGTCTTTCGATAAACTCCCCACCGGACCTCCGAGATTATGTAACCGCCACATTCTCCCCACTTACACGAAGGGAGCCATGGAGCTATGAATCCCCGTCTGGAGAATCCTACGAACGGATATGCTCCGTGATCTGCCTTTATGATTTTTCCTCCTCAGATTCAGATCACCTCTCCTTTAGAAAAAATGAAGTTCTAGACATTGTCAAGCAGGAGGAATCAGGATGGTGGGCTGCTGTGCGAGGTGATGGATCCGAAGTAGGCTGGGTCCCCGCTTCGTACGTTTATACACTTTCGGACAATGCAGCTGAAGGGCCCTACACCGTCCTGGGGAAGACACGGATTCCCAAGTTCGGAGCCGGAAGCGCCAAACCTGCCCCCTTGTTCTCGACTCGGTCAGGCGATACCCCACCATCTCCAGGTGCAACGTTCTCCGACAACGAGCCTCCAGATACGACCCAGGTGGGACGTCCTTTCCGCACTGGACATATGTGCAGCTGCTGACCAACGTTCCATAGAATCCTGAGTCCGACTCCCCGTCGCCCTCGTCGTCCAACTGGTCGAACCCCCCTGGCCAATCCCATGACATTCCCGCAACGGAAGATGATTTTCAAGTTTCGCTACCAAACTCTGCGCTTCTTGAGACAGAGAATTCCCTCACGGCCTCTGATTCCCAAAGTACACGTCCACCCCCTAGACTAGATAAATCTCTCCCTGAGTCACCCGTCGCACCATCCACCCCTAGTTCCGGTGATGTTGAATCCAATTTCGGTGTGCTGGGCCGCAGCTTTTCTGGCGGTGCCATTGATTTACAAGATCGCACTCGGCGGCGAAGACCAGTCCTCCTAGACGATCAATCGTCTCTACTGAGACTGTCCACCATCATACGAGCGAGGACCTCCGATCAGTTATCGGACCTCGTTAGCCCGTCAAAGCCACATCCGTCACCATCGGCCTCTCCTTTTCTACCCTATGCGTATCCCCGACCTGGAAAAATTCTACAACTTACTGGAGATGACAGTGCGCAGGCCTTCCACAACGCTAAACAAGCCCAGGCCAATCTCCCATGGTATCTTAAGCATCAACATAGTGAAGAAGAAATCAAACTGGAGTTCGATGGTACAGTCAAGGCCGGCACTCTTCCCGCTCTCGTGGAGCGTCTAGTAGTGGATCCTCTGCGTAAAGGACCTGTCACCGCATCCATCAGTCGCCATCACACTGATCTTCTTTGTTTTAGGGGTGTCCCAGCAAGAAACGTTTCGTCGTGCTTTCCTTGTCACATTCCGCACATTTGCGACATCTACGGATGTCTTTGATCTCCTAGTCGCGCAATACGAATTGGAGGTGCCACAGGATCTCTCCGAGGGAGAATTTGACCACTGGAGACGAGAAAAGCTGCGCCCTACCCAAAAGCGCGTTTTGACCGTGCTGACGATGTGGCTGGAGGAGTATGACCTCCTGAACCAGGATCCGGAAGTCGCGCCAAAACTGCAAGACTTTTTATCTCTTGTCGTCAGCCCTGCCACGCTAGCATTAACGGCAAAGCACATGTTGAAATCTCTCGAACGTTTAGTAAGTTTTGAAGGCTTTGGGACTTCGCCCAACTTCTGACTCCATTTCAGACATTTGCAGAGCCCTTGGCGCCTGAAGCGATCGTCATGCCTTCAAAGAAATGGAGGAAAGTGCGGAAAGGGGACAACCTGGAGTTGGTTCGCGTGGACCCTCTGGAATTGGCCCAGCACCTCTCCTTGTATGAATCGATGTTATACCGGAAAATCCGTGCCCAGGAGTGCTTTCTCTGGACAAAGATCAAGGAAGGTGACACAGTCAAGAATGTCCAGGCCTTCTGTGCTACACACGATAGGTTGGCCGATTGGGTGAAATGTAGCGTTCTCGAAGTTGACGCCCTAGGAAAGCGTGCGAACGTGCTGGACTTTTGGATACGCGTCGCTGAGGTGTGTCGGACGAACAACTGCGCCGAAGTCCTTTTTATTAACCACGTTATGCAGAAGTGTAGATCCCTCAATAACTTTTCGTCGATGAGTTCCATAGTGGCGGCATTGTCGAGCGTTTTGGTCTCGCGCTTGCATTTCACGTGGCTCAACTCGAGTAGGGAATCATCTCTGGAACCGCTCCGTAAGGTCATCCATCCGGCCTCCAACTATGGCTACTATCGCGGTATACTGGAAGCTGTCGAGGGGCCCTGCGTCCCTTTTGTCGGACCGTTCCTGAAAAATATCGTTTACGCACAGGAGCAGCACGCGGACAACGTTGTTGTCCAATCTGGAACCAACCCAGATCAACAATTTACTCTTATCCACTTCGTAAAGCGACAGAAGTGGCACGAGATCACATTGCAAATGCTTCGCTTTCAGGCAAAACCATATCTCATCCCTGAGATTCCCGAGATGACAAACTTCGTTACGGGCCAGATGACACGGGCGGCCACAAAAGGGGAGCGTTGGTACTGGCAACGAAGTGACGAGCTACAACGAGGCGAGCTTGTCCACGCAGATATAAAGAAAGGCCTTGAAGCTGCCGGGTTCTGATCATCCATTTTATTTTGATTTGCCTTGTTCCATGTGTTTTTTTGCTTATCTATCCGGGTTTTCTGAACAGCATCATGCACCATTACACATAGCTTTCTGTATAGTATCACTACCAGCTTGACCTTGTCTCGACTTTAATTCATATGTACTCGTTACTGGAGACTCATCGGGAGGAACTGGTCATTAATGGGATGTCGAGAGTCCGGGTAATAAACCGTGCATCAATAAGCGAGCCAACACAGCAACGAACAAGGGCAATGATACTACAAGTGGTATGGGGGACCGTACGCGCTAGCTGTGTCAGGTAGAGAAAACGCGAGAAAAGGGACCATCAACGCGGATCTAGGGGCTACGCCCATAAGAAGAATCACCGCAGTGGTAGGGTGGCAAATAGTAACGAAAGGGAGCGGCTTAACAGTTACACTGATCCGCAGAGGTGGAGGGCCGTTGCTGCTTATTCAGGTCCACCCCTGCCCTACTAGCTGTGGTACCCGCACGAGCAGCGCCTCCTCTTGATGCAGGCTGTGCGGTTGTGGGAAGCTTCTTGGCTGCGGTGGATGTCAATGACACCGAGTACTGCCAGGGGGTGTGGACTGACCAATGCGGGTGAATATATCTGTGACACCCTCACCAGACTTGGCGCTGGTCTCAGCCCACATCAAACCTTCTTCTTCCGCGTACTTCTGCGCTTCCTCTTGTGTTACTTGCCGCCGGGCAGCCAAATCCAATTTATTGCCGCAAAGAGCAATTACGATGGACGGGTCGGCCTGGCGTTGAAGTTCACGAATCCAGTTACGGGCTTTCTCTAGTGAGGCTGCCTGAGTTATGTCGTAAACCACAACTGCGCAGTTTGCATTGCGGTAGTACATGGGTGCCTTTACAAAGGATCAGATCGATGGGGCCACGACATGTGGAACGCATACCAGAGACTGTGACATAACGGCAAAGACCGGAAAATAAATACACCTTAGTGCCCTGTTGTAGGTGCCACGAATGTGAACGGACGGACCTTGTAGCGCTCCTGACCTGCAGTGTCCCTATGTAGAATGAGAACGCCGACACGTGGTAATTTGTTTGATGGAATATGCGCACCAGATCTCAAATTTGACAGAAGTGCCATCTTCGAGGTTCACCGTTTGTGTGAGGAAGGCGGCTGTTGGGTCAACAAGGTGAGCTGTCGTGGGGGATAGCGAATAGTAAGGACAACGGGCCTCCAATTGTACTTTCCCGATAGTCATCGAATTGGTCCTTCACAAAACGCAAGACCAGACTGGGTAGGAGGATACGGGGGTCAACAGGTTCCACGAAGAGTGCAGAGGGGGCACAAACCTGGATTTACCAACGGCCGATTCACCTGAATGGAGTGAGTGTAAATACGAGTTAAATCTGTTGCCGATGCATACCGAGTAGAACGAGTTTAAATTGGAGTTGTTTGGACATGAGCGGATGAGGTGAGTGTACTAGCAGTTCCGAATAACACAAGCCAAGCACTGGCAACTCGCAGGCACAAGCACACGCACTGCTCCTCTTCTTCGGCAAACTCCATTACTCGTGAGAATCTACTTCCTTCTTCAGAAATATGAATATCCTTATTTTCTTTTTTTTTTTAGGCCTCGTTCTTCCTCCACACCTTCACATTGTCGCCGTCGTCACCGTCGTCGCTGTACCTTTCCTGTTGCAAAGTACAACGTTGTCCCTTCTCTTCCCAACCTCGCTCTACGTTCGAAGCCTTCATTATCTAAGCCACATCTAACATCCACCGTTCCTCAGTTCCGCTGGTTCAACTCTTACCTCCCCATTTGAGTTTTGAAGAGAGGAAATCATTATGAGTCGACACCATCCTTATGGCCCACCATACGACAACTTTGGTCCTCGCAGAGGTGCTCCTCCCTCCGGCCCCGGTCCTGATAGATACCATCGCTTTGATGGTCCCCCGCGTGGAAGGGGCTTTGGTCGTGGAAGAGGTCGGGGCTCCTTCGCAGGGGCTAGTCATGATTTTGCAAGTAGTCATCCAATATATGACCAAGCACCTTCTCAAGGGAATATGGGTGGCTATAACAATTACGACAATTCTGGACCCAATCAGGACTCGTTCTATCAGAACGATGGTTTTGCGAATCAGTTCAGTGACTCAGATACCCCAGGTGGATATGATCAGAACTATGGGAACGGAAATTTCCAAGGTGCGCTAAGTTGCTGAATCAATTTGAGTTTGTGGACTGCAGGCAGCGGCCATTTGTTCGTTCCGGAGGTTGAGGCAAGGTCTATTCTCGACGGCCCACTGACTTGCACACCCACCGTCTCTAAAGTTTGAACCAATCCCCGACGCGTGCGGTCAACTTTGGCGCTGTTTAAGAGACCGATCGTATCCCCGCAGACCTTCTGCCGTGATTGGTTCTGTGCGCGAAATTATCTCGCTTTGTGGCTCTAATGTGATCTGTCGCGCTGGCGACTTCCAAGCACACGTCTATAATGCTATCTCCTTGCTTTTCCGATTTTCTGGCTCTCTTCTGAAGTTAAGTGGCTCATCTCACACCGAATATTCCCGTTAGATGGTCCAGGTCAAAGTTACAGCGGTCCTGGAGGATATGGAGCGCGACTGCCCAAGCGCGGTCCAAAACGTGAAAGAGACGATAAGGTGCACGAGTCTATTATTGAAGAGCGTATACAGCGCGAGCGCCCCTGCCGCACACTTTTTATCCGCAACATTAAGGCGAGTGTCACGTTGAACGGAGCGCAGGGCACCTGTAGCGGGATGCGCAGCAAAGACGAAAGACTGACTCTTGTGGTTCTGTACGTTTCCAGTATGAGACTAACAGTGACGAGGTTCGCCGACAATTTGAAGAACACGGCGAGATCAAGACATTTTTTGATCTGATCGCAAACCGTGGTATGGTGTTTGTTACCTTCGTAAGTGTTCGACACATTTTCTCTCCCGAGTTAGATGATTTAGGTTGGCCGGCAGTATGATCTGCGTGCTGCAGAAAGAGCACGAGAACGGTTGCAGGGTTCGGAGATCAGTGGGAGACCTGTCAGTCCTCTGATGTTCGGTCAATATGCGTAATTCACGTGAAGTACCAGATCGATGTCCATTATTCATTACCACGGGATGACAACTTAGCTAAGGGCGGTGACAAAAATCAGGCGAGTAAAAACCTGCATCTGTTGATTTCTAACAGCATAACTGGGTGTTCATGCAGGAATTGCAAGGGACATTGCTCGTGACCTTGCGCGGCTCTAATCAGGCTATTGATGACGGTGAGGTGCGGAGGAAGTTCCAGCAGTTTGGTGACGTGAAATCTGTCCGGCCGGTGGGGGAACGTCATGAGTCAGTTTCATCTCTCCGCGTAAAAATGACAGGGCTTACACAACTCCATATTTAGTCAACGTTATGTTGAGTTCTATGACACAAGGGTAAGCTATTTGCATCATCACTACAGGGCACGTCTGACATCCGGGCGAAGTCGGCCGAAGAGGCATTTGATCGTTTGCGTCACCAAGGCCTTCAAGATGGTGTGATGGATATTGTGCTTGCGTGGGAGGAAAATGCGGGACCAGGATCTCGGTGTGTAGTGTTTGCGTCCTCACTGCATTTGTGTTGACTGTCCTATTGGAATATTTAGCCGCGATGAGCGAGAATCTCATCGCGACTGGGACGACGCTCCACGCCCTGGCCCTTTCCGAGGTAGAGGGCGGGGTCGAGGCCGCGGCCGAGGATTCGCTGGACACGATGACGACCGCCGACCCCACTGGGATCGAGATCGGGACCGCCCGAAACGCTATGATGATGACCATGGCCCCGGAAGAGGTGGTGGCCGCGGCTCTTACAACGATCGGTTCGATGCCAATAGGGACGGAGGATACAGTAACGCACCTCAAAATACTTACGGGTTAACTAGCCAGTCACAGTATTCTGAGCCTTCTGCGTCTGCTCAGGTGAGTGGAAGATGGCTTCAGATTGTTGTCGACGTCTGTAATCTTTATTCTTTCGTCCACAGCCAGTCGAAGACCGCATTGACCAAGCGCGCAAAGTTCAGCAGGTGGGTTGGTTTCCTCAGTAATAACCTCAGATGAATGTGATAACTTCTTACAGTTACTGGCTGCACTCAAACAACCCCAAGCAGCGCCAGGAGCGCCGCCAACGCCAGTACAGGCCCAGCCACCTGCTCCGGTACCCCAAATCCCGCAGATGCAACCGAATCCCTTCTACCCGCCTGCCCCGACTGTACAACAACCTCCACCTATCTATCCCGGTGTTGCCCCTCAGACCACTGCTAGCTTTCCATCGCTATCGCAAACAAGTCTCCCTCAAAGTGGTCCACCGCCTGCCCAAGGCAATCCTCTCTCCAATCTTCCATCCAACATACTCGCACTATTACAAAACGTACAGGCTCAACAACCGTCGGGTACCCAACAACCGCCGCAAAGTACGACGCCATTGCCGGCACCATATGGTGCTGTCCCACCGACACTGCCACAAGGGCATTTGCGTCCTTCTATGCCACCACATTTGACAGGACCACCTCCGCCCACTGTACCGATGCAAGGTGGGTTGGGAGGCGATTATTCTGGGCAGATGATGAACTACTTTGTAAGTCTTGCAACTCCATTTTAGACGTTTCCACAGTAATCAACGATGTTTCCATTCATCGTAGGGTGGTGCCAAAAGGTCATGATGCATATGACGAGTGATTTTTTTGTCTTAGTTTATTCATCTCTTATATCGTGGCTTTGCTGGGTATACCTCACCTAGGTTACCCCGTTTATGAGATACTTGCATCTACTAACCTTCTTCTCGTTACCTCGTATTACTATGACATGAGATTATATTATCTGAATGACTGCCGAAGAGCGTACTGCGCCTTCGGCGACATATGTCAGTCCCGGTAGTTTCCACATTTGCATGGAACAAAAAGATCCTGCAGGGAGAACCCTATGCAAGTGTCGATGATTGGCCGGTCTACCAAGAGGGGCTATTCTATATTTGGGTGATGTAGGATAGAGATTGGTCTGAACGAGTGAAGTGAAGTCATTGCAATTATTATAAAGTTGTACCACGCTGAGCCTATACTGGTTATTCAAAGTACGGAAGAAGTAGCGTCAGGAATTAGCGACTTCCCCAGTGCTTGCAGAGCGTCTTCGCGGAAGGCTGGTATCCAGATATCGTCGTTCTTCAGGCGCGCCATGATTTCGCGAGCAACAGCGACCGTAGATGGGGGTATCCCTGCCAACTGAGCAACTTTGAGTCCGTGACTTTCCTTGTTCACACCTGGCCGCAGGCGGTGTGAGTATGTGAAAGAGCCAAACTAGATAGGTGTGAACATGGAAAAATTCCGATACTTTTAAAAAAGGGTGTTTCACCTCTGTCTCCTGTACATCGGTACAGAAGAATCCTATTCTTTCAAATGGCCCGGCACCTCTGTAGTCTAAGGTGCACCCGAGCATATCGCTCAGTTCGTGGAAGTGTGTAGCGAAAAGTGCTCGACAGTCGTTCTTGAAGTAAAGGTGGTGCACCACGGCGAAAGCTATGGCCAACCCATCACTGACAGAAGTCCCTCTGCCCACTTCGTCCATGATGACCTGACAGAATATTCTTAATCTAATTCCGCTGACAAAGGTTGCTTTGGCTCACGAGGCTTCTCGAGGTGGCTTTCTTGAGGATATCTGCTGTTTCTTGCATCTCTACCATGAAAGTACTCCTGTCACGGAACAGATCATCCTTCGCACCAATTCTTGAGAAAAGGCGATCCATGATCCCGACTTCAGCATAGTCTGCAGGCACGAAGGAGCCCGACTGCGCGAGAATGGCAATGAGAGCAGTTTGCCGGAGGAGGGTGGACTTGCCGGCCATATTAGGGCCAGTGATGACGTGTAATTGCGAGTCTGGCGAGAGGGACACCGTATTCGGTGTGAACATTCTTCCAGAGGACAGCAAGCCGATTTCGACAGTAGGGTGGCGACCGTTGACAACGTGAAATGAGTAGCTGAAGAGAAGACTCAGTAAGGTCGACTGATTCCACCGCAAAATTAACGCAACTTGTCTGTCATTTTCGGTCTTGTGAAGTGCATATCAGAGGCGAGGCTGGCAAAACCCAGTGTCACATCCAACTCGTCTATGACCCGGGCGTTTCGCCGTAGCTGGGTCTCATGCACCTTCACCTGCGTGTTGGTTAGAGTAAACTGAAGGCGCCGAGTCCTTCGTGTGATGTACCTCATTCCTCAGCGCCTCGAACACGGCCTTCTCAACTGAAGCGATGTTCTGCGACGTCTCCAAGAGTTCACTTCCAACTTGTGCCCAACCCTGGTGTCACCATGCTCAGATCTAGCTTGAATCCTATCTGTGCAGGGCCATCCTCTCACCTGGTGGAATAAACAACTAGTCGAGTTGCTCTCTGCTATGAGGGCGAAGGCGGGCGAGGCCTTAACTTTTGCGCCATCTCGCTTGGACTTTGCAACGTGGGCGTGCAAACCGTGCAACGGAGACGAACGCAAGGTCAAGGACGGCGCGTCTGTGGAATATGACTTTAAAACCGATGATGCACCTTCCAGATAGAAGACGGTCATACTATAATGACGCTGCAAATCACTCTCGAGGTCCTCACGTTGCTTCAAGAGCCTCTGAAATTTAGTATGCAGTGCCGAAAGCTCTTCGGAGTATCTACGTGCAGTTAGCACCCGGGGATGTTGTTCGTGCCTAATCAACTCACTCGGGATTGATAGACCAACGATACCCTTGCTGCCATTTCTCATCGGAGGACGGCTCTTGAGATAGGATGGCACCCTCCTCGAATGTTTCCAATGAGCCTTGGGTCGTGGCGCTATCTAAAGCAGTCTGGATTTTTCTTGCTAATTCGTGCAAATCCTCCATCCGCGATGTTAACGCGTCGACGCTTGCCCATTCCGGATCTAGGTGGCTGTCCTGCTCTCTCAATTGCAATTCTCGCTCCAACAAGATTCTGCCTTTGATAAAAGACCAAGTTGAGATTGCTGTACTGATAGCAGCGATGTCACTGGTACTCCCTCGCCCTAACAAGAATTTTTGAACCGTGCGAGTAACGTCATCAATACCTCGAAGGCGTTCGCGGAAATCACGTCGGAGGTGAGGGCGAGCGTGGAAAAAGGCAACTAGGGATTGTCGGGCATTTATCTCTGGCAATGATGTACTCGGTGAACCTATGAGCTTGTCATTAGTGCGTCAGCTCTGAGAGTAGGAAAGGAACCGGGAGGCCCACATAACCATCGAGCAAGAAGCCTTGTGCCACCACCGGTCACAGTCCTCTTGACGCAACCCAGTAGTGTGCCAATTGCTCCACCTTGTTGTATTCCTTCTTGAATCTCCAAGGACTTGAGGGTATGAGCATCTATCTCCATTCTTGCCTCGGCGACCTCCTTATTGGGAGCAGAGAGATCTGGCATGAACTCCAGAAGATTTAACTGAAGGTAACTCGTCAAGAGGTTGACAGCTGAAGTCTCGTGAGACGAAAGGGTGGGCGTGGTGGGCTCTGCATGAACAGAAACGCTATCGGACGCGAGTACGGACTGAACCAGAGGTTGTGGTGTGGGAGTAACGGTGTCAGAATACGAGACGACAGGACATTCCCTTCGCACAATTGCTCGCACAGGGCACGAGTCAACTGACTCCATGCTTTTGGTTAGAACTACTTCCCGCGGTTGAATGCGAGCAACGTCGTCATACAAGTATTCCATTGTGGTGCACTTCGTGAAGAATTCGCCCGTCGATACATCAATCCAGGCCAAGCCCACGTAGTCATGCTCTCCCAATGAGTGGGACGCATCTGAGCTGACGGCCAGGAGGTAATTATTTTCATAGTGATTTAGAAATGGCTCGTCGATCAACGTCCCTGGTGTAACGATGCGAACAACCCGTCGGTCATACAAGGGCCTGGTGCCAGGCGGCCGCGCGAATTCTTCGCATAGAGCAACAAAACAGTTACTTTGTTTGACAAGAGTATTCAGATGCTTTTGCAGATGGATGAGCGGGAAGCCACACATAAGGACAGTTTGATTGTCCCATTTTCGAGATGTCAATTTGATGTTTAAGAGTCTCGCAACTTCGGCCGCTTGGTCAAAGTACGACTGCGCATACAAACCACATTATAGAGAGGTTTTGAGGATAGTACTGGGACACTGACCTCATAGAACTGTCCAACTCGCGTGAGCAAAATACAATGGGGAAATTTTGCTAAATTCTCCAATATCTCTGTCGCGAGCTGGTTTCGAGGTTGAGGTGCAGGTGACCCATCTATGAAAATGTGCTTATGAATCTTATTACTGTCATATGACTTACAAGTTGAAGCCGGCGACTTGGCCTGCCTACCTGTCTTCAACTTCAGCGCGCAAGAGTCAGAAGACCCGCTTTGAGCATTGGGGGTTGAATCGTTAGCATTTCCGACGCGTCGGGTGCGTCTTTTACGTGAAGAGCGTGTCGGATGAGATTCCGAGACTATGGCCCCCAACGATGAGACAGACGGTATGAGTTGGTAAGATATAGTTGATCCACCAGCTGTGAACGTTCCAGCTGGTCAAGAACACAGGGTGTGAAGAGGTTAACAAGCCGCTGTACGGGTAGAGGATGGCGAAGGACGCACACTTGGAGGTTTGGGGAACAGCCGATAGGCTAGATAGCACCTCATGTGGCCGATCGCATGGCGCATGTAGAGAAGGAAGAGTAGGAAGTTCAGAGTATTTCTTCCTTGTGACGGTCGGTTTCAAGACGGCGCCTGTCGAAGTGTAGTCAGAGTAGATAGACCTTCGAACCAGTAATTGTCCGAGAACAGAGCGATATTTCAAAGCGAAAGCATGAGCAGAAATCAACATACGAAAGAGAGAGAACCGAGACCGAAGATGCACCAAAGCCGGCGGTCGGCGACAGTCTCGGCAAGCGCTCTTTTGGTTTGGATATTTTTAGTCGGAGCTCGAAAACATTTCAACCCTTCTGGTACGGCACCCAATTCGTATCCATCGCCACGCTTGAACAACGCCCGTCAGAATGTCATTTGCTGGAAGACGCAGGGGTAACAAGGTCAAGAAGGGTGTTCAATTTACAGTCATGGTCGTCGGTTAGTTCTTCTTGGCACATACGTATCTTCTATAGGTTTGTCTGCTGACTATTTCGTTTGACCCCTGGTGGTGTGTCTAGGCGCCTCTGGCACCGGACGTACCACATTCGTGAATACCCTCTGCGAGTCAGAGGTTCTGTCACACAAGGCCTCTGACAGTCCCGAGACGGCGCACGTAGAAGAAGGTATCAGGATTAAGCCCGTCAATGTCGGTACGTTTCGTTTTTCTTAATAAATCACGGTCTCTCGAAGGATTCACTTTTGCCTGTTAGAATTGGAGGAGGATGGTGTGCGCATTGCTCTAACGATTGTGGATACTCCTGGTTTTGGCGACAACATAGACAATGAGTTCGCGTACGTACGACCTGCTTTTTACGCCATGCTCCAGCTCAACAGTTATCATCAGATTCCAGGAAATTGTCGGCTACCTGGAACGCCAATATGATGATATTCTCGCGGAGGAGTCGCGAATTAAGCGTAATCCTCGCTTCAGGGATAACCGTGTTCATGCACTCCTCTACTTCGTTCCCCCAACTGGCCACGCGTAAGATCCATGGTATGTGTTAATAGTGTGCATTGCTGATGTCATGCTGTGGGCAGCCTGCGTGAAATGGACATTGAACTCATGCGCCGCCTCTCACCTCGCGTAAATGTCATTCCTGTCATTGGTAAGGCCGATTCTTTGACTCCGAGCGAGCTGCGTGGTTTCAAGAAGCGAGTGAGTGCATCATAAACTTGATGCCTTACATGATACTAAACGTTGAGTATAGATCATGGAGGACATCGAGCACTACGATATCCCTGTTTATAATTTCCCTTATGATGTCGAAGAGGATGACGAGGAGACGATCCAAGACAATAGCGAGCTTCGAGCGCTACTTCCCTTTGCAATTGTAGGCTCTGAGCAGGAGATCGAAATTGATGGCCAGCCTACTCGCGCTAGGATCTATCCTTGGGGTATTGTTGAAGTCGATAACCCCAAGCACTCCGATTTCAGCAGACTGCGAAGTGCACTCTTGAAGTGAGTGGGCTTTCACTCGCGTGAATTTATTTACAACGTGGATAACAGCTCTCACCTGGCGGATCTCAAGTCTCTGACGCACGACGTATTGTACGAAACGTATCGTACCGAGAAGCTGTCACGTACAGTCCACTCTGACACACAGTAATTGGCCCAAATTGTTCAATTGTATGCGTCGTCACTAATCCGCTGTATCTATAGCGATTCGTCAATTCTTCCTGAGGAGCTCGCTACTCAGAGCGTGCGCCTGAAGGAGGAGCAACTGCGCCGGGAGGAAGAGAAGGTTCGTCAATACTTGGATACGTGAGTGATCCATAAGGCTGATGAGTGCACGTATTAGCTCCGGGAAATCGAACTCAAGGTGCAACGTGAAATTAATGAAAAACGGCAGGAACTCCTCGCGAAAGAGGAATCGCTTAGGTTTGTACTGGTCTAGAAAGTAGCATTTTCGTCACTGAGAAAATTGTACAGGAACCTTGAGAGTCGACTCGCGGCACAGGGTACTTCGGGCGACTTCCGTGACTAGTTTGTGGCAAGTTGTGGGGTTCAGAAAAGTAAAGACATTTGTTGAGCGCACGGACGATATTGTATACCCCCAAGCGTTCATTTTTCTTTTTGTTTTTCCGTTGAGCACGCTCGTTTGAAATTTCATAACCCCCCCCCGTTGCTTGTTGGGCTCGTATATAGTTTGAGGTTGAATGATCGACTTTACTAAGAAAGGTAAAAGTGCACCACGACCAACCTGCGCTCCCCCTTGTCCTCCTCGTCCTCGTCCTCGTCCCCATTGTGTGTGATATTAGATTTCAACTTGGGTCCTTCATCTTTCGTTCTTTTCGTCCTTAACGCTCTACGCGGGCCTTAACGCGACTCTTGTACCCTTCGTTCATGCAATTTAGTGTCCCCCGTCAACCCTCGGTTCTCGCTCAATCCAACAGCGATTGGGACTCATTTCACCCGCAACATGATGCTGGTCCATCCAACTCTATGTCTCCTTCCCCATACATTTCCACATCTTTAACTCAGCGGAGGCGCTCATCCGCCTTACATCCGCCTCCTCAACCCCCTCCCAGTCAGCCGATCCCCAGTGTACCAATGCCTGCTACCACCGCAATCTCTTCGTCTGACGGCTTCTCCTTTATGGATGACGACCCTCCCATGTCTCCCGCGGCAATGACTCAGAACTTTGCGCGACCTGCCGCATCTCCCCGCCTAGCTGCCGTAGCAGCATTTTCGCAAGCCCAAGTTCGACACACACCCCCGACCGTCGCACCTATTCCTTCAACCAACGAAACTCGTTCCCCCCCGCGACAACGCCCTCATTCTCCGCCTATTCAGCACCAAGAAATAGTCCCAGATCGTCTTTTAATTTCCTCCAGAGACTCCCAACAATCTACCGAGCGTTCCCGGCCATCTTCGCGGCGAGCCCTGACAAAGGCTCTCGAACTGGCTCGTGAAGCTGTAAAGCTCGATTCGACTAACGACGACCCATATGGCGCCGTTGTTGCCTATGGGAAGAGTGTCGCTCTCCTCAGTAAAGTCATGGAGCGTGTCATGAGCGGCGAAGAATCTACTGATTCTATTCGCCGAAGAGGTGGTCGACGGAGAAGCGTCGTGGCCCAAGAAGAGGAGGTTCGGCGGCTTAAAGCAATCGTATGTCTTACACGTCGTCGAACTTTACTTTACGTTCATCGCATGAATTTACCTTGCAGCACGACACATATGCCGACCGGATGAATATTCTTAGCTTGATTTATAGCATACCCCCCCCTCCCCATTCTCCCTCGACTATAAATCCAACCTCATTTTCTACATCCACCGACTCTACTCAGCCGCCGTCACCCGTATCGGGTTCCCCTTCTTCCGACTCTTCCGACCCTTCCGACCATCTTCATCGCGAGCCTTCTGCTACGCAACCCGACGGGGTTGACGGTAGGTTTCCTCAAGAAACGGCGAAATATGCACTTTTCGAAGGGGGAGACTCATCCGAGTGTAAGTCTTCATTCCACCTCGCTCAACTTTTTATAACTTTTCCGGGATTCAGTTGAATCTCCCGAGTACCATCACCCATACTCCGCCGCGAGTGTCTCCCAGCCATTCGATGATGACCCGGAGACACCTATAGCTAGGGCGACTGTCGTAGTGCCTAATGGGAAACGCTCGACAGCTCCGCCCCCTGCGCGTCATCAGCCACCAAGCCCCCCACCTCCAGGACCTTCTAACGGGCTGCGTCCCCGTGCTACATCTGATATTCCGCAACCTGCACACCCTCTTCACAGCACTTTACCCCCCGCCCCCCATCAGCCAATCACCAGTAAGCACCTGAACGCTACCCGACCACGAGGGCAGTCTATAGGTCATACGCGGTCAGGCTCGAACAGTCGTCTAGAACCTCTGCAAGAGGAGCGCGACAAGCAGTCTGAGCAGCAGACCTTACAGGCCCAGCAACGGGTACACCCCGGGGCTGATGATGATCTGGGTCACCACCCACGTAGTACTCAGTTGGACGCTGCTCGATCGCAACCACTGCCCCCACTACCTTCGGCCGAGTCCTTGACTGTTTCTCGTGATATTGAGCCAGTTCAAGACCGTTCACCCACATCTGTGAAGTTTGGACCACGGCCTCGGGGGGGCTCGACTTTTTCAACACGCTCAGAGATTATTCCCCCCACTCTAATCAGTAACTCGACGACAATGGGCACGATTTCCCAGAGGCGATCCAAGGCATCTGCGCCACCAGCAACTTCTACTTCTAGTTCCATTCAATCTACAGATGCTGTGCCACATCCAACCCTGAAATCAAAGATGCCCAGCCTCACTGCCAGTATACCGCCCCCGTCGTATGCACGTGGCCGTGCTTCATCGCAGCCGGGGCAACGACCGAGCATAGCTGGGCTACCATCACTTTCCTACGATACTTCCACCCGCCCCCCGTCTGCGGCGGCGGCGCTTCCGCGAAAGACCTCCGTGTCATCCAAAAGCAACTCATCCCTCCCTCAAATCACGGTGGTCACTGGGTATCTGTCCCCGCCACTGGATACACCTGCAAACCAGCTCGTGCCACCGCCGCCAATTCCACATAGCAATCTCCCAACGACTCCTACTTCCCCTCTTCCACCTACCGCACCCTCCGACCCCCTTCGTAAACCGTATCATATGATGAGCCTTCTAAGGCACACGATGATCTCCAAGACCGGCGGCTATATCACACAAAGATTGCATGTTCCGCAGGAGGTATGGTCGCAAGGTGGCGCGAGACTATTAAACCTGCCCGAGAAAGTACGCGTCGTCGAAGTGCTGTGCTCATCGCTCGAGGAGGTGCAACATACAAGTGGTGGGATCTTTGGTGCGGGTAACGTGAGCACTAGCTTGGCGCCTGGCATCGGCAAGAAGGAAGGCGAATTGTGGTCGCTCAAGCTAGAGGACTTTTCTAGCGTGTGTGACGGAGTTGTCGCGAACTTTGGGAAAAAGTTGGGCGTCGGAGAAGGTTTCATGATCAAGAAGAATAGTGGGGTGAGCACAAAATTTTGCTCCTTTCTGGTCAATTCTATTTGTATTGACCGGTAATGGAGGTTACCTCCTGGGGCGGCAAGTTGACTCGCCAGCTTGACAAGCTCACCAATCAGAAGAAGTGCGTCTTATGCTTTCTAATTTTTTACGCGTCAAATTTTAAATAAACTCACGCGTCCATGTTTCAGCCTCGATTCACCCGCGTCGTACGTACAAGGACTCAGCCGGCTCTTCGCGCAAGTGCAACTCCTTGACGAGCACTCGCGTGCTGTCTCGATGCAGCCCATTGCCCCGGCTTACGCCAGTTTGACTCCAGAGCTACGATCTACCATCGAGAGCAAGCTCCGACGGTCGTCTGAATTCTTTGCAACGGTCGTGCTGACGTTCGTTGTCCGCGACATGGCCCAGTTGCTCGATAAATACGTGAAGAAGTGCGAAAAGTGGCTCGCCGAGTAACGACCTACTCGGCGCCTTGCATCACCACACATACACACACCATGTCCATAGCCGAACAGAAACGAGGGGGCCGGTTTTATCGCTGTATTTTATGCTTTCCGGGGACTACATGCCTTGGTGGATATATCCCTACATCTTCTGGTGCTTCTTCGGTTCAACCATCATTCAAATCATCTGTTTCATTGTCTCCTTATTTGTCTTTTCCTTCAGTACTTTGAGACGTGTGTGAATATTGACTGGCCCCATACCTTATACATACTTTGTGTCTGTGTTTCTTCTGTCCAGTAACCCCTCTACACCCTGCAATCCACTTTGCACGCATACCATTAGTCTATCATTGTATCAGCAGCCCTTACTCTGTCGTGTGTGCATCCCCCGCTTCGTGCGTCTCGCGAAGAGTAGCTCCAATTACAAGTAACTCCTAAAGTAGAACAAGAGTGGGATCGGAAGAGGAGTCGCGCGTGTGCCGAACAAGGTGGCAGCAGCCCTGAGATCTATTAGATACACCATCGTGTGAACACAAAGTTATGTACGGTAAACGCCAACGTATAAACATGAAATAACTTATGCGATTGTGGAGGGCCTTGTACGGGGATAGATTAGAGAGATATAAAAATATACAATCAAGAGGTAACCGTGTTGATGATTAACTGACACTCGCCCGTTACCGCTGACGGGAACGAATGGAAGTATCGATGTTCTGATGGAAGTCATTAAGAACCTGGAGACGCATTGCTGAAAAAGAATAAGTCAGACGCAAGGAGGTCAACCATAAAGCGGGTGGCGTACTGTAGGCGTGGCGCGCAGACTCATCAATACCTTCATCATCAGAATCGAAAAAGGCATCAACAGTGGTGACGACGTGCCACGCCTCTGCGTGAAGCCATCAGATCAGAATGAAAATATATATACACGGTAACAGATACATCAGTAAGATGACGTACGTTGAAGAACCGACCGGTGGACAATATTGGACTGCCGGATGGACGTACGGGACGCCGTGGACTCTGAGAGCGCACGAGATACTTTGAACGACTTTGAGAGATCGGGCTTCCTGCGTTGTGTAGGTCGGCCTGGGGAGACGTATTAGCGAGTCTGACGGTAACACACGGACTTGAGACATTTACCAAGGAGATCAGCGTCCTCCACGTTGCCATCTTCCGGTGAGGAATCCGGATCAGATCGCCCTCTCTTCGAGAGGACAGATCTTGCTGGGGACAAAGCCCTCCCCTTTGGTTTGACCCGGCTTTTCTTCGCCTGCGGGTTTTGAGTTTCACTGGCTCGCGCGTTCTTGGCGAGGAACTCGATTCGCAACTTGGTCATCTTTTCCGCATAATCCCTCTCGTCTTCTGGATCGACGTTCTCCAGTTCAAATTCCTCGTCAGTGAGAGGGGCGAGCTCCGGGACAAGACCAAGGCGTTGCTTTGCGTGTGGACCAATGAACGGATTTGCGGAAGGGGCCTCGTGATAATGGAATGCGAGCCAGAGGAAAGCACAAGCACGAGAGAGCGAGGAGAACTTTACAGGTAAAAAGAGATCGAGGAAATCGATATCAAGGCGACCAAAGTGGTCGCGCGCAACGGTCTGGAGCGGCGGGGTCGGCGCGAGTCAGGTCAAATTGAACAGTGTGACAGAAGAAGGGGGACGAACGGTAAAGTGGTTAGAAAGAACAAAGAGAAGGTTGACGATACTCGTGGAGGGCACAATACCGGTCGCCTATAATAAGGTGTGTGAGTGGGGGAGATGGATCAGTTGTCTGTACACACCGCCCTCGCGCAGAGTTCCGCGGGAGTGACGGGCATGTTGGTTGTCGCCTCGTCCTTAAGACTGCAAGCCTTGAGAATATTCTTTATGCGGGGGGCGTCTTGAAGATTCGCATCGGCCTTCTGCAAGGAAGGGACGGGGTGGTATGTACGTAATGCCGTTCGCATTTCGGGAAGGACTAAGAACAATCCCGGTCATCGTCACCAACAGAGAAGAACCAGGAAATGAGAATGAACGGACAAGTCATCGTCGTGTTAACTCGTCCAACGTTTGCCAAAAGCGATATTTTTGCGAAATCCGTGGCGAATTCAGGTGTCTCGAGCATTTTCTCGCGGAGCGCCCTCGAGCATCGCGGAGAGCTCATCAACGCGTGCACATAGAGATCGCGGAAGGTGACGGTTGGTGGAGGATCGCTTCCCTTTGGGTACGACAGAGTCGGGTCAGTGAAAACACGTTCTTGGGATGCGAAGACGTGGTGGAGAAAGTCGTGTTGGAGGTCCCGTCGAGTTAACGGTTCCGCTTCTTGATGCTTTATGGCAAAGGCCTTTCGACGGGCGAAGGAAGAACTGTACGATGGGAGGTTATTCAGAGAGAAATCGACGGGACGATGGGACTGACTTGCTGGCCTTGTGAGTGGCCATGTTGAATTGAATTGAAAGAGAGAGACAGCAGACAGCACTTGGCTGACCTCAGTTCGATCTCATTGTGCCCCTATGTCTTACGTCTACCCACAAATGCGCTTGACCTTTCGACACCCTCCGTTAGTTCCTCTGACGCTTGGTGTTCTTTCCCTTTACACACTAGCCTCGGCGGATCTTTGGCCCAGGCAGCCCAGGCGAGCGCCCCATTTAATGTCACCATCCTCAAGTCACTATGGTTTATTGTTTATTCCGCTCACTACTAATCTTCTTTTAATCTCACCAACAGTCGGCGCAAGTCTGGTCTTCCTCCTTGGTGCGTTTAGCACCGTAACTAGTTCGTTGGCAGTTTGCGTGGACTGCAGCCGAGATATCAGCCAGTTGCAGATGTTGTTCGGTGCTGGCGCTAATATTACCGAGGAAGATCCCCCTTTCGCACGTACACTGGCAGCACTCATAGCACATTTCTAACAAAAATGTCTTCCTTGCTAGGGTATGCTCTTCGGTCTTAACATTACCCTGAGGGCGACCTATATTATTAACTGCCACCAACACGCCAGACTTACGGTATGGCACCGCTGGCAAATTCTTCTCTGACGCCCCGCGTGTAGCTTTGCAGCAAGGTATCCAGCGACCCGCCTCCTGTCGTGACACATGCGTGACTTATATGTTTCACATCTTGTAGGTGCAAAATCGTCAATCCTCGTCACGTATGCCCGAAAGAATTATTTGGCATTGCAAACATGCCCACGGATCAACCATCTAGCAGCTTGGCTTCTGGTAATACGCCGAGTACCGCCACTTGCCATGCGTCCTCCTGCACCTCCGCATCACCTTGGTGCAAGCTCTACTCGCGACGTGGTAACGACAACGGTGACGGCGATGCCTGATCCGACCACCCAGCCTTCTTCGCCTAAGGACACCCCCCCACCCGTACTAGTCCCGCGGTCCTTTCCTCCTCACTGACTCTATATTCGAGTGTGGCCTTCCCTTCAACGTCCGGCGTAGACCCTAACCGATCCACTGGCTTCAGCACCCTCCCCATTACATTCTACATTCACCCTGCCAATCCCTAGGTGAGAAATGCATGAGTGCTGGAGTCATCGTCTGCCCTATGCCTGCAATTTCAATTTCTCGTGCTCTGGTGGGGAAGATTTGTTCATTAGCCTAGTGTATCTTGTGAGCTGCGATGTGGTTGGATTCTGCTCCAGTACCTTAACCAGCACAAAGCTGGCTGTGTCGATTGGAAGAGTCAATTGCTGCAGTCTCACTCCGACCACATACTACAGAAATTGGACTGTGATCTTTTTGCATATGACTGGGCAATGGTTGTGCCCGTGGGCACATCATACTGTAAGTAAATGTTATTTTATGATAATGATTAAAATATGAACAACACTGCAGGCATCTTACAATGTAATTCAATTCAGTCGGCTATTTTGCGAAATCTGATTGGCCAGATTTTTGTAACTGAATTGGATTACATTGTGAAATGCCTGCAGTGTAAGGAGTTCCATTTTGGCAAGCTGATATTAATATTAGTATTTATTTTGCACCCAGCTCTGGCACGACGTGGTATCTTCTACATCTCGATGAGGTTGTTCGTGCACTCCACCGCGTACCTGACGTATAGAGGAGCACATGCTGATTACAGATGCGGTCCATAAGATACAAACCGGCCTCCGCCAATGCTATTGAATCTAGTTCCATAGCAGTGCAGCCACCGTCGGGCGCGACGTTGGCGACACTAAATAGAGGTGGTTCGTTGGTAATACCCCACGAGTTACATGCAGTTACACCCTCGGTGTGACCGAGCCCATTCTGGGTCCTCGCGCCGTTCAAAATGTTTACTTCGCCCTCAGGCTACTGGGCTACTTTCATCTAGCTCCTTACGACTCAAATAGGACAGCAGACATGATTATGGTGACTCGGAAGGGATGGGGTTAGTCAACGAGTGGCTTACTAATCCAAGTATTACTCTGGCAATGCAGACGACATTGTAGCAACTAAAGGTGGTAGTGCAGTGGTACGATAGAGACAGGCTGCGCTGAAAGATGGAACAGTCAGGAGGAATTACTCCTAACAAATGGTATCATCATAATAAGTATACATAAAAAGGAGCTAGTCGTTGTTCAGCCCAACAGTATGCAAGAAATAATGAGGAAAATGAAAGAAAGTAGGGGCGAAGTGAATTCGAATTTTTTTTCAAAATTAAACCAGCGGACGGACATGCCGAACCGGAAGAGGGTCGCCAGCACCGATTGTACAGCAAAGTTCAAGACGTGTCTTCCCAGATATCTCGCACACGCTCTAACACCTCCACAACGACGCTGCTTCGGTACATCAGCCCGTGGTCCGCACCTTGTACAACCTGGACGCGACAGCGTCCCGGTCCCATCGTGCGTTCCATCCAGCGCACTGCGTTTTCTGCGATCTTCTCGTCTCGATCTCCATACCACACACGCACCGCGTGCGGGTACGCCGCGTACGAGAACCCCCACGGTTGTTGGTCGTGGTTCAGGATCTGCAGCAGATCGCTGTGCGTCCCGCGGGAGGACTCGGCGTGAGCTGCGACAATCAGCGCGTTACCCAGCGCAGCCTGGTACGCGCTTGTTGCGGTGATACTTGCCCTTTGTCTGGATATGGGGGATGAGGGGACACTGTGGCGCGAGGAAGGCGCGAGGGAAGGCGGGGATGGTCGGGCGGCGGCACTGTGAGACAAGGATCGACGACCAGATGCGCGGCGGTTGGTGGGCTCTAAGGGCGATATGGAAGGATCCTGAGCGCTGCCATCGCCTGGGCTAGTGACAGTTGACCAGTTGAAGGCGTCAAGTCCAAGCTCAGCATTGACAGAGAGCGGTGGAGGAACTCGAGGGGGTGCAACGGCCTTGTTAGACTGAGATGTAGCCGATCTTCCTCTGAGTGAACCCATAGAACGCAATGCTTTCAACTTCCGTCCCCCGGAAGGGGCTGACTTCTCGGGAAGAGATTGAGGTTGTGGCTGACCCGACCCCCCTTTGAACCTGGTTAAGATGCCTCTTGATGTCTTGCGTGAGAACGACGACCCATGCTTACTCTCGCTCACCGTACGGCTACGGTGAGACCCAGAGCTCCTAGCGCCAAGAGTGCTTCTACTGTCAAACCGGCCATCAAAGTCCCGCAAGTCGTCATAATCGCTGAAGACACTGGAGTTGTGGCTCGGTCGCCGTGATTCAGCTACGAGAGGTAAGGGCGGCATAGGCTTGGATTTCCTGTCTGTGGCCTGATGCTCATACGTCGACTGTGGCGCAGTTGACACGGCAGACTTGGCGTCGTAACCAATACCTTGATAGGCAACCGTTGGAGGTTTGCCGAGCATCCACGCCTGTACTTTCCACTCCGCGGCCTGAGCGGTCTTTAGTATACCGGTCGGGACATATTTAAGCCACTTGTAGCCAGCTGGTAAAACAGGTGACATTAAACTTTGAGTGATTCGGGGAAATGAGACAAACAAACCTCCTTCTACACCGCCGACCCACGGAGCGAGAAGAAATATTTCTCCACGGATGCGCTCCGGAACCTTATTTGCGAATGACAGCGCATAGGGAGCACCGGCGGAATGGGCCATCACACTACATTGGTCAATATGCAATAGGTCGAGAATCTCTTCAACCGCGGAAGCCCACTCTGGGATGCCTCGTGAAGTTTTAGACTTGGGAACTTCAGTTCGGCCAATTCCCCACCTGCATAACCGCAATTAAAAATAACGAACCACAAAAAAACGTTGATGGTAAATAGACCGACCTATCGATCGTGATCAGGCGGATGCCAAGGCATTCTGCCATCTCGTCATATAGGCCGGAGACATATCGTACGCCACCGAGACCCAAAAATACGACAAGTGGATATCCCGCGGTACTCCCCAGGTCAGACAGGCTAACAACGAGGGGATTGTTTATTGATGCGTGTGGAGGGCGAGTGAGTCTGAGGAGGGTAGTCAGTCTGGCGGAGCGAAGATATTCCGCGATGGCCTGCGACTGAGTCGGTCGAGGAGCGAGGTCAGCCGGTGGTGTTTCTACGGCTAGATCTGCACCGTTATAAGAGGGTGTTGTACGGCGTCCTTCCAATCGAGGAGAATCTAGCACCGAAGTGTTCTCAGACATACAGGATTGCTGAGAACGTGTGGGTTGGGAGCTGAGAGCTGGAGCTTGGACGACGGGGGATGTAGTCTGATTGCGTAGCGTCGTTCTCACTTCTTCAGCGATACTATCGACAGATGTACGTGAGACAAGCTCAGCTTCCTCTACCGCAGAGACCGGTTCAGGCTCTGACTCGAGTTCTTCTTCATACACGGTTTGATGACCATGGCTGCTCGCCCTTATTGAATCACGCGCTGTGGATGGACGGGAGCGTGATCGCTGTTGCGGGGGCGCATACGTGCGTATGATCTCTGAGATCGATGGAGGCACCCTCTTATGAGAATCTGAACGCGAAAGTTGTGGCGACGGTGCACGGCTACCGTCGGTAGAGCGAGAAAGAGAACTGCCTATAGTGGCTGAAGAGGGAGAAGTCGGGTGCGTTGCCTTTGGGCGAGAAGCGGGGTGACGAACAGAGGGAGGTTTTCGTGGACGTGGACGAGCGTCGTCATCTTCGTCAGCGTCATTGTCGGCGTCTGCGCCATCATCGAGACGAGAGGCCTTCGAGTTTGATGACATTTTGCGAGACAGACCACCACCGAGAGTCACACCTGGTGGGGGGATAGGAAGTGGTGGTTGATGCAGAGGGTGAAACCTGTCTTTAGGACGCGGTGAACGTGCGGAGATACCACCTGAGCCCATGAACAGATCATCAGTTCCAAAATTGTTCATGCCATCGACCAATGCGTCCATAGTCTCTACGCCAGATACAGGCGCGGAGACGACAACAGAAAAGGGATCGAAGAAGAGCTTCGCAGCAGAAAAGTCAACTGGCGTCTGAGGTGGCGTCTCAATCTGGGTAAGAGAGGAAGAATCGGATACCCGGAAGTAAGACAGGTCGGATAAATGTTCCGCCGAGGATCTGTTGGGTGTTCGACGAGAACGGCGGCGTGGAGGAGGTTTAAGAACGAGTTCGTCGTTTTGGGTATAACGGGAGGAAGAGAGATGGTCGGAACGACCGCTTAACTCGTTGATTGTGACGTTGGCGAAATTGGAATTAGACGATAGATCGGAATGAAGGGTGCTAGTGGAGGCCCCAAAAGAGCGAGCGGCGCGTCCATGGGGATAGTGCATCTGCTGAGTTGAGTGAGGCGCAGGATGGGACAATTGACGGGGGTAATGGTCAAAGTAGGAAGGCGCGCGACGAGCGGGAAATGGAAATTCCGGACTCTTTGACGGTGATGGCTTTTCCTTGTCATTGGGTAAGAGGGAGGGACCCTCCATGGTGAGTGGTGGTGGTGGTGGTGGTGGTAGTGGAGGTAGAGATAATATTAGCGGCAGTAGTGGTAGTGGTAGTGGTGATGGTAGTAGTAGAAGCGATATAGTTTAGCAGAGGTTGTGACAGTAGCGGCGGCAGAGGGCGGGAGGAAGCGGAGAGAATTCATTCGGCGTCGGCGTCTGTGACTCCAGATCTCTCACCATCGGGCCACGGCAACGCAATGGCAGAGTGTCATGCTATTGAGATCGCTAAACGACCGCCGCGAACATGGTCGCAGACGATTCACGCAATAATATTCTCTGCTGTCTTCACGCTGGGCTGCCTCATGATCAATCTGTCACAATTCGTGCTGCTCTTTCCTCTTCGCTTCCTTCCACTCTCCTTCGCCAACTCTATCTACCATGCCGGCATTCGTCTCAGCAAAGGCTCTTTTGGTACCCTTCTCAGTGCGTCCCTCTTCCCTTCCATATGTCCCGCTTTCCCTCAGTTCTTCCCATGTCCAGTCCTAATGTCCCAATATTTTGCGCCGACTCGTCTCATCATAACATTTGAACACAACGGCCCTGGCGCCTTTTCACAGGATGAGATTGACAACATCGCTATACGAGGTAGCAACGGTCGGGTCTTGGCCCTCAAGCTTCCTCAAAAGTCTATCCTCGTTGCGAATCACCAAGTCCGTGCCTGAACCAATCTCCTGTTGGTTGTCCTTGCTCTTACCGGTTTTAGGTCTATGCAGACTGGTGGTATGCCTGGTGCCTGACTTACTTTATGGACACTCACAGAGATGTCTGCATCGTTTTGAAGAAAAGTCTCAAGTGGGTCCCCGTCATTGGCTGGGTGCGTACTTACCGCTGCATTTCGTTTTCTCCGTTTAACGTAACTAAACGTGCAGGGCATGCAATTCTTTCACTTTATCTTCTTGGCCCGTTCTTGGGCCTCCGATCGTCTCTATCTCGTGAAGCGGCTTGCTCTCTTGGGCGCAAGGTCACAGGACCATGATACCCCGCTCACTTTTATTCTCTACCCGGAGGGTACCCTCGTCAGTCCGGATACACGTCCCGTCAGCAAGAAGTATGCCGACAAACTCGGCATTGTGAGTTCTATATTCCTCCCCTCTACCACCCACTAATTGGAGTTCACAGTCTGACATGTCTCATACACTTCTCCCACGTTCGACAGGCCTACTCTACAGTCTCCGTGCGCTCTCATCTTGTGTTCCCGATCTCCAGCTGCTTGATATCACTGTGGCATACCCCGGTATGTCTTACTCGTTTTCCTCTTGAACCGACACGTCCTCATTCGACACTTGTAGGAGTTCCACCAACAGGATACGGTCAATCGTACTACACCTTGCGGTCCATTTTCTTCGATCAGATACCTCCCCCTGCTGTCCACATGCACATCCGCCGATTCGATGTAGCCAAACACGTGCCCATAGGCGCCCTATTCAACGGCGCTTCCATTCCCCAACCGAACGGTTCTCCACAAGGGCAGACAACCGGAATTGACGCCTCCGAGGACGAACGGGAGGCATTTGATGTTTGGTTACGGAATAGGTGGTCTGAGAAGGACCGACTCATGCAGCGCTTCTATGACACTGGCACATTCTCCCCTTCTCTCGACAAGTTCCCTGCGCTCGACATCCCACTCCAGCTCAGACACAAGCGAGAAATTCTCGACGCTTACTGCTTCTTCATTCCTGCTATCATCGGGTGTGCGTGGACCAACTTTTGTCGTGACTACCACTCTTGCGGAAACCCCACTTCAATCTAATCTACATTCTCTCACATTGCGTCTACCTCCATGTACAACTATGCCATCAGGCGGCTTTGTATGTCCTTTTTTTTTTCTGTCGTGTCATCACTGTGACTTTGGAGGATCGTGTCACGAATAATAATCGGATTCATTATATTTGATGATATTGGTATTGCACGAGAAGCAACCATCTACGTGGCAATATTTTTACTGTGAGAGGGATCGTCCAGGGTGAACAGGTCTAAGCCTCCTGTCTCTGGGTTTCAATTCTTTTCACCATGAAAAGGCTCGTATCCAAAAATCGCTCCACACAGTTTGCCAAGCAGCTCTCCTCACCCCGTGAGAACCGAGTTGAGGGTGTGCCCGTGATGCATCTAAACAAAAGAAAAAAGAAACGTTAAGAGCGGAGGTTCGAACAAGGACGAGAACGCACTTGTCCCAGCACATGCTGGTGAATGTATGAATCGACTGTTGGACGCGCGCCTGTGCCTGCTCCCGCTCGAGGAATGCCTGCAGCTCCTTCTAGAGTGATTAATTATTTGTGCTTGTAAGAATCACAGCCCAACAAAACAAGATGAGAATCCCCGAACCTGGGTGGCGTCGTCGAAGCGGTCGGCCATTGTTGACTCTTGACGTGGTAGGTGTAGAGTGTTGCTTTTTAGAGCTCGAACGGGCGCCTCCCACCAGCACGCGAAGTCTCTTCGTTTCGGTATTTCCCGGTGATTGGTTCTCCCAGTCGCGTCGCGAATAAACGCGTCATTTAATTTAGTCACGCCACGAATAGTGACAGTCTCGTGCACCAGCAACTAGCAATCGTTGCAAAACACGTCTAGCTCTGCTCTTAGGTGCTACTCTCCATCCATCTCAGACATGAAAGGCTGAGCTAGCGCCTCTTTCAATACTGCGCCGCTATCATCCATGGAATGCAAAAAACGTAGCAGTTCCCGACACAACTGCCAGTCCTTGGCTGCTACCGCGCTACGCAGGAGCCTGAATGCGTCATCATGACCAGTGTCAAGCTGCTCGAGACTGTGTAAAACGAGGAGGTACGACCCTGCCGTTCGCAGACGCTGCGAGCTCAAGCATGTCTAAATATGCGTTCAGTCCTTTGCAGATAACCCTACGGCGCAACGGGGGTGACGTACTTCGAACAGCATCTTTGGGTTTCCCACAATGTCGAACAGACGGCGCCAGTGCGTCATTTCAGTCTTGCGCGCGCACCCCACAACGACGTCGAGAGCGACGTCGAAGTGATCCAAAAATTCAATCACGGACGAGAGGACGCTGTCCTTGGGGCTCGTCGCGGGTTCCTCGCTGGCCGATTCGGACTCGACAACGGTGTGCAGAAGAATCTCGAGGGCGTGTGCAAAGAAAACGAGGTGCTGATAGTGCGACGCAAAGGTGACCGCTTCTTGTACTTGGCCGGCTGTCAGGTGAAAGCGTAGAATGTGATGCAAAAACAAGTGTGACTGTATGGTTGGTTGAAGGGTTAAAAAAAAGGATTAGTTGGTGGATATCGACTTACACTCGTCGCGTGCCGGAATGTCACAAAGGGCAAGGTTGTCCCCATGCCGCTCTCGTGCTCCGCTCCAATAATTATACCCTTGTCCATCAAAACCGCTATGTCAGAGTCAGACACCCTCCGCTACATGAACACTCTGCTTGATTTGAACTCACACAACGGATAAAAATCGAGCGGAACATTCACACTTTCTCTGACGTGGCCGCCCCGCGATACGGAAGCTGGCTCGGACGTGGCTTCTATAGTCAAGGCATTGAGCCAGACCCTCATGCCTTGTCCATCATAGCCCCATAGAGAGTTTTCCAAACTTCCGATGCCGTGCAGATGGATCCAGCAAAATTCTATACGGTCAGCTAGGATTTGCATGTCATAACGAACTTCCTGGTCGCCAGACTGTAAACCTCGGTCAGCAAAATATCGTAGTCAAATCTTTAGAATAGAAACCTTTCTCGGCTTGAGCAATACCAACTCACCCCCGACCATCATCAGGACAGTGGCCACAGCGAGGTCATCCGCGGGATCACCGAGTTCTACAATAGTGAGAGAACGTAAATATCAAATAAGTACTCGTTTCATGAAGGGACCGACGTTTCTGAGCGGGGGGGATCATCCAACTTAGGACCCGAACCGCATTAGGGTTGGCAATGACACCGTCGAAGGAAATACTTCCGGCGAGATGTAATCTTATCGTGTCGGCAGTCGGCGCGATCAAGTAGTGCAGCAGAGTGTTGTCCGTCATATAGACTAATAGAGAGTTGTCCACAAGGGAGAGAATGACCACAGGACTGGCTAGCGGCTCGCGATGAAGGACGTTTTGGTTACTGAGCTCTAAGTCTCGAGAATACAATCGCAGCTGGGAAAACTGTGAGGGTACCCCCCAACGGAATAATATCTTCCTTGCTTACCTGCCATGATCGCCCTATTTCCACCGCGGCAACCAGAACATGGTGAAACCATAGAAGGCCACCTCTAACAGTGAACGCTTGCTCTTGCAACTCATCAGAAAATGACTTCCACCGTCCAGATGTTGAGCTGTAATGCGTAAGTCCTCGTCGACCAGCGATTGCAATGAGTCTGCCGTCGGCGCTGATTGCGGAGTAGCGAATCGGCCAATTTGTTGCCAGGTACGCTTGCGGGATCTGAAAACCGGACTCATTAAATAGGCTCCACCATCCTGCACGATCAGGGACCAGCCTTTATATGTTGCCAAACATCGGACTCGGGGTTGATGACACTCATGTCGGGTTGATCAGCACCCCTGTAAACTAAGACGCGATCGTCCATTTGCAGAAAAGCATATTCTGCATTGTCCTGAAAGTTATCTTTAGACTTCGCACGACGGTGCGCGAATAGGGAGAGAAACTTACGGGGATGTGTTGTCCCGTGGCAGCGCTCTTGGCGAAAGGGATTGTAAAAAGTTGCCCGTCAAGTACTGATGCGAGAAATTCGTTTCGGCACTAGCGCAGGTTATTTACCACTCACTATGTTCATCGGGGTGAGAAAGGACGAAGAGTTCGAAGTTGCCAGGGCCCCAGAACTGTTCGGAATTGAGAAAGTAGACTCGAACATAAGATTGAGTAGCCCACAAGGTCCTTGATACCATCCATGAACACGTCTTTGAATCTAGATCTAGATATCTCGGTTCAGCGACACTGCAGAAATCAGTAAAGTAGTGCTGTCGTACTTGCTTTCGTCTGTCTGGTTCTCCAATCCAAAACCCCATGCCAGACACCGACCAGTTACGCTCCAGACGGCCCAACCCTTCTCCCAACCAACTGCAAGGACGTATCCGTCAGAGCTCCATTCCATGGCACAGACCGGCCCTCTTTCTTTGATATGATAAGATTGAAAAGCCTCCAATACTTGGGGCTTTGGCGCGACACCACGCTGCGAAGGGAAGCTCGTGTACTCCACATTACCACTAGGCGAATGGATGCCATGAGACCAGTAGCAGAGATTTCCGCGCCGAGGTCGACATACCAATGCGTGCCAATGGCAATGAGAGAAAACCTCATGTTGACAGCCACCTTGACCGCTCGTCGAGGTTGCTCGTAATCATCCGTGTTCACATCGTCATCGGGATATACTTGCTTCCGCTTCTGCACCCATTTAGGCACTTGGACGTCATGCACGCATGTGCCCATCCACCGGGAGATGTGTCGAGAATTGGTATTATCGTTAGATTTTCTTGTATGCCAATTTCCATTTGCTGGAGTCTGATGAAAACTTTATGTGTAAGTGTAGCCGTGACACGAGTGCCCATGTAAGAAACACACGGCTTCGTCACTCTCCGTTAGTTGTACGAGATAGGCGCGACCGTCTGATGTGACCCAAGACTCGACGTCCGTACCACGGAGCGACGAGATGTTCGAAACTGCGACTGAACCTATAACAAAAAATGGGAAAACGAAAACGGACGCGTAATACGTGCACGACTGACCATTCGAGTCGACGAGCCACTGGAAGTGGTCGTTATGGTCGCTCAGTGTCCAACTCTCGTAGTCATAGCCCCTATTTTCGTCATCATCGCGCGGGTCTGATTCATTGGTCACAGGCCAGGGTATGCGCTGGACAGTTGGTGGGTTCCTCGTTGAGAAGAGGATGTAATCTTTTCGGGGAGATACGCTGCATACAACGTGAACTGACATACAAATGTGCCAGAAAAACAATCCTACCTGAGAAGATACCCCTCCACCCGGATAACACCTTCAAAGCGTATTACAAGCGCCTGCAATGGTAGGGCTTCTCCTGGTCCGGAAAGGAATGTGCGCAAAGTACTGGGTCCCAGGCGAGGATTACCATACGGTATTTCGTCCAGCTTTTGGTGTAAAGAGGCAAGAATCAAGTATGACTTTGTGGTCTGAAATGGGGTTCATTGCAAGTCGCCACGCTTGTGTGTGAGACTACGCACCTGTATGACAAGTCGCGTTCCATCTGGAGACCAGTGAGCGGACCGATTTTCCCCATGTTCCTGGACACTAGTCGATGTTCTCGAAAGGTATGCCAGGACGGCCAACGGCTAAATAATAATTAGCGCCAAGCATTGTGGCCTCGACGTGTTGGGAGAAGGTCACACCCTGACACGCCAAATCGCGACACCATCCCTTGTCAGCGCGCAGAATAACGATTTGTGGGGACTTGGCGTTATGCTAAGCACTGATTCTAACGGCGCATTGGGCAATGGCGGGACCGTGCAAAATTGGCGGGCGATGGAAGTGGGAAAATACATGAACTGGTCTGTGAAGTTTACCACGGACCAGCGTTTCACCTTGGGTCACGGATGATATTTCCTTGACTCGGGCGCAAAAGCCATCGTCTCATTGACAGTGTGCGGGGGAATAAGTCTATATGGAAACTTGACCATAGCATGGGAACACCTCGCAAGCACTCTCGATCGGCTCAATACTTGTGCGTGCAACTCATGATACTAATACAATGCAAGGTGCCCAATAATGCGCAAATAAGGGGGGGGGATATATTCCGTGAGGTGGGGTGAACGAACCCCTCCTGGATTCACGATGATTTTATGTATAACAACCCAATCCGTCATGAGCCATTTAGCCCTGGTGTCCCCAATCACCCGCTTCGGGAACTTGGTGGGGCCCCGATCGAAATTGGTCGGGCGTGCGATTCGTCGTGAGACGACTGGCGCTGGTGGGGTTAAGGTACGATGAGCTCAGTGTCATGGGCTGCTGGCGAGCCTGACGAATGAGGTCGAGAATTAGGGTAACACCTTCACGCGACTAGAAAGAGCGTCTCAGAGATGAGCGTTGGTTAGTGAAATGACGCACCCGTTGGACATTCTTCCTAAAGCGCGCGAGGCCATAGTTCTCAATTTGTTTCGTGAGGCCCCATCCAAATCCTGAAACAATTCGAGCTTCCGTGGTCTGCAATGTTTTCCTTGAAAATTCGCTTTGAGTCTAGTGTGGAAGAACTGGAGAACATCTACAAACCGTTCTCCCAATTGACTGAAGGTCTGTGTTTCGTGTATTTGCATAGCCTTGACGTGCTCAAGGTTCCGCGTGAGACAGCGTACTACCTTCCCGTGTGGATCAACTTCACTCTCTTCGATGATCAAGCTTTCCGAGCGAGAAATGATGCCCTTTGGCGCCCATCTCGGTAACGTCGCCGTCTTGAGGATAAGACGGGTGGTAAGAAGAGAGCCCGAGGGTGTAAATTCACGCGATATCACATCACACGAAAGGACGTGTGAGGCATAGGGGTTCGGATAGCGTAAGAAAAACGCGAGAGATACAATGGACCAGGGATCGCTAAAGTGCGTCAGACATACACCGCAGGCGGAAGGGAATTATACGCACTCGTACAAGAAGGATTGCGAAAAAAACTTCATGGAAAACAACGACCCCAGCTCCTAGATACCGAAGAACCGAGGTGAGGTGATAACTGCCAGCTTATGAGTCGGTCGTTTCGGGTAATATGGTCACACGGATACGAGATTAGATCTATACTCTAACTAGGTCCATTTTATTTTATCTATCCCTATCCCTCATTCGTAACCATTATCTTTCACCACTCCCTCACTAGAGACCTCCAACCGCAATCCATCGTGCGACGGACGCAACCATATCTTCTTTCCTTCATCCACAAGACCGATACAGTATTTCTCCGTCGCGGTTGGGTTATCGGCAGTCTTTCCACCGACGTATTCGCCAATGGTGACATACTCTTCGTGAGATACTTCGTGTCCAAAGCCGGTCAAATAAGTGCGCTGCGCGTTGATTTTCCTTGCGACATTGACAGCCTCCTTGATCCCATAGTGAGAGATATGCGCTACGGGTCGCAAACAGTCCACGATGGCGACGGCATATTGATGTGAGGGGTTGTTGACGGAAGGTTGATTTATCACGGCCCACGATTTATCAGATATCCACGATACATCAGAAAGATAGATCACGGAATCCTGGATCTTGAATGCATGACACAAGTACGGATAGAGTTCTGGGACGCCCTGGCCATTGTTAGCACTTGCAAGCGGCCGACGTGATGGCAGGGCTGGCGTTGCTAGTGGCGCCAGAAGAGATGCCGATGGGCCGGGTTTTGGCGTAGAAGGCGTCTTTGTCGGCGTGGAAGGTATGGTGATGTCCGGCGTAGGGGCGGACGCAGGCGGAGCGGCAGCAGCCCATAGACGACCGTGCTGCACTTTACTCGACGTTGTTAATATTTCACATACCGTAAAATAAAATAGTAGCCGAAATCACCTTCAAATGGTGTGATTAAGATACCAGAATCTGCAACATCAATTGGTACCTTGTCTTCGAAGATGTGCCACTTGAACTCAGGAATCTGGGATACGAACGATCAGAAGGAGTCTAATCACGGGGTCTTCACTCACGTCGCCACCTCCAGATGCGTATTCTCTAGAAACCATGTAGGGGAAGGCGCGCTCCACTTCAGCGAATGTTGCTTGAGACGCATAGACGTCGATAAACTTCTGTATTGACCCTCTCAGAGTCCATCCTGATGAAGGGATGAGCGATTACGACTATCACCGTACTAGTGAACCTACCGCGGAGATCATCCAACCCATTCATGGCTGGTAGTCAATTGTGGGTCAGCATAGGAAGGTCTCTTGCATACATGGAAAACGCACCATCGGCATGAGCATGACTGATCAGCACCGCGTCAATATGTCGCAGTCCATACTTTGGGAACCACTCGACAGCAGCCGCCTGGAAGTTCTTCCCGACATCAATAACGATGGTCCTGAACTACTGTCACTACCCAATCACGCAGGATGATGTGCTAGCGAACGTACCTCTTCTTCCCGTCTTTCCCTTCAATGCGCATAACTGCAGACGTATTCCTCCTTATATTCTTCTTGCCTTCAGCCTTCAGGGTCGAGAGGCATGTCTTGCAAGGTACATCGCCCTCAGGAGCGGTGAGGCAGGACACATTGGGTAAGCTGCCTGATGTGCCAGTACCGAGGAAAATGAATTCAATTCCAGGGGCAGCTTGCACCAAGCGTGTAGGGTTATCCATGTCTAGGGAAGCTGGTCGGTAAGGTCGAACCGTCGATAATCGAAGGTGACTTTAAATTGTCCTGCATGGTGCCATCGATCACAAGAGGCAATTCATCAATCGAACGCCGCGACTGCCGAACCGCTCGAGGGGCCAATTACATTCAGTTATACTGGCGCTCTGTGGCGTAATTAGTACAACAGTTGTCAAGATTGTACATATGCTTTTCTTTTCTGAAACATCTACGGATCGGGTAAACTGGTCACTCTCGCTTTTTTTTTTCTTTTTTTCTTTTGACAAGCGGTTTATTAGATAGCAGAAGCTAACGCGCTGATGCGTGCCATGAAGCTCAAAGGGAAGGACAAAAATGCGTTTATGCACGCCCAATTGTGGTAGTGTGGGACTCAAGTGTCACGTTATTACTGTGTCTTCCTTCTCACCAATAAACCTTTCTTTGATATATCCAGTTACCTGCAGTGTTTTGATGGGTTAGGCTACATTTTAACTTTTGTTTTTGCTGTTATCCATGAGGGGCCCTCTATATAGGTGTATTGCGGCATTGCCCTGGCGTGGGAAAAACTGTCTAATGGTGGCTCGACGTTTGATGCAGTTTGTATACTCTCAGTTCGGGGGCTGCTCTTACCGGTACGCACGGGTGAGCCTAGTAGCCTACTTCGTGAATACTGCAGGACGATGACGGCGGTTTCATAACTCTTTGGAAATTCTGAAGCTACATCCCCATCTTACACGAGGTGAGTGAGTCCAACCTTCTGTACAGCATGAGGAGCAAATTCGGAAGATTTCCTTGTGTAATTGTTAAGGGGGATGGGAGCCACCTGTCAGACCTTCGAGTAGCGCTGCCATGCCAGAAATATCCCACCCTGAGAATGGCCACTTCGTAAGCCGAAGGAGGAAGGAAGGCACAAAGAACCACCGTACAAGTGCAACGGAAATTTGTTGATACCGACCGCCTGAACACGGCCGAAACGGACGAAAACGGAAGGTGTTAGGCCCAGCCCCGAGCTGACCTTACAACGTTTTGGCATACTGTACATTTGGCTTTCAAAAAATAAATAAACAACAGCACTACAACGTCCCTTGAAGTTTGGAACTTTCATCATCACGGCTCCTTAGATCAACGTCTACGCCTCGTTACCTCAGAATGTGGTACTTGGTGCTGACGAGTGTCTTCGTCGTACCAATTGGCGTTGGGTCCATGTCTTGCCCTCCCACTCGAGGAGCTCAACACACTGGCTCTCGCAAAGGCCATACAAATGGATCCGCTATGCTATTGGGCTATTGGAGTTGTTGTTGGGGCCGAAGGTCTCCTTTCTACCAGCTGTAATTCGCGTGATGCTGTGGACTACGACGCTGCCGGTCTACTAGCTGGATCTGCTGATCCGTGTTGTCACACCAACGAGGAGGAGAGGCAAAGAGTGTTCCCGGTTGGCCTTCATATTTTGCGCACACATCACTTCTATGTGCCCATCACTCGAAGGGAAACATTCCGCGACGAGGTTGCAGAGTGGGGTGGAGGGTGATGCGTCTTGACGGGGGTGGACGCGGTTGACTGCGATGCTGCGCACAGGAGCCCACAGCAAGGGTGATGGAGTATACTATTCTTACTTCCGGTCTGTCCTCGCTCACCACAGCAATTGCGGTAGTCCATCTTAATTCATACTCAGCACCGAGGTCGCGACACCAATGGTGACATGATAAAAGAGATTAACCGCATCCAAAATGGCCTCTTTCTAACAAAATTGCTCATGAAAGGTTAGGTAAAGATCTCCCTTCTTGGTGCTTGTATGGTACTTAACCGGGGATTGATGACTTTGGTGAGCTGACACCTAACTTCGCGATGAACACAGCCGACATTGATCCTAATGCAGAATCAGCAGAGAGGAAGTGTACAGCACATTTCTTCCCGCCTAGCACACCTTTCCTCGCCGCGACAGTCCCTTCGGGTCCTCCACTCCGGAACTTTCACACTCCAGAGTATCCCCTGCCATTATCTTCGACATTGTCTATGCTGGTGCTGTACTTCGCCGTTTTGGCACACCGACAGTGAAAGATGATATTGCTACAGCTTGGAACAATACCTTATAATCCACTGGGGTCATGACTGCGAGACACGCAGATTTCGGGTCACGCGCTGCCGCTACGGATAGGAGACAGACCCAAGCACAGGGGTGTGAGACAAAGCACGCGATGACCCTGACACCTTTGGCATGCTCACGACTCTACCATATATCATGGTGCCACCAAACGGGCTGCAGGCTACGACGAGAGAAGTAAGAGAGAAGGCCGAGGCGGCGGGGCAGAGACGTGTGCAGGAGCAAGTTGAAGAGTGGATCAGGCAAGTCAATGCCGGATAGCTTGCAAGTAATACTCCTGGCCTGGCCAAAGCATTAATTCCGTATTTTGTGGTCTGACCTTTGAAATATACAGTAATGTGGGCACTTAGACTTCAAACCGTGATCATTGAGGTATCCCGAATTAGGCCGTAATAGATGGGAGCACCGCATACGTAGATGCGACCACTCGACCCAGAGCAGCCCAGATTTGGAGAAGCAATGACCGCGCTCAGCTTTACGCGCATTCTTACTCGAACAGGTGTCGAACATTGACTACAGCCTCGTCTTCAAATTCATGACTTAACATGCGGTCTACGAAGCGTTACGCAAAAGTTATGGAAAATTGGGACTTGATGCTCATGCTCGTTAGCTAGTAGCCTACTTCGTGAAAACTGCAGGACGTTGACAACGATTTCATAACTCTATGTATATGTCGAGCACGCACTTGAAACCACATCTTCGTCTTGCACGAGGTGAGTGAGTCCAACCTTCTGCGCATAAGGAGCGAATTTGGAAGATTTTCCCTGTGTAATGTAAAGGGGATGGGAGCTACCTGTCAGATCTTCAAATAGCGGCGCCGTGACAGGAAATATCTCACCCTGGGAATGGTTTAGTCTTCGTTAAACCGAAAGGAGGGTACACAGTGGCAGAACTGACCATACTAGCGCGTAACGGAAATTCGTTGCCAACGACCGATGTATCCCGTTGCAGACATCCTGAAAAATACTTGAGTATTGGAAGGAGCTGATGCTTCGGTGAGGACCTCGATAGTAGACCCCTTGCGCATGCAAATTGGGTCAAAGAGATCCGGGGGGGCGCCTCTCTTCTTTGTGTAGACTTTCACAAGGCCAAGGTCGTCCCACATGCGATCAATGAGATAGTTCAAGCTGCGTGGAATTAACAGTACAACATCGTAGCATGTATTATGGCTCACTTAAGGTCCATCTCGCAGCTGATGACGACTGTGTGGTCATCATGGGCCAAACGATCCATCGTCTCGAGACTGATAGCATCGATTTTGTTATAGACATCTGTTGATCGTATATATGAGTTTCTAGGAGCTGCAGGCGTCAGACGCACAAAGGCATGGTATGTACTTCCGCGTGCCTGTGAGATAAGTGAGACAGACACAACACCTAGGAGTGAGGATATCGTCAACCTATCAGAACGTCGATAAACTCGTCCGTAGTGATCTTGAACGTGATTAGCTTGGTAGCCGAAGTAATAGGGATGACAAAACAAACATCTTCCCGGATCATCACATCGCAATTGTGTAACTTATCTGGAGATCGGCTTGAGGATTGTAATGTAAAAAAGAGGGGGGCACAAACAGCTAGCTAGGATGGTCCGTATTGTTTTCTCGTCCGTCTTGGTAAGTTTCACAGTAGCAGTTAACTGAAAAACACTTAGGATAGTGTTAAAATGCAACGGTAAGACGCACCGTGATCTGAGAAAAAAAATGTACACAATGGGGAAGACAATCACATATTTAGAATGTCTCACACCGCCAGTTGTTTTTCGTTTGAAGACAACGTCTGGTTTCCTCTTGTTGAGGCGAATCCCGACAGCATCCAGTTCAATTTCTAACAGTCGACGTTGTTCCTCTGATTTGGTAGCGTCCAGCATCATCACGATCAAATCTGCTGTTTTTGCAGTTGAAACGACTTGTCGACCGCGACCACGACCTTGGCTAGCCCCTTCCACAATACCCGGAAGATCGAGAAGTTGTATTCTTGCACCTTTGTACTCAATAACGCCAGGAATGGCCTGATCAAATATTCCATTGGCGTTTTGACACCAGATACCCTATTTCGGGGAACTCACGGTAAGGGTTGTGAACTCGTAAGCAGCGGTTTCAGAAGCCGTATGAGTTACTCTGCTCAGAAGGGTTGACTGAGGGGGCGTACACAGCTGGGGTTTAGGAAGATAGCAGGGAACAAACCTTTCCAACTGAAGGAAAGCCAATCAAAGCCACTCGAGCATCCCCTGATTTTTGCACATCAAATCCAGTTCCAGCGCCGCCGGATTTCGTGGTAGGTTCCAAAAGCTGAGCGCGGTAACGCGCGAGCTTTGCTTTTAGCAATCCTAGATGGTACTCAGTGGCCTACTCGGACGGGTTGTTGAGTTGCCAATGGGGCACGAGAGGCTCGATCCATTCACCTTATTCTTCTGCGCTGTGACATAAGTTTAGTTGTGTATGCTCGTAAGAGCAGACGATAACCATACTTCTGGCCATCTCCTCTAATCATAGCGGTCAAGAGAGCGATCTAGAATGTAGTACAAGCTAGCTCACCCTCGATCTCTTTGATCTAGGTGGTAGATATAAGCATAGAGTACATCCGATAGTGTCCAGTTTTTACACACTTTCTCTACGACGCCCATGATGAGAGTAAGTGCGGTGCGGGTTTGGGGAGAGAGCGGCCCGGATCAGCAACACGACTTGAAATGCCACTACCACGGCATATACCCAGCTTGTACCCCCATCCAGAAGCAGAACACCCCCCAGAAGATGAGGTTTACGAGGATTCATGGGACATTCAACAATCGTCCAGAGCCATTTCCTTCTCCACCACGGCGTCTACCAATAGCTCCACACTCCCAGGATCTGTGCGCCTCAAATCTCGCTTCAAGACATACTCCCCCGCAGGTTCCTTTGGTAGCCCCCCTTCATCTGCTTCTTCGTCCACCCAGATACCCCAGTACTATGCGAGGTATCACGACATCTTCACTCAGTTCCTTATGCGATACGGTTCTGGCTCTGGCCCCGAGGATCCTAGAAATGACTCCGATAGCCAGTATCTCCAAAGAGGCCCGAATCAGTCCGTTGATACCGGGGATAGTGACGAGGAAGACTTCGGGCGTACACTGTTGGATAGCTCCGGTGATCTTCTGGATATATTTTCATCGTTACTAGAGTCCGAATCGATTGAACCAGAGACTCCGGAAGACAGAGAGCGGCTCGAGTGGCAGACCATGCTTGCATCGGTGCTGGATGGCGATGTGCTAAAGTCAGAGAAGACCCGCATAGCCGTGGCCCTCGCCACTTCTGGTGAAGAACAAGACGGGTATAACCATAACCTCTGGTTGGGCATCAGGGCCAAAATCATGGGGACGGACGAAGAGGAAGAGAGGAAAAGGGTTGAGGATATGAGACTCAGAACGGTTGATCCCGTCATCAATGAAGTCTTGACCTTCCATGCTAGAGACCTCGAGAGCGGGGATGATCCCGGAGCCATCGCATTGCAACAGGTGAACGAGGTGTTGCTGCACTTGGATATCGTACACACGTTGTATCCAACCCATAAAGCCCTCCAACTTGACAAGCCTGTCGTTGCTGAACCGGATTTCCAAGCTCATAGAGACGCTCTTATTACGTGGTCTACCATCTTCACCTCTCTTCGCCGCCAAATCAATGTCTTACGGAAGTGGACAGGAAGCGAAACTTTGGACGTTACTGCACCTGTCACAAATGCGGAGAGCTCATTGGGTGCTCACTACACTACCCCTGGTGACAACGGCCCTGTTGCGGACGGTTCTACGTTCCTGGAAAGAGCCATGAAGGAAGAGTCAATACAAATGACCTTCGCAAAAGGCTTCATGACAACTGTGCACTCTCTCATTGGCGCTTCTCGAGATGCTCAAGTCAACTTGGCTCCCCTTCTGAGGAAGATGAACCTCCCATCCTTCGAACGAGAGCTGGTTCCCTTGATTTCCTTTCCAACGCAACTTGCTTTAGCAAGCTTACGGATTCGGTTGGAATACGCACAAAAGCTGAAAGAGCCAGCCATCATAATTATTGACCAGATGATAGATGACCTCAAACTTAACATCGGGATTGCATGCACGCTGAAGCGGCAATACGAAGCCTTTCTTTCTCCTGATCCAGGAGGCAATTGGAACCTACCACCCTGTATCAGCGACAGTTACGACACCGACGTATTAGACGCACTGAGTTTCTTCTTTAAATTGATCCACTGGAAACTGAAGAGCGGCTCCAAGGACATCTACTTCAAAGAGACCGACCTTATAGAAAGTCAGTGGCCAACCTTCAACGACGTCGCGTTGACTGTTCCGGGTGGGGCATCGGTGGTTGCGGAGCAATTATGGTATGTGGGACCATATTTAGAGTCTCTTGGATCTGACACTGCAAGTAGTGCGCTCACCAACAAGTTGATGGTCCGCGTTACAAATTTCTTTGAAGCCCAACTTCACCTACCTGTTTCTCAAAGGCCGACGTCTGGTCAGCGGCGAAGACCGGGTCCCAGCGTCAACGGATATGTGCGCGCCGCGTCGCAGCAAGATATGGACGACGAACAAATGATCAGTTGGTATGGCAAAATATTGGACAGTGTCCGTTTACGATACCGCAAGCTGCAGCGTTTTGTTCGGTGAGGATGTCTTGTCTCTTTATGTCCGCTTATATCTAATATCCGCTGAGGTATGTTTACCAGAGGTTTAACAACTCGGCGGAGTATACGCTGGAGGACGTTCCGATCGACCTTTTCATTGCCCAGCTGGTGGAAACGGATCATTTCCTTGTTTTCACGCGAACATATGAAGAGGAGGGAACGTATATCATCGCCTCGAGATCTTTGCGGGAACATCCAGATTATATTCGTCGAATGCTTTTGGAAGCCTTTCATGTAACCGAACAACTCGAAGATGATGGACGCAAGATCGTCGACATTTATGATCTTCACACAGAGTTTCCAGAAGAGGCTGGTTATCTTCTCATTTTGTCCCCTCGCAGCCGATTTCTCTGGAACGGGCTTGTCTTGATGCTAGAAATCCCCAAGATCGACCTGGGTTTGAAGGATGACCGGGTTCGCCTTGTTGCCGATGGTGGCCAAGTTAGGCTATCGTTAGCCAAACAAGTGTTCGCCGAAGTCTTCCCCCCGGTGGATGAGGACGGTGAACTTGATATCAAGCCGGCGCTCTGCATTATTGAACAACAGGCCCACCTGCCCGCCGTCAACAGAGAAATGAGGAAGATCAATCGCGCTACCAATCGACTCGCGGAATCTACTATTGAATCTGTCCATTATGTTCGCGACACTCTCCGAGAAACCAGCAGGCGTCAAGACCTTTTGGAGAGTTGGTATTTATTTGCCTCCGAGCACGGCCAGCACGCACAAAAGTCTATGGACCGGTCTACGCTTCTCAAGTTCAATCGGTCCCTTGTCAAGCTCGCCATCTCATGGGTCTCCTTCATTTGTGATGATTGCGACCCAAACGAACGGAAAACTTTCAAGTGGGCCGTCAACGCACTGGAATTTGCACTCCATCGCACACGCAATAACATCCTTCAGCTACCTGAAGACCAGTTCGAGATGCTTCGGCAGAAAGTGGCAAGTTGCATGACACTCCTCATCAGCCACTTCGATATTCTTGGGGCGCGATCCAATTTGGAGGCGAGCAAAGAGAAGGAAATGCGGAGTGAACGGCGTCAGGAGGCCCCTTTGGACGCGGAGGAGATATTCTCATCCTTTGGTCACAACGAGCGGTTGACTGCTGCAGGTTATTTGGACCCGTCGATCGATGAATTCTGGGAGAAAACGTCACACGCACTCGAGAAGCTAGAGGGCGCGAGGGCTACTGTGACATCGGAGCAACGTATGGCTGGCCGTGTACTTGATGACGAGAAACTCGAGGACCAATCGGCCGTTTTCCTTGCGTCCTTCAGCTCTAATATCTCGATTCGTTGGCAACAGGGGAGATTCATCGGCGCAGGCGCATTCGGCTCCGTCTACTCCGCCGTCAACTTGGATTCTGGTTCCCTGATGGCCGTGAAGGAGATCAAATTCCAGGAGCTGGCCGGCTCGCCGAGTCTTTACCAACAAATCCGTGACGAGCTTCGCGTCATGGAGATGTTGCGCCACCCCAACGTCGTTGAGTATTATGGAATCGAAGTGCATCGAGACAAGGTCTACATCTTCGAGGAGTTTTGTCAAGGCGGAAGTTTAGCGGCTCTTTTGGAGCTTGGTCGCATTGAGGACGAACACATCATACAAGTCTATACTATGCAGATGCTGGAAGGACTGGCGTACCTTCACTCCAAAGGCATTGCCCACCGCGATATCAAGCCAGACAGTGAGTGGGAAAACCACCGACGCTTCGCTTCCCCAGCTAATCAGCTATGGACGAGCAGATATTCTACTTGATCACCTCGGTGTCATAAAGTTCGTGGATTTTGGGGCGGCAAAAATTCTTGCGAGGAACCACCGCACAATGTTGCGATCTCGTCGTCCAACTGAAGGTGCTTTCGGCGGCGGGCTTGGCGTGGGCATGAGCAGTAGTCTAACCGGCACCCCGATGTACATGTCTCCGGAGGTCATCAAGAACGACACTAGCGGTCGACACGGTGCCATGGACATCTGGTCTATGGGATGCGTCGTACTTGAGTTCGCGACGGGAAAGAAACCGTGGAGTCATCTGGACAACGAATGGTGCGTGTGACATAGTAGTTTCCCACCTGAGGAAAGCCTCACGAGGACGAGCAGGACCATCATGTACCACATCGGTGTTGCTACACAACACCCGCCGCTTCCAGAACCCGATCAACTCAGCGAAGTCGGCATCAACTTTATCAAGGAGTGTCTCACCGTGGATCCAACACGGAGGCCGAGTGCATTTGAGCTCATGGATCACCCATGGATGCTGGACTTCCGGAAGGCACTGCAAAACTATGATGAGGCCGAGATGACCAAGAGCTCTCTACCTGAGATGCCACCCGAAGACGCATTCGAGTCAACAACGATCCCGTGCCAAGCTGCTATCCAAGATAAGGAAGCCGAAGCCACCCAAAGTGTTTCACCTAATCCTTCATCTAGCAGTGTCGAGAGCTCATTATCGATTGAAAGCAGCACCTTATCCCCGAGCCACTAATCCATGATTCGAATGACTACTGATAGAGGCATCAGGAGTGCCGCCCGCGCCCCAATGACACTTTCACGGACCTGCCTATTTTTATACACGAACACATGTACGAGTAGCGCTGTACCAATTTTCAGAGAGAACCGGAGAGCTCCCCACTTTTGTTTCAATATAAATTACATAGAAGCGGGGGTCAGACCGATCTATCATACAATTGTACACTGAAAACTGAAACGACGACATGGGTCACTCAATAACCCAACGAGACCGTCCAACGGTCAGAGTGGAACTTGAAGAACTCGATGTGCTATGTTGGCTACCTGCGCGGATCAACGACCGGGTAGATTCGGGTGAAACACTCTCGGGGGACGTTGGGCGCACCGCAGAGGGACCCTTACCCGATTCGATGTCGGCGTGTTGGACGAACGGTGCCGCAGATTGGTTGAAAAATCGGGTGTCTATCTGAAGTCCCATCTGACCAGGCGCGCGGATCTCGGTCGGCTGCACCGCAGCCAAAAATGTGGGAACAGGGTGATCCGTAGATGGGAAGTCAAATTTCTCGTCGTAGGCGTTTTCCTCGGCCGACCTAGCTTGGATGAAGGTATCTTCAGAAAGCGGCTCTTGAGCATTTACTAGGAGATGTTCAGCACAAAAAGGCAACGAAGGCACGGTGATTCTCTCACAGTAATTGGGCAAACCCTTATCGAAGTTCAGGCGGCACATGATGCCGACTATGAGATCAATAATGACAAGAACAACCGAAAGAGTCGTTATCGAGCCGAAAAAGACCCACTGGACGAAAGTCCAGCGGAATGTCTCCGAATCGAACATTAAACCCCAACCAATGAGATACAGAGCGGAGAGGACGAGGAACACCGCCATCGGGAACTTCAACTCCTTCCTCGCAGCGAACCAACCCTAGAGAGCGTATTAATATAACTCATTGAGAATATACGTAACGATGTACCGTCAAAAGCCAAGGAATGAGCAGCTGAAACGTCTGGGTTAGCGAGTGTCAGTTACGAAAAGCTAATATCTTACGACGAGGACGACCATCAAAAAGGCCTGATAAACCTTTGACTGCGAAGCCATGACGGCAATGGCACCGTTGTAGAGTTGATCGAGCCAAAGAGCCACCGCTGAGATAACGAAGAACAGCGAAAGCTGAATAACGGTGGATAGAGTCAGGATGAGCTTGTAAATCTTGTTGATCGTCCTGGAGGCACCGACGCGCTTGAAAGTTTGCCATCCGAACGACTAACGAGCGGTTTGACGTTAGTTTTGCCATTTAGAATTATTATAATGTACAGTCACCCTGATAAGCTTGAACGATAGGAAACAGGAAACAAGCAACGCTGCCACATTGAAAGCTAGACTTGGGATTTCGGCGTGAGAACGTGACTCCCAGTAAGTTGGTAGAAGATTGATTTGACAGGCGCCGTCGGTTGTCAGCCATTTGAAGTCCTTGTGAAACGTTTTTGTGTTGTAAATTTGGAAAGTTCCCCATGCCGTTGCGGACAGGTGTGTGAGTGCGGTCGCAATGCTAAATCCACGTGGATAAGAGACAGAAATTCAAGACCGCAAGGTATCAGACGTACATGTGAGGGATCGACTCATTGAGCAGAGCGACTAAAGACACTCCCAGCACCCAAAATTGGAAGCCAATAAACGCGACGTCTTCGCGCTTTGTGTTTCTCAGTCTGAGTGATGTTGGATTAATTAACCCTTATTGCCAATGGGGAAAGGCTAGCTTACGTCTGCACAGGCCAATTGAGGGCAACGAGGCATCTGTTGTCTAGTGTGACATTCTTCCCGTCGTAACCGAAACCCTGTAATTTGACACCCGTCTGGCCATTTAACGCAATAGCGCTAAAGTTAGATACTTCAACGTGGGCTTTTGGAAAGAACTCCCTCTTTCCCGTGGATCGGTTCGGCTCAGGGGCTGAGGGAGGTGTAGAAGACGAAGGGGTGTGGGTCGGTGATGGAATGAGTGACAACGTTGGAGTGATTGAAGAAGTATACGTGAGGGTATCGTTGTTGCTGCTGCCAAGTTCCAGTTCGTCATCTATCCCGTTGGTCGTACCAGCAATTGTTCCGTTCCAAACAAGCCGACAAGATTCGGTGCTGAAAGATTTTGGGACGTGGTCACAGTAGCGGAGTTGCGATCCGATGACAAAGAATCCAGGGAAGACTGCGTCTCCAGTGTGGATAAGCCCGGAGAGGAAGTCGGCAGCTTGCTTGTTGACGGAAAACGCTTGTATCTGAAAGAAGACCTGAACCGTGCAATTAAGGAGGGAGAAGACAAAATAGATGATGGCAATCCGTGATGCGGTGATCCTGTTCCACTGAGAAAGAAGACATCAGAAGGGTGTGGATGAACTCGCCGGGTGACCTTCCGTTGTCACTGAGAAGCGGTGCTAGTGCGGAACTACTGGCGTGCCAGAAGAGTCACCCAGCAGTGAGGGAAGGAGAACGCACGACGAGCTTCAGGTTGGGACATGGTAATAGAACCAGAGCGCGATTGAGACGCATCGCAGAGAATCTTCCTTGTACTACCCCACGGTGAGCACAAGGACATCGAAATAGACAAGGATGTCAAAGTACCTGAGCGGAAACACACCGGATAGCAATGTCAGAGAAAGGCCGCTGGGGCAGATTTAAAAAAAGGCAAAGAAAGACGAGGCAGCCCCCCGAGCTGCGAAAGAACAGAAAGTGAAAGAAAGGACAGCCAAAACGGCCCAGCCGAATGAGCGATGGAGGAAGAAAGGCAGGCGTGAGTGTGGGTGTTGGCACCGTGCGTGTGCGGACCGTGGACGACTGTCATGACATGCATGACGACCAGATAACGATAGTTGGGGGTCACACGTCGTCAAGCGATTGATGACAATTTTAATTTCATCTCGCCACACCAGCTTGATACCAACTCCGATCACCTAAGAACCAGAATTTCTCCTTCGTTCCAGCTAGAACCAACACGCCTCCTACTCGTCGTTGCAAGAACCCGTCCTCATAAAGCCGACGCAACACCTCAATCACTTCAGCCTCATCATACACAGATCGTAACCGCCATGCGATCTCGGCCTGCATAACCCCCCTCGGAGTGTCAGCTATTTTCTCGCGATAGGGCTTTGGCTCAAGCACTTGCCTGGGAGATACCCGGTCTAAACACGACAGTCCCGATCACTGCCCGCAATGCGGCACGCCACGTTTCCCGTACTTTCTCACCCGTGGTGTTTAACCATCGGCGTGGGAGCACATTTACCAGGGGCTCCTCGTCGACCACGACTGCCCAAGGAGCCGACTGACTAGAACACACGACGCGTGGAAGAACGTGACCCACGCGAACAACAAGAGGTATGGTGTTGTCCATCAGAGACTCTAGCACAGATACCACGCATTCTAAGTCGTCTTGCTCCATGGATTTTGTCTGGTTGAATTGGCCACTAAGCTTTGTCGAATACCAAAACTGTGAAAGAGTGCTTACTACAAGAGTATTCATGTCGAGACCGGTAGGGCCAGCTGCCTCAAGGATACTGAGAACGCGTTGACATACTTCCTGCTCCTTCGCATTGGATCGGGCGAACCACCCGCCAAGCGCTCGGTTCAGGCACGAGTCACAGTTCACCAGACCGTCGGAATACCTTCGACAGCAAGCGACTGTGCCCTCAAGGGTTTTGCCATGTCCAACATTGTTGTCACTTTTTTCAGGTAAAGGGGTCTGATCCCTACCCTTGGTGACATCGTCCGCGTCCGATGCGCTCGAAAAACGAGCAAATATTGTAGTCTCGATGTGATCGTCATCTACGTCGACAGACTCCTCCTCACCGGATGGGACGACAGGGAAGCCAATTTGTACCCACCAGCTTTTTTGCTGTTCCAGTCGATCTCGGTGCGGGCCACCTTAGTGTCCGCGATATCAACCTTGAAATCTACCTGAGAAGCACAACATTCAATCCACAATCCGTCCCATCTCATAGGTTCGACAATGTGACTTACAAGACCTTCTGACGTCATTTGTGCAAGCATTGCGAGATCGCCGTCTGAAGCTGTCAACGGCCACTCCATCCAGCTGTCCCGGTGTCTGCACAGCGTATCTAGGGTTGTTGCATCCTGAAACACATCTTGGACTATGGAACCACCGAGGGCGTTCTGGTTGCTTAACGGAAGGTCAGATATCGTAAGTAGGTCAGTGGGGAAATTACATTTCCGAGATTTTGAGAGTTCGGCCGGGTTTAGGCTTGTTGGGGTCTTTAACGAGCTTCGAAAGAACGCCCCGGCTGAGGAGATTGTCCTTCGCTCTCGACACCAGTTGCTCCTCTCCCACAGAGCATAGCAAGTTCGCTCCTCTAAGAGGCTCATAATCCTCGCTTGGCGTCCCGAAAACCATCTTCCGTCATGTTAGTGGCACGCACCTCTGCGAGACAGGTGTACAAGTACCTTCAGTGCTGCTTCGGCTACCTGTATCTCTCGATCACCACTTGAGTCACTACCAGATGTTGGTATCTCATGTGATTCGGTCGTGAACGCAATTTGCAGGAGCCCCTTTTCGCGGCTTTCGTCGATCCTCGAATCCCATAGGAACTCCCAAATCGGATTGTTATCTGGCTGGACTTTCACGTCCCACGATGACTGTAGTGCAGATACCGTCTCTGGGAGTATGAAACTTGTGGCCGTTTCTTGAAAACCGACCCGCCTCAAGTCATTGGTCAGACCGACATGATATGATCAAGAGGTGGTGCAGGACACACAATGCGTTCTTGTCAACAAAACGCCGGAGAAATTGTAGGTGCTTAATGAGGTCAAATTCTGTTTGACTTCGGGGGTTTGGGTCCGGAAGGTGTTCGGTGCCTCGATATTGCTTCCATAGACGAGTCCATTGGTCCTCCAAGCGCCTCATGTATATTTCGTTGCTTTTGAGCTCCCTCAGGCTCGCTACGCGTTGGCGCACTGAGTTCTTTGGAACGGCCGGGAAGATTTGATTTAACGCGAACCAGTCCATACGAGCACCTGCCTCCCTTGAACGAACTCTAAGAATGGCACTGACATCCTGCGCTAATTCGTCGTAGTCCTTGTTCCATAGGAAACGGCTCCTCCGACGCGTTTGGTCGTCGTCGTCGCCATTTTCGTCTTCTAAATTTACTGTAAACGCAGGACACAGCCGAATAAGGGTCAACTATATCAAGTCGAACGGAGATCCGCACCATCTTTGCTTTTCTTTGGCTTGCGTTTCTTATTTCCCGGGTCCTCGCGTGCTGGTCCTTGCTCCGCTATGAGTTGCTCGATCGTCTTCCCAGGTTGACTCGCTACTGCCGGGGGAAGTCCAGCAAGGGACGTGAGACCCGCTGGCGGTGGGACCGATGTGGGAACAGACACCAGACTCCGAGAAGGTCGCGCTAAAACCGCTCGCTGCGCGAAGGGCAGGACTGTCCTCGCAGCACTTTCGAGTTCCCTGATAGCGTCCCGCACTTCGTCTTCCCATCTACTCCTGTCGCTGAACACGCCAGATTGAAAATACCGCTTGCGGACCCGCGCGACTCTGATGGCCGCTGCTCCCTCCAGTGCGTGGGGGTGAACGGCCTTCAATATAGCCTCCCATTCTCGCTCTTTGCGCATCTTCTCACCTGCAACCTTTTGTGCGAGCAGCTCCTTCGCCTGTGCCATCTTCTCGGCGTGTTCCCCGTCTTGAACGTTCTCCAGAGTGAGAAGGCTAGCCTTGTCGAGCTCTCGCTGCTGTGCAACACGCTCCTTCTCAAGGAAGTCTTTCACGACCGACAACGGCGCGCTGATAGTCCACGAGATCCTTTCCAAGTCGAGATCACTCTCCTCGTCTCGTAGAGGTGAGTCGGCTATTCGTTGGGAGATATATCGTTTTAGGTACTGGCGCTGGTGCCAAGATAGGTCGTACATTCTATTCCAAGAGGTATCACGGACAATCAAGCGCGCGAAAGCGGGATCTGGTGTGATTGACTGAGAAGGGCTACTTTGCGTTGCACTTTGGGCAAAGGTCTTGCTCTCGCAAGCGAGCTGCAATTCGCCCCAGTAATTTAGAGCGTCAGTGCGAGTGCGCACGGAAAGTATCTTCCAGAAAGGAGGTGATTCAGTAAGCAACGCCCAGAGGTGTAATGGCGCGTCGTGTTTAAAAAGCCAAAAGTCTGGCGCAGAGCGATAGCTCATCGGTGACACTTTGCCCTTGAATGGTTCGAACGATGAAGGTAGGGCGTTGCTCGATTCGGAGTCTATGAGACAGTCCGGAGAATGGGATGGTTGTAAAGGTACAATGAGATTCAATTGATGCAGAATACCGAAAAGCTCGAGTAAGCGCTCCCTAGAACGCGTGCGCCCTATCTGAAGCAGCGTTTGCAAGGACTGTGGTAAGTCTTTGATCAGCGTTCGCCGACCCTCCTCAGTAGATAGGAGTTGAGGAAGCTCGTCGCTGTGGACGACAGTAGATATAAGAGAGCAGTACGTCCCGACTGGCAGACCTTGAAAACATTGAGAAAAGTTCATGATGCATTCAGTCGGCAACACGGGAATTGGTGAGTCGGGCCATGACTGGAAGGCATCCAGAGTGGCCAGATGGAGCTCCCGTGCTCTCATCATTTTCCCAGGGATGAACCCGTATAGCTGTGCGAGCGTCGATCTCTCCGTCAAAAGGACGTCGTGAATCGTCTGGTCATCAGACTCGAAGAGCTGGTCCGCCCTGCCACTGTTTTTAGACCAATGTCCTATGTTGTCAACCTTTCGTTCCGGTTGCAGCAGCCTGAGGGGTTGAGCTGGCCTCCTGGTTTTCAGATTTCCAGGAAGAATGCCAACTACCGAAGGACTATTAACGGAATATGGCGCACTGTGTGGTCCTTTTCCCAGCTCGGTGAGGAATGCATCCAACTTGGATTGGTTCACAGTAGGGAAGTGAATGATGCGAATAGGACGTTGAGCGCCCGTCACTGTGGTGATGGCGGTCTTCAGAACCTTGACTTTGTCTCTTCTTTCTAGGCTTTCGAATGTGTTTTCTATGGTACGCTTGTCAACCCTAACACCGGGTAAACCGCTGGTTGGTTCTCCAGCTGAGGCCAAGGTGTCCAAAAGAGCAAGGTGCGCATCCAAGAACTCTTTGGAACCTGGATGCGTAATTCCACCCGATTCCTCCAATATCCTCAAGAACTCATTCTCGCGACGGAGGAGAGACACATTGCTTCTCGAATGTGGGGCTGCAGACTTCTCTTTCCGCCTTTGCCCCGCCGAACCCGGCTCAAGAGAAGCTGTACGTGATACGACAGACCTCCCAACCGGGGTCTCGGTGTGGGCTATTGTCCCGGGTTCTGAGCCTGCCACCCCTTCTCTCCCAGTTCGGTTTGGACTAGCTTTCGGGTCACCGAGTCGGGATGAGGTAAAACTATTGCCGTTGGAAGTTGCCGCGCAGGGGTCTTGCAGTAGATGATTCCGTGGATCCGACCCCGGCTGGGCCGTTTGCTCACTATCTGTGGAACTTTGCGGACCATGACCGCATTCTTTGGGAGTAGGCTGCGGCTCTACTTCGCTTGCATGTGCGTTCGATGATCGTGGCCCAGATGAAGGGTGACGAGATAACTGAATACCAGGAGTATAGAGACCATTCTGGGAACGAGGGCGTTCTACTCGTTCACCCGTGAAAGGAGGTGACGGGGGCCGCATACTGGACCCATCCCTCCTTGGGGGCAATGATCCCTCGGGAGCGACGTGGTTGCCTTCTGACGGACGGCGGCGTTTCTTCGGTGTTCCAACTTGGCCATCATTCGATGCACCTCTGAGCTCTCCACCAGTGCCTTCTGGCTGCGGAACTCCCCTGCTTTCCTCAGCATCATGTGGACTACGATGGCTTTCACTTGGCGGAGTGACGACCTTACTGGGACCATCGTGCCGACTTTTCAAGGGATGTTTGCGTGGTCTTCCGCGTTTCCTTGGTGTGCGCACTGTACCAATATCCGGATCGGTGCCTAGTCCCGCTTCCTCTCGCCCTCGTTTCCTTCCGCGGACTGTGCTTCCCGAAAGCGTTGTGGGTGTCACAGACTTCGCGCCTCTGCGCGCCATCTCATCGGTATCGTCTTCGGCCCTTGCCGCTCGGTTGAACGCGAAGTCCATGAAGCGATTAAGCTCGGTTGCGCCCCCGTAAAAGTCTTCTGCAACGAGAGGCGCAAAGTTACCAACATTGGAGAAGTCAGCGGAAGAGTAAGGTCCATCTCGGTCGTCCAATTTCTCATTAGCAATAATTGCCCGATAAGATGCAACCGTAAAGTAGCGCCAACGTCGTTCGCGGCCATGAGTTTCCATAAGTTGGGCAACTCTTAAGTCGCCAAGATGTGTTGGAGGAGGGACTTTCTCCAATCTGGTCAAGAGCAGTTCAAGTGTACGACGGTCGAAATTCCCCAGTGCTCCCGATACTTCCTATTCGAGTATCACGTTATACTGAGACAAACGAAAGGTACCAGTTTGCCTACATTCAAGGTCATGCCTTTCGTCCCAGCACTCTCCAGCAAGTCGACCATCTGTTTTTGAAGAGTTGTGTTCAGCTTGATTGTGCTGGATTGACGATCTGCGAAGGTGTTAGGCCGGGACAAAGCGCTTAGCCTATATACCAACCTGACACATCGTACATTGAAGGCCCTCGTGTGACGGCAGCCGGACTCTCGTCTTGACCGTTTGCGGCATTGAGGTTATCAGGAACTAATCGAATGCACGGGATTGCACCTTGCCCACTCCTAGCGGTACTAGGTAACATCACTTTTTCCACGACACGATTTTCAATAAGTTCGCGGAGTCGGCTTTGAAAAAAGCGACGATCAGTTTTGGTAGGGTTCAGGAATCCCTAGAACAGAATAATCTCATTGATGATAAATAGAGTTCAGGCGGCCCCACTTACCAACGTAACTAGCAGATTCTGTGAAGGGTGAGTACGAGACTTGCAGTTCTTTAGCAGTCTGACGACCCTTGACTGGATAAGGGACAGGCTCGATAGATGTCTAGCGTCGATTGGATCGAACTGGACAGGAGTTTGGAATCCATCTGGGCTTATAGTATTCTCCTCGTTGTCAGGGCCACCTTCGTCGGCTCGAATATCTTTAGATAAACTGGCACCTTCGCCCTGAATTTGCCGCCACAATGGGCTACGTTCAAAGAAATATTTGTGGATGCAGAAGTTTGTGCCCACGCCACCACGACGGAGCTTGACAATGAGTTCGAGCTCGAGCAACTGTTTTATCAGATAGAAACAGGTTTTTTGATCATATCCTGTCTTCTTGCCAAGGTCGACGGTACTGATACCGTGTTCTCTGCCACGAGTGATGAACTGGAGCGCAGTGTAGACCATAGGCGTTAGCTTTGGTGGCTACGTGCGCAAAACGTTAATGAGTGTGTCCTGGAGAAAGCAGAGAAAACGTACGCGGATGTGCGAACCAGTAATTGCAGAGAACGAGGTTTCTGCATCAACAGCGACCCTCAGTGTGTCCCCGTACTTCAGTTGTAGATTGTCCAGAGTGGTTGACATCGCGTCGGGTAGTAACGCCAGCAAAGTTACCCGTGGCGTATCATCGGCATTGCTTTTTGCCTTTCTTTTCTGGCTCTGTTGCGGTGCGATGTGCACTTCGGTTGTAGTACCGTCCGGTACAGTCCCCACTTGCACAGTAGGCTGAGAGACGACTAGGGACCAAACGAAAGCAAAATATGCATCATCGACGACCTGTTGAGGAGAATCAGAGTAATAACCCGCGACGAAGTCGCGAAGTCGCGAAGGATGGCAACCTATGAGAGGAAAGATTGGAGGTTAGCCAAGCCGAGACAGCTAATATGCCGTGCCCAAGCCGGGTTCGAACCGCCGCCTAGCCCCCCAAAGAATAACGTAAACAAACGCACCGAGATCACCATCGAAGGCAAGTTCGCGAAGGCAGTGATGTACCAGTTCATCCATGTTAAGTCAGCGCGGGCGTGGGTGAGACGAAAATTCCGCCAGTCGAAGGAATCGAACCCCTCTCCTTCGGAACGGCAAAGACTCGGAAATAGTGCGGTGTGGCGATGCCTTATTGTGAAGATGCCAATGACGAGATATCACTCTGCTCGACCAGTAGGTTATACTATGACGGTCACCACTGACAAGTGGATGGTTTATGACGCTGCAAGAGAGAAGAGAAAGAAGTGCTGTATTACGTCATTCCGTAGCAGACCGGCGGGAATGTTGAGTCACTCCGAGTGACTTCCGGGAAATGTTCTACTACATACTGTGTTGGCCCAGGACGTTTATTGGAACGAACTTCTAGGTGGGTCGTAATGATAAGGGGGAGGGACACCGAAAGGAATATATCATCAAGTATCGTGGTATGGGCGTACTGAAAGGGGGTGACGCTTTTAAAAACGGATAAAGTACGTCTATCGTAGGTAAAGGAAAATACCAGAGGATCTATGCTGGTGCGCCCGCTGGGCTTTTCTCTTTTGCTTCTTCCCACAGTTGCCGTAGCACGTCAGTAAAGCCAACCTTTCCCAACTGGGCGTTCTGCTCGAAGCGCATCGCGAGCCAATTTTCTAACTTGTCTGCCGCAGTTCGCCACATCACCATTCGTGCTTGAATCTCTGCCGTCTGATGAAAGGCAGTGCGCCCACCCGGAGCAGGGGAATAGAGGATCTTTTCGTGACATGTTGCAAATTGAGAGAGGGAGAGGTTGACAGAAGATATGGTCGTGGTTTGTGTTGATGGGTCCACAAATGAGATCTCACGGACGAACGCATCCTCTGAGCCACCAAAGAGCTATCCGCAGCCGTTTCGGTAAAGCGAGTGGCATGAAAGCGATGACCATAGACGCACCTTGACGATCCATGTAGGAGTCCGTTGTTTGCAACCAAGCACCCGCTCCGTCCGGATGAGACCGGTAACGGGATTGACAGAGCGGTCGATAACATCCACAGTCACGACATGGGAACAATGGGGATTGGGGTATTTATGCCACATCCCAATGATGACATGCGCCCAGGAGTGGCTGAGGGGCAAGAGAGAGCGGTGAGCGTCGCATCTACACAGAAAGAAAAGAAATATTCACTCGTAGTTAAACGACTGGGAGAAGTAGTGCATGGTGCGAAGGAGAAAGAGGTGTGTCTCGGGGCAGGGAGCGGGGTCAAGTACCGTACCGTTCGGGGGTAAAAATCTATCAGGGGATAGCCATCGTCGTCCGCGCCGGCGAGAGTCCACATTGGCCCGTGATTTGCTTTAGCTCAGCTCATCCCACGCCCACCACTGGCTCACGGCTCACTACGGTTGAACAAAAACACACAAAACATCAATGCCCCTGCCATACGACCTCTGTGCCCGTCTTCAAAACTCTTTTCGTGCACGCCATGCACGCGTTTCTGTCCCTCATACCACCCAAAACCTCGGCATTCTCTCCGTCCTTCTCCGCGCCGGTTTCCTTACCAATATCACGCGTGGTACAATCGAATCCCCTTCGCCAGCAGAGTTTCTAAAGGCCGGGGAAGCCCAACGTCGCATATGGGCGGACCTTAAATATAGGAACGACCGACCGGTTCTCGAGAACATGCACCTCGTCAGCAAGCCGAGCAAACGCGTATTCATGGACATCAGTGAAATCCGGCGGTTATGTACGGGCCGCTCTGCGAAAACAGTCAAACCGTTGGGAATGGGCGAGATCGCGGTCGTGCATACGGCCAACAAGGAATACGAATGGCTGGAAGCAAGAGAGGCAACCGAGCTGCGCCTTAGCGGAGAGGTCATCTGTCGTGCATCGTAACACACCTTCAGCCACTCCTGCTGCCCTTTAGCAGATCTGTCGGTATCGTACTATATCCCACTTCGCTTCTCTTTGCCGCAATACCACCTCCTTTTATCTGCTACACCATGATGCGTCTTCCAAGCATTCACTCCCACGAGCAGCCGTATGGCCGATTTCATAAGTATAATACAACATAACAGTACGCGCCTCCATCCCCATCCAAATGCTAACGACTCGTGGTTAGTCTACGCACTACGTTCCTCCGAGTCTGGCTTCCAATAGCTCCGAAAGGCGAGCCCTCATCTTGGGCCTGTTCTATCGTCAACGCGCGTCCGTGCCATACCAACATTTCCAATGTGCTTACACTTCGAGTAATTTCGCCTCCAGTGCTTGCTTCTCTTCTTGCAATGCCAGCCGCTTCTCTGCATCCAACTCGGTGCTGTGATCTTGTGAAAAAGAAAGCCACTGGGTAGATAAGCGTGGACTTACAAGACGTATCCTCCTTGACCGTCGTAGTGCAGAATCATGGCGTGATACTTCCACAACGAAGGTCGATGCGAAACCGTTAGTAACGTTATTCCGAGCTCGGTGGCATGGTCCATCATCATGCCTTCAATTTCTGTGGGAACCAGGGACGTGGCTTCGTCCAGTACGGCGTACTGTCCATCTACGATCAGCCTATCCTTACTTTAGTGGATGTCCGGTATTGACAACCTACCTTGGGTTTATGATAAAATAGGCGCGCCCACGCAATCTTCTGCTTGTCACCCCCGCTGAGCACGTCTCGCCACTCGCGTGCGGCATCCCATCCACCCTCTCGCTCGACCACGCTTTCCATTTGGACCATCGAAAGAATCTCTAAGAGTTCATTGTCGGTTATACCACCTAGAACACTTGCTCAGGCTTGATATCAGGGTTGCGAAGCTACAACTTACGCTCCTCCATTTCGGCTCTATTGTGGGGATAGATCACTTGGTCGCGAAGTGTTCCAATTGGCAGGTACGGTCGCTGAGGAATCAGGATGAACTGACTGGCCGGGGGCTTGTACACAACTCCGCCTAGAGGTGGTCAAGAAATGCCGAAGGACTGCAACAAGCATACTTACCATATACCGGCCACAATCCTCCCAGAATACGGAACAGCGATGACTTCCCACAACCTGCGGGTGCAGTCTTAGTGAAATAGCCTTTACAGAACAAATACTCCGCACCATTGGGACCAACGATAAGTAGATGTCGCTGATACTTTGGTTAGCAAAATCAAGTCTCCTTTGTCATTGGACACTCACCCCCGGTTTGACGAAGAAGCTTAGGTTTTTGACCAACAGGTCTCCATTTGGCGTCACAATAGGTACGTTTTCGAATCGAATCTCTTCTGACTCGATAATCTTTCCGCGGCCTTTGAGGATCTTACTATTCTCTTCCGTGCTCGCACTGCTAACCAGCGCCTTCTCGAATTTGCCCTTTTTTGTGTCTTGAATAGTATCCAGGAGCATAGACACCCTAGCAGTGTAGCCCGCAAGCTCAGAAAGATCTTTGTAGGAATACATTACCCTGCCGAACGCATCTGTTGTGAGTAGTCAGTAAAGGAAACCGACTATCAGGACTGAACATCACCTGAAGAGGATAAGAGGAGGCGACGATTCGTCACGAAGCCTTTAAAAAATGACCAGTGGGTATGTGATATGTACCTGGTATGGATGCTCACCTTCTGTCCGACTCCCTAAGTCACTATTGTAGATGCCAGGTAGCTTGAAGAAGACGGGGATAGCGCAGATGACGAGCTATTGCTAATGGATGAGCAGACAACGTGTGCATGACAAAGATTTCATTTACCCCAAAGCTACCCCACAGCCATTTGACAATACCTTCTTCGACGCAACCGTGCCACCAGCGACGAACGAGAACTCTGTTCTCGTGCATAACAAGCCCCGCGTATTCCCGTTCGACAAGCATCTTCTCTGCCTCTTCGCCTCCGAAAAATGCGATCTCTTCCGCAAATTCCACCAATCTTGAGTGCGTGTGGCGCAGGGCGCCCAGGAGCTGAGCAGATATTGAAGTGTAGGCTCCGAACGGTGGTGTCAGCTTGCGCACTGCATTAGCACACAACTCAGACTTTCGAATGTGAACAGAATGTACGAGTGCTTACACAGCGCCGCGGAGACTTGCACAAGAACAGTGAGTAACACGAGTCCCTCGGCACCCACATTCTGAGAAAGCTGATAGTTGTATAGAATGACATCAAGAACCGGCTTCGCTAAGTTGGCGTATATTGCAGCAAGGTTATTGGAAAACTTCTGGATATCTTGGGTTATCATCTGGTCGGGATTTTTGACCCTATCGTCAAGATTGGCTTGGGAGTTGTTAGCTGACGGGATAACCAGGGTTATTCTGACTCACAAAGTTTGTAGTACACTTTGCCCTCCGGCCCCTCTTGTTGGTTTCCCAAGTATTGTGTCAAGACCTCCTCCGTAAGGCGGGTGCGGTACGCTATAGCGAGCTTATTTTGAACGTAGCTAAGCCAACTGTTGGTCCATGTCGCTGGGATGGCCACCAATAGCCAACGAATGATGTTCAGAAGGAACGGGAGAGTTTGCGCGCGAACCAACGACGCGACTATCCTTGAAAGATACTGCAGTTAGTATAAACGCGTCAGGAACACACCGCAGCTCACTTTCCGTCCAGCGCAGCGACATATAGAGATATAGCAGTCCGAAATATTAACAGGCTAGTGTGCATGAAGAGTAACAGGGCCTCTTTTGATCGTAGACGTGGTATCAAGAGCCTGAGAATCCTGGTAAGTCTCTGATAGAACACGGCGTCCACCTACGAAGTGAGACAATAAGGTTAGTCCGAGAGAGACACATAATGCAAGCGTACAGCAACTCTAGGCGGTTTATCCGACACAGACGCCTTGGACCCATCACTTCCCTTTCCTTTCGATGTAGAGGGAGGAGTTGGGCGAGTTGATACGCTACGAAAGGTTCCAGCGAGGACGTAAGCGGTGAAACCTGCGGTTAGGACGCGCTGTATAAGCGGCCTATGGGTTGCGTAGGTCTTAGCAAAGCTAGTGAGAGCCTGCGGTGAGCTTTGTCTGAGTGTCGAGATTATGGCCATCGCGTTGCTGGTGTGCCAGTGTCCAGTCTGACCGCCAGCTATATAGCGTCGGGCCCTTTGCAGCCTTTGCAGCTTTGCGGGGAATCTTAACACGTGAAACACATGGTCACGTGAAGCCAAGACTGTTCGTCCTGGCCGCATACATCTGCATACTGTATACACTATGGGCAACCTCTCGGACCAGATCAGACAACTTCTCAGTCAGCCTGACACAGACGCCTCACAAATAAAAGCCTTAAATCATTTAAACGCGAATCATGCTTTCTCTCAACCAACTTCCGAACTTGCTGACGCTGTACAGAACATGCGCCATGAGAGAGACAGCCTCCGAGTTTCTGTGCGTGTCCCCTCCCATACTTTGACACAATCTGAGCGCATCCCGTAGTTTAGCTGGCCGCATCGTATTCCGACATCCAGAAAATGAGGTCTGAGCAGGCCACATCCGTGTCCCTTCGTCTTCATTCAGCTCAGGAACTTTCTCTCCTTGGTCATTCATTAGTCGACGAACTCTCGTCGTTGTTTGGACAACTCCTCACGGATAGTTCCCAGCAAAGTGAGAGTACGACCCTTCTAGAGGATCTAGAGGCGATGCACAGGAGTTTGAAAGAGCAGGAAAGCATAAAAGCTTACGTCCAGGTCATTTACAGAACCTTGCAACTAAGGTGTGTGCAGTGGCCTATCTCATCTCTACCTGGCCACTCATACTTGATCATCAGTAAAGCTGCTGTGGAAGAGATTAGCCCTGATCGCCCCATCGCTGTCTCCGCATACCGTTCGTTACAGGCCCTCGTCTCCACAGTTAGGCAAGGTTGTTCTCAAGTTGACGACGTCACTGGTGGGACGGGTATTTCTTTACGACTTGTATCCTTCCTGGAAGAGACACGAAGGGGAACCTGGTCAAAGATGAAGGCAATTCTGTTCACGTATGTTGCTGTGCTATTCGACGCACGCATATTCTCTTTATCTACTCTGGACCTATTAGTGCCTTGGTCGCTGCCTCAGAAAATCTGCAATGGCCTATGCCAGTTAATTACTCCGTCGCTAGCCTAGAGCACAGGAGAGCTTTTGAGACTTCGTTCCGTCGTTTACTCGACTTACAAGAAATGTGAGTGTCGCTCTCACCGCACGATTTCTTTCGCTTAGCGCACCTCTCCAGCGGACAGAAACTACACTCAGATGAAGACGAATGTGCCAAGAAAGACGGACTTTATCCCATTCAAGCACTAGTGCAGCCCATTTCCCAACGATTCAAGTACCACTTCGAAGGTCCTCGTCACACAAACAAACTGGACAAGGTAATGCCGATATTTCCTGGGAATCCTAAATCGGAGATCTCATTACCCCTAGCCCGAATGGTACTTCACACACATTCTCAACGTTTCTCACGAGCATCGGCTATTTTTCGATAACGTCGTCCAAAGCTTACTCATATCAACAAAGTTCAGTGATATTGACGCATGGGTACGACCATCGTAGATCCACTTTCTCACCAAAGTAACGCATTTCTCAGCGAGAATTCACCTGCAGCCTTCTCCCCTTCCTCACTCGTCACATAAGAAGAACCATACCTTCACTCCTATCCCACCCTCCCCTTCTCGCTCACACGATATATCAGGCGCTTACTTTCGACGTGTCGCTACGTGAAGCCGGATTCTCACTGTCAAGAACCCTTTCCCAGCGGAGCATAGGTGACACCGATTGGCAAGGGGCCAGTGAAGTCATTCTAGGACGAAAGGAATGGTTCGACAGATGGGTTGAAGGAGAGAAAACATGTGAGCGTCGGTGCACCATGAAACAAACGTGTTCATTATCTCATGCATACACACATCCAGTCGTTCTAGACAGGTACCATGAGATTCTTGGTGCTAAGGACGCATGGACAATTGTTAACGATGCGACTGAGTCGGGGGATCCCGTGAGTTCTGACGACCTCCGATACACGGTGTCAGCACGGCAGTTGAAAGCGCTTGTGGAACAAGTAACCGACCGCTATTCACCTCTTCCTAATTTTTCCCAACGCACTCGTTTCCTCGTCGATGTCCAGTTGCCTTTACTCGAGGGGTATCACAGTCGCATCTCTTCCTCTCTGGATGCATTCGAATCGCTTTCGAGTTCCATCGTTCGTGCTGTACCCGGCGCATTAGGAGCTACCTCCAATGGAGATACCCGGAGTCGGGGTCACCCAACTGCCGGGGTCGAAGGTATCATGCGATTGTGTAAGGCGTTGATTAGCGCAAGGTACATTTCAAATGCAATGGAAGGATGGGGAGAGGACCTAGTGAGTTCTTATTCCACGAGACGAAAACGTCCGAAAAAATTGACGCACAATGCGTGTAGTTCTTTCTGGAGCTGTGGACCGAAATCAATCTCAAAGCATCTCTTCGGGCTCGGGCAGAGATGCATCCCTCCCTTCCTGATCCTAAGAATTCATCACGGGATGCCGCAGATGGGACCATTTTTGAGGAGCTCGTGCAACAATACGAAACACTGGTGGCGAGGACAGAAGATATGATCGTCCAGCAAGTTTGTGCCGAGGTAGAGGCTGCCTGGAAGGTTCATTTTGCGAGGTGTGCATTGCCTGTTTCCCCACTCTCCGACACATCTCATCGGTGCCTTACCTCTTGCTCACAGTCTCAGCAACAACAGCGCACCCCACTCAGATGTACCTATCTCTCCTACCCTCCTTCCAGCACTTTCTGTGCTGTCATCACACCTTTCTCTCTTGCGTCGCACCCTTCCGCGTGCGCCTACAAGTTCGGTGTACAGGCGTATCGGTTCTCATCTGTGCACGCACATCCTTCAACGCGCGATCCTTTATCGTCGCGCACGCGAGATCACCGGCGCCGAGCGCAGGGTCTTGCAACGCGAGAGCGAACTGTGGGTTGAGACCTGCCGAATTGCCCTCCCCGATGCGGGCGAGCGTGTGGAAGTGCCTTGGCGACGACTCGTTCAGGCTGGCCGCATCCTTGGTGCGAATGACGAGGTCTGGGAACAGATCCTCGAGGTGTCGTCTGACGATCTTGGTCATGAATGGGGGCCGCGAATCACCGAGTTGATTGACGGCGCCGACCTCAGCCGCGAGGAAGTCCGTATGATCGCAAGGACGAGAGAGGACTGTGCGTTATAATGGTGCGATCGCGGCGTCACTCCGCACACCTCCCCAACGGTTTGGTCCTCGTGCATGTGTCGCGTGTTTGTCGGCGGATGCAAAAAATCCGCCGAATGTCGAAATGCACATGTGCTATTGTATGTAGTTACCGACTCACGGCCTTGCAACGATCAGAAAGACTCTATCACTCATATTAAATGTTTTCCGATCTACTGGCAAGAATCACACAACAGCTTAGTTGGTATCAATGAGTACAATCATCTCCGGATATTATATCTTGTACACGATGTTCTCGCTCAACATGACCTCATTTGCTTCTGTCATCGCTTGACACGCCAGAGTCGCTTCAGCCGTGCCAAACAACAAGGTCGTGTCCAAGCCCTCATTGACCGCTTGCACGAGGTCTGCCAAGAAAACTTGTTCGTCGTCCTGGAAGTTTGTTGCCCAGAGCCGGGCGACCCTAGATCGGAAAAGCTGCAATCTAAGGCGGGGGTCCCCGTGTCAGAATGTTGTGTCACTGCTATGTACACCATCATAAGGTTCGTTCGCGTACCTATCTGACCGAATCCCGGCGTGATCTTCACCGGACGTTCCGACGACAGACGCCGTCGGGTCAAGATCCATCCGCACGTCTTCTTCGCCCTGCTGTCCACCCGTCACGCCCCAGATAGGGTCCTGGCTTATCCCGGGGGGTACAGGATCGATCGCTTTCGCTTTCAGTGCAGGAGGCACGGCCATCCGCTCGGGTGGGCTTTCCTCTTCACTGACCTGATCGTCGTCCTCGTCTTCCTCGCTGCCCTCCTCTCCGTCCTCGTCTCCACGCGCCGCCGCCCCCCCATGGTTGACCTTGTGTTTCTTTCGCCGCTGTCGCTTGACGACGTCCTTGAAGAGAGCGTATCGTAAGATGTCTTCCGCCGCAGACGCGTCCCTCTCCTCGACTTTGGGTGAGAGTCGTGCCTTGGCGTGGGCCGTGGCTAGACGGATAAGAGTTTCGAGCGTACGTGCCGTCAGTGGTGAGGTCTAGTGGCGCTCTTCAGTCAGCCCTGATAGGAGAAACCCAAAAATAACCCCCCCCCCGGATATGTCTGCATTTACCTTTTTCCTGTTATCTTCTGCTGCCTCGTTTCGCAGTTCCGCGTATAATCCGACAATCCAGTCTGCCGCGCCCTTGGTCAGCACGGGCGCTGGCTTGCTTTTGGCATACTGGATGTATTTTTTGATGAACGCGACGCTGAGCACCTCGACCTTCTTTGCTTGTCCTGCGCGCGTCTTGGGAAGTCTTCCTGCCGCCATGCCGACGTGGAGGAGTGGGTCGTACTTCTCGAATGGACTGGTATCGGTTGCCTCGTTGGTAGCGGAGGCAGACGCGGGGTTCTCGACAGAGAGGGGCTGCGAGAGCGTATCCTGGATCGGCGTGCCCTCCTCGACACCCGGTGGGAGGTATCTGTGCATTCGCAGCACGTGATCGGCGATCAGGCGATCTTTGGTTTCATCGACGTCGTCGGTCACAACGAATAGCAGGTCGAAACGAGAAAGAAGGGAGTCGGGGAGGGCGATGTTCTTGTGAGGGTCTTTGTGAACGTCGTACTACATATGTACGGGACCAATTTACTTTTGCGAAAAAAGTTGTCGAGTAAAATGCGCGCACCTGTCCATAAATTGGGTTGGCGGCAGCCACCACGCTACAGCGTGCGTTCAAACTGGTGTGGATACCGGCTTTGGCAATGGTCACGGTTTGTTGTTCCATAACTTCGTGGATGGCAACACGATCGATGTCTGACATCTTGTCGAACTCGTCTATGCAAACCACGCCCCGGTCGGCGAGGACCATGGCGCCCGCTTCCAACCTGCGCTCGCCAGTATCCTTGTCAGTGGTGACGGCCGCTGTGAGACCGACGCCTGAGCTGCCTCTGCCGGTTGTGGCAATGGCTAAGGGGGCAGTGTTGAGAACGAAACGCAACATTTGCGATTTTGCGGTCGATGGATCGCCGACCATAAGTAGGTTGATGTCTCCACGAATATGTGTCCCATTCGGGAGGTTTTTCTCCGCGCCACCCAGCAGAAGGAGTAGCACGGCTCTCTTGATCTGATCATGGCCAAAGATAGATGGAGCGAGGGACTGTGAAAGGAGCTCGAAGATATTCTTGCGTTTTGCCAGTTGGTTGATAGTCCGGATGTCTGAGTCGGTCAGGGGCGTCTGGGCGATTCCACCGCCGGATTTGGAAGAAAGCAACACGATGTTATTGGCTAAAATGAGCGTTCTATGCTGTGTTTTAACGAGTGAGGCACAAAGAACAACACAACAGAGAACACACTTGAACGTTCCCGTGGCACCACCACCAACGCTGCGATAGGCACCAACGAGCTGGATGCGGTCTCCCGGCTTACACTTGTCTACCAGATCGTCGTCTAGGATCACGTCCGTACTGCGCGGCAACTGGCCTGCAGGAGCTCGCTCGGGCATCTCCTGGATGCTGATGCGTTGGTGATCACGGAAAGTGCTGAGACCATACTCTATCTGTACAGGTTGCCCTTCATCATTCACCTGCGGTGTAACTGACGTGGTGGGGGGTTGGTTGGAAGTAGAAGATGTGGCGTCCCGGTACTCGCGTGAGTGAAAGCGCTTGGTGTCAGGACAGTAATGGATAGACTTGAGCATCTTGGGACGAACGAGTGAACAACGCGTGACAATACCCTCGAGTGATATCATATGGCCGAGGTGAGAGGCTCTGAGTGTCCGAGGGCTGACATGGTGATCGCCAAAGGAACCGTTGAAAGCAAGACCATAACCCTTGCCCTCGATGTCATGCTTGTCGTCCTCGTGTACTTGTTCTATAACGGCGAGAAGTGCAGCCTGAAATGCGGGAAGGAAGTCTACAGGATGTTTGAGGAGACCGTCCGCGTAGTCGCGTCGATAGCCGCGTAAATCGTCGATATTAACCGTGAGACGCGACTGGTCGAAACGGAGCATACGAAGGATATCATCTCTATAGTTATAGATTGGTGAGTCCGCTGTGAGAAAGTCTTCGAAGATGCGCGTTCTTTCGCGCTGGAGATCATCTTGAGGGACGGGTTCATCGAGGAGAGACATGGCGACTGAGGATGCCGTGTTGAACCAGCACGTACAATACGCGTGACGGTTAATTGGCGTGACAGGTGTGACAGGACGCGATCAAGTTCAAACTTGGTTAAAATAAACCGATCCGAACGAGGACGACAATGGAGCATCTTTTCTTCACTTCGATGATGCCCAAAATTGGATTACATCAACCTACAACGAAAAAAAATATCTGGGAATGACCGAAGGAGTGTTCGCAATTCGATATAGGTACAACCATCACGAAAAAAAGAATGACAACCTCGATGACAACCACCTCCCGACACATGGTAATAGATTGTGAATGTGGGAATTAAAGTCGCATAAATAGAGCCGCGAGAAGGACAACGATACAACCTCATGTCCTAGCAGGGTGCAAACCCTATCAGTTTCATGGGGTTCTCACGAGAAGATGTGATGTGAGCGAGTGGGCCGATGTTAGCTAGAACAGTGTCAGGATAAAAAATTCCGATCATGCCGACATGAACGCCGATATGCCCACCATAGAAATGCTCTGAATATCGACCACCAAGTTCACGGCTTCAATGGAGGAGTGGGCTGTTGCCGCCTATTGCCCGCTTCCAATCGACTTGACCACCACCTCCACCACCAGCGGCCCGCTGCATGGAGTGATGAGAAACTGGGTCAGCGGGCGGATTTAACGAAACAACTCACCAAGTCTATACTAGGACCTCGTTCAGCTACCTGTACCCTCGGGATTTAGCAAAACGTGGTTTGTGTATGCGAGGGAAAAAAAGGCGCACTGGTACAGCGGAGGCGAGCATGCCGAGTAAGGAGATGAAGAAGAGGGTATACGACGAGAGATGCATTGCTGATGAGATCCATGTGGGTAAGCCAGACCGCTTATATGTGGATTCCGTGGCTTGTTCGGGGGGTCACACGCGTCACGTCAGTCTCAGGCACTCAGGCACAGGGGCAACTACCAATCCGAGAATCCGGTCTGTGTGTTTTTTTTTTGGAGTCCCCTATCTCGGTCACTATCAGTTAAACAGTTGACCTGATCAGACCCTCCCTTCTCTCCGTAACATATACGAATGCAGTTCCTCCCTCTCGCTAACCGTAGTCTGCACAGGTAACGAGGGGTCATAATTACTGTTCCTAGAACTTCCCACATGGTGCAGACGGGTAATACCTGTCACATTCAGAGAGTTCCCTTCACCCCGTCTCCGCCGTATTTGATCGGGAGATTGCGGCGCGGCGTCCCGGCGTCAGCTGCATCACTAAACACTTCTGACAGACATTTGCCGACGCCTTATTTTTATCGTATGTTAAGCCCCGGTTGCGTCCATTTGGAGCACCAAATGCATTTGTGACCTGCAGTCACCTTAGGTACCTCAAATATTCCGCGGCTTTCTCAAGGGCTTGGCAGTATTTACTGTCCGACAACGTGTAGGGTTTAAGGTTTAATAATTTCCCAAACTGGGCACAGCTACTGGGGAAAGGTTTCCACGGACCGCTGCAGATATCATGTGGTGATATGGTGCAATCTCGGGGTTTGTCTTCGACTTTGTGCGACTGGCTAGCATGTGGAGCAGTGGTGTGGAAAGTCCACACGTGTTTTGGAGTGCAGTTGGAGAACACACACCACGATGATTCGCGAGTTTTGGAAATGAATGGATCTTCTCATCTGTTCACTTTCACTCATGATCATGATTTGTTGACTTGACCACCTTGGAATCGGCCCCCTTGTTTCAGAGAAGACACCCTGTGCCGCTGATTTCAGCCACAACCGGTTAAAAGATAGCCCGAAACATCTAACAAGCCCGAAACGTCACGATGCCTGTCACGTCCATTACGGACATGTACCCACTTAAAGGGACGACCGCGTGATTGCTATGTTATCAGTCAGACTTGACGCGCTTGATGGCGTGGATCTCATCGCGTCTTGAATTATAGTAAGTTAAGTGAGATGTCTTCCGTGTCTTTCGCCGCTGCACGTGACTAGCATTCAGGCTCGATCCCAATGAACCTCGCTTACTTGGCAGTGCAGAAGAGACGCACAATGTTTTTCGTGTCCAGTCACAACAAATCTTCGTAAGTCGTATCAACCCATTGCAGTGGAAGAGTCGATTACACAATGTAATACAAGTATGCAGTAAGATATTAGTCCTGACGTTTGATTAGCTGAATGATCAACGCAAGCAACGGCGTGCATGGGACCTACCCAGAGCTTGATGAGGCCATCCCAAGATGCAGTGACAACTTTTGACTACAGTGGTTCGCCGTCAACACATCAGCCAAAATAAGTGGTCAATTTGGACGAACCGTTTCGTGGGGCAACCACTCGTGCGCTATTACTACCTTCGAATGCGCCCGTAGTCTTGACTTGATACGTCCAGTCCTCCAGTCCCAGAATACGACGTTACCTTCTCCGTCGCCGCTACTTATCCACTTGCCATCGGGGGAGAAGCCAACCTGACAGGCATATCCCGCGACAGAATGTCCGGCGAAACGCTTCTTGCGGTTTTGTCGGAAGCTATCCGTGCTGTAGACGAGTATTTGGTTGTCCAGGGACTGGGCAGCAAAGTATTTTTCTAAGTCGCGTTAGGACCTCTCAAAATAATCGCCAAATAACGACGTACTGGATGGATGAAGGGTGACTGCAG